>OY728132.1:867297117-869797117 GCA_963277665.1 Viscum album | reverse complement strand
CTTAGTGTACTCAAAACTATATCATGATGTCTCGCATGGTCTCTACAAGTGTGAGAATACACCAAGATGACATCCACAAAGACCACGACAAAAGATTCCAGATAGGGGTGGAAAACCCTATTCATCAAAGCCATGAAAATAGAAGGTGTGTTCGTAAGACTGAACGGCATAAAAAGGTATTCATACGAACCATACCTACTATAGAAAGTTTTATGAGGTATGTTTGATGGTCTGACATGTACCTGATGATAGATTGATCTCAGGTTGATCTTAGAGAAAACCCTTGCTCCACGGAGCTGGTCAAAGAGATCATCTATATGTGGTAGTCGATATAGGTTCTTGACCATAATCTGGTTCAATCGTCTATAATCCATGCATAGATGTAATTTCCCATCAGAATTATTCGAAAAAAGTATGGGAAAACCCCAAGAGGATGTATTAGGTCATATAAATCCTTTGGAATCTAAATCATCTAGCTACCTCTTAATCTCCTAAATCTTGGTAGGTGTCATCCTATATAGAGTAATGGACACTGGAGCTTCTCCTGGAACAAGGTCAATTGTAAAATTTACCTCTCTATTATGAGGTAATCCATAAAAATCATCTGGAAAGACATCCCTAAAATGATCAACTACTGGAGGAAAATCAGTTTTAAGTAAACCCTAATCCTCCATGAATATATTCATAATCTGGGAGGTCACTCCCCCTACCCCATGATGCATTGGTCTAGCTCTGTCAGTCTGTGTATTCCACTCACCCTTATGTAGATATCTTCTAACTTCTAGTGATTTAAAAGATACCCTACGGTGATAAAAGTCTACAAAAGCATGATAGTGAACCAATTAATCCATCCTGAGTATGACATCGAATCCCGGCATCTCGAGAACAAAGAGGTTCTATAATAAAGGTTAATTGCCTGCCTCAAGGGGACATTCCCTACACTAGTGTATGCCCTCTGTTCATACCCCTAATGGTGTATCTAATGTCATTACACCATAGTGTTATTGTATCTATAGTACGAGACTCTCCATGACAGATACAGAGATAAAATATTTTTATGTGCTGATAACAAATAAATTAGATAGTATATTAGAGGCTACTAGAATATTACCTCATACTATAGATAGTCCCACAGCTTGATCCTTGGGTATCGGTTGTAATGCATGCTACTGGTCTGATCCACGAACCTATACAATAGATGAACTACCATGATCATAACTATTCTAATAGCATTGCTGGTGATCAGCGGTCTAGCTACCGCATCCATGACCTCCTCCTTAGCCATACCTTCTGGTGCTACTCCAACTCCCCACCTAATGTGGTGTAAAAGAACTATCTTTGAAAGGTGGGGATGGAGTTGATCCTTTCCCACTCATAGCTGGTGGAAAGGTCCTACAAAAAAGATGAAGATGCCTCATATGACTGCAATGTTGTCACTCCAGTGTTTCTCTATCACACTAATGCTTAGAATGACCCCATCATCCACATTTATGACACACTGAGGAGCTATCAAAATAGTTACACTGGTTGTCACTACTCTGACGAGAAACTTTGAGTGAACTCTTCCTGCCACTGAAAGAACTAATGGCCTGACATGGCACTAAAGCATTAAACCTAGTACTAAAGTCATAACTCATGTTATGATCATTGATGAGAGCCTGATTTACTATTGCATAAATGGTAGGCAGACAGAAGACATTCAACAAAGTACGGATGGCATACTGGATCCCAACCTCAAAACGTCTACCACATGAAAGTTGATCACCAGCTAGAAGCAGTGAAAAGTTCTAAAACTCTGTGAAATGTGTTGAATATTCAATAATTGACATAGAAACCTACTCAAGATGCATGAAATCTCTAGATGTGTCATCTATCAATGTTTGAGAAAAGAACTGATCATAGAAGGCGGTCTGGAAATAAACCCATAACATACCCAGCTGATGACCGACCTGGGTAATCACATCCCACCAATGTGTGGCCAAGTCCCAAAGGATGTATGTAGAAAGACTAAACCTATGCTATAGAGGCATATCTAGATGCTCAAATATAGAAAAAGTGTCTTTTATCCAAGACTCGGTAGCCTGTGAACCATCATCCCCTGAGAAAGTAGGAGGATGTTGTTGCTAGAATTCACGAGTCAGATTAGCCATTGTAGGTGCAACTCATAGAGCACCATGCATAGACTATATCAAATGTAGGAACCTATTAAAAAATTGGTAATCTATGACTATATTAGGTACATCAATCAGTTCCTAAAGTGTCCCTCGTAGGGGTAGGACTGGTGGCTCTAGGCCCACTATGCCTGGAGTATAGTCATCACCACCTTCCCGGCATATAACATGATGACGTCGTGGTGGCATTGGTCTAAAAATACCAATAACACCCTCAGAACAAAATTTAATAAAATATATAGAAACACTAAAGGAATTTGAATGTAAGGAAACTCACTACCCATAGCATACTACCCCAACTACCCGCTTAGACGGCCAAGTATCGGCAAGTGCTCAAGTATAAGTTTTATTTCATTTTTTTTCATCAGTTTCACTCCTTTACCTTTCATAAACATGACAAGGTGGGATAAGGATGTAAAACCATTTCATTTTAAAATTAATATTTTTACTTTATAACAGATAGTTGTTTCCAATGAATGAGTTCCCATACACCTGTCACTAAAAAACACCCATTTATTTACAGCATAATGGATCGACTTGGTAATTAATCATCCCAACCCATGACGGTGCATATAACTCATGAATTGATACAATAAATCACCCAATTTCAACCAAGAGTAACACAAGCATAATATAACTATCATATAACCACTCAATAATCAAAAGCATATCAAGAAATGCAACGCATTGAAATGCACCTATATGACATGGAAATATGCATGACATGCAAATTCTAGGTTCCTATAATAATGTATGTAATAATGATCCTTACCCTCATATCATAATGGCAAGGATGAAATAAATCCTCAATTATATTAATAATCTACAACTACACACAGAATGTGCATCACCCAATAGTGAAATGATATCAACTATAATATGAAAAAATATAACAACAATTATAAGTTAGGAAACTTGGATTTTACCCCGAACACGGGTTCTCTACACCCAATCATGGCTTATGACCAAGTACCAAGTGTTCCTAATCTCTGTAATATTGTCCCCAAATAGTAAAGTAAGAAAGTAACCCCTCTGATACCACTTTGTGACGTCCCAGGCCCAGATTCCACCTGATGGGTTCCCTAAGCCAGGTGGGCCACATGGCCTCAAGCGTATCTCCCTGAATGCCAGAGGCTTCCAACTAGCAGAAAGGGCCTAAGGTGTGTCCATGGGGAGACTATTCCCTCATTACTAGAGTTTATCGTAGTGGATAAATATATACAGAGGTAAATAGTGGAAGCATAATAAGTGAATAGTAGAAACAGACAAGTGTAATAGATAAACATGGATAACAATATCTGTATTAACTAAAAAAAGTGATGATGATATGACACATCACTAGAAAATTGGAAAACATTGATACAATTCAGTATGAATAACAAGTTCCACAAATGTATAAAATAATCAAAATATTATCCCAAGTATCCCAAGATCTAACTTGGTCCTCTTCTATCAAGCTTCATACTAAACAGCAAGAAATCAAGTGTTTTAATCTGTATGCTTCCCTTTGTCAACACCTGTAACCATGTAATCTACTTCGAGTGACAAATGGTGCCCGGAGAGGGTGTTAGATAAATATCAGTAGGCCACCACCAATGGTTTCTATAACATCTGGCTCGTATAATGGAATATAACAATGTGCAAGCATGAAATATATATATAAAGTGAAGCAGTACAATGTAACTAAATACTCAAGTACCTGCTTCAACCCTTGGATGGTGTCTGAATATGTAACCAGTTCATTAATTAATCAATTTCCAATTTATATTAATGCTTCATGTGAGGAATGTACAGCACTGACATAGTCTCGTGATGGTGTAGATAGTTAAAGTTTCAAGGAATCAACCAAGGAAATGTAGCCCTCAAGGGTTAGCAACTCAGTAACCACTGCAGCCTGACTAATGGTAAGAGTGTAATCCAAGGAGTGTGTCCAAGGCATTCCATAGTGAGTTTCATACCAAATCCAAGGTGATCAACCAAGGTAATATGGGGCTAACCAGTGACAGGGCCTGATAGGATATAACCATGGCACCTACATGTAACTATTTTATCCAAGTAGTGTATCTGAGGCATCCTTTAATATTATAGAAGGGATCCTACTATGTCATATCGGGCATCCAAAAGTATACAAATATCAGGATCTAGGTTGGTCTCAGCATAATAAAGCCACATATTTGAATCAGAATGGGGTTCTTGAGTGCTCGTGGCATTCTCTAATAAGAATCCAAGGTGGGGTCGAGTTAGTACATTTCTATTTGATAGTGAATCCATGTAATAATTCAACTGGTTCAATACTTTCCTTACATTAGTGTAGATAGTCCAAGTAGCATGAAACTGTTTATTAAATCCATTTAAGGAACATTCATTAATTAAGGTTCACACTACTACCTTCCATTAACATGTAAACGGGTGCTACAGACATGAAACCTTTATTCAATTACATTTAAGGCCAAGTCATATACATAGTATACTTTCTAATTAACATTTCACATTTAATTACCAAAATTGAAGCACTTACCTTAGGTGGTTCAAGTGGAAATCATAAATATTACTTTCCATTATTTAATTCACAATATAAGATGAGCCATTTAATATAAGAAATCTTACCCTTAGAAAGGTCAAGTGAAGGCACACCTGAACGGTGGATCAAATGTTTCATAACAGTAAAACGAAAATTATGGCATAACCTTCAACATGGAATGGATGAAGTTGTGGGTGTAACCCCTAACAAATAATCACATATTTGGAAATAGTGAAACTATATGGTTCTAATGAATATAAGCATATCATATAAATTTAACAAATGTAATCTGATGAAATCAGTGGTCCCCACGCAAATATTTCAAAATCAACGAACTTTAAGGATGTGTTATAGACCCACCTTAGGATTGTATGAATCTCCTTCTCTGGTAGTATCCCTTTATTTTTCTTATATCGGATTATATCTAAGAAAATGGGAAAAATGTTAAAGCCATGATAACTAGGTCAAGAGAAAAAAAAAAGAATAATAATGGCTCAAACGGACTCGAGTACTTACCATTATACATCCAATGTGATGAATGGAAGATCGATTGGGTTCTGGATGAAGGATATCTCTTAATCCCAATATTATATCTTCAAAAATTCCCAAATTTATAGAAAAAAATGTTAATTATACTAGTTTTTAGATTAGGGAAGAAGGAGGGGGTTAATTAGATCATTAAGGGAAATTTTGACATTTTACCCAGAAAAATGGTATGTGCACGGTTTTTCCCAATGGTTTTAAAAATCGTTCACAAATCATGAAAGGTTTTTTGGGTAGAAGGAGAATATTTCATAGTTAGATGACACTGTTATGTGAAAATTGTGACATTCAGTTCTGTTCAAAAATTTCAATCTATACGGTTAGCCAAACTGTGTGCCAACCGTGTGACCTGACCAAATTTCCCAAAAATATGGGTTTCGGGCTTCAAAATTTTTCCAAACACCCCTGATACCTTTCATAACTCACTAGGAATCCATATTAGGTCCAAAGTAAAGATTTAGACCAAAAATTAAAGGATCCATACCTGATTGAATAACCGGGTTCTTTCAATGATATAGCACTCCAATGAATTGGGTAATGATTATGTTATCTAAAGAATTTAATTTGAAGTCATTCGTATGGTTATTACAATTTGTAAGGGTTCTATGAAGATTATTTCCCAAGGTGTCTACATGATATTTCATTTATTAGTGATGAGTTTTCATTAAAATTATTTGTTTTTAAAAGTCTTGATATTTATTTTTTTAGAAACATGTTACCATTTCTTTGAAAAAAATGTACATATTTAAGAAATGGTTTTTCATGTTTTTTCATGTTTTTAACTAATAAAAAGGTTTTATTATTTTTATGTCACTAACTATGCTTCTTTTCCTCATTCAATTTTTAAAAAATTCTTTTCATAGGGTTTATATATGGGTAAAGGAAAAGAATAAGTAAATTTATAAGTTATGGATATTAATCATGAAATGAGAACATGTTTTATTTTAAAAGATTAATACAATGGGGAAAATGGTTAATAAGTATAGGTGTATACAATGTAATTTAAAAAAAATAATGTTATATTTTTTACCAGATTCTACAACACACTAATCCTAAATGGCCATTTTGAAATGAATGTAAATTATAGTCTAAAGTAACTATAATATGTAATTTTTATGTTTGGGTCCTTATAGTTGGTATGAGAGAAGGTATTATAAAACATTAGAGGTTAGGATATTTCTATTTTAGTTTTTCTTAATAATTATGGAGAATATCATGGTTTTATAACTTTAATGTTTATTATACATTCAAAATCATAGACAAAACTTTCATGGTTTTATGTGATGGATTTTGAGGTGATGAATGATATTTTTTGAGATTTGATTTTGAAGGGTAGTCAAGTTATGTATAAAGGATTTAAAGTTTAATATATTATGGAATTTGAAAGGGTATTTCCATTATAAGAACCATTTTAATTTTAATATGAAATAATTTATTTCATGATTTATAGATGTAAACATATATATATTAAGAATCATTTATCAAGATTTAAAAGAATTATTTATTAATAGCCTTATAATTACTTACAAATGATTTTATTACCACTATTATTGAAAAATATTATTCCATATTATTTTGACATATTATTGAGTATTCAAATCAACTGAAAGAAACTATTTGACTTTTCAAACACATTTTATTTTCTCTAAAAATTTCATGGGTCATGATATCTTTTTCATTTGATATGAAAATCTCCAATAAACCAAATTTAACCAAATAGGAAATACCACAAAGAACATGAACATTTAATTTTTAGAAGATGGCCATCATACTTGAGGATAAAGTTAACATGAACAACATAAAATAAAATCATCGTCTCTGGATTTATGATAAGAATTATTTTTTTATGTTATAAGTATGAAACATTTTTGGACTGATATAGAAAAATCATAAGGACATAGTTCTTTTCCTTCATTTATAGGAATAAATTATAATGGAATAAAAGAAATAAACATGGTTAATTATATAAGGATGTGTCTATGCATAGTGTTTCCCTAATTATGATATTACCGTATTTTTTAACTATGATAATCATTAAACACATAATGATTATTCAATAGTTGGTTTTGTTTTAAAAATAATGAAACATATGTTATATAGAATTGATACTTGGGAAAATTAGTTTAGTGAAAAGGTGATTATTTTAAGGGTAAATTTATTATGTTTTGGTAAATGTTTGAGTTATATGTAGACCTTATATTCAACAAATGTAAAAGGTTAATTATGGAAGAATGCATTTATTTTTTGTAAAAATAAGTTTAATGGTATTAGTAACCTTTAAAGTTTGTATGATCTTTGATGTTTATGTAATTATAAGATATTACAATTTAGGAACATATTTTTTAACTTATAGATAACCATGAAATTGGATATTTATCTGGTGATTAAATTATTATCATTATATTTAACGAACATCTCAATTATTTTATGCAACATTATATAATTACGTTAAAATATTATGGTATTTTATTCAAGGAATAATGGTTGAATTATTTTTTCTAATAATATATGATTTTATTGTGGTTTTATGGTAATTTAGGTTATTTATATAAATGATTCACATATCTTAGAGATTATATGATTAGGTTATATATGTTTTGGTCTAATACTTTAAGAGTGATTGATGTTATTTAGAGACAAATACTAATTTTTTCTCAAAATAATAGGTAGTAAATTTTTGTGTTTCAATATTATTATAGAATATTTTTATTGAATATTATGGATATTTTTTAATCTAATGATCATAGTTTAATTTTTTTATTACTTTTAAATTTTTTATATTAAAGTAGTTTTTTTTCATTTGATGGTTTACTCCTTTTGGGATATATCTTATATTTTACACACCATTTTTGGTTGAGGATAATGTATAAATATATTAGGGATATATTTTTTTAACTTTTTGGGATTATGTGACCTTTAATTAGTTGATTCTAGTGCTTTATAAATGAAAAAAACATCTTCAATACTCATAATTTGGAGAAGAACATGAGGTTATGGTAGAAATTTATTAAGTGATGAAATTATTCACAGAAATTAAGTATTATTTATTATGTTCTTAGTATATGTAATAAAAAAATTTCTTAACTATTGGAAAAGCATTTAAAAACCAAAATTTTGTCCTATTGCCATATTTTTGGGTGAAAGGATGGTCTTTTACAAACCTTATTGGGTTATAACTTTGTTGTTGTAATCTTTCTGTAGATCATTCAATTTCATGTGATCCATGATCTCTATCACTCTTCGGCATCATTTAGAAATTAATTTTTTCTTATAAATATTAACTACAAACTAATGTTCTATTATTTGGAAACCTATTATGTGTTATTTCAAATTACCTTCATACTTCCCTTTCTCTATTTTAAATAACAATTTTTATTAACCGTTTTTATGATGTGGGTTTCAATAAAAGTTATTATGAAAATTCAAACTTAGGTTACCAAAAATGAGTTAAAATTTTGAGGATGTAATTTCATAAATGGGGAAGAAGTTTATATCCTAATATTTGAAAATAAATAATATGTTAAATAGCATATAAGATATAAAACATCAAGCTTAAATAAACAATGAAATATTATTATTTAAATGTGAATTTTATAACCTAACCTTTAAATTATATGGAATGAATACTATTAACCACATTGTGAAATATATAATGGACATTCTCATTTATAAATTATTAATTAATGTTTTATTAATAATCAATTCATTTTTATTAAAGTAATTTAATTCTTCGAAAATTCATTTTCAACAGAAATAAGTCTTCTAACTTTTTTTGAGAGAAAATTATATTAAATTTCTAGAAATTTTAGAAAGTATATTTGAAAAAATGAATTAAATTTTTGAAATCCTAATTTCAAAATTATTTTAGCGTAAATTTTTAATAATTTTTTGAAAATTTGATTTTTTAATGAATAGAATGAAATAAATTTTTTTATAGGAAGTTGTAGTTTAAATTTAAGTAATAAAAATTTAAAATTATATAATGTAATTGTTTTAAATTTTAAATAGTTCATTTTTATTTAAAATAGTTCATGTATAGTTTTTTAAATATATTTTTTATGTGAATTTAGTATTTTTTTAAATCTCTTTTTTCTAAAATACTGTTTTTGAACGTGTTTTTTCAGTTTTATTTTTAAATTAAATTCTACAATACATGTGTTATGAATTTTGAAAATATGGATTCCAAATTTTTTATCATAAGGGACAAATTTTTAAAATAGGTCCCCATTATTTATAGCTAATATTAATAGTAACCTTAGTAATTTTTGTCACCTGATAATGGGTAAAATGGGAGAGTAAGTTTTATAAAAAAGATAAGGACTAAAAAAAATCCCTAAATGTTTCCTTAATTTTATTTCATGACTAAATTTCATCCATAATAAAATTGGGCAAAAAAAATTGGTCCTACGGACTATGTAATGGGTTACAAGTCCACTGGGTCATCAGGTTATGTAATGGGTCTCCCTCTACCTAGTTAAAAGAGATATTTGATTTTATTTAATAATAAAAATGAGGCTTCGGCCCCAACCTTTAAATTTCATCAATAATTATACAAGATTAAGTTATATGGAATTTTTTTCTATTTGGATGTGATTATGAACTTTATTATATTTTATGTAAAGAAAAGTAATAAATTTCACATTATTATTTTTCATAACTATAATATTTTTGAAATATATAAAATATAAGATATGTTCATTTATAAATAATAATTTTAAATATAAATAATTTATCTTCATCATGGTAATTTAATTTTAATTTTTAGTGATGAACTAATTTCCTTAAATTTCTACACAATGCTGACATGGTAATTATTCAACTAATGGAATATCAAATAAATGGTTTTAAAAATATTAAAAGTGATATAATTTTAAAGATTTAATATAATAAAAAATTATAGATGAATATAATATGATAGGGATTTATTAATGTTTTTTAGTATTATTTTTGGTTCTTATTATTTCAAATTCAATGTTAATTAAAAGTTCTAAAATTTAAATTATTAATATTTGATGAAAATAATATATCATTAAATGATTTAAAATTCATAAAATTCTTATATTTGGACAATTTAATGGAATATGGTTAATTATATCAACAATTTTACATTTATGGGTTTTTATTTATTTTATAGTACCATTATTAATCCTTATAGTGTATAAAACTTTAGTATTGCGATAATTATCAAAAGGGTTAACAAAGGGTTAAAACAAATATATAAGGGTAAAAATGTGATCCATCCTTATCCATATTTTATTAGATGATAGGATTAATAATTATTCATATATTATATTCTAATATAATCAATTATTTTCCATTTGGACATCACAATTAATTTATAATAATTTAATATTTTAAGAAATTCCAAAAGTACCCCTCCCCTCTCTTATAAAAGGGCACAACTTATACTCTTTTTTTACACTTAAAAACCTATTTTTTCAGTCAATACCTATGGAAATAACTTCCTAAAATCCCTCCCCATGTTTAAGAGGGGTTTTTTTGGGCAGAATAGAAATCTTAGAGGGCTTATGTTTTTAATAAAAGGATATTTTTTATGGAAGATATATAATATATAACCACATGTTTTTGTTTTTCTTCTTCTTACACCTATTTAAAATATTATTCAAGAATTATGAAATAAAAAAACTATAAAATATATACTAGGATATTATTATATTATTATAAGAACCAATATACAGTAATTACATTCATCAAATGGGAAAAGAATCAATCATTAATGTGTATGAAGGACTACAGCTTCATGGACCGATGTAGTTCATTTTACATCACCACCATTAATGGATGGTTATAATAATGAATTTAAGTAATATATATGGTATTTATGACATATTTAGTATTATTAAAAGATAATATATCTTTTAATTTCTTACCTTTTCATTTAATGAAAAACAATAATGTCATTTGTACGCACTTGTGGACTGCCACCTCCATGAAATGATGTGAATCATTTTTAATCCAAAAATCACATGGATGATATATATATATGTGTGTGTGTGTGTGTGTGAATATATAAAGAAATAATATTATATAAAAGATATTATGATCATTATATAAGGTTAAAATAGTACTTACCTTCTTTCCATAATGATCATTGAAATATGGAAATGCTACTCATGCGTACGTACAACCTATCATCTCAATGATTGTAACATAGTTCATTTTTCATAACCATAATTCATGGTTTATTTTAAAATTATAATTAAAGTATAAAAATGATAACTATTTCATGATTATTATTCTAGAGATTGTGGAATGATTAACTATTTGACCATATCCAAACTACTGAATTCATTTCTGACTTACGAACCAAATATTGTCAAAGCATCTTATTCGAATTTAAATTATTAATTAATTAAAAATCTCATGGAAAGATATGAAATAAAAGGAATAAAAAACCTGAAAATTTATATAATGAATGTAAATAATTATAATATGTTTATTATTTTGGATGATAAATAATGTATGTGATGATTTGGTCTCAAGTAATGGTATTTTCCATTTAAAATACTATAATAAAGTTTCCCTTAAAACTCTCTTCTTCTTCTACATCCATATTTATAAAATTTAATTAAGGATGTACTTATATGGATATAAAATAATTATAAAAGGACAAGTTTTTGAATTTTTTGAAAATAAATCTTTTTACAAAATATTTTAACTTTCTTTACAAAAACACAACATTAATGTCTTATTTTAACATATACGGTGACAATGAATTCTCATATTGCTATAATGATTATTTGATGATTGGATTCATATATAATATTTTGTATTTTATTCAAAAAAACCCTATATAATTTTTTTATGGTATTTTTTGTTTTGAAAATAGGTTTTTATAGAAAAGGAAATTTTGATATCAGAAAGTGTTTTGCATACGCATTTAAAGGAGTTTTTAAGGGTTTTATTCAGGATATAGTCATTAGAAATTATTTATATGATAGGATGAGACACATTACAGCTTAGGCGTGATTCTGAGATAGATTACATGATAGGTTCATCAAGATTATGATCTATTGCATTGGGTATGACTATGTTCTCTAGGGAATTATATTGGAAGTCGGTTGAAGGGTTAGTCCAATTTGTAACGGTTCTATGACTATGATATACCAAGGAACCAATATGATTTTACTATTCGTTGTAATTATTTTTCATGTAAATACTTAGATTTAAAATTTTATGATTATTATTTTTTGGAATAAAAATGATTCTCTTTCCTTTCAAAAAATGTGTGTATTGGGGAAAGGCTTTTCATGGGTTTTCATGTTTTTCGATAGACTAAATTTTTTATTATTTTTATGTACCTTATTGGGATTACTTTTATCATCTAGTGTTTTTAAAATGAATTTTTCCAGGTTATAAGGATTGTTAAATGAAAATAAGAAGTCATGTTTAAATTTTTTATGATTCTCCATGAAAACAAAACATATTTTATTTTAATAATTTTATATTCTGGAAAAAATGGATACTTTGTAGAATATTCCACTGTGTAATTTTTGATTTTTAAATGTATGAGTTATGGCCTAATTCTCAAAATCATTAAACACAAATGAACTATTGTAAAATAATGTTAATTATAGTCTAAATTCAATAGAATATGTTATGTTTAATGTCAGTTCCTTACATGGATAATGAAATATTATCACTTATTATGTTTATTGTACGAACATAACATTATCTGGGATGAGCAGAATATTTTCCCTCAATGAAGGATAGTTACAGAATTTTACCTCAATGTAACATGATGAGAAGATGTTTTACTCTACCTTAGTGGTGGTAGAAGGTTCCTTCCATAAGACATGATTCTCATAAATTCTTTTAATAAATTTCCTATGAGATGTAACCTAATCAAGAAATCATTCAAATACATTACAACATGAATTTTTTATTCAAATATAATAACTTATAAAATGATCCTTGATTAATGTGACCATCTGAATCATGAATAAAAAAGGGTTATCCCATGCATCATAATGTATATTTATGTATAAAAATACATTATTTATAGTATATTAAATCGTTTATTTATTGATTTTTAATAAAAAATGATTATTATCTTTTAATTCTTTATAGTATGGGGTGTAATGAAGGTATCTATGCACTAGCACAATGAAAATAATACATATATACAAGATCAAACTATCAGAAATTTTTTATTCCATTTTTCGTGAACATACCAAAAAATTTATGATCATACACTATACAAATTTATTTTGGTATACATTTATATATTTTCCACTAAAGTATGAATGGTGAAAAACCTTGTGGATAGATTATGAGGTTGATGACTACATAATAAGGAATATAAAATGTTGACTTATATATGGTATGAATTTATATTTTTATTGAAAAAATATACCATTATTTTTTACATTATAAATTATTTTTTGGTTATTATTAAATTTTGCTAAATATTGATCTATTTTATAATATATAAATTTGGTTCTTCATTTCATGTGTATATATTTCTGTATATAGTTTTAATTTTACTTATTTTACCCATGAAATTTATTTTTGATGTATGTAGATGTTTTTTATTTATTTTTTTTATAATTATTTTATTCAATAATTAAAATCACTCATCATTGATCGTTTATGACCCTTAGAGTAATATTTTATCTATTGATTTATATGGACTAATCTAGTGAAATTTCAATGAGCGTCAAGTTGAAATTTGGCTATTCCTAGGTTGTTTTTTATATTGGTATAAAAATATTTTTTAACTACAACTTATATAATATAATTTATAATTTTATAATTTTTTCACTCTCTAATTTTAATGAGGTCTCGATTCCCTAATGGAATATTATCTTTTACATTCACAATGATTGGAATTTCATTATAGAACACTATAATTCAAAAATAAAATACTTATTTTTAAAAAAAAAATATTATTATATAAATTATATTTACCGATTGATGACTTTCTAGTTAAATCAATTTTTTTTAAATCAATATCTAATTGAGGATACTTTTATTTAAAAATTTTACATCCTTCATTTGAAAAAATTTATTTTTTATTTAGTTCATTTATTGAGAATTTATTTTTAATTGATGAATTAGTTGAAAATTGGTTTGTGTATTTTCAAATTGATTCAATAAATATATGTCATAAATAAGAATTATCATTGTATAATATTTATACAATAAAAATATAAATATATCTATATAAATAAAATATTTTCAATTTCTATTAGAATATAATTAATAGTTATCATTCCATGTATATACTTACTCTAATTTTTTTTACATTCTAAATTCAGGTATTTATAATATTCCTTCAATTTAATCTTAAGACTTTGTTTTACCATGTTTTTTCATTTTTTCAGAGATTATTACTTCTATTTAATTTACTTATTATCAACATTATTATTCAGTTATTAATTTATAAAATGATCGTATTGATTATATATATATTGTTAGTTGTTTTTATTATAAAATAAAATGTGAGTTTAGACATTATAGACACATATATATGTATTTAATTTTTTTTATTCATTTTATGCTTTGTGTTGAGATTAATTATTGAGGTAGTTTTCAACAAAAGAAATGGAATATGTGATTATAGTAATTCAGTAGTCCATGGTATATGAGGAGGAGAATAAGGAATATATATATATATATATGTGTGTGTGTGTAATAAGTCTATAAAATATAATGTAGTATCATTGAGAGGATTCATTGAAAAATGGTATCAAAGTATTTATTTATGGAGTGTGAGTTAGTTAAAGGTAGAGATAAGACATTAAAACTCATTTGGTAGGTTAAATGTGTGCCTAATTAGTGTAACTATGGATGAATCCTTCATTATCATGGGAGTTAAGTAATCTGTAATAGGAAATCATGTATTATTGGGGAACTAGTGAGGTAAAACTAATGTGGGATAAATAAAGACAAGGTAAAATATGTTGGGCACATCTAGGAGTCTATTTTTCCATTCAATCATGCATCATTTTTTAGGTTATCTTGAATTTATATATATATATATATATATATATATATATTGATAAATATTTAATGGTGTATTTATTATAGGATGATTGAATAATAATTAAGAGAAACCAATTAAATATTTAATATTTTCTTATATTATTCATTTTTTTTGATTTTTTAATAGGGATTTTAGGGGATTGTTTTATTGTGAGAATTATTTCTCTTATGAATTAGAAAAAATTGAATTTTAATGATTAAAAAATTTTAATACCCATTATGGGATGTGGTTTTTATATATATTGAAATTTATAATAACATTTATTTTAATAAAATAGAGGAATTTTTAAAAAGAAATTAGTGGGGTGAATCAATTGATTTCAAAAATTTATATTTTTTTCAAGAAATTATTTTAAAGGAGGAGATATTATGAAATTTTATGAATTTTTAAAAATTTATTATAAATTATTCTCCTGAAATATTATTATTAAATGGGTATTTTAAATACTTATATAGGTGTTTATAACTTAAGAATAATTTTCTCGATGGAATAATTTTTTATGGATAATATTTTCGATAAAATATTCTAATATTATTTCAATATTTTTTGCATTAATTTAGGGAATTAATGGAAAAGGAAATGCAATAAGTTTTAATTTTTTTATATTCAATTAGTATCAACCCATTTCGTGTAGCTAAATTAAATTATATATGTTATTTCTATAGATGAGATTTCATAAGCATATGTGTAAGCATGGAGGGTTTCATTTATATGAAATTATGAAAATCCATTTGGTTAAAAATGGAAATATAAGGTGATATTCATGAAAATAAAATTAATTTAATGGGTAATGGAATTATATTTTTATTAATCATAACTCCTAATGATTTTTTCAAACTATTAGTGAAAAAATGATCTATAATTGATGTTGTTACAACAATGGAATGAAAATATAGATTATCTTAACTATATTTATTTTGTTTTCTATCAAGTTTATATGGATACAAATGCATTATTTTATAATCAAAATAATTATGGAGTTTTGGTTTATTAATTTTTTATCTTAACATTTTACAACCATGTTTATTTAATATCTTAAAGTGTTATCACTATAAAAAAACCTTTCATAAACATTTGTAATTTTGTTGTGTAATTTGGGTTTATGAGTGTCTAACCTTACATAATAATAATAATCATCATCATCATCATCATCATAATCATAATCATAATCATAATCATAATAATACTAAAACAAAACTAATTCTAATTATGACTACTTATTATTATTGAAGAAGAGGATATAGATCAATAAGGTACCCTCAAATAAAGAAAAATGAGATTATGGTTCATCATATTTGATAAATTTTCCATATATTCATAGACATGATAATTAATGGATATAGACATTATGTATTGAAAATTATTCTTCTTATTTTTATGATTTAGTGTATGAGGCATCAAATCATCCTATTTATCACATTTACCAATATTTAATAGAAACACATAGGAAACATAATTCATTGATGGATTCTAATTATATATCATTTATGACTATTCTGGAAATTAGTTCCCGCGAAATTATTAAAAAATGATTTATAACCCCCATGGAAGAAAATTAAAATGAAATTATAAATGGAATAGAGATATGTTTGAATTAAATTATTTCTTTCAATAAGTTTCCTAGGAATGGAAAAATATGTAAGGCCAATAAATTAATAATTCATATACCTATTTTTTAAGGTCATTCTACATGATTATGTGTCTCTATTTCAATTTTCATTTGTGTATATTTTTGACATTGATCCCGAATGAATTGTTATAAAATGACCTATAGCCTTTTAGAGAAAAATAATGATGAAATTATAGATAGAATGAAGTTATCTACGAAATCAATTATTTATTTTTTCATGATTAATAAGGTTGAAACTATTGAAGAGTAATAAATTATAAAGTTATATTTTTTCTATAGAAGGGGTTTACACATGGCTATGTGACTCCATTGGTCACAATTTTTATCATTATTTAGATCCATTTGATGTTTTAAGGTGAAGGATTTTTTATATTTATTCTATATTTAATGTCTATTTCTCCTCATATAAATGAATTAATAGTTATGGTCAACCTATTTAGTGTTAAAAAATATTTTATATAGTATAATTAATATTTATTTTCTCAATTAGATTCATTAGTAATATAAATTACTAACTAGTATATAATATTTTATGATATTTATAATTAATATAGAGAGACTAAGTTGGTTTATTTTCACTACTTTCTATGGGTATTTTTAGAATGATATCTCTTCTCAGTATTGATTGATGAGGTTTTACTCTATAATAATAATGATAATATTTATTTTTTAATATATGATAAAATAAATTATTTATGTTTTACACTTACCAACTTGATTATTCATTTATAAGATAAATTTTCTAAAATTATACATTTGACATTGTTAAATTTAAAATGGTATGATGCTAATGATTGTAATACTCTAAATAATTAAAAGAAGTTTCTTTTTGTAGTTCTCACCTTGATGAATTTAATTTCTATATTAATTTTTGTATAAATGAAGGAAAATTTATAAATATTGATAAGACTATTGAACTTGAATTGTATATAAGGTTGATGTAAGAGTTTTCCTCATTTTCAGGTTTAGAAGATAAGTTCCCAAGTTAGGAAAACACCCTGATTAATAATACTAATTATGTAGTATCTATTAACACTAGTTCTTAAGGAGATATTGAAAAATATAATTAGTCATAATATGAGGATTTTAGGGTACCATCAGTCCACATCAAAGTGGATTCTTTAATTGAAAATGATAGAAAAAAATTCTAGGTAAATTATTTTTACCAAAAAATAATGTAGTACATGGTTTTTGGAAACACTGGGAACATTCATATTGTTGATAAAAATGGATATTATCTAATAAATATAAGTAATGTATCACCAAAACCATTACTTATAAATATTTCAATGCTATTTTAAATGTAAAAAATCAATTGTTGATATAAGGACCAAGCCATAAACATAACCTAATCTTGACTTTAAAGTTGTAAAATTATTCAATTACATTGAGGATATATTTAGTATTAGAGTTTTAAATAATTTTGTCATAACTATTACATAAAAAGACAATATATTTCAAGTAGGATAACTCAAATCAGTAAACATTTTTTCCACCAAACAAAATTATTTAAAATAAAACATATTTTCTATTCAAGATAATTCTTCGTAATTTTCTCCTTGGTATCATAATTTTACCTAACCTCCCTTAAACCCTGAGAATTTTTTTAAAAAAACTTTTAATGAGAAAAAAAATTCAAATAGGTAAATAAAAGAGAAGGAATGAAATAATCAGTCCATGAATACTTATAAAAATTTTCCTCTTTAAAAATAAAATTTGGGCTCAAAATAAAGACTTTATTACACATGAAATTTCCTTTTCATATGAATAATTTTCTTAAAAAAATAATATATAGTCTCAATGGAAAAATAAAAACCATAATATTTTCTATGAAAATATGACAAAAACATTAAAACTTTTTCATAATGTTATAATTTTCACCCTTGTAGTGTAACATATAAAATCCTTTGAACGTAAACCTTATAACTTACCTTATGAAAAAATAGAAAGAATAAAATAAATCATATAAGTAATTTTGGGCATCATTTTAATATTTAATTATGATTTCACCCTTGTTGATACAATAAAATAACTCTTATAGTTATACATGACCTAACCCTCATGGTTATACTTAGAGTTACTATCATAGTTACATTTGGAATAACCATACAGTTGACTTCCAATATATACCCAATACATTGGAGGGATATCATGGAACCACCCATATTTTTTTTATAATGGAACCACTTTTCATCATAAACAATTCTCAATAACAATAACATAATCATAAAACATGGATACTTGCATCATAAAAATAGTCCTTGAGAAAAATCACTTATTATAAAATAATTCAGTTCACATACAAAGGAAAAAAATTATTTGAAAAAAACCATATAATATTATAATGGAAACATAAAAATTAAGGGGTCATGAAATTTGTAAAATATTCTCATTCTGTATATATGAAAAATAATTCCTTTGTAATTTTTTAAAAATATTCATTAAATGAGGATTTTTTTAAAGAAATGTCCCTCACTTATAACATTAAAGATTCCATTTTAAAAACTTGTGAGAGAAATTATAATTATAATTTTAAAAAAATTAATTACTTATAATTACATTCATAAAAATCATTTTAATATCATGTACTTTAAAGTGAATTATTTAAAAAATAAATCATTAAACTATTTAAAACTATGTTTTTTAGTAAAAGTGTCCCTTCCCTTCTGTTAGAGTGTGTTCTACACTTGAACATAAAATCCTAGATAATAAAATTAGATTCATTATTTACATAATTAATATCCTCTTTTACATATATTTTATTGATTATAATTATGTTAATTTCTTTTATGTATGTATAGAATATTTATAAAGATCAATAATTGTCATTCTCGGAGAGTTTGTTTCATGATTTCATGGTTGGTTAAATTGTGTATATTTATGGATGCTCTATTCAAATGGGAATATTACTCTTAAAATGAAATTATATGGTATTAATTCACCTACATAATTCTAAATGGTCCCATATATAATTTTTATTTCTAACGTGTGGATGATTTATTTGATAAAACTTTAATGATAACTGTCTTGTTTATTTTGGTGGTTTTTCCAACCATCGCGAATTTGTTTCATTTTATTTAATATACTTTCTATATATTAGTTTTTTGACATGAAATATGTCATAATATAATTATTTTAATATTATTTAGACATAATAATAGTTTAATTACCAGTCTTGAAGGTGCTAATGGAAAAAAAGTCATTATCCATGAAGACGGTTATCCTCTAGAATCTGGAAAATGGTTATTTTTCATAGAATAATAGGATTTGAGAAAATGGATGGATAGAAAATATTACATTATAAATATAACATTACAGAAAATACATGATACAATATTTATTATTCCTTTATGTGTGATTGAGTTTAGGAGAAGGTATAAGAATAAAAGAAATTAAGAGAGACGGTTTAAGAAAGTTACCTCATAAATATCACCTCTATGAAAGAACCCATAGGGAATATGGAATTAATCTTCTGGTGAGATCACCACTTCAAGAATTTGGGTAAGGATTTTTATAAGATAATTTGGCATATGATGGTCTGGGTAGAAGGCACATGGTGGTGAAATGAAGTGAAGTAAGGGCTTCCATTTTCATATAATATTAAATTATAATAAGACTATTCAGGATCCAAATAATTTCAAATAGACATTAAATTCATAGGGGGTGAAATTTTTTACCATATTATATCCCATGTGTCCTTATTTACAAATTTAATGATTTTAATTAATTTAATAAAATATTATATTCATGAAATATCATTATTTTCAAATACAATACTATTCATTACTATGAAATCAAAAACATAAAAAAAAGATTTGAATTCAAAAAAAACTATGTTATTATATCATATAAATGTAATGTTTATTTATATATTTTTTAAATCACATTGAATATCTCAAAATATATTTATTTTAATATTTTCAAAAACGTATATATGATTTTTTTTCCATTAATTTAATAATTATTGCATCATTATTGTGCAAGCCTTTCAGGAAAATATTTTTTCACTAACAAATAAAAAAAAATACATGATGAAGATAAGTATTTTATATTTTAAAATAATATTTATGGTACAACATAGATTTTGGATGAAAATATATTTAAAATTTTATACTTATTAAAAACAATAGTGAGATAAATTTGACTTTCCTTAAAATAAAATAATATAATGGATTTAATGTCAACCAGTTCACTCCAAGAGGACATAAATTAGAACCTTGGATGATTTTTTTGAACCTTAATCATTTAATATAATTTTTACGAGTGTTAAGGTAATTTTTTAATTTATATCATATTATTTCTACCCTTAATTGTGGTAATAAAAATTATTAAGATTTTTATTTATATTTTCAAAAAAAATAAAAGGGTACAATATAATAAATTTTCACCCACTGATTCCAAAAAATGAATCCATTTTTAAAAATAAAAAACACATAAGTTGCAGAAATTAATTTAAAATTAAACCAGAAAAATTCACTGAAAAATGGGTTTTTAGAAAAATGTCTCATTAAAAATATAAAATGATTATATGCTAAATTAAATTACAAAATCCATTAAAACCCATAATTGAATTATTTTAATTCAAAATAAACTAATTAAAATTTAAAAAATTAAAATAATAATTCAACCTTGTAAATATAATACATTTTTTAATAAAAACTATTATATTTCACCATTCATTGAAAAATATAACTTTTCATAAAATTTTCCAAATTTCACCATAGGAAAATTTTTATATGTATATTTAAAAAAATTAGTTCATTTTATAAAATACATTTCATAAATCTTTTAAAAACTAATTTTATTTTTTCATACATAAAAATCAATGAAGTTAATTTTTTGAATAAAAAAATTTTGATAGATAAAATGGATTTAATAAAATTATAATAGAAAGAAAATACTAAAAATATATTAATTATTTAAAAATAATTAATTAATATATTATAAATTAGTATGACCATTAATATTTCATAATGTATTTAATATTGTCCATTATTACTAAATTATTATCTATGTTATAATGGTCATGTTTAAATAATAAGATTCCATTGTTATTTTATGTTTAATGTGGCATATCATTCATGATATAGAACATAAACTTTATTTTTTAAAACTAGGTATGTTACATTCTCCCCCCTTTAATAAATTTCATCCTCTTAATTTAAACATGGGATCGAAAAATTGGGGTTTGAATTTTCAACGTAACTATTTTAAAATACCACATCATAAATAATATTAATAAACATTCCATTTTAGAAGAGAGTAATTGAAATATGAAGGTCTCCTGAGATAACACATACTAAGTTTCCATGTTGGGGAACATAGTCAAAAGTGAAAACATGGATATGAAAGATAAAACTGACTACTAAATATTTATGGAGGGTTATAGAGAATAAGTTTAAAAGATAATTAACCACCAAAAAATAATAAATATGTGATTGGTTAAAAGGCCATTGATTTCTCTATATAAAAAAAATTATAACATTTTTTTACAAATAAATTTCCTATAGTTGAGGAATTCATTTATGACATATACTAAGAATATGAGGAAACTTAATTACTTGAAAAGTAGAGTTTCATCCTTTAAGATAATGTTTTAACCTTAAAGTTTATCTTATACCTTTTATTTTGAATGCCAACCCATAATTACCTCAAATTATTAATTCACAATTCCTTTACTATCTCAACATTTTAAATTTCATCTCCCTATGATTTAAATAAAACTATGCCAAGATGAAAGAATTTTGTACCTTGATCATGGTGTCTAATGGATTTCGCTATCATTTTTTCATGTATATATAATGTACAAATAATTAAACAATTCTTGAGAGCTTCTTCAAATTACCTTTCTTCCTTTTTCCAAATGTAACTTGTACAAATTTTTTTGTATGGATATTGGTAGAGAAATGGTTTTGGAAAATCATTTTTTATAAAATATAATTTCAAAACAACTGATAAAAATTGATATTTATAAAAAATTAGGACCAAATTTATTTTGAAACTTTTAATCAAGGTTTATTTTAAAATACCATAATTATGACCCATAAGACTATAATTTTAAACCAAATATAAATAGAATGTATGAGGGTCTCCTAAGTTTCTAGTTATATAAAAATAATAATATGCTTAAAAATCATGTGATAGGGTAAAATAATTTAAAATTCCCTATTGATATTTAATTTTTTTTAAATTGATAAACTTGAGAAATTGGGATTTGATTAAAAAAATCCTTGACCCACAATGGTGTCTAGTTATAGTGGAGTTGTTTTGTATTTTAAACAACTATTTTTAGTTGATTTTTATATTACAGAAAGTTTTAGAATCATAAGGACATTAATTTTATATAATTATTGTAAGCAGTTAATATAGAAGAGATAAAAATTTTGTTTGAGATTATCCCCCTTCCATTTGTAACTGAAATTCCTCAATCTCAAAAATCTATATAGAAATTACTCAAATGATATATATAAAAACGTAACATATCTTTAACCGAAAGTTATAATCTCTAAAGTTTTCTAAACCATTCCTTTCATACTGACTATAAGGACCTGACCTTAAACATCAAATAATCTTGAGTTTTAATCCAATAAATTATTCTCTTACATTTCAAGATCATTTTAGGTTTAGGGTTACAGATAATAGTTCATAACTCTTATAAAAAAAATCCCATATATTACAGCTAGTATACTTCAACTCAGTATCCATCTTGTTCACTAAAAAAATTAATATTAAACTTGACTTATATTATTGATAATTCATCAAAATTTTATCTTTGGTCTCATCATTATCCATAATCTCCCTTAAAACATGATAAATTTTTTCTAAAAAAAATATGAGAAAATAAATCTCAATAAGGGACATAAAAAGAAGTAATTAAACCATTACTCAATGAATACTTATAAAATAATTTCCTTTTTCAGAATAAAAATTAGGCACATGATTAAAAATATATTAACTCTGAAATCACCTTTTATTCCCTAAGATTTTCATAAATAATTTAATAATAAGTATAAATTAAAAAATATATATCATTAAGGTTTCTTTTAAAAAATGAAAAACTCATGGAAAAAATTCACACTGTTATAATTTTCACACTTGAGGAGTAAAATATAATTTTGTTTGAATATAAACCAAATATTATACATTGTGAAAACATATAAAGAATAAAATAAATCATATAAGTAACATGGGGAATAATTTTTATACTTAATTATGATGTAACCCTCATATATACAATAAAATAACCCTTAATATTATACACAAAATAACCCTTGCGGTTATACTTGGAGTGACCAACGTAGTTACATTTAAAATAACCATACGGTCGACTCCCAAAATACCCAATACATTGGAGGGATTCCACTGACCCACCAATAATTGGTTTAAAATGGAACCATCCATCATCCTAACCAATTCCAAAGAACGATAACAGAATCCTAAAACATAAATACATACACCATAAAAATATTCCTCAAGGAAAATTAAATATTTTAAAAGAATATTATGCACATATAGAAGAAAACATTTTCATTAAAAATAACCATGTAATATAAAAAATTAAACATAAAATAATTAATTTGTAATTAAAGTGGGAAAATACTCTCACGCCCTATATATAAAAAACATTTCATCTTAATTTTCTAAAAATAGACATTAAAAGATTATTTTTTTAAGGAAAACCCCTTAATTTAAAACATAAAACTTTTCCTTTTTGAAAACCTTCAAGATAATTTCAAAAATTAAAATTATAAAGAATTAATTTCTATATAAATAATTTTATAAAAATCATTTTAAAATATTTAATTTAAAGATAAATTTTTAGAAAATAAATTGTTTAAATATTTAAAATGATGTTTTTATTAAAAGTGTACCTTAACTTATGTTTGAGTGCATTCTGAACATGCACATGAAATTGAGGATGATCATATTATATTAATTAATTACTTAATTCATAACCACTTACACATATATTTTATTTATTATAATTTTATTAAGTTCATTTATATCAATTTTAATGAATTATAATCATCAAAAATTATCGTTATGAGAGTGTTTGTTTCATGGTTTCATGATTGGAAAACTTGTGTATTTTTATGGATGTTATTATCAAATTGGAATAGTACTCCATAAGTGAAATTATATAGAATAATTGAAAATTTATATTTTTATATGGTACCATATATCATTTTTATTTCTAGCATGAGGATGAATCATTTTATAAAACATTAATGATAATTGTTTAGATTATTTTGGAGGTTTTTAGACCATCATGAATTTGTTTCATTTTATTTATTTTATTGTCTATATATTAGTACTAGAGTATTAAATAAGATATAATATAATTATTAAAATCATATCTAACCATAATAATTGTTTTATGATAGTCATTCAAGGTTGTAATGGAAAACGAAAACTCATTATCCCCAGAGATGGTTATCCGCCATAATTTAGACAATGGTATTGTTTCATTGAATAAGAGGATATGAGAAAATGTATGGATAGAAGATATTACATTATAAATATAAAATTACAGTATATAAATTATAAAATATTTATTATTTATTTATGGATGATTTAGTTGAGGATAATGTAGAAGAATAAAAGAAATTAAGATAGGCTATTTAAGAAAGTTACCATTTGAATATCACCTCCTTGAAGGATATCTTAATGAAATGAATTTGGAATTTTCATGAGAATAGAACCTATATAATATGGAAAGGGATGTTTAGAAGGTAATTTGGATGATTATTTTCAATCTATAAGGCTCATGGTGGTGAAATGATGTGATGGAGTGGGTGCCCTTTTGAAATTGAGACGAGGGTCACTTTAGGAATTTTAAAAAATATTAAGATATAATAAGACTATTCTAGAGACAAATAATTAAAAATATACCTTAAATGGATATGGGATGAAATATTAGACCATATATTATCCCAAATGACCATATTTAATATTTTTATTATTTTTTAATAATTTAATAAAATATTATATTCATAAAATTTCATAATTATCAAATTTAATACCATTCATTACTATGATGTTAAAAACATTAAAAATATAAAATTCAAAAAAAACCTATATTATTATATCCTAATCATGTCATAATTATCAATTTAATTCGTGGATCAAGTTGAATATCTATAAATATAATTACTTTAATATTTATAATATCATTTATTTGATTTTTATTATTATTTAAATAATTACTCCATCATCGTTGTTTAGGCCTATATGGTTACTATTTCATCCATAAAAATAAAACTAAATTCCCATGTTTAACTTAAATATTTTATATGTCAAAATACTATTTATGGTTAAAAATAGATTTTTTATAACAATATATTAAAAAATTATACTTATTAAATACAATAGTGTCATAAGTTTGACAATTCTTAAAATAAAATACTATAAGGTATTTTATGTAAACCAAGTGGCTAAAATAGGACATAAATTCAGAACATAGATGATTTCGGTCAAAAATTACTCATCCAATAAATTTGGGACATGTTTTATAGTAATTTTTTAATCATTATCATATTATTTTTACCCTAAATTGCCTGATTTATACTTAATTGTGGTAATAAAAATTATTGTGTTTACTATTTATATTGTCAAAAAATAAAAGAGTATAATTTAATAAATTTGGAACCAATCATTCCAAATATGGAATAAATTTTTAAAATTCAAAAAAATAAATGGAATAAATAAATTTAAAATTAAACAGGCAAAATGCATCAAAAAACAATTTTTCAAAAAAATGCCTCTTTAAAATATAAAATGTTTCTATAATTAATTCAATTATAAAAATCATTCCAAAAAAATAATTGGATTATTTTGACTCAAAATTAACTAAGTACAATTTAAATCAAATCCTTATCATAATTCAACCTTGTAAATAAAATATTGTTTCTAAAAAAACAATATTTTTCACTATTCATTAAAAATCAATCATTTCAAACAATTATAAAAATTTAACCATTATAAAATTTGGACATAAAGGTTTCAAAAATGAATTTAATTTTATCAAATACATTTCATAAAAGTTTTAGAAATTAATTATATTTTTTTATAAAAAAAATAAAATATTTTTTTGAAGAAAATATGTTAATGATGAATAAAATGGATTTCCTAAAAATATAATAGAATGAATTTACTAACAAAATGTTATTTTTTTAACTTAATTAATTAATAAATTTTCAATGAGTATAAAAATTATTAATTTCATAATGTTGTTAATATTGTTCATTCCCACCAATTAAATGGATAGGTTATAATGGTCATCTTTAAATAATAATATTTATTTATTCATTTAAGCTCAATGTGGCATATCTTTTATGCTATTGGACATAGTCTTCATTTTTTGAAACTTATGATTTCAAAGTTCAAGAAGTGGATTTCACCACTTTAATATATAAAAATCAAGGTAATATATGAATTACTCTAACATTCCTTGAAACTAATAGGTTTTTTACTGATGTTAATAAAAATCTAGTCTACTTTATCCACATAAATTATAATAAAATATATCATACTAATATTTTTATTTATTCTACAAGTAATTTTATTTATTATAATTTTCATGTTTATTGTGATAATGATATGATTTTTTGTGATGGAATATTTATTTTGTTATTAATTACGGAAGATAAAGACATAAAACAAGAATCTATATTTTTAAAATGTGATTACTTTGGTTTTTTTATACTAATCATTATTAGTTATAATTTCATTATTTCAAAAAGTTTCTTATGAAATATTGATTTAACTTCATCATCTTTGTAGACATTTCTAAATCTATTTTTTATATAACTTGTGTAATTTTTGGATAACATTATTTTTCAAGAATCCATAATAGAATATATATATATATATAGTAATTTTTGTCTATGATATACTATGTACCAAGTTGGTTTTAGGATTAACATGTTTTTCCCTATATAAGAAGGCATGTTTTCATATTTTGTTGGTGGATAAACTTGTTAGAAATTGATTTAAGGTGTGTAGGTGGTATAATTATATTATATATGTTTGATTAATATTTTTTTATGTGTTATTCTATTATAATGTTCTAGTGGTTGTATTTTCGTTCAAGGGAGTGTACATAACTTGATTATCATCATACTCTACTTTGTAACTTCTTTTATTTTCAATAATGAGGGGCTTATCAAAAATATTTTCTAATAATCATGATGATTACTATTAATTAATCACTTTTATTATTATTATTATTATTATTATTATTATTATAAAATAATAATAATAATAACAATATAAAAAATTAGTGGTGGATCCAGGAAACTAAGAAACTAGGGTATTAGCCCTGGAAGAGGAAAAAAATTGAGTCATTATAGTAGTAATACATAATAAAATATAGTATTATCCATTGAACTCTATGCAATTCAAAAAATAGTCATCAATCCAATTTATAATTCCTTTGGGCCCCATTTGTATGGCTCGTGGTACTTAGTGTATATGAATTTAGGCCTGGTGTAATAAAATGTGGTAATTATAGATATGTAAACACTTTTGTATCTTTGATAGTCTAATAAAATAGGACCATGTTTAGATCTATGATGTTTTTTGTCCTTATACCTCTGATAATAGTATAAATTATTATTATGTATTTTGGAATCCCATATTAGTGGTTGGGAGTGGGGGTAATTTTTTTGAATTATGGGATCTTAATATCATATATATATAAAATTTTTATTGTATTTAGAGAATTTATTTTTTATGTGGGATCTTGTTTTTGTATGAGTGAAAATATTATGGGTGTTTTAAAGGTTGTGGGTGATTTTATTCCATAAGATAGGCTAGTTTAAAATACTTATGATATGTGATTTCTCATTTCAATGGTGGGGTATTACTACTGGAGTATTTTTTATAGTTAACATTAGAATGTTGTCTATGGGAGGTATGATGTGTTATTATATATAGATAACAGATAATATAGTGCATCATAAGATGAATGCGAGATCTATCCAATTTGAAGATAGTTTTAATATCCTAGATAAAATGTAATGATTAGTTTAGTATCTAAAATTCCACATGACCACTGGTGTGCCTCCCCATAGCTTAAGGGCTACCAAGTAGGGGAGAGAGTATATGATCCATGATAGGGATACTATACTCTCAGTATTATAACAATTAATAATAATAAATAAATAGGCACTATCCAAAATATATAATCTGAGTATGAATATATAATTATATATAATAATAAACCTTAACAAAATGATAATACTCTATGATATAACAAATGACAGATGTAATCATATGGCCATATATATGAGAATATACCCCACTGTTCTGATCACATATATAAAATTTATAAATGAATAAAATACATAATGAGTCACCTCCATGAAAATCTATCATCACCCTAATTACATCTGCAATACCATTTTTGTTGCTCCTCATGATCCATAATGAAATCTATGATCCAAACATCTTCTCAGACATGGTTTATAAACATGAATTGTGTTTCCTATATAGGCTGTGAGAAATAAATCTCTATAGGGTCTCACCAAGTTCCCTTAATATATTCTTTTATATATATATATTTTTTTTTTGATTTAGTGTATTAGTGTGTGTGCATAGTGAAAATTATTAATAGAAACATACAACATATATATGAACAATTTTGGTAATCATGTGAAAACTAAGTTAGTATAACACCCAATCATAGCTCGACTAATCACCTATAGTCAAACACATATGTCAAATTCTCATGTTGTGGGGAGGTTATATAGAAAAGGAAGTATATAGTAATAAATTGGTGTAATGAGAAACTATAAATTAACTCTCAATGATACAATAACAATTCAAGAAATCACCTTACCATAATTAGTATGATATAGAGTAGGTAGTTCCTGAAAAATGAAACAAGAGAGACATCATCTTGAACAATAAGAACCCCAAAGGTAGTGTAAGTCTGATATATTTACATTATTATAAGTATCGTGTTTTGAGGATTGATGGAATATATATGGTAGCATTAATATCCAATCAATCAAACTTGGGATAGGTCGTATTCCCAACTATATAAATAAGAATCAAATATCAAGAAATATAAACAAAGATTTTACATCTTGTACAAGGAAAACTATCCCCTTAGGTAGGTACCATGGATAATTCCATATAATATAATAATATTGAAAAGGTTAAACAATGAATCCAACCACCTATATAAGAAAAATCATACCATCACTATGTATGTCTGATTATTAATCACTCATATATGTAATAGATCATGAGGAGTGAAAAAAATAGTGTCAAAGTCAAACATGAGCTAAACCATATACTCAAGGTAATTCCCATGTCTAATTACATACCACCTAAAACATCAAACATATTCATACTTACAAAACGTAGAATGAAAGAGAAACCGAGTTGTGTTACTCTATACTAGGATCCCAACAATATTTTAATGGTTCCCTGATCAAAATGACCAAGGAAAATTTATTAAAAGAAAAAGAACTACATTATCATAAAGGATGGTATTTTACTATAATCTCTATCAAAGAGATGAACCAAATATAATGGAAAATCACACATCCAAGTAATATTCTTATCAATATCATTGTTTGTGAGGCCATCAGCCACACGATTTTACTCATAGTATGAATATGTTGTGATATAGTCAAGATTAGAGGGAAAACTCATATATTCCATCCATCAAATTGTGATCCTCCAATAAAGATGCAACAATACATTTGTTATATAATAAAGTATAACTGTGTAATTTCATTCAAGCCATAAATTATTCCATCCTTTGGATTTAGATAAGTATACCATTTTGATCACTCCAAGCATTTCAACTTTTATCGATGTTTCCATTCCACATGAGCCCAAAAAAATATCCATGTATTATTCCACTATAAATCCAATATAGGCAATCTAAAATTCATAAAAAGAATAATTTTTTATCTCATGATTATAATAAACATATTAACATCCTCATCCACTTTTTAATGTGATCATTGAGTGATTATAAGTCACACAGTAAACTATAGAGAACTCTCTTAGAGTGAAATATGATCGGTGCGACCAAATACTTCACCCAACACCCCAAAGGTCCAAATACATTTTACTAAAACCAAAATTTATATAAATGAATGCATAATAATGAATAATAATACATAAAATTAATTTTTATTGGGACTACATACCTCAATAATAGAGTTACCATCCTTATACAGAGCTTTATTCATCTTCGACCATCCCTCACTAAGCTAGGAGACCATATCCCATACCATTAATATTATAAAAATAAAAATAAAAATTTATATCTAAATAAATAATAAAAATAAACATGAAATAACCTCTAAAATCTAACTAACTAACATCTGCTAACAGAAACTATAATTAATAAAGTGTATAATATCCATGATGCACCATTATAACCTATTTAAATTGATAACATATGAATGAAAAACTAGCCATATTAAAATATAATCTAATTAATATAGTATCCCTAAATAAATTTACTGAATAGTGTATATTTTTTAAAATATTGAATGATTGAATTTTTTTATCATTCTGCGATATTTATTATCTTCAAAATGAAAAAGTTCCATTATTTCGGATTATTCCACCATTATTATATGGAATTGTGACCAACTACATAGAATATAATTTTAAAACCTTATAGGGATATCAATAATATATGAACTAAGGAGGATAAGTGGGATTATATCAGCCATCAGTACTTTAGGTATCTCAATTGTACCCCAAATCAGTAGAGGACAACAAGACTCATAGGAAAGGAAAAAGAGGAGGAAAATAAAATAAAAAAATTCCATTACCATCCCCAACCTAATATATAAAAAAAGGGGAATGATAGTGAAATTATTATCATGATCCTTCTAAAAAACCCAAACTCAGTCGGTTCTTGGTCAATAGTAACTCGGCATCAAGTAAGGCACCGACCACATGGTATATTTCTATTGGACTCTCAGAGGAACTTTTGGGGTTACTACCCCTCTAAAAAGACAACTGAGTACCTAGTGTCTTTATATCATGTTCTTGGTGGAACCATTTACAATTATTTACTTCACTACCTAACCCTTCCTTACTCCGAACAAACTGGACACATAGAGGACCCCTTAAAAAGACTAGAACATGCATTGAGATATGACTTAGTGGTGTTAAAACACTCATTTTTATAATATGAATCCAAATTCACTGATCATTGTTTGATTTAGATCCTCAAAAAATTAAATTATCATTGTTTTTCATCTTCCTATAATACAAGATCCACATACTAATAAATACACATGATGGGTTTCCACCACATCACATCCTATTAGACATAAAACTCAGGTTGATCCTTCACTGTATGGCATCCCTAAAAACCCAACCCTCCATATCAACTCACAATCACTAAAAACTGATCATGATTCCTCAACCACTTATTTAATTCTGAAATAACCCAAACATCTCACATCCATGACCGAAAAAGATATTTAGTTTAATTAAATGGTTTTATCATCAACCATCCAAAACCATTATTTAAAAAATACACAAGAGACAATGAACCTAGTCCTGACTCCCCCTTATATAAAACATTGAATTATCTATGAGTCTTACTCCCCGGGTGAATAATTGACCAAAATTAAATAGTAAAATAAAAAATTGTTTAATAACCTATAGTTACATGATTTTATATTGTCTGAACCCTAAAAATGATTTAAATAATATTATTTTGGCTACTCTCTGGGAAAAAAATTTTGGATTAAAATTAAATATAACTGATTATATTATAAAAAATATACTATATTATGTTCAGTTCATGAGAACATTTTCATAATGAATCTCAATTTTCTCTAAAATATATCTCTATATGAAAAATTCAACATTATGGTCACATATAGAATATTATATTTCCCTTAATAGGGGTATAACATAAATTATCAATATATTCACCATACCATATACAATGTATTTTCCCCAATTTTAATTCATTTAATGTATCATGAATTTTAAGGAGATGTTTGAAGTCATCTTGAGATGACTGGACAGGTTCTAGAGGAAAAAGGAATAGATCATGACACAAACAGATGGTTTATTCCTTGAATGGAGGTATAATTAGGAAAAATAAAAATATTCTTAAATGCATAAGTTTCTTCAACTCATTATTAATATTGATTCCTTTAGCATTTTTAGAAAAATATTTACATGAATTAGTGGAATTTATTGCAATTAAATGATGTAAAAATTATAAAATGTGGGTAACTATTAAAGAAAATTGTAATAAAAATAAGTATAAAAGATCACATGTAAAGGTAATCTGGGAATCATCAGATTTTTTTATATTCCCTTATTTAAGGAAAATTGATAACTTTATGACATTTCAGTCAAACCATGGAGATACTTTGGGTAATTTCAATAGTTCTTCCAATTTGAGTCCACTTATTTTAAAGAAGATATTCACACCTCAACAAATATTGAGTACAATATAATCTTTAATTGTGTTATGATATTGTATAGATTTCACTACCTAATTGGACAAACCATACATGAACATTCAGGTTGTTAATATATTTTTAGGTCTATGAAACTTATGGTTCGGGTAATATTATATTTAAAATGAATTTTATTCCCTGAATCTTTGTGAAACACCGTGGTACTGCTAGTAGTAAGAGAATAAATGGTTAAATAATTGTTCTTTAACCATATGATAATTATTAAAATGTTAAGATTTATTATATTTGTTGGATCTAAATAGGTTTGTTGAATCATCTTTCTTAGGTAGGTTTTTAAGTTTTTTGAACACCCATTAACTATATTTTCAACTATTTATAACATATATAATCTAAAAAATATCAAATGGTTGGATATAAAATATATGATGATGGATTATTTTTTAGGATTCAATTTTTTATTTGATAATCAAAATTTTCATGTTATATTGAAACCTATTATGGATGATAATAGATCTAAACACACACACACAAAAATTAAGAATGGAATATATTTGAAAAAAGAGTTTATAAAATAAGTTAACATGTATAATATCAAAAATTATGAGTGGAGTGATATTCGGTTAAATTCCTTAAAAGAGTATGTTATCATGTAATGTGTTTCAGTTTTTAACATTAATGATCAAGAAATGTAGAATTGGGAATCGTGAAGAACACCAATTTTTAGTTGGTGTTTTATCTATATTTAATATCATTGTGATTTTGATCATGTGACAGTATTATATTTTTTATACCCCTTCTATGAAGTAATGACTAGAAGAGAGGAAGATTCCATAGACCATGGATGATTAATGAACTTATATTAATGATTCTAGTCTCAAAATAGTTTATTAGTGATTAATAGGAATATCAAAACATCATTGATATATTCTCCTTTGATATATCCTTATTTGGGTAAACCAATCACAATTTCAATGTTGATGCATCATTTATTACTTACATTTTATTTTTTCAAAACTATTATCATAGTGATAGATTTAGTGTGTCTTATCCAATATAAAGACAAGATCCAATTAATCATATAAAAAATAATTTTTTGTAGTGGCCCGGACCTCTCCGGTCCATTACTTTTTGAAAATGTGGTGTTTGAGGTGTTCTAGGAGGTCAAGGTGACTTATCCCCAACACATTTCCAAATTTTCAATTCTATGAATAGTTCCATTAGTGGACAGTTCTATCAGTAACCTCTAACGGTATCCTCTCTTTCCTTTGCCAAATATTGAGTTCTATGAACAGTTCCATCGGTAAACAGTTCTATCGGTAACCTCTCTTTCCTTTTCCAAATATTGAGTTCTATGAATAGTTCCATTGATGGATAGTTCTATCGGTAAACTCTAATGGTAAACTCCCTTTCCTTTGCCAAATATTGAGTTATGTGAACAGTTCTATCGGTACCATCTATTTCCTTTTCTAAATTTCTAATTCTATGAACAGTTCTATCAGTGAACAGTTCTATCAGTAACCTTTAACGGTAGGTGTATAGTGTTTCCAGAATGGTGAGTTCTATTGGTAACCTCTATCGGTATCCTCTAACGGTAGGTGTACAGTGTTTCTATAATGGTGAGGTCTATCGATAACCTCTATCGGTAACCTCTAACAGTAGGTGTACAATGTTTCCAGAACGGTGAGGTCTATCGGAAACCTCTAACGGTATGTGTATAGTGTTTCCAAAATGGTTAGGTCTATCAGTAACCTCTAATGGTAGGTGTACAGTGTTTCCAAAACAATAGGTGTACAGTGTTTCTGGAACGGTAGGTCTAAAGTGTTACCAGAATGGTGAGGTCTATTGGTAACCTCTATCAGTAACCTCTATCGGTAACCTTTATCAGTAACCTCTATCAGTAACCTATATTTCCTTTGAAAAATTTTGAGTTCATGAATAATGTTTCCAGAACAGTGAGGTTCTAACGGTGAGGTTCATGAATAGTGTTTTTTTCCTTTGCCAAATTTTGAGTATGTGAACAGTGTTTTTAGCTTCCTACAGTTTCACCCCTTTAACGTTTCCTTTGACGTAAAATGCATTTAAAGCCTCATTTTAAGGACTCTAAGGCCGATTTAAAGCCCATAACTCCTATATTAATTATTCCTATGGATTAGGATGTTTTTAATTGGTCAAACCGCATGGTTTAATGCGATCCTCTTTTAATGGGAAATTAAGCGTATCTTAAACATTCGCCCTATTAAATCTTCTAAAGGGAAGGGATATCTTCCTCCCTATTTCTTTCTTTTTTTTCTTGGGTGTGAGATGCTCTAACATCCCATTACTTCTCATAGTAGTTACATAATCAAACTTTCCTCCTCGGATTGGTTCTGCTCTGTTTTGATGCAACCAAGCTGTATCAATCAATCTTCGATATAAGGTGTGTTTATCATCATTATTTTGGGGTTCATCTTCTCATATATTCCTTTCCATATTATAGAATGAAATATCCATACTTCTAATAGAGTTTTATTGGGTTTTGGTTGGTGTGTTCGTACCATGGCATCCTCAGGTGGATGCAGTTGTCGCGAGAGGAGGATCATGACCCGTTGTGTGGATAAAGAACGTCAAGAACTATTTGAGGTAGGGGATTCATTGCTTCTCTCTTATTTTACGTGCAACTATATTGTTAGCATGTTTTATCCCACTAGATGACAATGGAATTGACGTAATAAATATTTCAACCAGATAAATAAATTGATATCGATCATATGTTATTGCCTCTTGTTTTTCTAGATAGTGTGATATCTATGCTTGCTTCGGATAGTTGTTCATTCTTGACAGAAATTGGTAAAGAATGTAAATTGGGATTAATTGATAATTTTTTGGATAAAGATAAAGAGGAATGTAAAAGAATCTGGTTCTTGTTATAATTTTATGTTAATCAGATCGGTGCAGTAAGCATGTTTAATTATTTTTGATAGCTTACTGATTAGATTTCCTGAATTTGGAACCTATGAATAATAAATCTATTAATTCAAGATGGATTAAAGAACTGATTGTTTGATAATTCCTTAAAGGGTTTTGAGTTACCATATTGATTGCTAAAGGGACAAGAGCCCAATTTATGTGATGTTTGTTTTCCTGCTGCTTGTGCTATGATGTGATCCTGGATGGTCGTTGTGATATGTGGGGGTATGGAGGCTTTTGTTTGTGGTAGCAGATGATGCCTAGAGTGGTGAGATGCATCAGTTTATGCATGTGGGTGTCGAGGAGGACACCAGGGATAACAAAATGGGATGTATGTGATTTTTGGATGCTTGATAATTCTTATTGGTTGTTTATCTTCTTTACTTTTCCCCACTTCTCAAGGCATCTGGTCTTACTTACCCTTCTTCTGAAAGAGGTGAAGACACGCGGGGTATGCCACGTGCTTTCCATGGTTAGCTTCTCAAGGGAGGATGGGTATATGATCTTGCTATAAGCATCAAAGACTTGACAGGTAGTACATCTACTCACCGTGTTGATCCCCCTTGTGTTTAGTAGCATAGAATTTTTTTCTAGAATGACAGGGAATGTGGGAAAGTAATTATGTAATGAATAATTGAATAAATGGTGTTAACCCAAGGGGTTGGATTTTGCTGGAACATAATGATGAGGTTGTAATTTTGAAGTAACAATGGACTTTGGGTGTGATGCTAATGAGATTTAATGTGGAATTGTTCATGGTTAATTAATGTTTAAAGAATTAATTAACGTAAAGTGGAACTGATAAAAAGGGAATGAAGTAATCTAATAAATCTCTTTAAATGGTTGTGTGATTATAAGATACCTAGTCTTAGAAGTAGCAGCCCGGAGTCTGAGAGACGTTAGCTGCAGTTGTGTCTAAGACTAGTTTATGCCCATAGTGTGGTTGTGAGATATAGTATATCCTGTACTTTTTGTATTTTTATACGCTACTCCACCCTGTCAGTAAGGGAAACTGACACCCCGGGGATTCTGAGCCCTGGGGGGTGTTTTCCCCAACATTCTGATGGGTGGATGGATGGTTGACTACCCCATTTGGCCCCACTCTCTTCTCTTGGTAGTTACTTGTACTGGCTGGCACATTGGTTAGTGTTCCCCATATATGTGTGTAGAGGGATTTAATGGCTTGTGTTTATTCACACACATATATTTTGGATATAGGTTTCTATGGACTACTATAGGTGTAAGTTTTATAGGCTATGATGGCTTGAGGATCCTTACTCAGTGTATGGGTTGTAATTTCTTGAGGTATAATACCCGATGTATGATACATGTTATACGAGTTGTGGTGGCTCCCGTAAACTACCTGGTTACTTTGGTGTGTGGACGTGATGGTTTTGTTGCATGAGGTACATATTGTGGTGCTTCACCCAGGTGTCTGCGGGCAATCCTTTTTGGATAGATATGCTTAGGACGTACGATGTTGGGGAAAAGCGGCAAACTAGTGGGGAAGTATTAGTAGGGTACCCTTGATATTCTTTATTATATGATATATTCTTGTATGAGTTACTTGGTGAGAGTATCCATGGTGAGGTTGGGAACTTAGTATACCTGTTTAGGTGATGAGTTAGTTTCACTTGTTGTTCATTGTGCTTTAGCATGCTTTCTTTACTTTTGCATGAGAGGATTCGGGGAGGATCCTACTGAGTATACTTTTATACTCACCATATGTATATAAAAAAAAATTCAGTTCATTTAGAGTAGGTTGGAGATTAGGCTGGTTACTACTAGCTTGTGGTTGCAAGAGTTGTTCGGGCTTGTGGTTGTTGCTGTTTTACTTTCTTTTGGGTACTTGTAGTTTTTTTTCTTCCAGTTGTAGTAATTTTGCATGAAATTTCATGTGTGCACTTAGGTTATGTTTTATATTCCATTTCTAAGTTGGAGTTGTTCGGTGTCTATCTTATCTCTCCCTTCTGCATGTGTTCTATTAGAGGGTAATGCCTCCCATTTGTGTGTTTACTATACCCTCGGTGCTAGTCTCCAACCCAGGGCCTACTAGAGGCGGGACTCAGGGGTCATTATATCCCTTCTCACATTGCCGGCCCAGGAGGGGTACACTTTGTGGGGAGGGGGTCATGACAGGGTGGTATCAGAGGTCAGGTTGAGGTATAGGATGGAGATTGTTGTTAAGAAAAAGCCAGGTTGCATGGGTTGGAAGGGAAATGGTGTAATCCGTGTTTAGAAAGTGATGTAAACACAGGATACCGACTGAGACATAGGCGTTTAGTGCCCCCTATGATCTGATGTATGGACCTTTAAGTTTACAATGGATACTAAACAAGGTGATACTAGTTATAGGGTAGAGACCTAGGAGAGGATCATGTATCATTCTTCTTTGTTACTGTGTTTGAATGGGTAGACCTTGGGATAGGTTAACCTAAAAATAAATGAAAGAAAACAATTAGTTAATTAACATTGATTCTTCCATATTCCAGGTTTAGGAACTCTAACGGTTTGTTATTTTATAAGTATGGATCTAGGTCGATGTCCTTGTCAGGTTTGCATAGAAAATGTCCCACAGGCTATTGCAGCATACCACCGCAGGGTAGAGGTTGACGATGATGACACTTGGAGGAAGACACTCTAAGAGTTTCAGCAGCAGAGTCTACAGAATTACGAGGGTTCGGTTCCAGATGTTGTCACAGAAGACTGGTTAGAGGAGGTCAAGATCGGCTTCAGTTCGATTCGTGCTCAAAAGGAGCACTGGGTGTCCTTGGTTGTGACGATGCTGCATGGAGAAGTGAGGCAGTGGTGGTTCTTCTTCCTCTGGGATTGTGAGAGTCATTGATCTCATGGGAGGAGTTCCGAGACAAGTTTAGAGTCAAGTTTCTTTCTTTGACCGAGAAGGTGTCCATTTTCCTAGAGCTTCTTACCCTTCGATAGGGGAGCTCCAGTGTTTGATATTTTGGAATCTGTTTTTGGAAACTTTTACGATATGCTTCGGACCAGTTTCCAGATGAGGAGGTCGGGGCGAGACATTTCGAGGAGGCTTTGCATCCAGATATCCAGTGCCAGGTCACCCCATTTATGCTGAAGACATATCTTGAGGTGCTAGTAAGGGCAAAGGTTGTTGATAGGACTTTGGCCAGGACTATATCATCATGAGATGGGAATCTTCATGATTCCTCATGAAGCAGATTTGTGGTCTGGGGTTCCCGGTTTTCAGGGCAGAAGAGTTTTCGTTCAGCCGGGGGTAGGTCCCATCCCTTCACATCTCGTTTATCCAGAGGCAGCAATTCTCATGACTATGTCAAGGGATCAGGTGCTTGCTTTTCTTGTGGTGGTCTTGTTCACCTGCAGCGGGAGTGCCTGACCTTTTAGAGCAGTCATCGTGCACTAGGTGCTATGCTCTAGGTTCCTTTATTGAGGTAATTCCAGCCGAGGCAGCAGTAGCTAGTTTCACCAGCTTTAGATCAGCAGAGGGTAGATGGTGCAGGCAGAGGATAGCTCCATGACGCTCCCCATATTTAGAGAGTAGAGCATGGCCATGGTGGTGGTATTCATCAGGGTCAAAGAGGCCATGGAGGAGGTTGTGTTCAGCTTCATGCCCTAGCGTTGCCAGCTCCAGGCGAGCCAGACATCGTTCGAGGTACCCTGGGCTTGTTTTGTACCATGTTGTATGCCTTGTTTGATTTAGGAGCAACACACTCCTTCATATCACCTACCCTTTCCCATGATTTGGGACTTGAGGTAGAGAGGCTTCTAGTTCCCTTGCATTGACTATGCTAGTTGGAGGTCGAGCTGACTTGTTTGAAGTATGTAGAGACTGTGAGATAGTGTTGGGTAAACACCGCTCTTGGGGAGATTTCCTAAGTTTACGAATACAACCATATGATGTCATCCTCGGCAAGGATTGGTTGTATTCAGTGCAGGCTATCAGGGATTGCTTCAAAAAGAAGGTCGTTTTCATTGGTGCGGATGGAGAGACAGTGGTGTTTGTTGGTGAGTGAGATCCTCGGATGGGTCATAGGCGCATTCCATCCTTATCATCCATGATGGCTGAGATAATTCTGAGTTCTTCAGAGGTTCAGCAGTTGGTGTTTCCTAGGGTCGTAGAGGAGTACCCTGATGTCTTTATAGAAGAGGTTGTAGCATTACCCCCTCGACGAGAGATCGATTTTGGGATCGAGATACATCCAGGAGCGTCTCCTATCTATATGTCTCCATATAGGATGGCCCTTTATGAGTTACCAAAGCTATGTATACAACTTTATGGTCTATTATAGTGCGGTTTTGTTCAGCCAAGTGTGTCACCATGGGGTGCACCAGTTTTTTTCATAAAGAAGGTAGAAAATGGTTTGCGGTTGTGTGTCGATTATCGTCATTTAAACAAAGTTACAATAAATAATCACTATCCTCTTCTGTGGATTGATGATTTATTCGGTCAACTAAAGGGTGAAAGTTGATTCTCAAAGATAGACTTTCAGTCAGGATATCATCAGTTGAGTGTGAAGGATGAGGATATCCCGAAGACTGTTTTCCGTTGTCGTCATGGGTATTATGAGTTTATTGTAATGCCATTCGGCGTGACAAATGCTCCAGCTGTATTCATGGGATTAATGAATTTTGTGTTCCATGAGTTCCTATAAAAGTTTGTGGTAGTTTTCATCGATGACATCCTTGTGTACTCCACATCTGAGGAGGACCATGCAGAGCATCTACAAGCTATTTTGGGTGTTCTTCATCAACATCATCTATTTTGGAAGTTTTCGAAGTGTGAGTTTTGGGCTCGATAAGTCCATTTCTTGGGGCATGTTGTGTACCAATATGGAGTAGTTGTGGATCCATCAAAGATATAAGCAGTTGTGTCTTAGGCATCCCCCAAGACAGTGTCAGAGGTGTGAAGTTTCCTTGGTCTCACAGGCTACTATAGGAGGTTCATAGCCAATTTCTCATGAGTTGCGACTCCTCTAACAGCTTTGACCAGGAAGGATCAGGCATTCAGATGGACTGATCAGTGTCAAGCAGCTTTCGAGTATCTAAAGTAGAAGTTAGTAAGTGCTCTAGTTTTTTGTCTTCTAGCTGAGGGAGTTCAGTTTGATGTTTTCTACGACACTTTATATCTAGGGTTAGGTTGTGTTCTCATGCAGCATAGGTCAGTTGTTTCTTATGGGTATCAACAGTTGCGTCCCCATGAGATTAAATATGCCACCCATGATCTTGAGTTAGCATCTGTGGTGTTTTCTCTGAAGTTGTGGAGACATTACCGCATTGGTGAGCGCTTTGTGGTTTTCACCGATCATAAGAGTTTGAGGTATGTTTTCTCCCAGCATGACTTGAACTTACGACAGCATTGGTGGATGGAGTTCTTACAAGAATACAACTTCAAAATATCATATACACCTAGAAAAGGGAATTTTGTAGCTGATGCGATGAGTCAAAAGTCACATAGTGATGTTGTGCGTGAATCTGGTGATTTCTGGAGAGTAATAGAAGAACTGTTAGCATTACATCTTGATATGGGAGAATTTGGGGTAGAGGTTTTCTTTTTCAAATGATGGTACAGTCATCCCTGATGCAGAAGGTGGAAGAGTCCCAGTTGTGGTATCTAGAGGTGGAGGTCTAGAGAGACCGAGTTGTTTGTGGCGAGGCCCTTGATGGTTGGACTGAGGATGAACAACACCGAGTGTTGTATCATGGAAGGATTTTTGTTCCTTTAACGATGTGCAAGATGGTTCTTAGAGAGTTCCATAGTTATCCTTTAGCGTTGCATCCTGGCGTGACAAAGATGTATCGAGCCTTGAGGAGTCCGTTTTGGTGGTCTGGGCTGAAGCGTACAGTTGCAGAGTTTGTGTCTTGATGTTTGGTCTGCCATAAGGTGAAGGTCGAACATTGTGTCCCTGGTGGTCTACTCCAGCCATTAGAGATTCCTTAGTGGAAGTGGGAGGATATATAAATGGACTTTGTTACTGGTTTACCTCGATCTCAGGGAGTACATGATGCTATTTGGGTGGTAGTTGATCATTTAACAAAATCGGCCAACTTCATAGTGATCAAGGAGTCGAGCTTAGTGGAATTTTTTTCGAGGCAGTATCTAGAGGAGGTGGTGAGACTTCATGGAGTCCCTAGGATGATAATTTTTGATCGAGATCCTCGCTTTACTTCTAGTGTGTGGAGAGGTCTCCATCATGCTTTTGGTTCTCAGTTATGCCTTAGCACTACTTTTCATCCTCAAACAGACGTTCAGACAAAGTGAACCATCTAGACTCTTGAAGACATGTTACGCTCTTGTGTTCTTGATTTTAGAGGTTCATGGATAAAGAACTTACCCTTGGTGGAGTTCTCTTACAATAATAGTTTTCACTCCACCATCACTATGGCACCTTTTGAAGACTTGTACGGCTGACCTTTCTGTTCTCCGTTGTGTTGGACTGGGGTTAGAGAGTTAGCAATTATCGTACCAGAACTAGTGCAGAATACAATAAAGATGGTTCAGGTGATTCATGAGATGATGAAGACAGCGCAAGATCATCAGAAATCATATATTTATCAAAGAAGAAGACCCTTATAGTTTAATGTTTTGTATCATGTGTTTCTAAAGGTGAATCCCCATCATGGGCAGTGAAGGTTTGGTCGTGGCAGTAAGATTTCTCCCTGGTTTGTTGGGACTTTTGAGGTGTTAGCTCGTGTGGTAGATATGGCGTATCGAGTAGCACTTCCCCCATAGATGAGTCGAATACCTAATGTTTTCTATGTATCATAGATCCTTTGTTATCTTCATGATGACTCTCACATCATTGATTGGGGAGAGATCGATGTTGATGATGAATCAACCTTTGAGGAGCATCCTATAGAGATCCAAGACCGCAAAGAGAAGGTGTTGTGCGGGCGTTCTATCCCCTTGGTTTGTGTCTTGTGGAAACATGGTGGCATGGAGGAGAGTACCTGGGAACATGAGTCATAGATACGTGCTCAGTACCTAGAGTTGTTTGATTTTTAACTCTTGTCATGTAACGATGTCCCCTTTGTGGTTAGACCTTTCATGTTTTTTTATGAATTTCTTTTGTTGCTTTTGTGGCTTTCCCTCTTTTTAGAGGTATCTCGATGGGTGGTTTTTTGGACCCCGTTTCTTTTTCTATAGGTGGGTTTTGAATTCTCGAGGACAATAATGTTTTGAGATGTATCTGATGTAATGGCACAGACCTCTCTGTTCCATTACTTTGTGAAAATGTGGTGTTTGAGGTGTTTCGGGAGGTCAAGGTGACTTATCCCCAACACTTTTCCAAATTTCCAATTCTGTGAACAGTTCCATTAGTGAACAGTTCTATTTGTAACCTCTGGTGGTAAACTCTCTTTCCTTTTCCAAATATTGAGTTATGTGAACAGTTCCATCGGTGAACAGTTCTATTGGTAACCACTAACGGTAACCTCTATTTCCTTTGACAAATATTGAGTTTTGTGAACAGTTCCATCGGTGGACAGTTCTATCGGTAACCTCTAATAGTAACCTCTCTTTCCTTTTCCAAATATTGAGTTCTGTGAACAGTTCTATTGGTGACCAGTTCTATCAGTACCCTCTATTTCCTTTGCCAAATTTCCAATTCTATGAACAGTTCTATCAGTGAACAGTTCTATCGGTAACCTCTAACGGTAGGTGTAAAATGTTTCCAGAATGGTGAGGTATATCGGTAACCTCTAATGGTAGGTGCACAGTGTTTCCATAATGGTGAGGTATATCGGTAACCTCTATCGGTAACCTCTAATGGTAGGTGTACAGTGTTTCCAGAACGGTGAGTTCTATCAGTAACCTCTATCAATAACCTCTATTAGTAACATCTATCAGTAACCTCTAATGGTAGGTGTAAAGTGTTTCCAGAATGGCAGGTGTACAGAGTTTCCAGAACGATAGGTCCACAATGTTTCCAGAACAGTGAGGTCTATCGGTAACCTCTATCAGTAACCTCTATCGGTAACCTCTATCGGTAACCTCTATCGGTAACTTCTATCAGTAACCTCTCCTTGTAACCTATATTTCCTTTTCCAAATTTTGATTTCATGAATAATGTTTCCAGAACTGTGAGGTTCTAACGATGAGGTTTATGAACAGTGTTTTCTTCCTTTTCCAAATTTTGAGTATATGAACAGTGTTTCCAGCTTCCTACAGTTTCGCCCCTTTAGCATTTCCTTTTATGTAAAATGAATTGTAAAGCCTCATTTTAAGGACTCTAAGGCTGATTCATAGGAAATAACTCCTATATTAATTGTTCCTATGGCTCGGGATGTTTTTACTTGGTCAAACCGCATGGTTTAATGCTATCCTCTTTTAATGGAAAATTAAGCGTATCTTAAACTATCACCCCATTAAATCTTCTAAATGGAAGGGATATATTCCTCCCTATTTATTTCTCCTTGTTCTTGGGTGTGAGATACTCAAACATTTCATTCCTTCTCATAGTATTTACACAGTAAAACTTTCCTCCTCATATTGGTTCCGCTCTGTTTTGATGCAACCATGTTGTATTGATCAATCTTCGATATAAGGTATGTTATCTTCATTCTTTTGGGGTTCATCTTCTCTTGTTTATCCTTTCCATATTATAACATGAAATATCCATACTTCTAATAGAGTTTTCTTGGGTTTGGTTTGGTGCGGTCGTACCGTGACATCCTCGGGTGGATGTAGTTGTCGCGAGAGGAGGATCGTGACCTGTTGTGTGGATAAAGAATGTCAATAACTCTTTGAGGTAGGGTATTCGTTGCTTATCTCTTATTTTATGTGCAATTGTATCGTTAGAATTTTTTATCCCACTGGATGACAATGGAATTGACATAATAAATATTTTAACCGGATAAATAAATTGATATCTATCGTATGTTATTGCCTCTTGTTTTTCTAGATATTGTGATATCTATGCTTTCTTCAGATAGTTGTTCGTTCTTGACAGAAATCGGTAAAGAACGTAAATTGGTATTAACTGATAATTGTTTGGAAAAAGATAAAGAGGCATGTAAATGAATCTGGTTCTTGTTGTAATTTTATGTTAATCAAATCAGTGTAGTAAGCATGATTAATTATTTGTGATAGCTTACTGATTAGGTTTTCTAAATTTGGAACCTATGAATAATAAATCTGTTAATTCAAGATGGATTAAAGAACTGATTGATTGATAATTCCTTAAAGGGTTCTGAGTTACCCTCTTGATTGTTAAAGGTCCAGAATCCCAATTGATGTGATGTTTGTTTTCCTACTGCTTGTGCTATGATGTGATCCTGGATGGTCGTTGTGATATGTGGTGGAATGGAGGCTTTTGGTTGTGGCAGCAGATGATTCCTAGAGTGGCGAGATGCATCGGTTTATGCATGTGGGTGTCGGGGAGGACACCAGGGATGATGGAATGGGATGGATGTGATTGTTGGATGCTTACTAATTCTTATTGGTTTTTTATCTTCTTTACTTTTCCCCACTGCTCAAGGAAGCTGTTCTTACTTACCCTTCTTCTGAAAGTGACGAAGACACGCGGGGTATGCCATGTGCTTTCTGTGTTTAGCTTCTCAAGGGAGGATGGTTATATGCTCTTTCTATAAGCAGAAAAGACTCAACGGGTGGTATATCTACTCACTGTGTTGAACCCCCTTGTGTTTAGTAGCATATAATGTTTTTCTAGAATGCCTGGGAATATGGAAAAGTGATTCTGTAATGAATAATTGAATAAATAGTGTTAAACCATGGGGTTGGAGTTTGCTGGAACATAATGATGTGGTTGCAATTTTGAAGGAACAGTGGACTTTGGGTGTGATTCTAATGAAATTTAATGTGTAATTGTTCATGGTTTATTAATTTTTATGGAATTAATTAACGTAAAGTGGAACTGATAAAAAGGGAATGAAGTAATCTAATAATTATCTTTAAATGGTTGTGTGCTTATAAGATACCTAGTCTTAGAAGTAGTAGCCCGGAGTCTGAGAGACGTTATCTAAAGTTATGTATAAGACTAGGTTATGCCCATAGTGTGGTTTTGAGATATAGTATATCTTGTACTTTTTGTGTTTCTATAATCTTAATAATATTGAAAAACCCAGTGATTAATTTTTATATTTGAGGAACACATTCAGTTGTAAATAAAATTTTATTGATCAAATAAGAAGTTATATTTTGGATATTTTGGGTCAAATATTAAAGTAAATTATAAAAAAGGTTGAATAACATTTGAGGAAGTGTTTTTTAAGGAAATAAAAACTTTTATGTGTAAATGAGGTCTTGGATATAGGACTATATCAGGAAAATAAAAATCTATTATTTTGAAGTGAAAATATAGGTAAAATAAAATGAAATTTACCAAACATAGAGTATATAAAAATAGTTATAAAGTTATTCAAAATTATCATATATGAGGATATTTTGTATAAACATGATATTTTATTCGATAAAGTAAAAAAATGTGGCTACATGGGATAGAAAATTTATTATTATGGTGAAGTAAAATTTTATTTGAGAGGAGAATCAATGTAAATCTTGAAATGAGGAATTTAAACATATCCTTTATATCAGAATATAAACTCATTTTATTTGTATTCTTTTAAGGTCTTTATCAATGGTAATTTGAGGTCAAATATATGAAATTGAATCATTATTCTTACTATATAAAATTAGGAATAGTGGATCCAATTCAATTCATTTGAGAATTAGATTTTATCCATTAGATGATGAGAAATCTGATCTATTTTCTCATGGGGAATTGTATGGGAATCAATCAATATACTTCTAAAATCATTTTGGTGTTTCATGGAAATAGAATAAACTAAGGTTGAAAGATAAATCTATTTTAACTAAGATAAATTTAAATAATATGAAGAATAATATAATGTGGATTTGAAATAGTGGGTGTTCATCACACAAAACATATGATATAAACCATCTCAATATTGTGAGGGAAATATATTATAAAACTATTCAATTTGGAAATGATGTATTTCTTATAATAAAATTTAGAGGTAAAACTCACATATCTATAGATAAATTGAAGAGTACTAATGTTTTAAATGATGAAATTATTTAGAAAAATATTTTTGGAATGATTAAATTATATGAATCATGTTGGGAAGTCATATTAATGAGAAATTTCATGACCCAGCCCAATAGGGCTCGAGCCACAACTACCCTAAGCCCGCCTCCATAGGCTTGGGGCCAACGACAAGTGATAAAAGGTATAACTAATATGTTAGGAATTTGTCTATGTACATGTATGCACATAGACAACCATATACATGTATATTTATAGAGGAATAATAATAAAAGATTAACCATCTTGAAAATAAACCATGCATGTAAAACATCTATGGAATACAAGAGTAAAATAGTATAAAAAAAATTAAAGGTGAAAAATACATTCCCAACCAGAAAAGATTTCCAAAATAGAAATAAATGGAAAATTAAATTCTAATATAGCCTATCCCTGTATCTATAATATCCAATCACCATATAAGATCCAATGTTCCATGGTATACCTATGATCCTCTGTAATCATCACTGACTTGTCTTTTTTCTAAATAATACATGACACATACAGGAAATTACCATGAAGGGGTGAGTATATACATACTCATTATGGAGCCTACAAAGATAAAGGGGGATAAATAAGAGACATGATATGAAAATATAGCTTATCCCATAATAAGAGTGAAATTAAAACCAATCAACAAGGATATATGATCATAAAAGAAATCCAAATGAGAGAGAAAGGGGGTCTCCATCTCAAAGACCTAGCCAAGAAAAGTTTTTTTCATCATTTCCAAGAGGTCAATAAATAATTCCCAATATCTCACATTCCTTTCTAGTAGAAGTATCCATATCCAGTCATACAGCACCATTGTACCACGCATTCGAGGGGCCACAATCTCTAGGTAGAGGACCCATGACCTGGTATAATAGTTGGGTCCCACTCAGTGAATAGATAGAGGACCCATGCTCAATCCCAATATTAGGGTTCCACTCTAATGGTAGAGGACCCATGCACGAACACTGCATGAGGGTTTCACTATAGTGGAAGAGGACCCATGCCTTGACTCTACAGGATGGATCTACTCTAGTGGTAGTGGACCCATGTCCAAACTTCATAGGAGGGTTCCACTATGATGATAGAGGACCTATTCCTTGACTCTACATGAAGGTTACACTCTATTCATAGTGGATTCATGCTAAGACTCTAAATTAGGGTTTCTCTCTATGTGTATATAGAGGACCCATTACCTGACTTTGTAGGAAGGTTTAACTCCAATGGTAGAGTACCCATGCCCGAACACTATAGGAAGGTTATTCTATAAATATAAATAGATAGAGGACCCATTCCCTATCCTAGTATGATTTTTCCACTATATAGATAGAGTACTCGTGCCATGTCACCCCATGTGGGTTCCACTCTGATGGTAATATCGAATCACAACTGTTATTGAGTGCTGCCTAAATAATCATCACACTCATAAAATCTCTCATCATATGTCAAAATATAGAATAAATGCCACCATCATATTCTATTCATAAAAACACTCCAGATAGGATACTCATGGGGAAAAATATTATTCCAAATGAAAGAGATATGAGAGGTAGAATATTACTTAAAAATAGAAGGTACACGGCATGTAAGGGGACTCACACAACATGTGGTCCCACCCTTATATATGCTTTTTCCCTACCATTACATAGTCATTGCACATATATACCTTTATGATGTGTAAAGAAACTACATGGCACGCCTCAACCACCTGGGGTCCTGCCTTTTCTCCTGGCCATGTTCATGTAATATTTACAAGAATGTGTACTCTGATACACAGTGTTTCCTCCCACAAAGGGTCCTTCCAGTTTCCTTTTCTAACATGTCATGTGACCCATCCACATGGCTTGTGATACTTAACTTTTTTCAAAACTCTAGTGCTGCAGCCATGGGGATACACACATGTGTTCTTCAGACTACGCGGCGATAGTCGAGTTCTTCCTAGAAATTTAGATCCTCTCCCCCACAATCAAAATTTGGCTTCTCTACTACTCTTTCCACCTGATTAACACCTGAAATCAAAGAAAGTGTCCTATTTTTATTAATTCCTACCCTCTTGTGCCCAAAAATCAGATTTTGTTCATCCACGGTGGCTCATTGTACACCTCGTGCACCTCTTGTCATACCTGGTTGGTCCCGAATCCCAGATCCATGTGTATCATCACCCAAAATCCAAAAATAAACTGATCTATCCTCTAATCATTGATCCCTTCACAACACATGAGTCTTCTATAAATCTAGGGGTCTGATCATGCTTGATCTCACCCAGGAATATCGAACGGTGGCCCTGTAGGCCAACAAAAAAAATCCCAAAGAACGATGGGGGAAAATCACATAAACAAGGGAGAAAAAATCATTGGCTAGGAATTTTTTTCCAATGAATATAAATTGGGGATAATCAGGTTGAGAAAAAATTGAATGATCAATTTAATATGATGTGAAAGAATATGAAAAGGCTCAATTTAACACAAATTAAATAATAATAATTGATCATGCTCAATCATTTGATCAAATTGTGAGTAAATTACAAATGACATGTCTTACCTCGAGATTGGATTTTTTGATGAAGAAGAATGAAAATTCCAATGAAGTAGGAAGATCTATTGTATTCATTGTGCCTCAGTTTTCCTTTATCTAATGGTTAATCATCACCCTATCTTGATTCACCAATAAAGAATATGGAATTATCTTCCCAACAGTTCCAGGGTTACGAGGATAACCATGGAGGTTTTTTATAATATCATATTTATAAAGGAAATCAGATTAGGTTATCTAAATTAAAATAATTAATTTAATTAATTAATTAATTTAAACGTACTATCCAATGGTATTTTAATTAAATCATCCCACACCGACCAAATTTAGGTCATGCCTAGGGTAAAAATCGCATTTCAGATTCAATTGTGGCCTTAGATTATCTATCTAAGACTTCATTTAAGAGTTATCCCATTATTTCTGAAAAATTGTACAAGTGTTATATAAAATATATTTAATATTTTTTTAAAATTAATTTTAGGCACATTGAGCCTCATAATCACATGTTGTCTCAGTGCCTAGCTCCAAGAATATTTCACGATATATTTCAAATTATTATATAGAAAATATAGAGAATCTAAATTATTTTATCCCTCAATATTTTTTCCTTAAAAAAAATTAAACAAAAATCTAGGGATATTGATCCTACATGTGGCTCTCCCTATCCTAGGAGATCTCATTCATGCTCTCTTGGTACCACAACACACGAACCAAGGGGATGGTCTAACTATGTAGTGACATCTCCTATCGATCCTCGATCCCCACTGAGTACTTTGCAAAAGTGTCTCTATCCTCAATGTCTAGCTATCCCTTGTCAATAATGTTTGTGGGGTCATGCTTTTATCTCCTAAAATTTGATACATAGAAGAATTTGTGCACCCTCTCTAACTATGATGGTAAGGTGAGGTAGTAGAAAACCATTCCAACCCTATGTAAGATTTTAATGTCCTAATGAATCTCATGGATTACTTTCCTCCCCTAGAAGAATCTCATATATCATTATCATGGGGAGACTATTAGAAAAATTTTATCTCCCTGATCATACTTCAAGGTCCTATGACATCAATCTATGTAACATTTCTTCCTGCTCTAGGTTGTCCTCATATGTTGGGGGATCACCCGGACCATCTCCATAATCTCATGCACCATCTTCGGCCTAACACTAAATGCCTTACTAATATAAATCGAACATAGGGGTGACCTGCAGAGTCACTGTACAAGGCCTTGAAAGGTTTCATGTTGATTGTAGAGTGTTTTATATTATTATACACAAACTCTAGCACTATAATGTGATCCCCCCATCTTTTGATATAGTATAACTTACAATCTCTTAGAATATCATTCAACAATTGAATAGCGTGATCAGTTTTCCCATCTGTCTGAGGGTGAAAGGTTGTTCTCACCCTCATATGGGTTCTGAAATCCTATTTATAATCCTAACTTAAACTCTTCATAATTATTGGAGATAATTTTAATGGTCACTCCATGAAATGGAATGATATATCATACGTAAAAATTTCTCAAACTCTCCAACAAACTCTGGTCCCTAATAGAAAGGAAGTTCCTTGAATTCATAAGGAATTAAAATATTACCCATATGGAATCATGGCCTCTCGTTGTTTTAAAAATCCCTATCATGAATTCCATTGATATGAAATTCCATTTCTACTCTAGGATCTCAAGATAATGAAACAAACCTATGGGAACATGGTGCTCATCCTACACCTACTGATAGGTGAGGCGATGAGATATAAACTCAACTACATTTTGTCTCATGCCAGCCCACCCAAAATTCCAATAAAGGTCTCTTTATATCTTCCCCTCATCAGGATTTACAACCAAATGTGATGTGTGAAAAAATATAATCACAACCTCCTATATTGTGACCGGGAAAACTATTCATCCTTCTAAATGGATGACTTGATTCCCTCTTTCATAAAATACATCTGATAATTCTCCTAAGGATATATAGTCACATATGACCTCATAGAAAATGTCTCCCAACTTGGACTTTCTCACTAATTAGAGAAGAGGATAATTCAACACCATCAACTAAAGAAAAGATGCACCCCCTCCTCAACCAGGGTCAGCTGCAAGGAATACAACTGCTCTAATTCCATCTGCACCAAATGAGCCTAGGAAATCATACTAAGGTAATTTGTCACCAAATTTTCCTTCCCATGAGAAAAGGATATCTCAAAGTCAGAGTCCTATAGGAACTCCAACCGGAACCTCTCTCTTAGGTTCAAGTATCTCTATGTGAATACATACCTGAGACTCTGATGGGTTGAGTAAACAACAATGTTCTATCCCAGAAGGCAGTGCCTCCACATCCTCATAGAGAAGTATATTTCTTCCAAATCTAGGTCATTAGTCACGTGGTTCTTCTCACAAGTTCTCAACTGCCTTGACCTATATGAAATAATGTCATCCCAATGTATTAACACATATTCAATCCCAACTCCTAATGCATCGTAATACAATATGTAATCCACATCCTCCTCCAGTAGTCTCCAAATAGGATCACTCGTAATCCTTAGCCTCAACTCCTTAATGGATCTTTAGAACTACTCATTCTAGGAAAAAGCTACTATTGTTACGTCACGGAATTCAAAGGGGCTGCAATCTTGGAGAATTCTACCACAAACCTCCTATAGTACCCCTCCAAACCAAGAAAACACCACACCAATGACATCCTAGTGGGTGTCTAACATGAAATCACAACATCGATATTCATCAATTCCATAGCTAATCATTGCTGAGAAATTAAATTCCCTATAAAGTGAACCTCATGGATCTGGAGTGAGCACTTTGAGATATTACCGTAAAGATGATGCTTATAATCAAGTTCTATTATGATCCTCCTCTAATTTATAGTATATGTGTATTTCATCAATGAAGACAAAAAAAATTAGTACATGTATGTCAAGAAGATCTGGTTTATCAAAATTATAAGAATAATAGGGGAATTTTCCACATCAAAGGGAATTACTAGGAACTAATAATGTCTATAGTGACATTAGAATGATAGATTTAGAATATAAGCCTCGTGAACTCTCAAATGGTGGTAGTCAAACTTGAGATCGATCATTTGGAACAATATATTACCTTTAAACAAATAAAAGTGGTCATCAATCCTTAGTAAGGGGTACTTTACATTACTATGTCTTGGTTCAGGAAATGATAATCCACACAAAGTTATAGGCTCCCATATAAATTGTTCACGAATAACATTAGTGCTTCCTTGGTGGACACATTGGTTAAGAAATAATCATTCTCTAAAAGGACCTCCAAATACAATCGCATCTCTTGAAGCTCATTAGGGGCCATCTGATATGATCTAGAAGATATCAGAGTAGTTATAGGGTGTAATTCGATACAAAACATCATCTCTCATATTAGAGGTTTTCCCAGAATTTCCTTAGAAAATACATCCATAAAATCCTCAAAGGATAAAGGAATATGGATTCCTAAAGAGCTTTATGTTCTAAGGGAAACACCTACTAACTTATGGGTGATGGGTTTCATACTCTTTCTTGGAAAACCCACTCATCCTACAATGATATCTTTATCACCCACAAAGTAGAATCTTGTCCCCTCTGTGCAAAGGTATATGACTCGTCTACAATGATATTCAATTAGGGATTTGATCATAGACAACCAATTAATACCTAAGATGGTGTCATAAGTTATCATGATGATGTCTAAAATGTCCCATGAGAACCTCTCTCCACTAATATATAGCTCACACTTACAGTAGATGAATGAAATCAAAGAGGTGTTCCTCATAGGAACCTCAAGAAAAAGATATTGGGATAAAGCCTAAACTCGGAGACCCATCTATTTCATAGAGATTAAATAGATGAAGTAATGACTCACACCTATTTATACTAGAACTAAATAATTATAGAAAAAAACAGATCATACCTCTAATCATCTCATGATAATTTATGTGATAAACATCCATAGCACGCACCTACCCGAGGCCTCGACCATTGGGTCCCTTAGATTGACATGGTCTACTTATTAGTTATGGTTTAAGGAGATCATAACGTCATCCACCACCCATATATTCTTCACATGGAGCCCCAGCTACTCCTCTTCAATATCCACCTCCCTAGGGGCCACCCTACCCTCAAATGGGAGATCCATGATCATGTTGTTTCTTCTTCCACCGCGTTCCATCCACTATCTTCCCGCCATCCTTAGTATGTTAGGTCAGGAAATAACATGCCATGTGACCTTGCCCATCACATGCATTACATCTCCCCTCTACAATATATCATGGTCCTATGTACATACCCTATTCTACATGACCACATTTCATAATCTGGTTATGAAAAGAGCTCCTCCACCGAGATCCTATCAACCGGTGCTTGCTAGATGTTGTAGATGACTCAGTCCCATGATGCCCACTATTAGGACCTACTTCATGGTTCCCCTCTAATAGTAAACTCTCCATCACCAGTTCTCAGTCCAACACTCCAGCATAAGTGTAAATTCATAGGGGTACCCCAATGGCATGGATTTCTATGTAGAGACCCTTCTAAAACTTTTATTCTTGGAAGATTACATCTCAAATAATTTTAAGGTAGTATCATATAAGTTCAGTTAACCTCGAAGAGTACTCAAAAACATTCATCCCTCATTACTGTAGCTTCAAAATCTACTAAATCCAAACTGAGCACAAACATGATGGGTTGTACTCCTCACTAAATAGGTGTTGTAAGTTGGTCTAGGAGTGTGTTGGCTCCTCCTAGATCCATGTAACTAGGCTCCACTAGTACCCGGCTACTCAATGTAAAAGGATAGCTACCAGCACAACCACCAAATTAGTCGATGTCCAGATAAGACTAAAACTCTAATCACCAAATTGTTCCAATCCTTCTGTGCCTGGGGATCTAGCTCACCAAATAACCTTAGTGTCCTCTAGCATTGGAACTCATGGAGTACACTAAGCCTACATTCATCCTCGTCCTTCTCTTCTGGTACTATGTACTTCACAACAAGTGGGGGTGTTACTACCTATCCACCTAGAGGAATAATCCTACATAATGGACCCTGAACTAAAACCTCATCACTCATTGGATCACCATCACAATCCTAAATTAGTAACATGGATAGATGTCTTTTTGGAGGCATCTGAAACATTTAATAAAGATGTACCATGGTCAAGTGAGAATATATATATATGGGTATATGACTCAAGAAGGATATTAAAAAGTCTCAATCCTATATAATACATGTACAAATATTCCTTGAAACCAATGTCTTGGTATGCTGAGTAGACAAGTAGGATTTCAGATTCCTTATGTATGAATACATTGGACACTACCCCAACACTGTGCTACTAAATTAGAAATATTCACTCCAGACACATTGACATTTTTTCCATAAATCCAAACTAAATATTCATAAAGGGATAACTCAAACACCATTCTAAGGAATAAACTACCATTGATACCAATCTTTCATGACCTTACCCAATGGGCCTTGAGCTGTAATTACCCCATGTCTTCCTCGATAGTCTAGGGACTGGTGAGAAGCACCAAAAGGAATAAATAAAATGGTATACCTTTACCTAAAACTATATGCACATGGACATATATTTATATAATGAAGTTCATAAGAATAATAATAAAATATACAACATATATTAAATAAACCATGAATTTTACTCCTATTTGGAGTACAAGAGTATGATAACATAAACTGAAAAATATGTTTAAAAAGTCATTCCCAACCATAAAATATATCCCAACTAGAAAAAACTAGAAAACTAAATTGAGATAGATCCCAGACCTAGATCTTCATGCCCCAAACACTATATGCAGTTGAATTCACCATTGTTTCCCTATTCTCCTCTATAATCATGGAAAACGTATCCTTTACCTGCATAATACATGAAAAATTTGGGGAAATCCCATACAATGGTGAGTATATACATTCCCAGTAGGACTCCCTAAAAGATGAAGTGGGAGTAGTAAGAGACATGATAGGAAAAGACAGCTCAACCCATATTAATATTGAGACAAAAACCAATAAAGAGTGATATATTCTCATAAAAAACAAATTAGATAGAAATGAGATATCCATCTCATACCTAGCATAGTAAAATATTATTCTATTAGTTCCAAGAGTTCCATCAATGTTTCCCTATATCTCTTATTTCTTTCTACTAGAAGCATCCATATCTAGCCACACCTCACCTCTATGACACACAGTCGAGGGGCCACAATATATACGTATAAGACCCATTACCTAGTATAATAGGAGGGTTCCAATTAGTTCATAGAGAGAGGAACCATGCCCAACCCCAATAGGAGGGTTCCACTCTGATGGTATAGGACTCATGCCCTAACTCAACCTGAGGGTATCACTCTAGTAGTAAAGCACCAATGCCCTGACTCTACATGAGGGTTCCACTCTAATGGTATAGGACCCATGCATTTACTTTGTAGGAGGGTTACCCTATTATGGTAGAGGACCCATGACCTAAATTGGTAGGAGGGTTCTACTCTAGGGGTAGAGGATTCATGCCCTAACTCCACAGGAGGGTTCCACTCTATTGGTAGATACATAACCCATTCCCTGAATCGTTGGAGGGTTCCACTATAAGGGGTATAGAACTCATGTCCTAACTCTATTGGAGGGTTTCTCTATAATGGAAGAGGACCCACACCATAAATCTATAGGAGAGTTTCGGTATAAATATGGATAGATATAGGACTCATGCCCAGTCCCAGCAGGAGGGTTCCACTCTATAGATAGAGAACCCATTCCATGTCACTGTATGAGGGATCCACTCAAATGGTCATATGTTATCACATCAATATTTGAGTGTCTCTTAAAGAAATTTAACACTTAAAATATCTCACATATTATCAAAAAAATCCATCATGAAGGCCAACATCATGTTCTATATGAAAAAAAAATATAGAATATGATACTTATAGGAAAAAAACTAATTCCAAACAAAGGATATACAATGGGTATAAGATTACAATAAAATTTGAGGTACATGATGTGTAAGGAGACCTAAACGATGTTTGGTCCCACCCTAATTCCTAGTTATATCCCTTACAGTACATGGATCACTACCCATATATACCTCTACTATGTGTAAATTAACTACATATCATGCCTCTACCAGTGGAGGTCCTACACATGCTCTTGTCCATGTCTGTGTAATTTTGGTTGTGTTTGTGTACTCCAATAAATGGTGTCTCGTCCTGCATGGGGTGTTTCTCATGTCCTTTGGTCACATGGCCTATTTACTAGGGGAGGTTTAAATGGTGTGTAGCCCAGCCACACGGCATTTGATTCTAAACTTTTCCAAAACCCTAGGATCGTAGCCAGGGGCTACATGTTGTGTGTTCTTCTGATGCTACGAAATATAGTTGGGTTTTTTCAATAATTCTTTATCTTCTCCCTGCAATCCAAATCTAGCAAAATTACTTCCATTTTTTCCTAACTCTCACCTACAATCAAAGGAAAGAGCCTTTATTCCTCTATTTTGGCCCTCTGGTGTCTATAAATTATATTTCATTGATCTATGATGGTTTCTCATACGTCCCATGCACCTCTCATCATAGTTGGTTGGTCCCAAATCCTAGATTCAAATGAATCATCATCCACATTTTGAAAATCATCTTAATCCGTCATCTAATTACCAATATTCTTGTCGGTCATGAATCTATCATGAATACGGTAGTTTGACCATGCTCAATCTCACTTGGAAACTTTAGACCATGTCCCCATAAAGAAATGTTGAATATCATGAAGAACTATGGGGAGAAATAAAAAAACAATAGTGAAACAATCATTTTCCAAGAATTATTGTCCAATGAATATAAATTAAAGATAACTATGGGGAGAAATAGTTGAATAAAAATTTTAATGTGATGTGTAGGTGCATGAAAAGGCTCAATTTAATTTAAATCAAAGGATAGGAATTCATCATGATTAATAATTTAATCATATGGGTCATATACCAAAAATAAAGAGTCATGTATCAAGATTGGATCACTTGATGATGAAGGAACCTACTACTAATGAAGGAGGAAGATCCATTTTATTCACAGCCCCACAATTTTCCTTGATCTAATTGTTGATCATCACCTAATCTCAATTCTCCAATGAATAACATGAAAAACTCATCCCAATAGTTCTAGGGTTATACATCCAACTCTATTGATTTTATATAATAGAATATTTATATATTAAATCTGATTACAAAATTTAAATTAAAAATAATTAAATTACTTAATTAATTTAAACACAACCTCTAATGAACTCTTTATTTGAACTTCCCAAGATGACCAATTTAGGTCACGCATAGGTTAAACATCATGTTATGGATTCAACCATGGTCTTATATTTCAGATCCAAGATGATATTTAATATTTATCCAATTGTTTTCTAAAAACTGTGTGTTAATGATATAAAATATATTTAATATTTTTATAAAATTAATTTCTGGTATGCCTGGTCTCAGAATCGCATATCATCTTAGAACCTACCTCTGAAAATATTTCTAGACATATAACAAAGTCTTATAAGGAAAAAATAGGGTCACTATAATAAATTTATAAATATCTAAATACAGGATATAAATTATATTATATATGGATGGAAACCAAATGGGAACTTATATCTTATTAGAAAATGGAAAATATATATTAATACTATATAAGTAATAAACTATTAATGACATATGATGCTTTGTCACATTAATCTGTAGAGTAAAAAAATATATCAATCTTGAATGCCTTTTTTTATTATATTTACCGAAGATAAGTAGAGAAATAATTATAGATTAATACACAAGGTGAGTGATAGTGAAAAAAAACTTACCTTTAAGCAGATAAATTTGTAACAAATCTACTAGAGGTGGTCTAAAATTGGTGTATGTAGCCTAATCACTTAGGATGGAAAATATAGGGAAAAGTATAACATATTATTTGATTATTACTATATAGAGATGAGATATCCTATATGTATATGGTTAAAGATATAATTATTGTACTTTATCAATGGATACCAATGAATAGTGGAAAATGAAACTGGGAGAACCATAAATATTATATGGTGATAAAACCAAACCGAACAAAATTCTGTAGATATTGAAAATTATCTGGTGAAGTATGGAATTATTTATGAAGTTTATGTTGTATGTAATCCTTAATATAATGAATTTTTTGAATAGAGAAATATTCTAGTAAATGATATTTCCAATACATTTTCAATATAATATGGTGTCTCTTTCCACTATTGAAAATGATGTGGTGAATTTTTTTGTGTACTGATAGAATCATGCATCATTCAATATTCATAAATAGAAGGGGCTATATAAAATGTTATGTGATATGAATCCATCACTGAGGAAACTCAAATTATTCAAATGAAAATGACTTATTCATAATAAAGAGGTAAATTCAGTAAGCTTTGATGATTCCATAGGTAAATGAATGTGATAAGGTAATACAACAAAGAGTAAATCCAATAAATCTTCTAACAAATGGAGCATTAAAATTTTAAAATAGGAGAAACGAATTTTTTTTACATGATGTAAAATTGATTTCTCAAAAATTATTCTCTAAAAAGTGACTGATGAAAAATAATTATTAATTGAGGATTTAGGGGAATCTAAAAATCCACCAATTTATGATGATTGAGTAGTTGAATTGGTGGAATAGAAAGTTGAATTAGTGAGTCAAACTGTGACTCAATAAAGAATAATTAGAGATACAGTTTATACAAGAAAAATTTATATAGATAAATATACTTCATCATAGACTCTAAAGATGAAAGTAACAGATAAAAATTATATGTTACTAGAGGTAGAACCAACTTCATTCTAATAAGAACAAAAAGATGAATTATGGGTGAAATATATAAATAAATAGTTGAAATAAAATTAAAAGAACCAAACATGGGATATTGAGTATATAATTATTCATCATTATTTGATTTGTAAAAATTTCATTTCCAAAAATAGTCTTGTTGGACATGGAAGAGTGCTCTAGAATTATGCAAGGATAGTGCTTGAATGATATGAATAAGATGAGGTGTTTATGTTAGTGAATCATTTTATTAGTAAGAATGAATTGAATTAATAATAATACTACATACAGTGGATATTCAAAGGATGTTTAGTGTATATAGAATTTATATAAGGAAAATATTTCTAAATGAAGTTTTTAATGAAGATGTATATATCAAATAACCAGAAAGATTTTTTATTGGATGTTATGATTCAATGTTGTGTATAATGGAAAAGCCTTTTTATGGACTAAAAATCACCATGTTCTTGGTATGAATTACTAGACTCATCTATAATAATTTAAGAGTTTGAAGAGGATGAGGTCAAAAAATCTCTACATTAAATTCCTAGATATGAATAAATTCATGGTGACGGTGTTTTTGGATGATATCATATTTGGATGAAACAAGTATAATTTCATTTATTTTTTTTAAATGATGCGTTCAATATTTGAGTAGCTTATTCATGGAGAGATAACCCATTTTCATGGGATAAAAGCTCATTAAAGGGAAGGATAATCATTCATTACAGTATTGAAATATCCAAGAGAAGTATTAATGATGATCATAATAGTGTAATGAAATATTATTTCAGATAATCTTTCAATTTGAATGAAACATATAAATCATATAGATAGAAATGTTTTTGAATAAAAATTTCAATGATTATTTTTTGGATGACTACTCTAACTTATAAAATTAGAACCTAAAATATTCTATATTACATTCCTAGATTCATTTTTTATAGTTAACTAATGAAATAACATCTCTTGACAGTTAAAATTCCATGAAATCCATCCTAATTCTTTCAAGACTAAGGAAATTTTAATGTAATGATTTTAGGAACTAGTGACATTACATCATATAACACTAAAACAATCTCTATCCACAAGTTTCAAAATGATACTCAAAATAAAAGTTAGATGATGTCTAATTAAGCACCTATTAGACACACCTCAAGGAGAACCCTATAATAAGAATATAACCACACATCAGAGAATCAAAACACATAATAAGTATACATCATTAACCATGGGAGAGATTTTATCTCATATAAAGAATTTTTGTAAACACATCATATCAATATAAAAAAACTGAAGCAATGAAACCTGAAATATGAACTATCAAATAACATTGGGTATTAGGTTCAAATCAATGAATCTAAATACCAAGAACTCACCTCCACTACATCTCAAAAACATACAAACTAAGGGGATAACTCTACCATGAAACACATTCACATAATTATCTATGATCTTAGTTAGGCAATCCACAAAATTCAATCCATCCATGATAACTAACTATCCATAATCAAGGACATGAGATTCAATGTAAAGATAACAATGAAGCTGGGGAAAGTGGAAAATGTCATGATATTTTTAATGTTGTTGTGGGAATGAAAATTGATAAGACACCTCGCAAATATGATTAAGAACCTTGAAATTCTGAATTAAGCTAGGACAAAACTTACTCCATTATCTAATAATATGATTCCCCATATGAGGGGAATCATTAAAGAACACATTACCACTGACCAAAAACACTAAGGGCCTATTTCGATGACCAGTATATGAATTTTGGATGTCTCCCAATAGCTTTATCATATCTTGAACAACAATGATCTTCCCTATAGTTTTATGAACTACATTAGGAATAAGAACTATAAATTTCCCAAACATAGTCAAACATAATGGAGAATTACATGATATCCCATAAAACAACTCTAATTCATCTATACTGATAGAAGAGTGATAGATGTTGTTATAGGAAAACCTAATTAATGGTATGTGGCCCACCCACCATCCAAAAAAATAATGATGTAATCCTACAACATGTCCACCAGTGTCTAGATGGTACGCTTTGTTTACTCATCCATCAAGGGAAGGAATGAATCTCTAAGATGTATCAAAGATCCAAAATCATAATGTATTCCTCTCCATACCCATGACATATTATTAGGATACCATATAGATACAATGGAATTTGGTACCCTATAGAGTCTCACATCCTCATCCATATAATGAATCTCTCGAGAATCCACTGCACTCCCCTCCCTTATCACCAGAAAAATGGTCGAACATTATTAATTAGTCTATTTTCACATAAAATACATCAAAACCACCCAAATAATGGGGTATCCATAAGTAAAAATCCATTGATACTTTATCCCATAACCACTCAAAAACATTCAAGGATTGAAACAATCATTGACAAACATGGTTCTCTAATTTCACATACTAAAAAACAAGACACCATGCCATGAAACCTTCCATAGAACGCTTCATTTTAGGACACCAAAACTACCTTAAAATTCCAAGGTAAAACTTGGATATAGCTATATTTACCACTAAGGATGATCCAATAAAATCACGATGAACTCCCCCATTCTTTGTCAACGGAAAAAATTGTCTTTACTAAAACAATATCTGATTCTGTTCATACTCAGAAAAACCATATGGAGTAGCACCATGACTAATATTATCATGAATCACCTCCGCTAACAACTCTCCCCACTAATAATCTTCCTCCTATAACATCAGAGATTATTCCATTTTCATCTAACGGAGACATCCTCTACCACTGACTCGATCTACATCACAATACTCTACTGCAATACCTTATATACCTTCCCATAAATCAAGGGTCTTATGCCTGATATATCCCCATGAATTATATCTTAGTGACTCATTAGACACATTCCCTTTTCATGGGTGTATGATATCTTAAAATACTATTTCTTTGGAAACTCCATCCACCTCCACTATCAATGGTTCAAATACCACTAATAGAAAACATACCTTAAGCTTTAATGGTATGCAAAGACCAATAATTACTCACTAATGAGATAGTGTTTCCACATATTAAAAGGAAACATTGCTTTTGTAATCTATAGTTCATGATTGGCCTAATTATGTAAGTGATGATAAAAATTCCTTGAACTATAATATCTCACTACCTTGTTCTGCATCATGAGGGATCTCAATTCCTAATGGTAAGTATCACAAAATTCCTCAAATATCACCCCTTTCTCTGACAATAAAATTCCTTGGGCATTGAGGAATATCCCCATCGGGTAGTAGAAAGCTTCCTAACACTAATTAGTCCAAATTAAAGCCCAGTCATTCCTATTGAATTCTTTCAGTGGTTCTTTAATCAAAGGGTAGTAAGACAAAAACCTATGGTATTATCCCAATAGTCAAAGTAAGTAATGAAAATATTCTATGTTCTTTGGTTCATCCCAAGACACTTATACCAATATCATTGAATGGTCTATAAAAATAACCTAGTGAGACGTGACATGTCTATTGAAATAAACTTCTCATGTCCAAAACATCAACTTGGATTCAGTGAACCAGCAAGACTTTTCTTAGGTTCCCAACATGGTACTCCTCTATCCATGATTATATAAAGCTTTTGTTGATGAACAGACTATAAACTTGTCCATGAACTCATGGAATACAATATTCATGATCCCCATTAACATAGCTCATTCATTATAGGGACTAAACAACATACCACAACACTAATGTACTCAAACCTGCACCATAAATCTATCTTTGTGATATCCTCAACCTTCACCCACTTCAGGTTATATCTTGACCACAAATTATTCATCAATAACCAACTAGAACTCTTTAACTTATAAAATATAAATTCTATTCTCAGAAGGGGGTAATGGTTCATGATATTCACTTGATTCATTATCTATTAGTCCCTACATGGACGCATCGTATACCTTATTAGTGAAAAACAATAGAGAATCCCAAAGTGATAAATGGAGATGAATGATTCCCCTCTAATACCAATAATAAATATAGAGTCTCCACTCATGTAGAACTGCAGGTTTCATGTAAAGAGGAGCCATTGAAATTAGAATAGTTCCTAGTTGTAATTCTATCCCAAACATGAAGTCACATCAAGGGGGTTGTATCACAGCTCATTCCTAAAATAATAAAGAAACCATTCAATAAATCTAGGGGTGTATTCCACATGGGTCTCCTCTGATAACTCAACCAACATAGAAAGAATATACTTTTCACTCCATCTTCCCCTATGATTTCTTCTCCCACAAATTAACACCACTCACTAGACATCCATATCAAAAAACACGAATCCCCTCCATAAACAGTCAAAAAATACATATATTTAATAAAACCATTCTATTCCATGGATTACATCATATAGAAAAATATGAAATAATAATAAGCTCCCCACTGGCTAATCATGTCCCATCATCAGTCTACATACTTGATATGCATCAAAACAAGCATATTTGGATACCAAAATGAATGTATAATACTTGGGGAACTAGAATCCTCTCCACCTCATGTCCTAACTTGAAATCTATATATGTTTCGACAATGTATAATGAAGATACAAAATCAAACAAATAAAAAACACTAATAGATGATAAAATAATCATACCTTGAGCATCCACTCTCCCCTATGTGGATGGAACAACCATATCATGCACCTACCCATTCCTAAATTCTCTGCCACAATGATGATAACCTTCATAGACACACGCTGATTTGGTTCCCTGAGTATGAGGATCAATGAGTGGTTCACTGACACTAGCTCCATATACCATTAGTTATGGAACAAATTTTGGGTACCTCTACTAGAAAATGGCCTAAGGGACACTTGTTACAGCTACAACTTGTTAGGGTCCTAACAAACCAAACTAAACTTCCCTCCCTGAGCGTTAGGGCACTTACCCATATGGTGACCATAACCTCTATATGTATAACCTGTGAATGGAAATCCCTAAGTAAAGGATTGGGAACCACTAGCCAATGGAAATCCTGAAGTAAACTAATTTGGTAGACTCTAGGTTGATTGGACCCTCAACTTACCTAAAATCTATGATCCCAATCGGAACCTCATCTCCTCGAGAAGCTATACTGACCTCCCTCTTAAGAAACTCATCTATGTGGGTGCACTCGATCGATCACTTCCACCGTATTCTTCATATCTAGATACATATTAATTGAAAATGGGTGACTCTAAATATTATACTAGGATACAATACAATATCATTATGATGTTCTTTAAAGTCATCTTCTAGAAAGTGATCAAGAGAAAAATGTAGGAGGCCCTTAGACATAATATCGAGCTCTCTCATAATATAGATCTCTTATATTAGGGATATAATATTTTTTCTATTTGATGATTTCCTAATTGAAGACAATAACATGAGATAAAACTCTTTATGGGACTAACCAACAACTGAACCTAGTAATAAACAAAGTCCTGAATCAAGCTTACGGATATATTAAGATATAACACCTAAATATTTTATGAAATATTTAATTTTAAATACATTTTTCTTCTTTGATAGAATATTTTTTCAATAGGCTGAGGGTCAAGACCACTTTCTTAAAAAAAAAGGAAACCTCTTTGGGAAAAGATGGAACTCATTACATGACACAGAGGAATAGAAGCCTTAAATAAACCTGACTTAAAGGTCCACAAATTGTACCATATTAATAGGAATGACAAAATTATGATGAATCATTTTATAAAAATGTATAAAATGAATTTTTTAGTTATAAATTTGATATATTATAAAATTATTACATCTGTATTTAAAAATAAATGTTTTCGAAAAAAACATATTTTATGCATTTAATGTGTTTTTTATCATTAAAAAATAAATTAATCATTATTGAATAATGATATTGATGGAATTTATATATTTTATATCCAATAAAAAAATTTAACAATCAACTATTGGTTCTTACTAGGCATGTAATATGTATAAATCCAAGTTTATGCTTAACCTTTTTTTACTAAAAATAGTCTTGATTGCATTATGCATGCTTATTTTGAAAATAATTTTGGAAACTTATAATAATTGAATTTGATAATTATATTACACATTTAGTTTCATAATATGAAATTTTTTAATGAGGACAATTTCATTTTTTATCAAAAGGAATAGTAAAAATGTAAAAAAAATTACCATGATTAAGGATAAGATAGGTTTCCCAGAGGGGTTAAAAAATGAGACAAGGGGGAAAATGCAATATAATATTGTCTAAATATCATTGTATGAATAAATTTATACCATACATTATCCTAAAATTGAATGTTAGTATGATTTTATGAAGACCATATTCTATCTCCTTACCATCCATTGTAATTAAATGTTAGTATGATTTTATGAAGACCATCTTCTATCTCCTTACCATCCATTGTAAACTGATTGCATGGCTCGTGAGTATGTGTGGACTACCACCTCCATGAAATGATGTGACCAATTTTAATTTTCTCTCTATATGACTCATCATAAGTAAAATTTTAATTAATATAAAATTTTATTATTATATAATTATTAATTTTAATGGTCAATTATTATTTAACTTTTTTCATCCATTGAGATGTGAAAAATTCTATCGTGTGTACGTACGGACTATTGTCTCCACGGCGTGTTGTAATTAGTTTTTCAATACTAATTTATATGAATGATGATAAAATTGTACGTAATGGATAAATAATATACCTTTTCATGATTATAACCTTTTAAATGATGTACACATGACCGTGGTGTGGGGAGAATGACCATTGAATTGAAAAAATGCATGAAAAACTGACCAGTTTTTACACCAATGTTCATTTTAATGGGTAAATTGACAATAAAAAGATAATTTCAAATTATAATGGAATGAAACATACTATGTTATGTATGAATATGTTTCTATATATTAATTATAATAAATTTATATTTAAAATATAATAGTTTCGAATGCATATAAATCATGATACAACACGAGGTTAGGGTTTGTTTTATAATCTATTTTATTTTCAAGAATGTCTATGCTTAATTTCATTTGAGTGAAATTATATATATATTATACTTTAATACCCATAAATTTATTAATTATCTATTTAGTTTTATAAATTACTATAATAATACTATATTCCTCTATTTGGTACTTAAAATTATTGGGAGTTTTTTATAAAAATTGACCTTATTTACTCTTTTGGCTATGTACTTTTTATTCTATGACTATGTTCAATAATTTTTTTCAATAATGTAATTATATATAATCTAATGATTGTTTAATTATATTTTTATAAATATATGAATTTCATTTATAATTATTAGAAATTAATTTTTACAAGGCTTTCCAAATTAGATATTCATGAGATTTTTTTAGAAATTTTTAAGGGAGTCTACTTTTTAACATTTTCTGCATGAATGTATTTTCCCGCCATGATGACTATTAATGGATTTGAAAATTAATTTACATGAATCCTTGATTTTTTCCAAAGAATATCTTATACTCAAAATTCTAGTAATTTTTAGTTTTTATAGATAACAAGAGAAAAAGTTATTTTTCTTATTTTTAAATAAATGTTCATATACTTTTATAAAATTATTTTTCATCTATTTCAATATCCATCAAGTATTATTATTCTTTACTAGGGATAAGATGTTATGAAACCATCAACATATATTTTATGGATGGATAATTATGATGATGATCTGAATATGATTATATGAAAATTATTTTTTTACAATGAGTTAAATATGTTTTGATGAATACATTATGATACATGTATCTTTTCTATGGGTAATTCTATGATGAAATAATGTAATTTTTAGGAACCCATTTCCTATCCATGGGTTATGATATAATGAATTGCTAAAAATTTATGATCATGTCACTCAATTATTTTTTGTCTTCATTATGTGATAAGCGGTCCAAGAATTATATAGACCTCCAATGAAGTTTATAAATAATGATATCTAATGTGGAAATATAGACTTGAATTTGGCAGGGACATCGTTTATTAAGGGACTAAACCCTTTATGGTAGTCCTGTGATTGAAATATGGCTATGAAAATGATGGATTACATAGTGAAATTAATCCACTATGAAATTCATGGAAGTTATCCTTGACTAGAAAATTATTTTCTATGATTATATGTATTCTAAAAAAGAATATATTATGATTAAGATATGTTATTGTGTATCATGATGGATTATTGGGGATTACACACTCTTATGAATTCTATATTTTCTTATGAAAATGCCTTATTAAATTATTCATGATTAAAGATCATTGATAGATTGGGTATGATGTCTGAACATTATGATCATGTTTTCATATCCTTATTCATATATAATTGTAACATATGATCATTGATTCATATCACATATGTTTTCCCTTACTGAGAATATATGCCCACCCTTTCATATGTTTCCCTTCACAAGGTTACTATGGTAGTTTTTATGTATGGTATGTCTATGAAGTGAACTATTTGAGAATAACATTACCTATGTTGTTGAAGATCTTTCACGAGGTATGTGATTATGTATGTAGTCTTGAAAGATAGTAATACTTTCCAAATATGGGGAATATATTGTTATTATGTGTCTATAATACTAATATAAATTTATTTAATATTTATTTATGAAATGATTGGGTCACTACAATTTATTTAATATTTATTTATATATGGTATGTCTAAGAAGTGAACTATTTGGAAGTATTCATCCCAAGAAAAACTAAGTTCAAATAACCAATAAGGGAATGCATTATAAAAATAATAATTTAACACCAATAAATAAAAATAGATCCGGATACAATAACAACTTAACAAAAACTAAAAAAACTAAAACCATACCAGAACTACATGATCTCCATGATACCTCTTGGTCACCACCACCCATTAATACCAAACTGCACCATAGTAAAACTAAAACTAAAAACCTAAAACTATAAAACAGCTCAAGTCTACTGAAATTGAGTGGTGCTATTAGGGTGTGAGAAAAAACAACTCAGTAGGTAAGCACCACAGATTCAATACATTTCCTTTTTTATAACAATCCATAAAAACTAGTTTTAAATACATATAGAATATTGGGATTTTGTTCATTTTTTAGAACCAGAAAAGTATTTTTAGAAATACACTTTCAAATACAAGGACAAAATTACCTTTCAAACTATTTTTCCAATTTAAAATCTATTTCATAAATTAATACCTATATAAAAAACCAAACCAGGTGATAAAAGAGACTATGATAAAAAAAATAAGGGAAATGTTATAGGCGTGAAAATAAAAATAAGGTAAGTAACCAAAGTGGAGCATAAAATAAGGTAGAATAAACAGATAATAATCATGGGAATTTCTTAAACATCTCTAGAAGTAATACCTAGACATACATATTTAGGGTTCACCTGCAGACGTATGGTGCAGCTTCATAGTCAATAACCAACTGGATACTCTAAACTAGTATCACCAGTGGAACATCCTACCTTGACTCTCACAAAATCCATGGGGTACCAACCTGTCTAATCAGGGTCGATAAGTAGCCATCACTTGACCCTCTAGATGATGCATAGGAATCCCATGATAATAGTATATGGATAATGAGGAGGTACTCACAATCGTGGAATGATCATGCTTCCCTATTCCATACTTTGATACCACCTATTAAATGAAACTATCCTTGGAGGGACTTCCATAGAGGTCTCATCACACAGAGAACCATTCCAATAGTACCAAATAGTCCTACATCACATATCACTTTGAAACCAATTTCCATAAATGTCAAAAAGTACCAACTGAGCCTTAATATTTCCAAAACCAATTCATTTATGAATATATTTATAAAACCAAGTTTAAAACATAGAATGTTCTCTAAAGGTTCCAAATGGTCCTTCATTATTATTTAATTACCAAACCATACCTAAATGTTTCCAAATAGCCCTAGCTTTAAGAAACACATTTGAGAAATACATTTATGATGATTTAGACATTAATGAATCATTGAATAAATACCATAGGCTTTAAAATAACCATTGAAAAGGTAGAAGTATAAGGGAGAGGAGAAATAGAGGTGGAAGATTTTGAAAATTAGGTTCAGGGGGGATTTTATAGAAATCCATTACCATTTTTCATCCCATCCATATGTGAAAATTGTGCACATATGGATGTTTCCACATCCATCAGAACCCTTAATACAATACCAAATTACATGACGTTCAAAATTTATAAATGAAAAGATATTTTAAAACATAAAGATACACTCAAAACACATATCAAATTGAATTTATGATCAAAACCAAACTACCAATCCTATTTAAGGCCAAACACCACCCCAAGTGCTCAATTATATTTTTAAAAATCAATTGGAATTTCATAAAACACGTTTCATACATATATAAATAGGAATAATTAAATAAAACCTTCGAAAAACCATTTACATCAATTTATAATTATGAAAACACAACAATAATTTCTGATAAAACACCAAAATAATTTTAATCACATTAAGAACTTATTTAAGAAAGCACAAGAATAAAATAGAATGTGCTAGAAAAGAAAATAATGTAAAAACCTACCTCAAATATGTGAACACACAAAATAAATCTATGGGGATGAATAACAAGGCCCATGAAACAATACACACATCCTAACATATAAGAAACACCAACCAAACATTAACCCTTTACCCTAGGGTTCATCAAAGAGAGAATCCACAAAATAAAAAGTGAGGAACCAAGGGAGAAAAAAAAAAGAGGTTAATTTTAAGAAAAAATGGAGAGAAACCTACCCAATAACCTCAAGGGATATTCAATATAGGATGTAAAGAAAGGGTGGAGGTTTGTGGGACCTCCCATGGTCACTTATATTGAACAAGGGTGGAGAAACCCGGAATAGGTTTAAAACTAAAGAGGTGGAAAAGAGAAAATTCAAATTTTTAGGAACATGGGAATGTCACAAGGTTTGGCCACATGGTTTTACAATCTATGCACCAACCATGAACACCCTACTATAGAGAAGTGACACCCACACATATTGGCATCATGGTTTAGGAAACCATGTGCCAATGTAAAAAATGAATATAAAAATTTACAGAGCTTCCCCACATGATTTCCACATGGTTTCTCCTAACTGTGAACAAGTTGTGCACCATTTCATAAACACTAAACTCAAGATTAAAAATTTTCCTTGGGCCTCACATGGGTTGACCAACCATTCCCAAACCATGAATAGGTCCAAAACCCACCCAAAAACTCCAAAACTAAAAAAAATTCCACCTAGAACTTGACCCAACCCTCAAAAAAAAGATCCAACATCAATAAAAGAATAAAATAAAATAAAATTGAGGTCAGGGTGAGACAATAGAATAATGTGAGAACATTTCTCAGTTAAACCATGATTGTGATGGAATAATAATGTTTATGAATAGATTATTTATCTCATTAAAACAAAAATTGAAGAATTTGAGGTTAGATGAAGCACATAGTTCATCATTCTCTATCCATCATATGGGTATAAAGATTTATAGAGATATAAAAGATCATTTATTATGTGATAACCTAAAATATGATGTTTTAGAGGTTTAATCTCAATTCCTGGTGTGATAACAATGTAAATAAGAGAAATAGATTTATAAGGGGATGGTAATACCAATACCCATACTAGAATAGAAAATTGAAATCATTACCATGATTTTCTCAGTGAACTCCCCAAAATATCTAATGGGGAAAATTAGATTATGGATGTAGTTTATCACCTAATGAAATCAAAATATTTAATTTCCATCACAAAATACTTTTATCTAGTCATCCTTCAGGGATATATATTATTTAATTGGTAAGGTTTTATGGAGTATGTAATTATGTTATATTGGATTGGGATTTGAACATTACCTAGATGTTATAGATAATTTTTCATTATGTGTGGAATATAGTATTAATTTTTATCACTTTATATCATCCTAACATAGATCGTCAGTATGAGAAGAAATATCAAACCCTAAAAGAATTTTTGAGATATTTTCTATGGATTTAAAAGGTGGTTGGGATCAATAGCTTCCTTTCTTGGAATTTTATTACAATAAATATTTCACTCAAGAGTTTAGATAGCTCCTTCTAAAGGCCTCTATGGAATGATGTATAAAACACAAATATGATGATATGAATTTGGAGAAAAAAAATATTTGGTCCATAACAATATGATGACATGGTAATGAATGTTAGAGTCGTTCAACATCACATCAGGGAAGCTATGTGTGGATTGAATGATTATGATGACAATCATCACTAAGATCTAGAGTTTGAAGTTAGTGATAAGGTATTTCTATGATTATATACTTGGAATAATGTTTGGATATTTGGGATAGAGGGAAATATGATCTCTAGATATAATTACCCCTCTAAAATTCATAATCATGTGAATATGGTTTTATATCACTCAGATATTATACTAACTAACTTTTTAGTTCACATTTTATTCTATGATAATCTTATAAGGAAGTAAAAACTAGATCATTCACATGTACTATACTCAAAGGTCATACCACTATAGGAATATCTCTTTTATGAGGAAAATAGGTATAGATTATATATATAAGAGAGAACATGTTGTGGAAAAATACAACTCACTTATTCAATGTGTTGTGGATAAATTATAAATTTGGTGAAGATATGTTTCAATCCAATGATTTTAGGAAGAATAACTATCCTCAATTGTTTATATCAGAGTGATGAAATATAAAGGGATAATTTTTATAAGGGGGGAAGAATTTAACACATGGAAATTTTAGGATATATTTTTCTTTAAATATATCTAATTTATTGAGAATTTTTCTTTACATACAACGCTGTTTTTAAATGTATTACATTATACTATGAATATATTATTATTTAATGTGATTATTACCACCTAGTCGTTGGATAGGATAGTATGAATTGGTAAAATGGGTTGTGATAAATTGTTTTTTAGAGTTTTATAAAATGATAAAAAAAATTACTAATTGATTAGAAAATAACATAAAATAATTGTTGGTAGAAATAAATTTTTTCTGGAAAACATATTTTATATCTGTAATGTACATTTATATCCTAATAAATAAAAGTAACAACTATTTATTAATGATTTAAATGAATTATATAGATTTTTTATCCAATCAAATGATTTAAAATTCATCTAATGGTTTTTACATGGAATGTAATAAGAATAAATCTATTTTTATGTATCAAGAACATTTTCTAAAAATAGTTTCTATTCAGTTTTTAATGCTTTTTTATAATGAATTTGGTCCACATATAGAAATTTAATTAGTTCATATGGGTTCAATTTTTGGATTCAACATGTAAAAATATTTTTATTAAGGAAAATTAATTTTTTTCATAATTAATAGTAAATAAATTAATGAAAACATCTAAATTTTAAGGTTAAAATGTCTTTACCAGGGGGAGGGGGTTAAAATAGTAAAGGGAAAAAATACCACATAATTTTGAATAAATATTATTGTATGAAGAGAATTAAACCTTGTAATATCCTACCTTAAATTTTATGGAAATGTTTTCCACTTTATTGTGAATGTTATATTATATTATTTAATTGTTTTAAGTAATTCCATGTGTGTCACTTCCCTCACTTATAATGGGAACCTCTTATCATCACTTATTCATAGAATTTGAGACCAATATCTCTGCCAATACCTTCCCAAGATCTAATATATCTTCCTTAAATTAATTTTTTATCTCCTTGTATTAGTTTAATACTATCCAATAAATTATTAATGTATAACTCAATGATTCTCTATCGAAGAATCGTAAATAGCCTTACCCGTATCTTTCAATGTTATTTCTTCTTCCACTTACTCTAAATATTTTGTATCCATATAAAACAAATGACTCCAATATAAATAATCAAATTCAATGTTATTATGATTATGGGAAAAACATTTTCTATCTCCATCCCACCCTATTGAGAATTATAACATCACTTCTACATACGTCTGGATTTCCACCTCCCCAAAGAAATGTGATTATTTACTTATTTACTCAATACATGGGTGATAATAAGGAAAGATTAAATGAATATATATAATATTTATGATATAATTATGAATCTATCATTTTAATTTATTAATTTACTTTATTTTGTTACATCTACAAAAAAGTGAAAACATCATCTGTGCAGACATGCAGACTACTATCTCAACGAAGTGATGCAATTAATTATTCAATTCTAATTTATATGAATGGTTATAAAAGTGTGTATAAAAAATTTGTAAAATAATTATTTCCTAATTATGAATCTATATATGATTAAACCATTACATAGGTGCAAGAAATGAAATAGTCAACCAGAAACATTCATAAAAAATTTATCAGTTTTCACCAAAATATTCCTTTTAATGAGGAGATTGTTAATGAAATGATAATGATAAATTATAAACAAATGATAAAAGGGAGTCTTTTATGAATATGGTACTATAATATATTTATAAAAAATATATATTGATTATAAAATAGGTTTGAATATGTATGAATAAATATGTGACTTGAGGTAAGGTTTTATGTTATAATCTCATTTATTTCCCAAATTTTCTATGCAATATTTCCCTCAATGGAAATTATATAGATCATATCCTTTAAAACCCATATAATTTCTTGTCATTTTTTTATTATTTAAATTTTTAAGTTACACTACCATTTTATTCTAATTAATAATTAAAATTATTAAGAAAATGTGTAAAACAAAAACCAACCTTATTTCCTCTTTAATCAAAAAAACTTTTTCTTCCATATACATTTTAATAAAAATGTTTCCAATAATACTATTTTTAATGATGCAATAATTTTTAATGTACTTTTCATCTATATTTTAATTTCTTATAAAATATTTTAAAAATAATTTTCAAAAAAAATCCTAAACTATTTATTTATTATTTTTTGGAAAAAATATAAAATGAATCCATGTTCTAATGTTTATTACACAAAAAAATCACACCATCATGGATATTATTTTAATTTAATATTAGAAATTATAATTCAAAATTTATTTTATAATATAAAAAATTCTCAATATTCTATGAATTATTTATTTCCAAAGTTACCAAATTAAAAGGGTATTTTTCATATTTTCAAATAAATTTTGTAATTATATTCTAATGGTATTTTTCATTTATATCAATATTCTTTAGGGGTTTTATAATTCATTGGGTATTTGATCAAATGATATCATACACTTTCATTATCTAAATGGATTATGATGATAATAATTTAATTATGATTCTATGAATCTCATTTCATTACCATGATATAATTATGTTAGAGGAAATATTTATGAAACACATTAATTTTTGATTGGTTATTCAATAATCAAATGATGAAATATTTATGAAACCAATTTCCTTTCCAAGATATATTTCATGATGATTTTTTTTTTGATCTTTTGGAACACATATATATGTTAATAATTTTTTGAGATGTGGTCCTGGATTATATATCCCTATAATTAATTGGTTAAATAATGATATCTTATAAGATATCATCCACTAGAATGGAGAGTGAACCCAGTTCAGTAACAGACTTTGTCCGTTATGATAGTCTTGGAAGTGAACCTTCACTAAGGAAATGATGTAACAAAGAGTTAAACCAATGAATTATAATAGTATTATAAATGATACTTAACTAAGGAAATAATTTTTATAATCTTATGTGTATGTTTTAAACTTATTTATTCTTCTTATGATATGTTCTCATGGCTTATGATTGATTATTTATGATTCCGCACTCTTATGAATTATGTATTTGGTTATAAAAAACCTAATTCCATGATCCATGATTAATGATCTTTGACTTGTTATTGATGAATTTATTAAGTTATGATCATATTATAAAACCATTATGATTATCTTATTCTCACCTATGATCATTTGTTGATATCTTCTATGTTTACCCTTACTAAGAATATGATATCACCCATTCTTATTTTTCATTTTTATATCTTATGAAATTTTTTAATGTAGACTATGTTTAAGAAGTGTACTATTTAAGAGAAAAATTGCAGAAGAATTTGATACTATTTTATAAAATATGAAAAATATTTTTTTATTATCTGATAATACTAAACTTTAACTATTTTAGGAATTTTTTTTTAGATTTATATTCAATATTTATCCAAAATTATGTAATATTTATGTAATAAATACTTGGGTCTCCTAAAAAACTCCTACATCCAATGATCCTTTACATTATTGGAGCACTCCCCTTATACTTTTCTATACATTGATGTGAGAAATCATAAAATACCCTTTTAAACATCTTATCATCTATTTAATTTATATTTATATGATTGAAAGGATCGCCCTATTGGACCACTACCTCTTGAACTACATATTGTGACGTCCTGGTTCTGGAAGCCACCCAGGGGCGCCCCGTACCCGGTTGGTTACGTGGCCTCAAGCACATTTCCCAAGCACCAAAGGCTGCCAACTAGCAGCGAGGGCCTTGGGTGTGATAGTGGGGAAACTATTCCCTCATTGGCAGAGTAACACAGTGGAAGAAAATAATAGCAATGGAAGAAACAGTAATAATCCATAAAAAAGTGAACATCAGAAAACTAGAAGAAATAAACAGCTGGAACATATATATAATGATGCATGATACATATGTCTAGGAAAGTATCCAAACAAGTCACAATTATAGAATAAAAATAGTACTAAACCAAAGTACAAAAGAAAACAGATAAAAAACTCCTCAGCATCGCAAGCCTAAGCTTGGTCTCGTGCTCTCCAGCTCCACAGCAAGTCAAGTACCTGAAGTAGAAGGGTGTTTTCCATTATCAATACCTGCAAAAATATAATCTGTTTGGGCCCAAAAGCATGGCCCAAACAGGGTGTGAGACTAAATCCTAGTAGGCAACCACCCAAATATTTGTTCCTAACAGTCAGTGAGTAATATGGAAGGTAATAGTACAGAAAGCAGTAAACAAGAAAGTACTCAGCAATAACCAATTCCACATATCAAATAAGCATATAATCAAGCACGTTAACCCTCTGGTAAGTACATGCATCCTATCCCCTCTGGCATAGTTATAAGAATATATAAAGACTCTTTGAGGAAGCACTCACAGTCAATTACCCTTATAGTCAAAGTAATTCAAATACTATCTGAGGAAGCTCACACGGTCAATTCCCCTTATAGCCTAAAGTAGTCAAGGATTCTCTGAGGAAGCTCACTCGGTAAATTCCCCTTATATCCCAAAGTGGTTCAAAGACTCTCTGAGGAAGATCACTCAGTTAATTCTCCTTATAGTCTAAAGTCCTCAAAGACACTCTGAGGAAGCTCACTCGGTCAATTCCCCTTATAGACTACTACACTAGGTTCTCATGACCCTGTGTAAATCAAAAAGCATAGCAATGTAACACGGCCAAAGTAAACCTAAAAAACTACTTAGCTAGATAGTCTACATCATATTAGTCATGTCAAAAATATAAACACTCCACCCTACAACACTAGGCATGGGAAAACCGGCAAGGCGGCCAAACAGGCTAAGCAGGACCCAACGGTCGTAAACAGAGCATGCATGGGAAACACATCCAAAGCATAGAAAACAACCCTATTCATATCCAATTAACCTCTACACAAGAATAAAAGCATTGAAGGCAATCAAAAAGGGCATAATGGTAAACACGCAATACCCCGTTCAAGGGTATTGGTCAAAATTGCACATAATACTCAAGGACTTTCAACAGAAAAGGAAAAAACCACCTACCTTGGTGTTGGGTGATCTATATACTCCGGAATCAGCCCTTAGATCAACCTATAACGTGATAGATCTACAAAAATGTCTAAAATTTTCAACCCATGATAACTTGAAAAGGAGGTGAAATCATGAAATGAGGCTCAAGAAGAAGAGAGAGCTTACTGAGGCGATCCCAACGCAATCGACAGTGGTCGAATCAAAGATCGGACGGAGGCTCGGGGGCTCGGAGGAAGATGGTGGTCGTACGGGAGCTCTCGGCTGAACGAGACCAAGAAGGAGATACTTCGGGCGATTAGACACGACCCCGGTACGTTTAATGAAAAAAATGCATGGCGTGTACTTTTGAAGTACAAATCATGTACTTTTCATTTCCATACTCTACTTTAAGCGGCCTCAAGGCCACCCCACACGGCCATGTGTGTGGCCATTACATGGCCACCACACGGCCTCCTGCAGCAACGTAGTACAGGGCATGTACTTCAGAAATTTCTAGAAAAACCTCTTTTTCTCAAAAATGACCAGAAAAAGAAAACATACCTGAAAAGAAGGTCTGGGTTCTTACAAACTTCCCCCTTAAAGAAATTTGTCCCTGAATTTCTCTAGTGCAGCATAGAAGAAGATACCCTAAACAGCTCCAGCCACTGTGCTCATACATCGGCCTCCCTCTCCCAAGTCTCGTCTTGTACCCGCCCATACTGCCATAGCACTCGTACCAGAGGAATAGACCGTCCACAGAGAGCCTTTGTACTATGATCAATAATCCGGATAGGATGCTCCTCAAATGACCCATCCACTTCAATCTCAACTTATTCATGTTGAAAGACATGATATGGGTCTAAAAAGTAGAGTCGGAGCTGAGAAACGTGAAAAATGTCGTGCATAGCCCGGTACCTCTGAGGTAACTACAATCGATAGGCAACCATCCCAACTCTCTCCAACACCTCAAACGGCCCAACGTACCTCAGAAAAAGCTTACCCTATCTCCTAATCTTCATGTGTCCCAACCTCGATGTAACATGCAGGAAAACCTGATCCCCGACCTCAAACTGTAGAGGTTGTCTCAGCTGATCAGTATAAGACTTCTGACAACACTGTGTAGTAGCCATCCTCCTCCAAATCAACTTTATCTACTTTGTGGTCTCCTAAACAAGATGAGGTCCTAGCAAAGCTACCTCTCCTGCCTCTAACCAACATAAAGGTGATTGGAATGGCCTACTATACAAAGCCTCATAAGGGGTCATCTGAATAGTTTCTTGAAAACTATTATTGTAGGAAAACTCCACAAGAGAAATATGCTTCTCCAAAAAACCTCCAAAATCCAGAATTGTAACGCCCCGACCCCAGCTACCCAGAGTCGGTTCGTTACTTCGTAACATTGGAATGATCACAAAAGATCAAGTCTCGAAAGACCGATTAGTTTAGTAGCCTTGGAAACACTAGATACATTCGTAAACGTTACATTACATCATAAAGTGAAAAACTACAATAACAAAGTCTCCATAGTCCACACTCATATCCTCTTCTGACTATCCCTGCAGGTCATTCATAAAATACTTCTTCACATCCTGGAAAAATATTAAAACATTGAAAGGGGTGAGCTCAGATGCTCAGTAAGGTTAACAATATAGCGGAAGCTTTCATAAATAAACATTAACATTTAAGGCAATGTATAACTAAAACAAAAGCCTTTTAAACTTGAACTTCAACATAATATGGCAAAAGTAAAATGAGGTAATGCCATTCACTTCTTCACATGGATATTCTACTGGTCGAATAATCACATGCAAAATCAATAACCACTTTCATAATGAGGGAATGTATAATGCCAGACATTCTGAAAAATTTTGTCAAGGCCTCGGCCAAGACGTCTAAAATGATTAAGGCCTCGGCCAAAACCATAAATGAAATTGGGAAAGGGCCTCGGCAAATTCCACGTCTAGTTGTCTCATGAGACCTACCGATGCATCGAGGAGCTATAGCGGGCTCCACCCGTCACTTATTAAGTCCAATACATTCCTCATATGAATAGGTTTAAACATATCATAAACCGTAACATAATCGTATCACATAAACATGCATAAAAAAAACATAACATTTCCACATTTCAATCACAAGATATCAATACAACACATTGATATAATAAAAATGCTTTCAAAACCATTTTCAATACCAACATAAAATAAAGTTAAAACTTTGTATTTATTTTTCATTAAAAAAATGATGGCTTGTAGAGGAAGCCGAAACTCAAATAATGGTCACGGCGGCGGAGAAGTCGTTGTCGCCGCATAAGTACGGAAAGAAAAACATTTCCTTTTGTCGTTTAGCAAAATGCTTCGTATAAAAAAGATTCCTTTTGAATAAACGTAAAAGTCAAAGGGGTTTATACACCGTATAAAAGAAAGTTGTGTATAAAACCAAATATGCCTCAATGAAAGGAGATTGAGACGAAGTCCTTAAAAAGATCATTTTTAAAATAAAATATATCTATTATGTGTATTAACTATAGGTACACATAAAGAACGTAAAAATACAAAATAGGAAATAATAATATCATGACATAATTTGAAAGTAGGAGATTGACCCAAAGAATGGAAGTTGGGTTAAGAAATTCCCTTACCTCGTGTCTGACTTGACTCAACCGTTCTTTAACCTCCTGAATAATAAACTAGAGTTAATATATACCTTATTAAGAACCATTTTCAATTTCATTATCCTTTTTATATCACTTATTACAATGATATGAACATTATGTAATTATTTAAGTTAATAACGGTCGTTTTGTCGATCTTTGGTACTTGAGTCAACAATAAAATTCTTATAATTACAAGTTGTTTATGTGGTAGAATATCCATTATCTCAAGAATTATATTCATGATTTAGATGTCATATATATCTCATATATCCAGTATATACATTCATTTGTAATATTACGTAACATTTAGAGGTAAGAAATGAAATGCACCGTTCATGGAGACGGTAAGTCGTACGTACGCATGAACGCTACTTTCATTTCAATTTCATATTTAATGGAACGAAATCATAATGATATAAATGTATAATATAATTCCAGTACAATATAGTATATAATACCATTTACTCCATCCTTTATACATCCCACATATGGCATTAACGATTCAAATCACTTTGAGGGGGCGGTAGTCCGCACTTCCTAAAACGAAATTATCGCGTTTTACCCATAATGGAAATCATAAATTATACCATAAATGAGAAATACAGAATCATAAGTAAAACATAAACATATTATATATCATATATAAAAATATTGACATCTTAATGGCCACCTTTGGAGGTGTTATATGAGTGTTGAATAATCATCGTTTCGTGAGGCAGAAATTTTCCATCCACAGAAACCGTATGTTCTTTGACCATTAGATGTAGGTGTGTGTAAGTGTAGCTCGAATCCTTATTATAACAACATCCTAGTATATTTACGATACTGGTTTTGTTACAAAAGAAATGAATAAAAAGATTTTAGGGGGTTGGAGAAGATAAATAAAACAAAACAACATTAGAGAAGACATTACCTCAAAATCGGGTAACTCTTTTTGATTTGAGCCAAAGGCTTCCTTGGGAAGAGTTCTGCCCAAAGTGAGGCTTCTAGGAGTAAGAGAGGGAAGTTGGGAGAGTATTTGGGTAGAGGTTGGCCGAGCCAAATGGCTTGAAAGTGTAAATGAGGTGGGAGAGGTGGGGGCCTTTTATAAGTGGAGAGGAGGGGCTCTTTTGGAAAGATTGAAATGTTACATTATTATACAATGCTTTTCGGATTCTAAAGGTCCCACACTTATATAATTCGTGGCTAAGGTGATAAGGGTTCTAAATCTTTTCATCCAATAGGCTTCGGACAAGTGTAAGCCTTGGATTTTTCATTATCTTCTCATTTTATTTAAATCGTCAAATAATGAGGTCATCGCTGCATCATAATGATGTCATAAATAATTTAATTTATTTAATGTCTAAAAATTATAAAAAAAAAATACTATGATGTATGAAATCTTTTTAGATTTCTAATGAATATTTATAGTCAAAATTTGGACTTGTGTAACTCCACTTAAAAACTGTTTTAGTAAAACAACTCATGATTGTGTCAATTTAATTTTAACATTAAATAAATATATATTAATGTCATTTTCCAACCAAAGTGGCTCCATGGGGTCCCCAAGTTGACACATGGGTTGTCTTGGTCGGCCATGACTCATCCAATAGGAGTAGGACAAGTGTAAAGCTTATCTTATATTATTAAAACATTATTTTTACCTTAAACTACACTAATTACCTCTAATCGCGATTAAGAACTTAAAAGTTACTATTCACCAAAAAATTATTTTAATCTCATTGAACCACATTTTACTTCTTAATGACAACCATGTATGTCGGATTTTTGAAAATCAAATCACATAAGTGGTAATATTTTATTTTAACGAAAAAATCAGTTTTTAACAACCACTTAGTGGTTTCACTATTCATCAAAAATTGAAGTTTTTCAGAATAAGGCCAAAATTTCACCCTAAGCTATAATTGATATTCCGAATTCAAAAATGATGTCTATTTTATAAAATTCCAAACATATAAGTTGTATTAATTAATTTTATAATTAATTCCCGCTGTTACAACAAATAGCGTGTTTTTAAGAAACAATTTATATCAAAAGATTGGCAATTGTTTATGTCCAATTTCAATGTTAAATTAATTCTAATGACCACCATTGGATAAAATGGTAAAAATATATTCTAATTATACTTTAAAACCACTAAATATTATAATTTATCACTATAAATTATTTTGATTAAAAAAGTTGTTTTTAAGTATTTTTCACTATTCATAAAAAATTTGAAGTTCTCAGAAAAATACCAAAATTTCAGCATAGGCTAATTTCGATATTCCGAATCCAAAAATGAAGTCCATTTTGAAATATAAAATTTCTATAATTTTAAAAAGTGGTTATTACTATTCATAACGGCTACTTTGATTAGTCGTGGTGTTTTATAATTCGAAGTTGCGTACAATGCAATCCATTGCATTATCGAATGAGAAGCGTATCGTGGAAGCTCGGGGTGTTACATTCTCCCCTCCTTTAATAAATTGCATCCTCGCAATTTGAAAAAAAAATTCTTTGAAAATAAAAGGTTGAAAAGAGAAAATACCTTTGTGGAAAACCCACATCGGAAATAAGATTAATAAAATTTAGCCTTAATAAGAGGGAAAGGGAAATGAAAATGTCACCAACCAATTATGATCTCGATTAGGAGAACATTGGTGGCAATTAGAGACATATAATTGGAGGAAAAACGTAAATATTCGTAGGGAGTGATTGAGGTCATCAATCACAATCAACTGTCAAATTGAGGGCCTCAAAGTCTTCAATCTATGTTGATTTAAAATATCATCAGTTCAACAAGACATAATGTATTAGGATAACACATTTTTTTGTTTTAATATCCCTTTAATAAAGTTTAAGAATTAATTTATTCATTGAATAAGAGATAGGTATATATTTATGCTTGACAATTAGAGTTTCAACCTTCAACTCATCTTTCACTCAAAAAGATAATAGAACTCAAAAATATTATACTTATCCTAATTGTATAAGGTTACAAATATTAACACATACCATTTAGATTAGTAAAATTATTTTGTAATAACCAGGGACTTCCTGTAGGCTAGTGGTAGGAAATAAAGGCCTGTCGCACTATGGTTGTGGGTTCGATTCCTGCAGCTTTGTCCGATGCGACGGTTATGCCCCACCCTGCAGGTTGTCCTTTTCCTAAAAATAAAATACTATACTATTCCAAAAATAATCTTCATAAATGTTTTAACCTTAAACAATACTATCCAAAGATCAACTTAATCCACTCCAACCTTTATAGTTATCCAAAATACCTCTGTCCAGACTTTCTCTAAAAGGTCTCTTAATTCCAAAATCAATTTATCAGATTCCCCAAACAAAGTAAAGTTTCTCTTATTGTCACATACTAAAAATATGATTACCTTCATCATATTAAAACCTTACTGAAATCAACAAGTACTGCAGTACAATCCTTATATATATATATCACATTATTCTAATAACCGAAATATAATCCATCAGTCCAAAAGCACCAATACATTAGTTATTCTGCTTCAACTGTAGTAACAGCATAAGATTGTCCTTGATCCCTTGGCCTTTTCTGAGGTAAGTTTCCCTGATGCTTAGGACATTCATTTGCATAATGACCCATTTCTCTACAATTATAGCATTCAACTTTGATAGCCCCTTTCTTTCCCTTGCAATCACGAGCCTGGTGACCCTTTTCTCCACATTTATAACAAACTCCCATTTCTTTTAGGCAAGTACCAGGGTGATTCTTCCCACAATTATCACATAATGGAAAATCCTTCTTTCCCCTTTTCCCTTTATCTGTCTCTTGTTCCACCGTTCTCTTCTTCTCTTGCTTTACTTTGTTGTCATAAGACTTAGAGAATTCCTTTTCTGTCTTGATAGCACATGAGACAATATCTTCGTATGATGAGAAGGTTTGTGATACTAAAGCTCGATGGAGAAATGGTTTTAACCCATCAAAGAAACGATCAATCTTACTTCTTGGGTTACGTATATAATCGGAAGCATGCCTCGCTAACCTTGTAAAGTTAGCCTCATACTTTGCGACATTCTCATCCTCCTTCTGCCTCAGACTCAGAAATTGCCTTTCCATATTTGCTCGATGGTCACGAGGAAAGTATTTTTCTAAGAAAAGCTCTTTGAACTCCCTCCATTCCATATTCGATACGTCATCATCTTCCTTTGTGTTTTGAATCAGCGACCACCACTGATCGGCATCTCCAGTGAGGCGGTAAACTGCCATGACAACTTTCTCCCTTTCACTACTCCCCAAGGCATGGAATATTTTCTCTAAGGAATTTATCCATTGCTCAGCTACTATAGGATTTGTACTCCCATTGAAGGTTGGTGGTTGTTGCCTCATGAAACGGTCTAGCATTGATCCTCCACGTTGCAGATCAGGGTGCTCCATACGAGTAGGGTTATTATTCATAACCTGCGTGAGTTGTCCCAGTACGGTGAGAAGCTGATCAGCACCAGTTGTATCACTAGCTCCACCATAATTATCTTGAGCAGGAGGGCAATCCCTACACGGAGTGCGTGCATTGATACGGTTTGCATTCCTTCCACTAGGTGCCATTTCTAAACAATGTCATAAACTAGATTAGTTTATGAAATAAAATACATAATTCCATATTTGTAAAATACTTTACATAAATTGAACTATTTATGGATATAATCCATAATCATAAAAAGAAATGTTTCCTTTGAGGAAGTATATACTCATAACCCTTCATAGTGGTTTGTAAAGAAAATGAGAATTATCCAAAGCATATCCCCCGGGAGTGTTGTAACCAAGAGTGCAGCAAGGCCCGTTGTCGTGCACCAGTTCCCGTTCGAGTCTAGCTCAAAGCGGTGTTTTCGGGTTTTACCCCTAGGTACATCTGTGCCAGAGCCGCCTCTACCTGCTCGTATCCAGACAGGGATTTATTGCTCGGAAAACTCACAACATCTCTACAATACCAAAATTCTAGGAAGTTCTTCTATACTAATCCTCAAAGTATATCTTCGGGATATGTGCTCTAATCAGAGTTTATCTAAATCTATCTTCCAAGGTTAGTACTAAACTGCCTCTGATACCAACTGTAACGCCCCGACCCCAGCTACCCAGAGTCGGTGCGTTACTTCGTAACATTGGAATGATCACAAAAGATCAAGTCTCGAAAGACCGATTAGTTTAGTAGCCTTGGAAACACTAGATACATTCGTAAACGTTACATTACATCATAAAGTGAAAAACTACAATAACAAAGTCTCCATAGTCCACACTCATATCCTCTTCTGACTATCCCTGCAGGTCATTCATAAAATACTTCTTCACATCCTGGAAAAATATTAAAACATTGAAAGGGGTGAGCTCAGATGCTCAGTAAGGTTAACAATATAGCGGAATCTTTCATAAATAAACATTAACATTTAAGGCAATGTATAACTAAAACAAAAGCCTTTTAAACTTGAACTTCAACATAATATGGAAAAAGTAAAATGAGATAATGCCATTCACTTCTTCACATAGATATTCTACTGGTCGAATAATCACATGCAAAATCAATAACCACTTTCATAATGAGGTAATGTATAATGCCAGACATTCTAAAACATTTTGTCAAGGCCTCGGCCAAGACGTCTAAAATGATTAAGGCCTCGGCCAAAACCATAAATCAAATTGGGAAAGGGCCTCGGACAATTCCACGTCTAGTTGTCTCATGAGACCTACCGATGCATCGAGGAGCTATAGCGGGCTCCACCCGTCACTTATTAAGTCCAATACATTCCTCATATGAATAGGTTTAAACATATCATAAACCATAACATAATCGTATCACATAAACATGCATAAAGGAAACATAACATTTCCACATTTCAATCACAAGATATCAATACAACAGATTGATATAATAAAAATGTTTTCAAAACCATTTTCAATACCAACATAAAATAAAGTTAAAACTTTGTATTTATTTTTCATTAAAAAAATGATGGCTTGTAGAGGAAGCCGAAACTCAAATAATGGTCACGGCGGCGGAGAAGTCGTTGTCGCCGCATAAGTACGGAAAGAAAAACATTCCCTTTTGTCGTTTAGCAAAATGCTTCGTATAAAAAAGATTCCTTTTGAATAAACGTAAAATTCAAAGGGGTTTATACACCGTATAAAATAAAGTTGTGTATAAAACCAAATATGCCTCAATGAAAGGAGATTGAGACGAAGTCCTTAAAAAGATAATTTTTAAAATAAAATATATCTATTATGTGTATTAACTATAGGTACACATAAAGAACGTAAAAATACAAAATAGGACATAATAATATCATGACATAATTTGAAAGTAGGAGATTAACCCAAAGAATGGAAGTTGGGTTAAGAAATTCCCTTACCTCGTGTCTGACTTGACTCAACCGTTCTTTAACCTCCTGAATAATAAACTAGAGTTAATATATACCTTATTAAGAACCATTTTCAATTTCATTATCCTTTTTATATCACTTATTACAATGATATGAACATTATGTAATTATTTAAGTTAATAACGGTCGTTTTGTCGATCTTTGGTACTTGAGTCAACAATAAAATTCTTATAATTACAAGTTGTTTATGTGGTAGAATATCCATTATCTCCAGAATTATATTCATCATTTAGATGTCATATATATCTCATATATCCAGTATATACATTCATTTTTAATATTACGTAACATTTAGAGGTAAGAAATGAAATGCACCGTTCATGGAGACGGTAAGCCGTACGTACGCATGAACACTACTTTTATTTCAATTTCATATTTAATGGAACGAAATAATAATGATATAAATGTATAATATAATTCCAGTATAATATACTGTATAATACCATTTACTCCATCCTTTATACATCCCACATATGGCATTAACGATTCAAATCACTTTGAGGGGGCGGTAGTCCGCACTTCCTAAAATGAAATTATCGCGTTTTACCCATAATGGAAATCATAAAGTATGCCATAAATGAGAAATACAGAAGCATGAGTAAAAAATAAACATATTATATATCATATATAAAAATAGTTACATCTTAATGGCCACCTTTGGAGGTGTTATATGAGTGTTGAACAATCATCGTTTCGTGAGGCAGAAATTCGCCATCCACAGAAACCGTATGTTCTTTAACCATTAGATGTAGGTGTGTGTAAGTGTAGCTCGAATCCTTCTTATAACAACATCCTAGTATATTGAGGATACTGGTGTTGTTACAAAAGAAATTAATAAAAAGATTTTAGGGGGTTGGAGAAGATAAATAAAACAAAACAACATTAGAGAAGACATTACCTCAAAATCGGGTAACTCTTTTTGATTTGAGCCAAAGGCTTACTTGGGAAGAGTTCTGCCCAAAGTGAGGCTTCTAGGAGTAAGAGAGGGAAGTTGGGAGAGTATTTGGGAAGAGTTTGGCCGAGCCAAATGGCTTGAAAGTGTAAATGAGGTGGGAGATGTGGGGGCCTTTTATAAGTGGAGAGGAGGGGCTCTTTTGGAAAGATTGAAATGTTACATTATTATACAATTCTTTTCGGATTATAAAGGTCCCACACTTATATAATTCGTGGCTAAGGTGATAAGGGTTTGAAATATCTTCATCCAATAGGCTTTGAACAAGTTTTAGCCTTGGATTTTGCATTATCTTCTCATTTTATTTAAATCGTCAAATAATGAGGTCATCGCTGCATCATAATGATGTCATAAATAATTTAATTTATTTAATGTCTAAAAATTATAAAAAAAATACTACGATGTAGTAAATCTTTTTAGATTTCTAATGAATATTTATAGTCAAAATTTGGACTTGTGTAACCCCACTTAAAAACTGTTTTAGTAAAACAACTCATGATTGTGTCAATTTAATTTTAACATTAAATAAATATATATTAATGTCATTTTCCAACCAAAGTGGCTCCATGGGGTCCCCAAGTTTACCCATGGGTTGTCTTGGTCGGCCATGACTCATCCAATAGGAGTAGGACAAGTGTCAAGCTCATCTTATATTATTAAAACATTATTTTTACCTTAAACTACACTAATTACCTCTAATCGCGATTAAGAACTTAAAAGTTACTATTCACCAAAAAATTATTTTAATCTCATTGAACCACATTTTACTTCTTAATGACAACCATGTATGTTGGATTTTTGAAAATCAAATCACAGAAGTGGTAATATTTTATTTTAACGAAAAAATCAGTTTTTAACAACCACTTAGTGGTTTCACTATTCATCAAAAATTGAAGTTTTTCAGAATAAGGCCAAAATTTCACCCTAAGCTATAATTGATATTCCGAATTCAAAAATGATTTCTATTTTACAAAATTCCAAACATATAAGTTGTATTAATTAATTTTATAATTAATTCCCGCTGTTACAACAAATAGCGTGTTTTTAAGAAACAATTTATATCAAAAGATTGGCAATTGTTTATGTCCAATTTCAATGTTAAATTAATTCTAATGACCACCATTGGATAAAATGGTAAAAATATATTCTAATTATACTTTAAAACCAATAAATATTATAATTTATCACTATAAATTATTTTGATTAAAAAAGTTGTTTTTAAGTATTTTTCACTATTCATAAAAAATTAGAAGTTCTCAGAAAAATACCAAAATTTCAACATAGGCTAATTTCGATATTCCGAATCCAAAAATGAAGTCCATTTTGAAATATAAAATTTCTATAATTTTAAAAAGTGGTTATTACTATTCATAACGGCTGCTTTGATTAGTCGTGGTGTTTTAGAATTCGAAATTGTGTACAATGCAAGCCATTGCATTATCGAATGAGAAGCGTATCGTGGAAGCTCGGGGTGTTACAAGAATGAATGCTCAGATCATGTTTTCAAGAACCTAAATTGTATGCTCATACTGTCCATCTGTCTAGGGATGATAGGCTATAATCCAAATTACTTGTGTACCCAACGCCTTCTGAAGCACCTTCCAGACCCGAGAAGTAAAACGTGCATCCCTATCTGAAATAATGGAGTGTGGAAATCCATGCAGATGTACAATCTCTCATATGTACAACCTTCCCATCTCATCAACACTAAAAGTATCCTTGATCAGCAAGAAGTGAGAAACCTTTGTGAGTCTATCAATGATAACCCAAACTGCATCATTCCCTCGAGGTGACCTTGGAAGACCTGTCACAAAATCCATTGTGACATCATTCCACTTTCACTCGGGAATGGGTAACTGCTTCAAAATCCCTGCTGGCCACTGGTGCTCCACCTTCACCTGCGGACAGGTGGAACACATCATGACAAAACCTACAACATCCCTCTTCATACCTAGCCACCAATACTGACGGTGTAGATCACGATACATCTTAGTGATGCCAGGATGAACTGCCCAAACTAAGAAATGAAAGTCCCACATCAACTCCTCATGTATGTCTAATGGCACCCATACATGCCCCTGGAAACACAAGATCTCATCCTTACCTATGCTCTGTCTAGGAATAGGGTCCTCTCCTGACATGCTTTCCCATAGGACTAGGCCATCTGAATCTAATAGTTTCCTCATTCGTTCTCGATCAAGAAGAGTGGAGGTGACAACCACATAAGATAGAAAAGTCTGCCCCTGTTTATTGCGCACCTCAAAATGCATCTCAGAGAACAGATCCATAAGATACAACTCACTGATGGCCTCCTGAACTGCCTGTATTTAAGTCCTTCTGCTCAACGCATCATCCACTGCGTTGCCTTTCCCAGGCGTATAGGCAATCTCGAAGTCAAAAGACTGAAGGTACTCAACCCACCTTCACTGTCTTAAATTCAGATCATGCTGAGTAAAGACGTACTTGAGACTCTTTTGGTCGGTGAAAACCACAAAATTCTCTCCCAGAAGATAATTTCTCCAACATCGTAAATCATGAACAACTGCCACCAACTTGAGATCATGCGTCGGGTAGTTTCTCTCATGTGGTCGCAACTGTCGAGACCCGTACGTAACTACTCCTTCTCCCTGCATAATCATAGCTCCCATCCCGATACCTGAAGCATTATAATACACAGTATAGCTCTTTCCCAGCTCTGGAAATACTAGTATCGGTGCTGAAGTCAATCTTCCTTTTAGCTCTGGAAAGGCTGACTCACAAGAATCTGACCACAAGAACTTCGCACCCTTCTTAGTCAGACTCGTCAATGGTGCTACTAAGCATGAAAAGTATTGAATGAAATGTTTGTAGTATCTATCCAGTCCTAGAAAACTTTATACCTCAAATACATTCTTCGGATGCTCCCAGGAAACTAATACTCTCAGTTTCTCTAGGTCGACTGATACTCCTGTCTCTGAGATGACATGACCCAAGAAGTGAATCTGATCCATCCAAAAGTGGAATTTTGAGAGATTAGCATATAACCGATGCTCTCTCAGTGTACTCAAAATGATATCAAGATGTGTGGTATGGTCATGTCGAGTGTGAGAGTACACCAAGATATCATCCACTAAAATCACCAAAAAGGAATCCAAGTATAGATGGAACACTCGGTTCATCAGTGCCATGAAAATTACAGACGCGTTCGTGAGATCGAATGGCATAACCATATACTCGTATAGACCTTACCTACTCCAGAAGGCTATGAGAGGTATATCAGATGGTCTAACACGCAACCGATGATAACCAGACCTCAAGTTGATCTTCGAGAATACTCAGGATCCTCAAAGCTGATCAAAGAGATCATCAATCTTCAGTAAAGGATATTGGTTCTTGACCATCAACTAACTTCTGATAATCCACAACAAGTCTAAGGGTGTCATCTTCCTTCTTCAAAAAAAGTATAGGAGAACCCCAAGGAGAAGTACTGGGTTAGATGAAACTCTTTTCTTATAACTCCTCCAACTGCTTCTTGAGCTCTTGCAACTCTGGTGTAGCCATCCTATAAGGAGGAATGGACACTGGTGCCGCTCCTGGAACGAGCTCAATAGAAAAGTCTACCTCACGCTCTGGAGGTAAACCTGAAAATTCATCTGGAAAGACATCTCTGAAATGATCCACCACTGGAGGAAAGTCCAACTATGAAGTCCCCTGGTCGTCTAGATATAGACTAGAAATCTGGGCTGTAACTCTTTCAAACCCATGACGCTCGAGTCCCGCTCTCCTTACATGGACATTCCATTCACCCTTATGAAGAAAAGATCCACCCTCTGGTGATATGAAACTCACCCTGTGGCGATAAAAGTCGACGACTACCTGGAAGGGAACTAGACAGTTCGTTCTAAGAATGACATCATAGCATATCATCTCTAGGACACAGAGGTCCCATAGAAAGTGTCACTCACCAACATAAAAAGGGCACTCCTTTCACTGACGTACACTAGATGTTCTCATCCCCAACGGAGTATCTAGCGTCAAGATATCAGTAGAATAAAAGACACGGAGCCCAAGGCTCTCCACAACAGCAACAGATATAAAGTTATGGGAAGCCCCTATGTTAAAAAGAGCAGAATCTAAAACTGAGGCTACTAAGGTCGTACCTCAAACTGTAAAGGGGTCGAGATCCTGCTCATGCTGGGTCTGCTCCAATACAAATGTTTGGCCTACTCCATGGCCCTGTGACCCTGGCTGACCACTTTGAGCTGATCCACCCTACTGTCGCTGGTAGCTTGGTGACTAACCACTGTAGTCGTGGCCTTCACCTCGGCCTGAACGGCCGAAAGAACTTCAGTTCCCGGACTGGTCGGAAATTGGTGGCGCTACTCCTGAACGAGGAGTCATAGAAGAACCCCTGTCACCGGCTACTGGTGAAAAGATCTGATAGAAGTGATGAAGATGACCCATCTTCCCGCAAGATTGGCACTCCACCAGGTCTCTTGGGAAATCTGACCTCATATGTCTACTCCTCCTATATTGGTAACACACCACCTGGCTACCAGAAGATGCATCCCACCTACTCTGATCTCCTCGTGTAGTCTCCCTGCAGTGCTTCCTGCTATTATTAGAAGGAATACTAACTCTGGATGTTGAACCACCTTAGATCACAGCTCTAGAATCCCTCAAATTTCACTCTGTGATCATCGACTGGTTGACGATAGAGGATATCGAAGTCAACCTGAAGATGTTCACCTAATATTGGATGTCGTGCCTTAGACCATCCTCAAACTTCCATGCAAGGAACAACTCATCACCTCCTGAAATAGGCGTGAAACGTTGTAGCTTTGTGAAGAGAGAGGAATACTCTATAACAATAAGAGTACTCTGCTCCAAACTCATGAACTCTCAGGCTCGGTCGGCCCTCAAGGTCTCCAGATAGAAGTAATAATAGAATATGTGCCAAAAATCATCCCAATCCATATTATAATGGCATCTCACCTATGAGATTACATACCACCCCCTCTTGGAAGAGTCTCGAAGCATGTAGGTAGTGAGATTCACCCTCCTCTCTAGGGGTATCTCTTGATGCTTGAAGATCGTCAGTGTGGCTTCTAGCCATGACTCTACAGCCTGGGGTCCTCCATCCCCTGAGAAAGTGGGAGGAGGATGCTAGTGAAAGACCCACGTCAATTCTTCCATCGACGAGGCAGGAGGCAGTGCTCCCTGAAAATTCTGCATCATCCTCATAAATCCCTATCTGAACTGAGCATCAGCTCCTGTGTCAGGTATAACGGCTGGTTCCAAGACTGGCACAACTGGAAGATCTATTAGAAGTCCCTAATCAACCATGTCCGGTTTCTGATCACCGCCTAGAAACTAGTGTACAATTGGAGGATGCCTCGATGGCATGACTCTGCAAGGTCAAGTGCACACCTTAGATTAAGATTATCAAGGACTGAAAACTAGAACCGTAAGAAGGGAATAGGATAAAGAAAACATTCAAGTTTCACAAAACATAACTACACGGCGTGTACAACTCCTACATGGTGTGTCCCCTTAATCCATTCACCTGGGAATGTACTTCTGCCAACCTAGGTCGTGTAACACCCCAAACACAGAGTGTGTTGTCCTAACACACGGCATGTACTTGAATAATATTCCCCTGCCCGAGTCCTTCTATATGGTTAAGCCACACGGCTCTCCTAAGACAAGACTACACAGCGTGTTCCAGAGAAACACGGCATGTACTAGACAAGCTCACCGACCCATGTTGTTAGTTACACAGCTAGCTACACAGCATGTTCCAGATGGACATGGTGTGTACTAGGAAAGATAACATTGACCTGTGTTGTTAGTGACACGGTCGGGTAATTGGGTTTCTCTACAAGATGTGTTCTAGACGGACACGGCGTGTATTAGAAGGGACTCAACTAACCCGTGTTGTTAGCTATATGGTCGGGTTCCTAGGATGACACTACACGATGTGTTCAAGCCAGACACAACGTGTGTAACCAAAGATTTATCTGTCTGTGTCGTTAGTCACACGGGCGTACATAGGGTCAACACCACACAGCATGCACAACCGATACATGGAGTGTTCCCACAAGAATTCCCCTATCCCATGTCTCTGCCCACACAGCCTACGACATAGTTAGAGAATACGCAGCGTGTACTTACAGTACATGGCATGTACTTAAGAAAAACAGTTTCTTCCCGAAAAGAAGAACACATAGCGTGTAGTCAAAACTACACGGCATGTATTCTTGGTTTTTCTAGATAGTAAGCCCCATAAATTACTCTAGAGCCCAGAAAAAATATAGAAACGAACATTAAAAGTGCAAAATTATGATCTGTGAGGGCCCATACTCTCCGCGAATCAAAGCTTGGCATCTTATACATGTTATAACAAGGAAAACAAGGCAATGATCCACCAAATTCTGGTCCATGAGGGCCCATAACACCTCAATAACTAAATCTTGGCATCCATTCAAACAAAACCTTAAAAAAAAATCTAACAAACAGCTGGTATTTTTATCAAGGCATCTATTACAATAGAATGCATATTCTACACAACATCTATCACAACAACATGCAATCACTAATGCATCCTAGATGGCATGGAAAGAATGCATGACATGTGATTCCTAGAAAGTTCCTGTAGGATGCATGAGATGAAATACCCTCATCTCATCAAGTTGTGACAGAAATAGAACCTCAATAACATCAACGGTAATAGCACAAAACATGTGAATCACCCAACGGTGAAATCAACTCAACTGTAAAATTTGAAAACCAGAAAAAAAAATCATAAACGAGGTAGATTGGATTTTCCCTGTACACGGGTTAGCTAATCCTGGGCACAGCTTATTACCAAGTACCTATTCTATCCTATACTTAGTTATAGGCTCCAAATAGTAAGTCAAGAAGAAAAGAATTCCTCTGATACCACTTTGTAACGTATCGGTTCTGGAAGCCACCCAGGGGCGCCCCATACCCAGTTGGTTACATGGCCTCAAGAACATTTCCCCAAATGCCAGAGGCTGACGACTAGTAGAGAGGGCCTTGGGTGTGATATTGGAGAAACTATGCCCTCATAGGAAGAGTAACATAGCAGAAGAAAATAATAGCAATGGCAGAAACAGTAATAATTCATACAAATGTGAACAGCAAAAAACTAGAAGAAATAAACAGTTGGAACATATATATAATGATGCATGATACATATGTCTATGAAAGCATCCAAACAAGTCACAATGATGGAATACAAACAGTACTAAACCAAATTACAAAATAAAACAGATAAACAGCTCCTCAGCATCACAAGCCTAAGCTTGGTCCCATGCTCTCTAGCTCCACAACAAGTCAAGTACCTAAAGTAGAAGGGAACTTTCCATTATCTATGCCTGTAATAATATAATCTATTTGGGCCCAAAATCATGGCCCAAATAGGGTGTGAGACTAAATACCAGTAGGAAACCACCCAAAGATCTGTGCCTAATAGTCAATGAGTAATATGGCAGGTAATAGTATAGAAAGCAGTAAATAAGAAAGTACTCAGCAGTAACCAATTCCACATATCAAATAAACATCTAATCAAGAACGGTAACCCTATGGGAAGTACATGTATCCTATCCCCTCTAGCTCAGTTATAATAATATATAAAGACTCTTTGAGGAAGCACTCACAGTCAATTACCCTTATAGTCAAAGTAATTCAAAGACTCTCTGAGGAAGCTCACACGGTCAATTCCCCTTATAGCCTAAAGTAGTCAAGGACTCTCTGAGGAAGCTCACTCAGTCAATTCCCCTTATATCCCAAAGTTGTTCGAAGACACTCTAAGGAAGCTCACTCGTTCAATTCCCCTTATAGTCTAAAGTTCTCAAAGACTCTCTGAGGAAGCTCACTCGGTCAATTCCCCTTATAGCCTACTACACCAGGTTCTCACAGCCCTATGTAAATCAACGATCATAGAAATGTAACACGGCCAAAGTAAACCTACATAACTAATTGTCCAAACAGTATATATCATATCATGCATGTCAAAAATACAAACACTCCACCCTACAACACTAGGCATGGTAAAAATAGGCAAGGCGGCCAAACAGGCTAAGCAGGACCCAATGGTCGTAAACAGAGCATGCATGGGAAAAAAATCCAAAGCATAGAAAACAACCCTATTCAACTTCAATTAACCTCTACACAAGCATACAATCATGTTATGAAAACAATAGAAGCACAATGGTAAACATGCAATACCGTGTTCAAGGGTATTGGTCAAAATTGCACATAATACTCAAGGAATTTCAATAGAAAGTCACAAACCACCTACCTTGGTGTTGGGTGATTGGTATACTCCAGGTTCGGCCCTTGGATCAACCTAGAACATGATATATCTACAAAAATTTCTAAAACTTTCAAACCATGATAACATAAAAAAATGGTGGAATCATGAAACGAGGCTCAAGCAGAAGAGAGAGTTTACCGAGGCGATCCCAATGCAATCGACGGCGGTCAAATCGGAGATCTGAAGGAGGCTTGGCGGCTCAGAGGAATATGGCGGTTGTACGGGAGATCTCGGCCGAACGATACCTAGAAAGAGATGCTTCTGGCGATTAGACGCGACCCCGATATGTTTAATGAAAAAGAAAGAAAATACATGGTGTGTAATTTTGAAGTACATGGCGTGTACTTGCCATTTTCATACTTTGCTTTAAGCGTCCTCCTGGTCACCCCACACGGCCATGTGTGTGACCATTACATGTCCAGTACATGGCCTCTAGAGGAAATGCATTACACGGCATGTACTCATAAAGTACACGGCATGTACTTCAGAAATTTCCATAAAATCCTTTTTTTCTCAAAAATGACCAGAAAAGGAAAACATACGTGAAAAGAAGGTCCGGGTTCTTAGACATATGGAAGAAGACCAGGATCAATATCATAATACACAAAAGGTAAGTAAGCCTAATCATTTTATTGTTGAATTTATATTTATTTGTTAATTAAATTCATTTTAATTTCTATTAACTCCTCGTTTAATAAAAAAATGGTAGAATGTAACACCCTGAAATTTCAAAATATGAATATCATATTTGATAGTGTATGTGACACACAACACCAAGAATTGAAGATAAGATAACATCCCTAGAAATTAATATATTTTTACTATTTTAAATAAATTAAATCCATTATATGTCATTCAATTCACACTACACTAACTTTAGCTTACATGCAATAATGACTTTATTTGATGGCTTATGTTACACGCAAGACAGAGTTTTACTGAATACAATTAATATTATTATTTAAAAAGAAAATTATCACCTAGATGATAAGTTTGGGTTAAATAACTTATGAAAATGTACGGTTAATTCACTGGTTAATAATTAATTATAATTAAAAACCATTTGAATATAAATGAAATTTTATAAATAAAAAAACTATTTTTATATGACCAAAGTAGTTTTATCATAATATATTAAATTAAATTCTATTATTGATTAATCATAATGAAATTTATATATTATATATTCAATTAAATTTTTTTACATTCATAAAATATATTTGATAGAAATAATAAAATAATATATCTAATTTTACCAATAAAAAAGATGTATTTTTCTAAAGGTAGTTTTTTTCCTTTTAATGGTTCACTTTTTTTAAAACTAAATTTTTATATTTTTTATATTTTTATTTTCAAAAATTAACATCATTTTTTAAATTGTAATTTCAAATTTTCATTAGGATTAATTTTTAGTATTTTTATGAGAAGTTTCATTTTTTGATAAATAGTGAAAAATACTGAATTTTAATTGAAAAATGACTTTAAGTTTAAATAATTAATAATGTTAAATGACATTTTGAGTTATTTTTAAAGTTAAATTATATCAAAATATATATATTAATCAAATTTAGGTCATTATAATCACTTTTATATTGAATTTTGATATAAAACCTTAGTAAACATTTAAACATTTTCTCTTTAAAAAACATCCTTTCTCATCATGCATGTGAGTTTAATTTTAAATCAATTACTTCTAATTAAGTGAATTTAATTTTAAAAATTTTATTCCAAATTAGGATTCAGAATAATTTATAATCTATAATAATTTGAAATTAATTTTTTCTAACATTATTAGTGAAAAATAATTAAAATTAATCACAGTGATTAAGAGAAAAATGAGTTTACTAAGGGAAAAATATTTAAAATTAAGGGGGGAAATGACCTAGACACTTGTATAAAACCAATTATAATGAATTATTTCGAAAAAATACCCTATTTTGTATAATATGGTTCATTATTGGTGGCACATGAGGCAAGCAACACCTCCCAATAGTGTTTACTTTTTTATATTTACTTGAATGTCACTCCTCTACCACTATAAAAGAGAACTCACTCCCCTCAATTATTCACACCTCCCAAGACATTAAGATCCTAAAAAATACACAATATACTTTCAAACTTCCATTAACTCGTTCTAGAAGCCGTATATTAGTCATAAGGAAAACATATGAAGATATTAGTGCAAAACTAAAGAGGATACCTGAATAAGAGGTAATGTTTTTCTAAAAGTATTTTTATTTTATTTCCTTATCCACCTCCATCAATTCATATTATATCATGATTATATAATAACCTCAGTATATTAAATATACTAATATATTTTTATATTAATGGTACAACCTACAACCACGCACACTTCTATAAAATGGGAAATGCAATCATTGTTCGTGTGTGTATCGATGTCGTTATTTCTTCCATTAAAACCTTTAAAGGTTGGTAAAAATGATGTATTTATAGTTTATATGTAATATATATGATATTTATAATATTTTTATTCTTATGTAATTATTATATAACCCATATAATCATACTTTCAATTTTTTGGGAATACGATAAAGTTGTTCGTGTGTACCGCGGACTACCGCCTTACGAAGGGATGTGATTCATTCACATGTTACATTGAATGTACTAAGGATGGGTTTAATAGACACATGTGATATATATAATATAAATATGATAATATAATGATAATATAAATATATGTCGCCAATTTTTTTTCTTTTATTAGGAAAAAAATAAAGGAGTGTTCATATGTACGTATGGACTATAGTCTCCTTGAATGGTGCATTTCGTTTCCTATCACTAAATTGTATGGATTACTATAAATAAATATATACTAAATATATTTTATACCTACATCATTCTTAACATTCTGGATATGATGAAATCATTATCTAAGTAATAGTAACAAAAAAATAACAAGTCAAAACATACCCGAAAAAAAAGTAGTTATTACTTGAAATGATGAAATTAATTAATTTTTATTAATGAATGGTTAATAATTGTTGTAATAGTGGATTTCATAGGCCAAACTAAATATTAATTGTGATTACCATATCTTGTATTCATTTATATATACATGATTTTTACTTACCATTATAGTATATAAATTTTTTCATCCACTATTTAATGGTAATGTATGTAGATTAATTGTCATATGAAAAGGTTATAGAAAATACCAAGCTATAATGACAACCTAGAGATGCTATGAAATTAATCTTAAATTAATGTCCTATATTAAATATATATCATACTGAATGGGAATATCTAATTTATGACTATTAGGTGATGGGTGCTCATAAGCATTAAGACTTCTTCTCATTAAGTTCCCACTTAGTCATCTCTAGTTTTTGAGATCATGAGGACCGACCTGCTAATATGAACACCACATGTTTTTGGTGTCATTGATTTTTCATATCTATGGAAATGTTTATTAGTCTCTAGACTTGAGATCATTATAATTTTTTTCCATTGGATTACATAATTTTATGCAAGGAAAACCCCATGATAATGAAATTATGGTGAGGTATCTTGTGTTGGGTTTATCATTGGTGGTATGAAATTGGTTGAATGCTCAACATAGGATTTGTTTCTTCTAGTTTGAGGAAGTAACTTAACATGGGCCTGGTTTATCAAGATGGTAGTGTCTTTATAGTACCTTATCCAAGGTAGTCTAGGGTAAATCCATCCAGTTATATCAACAAATAACAAATTAAGAAAGGATGATGACATAAGTTTACATCCTGCATTATCAGATATCTTAGGACAAAGATAATATATTACACATTACGTGGTCTTAGGTTTGTTTTCATTTATATGAGTATTCCTTATCTCCTTAGGTTTCTTGATGGGTTTGTAGAATCCACTCTTATATTGTGAATACTATCCACTTCTGTCAAGATAATGACCTAGATTGTCACACATAATTGGGTATTCAAGAATCTACCCTATTCTATTGAATGGGTACTTAGAACATGGTGGACCCCACCACAGCATTTGAATGTTGTTGTATTCATTGATCACAAATGAATAAATAAATTCATTCTTATTCAAGTAAATAATAATTATGTTAAATTTATTTATTAAATGTATATAAAAGTTAAGTAAATATATAAAATAATATTACTTGAACAAATATTATTTTAATATTTCATGTAATTTTAATGTTAGAGGAATTTTTGAGTTGATTTAATGACTCGGTTTTATCATGAAATATATTTAATATATATTACAAGTATGTGATAAAATATAAATAATATTTATGAAGAAATTTTTTTAACCATAATTATTTATTTAGTATATATTAAATAAACGGGGGTCGACAAACCCTTTTGGGTATTTGGGGCATCCACTATTTAAAGGAGAGAGAGGATATCCTTGGTGAATATTCATTATAAGGTTTATAGAGCCTCTATATCCTATCCCAATTTCTATAGAGATAAGTTCTTGATCCAAGTGATCGAATCGATATCGTCTCCTTTCATCGAAGTCACGTCGATGCGGTGATCTACAGGACATCGAAAACTTCATCGAATCTCTGTGCTAGCACACTGAATTTGATGATTGATTCCCTAGTGGATTTTTGATGCCTGGGTGGATGATCTATTGGGATTATTCTTTGGATCCTTAATGAAATGATCACTAGTGATAAGAATATGTTGACCGCAGCTTCAAGTCAGAAAAATATATGTTTTTATTTTATTTTTGTGCTCTATTTAAATTAAGAGAGATCTTCGGACCGTACTAGGTCTTGGATCATCATAGATGACAAGTTACATTTTCTTGAAGATAAAAAATTTTAAATCCCCGACCCACTAGATTATGTTGTGTGCCCTGATATCTTCAATTGGTATCAAGTTTATCATGTTAATTTTCAGAGCCATGAAAATAACATTTGCCTTAAATTTAATTATATGGCCTTAAATCGTTCCCAACATATATAATCATTATTCAATATGAATTTAGATGACCATGTTATAGCTATATTAAAAAAATTATAAATCAAAATTGGTCTTCCTACAATTATTAAAATAGAAATTAATCATTTTATTTTCAAGATGGTTTTGAGTTTTTCCAATTTGGATTCTGGTTCTCAAAGTAATTCCATCCAGTGTTCACTTGAATAATAATAAAATTATATTATAAATATAATTGTATTATTATAATGATTTTATCCTAACAATTGGATTAATAATTCTAGGTCATATGTTTTCTACACAAACAAAACCACAACTTGGCTGGGTGGAATTATTCTACAAAATCAGACAAAGGGGAAAAATAAAAAAAATTGGCGGTGGGAATAACCCTTTGATTAAAAAAGAAAAGTGAAAAAAACTTTTGTGGGAACCTTGGATTCCCAAGGAATCCATCTAATAGCCATCTCCTCCCCTCTTCCTAAATGAAGTAGCATGAACCACCATCGTCTGCAGCTAATGCCTACTGCAATGCCCTCTTGGTCATCAGACGATGCCCACTACATGTCATTGGGGCTTCTCCTCCTCTTGTGGGATGCCACCACCCTTCCTCTAAAATCATTGAGGCTCAGTCGAACCCGCCTCATTCTTCCAGCTGAGATCCTCCCTCCTCAACCACAAATCTATCTTCCAGGATTGCATAGTTGCACTGCCACTGCTGGAAGCACCCCAACCAATATCTCTCACCTCCTGTCGATACAACGACATTTGTCGCCACTTCCCATAGCACCGTATATAGCCTTTTCCTACTGATTTGTAGAAAGATATCAACTTCCATCCATTGAACCACTGGTGTTGGTGCCTCTTGGACATACCCCATTTTGAGCGGTCATTTCCATCTCATGGCACCTCCTTGGTTCGCACCACATTGTACTTCCTTAGATCGATGTCGACCAGACCCATTTCTAGGAAGATTCATCCAGGCTAAACCCACACCCTATGGTGGGTAGAAATCTACCCCTGCAACACATTCTATGAGTTCTATTGGTTCAGTACCATCCTAGGTAGATCTTCCCAACATAGAATGGTTCAAGATAGGTTTTCATGGCCCAGGATTCCTCCGCGTAGGCACTGCTTATCTTCTAATAGGCTTGTAAGGGTTTGTCCCAACCCACACTAGCCTTGCACAGAGTTTCAGGTATAGGGTTAACCTAAATTAATTTAATTTATTTATTTATTTTTAATAGTAAATTAAATTAATTAAAATATTATTTTTTGGTTTAAAAATCTTAATTTTAATACCTAAGAAAAAAATTATTTATTTTTGGTATAAAAATAAATAAATAAATTGGTTTAATTTATTGAATTAAAATTAGATTAATTAAGGGATTGAATAGAATAAAATTATTTGAATTTAATTAATTAATTAAATTAAATTAAATACCCTCATATTTTAAATTATTGAAATTTAATTTTATCACCTATTTATTTTACATGCTAACCGGTCTTGAGAATCAACCTATGTATATCTAATTTATTTTAAATAATTATTTATCTACATTTGATAGTTGTAAATAATTAATAAGTTTTATTTACACTCTCCATAATTTCCTTTTATTCAATATGTATAAGGTCATGTGTGTCCAACGGTTTTTTATGTACATTGCACACTCAAGTTCCCTTCTCCTGTGTGTGAGTACTCTTGTACTTTTCACTTAATTACACATGTTTTTTTTAATATTAAAAAACAAATAAGATGATGCAAATCCTTTATTACCTTTTAGGTATGGTTCTCCAAGTAAATAATAACAATAAAGAAATTTTAATCTTTTTGGTATGATTTGACAAGTTTTTTTTAAAGAAATTTTCTTCGCATATCATAAAATAAATCTATGAAATTTTAATTTCAATGAACTAAATTAAAGAACGAAGTAGTAGCTTCTTCATCAGTGTATATTCATCAATTACAACTAATGTTTCTGACATACTACATGGGTATTAAATAGAATATTCTTATCACATATGTGTATCAAAATATAGTATTAATTTAAGTAATAGAAACATTACAAGGATTAATGTGTATTCTCAAAATGGTTGAGAAAGGGTGATTCTTATGTTAGTAGTGACAAACCCATAACTTCTAATTGCCAAGTTAACGATTTAAGTCAAATTATTATTGAGTATAACAAAAAAATTCCTCTCATGTGTCCATTGGACATATAGAGACATTATTCCACATTTGGGAATGAATTTTTTGTTGTTGTCTCATACTCAACCAATATTTTAATGATACTTGAATCATATGACATACGTGATGAATATAAAATGTAAGACTTATTTACTGAGTTGTGGTAAGATAAATATTTTTAAAGTAAAACTAAAAGTGGAAATCAAGGATATACCTAGTCTGTTATTTAGACTCAATAGAGCTAAAGACCTTAGGGAATTATTGACGTATATACTTACATAGTTTTAGACAAATAAATATTTAGAAATAATGGTATTCAAAAATAATTCATAATTAGTTCAGAAAAAAGAGCCTGAACTATTCAAAGGGTAAGATAGTGGTAAATATATTTTATAATATTTCTATAAGTAATTAAGGAATATGAAAATGAAGTATTCTATTTTCATGCTTATAAGATATGTGTTTCTTTAGGCCATCATGTTGAATAATTTCTTAACCAAGAATTCATCAATTAATATAATGTAGCATGGAGTAATTCCTAAACATGTCTTACCCTATCTGCATCATGAAAATTCTATTTATATAGAGGATCATTGAAGAGTATTATATATTAACATTGATCAATAAAATTTAGCATGTAGTAATTCCTAAACATACATTTTATGTATAAAGGTCATGATATAAGTAGTATCAATGTTGCAGCATACAGAAACATCCATTATATCTCAAGATGTTCACAGTTAACAACGATATCTCATAACCATATTCCAGCTATCATGAAAAATTGATATCATAATAGTTGTATTATGATGTAAATCCATTGTCATAATAATATGTATTGAGATTCAAATATTTTGAAATAATATAAAAAAAATCATCAAGCAAAACACAATGTTAATTTAAAGTATGTATCCTAAAAGTTTCTTAGGATATTAAAAAAATCCCAATGATAGAAATAGGTAGTCAAAGTTAATGATAATATTTTAATATATGGGTGAACGTATCTACTTAAGATAGTGGGAGAAATATTGGAATGGATTGATTCAATGCTATAGATACACAAATAATTTTCATATGAACAAGTTCCAGAAGATATCGTGGAAGAGAAATGTTCTGGAGACAGATACTCTATAAGAAGGATGAAATCATAGTGATGGTTTAATATTTACTATGTTTAGTGATATATTATTTATTGAGAATAATAATTCCTACACGTGAGTAGTATATGTAAATAAGTTCATATTGACAAGATCAATTCAAATTCAATAATGGATTCAATCAATCACAGTGCAAAGGGGATAATTATTTTGGATACTGTGGTGGGTATTTGAGTGAGAAGATACATGGATTGTATAAGCATTCTACCAATAAGGTACAATTGGTAAAACCAATTACTTATGCCTAAATCCATTAGAATTTTACTTTTTATTACTAACTTCTATAATAATTTTATTAAGCAATGGATGTCAAGACCACCCATCATGGAAGGTGTTTATACAACCCAACCAGAGGGGATAGTAAAATAATAGAATGATTATATGGGTTTCAAGTTATTGAATTTTAGTTAAGGATTAAAATTTAGAAATAAGATCCTATATTATTCATATGGAATGAATATTTTCCATGTGTTTACTAGAGGTTGGTGGGAGCACCATTGTTTTTAAATAGAAATATGGTTGGTAACATGTGGTGAAAAACTATGGATCTCACAATTAATTAAGACCCGGAAGAATATAATACTCAAGTGATTAACTTAAAGTAGTAAACTAAGTTCTAGGGAAAATGATCTAATAAGGTAGATCTGACAATTTCTTAGAATTTCTCAATCATGCAGATGGTGACGTAGTAATGAAAAATAAAATTTGGAACAATTTGAGAGATAATTGTTTCCAATGTCAGATGTAATAAATCTCTCCAAGATGAAACATGTTGGACAAGGTAGGAGATTCATGTGGTGAGTTAAAATTACATATGATTTAGTGATGATTTAATCATATATTTCATGATATGTAAAAAATATGATATTACCAACATATAATTTATGGTAGGGAAATATCAGTTATATCCAAGAGAACTACAAGTGAATTAGTCAAAACTATATGATTGTACTTGGGAGAGTACAATGGATTTGTACCGTGTAAGTGGATATAAAAGGATACTATTTTTTAGGGTATTCAAACTAGTATTCATAAGATCAAATTTATTTAATATTATAGTCAAGCTAAGGTAATGATCAATACAAGATCATATAAACTTTTGGAAGCTATACCTACAAATATAGAGTACGTTGCAGCTTCTGATATAGCTAAGAAGAAGTTATTAAAAACAATGATTTGTTCTAGTTCTTGGAATAAAACCTAGTAAGTAACATATTATCATATTGATAATTTTATTACTAATACTAGAAAATATTACAAGTTTTGATAGTGGAAAACATGGATATACTTGGGGTTTCCATCTCTTGAGAAGTATTACTCAATGGGGTGAGGTTTCACTTAGCATAATTTCAACACAATAAGTGCTAGACCTGAAAACTAAATTTGTGACCCATCAAAAACATGATATTATTCATGTTAAACCTAACAAGGATGGTTAGAAATTTATCTGTAGTGAAAGTGGGAGTGTTTTAATAGTGAGTTTCCTATACACTAAATAGAAATTTTGAATACCATATCATGTATATAGTTAGATATACATTATGTCCACATATCATTATAGTGTAGACATTTTTGCGTCCACTATTTAATGGTAATTTCCATAGATTAATTTTCATATAAAATGGTTATAGTAGATCTCAGGCTATAATGAGAGACTCAAGATACTGTGACATTAATCTTAAATATTTTTCTTATGGTATATATAAAACATACTGACTGGACATAGTTTATGTCTAACTATCGGCTGTTAGGGCCTCATAGGAATTGACACTTCCTCTCACAAATTTCTCACTTGATGATCACTAGTAGTTAAGATCATGAGGATAAACCCTCCAATATAAAAACCACATGTTTTATGTGTCATTGGTTGTTCCTCTATATGGACATGTGTATTGGACTCCTGACTTCATATCATTATTAATGTGTTCTATTTGATCATGTACTATGATGCAAGAAAAAACTATGATAATGAAATCATGGAGAGGTACCTTGTGTTGGGTGCATAATTAGTGGTATGGAATTGTTTGAATCATAAAGAATGGATTTTTCACTTCTTGGTTAAGGATGTAATTTATCTTAGGCTTATTTAATAAGGATGGTAGTGCCTTCACAAGACATTGGACAAGGAATTTGAGGGTAAATTCATTCAGTTAGATCAACAATTACTAATGAAATAAAGGATGATGACACAAGTGTTCATCCTAGTTTATGAGATATCTAATTACCAAGAGATTATATTACATAGTAAATATTATTAGGTTGGTTGTTATTGTTATGACTATTCATTATCTCTTTAGGGTCCTTGATGGGTTGCTAGTATCCGATCATGGTCTATGTGTACTATTCACTAATATCAAGGTAAGGTCATATAGGGTCAAACACAATAGTGTATTCAAGAATCATTCATATTCCATTGAATAGGTAAATAGGAAATAGTGGGGCCCACCATGGGTTATGAGTGTTGTCCAAGTCATCGATCATCGATGAATAACTAAATTCATTATTTTTTAGGTGAAGAATAACTGGGTTTAATTTATTAAATATAATTATTTTCAAGTTATGTAAATATGAGAAATAGTATTATTTTAATGAATATTTTTTTAATATTCTAGGATAGTTCAATGTTAGTGAGAGTTTTGAGTTGAGTTAATGACTCAGTTTTATCACATAATATGTTTAATACATATTATAGGTATGTGATAAAATATAAATAATATTTATAACATAGTTTATTTCTTCATAATTATTTATTTAATGTAAATTAAATAAATGGGGGTCAGGGAACCCTTCCAGATATTTTTAGCATCCACTATTTAAAGTTTAAAGAAAGAGACTCTCACTAGTGACTCCTCACTATGAGATTTTTCAAGTATCTCTCTCCTATCCAGCTTTCTAGAGATAGAATATCTCGATCCAAGTGATTAGATCAAGATCATATCCTTATATCGAAGACAATTTGATGTGGTGATCATTGAGACGCTTCTTACCGTTGCTAGCCGGTTCTTCTCCCGAATCCTCGTAGCTGGATAGGGTTTCTTTGGCGGCGCGGTGACCCACGATCGAGCTCCAAGTACCGAAGCCTGTCGTCTCACCTCCGGTGGGTGCGCAGGGTGGTTCGCCTCATCCCTTTGAGTGTTCTGGTTGGCGGCGACAGGATTTGGCCACAACGGGACCTCCTTCAGGTGTTTCGGTGATTTCTGTTTTGGTTTTTTGCAATAATTTTGGTTTCGGATGATTTTGTTTGTGCTGAGCGACACTTCCCATTGAAGGCCCTATAGAAATCTGTGGAGCTTGGGTTTGTTGTTTTCTTGATTTCGTTTTGGAGTCTCGGTTCGGGTTTATTAGCGACGGTTGGATTTGCTCCTCTGGGAGTCGGCGATTCGAAGCTGTTGGCTTCGTATTTCGGATCTGGTGTCCATCTCTGTTTGATTCTGGTTTTTCTGAGTTTTGCAATCATGAAGATCTCATGTTGGTCTTTGAGAAGAACGTGCGATGGTGTTACAGTGGTGATTTTTTGGGGAAGCAGTAGTGATTTTATGAAGCCGTGATGTTTTTTCTGAGAAATCAGTGGTGATTTTTACGAAGAAGTGGATAACTATGGTGATGTGAAGACGTGATGGTGATAGACATTGCTGTGATGTTTGGTCGGCGAGTGATGATGCAGTTAGGTCTTCCTCGATGGTGGATTCCTCAGGCGGCACGCTTTGCCCGGGATTCCAATATTTGAATTTGATTTTAAGTTTTGAATGTGGGTTTTGGATTCAGGTTTGTGGGAATGGTTTTTTATGTGTGTGATGTTTGTATCGTCTTTCGGCTTTTGTAAGGTTCTAACTTTTCCAAAAGTGACTTCTTTTTAGAAAATGAAAAAAAAATGATTTCAGGCATTGAATATCCATGCTAGCACTTGGATTTTTTCAATTGATGCTCTTGTGGATTTTTGAAGCACTTGTGGATGATCTAGATGGATTCTTCTATGGATCCCTAAAGAAGCAATAACTGGAGACAAGAAAATGTCTAGTGTCTTTAGATCAGAAAAAGTTTTGTTTTGATTTTATTTTCATTCTATATATAATTTATATGAGATCCTCAGACCGTACCAGGACTTGGATCACTAAAGGTAATAAGTTTCATCATCATTCCACTGAAAAATATTAAATCTCCAGCCCACCATCTTTCATTGTGTTCTCTAGTGCCTTCAATAATATTTATTCATGATTATTTTCAATTAATAATACCATTTTTCCACACTTTGGTACTTAAAATGTTTTATAATTTTTTCTAATAAAAACCAACTTCATTACTCTCTTCTGCCAAAAATCTATTTTCTACCAAAAAAACTTTTCTAAAAATGTTTTTAACCTTTTCCGAATGATTTATAGAATGAATTTTTTCCCTTTAAAGTTTTTTTGTGTTTTTAAAAGTTATTTTCAAAGAAAATGTTTTTCAAAATGTTGTTCAAAATGATAAGGATATTTTCCTCAAGAATGTTTTAAATGTTATTTTTATTTCATCAGTGACAAAAACCCTTATTCATACTCAAAATGGTATACATAGTATTTATATTATCCTTATTCTTGATGGTTTATTATTTTATTGACTAAGGATTGTATTTTCATTCACTTCCTTCAATATTTTTCTTAGTCATTAACTTCCCCTTGAGTTATTAACTTCCCAATTATCATTAACCAATAAATTTACCCTAAATATCCATGTCATTTATCATGGATATTACTATTTTCTAAATCATACACCACTATTACATATGGTTAATGCATTGAAATTTATTTGATTTATACAGGAAATATTGATAAATCTATATCCTTTAGTCAATATGGATATTTGATAAGGCATATTTTTTTATGAATTAAATCGATTATTTGATATATAAGGAATGATTTGGACTGGTATGACAGGGATTGGGATCATTTAAAGTAATCTCCTTGATGTATCGATAGTATCAGGAGAGAAAATTAGCTAGAAAAAACCCCTTTCATTTGTAACAAATATGTTGTAAAATGTCTAGAAGATGGATCTTGATAGAAGTGTCATATGAAAGGTATTGACATAAATTAGATGGTTTTTTATCTAGAATGTTCTAAACTATCTTAAGGATAGATATTGATGGTAAATGTATCATGTTCTTGGGAAACATGGCATCTAATAATTAGTCATTGTCTTAATTCATATTCAGTTTTCATTATCCATGAAATTTTCACTATATTATCATTTTCAAATTAATTTTATTATAATATTATTGATTTATATGGAAATTTTGTTCAGTTATTTAAAATTACATATTGATTATTCCTTATCTGGACATGGTAGTAAAGTAATTTAAATGGAATGTATGTTTAGTTATTTACCATACCATATTAATTATACTTATTGATTCATGATACATTCTTCTATAATTAAACCTTAAGAATAATTTTAACTCACCCTTATTTTTTTCATTTATCAAGAATCTGTGATGTTTACTATAACTAATTTATAGGGTTATGTTAGATAGAATAAGGTTATTAAAAAAATTATGTTCTAATTTTTTTTATTCAAATATAATGTAAAACTCATGTATGTATCTACTTAACTATTCGGTCCATCAAGACTACTTAACAATTTGGTCCATCAAGTTGTGTTTCCTTGAATCTTATTCCAATGTAATGGTAGTAGGAACCATCTTTGGGAATATTAGGGTCTGGGTACTATAGTTTTTATCAATGGAAGTTTAGTATCAACCATGGAAACTAGATTTATGAAAACAAGGATTAGGAAACACAGCCCTATGATAGACATTAAGGATAATTATATAAGAATATATTAATGTTTTTGGTAAGGTAGAGATTATGTGGTATTTCCTATAATTATATCCATGTCACTATATTATAATCATTTTATGAATTTAGTATTTAAGATAAGTTAAAATACTTAATCCCCACTTTTTAGGATTTACGTTATGGGAGCCTACCAATATTAAGGTTGTTTTGGAGAAATTTATGGGAAGTGTATTTTTTAGTGGTAAATGTATTTCATGAATAATGAATTTAAATTTTATAGACATAATTTTAAAGGTATTAATAACCATTAGGGTTGATATGATAATTAATTAAATTTTAACAATAGTCAAATAAGATTATTTGGATTTGAAAAAAAAAGTTATATTGAAAACCTTATTAAAAATTTTAGTTGATGATTAAATTTATTTCAAGGATATTCATTATATTTTTTTATAATTTTATATAAATTATATTTAAATAGTATAGAAAAAATTAAAACTCATAATATGGGTGATAACTCGTCGCATTCGATAAGACGATGGGGCTTGAATTGATGACTGAATGATGATAAGGGTTTTGTGCCTACCACTTTCCTACACAGTGTTCGGGTTAATATGTCATTATTTTTGGGAAAAATATTCAAAAAATAATTTTAATGTTGAACCAGTATAATTAATTATAGGTTTAAAGATTAATTTATTAACCACATTGGTCTCAGAAAATTGTTAGATATAAATATAAATACTTAACCACAATCCAAATTTTTATTTTCTAATGACACTTTTAAAGGGTAAGTGTGAACCAAAGACACATCCAACCAGTTACAAGTCCAAACAAGAAAACCCCATAACCCACCCACTGCAAGAGTCCATCCCACTAAAAAATCCAAAATTCAAATGACCACAAAAGTTCTTACATTCCAATTTCAAATTTCAAAATATTCTCAAACAGTGATCCTATTCACATCACGCAACACTATCAAGTGCATATCTGCCAACAACCATCATCATCATCATTGGAGTTGTACCATACCTCACCATCATCGAAAGATCATTGTAACCATCTACCTCTTGAAGACACCCACTCAAAATCACTTACCAGTGATCCATGAAGACCACCGTGTAGCTCTACCTCATAGAGAATGGTAGAAGCATGGATCCAAAGCAGAGAAAAAACTAGATTTTATAGTACGAAGCAGTGGCAGGACCATCTCTGACCGAGTGACCTTGAACTAGGGAGTTAAATATCCCAACATAAACAAATATAACCATGAAATTAACCTCCCAAAGTATCCACACTGATTATACCATCATCACCAGCCCCAATCCACAAAAACACCGACGAACTCCATATGGAATCCACCAAAACCCACCAACACTGTGAGATGAAACTCCCAAAACTCTGGGAAGAACATTTCCACAAAAAACAAAGCCACCAAAGAAGACAAAACAGGGAATAACCTATCCAGACTCCATCACTTTGACGTTCACCTTTACCACAAACATCCACGACGCATCACAAAATCCACCCTATACCGACACCATAACACCAAACCATCATATCGAACAAGCAAAAAAAAATTGAAAACCCCAACAGAATACAACCTTAAAACACTAAGATAGAGGAAAAAATAGCGTGATTGAAAACCTAGGAGGAAACAAGGAAAAGGCCTTAAAAATAAAGGTTATTTGAGGGGATGAAACCCTAAAAATAAATTGAGGGATGAAACCCTAAATAAAGAAAACCAAATATGCATAGAGGAACCTCAATTGCCTAACCGTAACCCAAAACCTCGGTGTTCCCTCCACTCATGGTCTAACATGGATAGGAGCAGTGGAACTCAAGTCCAGAGTGCATAGAGGCACCAAATAAAGGCCTTCACGGATCCGGGGGAGGATAAATAGGGAGAGAAGACCAACACCGACGGGGAGAGAGGGCCAGGGAGAGTGGAACAGAAACCAACACCACCGAGAAGAGAGGGAACCCTAAAGAGGATGAGGATGCTGAGCTGAGAGGGCGAGAGTGGCCCAGAGAGTGGGGATCCATCAATAGAGAGATAAATTTTTATGATTTATAATATAATTTCATGATTTCTCTATTAGCATATAAATACTTTTATTATGGATCTTATGATCTATAAAAATTAAATTTTTAGTTCTTCATGCATGAAAAACATCATTTTTGGATATATATTTCTTGGAATAAGGGATGAACAAGAAATTGATCATATCAAAATAAAATTATTAAATTGTGATTATAAATTTGAAATGTATCATGTAAGTATATTTCCTTATATTCTTGGTCAATAAAATAATTCCTCAACATTAGGAAAAAGCATCTTGGAACAAAAAAATTATCCTAATACCTTCATTTTTTGTTCAACCTATGGTCTTTTAAATAATCACAAGTTTGTGGTTTTTATCCACTAAAAAATAAATTTATCATTCAATTTCTTGTGATCAATGACCTCAATACCTCTCTGTAAATATTTACCTTTTTCCCCCATGACCATATCTTTACTTACCACTATTGTTATCCTATATAGAAACCTAGTTATATGTTATTCCATATGACCTTCATACTTCCCTTTCTCTCTTATTAAGAGGATATTTGATTAAAAAAATTATGATATGGGTTTTTTGAATAAATTAATTTTAAATATCAAACCATAAATTACCTAGATCATGTTTAAATTGCAAGGACGTGGTATATTTAAGGTGGGGAGAATGTAACAGACCATAATTTTAAAATATGAATATCATATTGGATATAGTATATGAAAAAGAAACACCATGATTTGAAGGAAATATTAAATCCTGATACTTTTCAATATATATACTATTTTAAATAAACTCAATCCATTCTATATCTTGTAATGCATGCTACACTAAATTTAGCTTACAAGCAACAATGACTTTCTTCGATAGCTTGCATTACATGAAAAACTAAGTTTTTCAAATACTATTAATGTTATTATTTAAAATTAATGTTGTATCCTAGATATAAAATTGTAGATTTTTAATAGGATTAACTGGATTTTGAAAAAAAAAATAGTGAATTTATTGGTTACCAATTAATTATAAATAAAATTTTATTGCATATAAAAGAAATGTTTTCATAAAAAACTATTTTATGTGGCCAAATATGTTTTATCTTCAGCAATTAAATTAATTAGTCTTAGTCAATGATAATAATGAAAATTATATAATTTTTTCAAATAAATGTTTTTTACATTCATCTAATATATTTGATAGGTATAACATAAGGTCAAATCCAATTTTACGCATAAAAACTGTATTTTTCTAAAGGTGGTTTCTCCCTTTTAATGGTGCGCTTGTTTTAAATATAAATTTTTATAATTTAATAAAATTTATTTGAAAAAATAAAATTAATTTTATAATTTTTAATTCAAAAATTATCTTATGGTGAATTTTTGGTATTTTTCTGAGAAGTTTTCTTTTTTAACGAAAAGTGAAAAATATTGAATTTTAAGTGAAAAATCACTTTTCTTATAAATTATTTATAATTTTAAACTATATATTTAATTAGTTTAAAAGTTAAATTAGGTAAATTATACATATATTAATCCAATTAAAATCATTTTAATTGTTTTTATATATAATTTATTTATAAAAATAGAGTAAAATGTTGAACATTTTCACTTTAAACACCCACTTTCTCATCACTCCCACAGGGTTAATTTTAAATTAATTTATGCCACTTATGTTATGTGAATTTTGAAAAATATATTACATATTTGGATTAAGAATAATTTATAATTTATAATAATTTCAACAAAATACTTTACCAATTTGATTAGTGAAAAATAGTTAAAATTAATCATAGTGATTAAGAGAAAAATGAGTATACTAAGGGACTAAACATTAAACTTAAGGGTGAAAATTACCTAGAATCATGTAAAAAACCCATTAGATGTAAATATTTTCTAATATACCATAATTTATAGAAATTATTTCTTTATTTGAGTAACATGAGGTAAGGGAGACGTCCCAATAATATTTAATTTTTTATATTAACAAGAATGTCACTCTGCCTCCACTATAAATGGGAACTCACTCCCCTCACTTATTAAAACCTCCCAATAAATTTTTATCATAAAAAACCTATATAATTAAATTACTAAAATCCATTAAAATCATATATGACCTATCCTTGGTATAAATCCAACATAGAAAAGTATTAGTGAAATCTAAAGGAGGATACCTGAAGAATAGGTAATGTTTTTATAAAGGAGTTTTTATTTTATTTTCTTATCCACCTCGTTGAATTATTATTATATAATAATTTTATAATAACCCCTTTATCATAAATATTATTATATGTTTTCATGTTATGGTTATGAACTATAAACACATACTCTTCCATCAAATGTGATACACAATTATCATCCATATGTATGGCGGACTACCAACTCGCAAATTGATGTCATTTGTTCTTCAATTTCCACCTTTAAAGGTTTGGAATAATGATAGATTTATAATTTATATATGATATTTATAATTTATTTATGATTCTTTATTATTATACAATACATACCTCCATTCTTTCCATTTTTTGGGAATATAATAACGTCATTCGTGTGTACGTCAGACTACCACCTCACAAAGTAATGTGATTCGTTCACATGTTAAATGAAATGTATTAAGGATGGGATTAATAAAAAATTTGATATATATAACATAAATATAATACTATGATGATAAAATACATATATATCACTTTATTTTCTTTATTTTAATATGAAAAAAAAATGGAAGCAGCGTTCATGTGTACGTACGACCCACTGTCTCCATGAACGATGGATTTCATAACCTATAACTAACTTTTATGGAATACTATAAATAAATATATAAAATATATATATTATATCTACATAATTTTATACATTTTGGATATAAATAAATCATGATCTAATTAATAGGGACAAAAAACAACAAGTCAAAACATACTCGAAAAATAAAACGGTTATTACCTGAAATGATGAAAATAATGAATGATTATTAACAAATGAGTAATAATATATTATAAAAGAATAATATATGATATCATAAATATTAATATGGTTTTTTAATAATTTTATAACATGTTTAAAATCACTATAAATGAGGTTAAATCAAGTATGATCAAAAGGAACGTGGAAGGTGAGGGATTTCCTCTCAAATTAATTTCATTGTAGAATATTATAATATTATGCACCTAATTACATTTATATCATGTATATAATTCCCCTTTAAATGTAATATAATGAATAATTAATTATTTATGTTATTTAAAATTTCAATTTGAATTATTTCATCTATGTGTATTTGAATTTAAAGTTACCAAGTGGTAAATATTTTTATAACCCAATTCATTTTTAATGGGTTATATTACTTCCATGATGTGATTAATATTATATGATTGTGTGTATAATTAATTTTGACTATCTATTATTGTATTTCAATTTGTTTTTTGTTGATATAAATTTGATACACATAATCAATTCATTTATTAATTATCACTTCAATGTTTTAATCTTTACAAGGGTTTTACTTCACAATATTATTTTGTTCGGGATTGTTTACACTTAAACTTACATTAAAGGAAATTATTTGACCATTGTTTCACAAACCCTTTAATTTTATTTGTGTATAGTTATTCATGATTATTTTAAATTAATATTACCATTTTCCCACTCTCTTATACTTAATTTTTTTTAGAAAATGTTTTTATGAAAACCCAACTTCATTTCTCTCTTCAGTCAGAAATATATTTTCTTCCAAAACCCTATTTTCAAAAAAAACCTTTTAAGAATGATTTATCAAAGTAATATCCTCCCTTAAAAAACTATTTATTTCAAAGTTATTTTCAAAGAAAATTTTTTCCTAAAGTTTTTCTGAAATGAAAAGGATATTTTCTTTAAAAATGTTTTAACGGTTTTTTTATTTCATTAATGATAACAACCCTTATTCTTACTCAAATGGGTATACTTAATATTGATATCATCCTTATTTTAAATGAATTATTAGTTTTTTACCAATTATGGTATTTTAATTCACTACCTTGAATCATTTTCTTAGTCATTAACTTCCCCTTGAGTTGTTAACTTCGTTGTGATTATTGAACATTAAATTTCCCCAAAATATCCATATGATTTATCTTGGATATGATTATTTTCTAAACCATATACCATTTTTTACATATGGTGTATCCTTTTAATGTTATTTTATTTAAAGGGGAAATATTTATAAATATTTATCCTTTATGTAATACATATATATGATAAGGCACATTGTTTGTAAATTAAATCATTTAGTAGATATATAAGGAATGCATTAGACAATAATGACATGGGTTAGGGACCATTTAAATTAATCCCCCAAATGAATTGGTAGTCTCATGAGAGAAAATAATTTGGAAAAAATACCTTCTCATTTATAACCAAGAATTTTTTAACTTTATAGATGATAGATCTTGACAGTAGTGTCTTTTGAAAGGTCTTGACATGAATCAGATGTGTTTTTACACAGAATTATTTAAACCGTCTTGAGGATAGATCATGATGGTAAAGGTATAATATTCCTAGGAAAAATTTTGTTCTATAATTAATCATTGAATTCATTTAGATTCATTTTTCATTATCTATGATATTTTTGCTATGTTATAATCCATGGGTGCATTTCCTTCTCAACTTTTTTATTTAAATGAAATATGTGTCTAATTATTTATATTTTCCATATTGATTATGCCTTATCATACCATGATAGTCATGTTATTTAAATGGAATTTATGTTCAGTTATTTATCTTACCATGTTGATTATACTTATTTATTCGTGATACCTTCCACTGTAATTAACCCTTGTTTTATATTTGAACTCACCCTTATTTTGTTTCCTTTCCCAAAAATCCATAAATTTTACTTTGACTGGTATGAAAGGTTATCCTAGATGGAATAAAGTTATTCTCAAAAAAATTATGTTCTAATTTTTGTATTCAAATGTAGTGTAAAACACTTGTATGTATCTATTTTACCAATACAACTAAACAATTAGGTACTATAGGATGTGTTTCCTTGGATCCTATACAAATTTAATGGTAGTAGCTACTAGCTCTGGGATGACCGGGGTTGTGGTGCTATGGAAAAATTATAATGCATATACCTCTATTATATCCCTACCCTAAAAATATCATTATATTTAATAGAGTGTTTATTAATATTATGGTTATTAATTTAGATAATATGGGGCCCTAAACAGTAATTTCCTTGATGGTATCCTTTGTTACATCACACACAATTTCTGATTAAAATAATTATGCTACCATAATCATTTATACATTGTTGTTACCTAACTCAAAATTTCATACTATCACTCAAAATTTCCTCTTAAACCTCTCATTAATGACTCCCATCCATTGATACCCCTCCTAGGCCAGTAGTGAAGAGAAAGTGTGACCCTCGAGTTTGACCTCCAGTACTCCATGAATTAGCGACTAGAAAAAAGGTTGTAAAATACTAAAATGGGATACATTAACTTCAATGTATAAAGAGAATTGAGATATAGGATAATCAACCCCAAAAACTCTCATTCACATAATGTAAAATGTTATGAGTCCCACCTTAGTATCCCAAAGCTGATACCTACTTTATTATATTGGAATAAGATGCAAGGAATCACTTACTAAGGGATGAAATTTATTAGTAGTTTTGGTAAAATAGATGCATACATTACTCTTAAATTCCTATTGAATACACAAATTACAACATATTTTTTTATAATAACTTTACTCTATAATATCTCTGTATATCAAACATAGAAAACTTCATGGGTTACTAGGGAATGGAAACAAAATATGGGTGATCTCAAATGTATAGTAAGGGTTATGTATAGTGGAAACTATCCTAAATCAATAAGAATAATTAATATGGAATGGTAAATAATTGAAAACACATTCCATTTAAATTTCATGACTATCATGGTAAGATAAGGATGAATCAATATGGAAAGGTAAATAACAAACACATTCCATTTAATCAATCAGATGAGAATGAAATGCATCCATAGATAATATCCTAGAGAAAATATCATACATAATAATAGTTAAATTCTAAATGAAGTAAATACATAATTATCAAACAACATGCTTCCAAGGAAAATTATATTGTTACCATCAAGACATTTCACAAGATGGTTTAGAACATACTACAATCACGACCTTTTTAAAACAATTTAAAACAAAATGATTAAAAATTCATAGGGTTTGAAAAAATGATTTTTCTCTCATGAGACTACTAATACATCAAGGGTCTTGCATTAACAGGTCCCCAAACCACATATTTCATGTCCAAATAATAGCTCATATATCTCATAATTGATTTAATTCATGAAAAATGTGCCTTATCATTAAATATCTACATTGGTTAAAGAATATAGATTTATAAATAATTCCCTAGTTGATCAAACAACAGTCAAAGTAAAATGTATTTAAAAAGGTAAGCATTCTTGGTAATGAACTTATCCCTAAAAAATATTATTGACATTTATGGGAAATTTAATGTCCACAGGAATGTGAATAATTCAAGGTAAAGCTAATGACTACAAAAATGAATCTAGTAAGTGAATTTCAAAAGTTTATGTCATCAAAATGATCAAAACCCACACAAAGTAAGATTAAGGATTATATCAATACATTATATAAAATTATTGTAATAAGAATAAAGGTTTGTTGTCATTGATGAATACAAATACCATAAAAATATCATTAAAAACATTCCTAAAAAATATGTCCTTTACATTTTTAAAATTTATTTTTAAAACATAAATAACGTTCAAAATAACTTTCTTTGAAAATAAACTTTAAAAAATATAAATTAATCATTAAAACATTTTGAGTTCATGATTGAGGAAAATTCCATACACATTGTACACATTAAAACAAAGATTCCATTCACATTTTTTGTAAAAGAAAAATGGAAATTATTTTGAAACAAAATAATATTACATTGAATTTTTTTAATAGTAAAAATGAGTTAAAATTAATTTAATAAATAATTTTTAAAAGTTAAAAAAATTGAAATATTTTTTAGAAAACATTTTTTTGGAAGGAAAATATATTTCCGACCAAAGAGAGAAATGATGTCATATTTTGTTAAGAACATTTTGTAAAATGAATTAAGTAAAAAATAATAGAAAATGGTAATATTACTTGAAAATATCATGAATAACCAAAGGAATAAAAAATTAAATTGTTTTATTATGAAATTTCCATGTAATTTCCCTCAATAGATATTCAAGAAAAAGCAATCTCGATTAGAATGAGATTGTATAATATACCCTTAAAACTATTATAACATTGAAGTGAGAATTAATAAATTAATAAATTATGTATATAAACTATAAATCCACATAAAAATTTAGAAATAAAACATAAAATAATGAAAACTAATTACATACAAAATTTTATCCTAACATAATCAGTGATGTATAAGTTTAATCAAGTGAGTGGAAATTGAATTAAGAAACCCCTTACCTCACGCATTGTTTTCATTAAAAATTATTTAACTTCATATATATTGGTTTTAAATAAATTATTAACTTATCAAATAACCATATTAATATTTATAATATCATATATAATCCTTCTATGACATTCTATTACCTATTTATAAATAATCTTTATTTATTTTTATTTTTTCGGGTGTTAATTTCCATGTTTTCTCATGTGTGTTTCATCAGGAATGATTCAGTTATTGTGAATATTATATGTTTATATCTTCTTTAGAATATCAATCATGAAATTATTATCATATTTATACATAAATTTTATTTTTCAAACCAATATTGAAATATGGTTATGAAAAATGAAGTATGTTACGGTCATGGAGATTGTATGTCGTACGCTCGAATGAGTAATGTTTTGATTTTTAAATGATCATTATTGAAAATAGGTAAGTAATATTTTAGATTTAAATAGTGATAATAATATCATATATACCATATTTTAAACTTATATATATCATCCATGTTGTGTGATGATGAAAATACATTCACATCGCTTTATGAAGGCAATAGTACACACGTACATGAATGATGTTATCATCTTTATGTGAGTGAAAATGAAAGAAAGAAAATTATATATAGTGTATTTAAAGGATGATAAATATGTTATTAATATAATAATTATTTCATATATATCATGTATAATCAATTACTCTATCTTTATCTCCATCTATTTGAAGCGTTAGTGAAAGACGAATCACATCGCTTCATGTGGCGGTAGTCCACAGTACACATGAGTGGTGTTATCATATCTCCTAGGAAATGGAAGGTAGAAATATATATATATATATATATATATATATATATATATTATTGAACCCTTAGGTTTATTTATGTTTTAAATATCATATATTTATTTTATATCCATCATCATACCCATCCTTTAGAGTTGAAAATGGAAAAATGACTAATGTTGGTTCGTACAGTGGTAGTCTACTATACACATGAAAAATGATTTCATAACCCATTGGATGGAAGTGGAGATGTTTTGATATAATTGCCTTATTATAAAAACATCCTATTATATTTAATATACTATAGTTATTATATCATCATGGGTTAATAAGAATTGAAGGAGGTGGAGGAATAAATAAAATAAAAACGCTTATTGTAGAATGTTGCCTCTTCTTCGGGTATTCTCTATAAGACTGTACTAAATACTTACATGGTTTGATTTATAAAAAAATAAAGGATCCTAACATGAGGTTAGGGATGCTTTTATATTATTTTTTAGGTATTTTCATGACAAATAGGTTTTATGGTGTGAATAAATGAGGGGAGTGAGTGCCCTTTTATAATTGAGGAGGAGTTGCATTTTTGTAAATACCCAAAATTATTCACTTTTGGGTGGTCTCCCTTACCTAATGTTCCTAAAAAATTGATTATTAATGTACAAGATAGTTTATTTGGTTAATAATAACCTTTAACATATAATAATAAATAAATTTGTAACATTTTATTTATTATTCTTTATGTTTACTCAATTTCACGCTTTTAGTTTTTTCCACAGTAACTTGTATCTTTTTATTTCCCTTGGTAATTTATCCTTTAATAATAAAATTAAAATGAGTTTAATTTGATAATTTAGATGTATTGATTTTAAATATTAAATCAAATTTATTAAATAATAATAATTTTTTTGTGAAAAAATAATTTTAATACAAACACATGTAGTGCGCAAAATCTCATTTCAACCTTAATCGTGATAATTAATTTTAACATTTTTCAATCAATATTTTAGTAAAAAATTATGATGAACATATTAAATAATATAAATTATTATTATTTCAAATATTGAATCCATTTTTCCAAAGTTAAACTCATATAATTTACATAATTTATTTTAAAATTAATCTCACACATGCGATGAGAAAGCGGGTTTTCTAAAGTGAAAATGTTCAAAAGATTAAAATGTTTTCATAATAAAATTAAATATCAATGTTATTAAAATGAACTTAATTGTATTAACTGATATAATATTGAACAAATTTTACTTTCAAATCAATTCAAAATATAATTTAAAATTAAAAATAATTTAAACAAAAATGTAGCTTTCGATTAAAACACAGCATTTTTCACAATTCATAAAAAAATGAAACTTATAAAAAGGAACCAAAAATTCACCCTATTATAATTATGGTATTTATTTTTCAAATATTATGTTTATTTTTTCAGATATTTGTTTAAAAAATTTAAAAAATAATTTTAAATTTAGTGCGCAATTCATGACTAAAACAACTTTTAGAAAAAGTATTATTTTCAAAAAACATTTCTTTTCCTTTTAAATGATCCCTATTTTATTTATAATCTATGGATAGATAATTAAATTGTTTAATAATATATATTTTCATAAGTTATTTAATCTTATTTTTATCCTCTATTACAACATCTATGTGGTAATTATTGTATTAAATAATAATATTAATATTATATTTTTGTTCGAAAAAACTTAGCCTTGCTTGTAACAAAAGATATAGAAGAAACTCATTGTTTCATGTATCATAAGATGTTGAAGAAATTAAATTTATTATAATGGAAACACATTTTAATTTATTTGGGTTTCATATTATCTTCTATGATAGGTGTTCCCGGTCACATACTCTATTAAATTCAATGTTTTTATTTTAGAATTTTTTGGTGTCATATTCCTCCCACTATAAACAGATTTCTTCCTTGAAATTTAAATAAGATCTCGATAATACTGTGTTCAGTATTTGAAAATTACATTTCTGAAAATCTCACATCATAAAAGGGTTAATAAAACATCCTTTACATAAGATATAAATGGGAGTACATGGTTCATATGGAATAACACATAACTGGGTTTCTGAGTATGAGAACATTGGTGGAAAGTGAAGATATGGGAATGAAAGTAAAGTTTAAATAATTATAGAGATTTATTGAGGTAATTTTTAAAATAAAATTTAATTATAAATGGAATTTTAATGGTCTCAAAACCATAAATCTATTATGATTTAAAAGACCATTATATTTGTCACACATGGTTTTTTTTTGTATTTGTATTGATCCGGTCCATTGGAAATCCCGATCCTTTCCATGGGTATTTGGTGAGATGAATAATGAGTTTTGAAGCTTAATATATGTCTAAACAACCTAATTTGGGATCCTTATTGCTTGTTTAGGATTTTTTTTGAAGAAGGGTGGTTACTTCATGATTTGGGCCAACCGTGAGCTCATTCCTGGTTTTAAAAACCAAATTTGTTTATTTTATAACTCTTTTGTTTTTCATCATTTTTCACCAATTCAACTTCCCACTTATCATATACTGATATATTAAAACTTATTTATCCTTTTGGACCCATTATAAATTCATAAGCAGGGTGAATTTGGGTTACTTATTTAGGTATTGGGCCAGCCCATGGGCACATTTCCTGTTTTAAAAAAAATCGTTTCTTTTATATCTTTTTTATTTTTTTATATTTTTCGGTGATTCTATCTCCCTCTCGAATACAATAACCCTATATTAACCCTCATAATACATTTTACCTATTTAGAGCTCATATGGGTCTCTTTTTAGGGCGAATGTTCTCTGGTTTCCTCAAAACGTCCAGAATTGAGAAGGTAAATTGTTTCACCCATAACTCATTCAATTAGTATTATTTTGGACACCAATCTTCTTTACCTGGTTCTTAAAGACCTTAAAAGTGTCTCCAAGAAGTTTAAATCCATTCCATTCTCTATATGGTTTCAGATCTAATGGAAGACGAAGAGTTTTCTAGAATGAAAGGTGAGATTCCTTCTCCTTTCTCCTTCCTCTTCCCCCTCCTTTCATTATTTCTTGGTTTTATATTGTAACCTAGTCATGATATACCTAGGGTTATGTTATAGAATGTTTTTTAATGGGTTTTCTGTTAATTTAGGTCTGGTATTTATAGTTTTAGGTTTTATAAACCCGTGGCGGGTGATTTCGGGTGTGCGTTTCAATTACGCCAAAGATTTGAGGTAGGATACCCCTTGCACATGCCTTTATTATTTAAGTTTTATAATTTTATTATTTTTAACACCTGATATATATGTTTATTATTGTTTTTCATCCTTTGGATAATTTTCTTGGTGTGCAAAGTGGTTGTTTAATCATTGTTTTGTGAAAGGTAGTGTGGTTTTGTCATGAAAGTGCTCAACAAGTGTTTGTTTAAATGTTCTGTTATCTTTTGCAAATATTTTGTGAGGTTTATAATCTGGTTTATGGTATTTTTAACATGTTACAGTATCTTGAATGAAAATATGGCTTTCAATTTGTGTTTTATTCCATTTCATGTACTTAAAATAAATTGTTTTGTTTAAAAAGGGCATGTCATGTGTTCGGTAAATTGCCCGGTTGGATTTTATGTGTGATGTGTGATTTAAAAGTTATTTGTTTGGATTCATAAAGGAATTGGAAGAATGATAAATGTTATTTTTGGGTACTTATATGGATTTCCTATTTTTATTTGTTTTTATAATCAAGTGGGTTTTGATTTACAATATATTTTGGCCCGAGTTGCCCAAAAATGGACTGTTTCACATATTTATGAAAATGGTTGTGTTTTGAATATGTAACCTGAGTGTTATAAGAGATTTATGAATGTGGTTTTCTTCTGTAAATGGTTTTTATACATATCCTTAATAAAATTAAAATTCATACCTTCCTCAAAGGTTAGTTTTGAGAAAATGTTTAAAGGCCCGTTTGGCATTTCCTAGAAATGAAGGAGTGTTTTACTTGTATATAACAAGTTGTGCAATTTGGATTGTTTTATGGTCCATTAAATGAATTTATTAAATGTTTATTGGGATTCCAAATATGATTTGGTTTGGTTTTGATTTGAGTTTATAATTGAAAGAGTGATTTTGAAAGAGTTTTATGTGCAAAACCTCAATACACTTCATGAAATTGTTTTACCAAAATATTTAGCGGTTTGTTGATTAGTGTAAGAAATGTGAAGAAAGATTATGGTCTGTTTGTGTTTTTATGGTTTTGGAATGTAATGTGGATATGAAATGTGTATTTGATAATATGTGTAACTTGATTGAGCACTAAAGGGAATCCCGGGTATCTAGGTGGGCGGACGTGTACTAGTATGCTAGTGATTCTGTGGGGGTTGGCCCCTATTTCACGTAGCAAGTTTGACCATGACAAAACTAACTAAACTATGATGATGATGATGATTATTGGGGACCACTAGGTTATGGTTATGTTCCCTACTAGTGGCTCGTGCACGAGAACGGATATTTATTATGGTTACTTTCACCGAGATACGAGGTACCTAGGGCTCACAACTAACTAGTGCCTAGGGGTATTCCTGTGACTAGTGCTCATTGGCTATTTTGTAATCACCGTCGGCATACGGTGTGTTTGGTTTGTAAATTCAGTAGTATGTGTTATTTATTTAAAAGTTAAAATCCTTTAAAGCAGCCCTCTTGAAACCTATGTTCATTTTGAAGTTGCACCTCTTTGAAAAAAAATAGTTACTTGCATTTTTGTTTATTAAACATGCATGTTTTTGTCTGATAATTATTATAGCATGGAACCTCATTTGAAAACCATACTTTCATATCTTGAATTTAAAACTATAAATTGATGTTTCATTTATTTTAAAGGAATGTGCATTGGGAATAGAATATCGGGCTAACCTACTGAGTTTTAATACTCACGCCTAGAGTCTTCTTCTTTTTTTAGCCCTTGAGCAGGTTTCATCTTTAGTTCGATCACCTTGGGAGACATTTGATCATTGTGTTTGAGATTGACCATAAGTGTCACATGGAGTTAGTGGTTCATCGGGATTGTTCAGTTGAGTTGTTGGTTTTGTTCTAATTTTAGTTTCTTGTACAAATAATATTTAGTTCAATTTTTATATAAATTCATTTTGGGTAGTCCGTTTATTTCTGCTGTTTGTTTGATTGTTTATATATGGGATAAATCATTCCCTTGTGTACTCTATTGATGCCCTTGGTGCTTGTCACCATCCCGGGAGGATCGGGAACGCCTCTCGGGACTTGTCGCGGGCTGGCCTGGGTGACCGGTTCAGGGTCGACTCGGGCTGGTTCGTGACAATATTCAACAGATATGAATGTAATAGAATGTCATTCTTATTTCAAGTTCCTTTTTCCTAAAGTTGAGGAATCCTTTTAATGTCTAAGAATATATAGAAATGTATTTACTTAATACATTTATATTTCATAATTATAACATCATTATTTTTTTTTCTTCGATCAATTTCTAATTCATCCCTTACACCAATAAATGAATATTCCAAAAATGAATTTCTTATGAATTAAGAACTAAAATTAAATTTTAATGGATCATAAGATCCATAAAAGAGTATAAAATCATTACATATATCTCTAAATATTTTCCAAAACCAGTATTTTTATCATAGGTTATCCAATATAATAAATTAATCTCTAAACCTCAAAAGTAACACAATCGATTCATCATTAATATTTATTTTTTAAATGGTTTAACTAATAAATTATTAACTAGGAGATCATGTAGTCTAGGGGTAGGTTCTAAACCCTTATCATTCTTTGTTCATGGGTTCTAGCCCTGTGGCCTTTTCGGATGCGACAGGTTGTCACCATACATCTAGGTTGTCATTTTTATAAGCAATATTAATAAAATATCTATAATGTTATGAAAAAATATAATCAAAATCCATGAAAAAAATAATCATTAAATAATATTTTTACTAAGGATTTATTTTCAACCTATTTTGTTCAAAAATTATAATAATATTATTTTACTATTATTAAAATGTAATTAGATATCATATTAACTCTAAAGATCATTAATACCTTTAAACTTATTTCTATAGAATGTAAAAAAGTTATTCATCAAATGGAATTTCCACTAAAACATATTATTTGCATAAATTTATTCCAAAATATCATTAATCTTTGTCTACTCCCATCACATAAAACCTAAAAAGTGGTGTTTAATACTTTTAACTTATGGAAAATATTAAACTCATTAACCCATGATGGTATCCCTAACTCTTAATTAAATGAAGAAATGTATAATTCAAACACAATACAAATAAATTCCATGATTCTTATACCAAAATACCATTGGTAAAAATACTTATACAATTTAATTATTGAATCCCAATAAAAAAATAAATCACCAATTTTATTTCCACATAAGTCATTCCTTGGTCTATGGTTTAATCTAGGTCATTCAATATTATTATCTTATTCGAATCCTTCATAATGGTTATTAAATAAAATGTTAATTATCCTAATCATATCCCCTAGGAGTGTCAAGCGATGAATGAAGAATCACCCATTTCCGGGCATCAAGTGATGATCGAGTTAAGTCCATTGTGCCCTTTTCAAAGTTATTTCTCCTAGGTACATTTGTACCAGAACCCAATCCACTTATTGTATCTAGATAGGGATTTATTTCAAGTAAAACCCAAATGATCTATACCTTACCAAATGATTAATATGATCTTCTGTACTTATCCTCAAATTTTATCATAGGGTTATGATCTGTAATCTACATTTTCTAAAATCTAGTTCTCAAGATTTCTACTAAACATCCTATGATACCAACTAGAGTGAATATTACCCCAGTAGCTCGGAGTCTGTTCATGTGTTATTAAATTGAAAAAATATACAAGGAACTACATCCTAAAAGACCAAAAAGTTTAGTAGTATTGGTAAACTTGATATATTTTGGACTCTTATATTACAGTTGGATACACAAATTACATAATAATTTTTTTCAAGAACAATTTTATTCCATCAATATTATCTCTTCATATCAAACATAGTACACTTCATGGGTTCCTGGGGAATGGAAACAAAACAAGGGTGAGCTCAAATTCTTAGTAAGGGATAAGTATAGTGGAATCCATCATGAATCAATAATCATAATCATTATATAAAGGTAAATAATTGAACATGCATTTCATTTAAATAACTTGAATATCATGGTAATATAATGATCAATCAATATGGAAAGGTAAATAAAAGAGAACACATTCCATTTAATTAATAAGTTGAGAATGAAATGAATCCATAGATAATATCATAGTAAAAATATCATGGATAATAATATATGAATTATAAATCATGGAAATTCATAGTTATCAAATGTAAGGTTTCCCTAGAACATGATACATATACCTTCAAGACCTTTCTCAAGATAGTTTAGAATATACACCTTTTAAGGGCTCTCAAAATACAATTTAAAACATACTAGTTATAAAATTGTAGGGTGTGTCAAACTAATTTTTTCTCATGAGACTATTGATCTATCGATAGTCTTTAATTAATCGGTCCCCAACATGTGTATTTCATGTCAAAATCATTCATCATATATAGAATAATCAATTTAATTCATGAAAAATGTGTCTTATAATTAAATATTTGTAATGATTATTCATATTAATCAATGTTTCCCTATTTGATCAAATAGTCATCAATGTAAATAAATGATATATTGTTTAGGCAGTAAACATATCCATGAAAAATAATATGACATTTAGGGGAAATTTAATGTCCATGGGAAATTGAATAAATCAAATAAATATTAATGATTACAAAAATGAATCAAGGAAGTTAATTATAATACTTTTCTTGGTCAAAAAGATCATTAACCATCCATAGGATGATTAAGGATGGTATAAAAACAATATATATACCCACTGGTTTAAGAATAAAGGGATGTTATCATTGATGAATAGAAATACCATAAAAGGATCTTTGTAAACATTATCGATGAAGATAACCATTTCATTTGGAAAATAAATTTTTAAAACACAAAATCATTTCAAAATTATTTTCTTTGGAAATAAAATCAAAAAATATAAAAGAATGTGTAAAAAAATTGAGGTCATGATGGTATAAAATTTCTTACATGCACAATAAAGAAATGATTCCTTTCACATTTTTGGTAAAATCCAAATAGAAATTGTTTTGAAAATGACATTGAATTCCATTGAAAACATTTTAAAAAATATAAATGAGTAAAAATTCATTTGATAAATCATTTTTAAACATTAAAAAAATTTGAAACTATTTTTAAAAATCATGGATTTGTTATAAAAGTAGTTTTCTAACCAAAGAGATAAATAAAGTCATTTTTTCTTAAAAAAAATTTATCAATTAATTTAAGTACCAAAAGTTAAAAAATGGTTCTATTGCTTTAAAATATAATTAATATATATATGATGAGAAAATAATATGGTTTTATTAATAAATAGTCAACTAATTTCCTTCAACTGATATTGAAGAATAACGAATCTTGATTAGAATAAAAATTTGAAATAAACCCCTAAAATAATCATAGCATTGAAGTGGGAATTAATAAAGTAATAAATTATGTGTATCAAATTAAAATCCATATAAAACAAGTGGAAATAAAATATAAGATAATCATAATTCATTACACGCATAATATTAGCATGTCATAATCAATGAAGTATAAGTTTATCCAAATGAGTGGAAATTGTGTTAAGAAATCCCTTACAACATGAATTCTTTTCTCATGTGTGTTTCATCATAAATGATCTGGTTCTTCTACATATTATATAGTTTTATCATCTCCAAAATAATAATAATGAAATAATTGTCATATTTTTACATAAATTTAATTTTTAAAACTGATCATTAAAGATTGTTATGAAAAATGGACTATGTTACGATCATGGAGATGGTACACCATACATACGCATAAGTAACATTTCCATTTTTCAATGATCATTATAGAAAGGAGGTATGTAATATTTTACATTCCATAATGATAATAATATCATATATAAAATATTATATACAAATATATATATATATATATCATCCATGTGGTGTGGTGATGAAAATAGATTCACATAGCTTTGTGTAGGAGTTAGTCCACACATACACTAACAAATATATCATCTTTACATGAGTGAAAAGGAATGAATGAAAATTGTATATATTATCATTACAGGTTGATAAATATGTCATGAATATACTAATTGTACCATTTATATCACATATAGTCATTAACATTATCTTTATCACTGTGAATTAGTATTCTTTAATTCAATATTGTTTTTATATTAAATTAATTTTAATATGATGACTCACTGCTTTTAAACACCACATGCTCGTGTTTGTTTATTCTCCCGCATAAGCTTCGCCATGCTGGCAATCCAGTTTCATTCGGCCTTTGCATTGTGGTCGTCGATCTTCATCACCGCCCAATAATACCGGGTCGTCCATCTGGGAATTGTTTCATGAACCATGTGATGGGTGTTTGGTTTCTATTTCATTCCATGTGATTCGTGGAATGCTCTGATTCGGTTGGTGGTTTTCTCGAACGGCGGCTCGCAGAAGGTTTCATTACTCCTGCTACATCTCTTCCCGAGGTGTTGAACTCTCTGGATTTTCTCCCCCAAAGTTTTTCTCTCTCATGTACTGGCTCTCAGTGTCTATGTTACTTTCTTCATCTTCGACTCTGTGTAGAATCACTAGAGTGTTCATGCACTTGTCGATCTCCCTGGAAACTGAGTCTTTCCATTCTGTGAAGGAGACGATCTCCCTTCTCTGACGAAGGATGTGCAGTGCTGGTTCTTATTGAAGAATTACCCGATCCAGACAAGGAAGAGGAAGCGACCAGTTCCAGCTGATGTGAACCCCTACAAACCAGAGTGAAGTGAACAAGACCGCCGGAGTAAGCATGAACTTCGGCACTGTAAGCATATTTCTGCTTATTTCTGATCTCTGTTCTTGCTGATTTCTATTGCCATGCATTTCCCTTGTATTTCTTTTGGATTTTAATAAAACGTGTGTGTGTGTGTGGTGTTCTTGCCGTGCAGTAGGATCCATAAGGATCCAAAGCACGTAAATCCTGTCTCTCTTTACTTTTCTTGCATTTTCTTTCCTGTATTGCGGTTCTTGGTTTGATTTCACATTATTAGCACCATATTTTCTTTTGGTGTTGTTTTCTAGTTGTTCGTGTCCACTACATTGAGACCCTTCAACCACAACAAGTGGTATCAGAGCCACCTTTGGCTGTTGTGCTCTTTTGACCATGACATACTGTGTTCACTGCTGTTAGTTCTACCTGTATCTTTTATCTGCAGGACCCTGTTATTTTGTTTCGTGATCCTGCTGAATAGAGTAGTTTCCAGTACCTTACCGGAATCCCCCTTTTTTAATATTTTACAGCTTTGTTTTAAATATGTCCAGTTGCACTCTTCTTAGAGTTTAGTTTTTTTTTGTTTGCAGTTCTTTACGTTTTGGGTTTTCTATCTTCCGCATTCTTTGTATCTATTTAATTCTGCCTGAATATTGTTGTTGTTTTTCTTTTTCTATTCTAGTGAAATCATTGTATCCACCGAATCTTTTCTGTCTTCATATCTCATGGTGCACATTTACCCAGTGAGATTGGTTGATTTTTAGGGGTGTACGCTTATTGTTGTCCCCAATCATTCGACATCCACTCATCTGGATAAACATGTCTACAATGCGATATGTGATCAAAAAATTTGATGGAGACAACGACTTCAATTTATGGAGAATAAAAATCAGGGCATTGCTTGTCCAACAAGGCCTCATAGATGCCCTCTCCGGGCCTACTAAACCCATTACATATGTAAATGAAACTGGCCAAACTAAAACTAAATACCAACCTGTGCCCCCCGACGTTCTTGTTAAAGCCCACAGTTCCCTTTTGTTGTCTTTAGGAGATAAATTCCTTAGAGAAGTGGCCTTTGAGTCTACCGCTGTCGGCATCTGGCTTAAGTTAGAAAAACTCTACATGACTGCCTCCCTAGTAGGAAGATTGTATAAGAAACATCGCATGTTCACCTTTAGATTGAGACCTGGGACCTCCTTGAAATCTCACCTAGATTATTTCAACAAAGTCATGTTAGATCTAGCCAACATAGATGTCTCGGTAGATGATGAAGATCGGGCCATCATTATCCTGATCTCTCTTGACCATAGTTATAGCACCTTGGTCGAGACCATGATGTATGGTCGAGACTCCTTGACTCTAGAAGAAGTTAAGTCTACCCTTCTATCTAAAGACCTTCACTCAAAACCTAAGACCAAAGGAGAGGCTGAGAGTTTATTCACCAGGGGAAGACCCCATATTAAAATCAAAAGGAAACAATTTAGTAGAGATAAAAGTAGAGGTAGCAAATAACCTAAGCAACAACCAAAACATAAGGATAATAATAAACATAGAGAAAGAAAAGTCACATGCTTCCATTGCAGCAAGGCTGGGCATATTAAGCCCGAATTTAGGAAGCTCAAGCGTGAGCAAGAACGTTCTCAACCCACTAACCAGTTTCTCATTGTTGACTCTGGTTATGACACTGCTGAAGTGTTAAATGTCTCCAGCCATACTCTTGACAGAGAGTGGGTCCTTTACTCTGGTTGTTCCTTCCATATGTGTCCCTATAAAGAGTATTTTTCAAAGATAGTGGAGAGAGTGGAAGGGGATGTCCTGTTAGGAAACAATAAAAAGTGTAAAGTGGAGGGAAGAGGATATATTCTGTTAGAACTTGACAATCAATCTGTGATTACCTTACTTGATGTAAGGTGGGTTCCCAACCTCCAATGCAATTTAATTTCCTTAGGAGTCCTTAATCAAAAAGGATATACCTTTAGATCATAATCAGGATCAATTAAGATCTCTAAAGGATCTAGGACCATTATTAGAGGGTCTCTCACTAACGGGTTGTATGTCTTGGATGGTAAGACCCATTCGAGGCAGTTGGGTAGTTTTTATAATAAAAACACTGACAATACTATGCTTTAGCATAGACGTTTGGGGCATGTAAGCTCCAAGGGATTGGAAGAGCTCAGCATGCAAGGGTTGTTGAATGACATAACACCAATAAACCTGCCCTTTTGTGAAGACTGTATAATGGGAAAAGCTAAGAGAGTTAGTTTCAATAGATCCACCTTCAAAGCTGCTGCCCCACTTGAATATATCCATTCGGATTTATGGGGTCCAGAAAGGACTACCTATCATGGTGGAAAATCTTACTTTTTCACCTTCATTGACAATTTTTTCAGGAAGGTCTAAGTGTACATCCTGAAGCATAAATCAGACATTTTCCAGACCTTTAAGACCTTGAAGGCTTTGGTCGAAAATCAGACCAGAAAGAAAATAAAAACCATGAGAATAGAAAATGGTTTGGAGTATCTGTTTACTGATTTTGTTGAATTCTATGAAAATGAATGGATTAAGAGACATAGGATTGTTAGGGAAAGAATAATAGAATCTCTTATTAGCTTATGAAGGAAGGAAGAAAGTGTATCTTTGAAAGTAGCAAGGAGTGTCGGGTACTTATATATATAGTGTACATGATGTGTCCATCGATAATGGAATCTTTCTCTCCTATCTCTTAGAAGTTGAGGACAAGGTTTGAACTATTCTTTGGTTTTAAGGTGATAGTTATGAATAGTTATCGACTCCCGAGAAAGTTTAGAAGAGTGGGACCTACGACTAGTATGGGACATACAATTAATTACAGACGTATGATCATTATGCCTCCCAACAAGAATGGGATAGTAGAGAGGATGAATAGGACCATCTTAGAGCGTGTTTGAAGCATGCTTGCGTGCTCTGGCCTCCCCAAGTCTTTCTAGGCTGAGGCTACTAACACTGTAATTTATCTTATCAATAGGTGTCCCTCTTCTGCTAACCAGTTCAAGACCCCTGAAGAGCTTTGGACTAGAAGGCCTCCCTCTTATTCCTACATTAGGGTTTTTGGTTCCACAGCCTACACCCATGTTAAGAATGATAAGTTGGAACCAAGAGCTGTGAAATTTGTTTTCATTGGTTAACTCGAAGGGGTCAAAGGGTATAAACTCTGGGTTGATAAACCCGGGTACAAAAAATGCATTATCAGTAGGAATGTGGTTTTTCATGAGTCATCCTCTACCAAGACCAAACCCACACATCAAAGCAGTGATGAACCAGACCCTTCTAAGTCTGATGAACCTGAGCCTTTGGATCAATTTGAGAATGATCTTCAGCCTGATCAGCCTGCTTCTCAGTCCACTACTGGAGCTGATTCTCAAAGCAGTTCTGGTTCAGATTCGGATTATGAACCTTCTAATACCTACAAGGACTATCAATTGACCCGTGACAAACAAATAAGGGTCCCAAGACCCCCTGCTAGGTTCAGCCAGTATGACATGGCTTCCTATGCTTTTCATGTAGCCCAGGATCTCATCGATGATGATCCTCAGTCATACAGGCAAGCACTGAAAGACAAATACTCCAAGCAATGGGTCTTTGCTATGAATGAAGAGATGGAGTCTTTAATGAAAAACCATACTTTGAGTGTTGTGAACAAACTATTTAATGTTAAAGTAATTGGTTCCAAATGGATTTTCAAAAGAAAAGAGGATAATACTGAGGGAAATAAAATCAAGTTCAAAGCTAGGTTAGTAGCTAAGGGTTTCCTCCAGAGAGAGGGTATTGATTATTCTGAAATTTTCTCCCCAGTTGTGAAGCATTCCTCTATTAGGCTTCTGTTAGCCTATGCTGCCTATGAAGACTTCCACATCGAGTAGTTAGATGTTAAGACTGCCTTCTTACATGGTGACCTGAAAGAAAAGATTTATATGCAGCCTCCTAAAGGCTATCCTAGTGAATTCAAACCGCATCAAGTGTGTCTTTTGAATAAGTCTCTATACGGCTTGAAGCAATCCTCAAGACAATGGTACTTGAAGTTCGACTCTTTCATGTTAGGTAATAAGTTCACTAGGAGTCAATACGATGCTTGTGTTTATTTCAAAGAAACCAGGACCTTCATCATTTATCTCTTGTTGTATGTCGATGATATGTTCATCATGTGCAAGGATATGAATCTTATCTCTTCTGTTAAAATCCAATTGAAAAACACTTTTGAAATGAAGGGCCTGGGTGCGGCCAAGCAAATTCTTGGCGTTGAAATCATAAGGGATAGACCTAATAAATTGATTTATCTTTCTCATCATAGTTACATTTTAAAAGTTCTCAAGAGGTATATGTTTGAAACTCTCAAACCTGTTAATATTCCTCTTGCTCAACACTTTAAATTGTCTCTATCTCAAGCTGCTGCTGTTAAACAAGATGTTGAATTTATGTCCAATATTCCTTATGCTAACATGGTTTGAAGCATAATGTATGCTAAGATTTGTACGCGCCCTTATATTGCTTTTGCAGTCTACACCCTTAGCAGGTTCATGGCCACACCAGGGAAGCCACATTGGCATGCTCTCAAGTGGCTTCTTAGATATCTCTCTAGTACTCCTAATTTTTGTTTATGTTATGGTAGAAATATTGATTCTGCTGACCTTATTTGTGGTTATGTGGATGCTTATTATGCTGGAAATGTAGATACCCGTAAATCCCTAACAGGTTATGTGTTTAGTGCCTTTGGTGGTACCATTTCCGGGAAGTGCAACATGAAATTTGTTGTTGCACTTTCAACTACAGAATCTGAATACATTGCCTTGACTGAGGTGGTCAAGGAAGCATTGTGGATCAAAGGTATGGCCTCAGAACTTTTTATTTACAATTCTGTTATTAATGTCTATTCAAATAGTCAATCAGCTATTCATTTGTCAAAAAACCTTGTTTTCCATGGTAAGTCAAAACAAATAGATATTAGACTACATTTTATTAGATATGTCGTAGAATCTGGAACCGTGTGTATCAATAAGATACATACTGACATAAACTCGGCTAATAGTTTGACTAAAGCTGTGGTCCTATCAAAGTTTAACTTTTTCCTAGATAGATTAAACTTGGTTCGGATTCCTTGACCCTTAGGTGCAAGAACATCACTGAATTTAATTAAAAATTGTGGAGATTTGTGAATTAGTATTCTTTAATTCAATATTGTTTTTATATTAAATTCATTTTAATATGCTGACTCATCACTTTTAAACATTGCATGCTCATGTTTGTTTATTCTCCCGCATAAGCTTCGCCACGCTGGAAATCCAGTTTCAGTCGGCCTTTGCATTATGGCAGTCAATCTTCATCACCGCCCAATAATACTGGGTCGTCCATCTGGGCGATGTTTCGTGAACCGTGTGATGGGTGTTTGGTTTCTGTTTCATTCTGCGTGATTTATGGCATGCTCTGATTCGGCTGGTGGTTTTCTCGAACGGCCGCTCGTAGGAGGTTTCATCACTCCTGCTACGGCTCTTCCCAAGGCGTTGAACTCTCTGGATTTTCTCCCCCGAAGTTTTACTCTCTCCTGTACTGGATCTCGGCGTCTACGTTACTTTCTTCATCTTCGGCTTCGTGTGGAATCACTGGAGTGTTCCTGCGCTTGTCGATCTCCCTGGCAACCAAGTCTTGTCATTCTGTGAAGGAGATGATCTCCCTTCTCTGACGAAGGATGTGCAGCGCCGGATCTTGTTGAAGAATTACCCGATCCAGACGAGGAAGAGGAAGTGACCAGTTCCAGCTGATGTGCACCCCTACAAACCAGCGTGAAGTGAATGGGACCGCCGGAGTAAGCATGAACTCCGGCACTGTAAGCATATTTCTGCTTATTTCCGATCTATGTTCTTGCTGATTTCTGTTGCCATGCGTTTCCCTTGTATTTCTTTTGTAGGTTAATAAAACGTGTGTGTGTGTGGTGTTCTTGCCGTGCAGTAGGATCCATAAGGATCCGAAGCACGTAAATTCTATCTCTCTTTACTTTTCTTGCATTTTCTTTCCTGTATTGCGGTTCTTGGTTCGATTGCACATTATTAGCACCATATTTTCTTTTGGTGTTGTTTTCTGGTTGTTCGTGTCCACTACATTGAGAGCCCTCAACCACAACAATCACTGATAGCTATATCTCATGCATATATTTTATGGTATTTTAATGTATTAATTTCTGTATTTTGATGATTAATCTTGACAATTTTGGAATGTATTCACTTGTTTAGTGTTTTATGGTAGGATATAAAAGATAAATGAAAAATGGAAAAAAAAAATACAGTTCACACCATAAGAGAAGAAAAGCAGTGCAACACCATCTTTTTTAGGGTGATCATGGAGCACTTCCAAGGTAAAAAACTAAATAAACAAGGGAAAATGAGTCTTCTGGAGTAGAAAAATGACATTACATTTCATGTAATCATTATATGACATGCACTAATGCATGTTGTGAAAAGAAGGAAACGATGTGAAGCAATTAAAAACATCATTTAAAATTACACGTGGTGTAAATTTCCTAACATGATTTAAGTGATGAGATTCACCAAATATTCTGTAGTGTATCCCCCTAAGTGTCCTTCCCATACTTTTTCATGAGATCCAGCTTCAAATGCTCTCAATCCACATAAGGATCGTCATACTTCCAAGTCACAAACCACTGCAAAACAGTGTACTCCATTATCAACTGAAAATAATGAACTTTCATGTATTCTTTTGTTCGAAAATACTGGAAATGTGCTTTTTTCCTTAGTGATCCAACCCAATGGATCTTCTCTAGAAAAATAAGACAGCTCCACTGGAAGCTTTATTATGTATAGATGTAGATTGCACAGTAGTGTTTTTTTTTTTTTACAAATAGTGTTTTCGACCCAAGAAGTAGTTGCACCCCGATGAAATTATTTAAACCAGGATAATCACTCCAGCAACTACCCCGAATGTCAGCAGACAAGGCCCCCTCTTCTCCGGTCGTGCGTCTTCCCCTACAGATCATGCAACAATTGTCTACAGTGATGTTCATCTCCTGTAGCGATCATTCTTTTCCCAGTAGCGATCGGTTCCCTAGAGTGTGATGCGTCCAAGAAAACTCCTGGTTTTCGCACCATCATCTGATGGAAAAGAAGCAGCAAGGCGAGGTGTCACAGAACTAAGATGGAAGAATTGTGGTGCGCAGCTCCTAGGAAAGAGGTGGTGAAGAAAGTGTGCACTACCTTGCCTTAAATGCGATTCGAACTAGCAGTTGGTTGGAATCTGGCAAAACATGTCGTAGATAAAGACGCGGTGCAGTAGTGCGCCTATCTGCTCCACTACGTCAGAGTCGGTTTCTTCTTCTATTTTTTTTTTCTTTCTACTGCTGCGATTTTCCAGCCGTGGACTCCTTCCCCAGCAACGTCTCTTTCTTCCTCAACAATCGCGAAACATAGCTGCAATCATCTCTCTCACACGGCTTTCCTCAGTGGAGTCGCCAATTTGTTAGGTAACAAACCTAATGGTAGTGTGAGTAGTTGAAAACAGGTAGAAATGTATTGAGAAAACAGCAGTGGGTCACTTGATATTTCCAAGAAGATAAGAAATGGAGATACAGAAAGATAAAGAAGAATAATCTTCAGGAAGAAGACCACTCCTCTCAGAGACATGGTCACCACCTCCCAAGGCCCCTGCCTCCCATCAAAAACTAGTTGAACCAATCCAATTAATTTGTACCCCCCTCCCCACTTATCCCTCCCTCCCCTATTTAATATCTAAAACAAATACTAACAACCCCATAAATGCTACAACTGGCAAAACAAAAAAAATAAGGAAAAGGACAATACTACCCCTAATCATTCACTACTTCCCATAAACGCCCTAGCCAGCCCCATAACAAACTGAACCCCACATAGTCCTAACAGTCGGGATATAAGAATGAGATGTAATACACAAATTAAATGTACTACCCAGAGTTTGGATCAATTGATGATGAAGAACGGTATTTCATTGTCATCATTAACGAGATCCACAAAATTTGTTGGCGCGCGATCCTCGATTCAATCTGATCTGATTTCGTCTTCCATCGATCCTCCAATGGCTCCTCTCCAGTGGTTCCTCTAAATCTCTAGGTTATTCATCTAACCCTAGGGTTGAGGAATAACCATGTTTAAATAGAGGAAGCAATTTGTTGCGTCAAATAAAATAAAAATAAATAAATCAATTAATTTATTTTATTAATTCCATGCCTGTGATAACTTTTTCACAAATTCCCGATGCCGACAATAGTTATGTCGTGCCTAGGGTAAAATCTATATTTTGAACATAACGGTGCCCTTAGATTTCTGATTCGAGTCTCTTCTCAGAAGTTCTTCCACTTTTTCAGGAAAATTACACGTGCGTGATATTAATATATTTAATATATTTCATAAATTAATTCTGAGCACATCAGGTCTCAGAATATCATGTCGTCTCAGCGTTTAGCTCTGAGAATAATCTATATGATATCCAAAAGCAATACAAGAAAAATCAGATTCGTTACATTCTCCCCACCCTCAGGCTCTTTGTCCTGAAAAAAAGAAAAACCTACTCAAAAAGATGAGGGTACTAGGCTCGCATCTGGGTCTCCCGCTCCCACGTGCTCTCCTAAAGATTATTGGGGTAATTGATTGTTTACAAAGGATCCTCTCCTACAGATCCTTAGTCTCCCTTGGGTACTCAACAAAGGTATTTTCATCCTTGATGTCCAACTCACCTCAATTGATAACATTCAACAGGTCGTGCATGTATATCCTCAGTTGCGACATGTGGAAGACATCGTGTACCTAATTCAATTATGGTGGTAGAGCTAAGTTTTACGTCACATTGACAACTCTATGTAGTATCTAGAAAGGAAAAATGAATTTCGGAGATATATTTTCGTCTCGGTCAAATATCTATAATCCATGTTGAGGTGAGATCCACAGGAACACATGGTCTCCCACCTCAAACTCCAGAGGCCACCATCATCAGATTGCACTGTCGGCAGAAGTGTGAAATCACCGAGTCACTTCCTGTTGGAATCTCTAAGCCCAAGGGTCGAGCCAAAGACTCAACCATAATCTCTAAGTTTCAAACTAGAGAAGTGGGAAGAAAAGAATGAATCGCACTTGTGTCTATCAATAGTGAAACTAAGGTAGAAAAGACATTGATCGTAACTCATATTATCCCTGAAGGCTTGGGTCATAGACCTCCATGGCCTGCATATGGCCTCTTCCCTGACCACCAGCTCCCTGAGCTTGGCGTGGACCACCTAGTAGTGGTGGTGGTAATAGGTCAAACCTTCAACCACCTCCTGCTGCTTTATTGTCCCTAATGCTACATCTACCGCCCTGTGGACCACCCTACTCTTACCAGTGTCTCTACCTCAACAGTTCCTTGACCATCTCCTGATCGGTTGTATGATGGTAGTTTTTATGTATGGTTTGTCTAATAAGTGAACTATTTAAGAATAACATTATGGATGTTTTTGAAGATCTTTCATGAGGTATGTGATTATGTATGTAGTCTTGAAAGACAGTAATACTTTCCAAATATGGGTAATATATTGTTATGATGTGTCTAGAATACTAATATAAATTTATTTAATATTTATTTATGAAATGATTGGGTCACCATAATTAGTATCAGATGTGTGACTATTTAGTTTTTTTAAATTAGGATTGGAAAATATTAGTAAGAAAAATTAGGATAAGCCTATGTATAGGTGAACACCCTATGTTATAGTAATTAAATGACTTTTTTAGTAAATACATCCAATTTTTGGATACTAAAACATGAATGAAACTGTGAAACAATTTAACTTAAGGGTAGAAAATATGAATGGGGTTGATCACATGCTAACTCGATTACCACAAGTCGAAAATGAGTGATGCTTGGACTATACATTAGGTTGACACTAATGGGGGATATACATTAGTTAACTCATATTCTCTTTATGAACCATTATCAAGATTGCATGTATATAATTCATGAAAACCTATGATAAGTCATAGTGATATGAGATGAACATAAAGTTTCATTGGTTGAAAAGAATTTGTTATGATTTTGACACCCTATTTATGATTTTCGTGATTACATAATTTTCTCTCTATGATGTTTGATGTTCATGATAACCATTTTACTTTTTGTAAGGGAAATAAGATAGAATGATGATGTTGAGGTGGTGAAATACACTATCAAATATAGATATATCATATTTGGGATTATTCATATGAAGTCCTTTATATCAACAAAAGTCTCTAAGGATGTTCATTCATATCCTAATTGATTAGATGTTTAGTTGTCCATAAAAAATCTTATTAATACTATGATTTCATCTCAAATATATTTCACCTCTCTAAGATAATTTTGTGTGAATTTAGTTCACAAAAATCTTGTGATTCTCCCACTAATTGAATTTTATTTTATTTTGGGAATGTATTGGAATTATTTATATAGAGAACCTATCAATTTCCCTATATGGGAAATCATATTTTATATTTCGAATAAACCTATGGCCATATTTTAGTGGAAGTATGATTATAATCATCCAATGGAAATTTCATCTATTAATGTGACTTACTACCTATTCATTAGGTATATTCATCTCAAATTGTTTAGGTGAAACTCAACATTGATTATATTACAATTGTTTGATAATATGATGATTTATTTCCAGAATAAATTCCTAGTATTACTCTAAATAGAGACTTTGAGTTTTCAATAGAACCAACACCTAGTGTTGTGGCCATTTTAATGATTCTGTATAGAATTTCCCAGGAGGACGGCCAGTGGACCGAGATCCAAATCCCCTCCCATTAGCTGAATTGCTGATCACATCTTATAGGTTAGTGAAACCATATAAATCACTGACATATCACTCTTCCTATGTTTTCATTTTGTTCATTCTTTGTTGTTTCTACTGGTTATATTTAACTGCATATTCTTGGGATTTGAAAACCATATTTCCTACTATGCATGGGCATGATGTGCAGGTTCCTACCATAAATGAATTTCAAAATCCTAGGTTATGAGTTTAATGATCCACCGGTCCTGATGGAATACTCGCTGAAGATAAAGGATTTGAAGAGGGGGTTCTTCATTGATAAGAGGGTTGGATAAGAAGAACGCAACTATAAAAAAAGTCCAATTTCCACAGTTCAAAACCATGGAAATAGGCCCCAAAACTGTGTTCGTAGGCTACGACCACAGTTTTGTCCAACCATGGATGCTATCGTCGTGGCAGTAGGTCATGGCCTATTGCCACGGTTTTGAAAATCATGGAAATAGGCCTCAAAATTGACCACCATGGCGGTTGACCTATGGCCATGGTTTAAACTGTGGCTATAGCCTTGGTAAACTGTGGAAATAGTCTAGAAAAAAATTTCGTCGCCGAGTTTCGATCCCTGGACCTCCACTTTGCGAATCAATGTTGCTTTCCACTACACTGTGGAATGCTTCGTGTGTGTGTGTGTGTGTTATGATATATATATTAATATAAACTGTGGGAATAGCCTCAAAACTGTGGTGGTAGGTCTTCCCGTCAAATTTTTTGGGGTAATTTTTTCCCGTGAAAGCGCGGGAACCCTATAGCCACGGTTTTGGAAAACTGTGGCTATAGGACTTCAAAAAAATGTCCTATAGCAATGGTTTTAAAACCGTGGATATAGGTTTATGGAAGTAGCCACTTTTTCAAGTTGTGGAAATCTTTGAAGTTCAATGTATCAAAGTAAAACTCCCTAATTTTTACAAAGCCTTGAAACTAAATATGATCCTATGGAATTGACATTGAGACAATCATCTCCTATTCCCACTGAATCTACCTCGGTGATGATAAATTCAATGCTTAGCATTCAGTCTAGTTTACTTCCATACCCACAGTCTTAAAATATTTATGTTAAGATCCCAAGGAAAACGGCAGGGATTCTTGAGAATGGTTGGTTGGATGCCATGAAATCCTCTTCCCCTCTCCCCAATAAGCTAACCAAGGATTCAAGTATAGGCATGGTTTTTGAATCTTATGATATTAACTACCATTCCTAGACACTGAAATATCTATCCACATTAATTTCCTTTCATCATATTTCTAATTGTTCAAAAAGCAAGAAGATCGTAGTGTTTTTGGGTTATGATGGGACCCTTTCTCCCATCGTTTATGAACCTAATTATATATTCATGTCTGGTCTAATGAAATGTAATTTGAGAAATGTTTTGAAGTATTTCCCAATTTCTATCATCATTAGGATAAGTAGTGATTAGGTAAATGAATTTTTCAGTCTAAGAGAACTATATTATACGGGCAGTCATGGAATAGACATTAAAGGCCCTCCCAAAAAGGTGGATTCCAATGGCCTTTCGCATTGTATTAAAACCAGTGATGATGTAGATGTAGAGGTGAATTTGTTCCATGCTTCTAGTAAATTATTATCCATGATAAATGAGGTTTTTGAAATCCTATTTTAGAATACCAAAGAGATCTCAGGCGCAAAAGTTTAAAATTAAAAGTGTTGTACCTATGTTCATTACCGTAATGTAGAGGAGAAGTGGTGGGCAATGGTCACCCAACATGTAGAAGACATTATGAAAAGATACCCGAGACTGCGATTAACTTGTGGAAAGAATTTCTTGAAGGTTTTTCTGGTGATAGAGTGGAACAAGGGGAAGGTGGTTGACTTTATATTAAATTATCTGGGAGTTGGTGAGAGCGAGGATGTGTTGCCTATTTATGCTGGAGATGACAGAACCGATGAGGATGCATTCAAGTTGTTAAGAGAAGGAAACTGGGGGTGTGGGATCCCCGTATCTCGGCCTCCAAAAGACACCAATGCTTCCTACTCTCTCAAGGATCCCTCCGAGGTAATAGAATTCCTCAAATCCCTGGTGAGTTGGAAGAACCGTAGTGCGTCCTAAATTTATAAAAGGGAATTCCTATTCTGTTTTTATTATTTTCATTCATTTGTTTTACTATTTTTGAGAAGTTATTTGACTTATTTGGTATATATAATGTCCCTGATTGTGTTCCAAGAATTGAAGAAGAAAATCTATATGGTTCTTGATATTGGATTCATATACACTAGAGTGTAACCAAAGAGTGAGCCTATTCATTTTTCTATAATAAAGATGGTTAAATGAATATTTTCATTCATTAATGATAACTTAACAAGATCATTATAAATAAAAATATTCTTGACCATATATTGATGAATTTTTTAATCAACTTTGTGGAGTTCAATGATTTTCCAAGATTGGACATCATTCAGGATATCACCAATTGAGGGTCAATAAGGGGGGTGTACCCAATATAACCTTTTGTATGAGGTATGGTCATTATGGATTTATAGTGATACCATTTGGGCTTAAAAATATACCCACTATTTTTATTCATCAAATGAATAGAGTCTTTAGATATTTCCTTGATTAGTAGGTTATATTCATTCTAGATGATATTATTATATATTTAATAATCAAGTATGAATATGAAGACCAATTAATGATTATGTTAAAGACCATGAGAAAGGAGATAGTGTATTCCAAATTTCAAAACTATGAATTCTGGTAATATAATGTTTCATTCTAGGGTTATCTAATCTCAAGAAAGTGTATATATGGGGATATATTAAAGAAGGAAGATATTGAAAAATTCCTTCAACTAATCACAATGACCAAGATCTATTTTTTTATTGGGTTGTATATGTGCTACTAGTGATTTTAAAAATATTTCTCATGAAAATCTAATATAATAACCAAGTTGACGTAGAAGGGAGATATGTTACTATGGAAATAGTAATTTGAGGAAATTTTAAGGAGTTTAAAAGTAGGATAGTCAGGGAACATGTTCTTACACTAACCAGAAGTGGTGAAGGGTTTGTGTTCTAATAGTGATGAATCAGAGAAGGGATTGGGATGTGTCCTAAGGAAGAATGAAATTGTGATTTCTTATCCCTCATTCCAATTGAATATTCTTTCTATGAATTTCTTAAATTGTGATTTGGATCTAAAAATTATTATTTTTTCATTAAAAATATAAAAGAATTATCCTTATGAATATATATATATATATGCAAGTTATAAAATCCATATGTATATATTTGTAAAAAAATATTTAATCTTCACCAAAGGAGATAGTTTGTATTTATTATAGATTATAACATCTCAATACACTACCACAATAGAAATGGAATAAAGGTGGTCAAGGATATGATTCAAAATGACCATTCTACTTTGTACATGATGAGGATTTAATGAGATGTAATATTTTTTATTTGATGAAATTGGATATTGAAATTATGATGAATGAGAATAAATAATATATTTATCATAAGAATATTAAACCATCAATCCATGTAAGAATTAAATTGGTGTAGAAGGAAGGCATGGAACTACAGATGTCATGAACTAGGCTGGAATGACATCCAACATGACACCCGACTCAGTACGCAACAAGGTACAAGAGGAAATCTCGATCCTCCTGGGTTGGCGGCTATCACCGAGCATTAATGATATCACTATGGGAATGATTTAACCCAAGAAAAACTAGGATAAAATAACCAATATGAGAATGTAACATAAACCATAATAACTGAACATCAATAAATACAACTAGATCCAGATACAACAATAAGTTAATAGAAACTAAAAAGAAAACTAAAACAAAATTGGAATAACAAAATTTACACGTGACCTCTTAGTCACCACCATCCATCAAGACAATACTATAACATAGGAAAACTAGAACCAAAAACCAGTACATAAAAAATACCTCAAGTCTAACAATATAGAGTAGAAAAAGTAGTGTGTGAGAAAAAATAGCTTAGTAGGTAGCACCACAAATTCCATACATTTCCTTTCTTGAAGCATTCCAAAATCATTTTTTTGAAATACATATAGAAAATAGGGGTTTTCTTCATTTTTAAGAACCAAACAAATATTTCTAGAAATACACTTTTAAAAATAAACATATCATTAATTTTCAAAATAGTTTTCCATTTGAAAATCTGGTTCATGAATTAATATCCAAATAAGAAACCAAACCAGTTGATAAAAGAGAATATGATAAAAATAAGGTAAACAGTACACACTACTGAAAAATAATGTTATACCAACAGTTTTAAACCGTTGGTATAGGCTGGAAAACCATTGGTATATCCTATACCAACGGTTTTCCAAACCGTTGGCTAGTAAGCCGTGAGGAAATCCTTATACCAACGGTTTGATCCAAACCGTTGGTATATTGGTTATATAAATTTAACCCAATGTATACCAACGGTTATAAACCGTTGGTAATGCATTTTAGGAAGTATTATGCCAACAGTTCTAAACCGTTGGTAATGTGATTTTCAAGAAAACTTATACCAACAGTTTACAACCGTTGGTATTGGTTTTCCAACAACACCTATACCAACGGTTATAAACCGTTGGTATTGGTTTTCCAGAAATCCAGACTCCTATACCAACGGTTTAAAACCATTGGTATAAGTTTTCCGAGAAATCCAGAACACTTATACCAACGGTTTAAAACCGTTGGTATAGTGTTTTTTCAGAATTCCAGCACCCTTATACCAATGGTTTATAACCGTTGGTATTGAGTTTTTCCAGAACTACAGCCCAGCAGCCCCCCCTCCCTCCAGTAGCCCCTCCACTGTACACCTGCATAAATAAAATCACAAAAACACATACAGACTTGAAACAGTATAAAAAATACCTAAAATAGAACAAAAAAAACATATAAAATCATCAAACTCTTCCAACCATGTCATGTACAACAATTACCTATTTCAATCTTCATAAGACAACAATCATCCAGTAGTAATTCACCTCACCCCTGCACAACCCCCCAACAAGCATATCCCCCACCTCCCCATCAAATTCTAATAGGTAGAATAGTATGATAAATACCTATTAGAGTTGAATAAGAGTTTGAAATTGGCTCATATCCCATTTTTTTTATGATCCTAGATTTGGGTATGTAATGATTTGTGATGAATTTTGCATTAAAATTGTATTGTTTATAATATATGGTGAAAAGGTATTTTTTTAGGAGTCTCGTCACTTATGAACCCATGAGTGAAACTACCCAACTCATGAAAAAGATTTTGGGACTATTGTTGATAAGTGTAAATTTCAGTTGTATTCACTTAAAATGATGTCCTTTTCAAACACAAGAAAGACACTTTTAGTGGTACCAGCCACACCGGCCCTTGGATTGAGGCGAGGTTGACTCTTACACGTCACAAATGACCCATGGATCGTTTTCCTAAAGTTTCAACAGAATCTGAATGCGTTTGGTCGGTTTTCCGTATGCTGGTAGTTGTTTTCACTTAAAATCTTGTCCATTTCAAATAAAAGTGAGACATTTTGAGTGGTATCGGCCACACCGTGCCTCATATTGAGGCGGGGTTGACTCTTACATGATACAGATGACCCATGGATACTTTTCCTAAAGTATCAACAGAATCCGAATGCGTTTGGTCTGTTTTCTGTATGTCAGTTGTTGTTTTTACTTAAACTGTTGTCCATTTCAAAGAAAAGTGAGACACTTTGAGTGGTGCAGGACACACCACACCTCGGATTGCGGCTGGATTGACTCATACACGTCACAAATGACCCATGGATCTTTTTCCTAAAGTATCAACACAATCCGAATGCGTTTGGTCAGTTTTCTGTATGTCGTTTATTTTAATTAAAAGCGCATCCATTTTAAACAGAAGAAAGACACTTTTAGTGGTACCGGCCACACTAGCCCTCGGATTAAGGTGGGGTTGACTCGTACACGTCACAAATGACCCATGGATCGTTTTCCTAAAGTTTCAATAGAATCTGAATGCGTTTGGTTGGTTTTTTGCATGTCGGTAGTTGTTTTCATTTAAAATCCTATCCATTTCAAATAAAAGTGAGACAGTTTGAGTGTTACCAGTCACACCGTGCCTCATATTGAGGAAGGGTTGACTTTTACATGACAAAAATGACCCATGGATACTTGTCCTAAAGTATCAATAGAATCCGAATGCGTTTGGTCAGTTTCCCGTATGTCAGTTGTTGTTTTTACTTAAACTGTTGTCCATTTCAAAGAAAAGTGAGACACTTTGAGTGGTTCCGGCCACACCGTGCCTCAGATTGAGGCGGGGTTGACTCGTGCACGTCACAAATGACCCATGTATTGTTTTCATAAAGTATCAACACAATCCGAATGGGTTTGGTTGGTTTTCCATGTGTCGTTTATTTTAATTAAAAGCGCATCCATTTTAAACAAAAGAAAGACACTTTTAGTGGTACCGGCCACACCGGCCCTTGTATTGAGGCGGGGTTGACTCGTACACATTAAAAATGACCCATGGATCGTTTTCCTAAAGTTTCAACAGAATCCGAATGCGTTTGGTCGGTTTTCCGTATGCCGGTAGTTGTTTTCACTTAAAATCCTATCCATTTCAAATAAAAGTGAGACAGTTTGAGTGGTACCAGCCACACCGTGCTTCAGATTGAGGCGGGGTTGACTCATACATGACACAGATGACCCATGTATACTTTTCCTAAAGTATCAATATAATTCTAATGTGTTTGGTCCATTTCCCATATGTCAGTTGTTGTTTTTACTTAAACTGATGTCCATTTCAAAGAAAAGTGAGACACTTTGAGTGGTGTCGGCCACACCGCACCTCGGATTGAGGCGGGGTTGACTCGTACATGTCAAAAATGACCCATGGATCGTTTTCATAAAGTATCAACACAATACGAATGCGTTTGGTTGGTTTTTCGTATGTCGTTTATTTTAATTAAAAGTGCATCCATTTTAAACAAAAGAAAGACACTTTTAGTGTTACCGGCCACACCGGCCCTCGGATTTAGGCGGGGTTGACTCGTACACGTCAAAAATGATCCATGGATTGTTTTCCTAAAGTTTCAACAGAATCCGAATGCGTTTGGTCGGTTTTCTGCATGCCGGTAGTTGTTTTCACTTAAAATCATGTCCATTTCAAATAAAAGTGAGACATTTTGAGTATTACCGGCCACACCGTGCCTTAGATTGAGGTGGGGTTGACTCGTACATGACAAAAATTACCCATGTATACTTTTCCTAAAGTATCAACAGAATTCGAATGCGTTTGGTCAGTTTCTCGTATGTCGGTTATTGTTTTTACTTAAACTGTTGTCCATTTCAAAGAAAAGTGAGACACTTTGAGTGGTTCCGGCCACACCACGCCTCGGATTGAGGAGGGGTTGACTCTTAAATGTCACAAATGACCCATGGATTGTTTTCATAAAGTATCAACACAATCCTAATGGGTTTGGTCGGTTTTCCGTATGTCGTTTATTTTAATTGAAAGCGCATCCATTTTAAACAAAATAAAGACACTTTTAGTGGTACCAGCCACACCGGCCCTCGGATTGAGGCGGGGTTGACTCGTACACTTCACAAATGACCCATGTATCGTTTTCCTAAAGTTTCAATAGAATCCAAATGCGTTTGGTTGGTTTTCCGTATGCCGGTAATTTTTTTCACTTAAAATCCTGTCCATTTCAAATAAAAGTGAGACAGTTTGAGTGGTACCGGCCACACTGTGCCTCAGATAGAGGTGAGGTTGACTCGTACATGACAAAAATGACCCATGTATACTTTTACTAAAGTATCAATAGAATCCGAATGCATTTGGTCCATTTCCTGTATGTCAGTTGTTGTTTTTACTTAAACTGTTGTCCATTTCAAAGAAAAGTGAGACACTTTGAGTGGTGCCGGCCACACCGCGCCTCGGATTGAGGCGGGGTTGACTCTTACACATCAAAAATGACCCATGGATCGTTTTCATAAAGTATAAACACAATCCTAATGCGTTTGGTCAGTTTTCCGTATGTCGTTTATTTTAATTAAAAGCGCATCCATTTTAAACAAAAGAAAGACACTTTTAGTGGTACCGGCCACACCGGCCCTCGTATTGAGGTGGGGTTGACTCGTACATGTCAAAAATGACCCATGGATCGTTTTACTAAAGTTTCAATAGAATCTTAATGTGTTTGGTCGGTTTTCCGCATGCCGGTAGTTGTTTTCACTTAAAATCCTATCCATTTCAAATAAAAGTGAGACAGTTTGAGTGTTACCAGCCACACCGTGCCTCATATTGAGGTGGGGTTGACTCATACAAGACAAAAATGACCCATGGATACTTGTCCTAAAGTATCAACAGAATCCGAATGCGTTTGTTCAGTTTCCCGTATGTCAGTTGTTGTTTTTACTTAAACTGTTGTCCATTTCAAAGAAAAGTGAGACACTTTGAGTGGTGCTGGCCACACCGCACCTTGGATTGAGTCGGGGTTGACTCGTACACGTCACAAATGACCCATGGATTGTTTTCATAAATTATCAACACAATCCGAATGGGTTTGGTTGGTTTTCCGTATGTCGTTTATTTTAATTAAAAGTGCATCCATTTTAAACAAAAGAAAGACACTTTTAGTGGTAACGGCTACACCGGCCCTCAGATTGAGGCAGGGTTGACTCTTACACGTCACAAATGACCCATGGATAGTTTTCCTAAAGTTTCAATAGAATCCGAATGTGTTTGGTCGGTTTTCCGTATGTTGGTAGTTGTTTTCACTTAAAATCATGTCCATTTCAAATAAAAGTGAGACAGTTTGAGTGGTATCGGCCACACCGTGCCTCATATTGAGGTGGGGTTGACTCATACATGACACAAATGACCCATGGATACTTGTCCTAAAGTATCAACAGAATCCTAATGCGTTTGGTCCGTTTCCCGTATGTCAGTTGTTGTTTTTACTTAAACTGTTGTCCATTTCAAAGAAAAGTGAGACACTTTGAGTGGTGCCAGCCACACTGTGCCTTGGATTGAGGCGGGGTTGACTTTTACACGTTACAAATTACCCATGGATCGTTTTCATAAATTATCAACACAATATGAATGCGTTTGGTCAGTTTTCTGTATGTCGTTTATTTTAATTAAAAGTGCATTCATTTTAAACAAAAGAAAGACACTTTTAGTGGTACCAGCCACACCGGCCCTCGGATTGAGGCGGGGTTGACTCTTACACGTCAAAAATGACCCATGGATCGTTTTCCTAAAGTTTCAATAGAATCCGAATGCGTTTGGTCAGTTTTCTGCATGTCAGTAGTTGTTTTCACTTAAAATCCTGTCCATTTCAAATAAAAGTGAGACAGTTTACGTGTTACCGGCCACACCATGCCTCAGATTGAGGCGGGGTAGACTCGTACACGACAAAAATGACCCATGGATACTTTTCCTAAAGTATCAACATAATCCGAATGTGTTTGGTCAGTTTCCCGTATGTCAGTTGTTGTTTTTACTTAAACTGTTGTCCATTTCAAAGAAAAGTGAGACACTTTGAGTGGTGCCGGCCACACCGTGCCTCGGATTGAGGCGGGGTTGACTCTTACACATCACAAATTACCCATGTATTGTTTTCATAAGGTATCAACACAATCTGAATGGGTTTGGTCGGTTTTCCATATGTCGTTTATTTTAATTAAAAGCGCATCCATTTTAAACAAAAGAAAGACACTTTTAGTGGTACTGGACACACCAGCCCTCGGATTGATGTGGGGTTGACTCTTACATGTCAATAATGACCCATGGATCATTTTCCTAAAGTTTCAACAGAATCCAAATGCATTTGGTCGGTTTTCCGTATGCCGGTAGTTGTTTTCACTTAAAATCTTGTCCATTTCAAACAAAAGTGAGACAGTTTGAGTGGTACCGGTCACACCGTGCCTCAGATTGAGGCGGGGTTGACTCATACACGACACAAATGACCCATGTATTGTTTTCCTAAAGTTTTAATAGAATCCGAATCCATTTTTAGTGCACTCTAAGCCACCAACCATAAACTAAAAGTGCTGTCAATAATTGATATTAAGGATGAAATATAAACTCTTCATATTTTTTATATTATATATGAAAAATTTGCACATAATACAATATAAAAATTTCTCAAAATTACTCAATTTAATACATATAAATATTATAAGTAATTGGATATTTTTTGTTTGTAAATTATATTCCCAATCAATGAAAATATATAAAATAGAGAATAAAAATGTTAAAAATAAATTTTTTAACCAAAGAAATTAACCAATATTTCATTATCATTAAAATCCATTTATCAAAATCAAAAAGATACACACTTATTTATATTTTTTAACCAAGGGAATTCATCACCTAATAAATCATTTTCCACCTCAAAAACCCTCATTTTATTATTTTTAAAATAAACCCCCAATATTACCCATGGATCTAAAACACATAATTTTTCATGTCATGTCCTTAGGCCCGAAATCTTACTTATGGATGACCATATGTCCTTAGGCCCTAGAACACCCATGACCCGACCCGACCCGACCCGGCCCATGGACACCCCAAATTTCGAGTGATTGTTTTTGAATATTAAGATGACCATATTAACTTATCAAACCAGATATCATAAAGGGAATCACAGTACCAAGGAATACTAAAGGTCTAGGTAGTAGACTAATCATACAATAAGAATCAAGTCCAAAAAAGAGATCTGATAACAACATCCCTATGAAGCAGAGGAAAACCCCAGAGTGGAAAACCAAGTTCAAAAATAAAGAGTTATACAGAATTCAAAAATGAAATGGATCAATCTGCCCCTGATCACCATCACCATCACCACTATCATCATCGGCCTCATCCTCGCCGCCATCTCTGTCCTCATCGTCATCCTCGTCATCGTCCCCATGCTCATCGTTGGCCTCATCCTCATCCTCAGCCCCATCCTCACCCTCGGCCCCATCCTCGCCCTCGGCCCCATCCTCACCCTCGTCCTCATCCTCATCCTCTCCCTCGTCCTCTTCAGCATTCTCGTCATCACCAGGAACGTCATGATCTTGATCACCACTAGAGCTATCGCCTGGTGCATTGGATAATGCACCCATCGACGACATAAATGTCTGACAAGCCGCGCTAGCCTCTGGTGGAGTGATGAAGATAAAGCTTTCATCAGTTTCATAAATTCTTTGTCCCTCGTTTGAACTTGTACTTCCAAATCTGTGACCCTTTTATAAGATTGTATTGCTTGCTCCTTGACCTGTTCCAACTCATTCATACTAGAATGGGTACCTGGAGAGGACCAATACCTCGTCGGGACTATATTCTTACCAGGTCGGCAGCGTACTCGACCAGAGTGCTCCTCTCCCAAAACCTGATATAAATGATCGTGTGGACCAAAATTGTCAGGCTCCTGGGCATCAAGAGCCTCTAAAGAAGCCTGTTAAAAATATTAATAGATTAATAAATTTCAAAATAGATATTAAACTTTGAAATAAACAAATTAAAACTTAAAATATTTTCTTGGGTTGATTCATTTACCGCAGTTCCATCTTTTTTTCTTCTACTCGAGCAAAACAATTTTGCTCGAGGGATACGTCCTTCAATATTCAATTTTTGCTTCTCTAATGACATTGAAACAATATAAAGTGCAAGTATAATCATATATTCAATATTCAATAAATAACATAATTTAAGTAGGTAATAATAAAAAGGGAAAGTCCTAAAGAAAAATTATAAACAACTATATCGTACCAGCTGCCTCTCATGATCTGACATAGTTGTGCACCCCAAAGTGTAGAGGTATTGCTTTGAATCAATGTTTTTTTGTATTTTTCAGAAGATTCCTAAATAATTTTTAATAATAAATAAGATTATATTAATTCAAAATATGAAAACTCTGATTTAAATACCTCAAATGAGATTAATACCTTAAATTTGCCAGTCGCCCAATGGGTAATCATTTGGCGATATTGCTCTATCGGGCAGTAATCCACGATAGGTAATGTCTCTAAATCCGTGCCCACCCTATCACACCAACCAACATACAGGTCATGCTTATAATCTCTCCAAAGCTCTCCCAACTCTTTTAAACGCTCTGGTCGTGCACCTTCGCCATCAGGGAAGTTAAACCGAAGCTGAAACCCAATATATTAGTTCATATAAATACAAAAAAATACTACATTAAATCCAATAGATTTTTTACCCATATTTGTGCCCACGCGTTATCTTTGACTTCGTGTGGTAGTTGTCTCCAAGAGAGAGGGCTGACCAGAATGATATCGGAGTATTTGGCTAGCGTCGCCAAAAAACCCCGACATTCTTTCCTAGATTTCTCAATCATTTGTCCATCAACATTATATTCAACCATCAACTGTGTCTGGCGGTTCCATACCGCACGCAAGCGAGTACTCCCCCTCCCCCGCCTCCTATCTATAGATGAATCTATTATTAAAGAAAAATAATATCAGTACAAGTTATAATAAAATAAATTTTGGTATAAAAATTTGATAGAGTCAGATAAATATACCTGTGGTAGTCAGATCAATGGGCATCATTGGATGTGCAGAAGCTGAAGGAATATCCTATACAGGTGTAGTGTCCCTCAGTGTACACTCCTCAGCCGCATACTGTGTCGTATCAGGAGTTGAATAAGGTGGAATATAATAGCTCGGAGATAATGAACCAGAAGCAAAAGATGATGGCATAGACGTCTGGCCAACTAGTAGTGTAAACATCAGAGGTCTAAATATCCCGTGTGTCCCTGGAGACACACCAGGATCAAAATGGGGTGAAGAAGATACGTTTGTGGTGGTGGATCGTCTAACTCTCGCCCCATGAGATCTCGTACCACCGGCCTCAGTACCAGGCCCACTAGATGATCGTCCATCTCTGACACCACCCCCCCTCCTACCACCTGCCACTCTACTGGGAGCAATATTAGGCTCCTCGTCAGATATCTCTCGTCTAGGGGGTCGATCTTGAAAAAAAGTTTAACACATAAGTAAACACATGATATTATAAGTTATTGAAATATTTATATTTGAAATAAAATACTCACAACAGGGATGAGTGGAGGAACACCCATCTGTACCATACGACGATTATTATCTGTCATCTTTTTCTGTCTCCTCTCTTCAATGGGTGTCATTTCCTGCAATGAAAACAAATATGGAAGTAATTAAAAACAGATAACTAATGTGTAACCCAAAAAAATATATAGAAAAACCATTCTAATAAAAAACATAAAGTAAAAGAACATTTATGGTGGTTTGAAGGTAAGTACTAGGATACGCACTCTGAATGATGTAGGTGAAACATGTATGTGAGAACACGACTGTATGATTCTATATATTTCCCACCACAACTTCGGGTTCACAATCAACTCTGACAATTGAGCTATTGGCATCATCATAAGTAATAAACGGATTGCTTCCAATTGCAGTAGGGATAGTGTCAACTTCATCATCACCATCATCAAAAACATGTCTGGTATTTACTTCAATAATTACACCAAATTTAGGATGATGATGAGACATAAAAAACTTGTTTCACCATTGATGCCAATACATATGGTTCATCGGTGGCAAGAGTGTGAGTCATTTCAATAACTCGAAATCCACAATCATCAATAAAGGTGCCTTGCCTTGTCATTGAATCAAACCATTGACATTTCATCATCATGACTCGACCATGCGAGTAATAATCCAAAATTATTATTTTCTTCATGACTCCATAATAAGCAAAATTTTCAGAACGAGGTCTAGTATCCAATGAGCTGGCATAATAGTTTGTTGTGGCAGTTAGCATAACACCATTATGTTGTGTTCTCATGTTTCTTGCTCGTTCAGTGATAATAAATTTGTATCCATTGATCACAAGTGATTTACAAGCACAAACCATGGTATTAGGACCAAAATCCAAAGCTCTTGTTTCCTCAGAAATAGAGTCTGCAGGCAAACTCGATACCTGAAATATAAACAAATAGTAAAGTTAATTAAATATTATTTTTATTTAGTTATTACAGAAATATTTTTACCTTCAATTTCAACCAAGCATAAAAACCTTTGCTATGAAAATTCTCTTTCCTTCTCAAAGATAAAGAACGATGCTTTCTATATATCAATTCTTTATGTTCCCTGTAGACAAAAATAATAATAGTTTAACAAATATTTAAAATTACAAGAGATAAGATAAGAGATACATGTACAATTTAATTACTTGATATACTCATCGAACAAATCACAATTGAACAACACTGTGTGATGTGCCATCTCTCGCTCTTCAAGGCTTAATGTCGTCAATGTATATGATCCTGGAATTCCTCCTGTCTGAGGAAGTGATGGAAAACTAGGTTCAATTTTCCCATACTTTTCTTCTTCATTTCTCATTGGTCTGTTTACTCTCGTAGTAAGATCAGACAAATACATTGCGCAGAAATCCATACATTCTTGAGCCAAGTAACTGTTCACAATAGAACCTTCGGGATAATTCATGTTCTGAACATATGATTTCAATGTGCACATGTTTCTTTCAGTTGGATACATCCAACAGAAAGCAAAGGGTCCTCCAAGAAGTATTTCTATCGGAAGATGGATAGTCAGATACAACATGCATGTAAAAAATGATGGAGGGAATATTTTCTATAACTCGCACAAAATTAATGGTGTCTCTTCCAACAGTTTTTACAAGAAGGATTTGGATAGCCTCTTAGCACAAATATCTCTAAACAAATAGCACAACCAAATAACTGAGACTCTAACATTATTAGAAAAGAGATGACGGATTGCTATTGGAATCAACTCATGCAAAAGGACGTGATAATCATGAGTCTTCAAAGATTTCAGGTTTAACTCTTTTCTGTTGACCCATTTTGATATATTTCTTGAATAGCCATCAGGAACTTTAATAGTCTCTAGCACTTCCAGAAATTGATTTTTTTTTAGCAGGTGTCATCACATAAGAAGCACATGGAACTTTCCATTTATTTTCACTGATACAGATAGGATGTAATTCTGGTCTGATCCCCCAATCTACCAAGTCACACCGAGATCGTAAATCATCTTTTGTCTTCCCCTTGACATTTAGAAAAATCGAAAGCAACATTTCACATATATTCTTTTCAATGTGAATTACGTCTAAGCAATGACGTAACAAGTTGGTTGACCAATACGAAAACTCAAAGAATATAGTTTTCTTCTTCCAATTGTAACAGGTATCATTGGAAACATTTTTCCTCTTTCTAGATTTCATTACACCCTTCCCAAATGAATAACTGAAATCTTTCAATTCATTAAGCACATCAGGTCCAGACATACGCTGAGGTGGAGCGTCATTCTCCATGGTATTGCCAAATCTTCGACGATTGTTTCTATATGGATGGTTCATTGGCAAGAATCGTCGATGTCCCATAAAACTAAAACTACGACGATATTTCAGTCTTCTCGATCGAGTATTCTTCATACAAACAGGACATGACAATTTTCCTTTAGTGCTCCATCCAGACATAATTTCATAAGCAGGAAAATCATTGATCATCCACATAAGCGCAGCACGCATCTGAAATATGTCTTTCGAACATGCATCGTATGTGGGAACACCCACATCCCAAAGAAGTTTAAACTCTTTTATTAAAGTTTTCATGTATACATCTATATCATTGTCGGGATCAGAAGGGCCAGATATTAGTATACTCAAGAAAGTGTAAGGCTGTTTCATACACAACCAAGGGGGAAGGTTATAAATGTGTATGAAAACCGGCCATGTGCTGTACGAAGTAAGCATCTGCCCAAATGGATTAAAACTGTCACATGAAAGACCCAGTATCACATTACACATGTCGGCTGCAAATTCAGGATATCGAGCATTAAATCTCTTCCATGCAAATCCATCTGCAGGGTGAACCAACTCTTCATTATTCTTTTTTCTCTCAGTGTCATGCCATCGCATTTTTATGGATATTTCATCAGAAATGAAAAGGTTCTGTAATCTGGGTATCAATGGAAAGTGCCAGATTACTTTTTGTGGCACACGAGATGGTGATCCATCATCTTTTGGCTTCCATCGAGAGGTTCCACATTTGATACAATCATTTCTTTCAGCAGTTTCCTCCCAAAATAAGTTGCAATCATTCGAGCAAGCATGAATTTTTTTTTTTGAGAATCCAAGTTCATCAACTAACTTCCATGCCATATAGTGGTTTGAGGGAATATCTGCATCATCTAGAAGTAAGTCCTTCAAGAAGGTAAGAATGTAATCAATTGCAATATTTGAAATCCCATACATAGTTTTCCCATGAAACAATCGGATTAAAAATTCCAACTTTTTCATTTTACCACATTGTCGATATACTGGAGTCGTCGCAACATCATTCAATTTTTTCACCCTATCAACATCATCATTTTCATTGGACGCATCATGTGTGCTTGTATCGAAATCTTGTTGGCTGGACATCCTTTCCTTCTCATGATGCCGAATAAATGGAAACCGATCATATATCAAACTCTCCAATTCAATCTTATCATTTGGATCATCAATATTTTTAGATTCCATTTTCTCTCCATTGTGATACCACACATAATAGTTTTTTTGGAAACCATATTTTTTTATATGATAGCTAACTGCATCACGACTCAACCAAGGTCTTCCAACAAAATTAAAACATGGGCAGTGTATGCGACCACTATCTGAAGCCTTGTCAAATGAAAAATCTAGAAAGCTGTTCAAATTATTTTGAAAATCGGTTGAAATCCGATCAGTTTCGTACATCCAACTTCTGTCCATTTTGTAAAAAAAATGCAATAATTCATTTCAAAGCAATTCAATAATATTGAAGTATAATCAGAAAAATATTTAGGTAAATGAAAATTGTTTACTTTATATAAAAGTATAACTGACACATTACTCTATATGAGAATCATATTAATAAATACAACAAAATACAGTGTATATAAGAAAATAAGATACATAATTTCTAATGCCTATATTCAAGGATTGCCCAGTAAGATATTGGAAGTGGATCAAGGAATACATAATCCTTAAGGATCTTGTTGGGAGTACATGAGTTTTATACTTTAAATTCTTCAGGGAGATCAAGATGAGGAGTATGATAACGATCAGGGGAGTGGCGGGACTATCCAAGGGGGGTGCGGGGTGTCCAGGGGGGTGCGGGGTGTCTAGGGGGGTGGGGTCGTCCGGGGGGTCGGAGGTGTCTAGGGGGTCGGGGTGTCCAGGTGGGCGGGCTGTCCGCGGGGGTGGTCAGGCTGTCCAATGGGGTAGGGGGATTCCAGGGGGTGGGCGGGCTGTCCAAGGAGGTGAGCGGGGTTTCCAGGGGGTGGGTGGGGTTGTCCGGGGGGTACAGGGTGTCCAAGGGGTGGGCTGTCCAAGGAGGTGAGCGGGCTGTCCGGGGGGGGTACAGGGTGTCCAAGGGGGTGAGGGGTGTCCAGGGGGGTGGGTGGGCTATCTAAGGAGGTGAGTGGGGTGTCCAGGGGGTGGGTGGGGCTGTCCGGGGGGGTACAGGGTGTCCAGGGGGTGGGCTGTCCAAGGAGGTGAGCGGGCTGTCCGGGGGGCGGGCTATCCAAGGAGGTGAGCGGGCTGTCCGGGGGGGTACAGGGTGTCCAAGGGGGGTGCGGGGTGTCCAGGGGGTGGGCGGGCAGTCCAAGGAGGTGAGCGGGGTGTCCAGGGGGTGGGTGGGGCTGTTCGGAGGGTACAGGGTGTCCAGGGGGTGGGTTGTCCAAGGAGGTGAGCGGGCTGTCCAGGGGTGGGTGGGCTGTCCAAGGAGGTGAGCGGGCTGTCGGGGGGCGGTACAGGGTGTCCAAGGGGGGTGCGGGCTGTCCAGGGGGGGTTCGGGGTGTCTAGGGGGTGGTGGGGTCGTCCGGGGGGTTGGAGGTGTCTAGGGGGTCGGGGGGTGTCTAGGGGGGTCGGGGGGTCCAGGTGGGCGGGCTGTCTGCGGGGGTGGTCAGGCTGTCCAATGGGGTAGGGGGAGTCTAGGGGGGTGGGCGGGCTATCCAAGGAGGTGAGCGGGGTGTCCAGGGGGTGGGTGGGGCTGTCTGGGGGGTACAGGGTGTCCAGGGGGTGGGCGGGCTGCCCATGGGGGGTACGGGGTGTCCAGGGGGTGGGTGGGCAGCCCATGTGGGTGGCGGGGCTGTCCGGGGGGGCTTTCCAGGGGGGTGGGCGGGCTGTCCATGGGGGGTGGTCGGGCTGTCCACGGGGGTGGAGGCATTGTCCAGTGGGGTCGAGGGTGTCAAGGGGGTGGGGGGGCTGTCCACGGGGGGTGGTCGAGCTGTCCACGGTTGATTCATTTGATGACATAGTATAGGTATATTTATATGAAAAGAATACCCCCACAATAATCATGTAGCCCTGTCATTAGTCTAAACCCCTAGAACACATAAAAGAATCTAGTATGGACATTTACTAAAATATTTAACACCATAAGAATAAAAATACACTCTAAATATAGTTTGAGAGTATATAATGGTGTGTGTGAAAAAAATGATATTAAATCAATTTAAATGAATATGGAACAAATTAGGGTTTACAATACACTAAGAGTACCTCAAACAATCCAAAACCACTATAGCTCCACATATTTAACTTCATGAAACAGGACCTGGAAATCTTACCTATGTCTTTACTGATGACCACCTAATTGGAACACTATTTATGGTTCTTGAACACAAGGAACAAACTATGTTTGGTCTCTACTAACTCAATCACCCCCTTGTAGATCATAATCTTGTTTCCCCTTATACTAAAATAGTCTCACTGGAAGCTACTTCTAATGCTGGTCCTAAACCATTCACTATCCACAAAACAATGATCAAAGAATCATTGGACACATCTTAATGACGATACAAGCTCATCACATAAACACATCAAAACAGAAACAAAAACATATAGGATGGGTCTAAATCAAAAACATAATTAGATAAATTTCAATAAAAAATAAGGTACCAGTTAATAAGATACCTTAAACACATAAAAATAAAAACAAAAACATAAACACGTCAAAATCAAAAACACAGAAACAAAAACATATAGGATGGTTCTAAATCAAAAACATATAGGTTAAATCAAAATAGAAACAAAAACATAAACACATCAAAATCAAATCTAAAAACTGAAATATTAGATAAATTTCAATAAAAATAAGGTGACGGTTAATAAAATACCTAATTTAGGATGGGTCTTATGAGATTTGAAAGTAGATTCAACACCTTGGATGGGATGGAAGAAGAGGAACCTGAAGGAGCTCGAAGATCCAAACTGGTCTGGCAGAAGGAGATCCAAAATCGCCCGCCTGTTGATCCCGTTTAGGGTTCTGTATCGCGAATGGGGGAGAGGAAGGGCTGCTTCCAATTTGGGGGAAAGTTGTGCCAATGGTTTTTAAAAACTGTTGGTATATACTTTCAGGGCACACCTATACCAAAGGTTCATTATAACCATTGGTAAAAACCTCCCCCAACCACACCTATACCGACGGTTCTTTAGAACCGTTGGGAAAAACCTCCCCTAACCACATTTTTACCAATGGTTCAATGAGAACCGTTGGTAAAAATCCCCTAAACACATCAATACCAACGTTTTACTAGAATCGTTGGTAAAACCTTCCCTAAACCATCCTTTACCAACAGTTCTATGAAACTGTTGGTATGTAAGTGTGGGGAAAAACCCAAATTCCAGTAGTGACAGGCATGAAAATACAAACAATGTATATAAACAAAGTGCAGTTGAAAATAAGTCAGAACATACAGATAATAATCATAGGAATTTCCAAAATATATCTAGAATAAATCCCTTTACATACTTAGTTCAAACTCAACTATCATCATATGGTGCATCTTCATATTCAATAAACAACTTGCCTCTCTGAACTAACCTTACCAATGTCACATCCCACCTAGCCTCTCAGCAAATCCAGGGGTATCAACTCATCTAATGAGGGTCGATAAGAAACTATCACTCGACTATCTAGATGGTTCCTATTGATCCCATGATAATAGTACATGGAGAATGAGGAGGTCCTCGCACACATGGTATAAACCAATAACCCAAAAATTCAATTGTGCATTCCTAACCCAACCTCTAACAACACTTATGTGATGACCCTCTCCTCAAAGGGCCTACCATAGTGGTGGCCATCACACATAGAACCATTCCAAAAGTTCTAGTTGGGCCTACATGTCATGTCACATTGAAACCAATATTCCAAAATGTTAGAAAGAACCAACCAGGCCTTAATCTATCCAAAACCAATTCATTTCCAAAACCATTTCTGAAACCAAGGTAAAAACATATGACATGCACTAAAGGTTCCAAACGGGTCTTAATTATCATTTAATTACCAAATTATACCTCAATGATTCCAAACATTCCTATCTTTAAGATACACATTTGAGAACCACATTTAAGATCATTTGGAAACCAAATAACCATTGGATAAAAACCATGGGTTTTAAAAAAACCCATTGAAAAGGTAGAAGGCTAACAGAGATGATAAATGGAGGAGGAACATTTGGAAAATCAAGTTCAATTGGGACATTTTTTTTTCATAAATCCATTATCATTTGTGAGCCCATCCATATTTGCACTCTGTACACATATGGATGTTTCCATATCCAATGGAACACTTTAAACATTACCAAATCCCGTGAAGTTTAAAATTTAGATATGAAAATAGCTTTGCAACCACAAAGAGTCGCTCAAACCACACACCAACTTTAAATCGTGAGAAAACCCAGACAACCAAGACTAAATAAGTCCAAACACCACCCCAAGTGTTCAATTATATTTCAAAAAGTATATTTTCATTTCATAAAACATATTTCATATATATATACATACACATAATTAAAAAAACCTTTGAAACCCCATTTACATTAAATTTCTATTATGAAAACACCACAAAAAAATGTATGCTAGCACACCACAAGAATTTTTATTTCATTTAAAAATAATTGAAGAAATTCCAAGAATCAAATGGAATGTGCTGAAAAGAAAAATGATGGAAAAACCTACCTCAACAACAAGTTCATACAATAAAACTCCAAGGGAAGGAAGAAAATTTCCCAAGAAGCAATATACACAAGCTACCATTCAAGAAATATTAATCAAACATCACCCATTCACCCTAGGGTTCAGCCAAGAGTGGATCCTCTGATGAAAAACTGAGGAACCAAGGGATAAGGATAAGAAAAGGATAAAACTAACCAAAATTGAAATAAATTTACCTAGAAACCTCAAGGGAGATTCAATGGAGTAAGGATAGAAATAGTGGAGGGTCTTGGGAGATCCCAAGATGTGATTAGGTCAAACAAGAGAGGAGAACCCCAAAATTGGATTAAAAAGTGAGGGTAAAAGAGGAAATTTAAATTTTTAAGCACCTAGGAAAGTCAAATTATTTGGCCACATGGTTTTCCAAACTGTGTGCCAACCATTTACACCCTACTAGAGAGAAGGTACATCAGCATGGACTAGGTGTACATTTTAGGAAACTTTGTTCCAACCGTTCAAAATGGCCCTATCAAATTATAGAGCTTCCCTGCATGGGTAGGCCACAAGGTTTCTCCTAACCATGTGCAAGTCATGCGACATTCCCTAGTAGCCAACCTCAAGATACACAGTTTACCCTGGGCCTCACATGGTTTGGCCAAACCATACTCAAACTGTGCATAGGGCCAAAACCCACCCAAAAAACACCAAAACTCAAAAAAAATCACTAGGAAATCTATCCAAACCTTTACTAAAAGATCCAACATCAAGAAATTAATAAAATAAAATAAAACTCGTGGTTGGGGTGAGAAAATTCTCCCCACCACAATCAATTTATACTCCTAGAAAGTCCTTAGGCCAAATGAGATCCAAAATACAATCGTAAAATGGAATGAAACCAAATGGAACCATGAATATCAGTGTGAAATTTCCCTCAAAAAATAACACTTGACTTGTTCAATAAATATTCACACACAAAAAACATTGGTAAGAGAGGAGGGTTATCCACACCACAATATACCAAATAGCATGACTGAAATTTGAAGAAACCAAAAAATATCAATGATGGGTGTCCCCTCCATTTTGGAACCAACTGGATTAGAACACCCTTAGAACTCCCTGTACAGAACGACATGGGAAACCCAACATGAAGCTACTTAGAAAATCCCCACACTGATCAACCCCAACCACATGGGGACCTGATGAAATTACTCCAAAATATATAGATAACTAAAACACAATTCACAATATCCCCAAGACATGAACATTTCTTAAAGGAATGAAACTTAAAACCTAGAACGATGCACAACCAGCTAACTGAACAAGGTTTACAACATAGAACACAGCTACAAGATTACAATAAGGAAGGATACTCAAATAATCACCAATAAAAATTAAAATTATCTTAACTAAAAAAATGATACCAGCAAGCTACAAGAATGATAATACCACCAATATTTTACAACAAAAAAGGGACTTTTGAAAATGAAGGAAAATATAATAAGGGGACCCAAATCGTCTACACTCCGTTGGTGGAGAAAAAATATAATCTAAGGTTCTACACACCCTTGAATATTGTGGACTATGTGAAGAGATTCACTCTAGGGATTATGTATATATCCTTGATGTCTTGATGAATTTGATAACTCGTAGTCAAGATCTGACATCCTCTAACTAAGACTTCTTTTCCTAGAAATGATTCTTGCAGAACTTCTCCAAGTGACCCAAATACCAACATGGATGACAAGCCTTCGAATCATTACAATAATATGGATTTGAATTCCAGAATTGACCACATTGAAAGCAGACAAGCTTATGTTCTGATGATGGGAAAAATACTGAAAAAGGAGTCTCCTCCAGAAAAAGTTCCTCTAACACAAACTTCTTACTAGATGGGGAACCTTCATGCATGTCAAAATAAATTGGATTACCAACCTCCAATGATTCTTATTAGAAAACCACCTCATCTATAAACTCTTCTTCAACTAATATATTGAAATGAACTTCCCTAGATTAGAGATCTAACAAATTTATCTCTAGAAAAATTCCCCATATGAAGAGAAAAGCTTTTAGTTGATCCTATAATGCTACCTCATGAGAAAAAAAACTGACTCCTTGAAGTGATCCACATTGGCCTTCACCATCTACTGGCCTTGCTAAATGATCAATAGATCTAAAACATTCTTTTCCTTCACCTCCACTCTAATGAACCATTAGATTAAAGTGGTCTTAAAAACTTCCTTGGAAATCCAAAAATTTAATGATGTTGGGATGATCACCTTCCACAAATCTAAACTTTTTCCTCTAAGAAAACCCAAAACGACATGCACTCACATGGCTTTAAGAGTTACCAATGACCTAAAAAAACCATCTACTTTCTCAATCCACTCCACATCCTCTAATAGACCCCAATAACCATGTAAAACTAGTAAAAACTAAGAACTTTATCCCACCACTCCACTAGGAGTCTAGGAAAAACCCAAAACTGGGCGAGACTCACTAGGAACCTTCAATGCCTTTCTAGGAGGCATACTCTGAAAAACATAACAAAAAAAATAAAAATCAACACCCAACTATAATTCAACAAAAAATAACATCCCACACCAAAAAATCCATCTCATAAGACAAACACATAAAACAGATCCAAAATATTCTTTCAAAAACTACCACTTAAATTCCAATTTCAAAACCTCATTCTTCCAAGGCCACTTCTGAATACCAAAATCCTCTTACAAATAAATTTTAAAACACCAAAGACCTATTTTTTAAACAAAACCAATGATAAGATAATTTTAATTTTGAAAACCATTTTCCTAAAAAATCATTTTCAAATTTAAATCCACTCATGCTAAATAAAATCAATCCAAGACAAAACTCACACCAAACATTAAAAATAGGGAACTAGAGGCCATTCATAACCTGGCCACATGGTTGAATAGACCATGCCCCCAAGAAAGAACCATCAACTAGGGATATCCTAATATGTGAACTTGGGATCCACATGGGTCACTACTCAATATAAGCCCACTACACATCACCAGCTAATTTCCATTGTCATTTTGTATCCACACATACCAAACAAAAGACTAAAGTCCAAGACTACCTCTAGTACCTAGAGGATCAATATAAGAAAGGGTTCATGACATCCTTGTCATACCTACCTATTGAGTCCTGGCAGTACTAATATCTAATCTACGTGATGTCCCAAATAATAAAGATCTTCCCTAATAAAATTTTTTCATGAACCAGGCTAGAGTTCCATCCAAACCGACACCCGAACTGATCTGCACCAATGCCCGATAGAAATTCCCAATCCTCACAGGTTAGTGAATAGATCTGAGCATCAAATATATAAATGTTGGAACTATTTATCCCAAGAACAACTAGGATCAAATAACCAATAAGTGAATGCATCATAAAAAAATAACTGAACACTAATAAATACAACTATATCCGGATACAACAACAACTTAACAGAAACTAAAAAAACTAAAACCATACCAGAACTACATGATCTCCACGTGACCTTTAGTCACCGCCACCCAGAAATAACAGACTATTCCATAGGAAAAATAAAACTAGAAACCTGAAACTATAAAATAGCTCAAGTCTATTGACACTAAGTGGCACTAGTAGGGTGTGAGAAAAAACAGCTCAGTAGTTAAGCACCACAGACTCAATACATTTCCTTTTTTAGAATAATCCATAAAAACTAGTTTTAAATACATATAGAATATTGTGATTTTTTCATTTTTAAGAACCAAAAAAGTCTTTCTATAAATCCACTTTCAAAGACAAGCACAAGATTCCCTTTCAAACTATTTTTCCAATTTAAAATCTAGTTCATTAATTAATACCCATATAAGAAACCAAACCGGGTGATAAAAGATAATATGATAAAAATAAGGGAAATGTTATAGGCATGAAAATAAAAATAATTTAATTAGGAAAAGTGGAGCATAAAATAAGAAAGAATAAATAGATAATAATCATGGGAATTTCCTAAACATCTCTAGAAGGAATACCTAGACGTACACAGTTAGGTTTCACCTACGGATATATGGTGTAGCTTCATAGTTAATAACTAACTTGATACTATAAAATAGAATCACCAGTAGAATATCCCACCTTGACTCTCATAAAATCCATGGGGTACCAACCCGTCTGATCAGGGTCGATAAATGGCCACCACTCGACCCTATAGATGACGCATAAGAATCTCATGATAATAGTACATGGATAATGAGGAGGTCCTCACAATTGTGGCATGATCTTTCTTCCCTATCCCATCCTCCAATACCACCTATTTAATGACACTATCCTTAGAGGGACTTCCATAAAGGTTCCCATCACACAGAGAACCATTCAAATAGTGCCAAATAGTCATACATGTCACATCACTTTGAAACCAATTTCCTTAAATGTCAGAAAGTACCAAATGAGCCTTAATATTTCTAAAACCAATTAATTTATGAATATATTTATGAAACCAAGGTAAAAACATACAACATGCTCTAAAGGATCCAAACGGGCCTTCATTATTATTTAATTACCAAACCATACCTAAATGTTGCCAAATGGGCCTAGATTTAGGAAACGCATTTGAGAACTACATTTATGATAATTTAAAAATTAAGGAACCATTTAATAAACACCATGAGCTTTAAAATAACCATTTAAAGGGTATAAGGATAATGGAGATGAGAAATATAAGTGGAAGATTTTGAAAATTAGGTTCAAGGGGAGGCATTTTTTATAGAAACCCATTCTCATTTGTCAGCCCATCCATATCTGAACTTTGTGCACATATGGATGTGTCTACATCCATTTTAACCCTTAAAAAATACCATATTACATTAAGTTCAAAATTTATAAATGAAAAGATCTTTCAAACCATAAAGAGACACTCAAAACACATGTCAAATTTAATTCATGAGTAAAACCAAACTACCAATCCTATGCAAGTCCAAACACCACCCCAAGTACTCAATTATATTTTTAAAAATCAATTGGAACTTCATAAAAGATGTTTCATACATATATAAATAGGAATAATTAAATAAAACGTTTGAAAAACCATTTACATAAATTTACCATTATGAAAACACCATAATAGTATATGAAAAAACACTAAAACAATTTTAATCACATTTAGAACTTATTTAAGAAAGCACAAGAATCAAATGGAATGTGATAGCAAGTAAAATAATGTAAAAACCTGCCTCAATGATGTTCACACACAAAGAAAATATATGGGGAGGAAGAACAAGGCCCATGAAACAATACACACACCTTTACATAGAAGAAACACCAACCAAATATCAACCCTTCACCCTAGGGTTCATCCAAGAGAGAATCCACAAAAGAAAAAGTGAGGAACCAAGGGAGAAGGAGAAAAAGAGGAGAATGTTAAGAAAAAAATGGAGAGAAACATACCCAGTAACCTCAAGGGATCTTCAATATAGTAATTAAAGTAAGGGTGGAGGGTCATGGGACCTCCCATGGTCACCTAGATCGAACAAGGGATGAGAAACCTCGAATGGGTTTAAAACTAAAGAGGGGGAAAAGAGAAAATTCAAATTTTTAGGAACATGGGGTTGTCGCATGATTTGGCCACATGGTTTTCCAAACTATGCACCAACCATGCACACCCTACTGAAGATAATTGACACATGTGCATACCGACATCATGGTTTAGGAAACCTTGTGCCAAAAATAAAAAACGGATATGAAAATTTGCAGAACTTCCCCACATGATTTCCACATGGTTTCTCTTAACTATGAACAAGTAGTGTTCTGTTTCATCAACACCAACCTCAAGACTCAAAATTTTCCTTGTTACTCACATGGGTTGACCTAACCATTCTCAAACCATGCATAGGTCCAAAGCCCACCCAAAAACTCCCAAAGTAAAAAAAAAATCCACCCAAAACTTGACCCAAACCTCAACCAAAATATCCAACATCAAGAAAAAAATAAAATAAAATAAAAATTGAGGTTGGGGTGTAAAAATAGAATAATGTGAGAATTTTCCTTAGTTCAACCATTATTTTGATGTAATAATAATGTTTATGAATATATTATTTATCCCATTAAAATAAAAATTGAAGAATGTGAGGTTATATGAAGCACATAGTTTATCATTATCTATCCATTATATGGGTATGAAGATTTATAGAGATATAAAAGATCATTTATTATGTGATAACCTAAAATGGGATGTTTTAGAGACTTAATCTCAATGCCTGGTGTGCTAACATGTTAAATAAGAGAAATAGATTTATAAGGGGATGGTAATACCAATACCCATACTAGAATGGAAAATGGAAATCATTACCATGATTTTCTCAGTGAATTCCCCAAAAATCTAATGGGGAAAATTTGATTATGGATGTAGTTTATCACCTAATGAAATCAACATATTTAATTTCCATCACAGAATACTTTTCTCTAGTCATCCTTCAGGGATATACGTTATTTAATTGGTAAGGTTTTATGGAGTATGACATTATGTTGTATTGGATTCGGATTTGAACGTTACCTAGATGTTCTAGATAATTGTTCATTATGTGTGGAATATAGTATTGATATTTATCACTACATATCATCCTAAGATAGATGGTCAGTATGAGAAGACATCTCAAACCCTAAAAGAATTTTTGAGATATTTTCTATGGATTTAAAAGGTGGTTGGGATCAATAGCTTCCTTTTTGTAATTTTATTACAATAAATCTTTCACTCAAGAATTTAGATATCTCCTTTTAAAGACCTGTATGGAATGATGTATAAAACACCAATATGATGAGATAATGTTAGAGAAAAAACTATTTGGTCTATAATAATATGATGATATGGTAATGAATGTTAGAGTCATTAAACATCACATTTGGTAATCTATGTGTGAATTTAATGATTATGATGACAATTGTCACTGAGATCTAGACTGTGAAGTTAGTGATAAGGTATTTCTATGATTATATCCTTAGAATAATGTTTTGATATTTGGTATAGAGGGAAATGTGATCTATAGATATAACTACCACTCTCGAATTCATAATCATGTGAAGATGGTTTTATATCACTCGGATATTCCACTAACTAAATTTTTAGTTCACAATGTATTCTATGAAACTCTTATAAGGAAGTACAAACTAGATAATTCACGTGTACTATACTAAAAGGTCACACCACTAGAGTAATATCTCTTTTATGTGGAAAAATAAGTGTAGATTATATATCTAAGAGATAAAATGGTGTGGAAAAAGACAACTCACTTATTCCATGTGTTGTGGATAAATTATAAATTTGGTGAAGTTATGTGGGAATCCAATGATGTTATGAAGAAGAAGTATCCTTAATTGTTTATATGAGAGTGATGAAATATAAAGGGAAAATTTTTATAAGGGGGTAAGAATTTAGCACACTGATATTTTAGGATATATATTTCTTTAAATATATCTAATTTATTTGGAAATTTTCTTTACATACAACATTGTTTTTAAATGCATTACATTATACTATGAATATATTATTATTTAATGTGATTGTTACTACCCAGTTGTTGGATAGAATGGTATGAATAGAAAAAATGTATTGTGATAAAAAAAAATTAGAGTTGTATAAAATGATAAAAAAATTACTAATTGATTATAAAATAAAATAAAATAATTTGATGGTAAAAATAAATTCTTCCTGGAAAACATATTTTATATGAACAATGTACATTTATATCCTAATAAATAAAAGTAACCACTATTTATTAATGATTTAAATGAATTTTATATATTTTATAGCCAATCAAATGATTAAAAATTCATCTAATGGTTTTTACATGGCATGTAATAAGAATAAACCTATTTTTATGTATCAAGAACATTTTCTATAAATAGTTTTCATTCAGTTTTGAATTATTTTTTATAATGAATTTGGTCCACTTATAGAAATTTAATTAGTTAATATCAGTTAAATTTTTGGATTCAACATGTCCAAATATTTTTATTAAGACAAATTCTTTTTTTCATAATTAATAGTAAATAAATTAATGAAAACATATGAAATTTAAGGTTAAAACGGTTTTACTAGGGGGAGGGGGTTAAAAATAGTAAAGAGAAAAAATACCACATAATTTTAAATAAATATTATTGTATGAATAGAATTTAACCATGTAATATCCTACCTTCAATTTCATGGAAATTTTTTCCACTTTCTTTTGAATGTTACATTATATTATTTAATTGTTTTAAGTAATTATGTGCATGTCACTTCCCTCACTTATAAAGGGAACCTCTTATCATCACTTATTCATAGAATTTGAGACCAATATCTCAGCCAATACCTTCCCAAAATCCAATCTATATTCCTTACCTTCATTATTTATCTCCTTGTATTATCCTAAGACCATCCAATGAAGTATTAAGGTGTAACTCAATGATTCTCTATGAAGAATAGGAAATAGCCTTACCCATCTCTTTCAATGTTATTTCTTATTCCACTTACTCTAAATATTTTATATCCATATAAAACAAATTACTTCAATAAAAATAATATAATTCAATGTTATTATGATTATGGTAAAAACATTTTCTATCTCCATATCATCCATTTTAGAATTATAACATCACTTCTACATACATGTGGACTACCACCTCCCCAAAGTAATGTGATTCTTTACTTATTTAATCATTACATGGGTGCTAAGAAAGTAATATTAAATGAATATATATAATATTTATGATATAATTATGAATCTATCATTGTCATTTATTATTTTACTTTATTTGGTTACATCCACAGAAAAGTGAAAACATCACTTGTACAGACATACAGACTATTGTCTCAACGAAGTGATGCAATTCATTATTCAATTCTGATTTATATGAATGGTTATAAAAGTTTATATAAAAAATTTGTAAAATAATTATTTCCTAATTATGAATATATATATATATATATGATGAAACCATGAAATAATTGTAATAAATAAAATACTCAACCAGAAACATTCATCGAAAATTTATCAGTTTTCACCTAAATGTTCATTTTAATGAGGAGAATGTTAATGAGATGATAATGATAAATTATAAACGAATGATAAAAGGGAGTTTTTTATGAATATGGTACTATAATATATTTATAAGAAATATATATTGATTATAAAATAGGTTTGAATATGTATGAAGAAATATGTGACTTGAGGTAAGGGTTTATGTTATAATCCCATTTCTTTTCGAAATTTTCTATGCAATATTTCCCTCTACAAAAATTATATAGATCATATCCTTTAAAACACATATAATTTCTTGTTCTTTATTATTCTTGTAATTTTTAAGTTATATTACCATTTTACTCTAATTAATAATTAAAATGATTAAGAAAATTTTTAAAATAAAAATCAACCTTATTTCCTCTTTAGTCGAAAACTTTTTCTTCCATATACATTTTAATAAAAATGTTTCCAATAATACTATTTTTAATGATGCAATAATTTTTTAATGTACTTTTCATCCATATTTTAATTTCATCTAAAATATTTTAAAAGTAATTTTTTTAAAAAAAATCTAAACTATTTATTTTTTATTTATATAAATATGCTTTAGGGATTTTATAATTCATTGGGTATTTGATCAAATGATACCATACACTTTTACCATCTAAATGGATTATGATGATAATGATTTAATTATGATTCTATGAATCTCATTTCATTCCCATGATATAATTATGTTAGAGGAAATATTTATGAAACACATTACTTTTTATAGGTTATTCAATAATCAAATAATGGAATGTTTATGAAACCAATTTTCTTTCTAAGATATATGATATGATGAATGTGTTTTTATCTTTTGGAACATGTATATATGTTAATAATTTTTCGAGATGTGGTCCTGGATTATATATCCCTTCAATTCATTGGTTAAAGAATGATATATTACAAGATAACATCAACTAGAATGGAGAGTGAACCCAGTTCAGTAACAGACTATGTCTGTTATGATAGTATTGGAAGTGAACCTTAACTAAGGAAATGATGGAATAAAGAGTCAAACCAATGAATTATAATAGTCTAGGAAGGGATACTTGACTAAGGAAATTATTTTCTAATCTTATGTGTATGTTGTAAACTTATTTCTTCTTCTTATGATATGTTCTCATGGATCATGATTGATTATGTATGATTCCACACACTTATGACTTATGTATTTTGTTATAAAAAACCCAATTCCATGATTCGTGATTAATGATCTTTGACTTGTTGTGGGTAAATTTCTTAAGTTATGATCATATTATAAAACCCTTGTTCTTATTTTATTCTCACCTATGATCATTTGTTGATATCTTCTATTTTTACCCTTACTAAGAATATGATATCACCCATTCTTATTTTTTATTTTTATATCTTATGAAATTTTTTAATGTAGAGTATGTTTATGAAGTGTACTATTTAAGAGGAAAATAGCATAATAATTTGATACTATTTTATGAAATATGAAAAATATGTTTCTAGTATCTGATAATACAAAACCTTTACTATTTTGGGGATTTTATTTTTTAGATGTATATTCAATATTCATACAAAATTATGTAATATTTATGTAAGAAATACTTGGGTATCCTAAAAAACTTCTCCATCTAATGATCCTTTACATGATCAGAGCACTCCCCTTATATGTTTTTAGACATTGATGTAAGAAATCACAAAACACCATTTTGCAATATCATATCCTCCTTTGTTTAATTTATCTTTAGATGATCGAAAGGATCGTCTTGTTGGACCACTACCTCTTGAGATCATGAGGACCGACCTACCAATATGAACACCACATGTTTTTGGTGTCATTTATTGTTCATATCTATGGAAATGTGTATTAGTCTCTGGACTTGAGATCATTATCAATTTGTTCCATTGGATTACATAATTTGATGCAAGGAAAACCCCATGATAATGAAATTATAGTGAGGTATCTTGCGTTGGGTTTATCATTGGTGGTATGAAATTGGTTGAATGGACAATATAGGATTTTTCGCTTCTGGGTTGAGGAAATAACTTAACACAGGCCTGGTTGATTAGGATGGTAGTGGATTCATAGTACCTTAGCCAAGGTATTCCAGGTTAAATCCATCCAGTTATATCAACAAATAACAAATCAAGAAAGGATGATGACACAAGTTTTCATCCCGCTTTACGAGATATCTTAGGACAAAGATAATATATTACACATTATGTGGTTGTAGGTTTTTTGTCATTTATATGAGTATTCCTTTTCTCCTTAGGTGCCTTGATGGGTTTCTAGACTCTACTCTTGAATTGTGAATACTATCCACTTCTATTGAGATAACGGCCTAGATTGTCACACATAATTTTGTATTCAAGAATCTACCCTATTCTGTTGAATAAGTACTTAGAACAAAGTGGACCCCACCACAGCGTCTGACTGTTGTCATAGTCATCGATCAGGAATGAATAAATTAATTAATTCTTATTCAAGTAAATAATTATTGTGTTTAATTTATTTATTAAATGTATTTACAAGTTAAGTAAATATCTGGAATAATATTACTTGAATGAATATTATTTTAATATTTTAGGTACCTTTAATATTAGAGGGATTTTTGAGTCGAGTTAATGACTCAGTTTTATCATGAAATATATTTAATATATATTACAAGTATGTGATAAAATATAAATAATATTTACGACAAAAAAATTAATCATAATTATTTATTTAGTGGACATTAAATAAACAGGGGTCGACAAACCCTTTTGGGTATTTGGGGCATCCACTATTTAAAGGAGAGAGAGAATATCCCTAGTGACTATTCACTATGAGGTTTCCATAACCTCTCTCTCCTCTCCCACTTTCTAGAGAGATAATTTCTTGATCCAAGGGATCGAATCGATGTCATCTCCTTTCATCGAAGCCACATCGATGTGGTGATCTACATGACATCGAAAGCTCCATCGGATCTCTGTGCTAGCACAATGAATTTTATGATCGATGCTCCAATGAATTTTTGATGCCTGAGTGGATGATCTATTGGGATTATTATTTGGATCCTTCATGCAATGATCACCGGAGATAAGAAGATGTTGACCACAACTTCATGTGAAAAATATATGTTTTTGATTTTATTTTTGTGCTCTATTTAAATTAAGAGAGATCATTGAATTATATTGGGGTTTGGATCATCGGAGACGACAAGTTACATTTTCTTGAAGACGAAAATTTTTAAATCCCCAACCCACTAGCTTCTTTTGTGCGCCCCAATATCTTCAATTGATATTAGAGCAATCATGTGAATTTTTAGAGCCATGAAAATAAAATTTTCCTTAAATTTAATTAGATGGCCTTAAATCGATCCCAACGCATCTAATCATTATTCAATCTGAGGTTAGATGGCTAAGTTACAGCTATATTAAAAAAATTATAGATCAAAATTGTTCTTCCTATGAGTATTAAAATAGAAATAAATCATTTTATTTTCATGGCCATTTTGAGTTTTTCCAGCCCGTACATGCCAGATTCTGGTTCTCAAAGTAATTCTGGCCAGTGTTCACTTGAATAATAATAAAATTATTTTATAATTATAATTATATTATTATAATGATTTTATACTAACAATAGGTTTAAGAATTCTAGGCCGGATGTTTTCCACACAAACAAAACCACAACATGGCTGGGTGGAATTATTCTACAAAATCAGTTAAAGGGGAAAAATAAAAAATGTTTTTGGTGGTGGAAATAACCTTTTTATTAACAAAGAAAAGCAGAAAAAACTTTTGGGGGAACCTTGGATTCCCAAGGAGGCCATCTGAGAGCCATATCCTCCCCTCTTCCTACTTTTTATCGTCTCCAGTACCTCTTTTTACAGGATGGTTCGGTGATATGGGGGGATCTTGACACGTGTTCTTTTTACAAGTGGCATCATCCGGTCTGCTTGAGGTGAGGAAGGGTAATTTCGTATCAAGGCCAAATTTTAGCACGCGCGAAATTTCCTGGGCTGCGCGCCAGAGATTTGGCGTTGCGGCGTTGTAGAGTAGGTGCAGTCCCGGAGTAGGGCGGCATTGCGGCGCTCTGGTGCATTTTCATTCATCGTTCGGGCAGGGTGAGGTTCGAGCAGGGCAAGGGTTGTGGAGTAGGGCGGCGTTGCGATGCTCTGGTGCATTTTCGTTCGAGTTTCGGGCAGGGCGAGATGATCGTTTGAGATTTCAAAGTTCCCCTTATAATGGATAGCGATGAAGGTATTGCAGGCGAGTTTATTTGATGTCCTTTTTGGTTGGTTTTGTTGTAAATATGTCGAGCTATGTTTTCTGAAGTTTGAGTTGGTCTTTTTACTGGAAGTAATATAGAGTTTTGTTGCATTGTGGTACTTCCAGTGGTGGTTTTTTCCCGGGTTTTTTGCAGTGAAACTTCCACTTTATGTCCAAGTTCGTCTCGATGTCTACTGGAGGTTCCACTGGACGTTCCACTAGATGTTCCACTGGATGTTCCACTGGATGTTCCACTGGATGTTCCACTAGATGTTCCACTTCAAGTTCCATTGCAAGTTGTCGTGCTATATATTTTTGTTGCATTGTGGCACTTTCAGTTGTTTTGGCAGTGAAACTTCCACTTGATGTTCAAGTTAGTCTCCACGTCCACTAGAAGTCCCATCGGAAGTTCCACTAGAATTCCCACTGGAAGTCCCACTGGAAGTTCAACCTAAAGTTCCACTGGAAGTTCCACGGGAAGTTCCACTTGGAAGTCCCACCGGGAGTTCCACGGGAAGTTCCACTGGAAGTCCACTAGCAAGTTCCACAAGAAGTTCCACCCGAACTTCCACTAGAAGTCCCACTGGAAGTCCCACTAGAAGTTCCACCGGAACCTCCACTCAAACTTCTACTGGATAATATATTTTATAATTTTTTTATTTAAAATTTCAGAAAAATAATTATATTATAATTTTTATTTAGTTACATTGTTGTTTTATATATATCTGTAACTTCAAGTGGAACTTCCACCTGAAGTTCCACTAGAAGTTCAACTTGAAGTGCCACTGGAAGTCCCACCAGAAGTTCCATAGGAATTTCCACTGGAAGTTGCACTGGAACTTCCAGTGGACTTTCAGTGGAACTTCCAGTGGAACTTGCAGTGGAACTTCCAGTGGAACTTCCGGTGGAACTTCCTGTGGAACTTCCGGTGGAACTTCCAGTGGAACTTTCGGTGGAACTTCCAGTGGAACTTTTGGTGGAACTTCAGGTGGAACTTCAGGTGGAACTTCCGGTGGAACTTCAGGTGGAACTTCAAGTTGAACTTCAGGTGGGAAATGGATTAAATCCTATTATATCCTATTATAAAGTTAATGTACTTTTCTTGAAGTATTGTTTTTTGTTTCAGGGTGTTTCAATGTTGTTGATGTTGATGTAGATGTTGTAGCAGCTTGTACTAAACCAGTTGTAGGGATGACGTTCAAGTCACTTCATGAAGCACAATGTTTTTATGTCACATATGGGGGAGTAAATGGCTTCAGTGTACGCCGGAAATACTCTAATAAAAGGAGAAAGGATAAATCAGTTGTCACATCAAGCCTTTATGCATATAGCAAAGAAGGTCGTAGGAAGATTGGCAAACGTGATAGCATGGTGAAATTTTCTCGGGCTGAGACATGTATAGGTTGTCTTGCTAGAATGGGGGTTAGTTTATTGTCTTCTGGGCAATATGCATGTACTATATTTGTTGAAGAGCATAATCATCCCTTGCATAGGCCCGAATCAATTCATATGATGAGGTCCCAAAGAAAAATAATAGAAGCACAAGCATATGAGTTAGATGTGAATGCTTCTGTGGGTATTAAACCAAATGCACTACTAGAAATACAATGTTTCCCAACGGTTCAGAACCGTTGGGAAAGGCCTTCTAACCGTTGGTATATCATATACCAACGGTTCTGAGAACCGTAGGGAAGTAAGCCATTGGGAAAGGTTTTCCCAACGGTTTACAGGCAACCGTTGGCATATGCTGGGAAAATCAAATATACCCCAACGGTTCTGTAAAACCATTGGGAAAAACTATCCCAACGGTTTGGCCAGAACCGTTGGGAAATCCCAATAGTCAACAACTATCCCAACGGTTCTGTAAAAACGTTGGGATAATGTTTCTCCATGGATCCTTTTCCCAATGGTTCTAAACCGTTGGGAAAACATCTATTTACCAACGGTTCAATGAACCGTTGGTAAATAGAGGATCTCTAGGCTATGCCAATGGTTTAAAATCGTTGGCATACCCTGCACAGCAGCCTCCCAGCAGGCAGCCTGGCAGACTGCCTGCAATTCCTGCAATTTGAACCAGGGGCCTCATTGGGACTCATTTTGAGCTCATTTTCAATCCAATAATTGTACCTGCAATAAAATAAGACATACATATACAACATATACAATTAATAACAAATTCATACACAACATATTCAATTAAGAACAAATTCATACACATTTAATATATAATACATCCTAAAACTATACACATTCATAATTAAATTAGAATTCATAATGTAATTATAAACATACATAATTCATTTAGAATTAAATTTCAAATTTAGATGACAATTATATGTCGAATCCGGAATTCAATTTATAATTTGATCGGTTTTTTCTATACCAAATATTTTTACCTCAAATGATTCCATTTTAAACTAAATACATACACCTGGAGTGATACCAGCCACACCGCTCCTCGGATTGAGGTTGTGTTGACTCGTACATGACACATACGACCCATGAATCGTTGTGCTAAAGTATCGACACAGTCCGAATGCCTTTGGTCGGTTTTCCGTATGTCAGTTGATGCTTTTCACTTAAAATGACGTCCTTTCGAAACAAAAGACGGACACTTTGAGTGGTGCCGGCCACACCGCGTCTCCGATTGAGGCGGGGTTGATTCGTACACGTCACATATGACCCATGGATCGTTCTCCTAAAGTTTCAATGGAAACTGAATCCGTTTGGTCGGTTTTCCGTATGTACTTAAAATGGTGTCTGTTTTAAACAAAAGAGAGCCACTTAGACTGATCTCAGCCACACCGTGACTCGGATTCATCCTGGGTTGGCTCGTACACATCACATATGACCCATGGATCATTGGGATAAATTATAAATAGATTCGGAATGCGTTTGGTCGGTTTTCCGTATGCCAGTTGTTCTTTTCACTTATAATCTTGTCCATTTTAAACAAAAGAGACACAGTTAGAGCGGTGTCGGCCACACCGCTCCTTGTATTGATACGGGATTGACTCGTACATGTCACATACAACCCATGGATCTTTTTGCTAAAGTATCGACATAGTCCAAATGCCTTTGGTCGGTTTTCTGTATGTCAGTTGATGCTTTTCACTTAAAATGACGTCCTTTTGAAACAAAAGATGGACACTTTGAGTGGTGTCGGCCACACCGCATCTCCGATTGAGGAGGGGTTGATTCGTACACGTCACATATGACCCATGAATCGTTCTCCTAAAGTTTCAATGGAAAGAGAATCCGTTTGGTTGGTTTTCCGTATGTACTTAAAATGGTGTCCGTTTTAAACAAAAGAGAGTCACTTAGACTGATCCCGGACACACCGTGACTCGGATTCATCCCGGGTTGGCTCGTACACGTCACATATGACCCATGGATTGTTGGGATAAATTATCAACAGATTCGGAATGCGTTTGGTCGGCTTTCCGTATGCCAGTTGTTCTTTTCACTTATAATCCTGTCCATTTTAAACAAAAGAGACACAGTTAGAGCGGTGTCGGCCACACCGCTCCTTGGATTGATGCGGGATTGACTCGTACACGTCACATATGACCCATGGATCTTTGTGCTAAAGTATCGACACAGTCTGAATGCCTTTGGTCGGTTTTTCGTATGTCAGTTGATGCTTTTCACTTAAAATGGCGTCCTTTTGAAACAAAAGACGGACACTTTGAGTGGTGCCGGCCACACTACGTCTTCGATTGAGTCGGGGTTTATTATTACACGTCACATATGACCCATGGATCGTTCTCCTAAAGTTTCAACAGAAACCGAATCCGTTTGGTCGGTTTTCCGTATGTACTTAAAATGGTGTCCGTTTTAAACAAAAGAGAGCCACTTAGACTGATCCCGGACACACCGCGACTCGGATTCATCCCGGGTTGGCTCTTACACGTCACATATGACCCATGGATTGTTTGGATAAATTATTAATAGATTCGGAATGCGTTTGGTCGGTTTTCCGTATGCCGGTTGTTCTTTTCACTTATAATCCTGTCCATTTTAAACAAAAGAGACACAGTTAGAGTGGTGTCGGCGACACCACTCCTCGGATTGATGCGGGATTGACTCCTACATGACACATACGACCCATGGATCTTTGTGCTAAAGTATCGACACAGTACGAATGCCTTTGGTCAGTTTTCCGTATGTCAGTTGATGCTTTTCACTTAAAATGACGTCCTTTTGAAACAAAAGACAGACACTTTGAGTGGTGTCGACCACACCGCGTCTCCAATTGAGGCGGGGTTGATTCTTACACGTCACATATGACCCATGGATCGTTCTCCTAAAGTTTCAACGGAAACCAAATCCGTTTGGTCGGGTTTCCGTATGTACTTAAAATGGTGTCTGTTTTAAACAAAAGAGAGTCACTTAGACTGATCCCGGCCACACCGCGACTCAGATTCATCCCGGGTTGGCTCGTACACGTCACATATGACCCATGTATCATTGGGATAAATTATCAACAGATTCGGAATGCGTTTGGTCAGTTTTCCGTATGCCAGTTGTTCTTTTCACTTATAATCTTGTCCATTTTAAACAAAAGAGACACAGTTAGAGTGGTGTCGGCCACACCGCTCCTCTAATTGATGCGAGATTGACTCGTACACGTCACATACAACCCATGGATCTTTGTGCTAAAGTATCTATACAGTCCGAATGCCTTTGGTCGGTTTTCCGTATGTCAGTTGATGCTTTTCACTTAAAATGGCGTCCTTTTGAAACAAAAGACAGACACTTTGAGTGGTGCCAGCCACACCGCGTCTCCAATTGAGGCGGGGTTGATTCGTACACATCACATATGACCCATGGATCGTTCTCCTAAAGTTTAAACGGAAACCGAATCCGTTTGGTCAGTTTTCCGTATGTACTTAAAATGGTGTCCATTTTAAACAAACGAGATCCAGTTAGACTGATCCCGGCCACACCGTGACTCGGATTCATCCTGGGTTGGCTCGTACACATCAAATATGACCCATGGATAATTTGGATAAATTATCAACAGATTCGGAATGCGTTTGGTCGGTTTTCCGTATGCCAGTTGTTCTTTTCACTTTTAATCCTGTCCATTTTAAACAAAAGAGACACAGTTAGAGCGGTGTCAGCCACACTGCTCCTCGGATTGATGCGGGATTGACTCTTACACGTCACATACGACTCATGGATCTTTTTTCTAAAGTATCGACACAGTCCGAATGCCTTTGGTCAGTTTTCCGTATGTCAGTTGATGCTTTTCACTTAAAATGACGTCCTTTTGAAACAGAAGACGGACACTTTGAGTGGTGTCGGCCACACCGCGTCTCCGACTGAGGCGGGGTTGATTCATACACGTCACATATAACCCATGGATCGTTCTCCTAAAGTTTCAATGGAAACCAAATCGGTTTGGTCGGTTTTCCGTATGTAGTTAAAATGGTGTCCGTTTTAAACAAAAGAGAGCCACTTAGACTGATCCCGGCCACACCGCGACTCAGATTCATCCTGGGTTGGCTCTTACACATCACATATGACCCATGGATCGTTGGGATAAATTATCAACAGATTCTAAATGCGTTTGTTCGGTTTTTCGTATGCCAGTTGTTCTTTTCACTTCTAATCCTATCCATTTTAAACAAAAGAGACACAGTTAGAGCGGTGTCGGCAACACCGCTCCTCGGATTGATGCGGGATTGACTCGTACATGTCACATACGACCCATGGATCTTTTTGCTAAAGTATCGACATAGTCCGAATGCATTTAGTCGGTTTTTTGTATGTCAGTTGATGCTTTTCACTTAAAATGACGTCCTTTTAAAACAAAAGACGGACACTTTGAGTGGTGCTGGCCACACCGCGTCTCCGATTGAGGCGGGGTTGATTCGTACATGTCACATATGACCCATGGATCGTTCTCCTAAAGTTTCAACGGAAACCTAATCGTTTTGGTCGGTTTTCCGTATGTACTTAAAATGGTGTCCGTTTTAAACAAAAGAGAGCCACTTAGACTGATCCCGGCCACACCGTGACTAATATTCATCCCGAGTTGGCTCTTACATGTCACATATGACCCATGGATCGTTGGGATAATTTATCAACATATTCGGAATGCGTTTGGTCAGTTTTTCGTATGCCAGTTGTTCTTTTCACTTATAATCCTCTCCATTTTAAACAAAAGAGACACAGTTAGAGCGGTGTCGGCCACACCACTCCTCGGATTGAGGCGGGATTGACTCGTACACGTCACATACGACCCATGGATCCTTTTCCTAAAGTATCGACACCGTCCGAATGCGTTTTCTCAGTTTTTCGTATGTCAATTGATGCTTTTCACTTAAAATGACGTCCTTTTGAAACAAAAGACGGACACTTTGAGTGGTGCCGGCCACACCGCGTCTTCGATTGAGGCGAGGTTGATTTGTACACGTCACATATGACCCATGGATCGTTCTCCTAAAGTTTCAATGGAAACCGAATCGGTTTGGTTGGTTTTCCATATTTACTTAAAATGGTGTCTGTTTTAAACAAAAGAGATCCACTTAGACTGATCCCGGCCACACCGCGACTCGGATTCATCCCGGGTTGGATCGTACAGGTCACATATAACCCATGCATCATTGAGATAAATGATCAACAGATTCCGAATGCGTTTGGTCGGTTTTACGTATGCCAGTTGTTCTTTTCACTTCTAATCCTGTCCATTTTAAACAAAAGAGACACAGTTAGAGTGGTGTCGGCCACACCGCTCCTCGGATTGAGGCGGGGTTGACTCGTACATGTCGCATACTTAAAATAGGTTTGGTTGGTTTTCTGTATGTACTTATTCCGAATGTGTTTGGTCGGTTTTCTGTATGTACTTAAAATGGTGTCCGGGGGGCTGTTTGGGGGGCTGTCCGGGGGGGTGTTCGGGGGGTTGTCCGGGGTCCAAGGAGCTGGGTGGGGGGGCTGTCTGGGGTCCAAGGAGCTGGGTGGGGGGGCTGTCCGGGGAGCTGTCTGAGGGGCTATCTGGGGGGTTGTCAGGGGTACAGGGAGGAGGGTGGGGGGTTGTTCGGGGGGTTGTTCGGGGAGTGTCCGGGGGTGTTCGGGGGGTTGTCCGGGGTCCAAGGAGGAGGGGGTTGTTCGGGGGGTTGTCCGGGGTCTGTCTGGGGGTTGTCCGGGGTCCAGGGAGGAGGGTGGGGGGCTGTTCGGGGGGGGATGTCTGGGGGGTGTTCGGGGGGTTGTCCGGGGTCCATGGAGGTGGGGGGGGGCTATTCAGGGGGCTGTTCAGGGGGCTGTCCGGGGGGTGTTCGGGGGGTTGTCCGGGGTCTAAGGAGCTGGGTGGGGGGTTGTCCGGGGGGCTGTCTGAGGGGATGTTCGGGGGGTTGTCAGGGGTCTAGGGAGGAGGGTGGGGGGGCTATGCGGGGGGCTGTCCGGGGGGTGTTTGGGGGGTTGTTCGAGGGGTGTTCGGGGGGTTGTCCGGGGTCCAAGGAGCTGGGTGGGGGGGCTGTCCGGGGGGCTGTCCGGGGGGGCTGTCTGAGGGGCTATCCGGGGGGTTGTCAGGGGTCCAGGGAGGAGGGTGGGGGGCTATGCGGGGGGCTGTCCGGGGGGTTTTCGGGGGGTTGTCCGGGGTCCAAGGAGGAGGGGGGGCTGTTCGGGGGGCTGTGCGGGGGGCTGTCCGGGGGGTGTTCGGGGGTTGTCCGGGGTCCAGGGAGGAGGGTGGGGGCTGTCTGGGGGGTTGTCCGGGGTCCAAGAAGGAGGGGGTTCCCAAACACACAAACACTAAAAGACATAAACATCCATAAAAACAGATAATATATAAAAATAACTCAACTCCAATACTATACTACGAGTCTAGATAAAACCAACAATTAGAATAGATTAAATATCAAATCTCAGTAATATTAGTCAAAAATGCAATGGATCAATTTGTCCCACATCACCCTCACCATCATCACCATCATCACCATCACCATCACCATCACCATCATCATCATCATCACCATCATAATCACCATCATCATCACCCTCATCCTCGTCCCCATCATCGTCCTCGTCCCCATCATCGTCCTCACCCTCCTCAGTGCCCTCCTCCTCGCCCTCGCCCTCCTCCTCGCCCTCACCCTCCTCCTCGACATCATCATCGTCATGCTGAACATCGTCCTGAGCAGCACTAGAACTGTCACCCGGTGCACCATATATAGAATGTATTGACGATATATACTCATCAAAAGCCGGGTTGGCCTCTGCTGGAAGTGTTGGATGTAGAACTTCAATAAATTTCATAAATGCATTGTTTGCCCTAGCAGACTGTTCTGTCGTCTCTGTGGCCCTTTTCTCAGCCTGTTCTACCTGTTCCCTAACTTTCTGCAGCTCGGTGGCACTACAGCTCATACCTGAGGAGGGCCAATACCTCGTCGGGGCTATCCTAGGTCGGCAGCGTACTCTGCCAGGATGCTCCTCTCCTAACACCTGATGTAAGTGATCTCTAGGCCCAAAATTGTCCGGTTCTTGGGCATCGAGGGCCTCTAAAGTAACCTGTTACAAATATAAATATATTATTAAGTTACAAAGTAGATATTAAAATATAAAATCAATAGATTAAAACTTACAATCTGCTGATGAGTCGCTTCATTGACGGCACTTCCATCCTTTTTCCGTCTACTCGAGCAAAACAGTTTTGCTCGAGGCACACGTCCTTCAATATTCTGTATTTTACTCTACAATGATATTGAAAACTAAAGTTATATGAAAAATTTAACAAACGATTAAATAATTGAGAAAACAAAAGAAAATGTAAGTCGTAAAGAAAACTTAAAAAAAATTGTCATACCTGCTTCCTCTCATGATTCGGCATCGTCGTACGTCCTAGTGTGTGGAGATATTTTTTTGCATCAATGTTTTTTTTATTTTTTCCAGATGATTCCTAAATAAAATTCAATAATGAAAAGGATAATATTAATGCGAAACATGAAAGTTATTATTTAAATACCTCAAATGTAATTCATACCTTAAACTGGGTACTCGTCCAATGAGTAATCATCTGACGATACTGTTCTATAGGACAGTCATCCACGACTGGTACTGCCTCTAACTCAGTGCCAACTCTAGCATGCCAGCCAAGATACAAATCATGCTTGTAGGCTCTCCAAAGCTCGCCTAAATCCTTTAGACGTTCCGCTCGAGCACCCTCACCATCGGGAAAATTAAATCGAAGCTGACATCAAAATATTAATTCATATAAATACAAAAATAATTCATGTCATTAAATACAATAGATTTTTTTACCCATATCTCTGCCCAAGCTCTATCCTTGACTTCATGTGGCAAATGTCTCCACGACAGCGGACTGATGGGAATGATGTCGGAGTATTTGGCAAGCGTCGCCAAAAAACTCCGACATTGCTGCCCGGATTTCTCAATCATTTGGTTGTCTTTATTATAATCAACCATAACCTGTGTGTGGCGATTCCACACCGAACGCATGCGTGTACGCCCCCGCCCCCGCCTCCTGTCAGTAGCTGTATATTTCATTAAATAAAAAATAAATATTTTATCAAAACATGTTATAATGAAAATAAATATTTTTATACAATTTTGTTAGGGTTTTATAAATATACTTGCGCCAGTCTGATCGCTGAGCGCTGCCGGATCCACAGAAACTGATGGAACACCCTGTGCTGGAACAGGAGTCGAGGATGAAGGAATATGGAAGCTCAGAGAGACAGAAATAGAAGGAAAAGAAGATGGGATAGCAGTATGACCAGATTCTGACTAGGGAGTGGGAATCATCATGGGATGTGAAAATGATGGGGTAGAAGATGCAGACGGTAGCGAAAACATGGGAGGCCTAAATATCTCGTGTGTCCCTAATGGAACACCGGGATCAGAATGTGGTAAGGATGACATGTCATGAGTGGGAGGGGCAGGGTCTAGTCGGGCACGCGCAGCTGATCGTTGACCTCTGGTATGAACCCCCCTCATACCACCGGCCTGAGTACTAGGACCAGTACTAGGCTCCTCGTCGAATAACTGTCGACGTAAAGGTGGATCCTACAAAAATGTTTACAACAAAATTAATCACATGACATTATATATTCTTTAAATATATATATTTGAAATAAAGTACTCACAACAGGTACTAATGGTGGAACTCCCAACTCCATCATTCGACGATTGTTGTCCATCATTTTTTTCTTTCGTCTCTCTTCAATAGGCTGCATCTCCTGCTTTTGAAAACAAATATGTAATTAATTATAAAAAGGAAACTAAATTGTAACCCAAAAAAATAAATATATGAGGGAATAGGGGGATTCATTGGTAATTTATCTATCAATTGTTTTATAAGATCTTGAATGGATTTAATAAATCATATAAGTTGTAATGTTTACCAAGTTAAAAATATTGTTTGACTAGGTTTGAATACAGTTCAATTCCAAATTAGAAAACACAATTCAAATAAAACTGCAATGAATAAACATTGAAAATTCACATAACGGTCAAGTCATCCAAAATATATTTGTTATCAATACTAAATCAATTTGAATAGTACCAACCTTAACAACCCAACTCGAGGTAAACCAAAAAAATTGAGAACATGGATGAATGATTATATATATTTTCAACCACAACTTCAGGTTCACAATCAACTCTGACAATTGAGCTATTGGAGTCATCAAAAGAAATAAATGCATTGGTTCCAATGACAGTAGGGAAAGTGTCAATTTCATCATCACCATCATCAAAAATATGTCTTGGAATTACTTCAACTATGACACAAAATTCAGGTCGAAGTTGGTATTTGACATAAAAAACGTGTTTAGCCATTGATGCCAACACATATGGCTCTTCGGTAGCAAGAGTGCGAGTCATATTAATTACTCGAAATCCACAATCATCAATAAATTTGCCTTGTCTCATCATCGAATCAAACCAATGGAATTTCAACATTGTGACTCGTCCATGACAGTAATAATCCAATATTATTATTTTCTCAACGACTCCATAATAACCCACATTTTCAAATCGCGGTCTAATATCTGATGCACTGGCATAACAATCTATTGTGGAAGTAACCATAACACCATCATGTTGTGTTCTCATATTCTTTTCTCGTTCAGTGACAATAAATTTGTACCCATTGATAACAATTGATTTACAGTCACGAACCACGGTATTAGGACCAAAAGCCAAAGCTCTTATTTCCTCAGAGACAGAGTCAGCAGACAAACTCAATATCTGCAATATAAATGATTGTTAAACTTAATTAAATATTGATTTAATTATTTTAAATAGTAATATTTTTACCTTCAATTTTAACCAAGCAGAAAACTCTTTGCTATGCAAAGCCTCCCTCCTTCTCAAAGATAAAGAACGATGCTTTATATTTATCATTGTTTTATGTTCCCTGTAGATAAAAAATATGAATAGTTTAACAGATATATATGTAAGATATACATAATCAATTTAGTTACCTGATATAGTCATCGAACAAATCACAGTTGAACAAAACTTTGCGATGTGCCATCTACTTCTCTTCATGGCTTAATGTCTTCAATGTATATGATCCAGGAATTCCTCTAGTTTGAGGAAGTGATGGAAAACTGGGTTCAATTTTCTCATACTGTTCTTCTTCATTTCTCATTGGTCTATTCAATCTTGTAGTAAGATCGGACAAATACATCGAGCAGAAATCCATACATTCTTGGGCCAGGTAACCATTCACGATAGAACCTTCAGGGTGATTTCTGTTTCGGATATAAGACTTTAATGTGAACATATTTCTTTCAGTTGGATACATCCAACGAAAAGAAACAGGTCCTCCGAGAAGTATTTTAGTGGGAATATGGACAGTCAGATGCAGCATGCATGTGAAAAATGATGGAAGAAATATTCTCTCCAACTCACACAAAATTAATGGGGCATCTGTCAAAAATTTTTGCAAGAAAGACTTGGACAACTTCTTAGCACAAAGATCTCTAAACAAATGGCACAACCGAATAACAGTCACCCTTACATTATTGGACAAAAGATGACAGATTGCTATTGGAAGCAACTCATGCAGTAGAACGTGATAATCATGAGTCTTCAAAGATTTTAGCTTCAACTCTTTTCTGTTGACCCGTTTAGATATGTTGCTTGAATAGCCATCAGGAACTCTAATAGTCTCTAATACTTCCAGAAATTGTTTTTTCCGTAGGTGTCATCACATAAGAAGCACATAGAAGTTGCCATTTATTTTCACTGATACGCACAGGATGCAATTCTGGTCTGATGCCCCAATCCACCAAGTCACACCTAGATCGTAAATCATCTTTTGTTTTCCCCTTGACATTTAGAAGAACTGAAAGCAACATTTCGCATATATTCTTTTCAATATGCATTACTTCTAAGCAATGACGTAACAAATTGGTTGACCAATAAGGCAAATCAAAAAAGATACTCCTCTTCCTCCAATTGTAACAGGTTTCAATGGAAACATTCTTTCTCTTTCCAAATTTCATTTGACCCTTCCTGAACAAAAAACTGCAATCTTTCAATTCATTAAGCACATCAGTTCCAGACATACACTGAGGTGGATCATCAGTCTCTATGGTATTATCAAATCTTCGACGATTCAATCTATATGGATGATCCTTTGGTAAGAATCGTCGATGTCCCATAAAACTGAAACTACAACGATGTTTCAGTATTCTGGATCGTGTATTCTTCATACAAACTGGACATGATAGTTTTCCCTTCATGCTCCATCCAGAAATCATTGCATAAGCTAGAAAATCATTGATCGTCCACATAAGCGCAGCACGCATCTGAAATATATCTTTCGAACATGCATCGTATGTGCGCACACCCACATCCCAAATAAGTTTCAATTCTTTTATTAAAGGTTGAATTATACATCAATATCATTTTCGGGATCAGAAGGACCAGATATGAGTATACTCATGAAAGTGAAAGGTTTTTTCATACACAACCATGGGGGAAGATTATGAATGTGTATAAAAACTGGCCATGTGTTGTGCGAAGTAAGCATCTGCCCAAACGGATTAAAACCGTCGCATGAAATACCCAGCCTCACATTACGCACATCAGCTGCAAAATCAGGATGTTGAGCATCAAATCTCTTCCATGCAAATCCATCTGCAGGATGAACCAACTCATCATCAGTCTTCTTTCTCTCGGTATCATGTCATCTCATTTTTATTGATATGTCATCAGACATAAAAAGATTCTGGAGTCTGGGGATCAATGGAAAGTGCCACATTACTTTCTGTGGAACACGGGATGGTGTTCCATCAGATTTTGACTTCCTGCAGGATGTGCCACATTTTATACAATCATTTCGTTCAGCAGTTTCCTCCCAGAATAAACTGCAATCTTTCGGGCAAGCATGAATTTTGTTTCTTGAAAATCCAAGTTCCTCAACTAACTTCCATGACATATAGTGGTTTGAGGGAATATCTGCATCATCTGGAAGTAAATCCTTCAAGAGGGTAAGAATGTAATTGATTGCTGTATTAGAAATCCCATACATAGTTTTCCCATGAAATAATCGGATTAAAAATTCCAGCTTTTTCATTTTATCGCATTGTCGATATACTGGAGTCATGGCAGCATCATTCAATTTTTTCACCCTATCAATATCACCATTTTCACTAGATGCATCAGTTGTCCTCATATCGAAGTCTTCTTGAGTCTAAATCCTTTCTTTTTCATGATGACGAATAAACGGAAACCGATCATCTAACAAATTCTCCATTCTAGTCCTTTCATTTCGATCTTCACCAATTTGAGATTTCATTTTCTCCCCATTGTAATACCACACAAAGTAGTTTGCTTAAAACCCATTTTTGGTTATGTGGTAGCTGACTTCTTCACGGCTCAACCAAGGTCTACCAACACAATTGGAACATGGGAAGTGTATGCGACCACTATCTGAAGCATTGTGAAATGCAAAATCTATAAAGCTCTCCAAATTGTTTTGAAAATCGTTTGAGATCTGATCGGTTTCATACATCCAACTTTTGTCCATTTTATAAAAAGAATTTATATAATTCATTTTGTCATAAACAATTTAATAGGCATTAACTTTAATAGAAAATACATTTAATTAAACGATAAAGGAAGAAAATAATCAAGGTATCAACTACACATGTGAAAAAAACATACAAATGTGTTATTGAAAAAATGTAAAACCAACAAGAACTTAATGTGTTATATCACATAACAGCATGCCTCATCCCATAACCATATTAGTAGGGTATCATGAACATGAATAACATCAACCTTGTGCCACCCTCCTACCCTACATGACCCCAACCACATGCCACATATTATTATAGCCTTATCACATCACACCTCACCGGAAAACACTAGGGAAATCATAGTACATCTCACCTGAAGACACATGGACAATCACATCGCATCTTGCCTAAAAACACATGGTCAATCACTTTTGAAGGAAGAGTAGGGAAGACATGGTAGCTATCCAACCATATAACCACCATCCTAGATATTAGAAAAAATACCCATAACTCAAAACCTCTGATCGTTGGTAAGTTTATCCAACTCTGGTTGGGAATGTGTAGAAATAACATAAAAATACATGATATATAGATAGCACAAAATACTCAACCTATGGGTTCACATTAACTACATAATCACACACTTCACTACTACCATAAAACACATAAACCACACTACCACCACACAAGATGCATAGAATTTCTCACTTTCATTTATACGCCACTTCATTCACACTTACATTGTCCATTAATTTAATGTTAAATTAATTAAATCCATTTACCACACATCCATTTCTATTCCATCTAATTTATTTAATATCTTGTTTTTTTGTTTTAACAGCATAATTTATTCCATAGATAACCAGGAAACTAATAAAACCACCACACAACAACTCACTATCTCACAATAACCATCGACACCATGTTACATCGACCAACCATCTCACCAAAACAACCACATATCACAATAAAAATATTGCACATCACAAACCACTACACAACCAAAACCATATCACCACATTATACACCACAACTTCATCACACAACACCTCCACATGACACAACACCACCACACATCATCACTATTATACAACTTCACATGACACATCCATGCCCACTAACCATCACATTACAACCCCACATATCACAAAGCCCAACTGGTCACCTCAATCCCCATAAAACAACCTACAACATACAATGAAACACAACAAAAAACCTCTCATAGAGGAAACATACCCCAACTTCCACAATTTATTTATTCAAGGTCTTTTATTACATTACCCCTTTATTTAGCATGGACATTATAACACAACTGATATTCCAAGGGAAACTAATTAATTAACAAAATATTCATTCATTTCCCTATTTTACATGGTGAAATCACATCAAAATCCAAACTTAAAACTAAAATATTAGATCAATAACAATAAAAACAAGGTACCATATGTGTATAAAGAAAAAATTACCTGATTTGAGATGATTCAGATGGGTTTTCACCTATTCCGATGGGGGAGTTCGAGAGTAGCAGAGAGCTGCAGCTGGATTGATAACTTAAAACTAAAATACTAGAGCAATAACAATAAAAATAATAAAAACAAGGTACCATATGTGTATAAACAAAAAATTACCTGATTTGAGATGATTCAAATGGGTTTTCACCTATTCGGATGGGGGATTTGGAGAGTAGTAGAGAGCTGGAGGTGGATTGATAACTTAAAACTAAAATACTAAAGCAATAACAATAAAAATAAGTAAGTATATGTGTATAAATGAAAAAATACCTGATTTCGGATGGTTTTCACCTCTTCGGATAGGGGAGTTCGCGAGAGGAGAGCGGTGGAGCGGATGAAATTAGGTTTCTGTGCGAATGGGGGAGAGCAGCCCCGCGACTGGATTTGGGGGAAATAATTCCCAACGGTTTTTAAAAACCGTTGGGAAAGAGATGCTAAGGACCCCTTTACCAACGGTTTGAGGAAACCGTTGGCAAAGGGGTGACCCTTTCCCAACGGTTTAACAGAACCGTTGGCAAAAGGGTGATTAACACACCCCTTTACCAACAGTTTGAAGAAACCATTGGCAAAGGGGTGGCTTTTCCCAACGGTTTCAGTGAACCATTGGGAAAGGATTCCCTGGACATTTCTTTACCAACAGTTTTATAAAATCGTTGGTAAAGACTCCCTTAATCCTTCAAGCCCAACGGTTTTAGCAAATCGTTGGTAAACACCCGTTGGGAAAAACAGTATTTCCAATAGTGATGATTCTTTCTCATTGGCGACAACTATTGCAGGGGGGAGAGATGTTATTGGGTACACGCGTGTTGATCAGTTGAATTTTTTAAGGTCTAAATGGAAAAGAGATTTGCTTCATGGTGATGCATGCTTCATGTTAGAATACTTGGAAAGACAAAGTCAAGACAATCCATCATTTGTTTATACTATGCAGTTTGACATGAATGGTAAAATTAGTAATATTTTCTGGGCTGATCCAAAAATGAGAATAGATTATGAGTTGTTTGGAGATGTTTTTGTGTTTGACACCACTTTTAGCACTAATAAAGAGTACAGGCCGTTAGGTGTTTTTGTGGGGTTCAATCATCATCGGGAGATTGTTGTTTTTGGGGCAGCTTTGTTATATGATGAAACAGTGACTTCGTTTTCTTGGTTGTTTCAGAAATTTTTACAGGTGCATCACATGAAGAGTCCTCAAACTATTTTTACTGATCAAGATGCTACAATGGGAAAATCCATTTCTGTAATTTTAGTGGGAACTCGACATTGCCTTTGTTCGTGGCATTTGATGCAAAATGGCATTAAGCATTTAGGTAATTGGATGAAAGATGGATCTAGTTTTCTAACTATATTTAAGAAGTGTATGTTCGAATACCATGATGAAATTCAGTTTGATAAGGAGTGGTCTTCCCTTAGAGCAGAATATGGGGATGGGAAATCACAATAGCTAGATGATGTTTTTGTATTGCGAGAAAAGTGGGCACACTACTATTTGAAAGATGCTTTAACATTGGGTATTCACAACACTCAATTAAGTGAAAGTTTTAATGGATTGCTGAAAGATTATGTTCATCGAAAGTTAAGTGTTGTTGATTTCTTTAAGCATTTTGAGCGCTTGTTGGAAAAAAAATCGGTATCGTGAAACAAAGGCAGAATTTGAGATGCGGGAGAAGTTGCCTCATAATCTTTACCCTTACCATGCATTGATGTGCCAGGTTTCTACTAGATATACACCTAAATTATTTGATTTATTTCAGCATGAATATCAATTGGTTGGTGCTTGTTTTTTGATATCTTGTATTGAAAGTGGAGTTCAATTCAGTTATGTTATTGGAATGGTTCATTGTGAAGATCAATTTTGTGTATCATATGAAGCTTCAAATGAAGTTGTTGAATGTTCTTGTCGAAAGTTCGAGTTTGTTGGGTATCTTTGTTGTCATGTTTTAAAAAAAATTGATCGGCTTGATGTGGAGCAATACTTGAAAAATATATTTTGGGGATATGGACCCAATTGGCTAGAAATATTGTGATGTTCAAAGGATCTTCTGTTGAGGTACATGTTGATAGAAAATCAGTTGTAGCAAAACGTTACAAAGATTTAGCACGAATGGGAATGAAGTTAATTACCGTAGCTTGTGAGACAGATGCGGGTTATGACATCGCCTTCTCAAATTTCAGTAATTTTGCAAAAGAGTTGTCTATCATAAATACATCAACGGATAAAGTTAATGGTTTTTCTAGTTCAGAAAAAAAAATAGAAAGGCTTCTTTTAAAAAGAAACCAAACAGGAAAGGGGGAGATAGATTGAAAAGCTTTTTAGACAATGGCTTCCGAAAGGAAAAACAGTTGAATAAAAAAAATAATCCCACTGCTATGATGACTGTATGATTTCATTTTATGATGCATTTCATTTATAAGTGTAGTTATTTATTGTTAATATATTATCTGATATCATTATTGTTTGCACGCAGGGAGTCAAGGAGCAAGCAAGATCAGATTTTTGTGTTCGATCTAGAAAAACAGTTTCACATGTAATTTTTTTATGAGCATTCTTTTCCATAACCGTTTGTAATTCTGTACTTTTTCTGTTGCAGGAAGACTTATCCAATAATTTGGAACTTCATCTTGTGAGGTAGATTGTTGGGATAGCATCAGAAGAGGCCGAGCAATGTAGACAAAATTGGATCTTTAGCTTGGGAGGTAGATTGCTGGGATAGCATTGGAAGAGGTCGAGCAGTGTAGACAACATTGGATAGGAGTAGTTTTTTAAATTGTAATGACTGAGTTGAAAAAGATATATCCTGTATCAAGTTTTGGTTGTAATGGATTGGCAGTGGGATTGAGATACTTCATGAAATTGTAAATGTGCTGTATGCATTTGTTCTATATAGAAGTATACAGATGTGATAAATCCAGGTTGTACAATTCTGTATGTATTTATACTGTGAGGATGTGGTAGTATTTGACAGTCCACTTTTGGTTCTAATGGATTGGGATTGGTATACTTCACGAAATTGTAAATGTGTTGTTTGCATGTGTTCTATATGGAACTATAAAGATGTCATAAATCTAGGTTCTACAATTCTGCATGCATTTGTTCCTTGAGGATGTGGTAGTATTTGACAGTCCACTTTTGGTTGTAATGGATTGGAAGTGGGATTGGGATACTTTATGAAATTGTAAATGTGTTGTATGCATGTGTTCTATTTGGAACTATAAAGATGAGATAAATCCTAGTTATACAATTCTGTATGCATTTGTTCTGTGAGGATGTGATAAATCTAGGTTCTTGAATTTTGATGAAGAAATCCAGAATACCTGACTAAGAGTTATTGGATCTTTGGGAGAAGTCAGTCCATATGGAGACTCTCCATCTTCTGATGAATTCCAGATGATGGCCAAACTTAGCACTTACAAATAGTAAAGATAATATCCTTAAAGTGTGAATCATTTACTTACCAGTAGCAATTACGATCATTAAATCTAAAAACAAAACCAAATTAAATCCCTGAAAAGAAAATGGTTCCCCTCATAAGGAAGGACATAATATTCCCAGTGCACTGAAAATGATAATAGAACTGTTCATCCATTGTCCCCGACTAGTTTACTTGTTCTTCATTCTGGTTGTACTGTTTCCACCAGACAGCTCCTGCTTCTATACGATGTTTCATTCCAACTGTATGCAGGGTCTGTCAGGAAACAGTGCCCCATATACAGGTGCATTTCATCAACTTCTTCTTGCGATAGGGTCTTGTTATACCCTTGATCCTTCGCCAGCTTCTCAATTAGATAACAGACAATTACCCCACAATCTAATGTCGCATCCCTCTGTTGAGGACTATCTTCCACTATAAATGGAAGCACTGCAGCAGTCATCTCTAGGTATTCGGGATTCCATTGTCTGATAACTTGTTCAATAAATATTTTCTTCAAGTGTTGTATAAATTGTATTTAGTAATTTGGTGTATATGAAAATGTATTAGATGTCAAAGAGGATAGAATTTACCATTTGGAGAGCATCTTGTTGGTAACAATCAATTCCCGTAGGACCCATGCGAGGCTGCATAGAGTTATAGTGGCTGAAATGTTTTTTTTCAATATCAAAGACAAGCAAAGTCCAATGAAGATTATTTTTGTTGATGGGGATGAATACTTTTCCATTCAACTTCATTGATTCTTTTATGGGATTCTCAACCAAACATTCTTTCAAATTGTTGTTCTGCCCGGATATAATTCTCTGAAAAAATGAGTATAGTGAGGCAAAATATCAATTAATATCTTTAAAACTTCAAGAACATAGATAATAATAGACTTACCAATGCGACACTAGTAATCATTGTTGATTTATTATCGAAAATTACAGCTTTCTTCCCTATTTGACACTTGTTAATGATAATCTGAGTATAGGCATCTATAACCTAATATCAATAAAAAACAATGGCAGATGTGAGACTAATTGAATATTACTTTACAGTAAGCTTGTTTAAATTAGTCTCACCCGGCTACTTGTCATGCTTTTTGTCAAAAGTTGGAAAATGTCATCTATTCCAACTGAATACAAGCCATTTTCATCTTTCCAAACATATTGACTACATTATAAACACAATAATGTATAAGAAAACAAATAAAGTTCAGGGGAATTGAATTGAAATCCTTGAAATTAAGGGCAGACATACCAGCCTGGTTCCATCTGGAGAATCTTTTTCAACTGCTCGTAGTCTTTTTTCTGTAGCCGTTTACTCTGGCTTACCCATTTAGGTATTCCTGACAGACCTCTGACATCCTTTTTTGGTTCTGTTTTCATTGAAACATTGCCTACGTCAATTGGTTTTTCCAGCTGAGTTGGTTCTTCTGCTGACTTTTTTTGTCCTGCTGGTGTTCTTCGTCTTGTGTATCGAGTTTGATAATGAAAAGCGGAATCTAATTTCTTCTGCTTCCTCACTCTGGACTTGACATTTCTAATCATTGATCTTGTTTTGCGACTCTCATTTTCTGTCTGTTGGCTGCTTTGATGTACAAGTGTTTTTTGTTGAGCATCTTCTTGTAGTTGTTCTGCAGGCTCCTCAATCCCGGCTCCTACTTGCTGGCTTTCCTTCTGCTGTTCTGCTTTGGCGGGAGATGTGGGTTTTTCAGAAGGATCTTGCTGCATTTCAGGTTCATTTTTACTCTCTGTCCGGGTTTCCACCTTGATTGAATGACTCTTTTCAGCACTACTTTCTCTTACTAACTGCTTCAGTCTTTTAATTTTTTCGGTCTGCTTTTTCACAATAGCTTCCATTTTATGAAGTTTTCTTTTTAGGGATGAATTTTCTTTTGCAAGAACTTTAATTATGTCATCCTCTGGTTCTCCCTTTCCTTGGTGTCCAACAGAATCTTCCATAACCGTTGCTGGCTCATTTATTTCTACTTTTATTCTATCATTCTCTGGATTATCCTTTTTCTGTTGTCCAACAGAATCTTCCATAACCATTGGTGGCTCCTCTACTGTTGGAAGTTGATGAATCTTCAATTTCTTTAAAGCAGCATCAAATCCAGACAGGCTCTACTTTGTGAAATGTGGATTGGCTGCTTGTTCATTCCCTTTCACTACTCCACTTTCTTCACAATACCAATACTACAATAACAAGAAGCATATGACTAGTATATTATACACTGAATTGAAAATAAATAATAATCCTTACCAGTAAAGTGATAATTTCCCTTGTAATCCTTGCACGGTGCGTGTGAAATTCTTTAATTGATCTCATCAATTGTTGGTGTATTGCACGAGACCACTTTAGTGTTCTCATGTCTCTTGAAGTATTCACAAAATTGATAAAACCCCAACTTAGGTAAGAACCTGTAGTAGGGAAAAAAACAGTTGCACATGTGTATAAACATAGAAGTGTTGATGTGTCAAGATGATCGGGTTCTTCATCTCCCTTTATTGCTTCCAAAAGGGTCGATTTTATTGCCTTTTGTGTCAACAACTTGACACCACTTTGAAATCTCCTTGAATATAATGATGCCTTCATTGGTTTGAACGAGTAGGAGTCCTCCGGTTCTATTTCACCCTTGGTTATTGCAAAGATCCTTTGGATATCCGCTTCAGAGAAATGTCTTTCCCCTCCACCGAATCGGAAAGCAGTTGTTGAAGGATTGTAGTTATCCAATACATACATAACAGAAATATCAGATTTTTTGCAATCTGATGTTGTTACTGTATTGGATATGAACGCTTCAAACATATTCCAAAATGGAGTAGTGCGCAAAGCATTTCTATGACCATCTTCCAGTTGATCTTTTATTTCTTGTAAAATTCTTTGTAAGGAGGTCAAATTTGACCTAAAATGCACACCTGAAAATAGAAATTAAGGCATTATTGGGGTCATCCACAAAATTATAGTATAGAAGGTAGGAAAAGTCTAAGTTCTATTGGGACTTCAGTGGAAGTTCCGCTGGAACTTCAAGAGGGAGTCTCACTGGAAGTTCCACTAGTCCCACTGGAAGTCCCCCTGGAAGTGCCACAAGGAGTGCCACTGGCAGTCCCATAGGGACTGCCACTGGAAGTCCCACTTGAAGTCCCACTGGAACTTCCACTGGAAGTCGCATTGGAAGTTCCACTTGAACTCCCACTTGGAGGGCCACTGGAAGTACCACTGGAAGTCCCACTAGAAGTCCCACTGGTTCTTCCACTGGAAGTCTCACTGGAAGTGCCACTGGAAGTCCCACAACCACCAGAAGATCCAGTAGTCCCAGAGGAAGTGCCACTGGAAGTTCCAGTGGAAGTTCCAGTGGGACTTCCAGTGGCATTTCCAGTGGGACTTCCTGTGGAATTTCCTGTGGAAATTTAAAAGAAATATGCATTGCATTTGTGACACATATTTATTGTAAAAATTATTGAATTTATTATTTGAAAATTTCACTGAAAGTCCCACTTGAAGACGCATTAGAAGTCCCACTGGAAATCCCACAGCCACTGGAAGTGCCACTGGAAGTTCCAGTGGGACTTCCAGTGGCACTTCCAGTGGGACTTCCTGTGGCACTTCCTGTGGAAATTTAAAAGAAATACGCGTTGCATTTGTGAAACATATTTATTGTAAAAATGATTGAATTTATTATTTGAAAATTCCACTGAAAGTTCCACTGGAAGTCGCACTGGAAGTCCCACTGGAAGTCCCACAGCCACTGGAAGTTCTAGTAGTCCCACTGGAAGTGCCACTGGAAGTCCCAGTGGGACTTCCTGTGGAAATTTAAAAGAAATATGCATTGCATTTGTGACACATATTTATTGTAAAAAAAGATTGAATTTATTATTTGAAAATTCCACTGAAAGTCCCACTCGAAGTCCCATAAGAAATGCCACTGGAACTTTCACTGGAATGTCCACTGGAACTGCCACTGGAAGTCGAACTTGAAGTTCCAGTGAAAGTTGCAGTGCCACTTCCAGTGGAAAATTAAAATAAATAGTCATTGCAATTGTGATACATATTTATTGTAAAAATGATTGAATGTATCTTTGAAAATTACAACGGAAGTGACATTGGAAGTCCCACTGGAAGTCCACCTGTAACTTCCAGTGGAAGTACCAGTGGGACTTCGAGTTGCGCACTTCCAGTGGGACTTCCACTGGGAGTTCACTGGGAGTTCTATTCGAAGTACAACTGGAAGTTCCACGCTACAAAATGATTTCAAGTGGAACCTGCATTGAAAACTTAGTACGTGTTAAAGTGGAACCTACAGAAACCTCCAAGGGACATTGCATTGGAACCTCCAATGAGGAACGATACACCAGCAAAAAATGGAATTCTAAATTCATTGAGACAGAGAACATTTACAGTAAACAACTCATAACACAAAAGTTCTAAATAATAAATCGTAACAGAAATGAAATATAGATACATATTTAGGCAATTGTAATTATGTTACGCCACCTTCGTCAGACATTTCTGTTCTTTTGTACAAAAATCTCTATCAGACAGTGAGATAAAACCACGCCGGAGTGAAGCAGGTGTCGTTGAAAAAAACTACGCCTTTGTGGTCGTCGTGCTGCGGGATTTTAGGGTGGTATTTCAAGCTTTCGTCGCCGTCGCCGCACCCGAGCCGCTGTAGTATTTGGGAATTGTTGTTCCCGTAGTCGCTCGAGTCATTGTGGTCTTCGTACCGCCGGATTTTAGGGCGGCCTCTCAGGGTTTTGTCGTCGTCGTCGCAATCGAGGAGCAGTCGACCTTGAATCGCAAGAGGCAAGGGAAAATCCGTCTGGCCAAACGATTCAAATGAATCGTCGTGAAGAGCGATCCGACGGCTCAAAACATAACCGGACACATGTTCTCATCCGACGGGTGTACTGGATATTCCAGTTAAAAACATAACTGGAGACGATTCCGGTCCCCCTCTTCCTTCCATAGTGAGCCACCAAAATCCCTCACCCGATCTCATAGGTGCCAAAAATGGAGCAGCGCGAACCGCCACTGTCTATGGCTAACGCCTACCGCAATTTCCTCTTGGTCACTAGACAATGCCCACTACATGCTTTTGGGGCTTCTCCTCCTCCCGTGGGCCGCTACCACCCTTCCTATGAAAGCATTGAGGTTCGGTTGAACCCACCTCACGCTGCAAGCTGAGATCCTCCCTCCTCTGCCACAAATCTATAAGCCAAGATGTCATAGCTGCTCTACCGCTGCTGGAAGCACCCCGGTCGAGATTTGGCACCTACTGCCGATACCACGACATATGTCGCCACTTCCCATAGCACCGTATACAGCCTTTTCCTACTGAGCTATGGCCAGATATCAACTTCCATCCATTGAACCACTGGTGTCGATGCCTCTTGGACAGACCCGTTTCTAGGAAGATTCATCCAGGTCGAACCCACACCCTACGTTGGGTATAAAGCTACCCCTGCTACACATTATATGAGTTATATATGTCGGGTACCATCCTGGGCAGATCTTCCCAACCTAGAATGGCTCAGGACGCGGATTTGCATGGCCCAGAATACCTCCGCACAAGCACTGCTCATCCTGTAATGGGCTTGTCAGGGTTTGTCCCAACCCACACTTGTCTTGCGCAAAGTTTCAAGTCTCGAGTTAACCCAAATTAATTTAATTAATTAATTTGTTTTTAGTAGTAAATTAAATTAATTAAAATATTATTTTTTGGTTTAAAAATAGTAATTTTAATACCTAGGAAAAAAATTAATTTATTTTTGGTATAAAAATAAAATAATTAATTAGTTTAATTTATTGAAATAAAATTAAATTAATTAAGGGATTTAATAGAATTAAATTATTTGAATTTAATTAATTAATTAAATTAAATACCCTCATATTTAAAATTATTAAAATTTAATTTTATCACGCGTTTATTTTACCCGCTGACCGGTCTTGAGAATCAACCTATGTATGTATGCTTTATTTTAAATAATTATTTATCTACATTTCATAGTTGTAAATAATTAAATCGTTTTATTGACGGTCTGCACAATTTCCTTTTATTCAATATGTATAAGGTCATGTGTTTCCATCATATTTTTATGTACATTGCACACCCAAGTTCCTTTCTCTTGTGTGCGAGTACTCTTGTACTTTTCACTTAATTACACATGTTTTCTTTAATATTACAAAACAAACAAGATGATGCAAATACTTGATTACCTTTTAGGTATGGTTCGCCAAGTAAATAAGAACAATAAAGAAATTTTAATCTTTTTGGTATGGTTTGACAAGTTTTGTTTAATGAAATTTTCTTCGCAAATTATGATTTGCATGCAAAATGAGTATATTATTCCATGCAACTTGTGTTGGCAGACTAGATGATAAATTGTTATCATTTAGTGATTCTCCCACACATGTTGTCATTAAAGGAACCATTTCAAAAGATGAAAGCAGTATGGAGGAAATGCATTTCATGCACTGTGCATGAGTTTGGTGAAGCTGCGTTTACTCATGTGTTATAAATTGCATGAGTAAATGCAGTAGCCTGAGTAGCTTTCTTGTGGCTTTATATATCATTGTCATTTGATGACAGGTGTGCACTCGTACAGAAAATGTCTTTAACATCGGGTTTTTTAGGGTTCTAATATCAGTTTTTGAGTCGACGTCTTTGAGAGCAACATTGTAAATATATTCTTAACATTATTTTTTATATTCAACGTTAAAATATCATTTATTTTGAAAAAAAAATAAAAAATATAATTTTATATAACTTATATATATATATTTACATTTATATATTAAATCACCTAATGATGCATTGTTGGTGACATTAACCAGGTAAAAAAAAAATGATACTCATTCCATATATAGGCAATGTGATTTACTCCAATTTTCTTTTATTTCATTTTTCTCGAATTGATTTTATTTTATTCCATTTAAGCGTGTTATACTCAAAATCTTTGGGACGATGTTAACCCGTCTCTCTCCCGCCGAAGCCTTCCGATCTGACCCGTCCCTCCCCCGCTGAACTGAAGCCGCTCGACCCCTCCCTTTCTCCCTAAGCTACTCGAATCCAACCGCTGCAAGCTGCTGAAAACTCTACTCCAAAGACTCCAACGGTCGGTCGGTCATTCGTGAAGCGCTGATCATGGGATTGTCAAATATCAGGGATCTTTTGGCAGCATTGAGTCCATCTATGGATTTTTTTGCAATGGAAACATCCGTTGATCAATTGAAACAGGCAGCGGTGATGTTTTAGCAATGGACGTATCCGTTGGTCAATTGAAATGGCGACTCAATGATTGCCACCCTGGGGGTGTTGCCGCCATTTCTTTTCCGACAGATGGTTCACGCATCTATGCTGCAGGTGCCGATGGGATGGTTTGCAAAATTTACCCCAGGTAAGGAGATATCCTGGGAAAATTCAAAGCATGTACGAAAGCGATATCCTCTTTGGCCGTGTCCCAAGATAGGAAAATTGTTGGCAACAACACCTGCTCAATTGAAAGTTTTCAATTGCTCAAATGAAAAGAAGTTTCAGAAGTTTTCTGGTCACCCTGGGGTTGTTCATGATTTTTGTTGGGAATCACATCCTCTCATCTTCAGATGGTGAGAGATATGCAGCAGTTTGGAGGATAGATGGTAGCAAAAAATAGTCAGCTAGCTGCGTTCTTGCAATGGAGCATCCTGCTGCCTTCTTGGATTGCTGCTGCTCGAATGATGGTGGAATGGATGCAGATTTCTGTGTTCTGGCCATTTCAGAGATTGGGGCCCCTTACTTATGGCCAGGGACAAATGCAGAGGGATTACGAAATGCTAAACCCACAAAAAATCTCATTTTTGCTTCAAGATGAGTTCTTAAGAATCATAAGGGTTGCACTTATATATGCTGTGAAACTACTAGGCTTGGGCTTTCCTTGTGTTCCTGGCCTGTGGTTTGTTGGTAAAGCCATTATTTCTGTAGCTTTCTGTGCAATTTGGAAGTGATGTGATCTTCAATAGTTCTCAAAATCGAGTCCCGCCATGCTAGTTTCGCGTATCTAAACAGGGATAAGATTGGCAGGTTGAAATCACACTGTTAGATCGTGAAAATGATGAAGATGCCTTGTTTCTTGTTCCAAAGATTTTTGAAGTTCGTGAAAGTAAGCTTTTTGATTGTATATCTAAACTAACTATCAATTCTTCATTGTTCAAGAGAATTAATCTCGAAGGCGACGTCCCACCAAAGAAGGTGAATACAACAGTTTTTCCCCGCCATCGAGACATTCAAGTTATTGAAAGTTCTGATGTCTGTGCGGCCTTCACGGTCATGCACCAGAAAGTATGTTATTTCGTGGATCTATAACATATTGGTGAACCATGACAATTATGTTGAATCTGATGAGTTTGCATCTTATGACTGTATAGATCAGAAAGGCCATCCATAACAAAAATTCCAGTATGAAGAGTCATCACAATAATGAATTTGAATATGAAGGTGAGAATGTTGTTGGTGAATTACTTTATGAATTAGAAGATGAAAAATCTCAAGACAACAGTGAAGATAATGAGTAGTTGTGTTTTCACATGTTTTATGCGAGTTAAACATTTTTTATTTGCAATTTTGCTATCCAATTAGGGGGCAGATTCTAGTATGTGCTGTTTTGGCTTTCGAGTTTTGTATTTATTTATATCCACTTATTTAGCAGTATTTCTTTTTAGTCTAGATAAAAAAATACAATGACAAAATCATCTCTAAAAATTATTTATTACTGATTGCGATGAAAAAAAAAAGCATCAGGAATATGGTCCTTTCTAAATTTTTAGATACTAAGGGTGAACGTAGCACTATCTTGAATATATTTTTTGTTTAAGTTTTTTTGATATCTAATATGTGGAATTTAAACTAATCTTTTGGATATCCGTTCATTATTGATCAATTATTAGTAAAAATTTGACAACGCATAAAAGGACCACATCCTCCACACATGTTGAACTTTTGAATATCAACCTCATTTTGGATATTTTATTGGGTAAAAAAAATCAAGTTTAATATATGAAGATATATTTTTATCACTTTAAACAATGATTATTACTTTAATTCTATTATTACTATTTTTAAAAATAAATTAATCGCTTATTTTGGTAAATTATTTGTTGAGCCTAAATTGGAGCTTGTTGTCTTTATTGTATTTGTTGGTAAATTGAAAAATAGAAGTCTCTTAATAACAAAGAAAAACCGTGGATGATGGGGATGTAGAGGGGCGTGTTGGGTGTGAACCTTGACCACCCATATTGTATACACATCAGAGGATAGTTCGTTAGTAAGGGAAGAGAGAGGGAGTTACTGCTGAGGGGGGGTAGTTTTGTAATTGTGTAGTTTATTTTGTTGAGTCGGGATTATAACTCAAAGGAGAATTGAACCTAGGGGGGGCATTTGGTTAACTGCAAGGAGGCGCTGCGCCCAGGCCCGAGGAGCGGAGTACTTCCTAGGAGCGTCGATTGGAATTGTTTTCTCTTATACTATATTGAAATGAATTCTAGGCAGGTCTCTGCAAGGAGGCGCTGCGCCAAGGCCCGAGGAGTGGAGCTCTTCCTAGGAGCGTCGATTGTAATTATTTTCTCTCATACTATATTGAAATGAATTCTAGGCAGGTCTCTGAATCCCTATCATCTTGGTTGTAACGACCTGACCCAACGGGGCCCGTTTGGCCAGCGGAGGCGCTGCGCTCAGGCCTGAGGACCGGAGCTTTTCTTAGGAGTGTTGATTGTAATTGTTTTCTCTTATACTATATTGAAATGAATTCTAGGCGGGTCTCTGAATTCCTATCATTTTGGTTGTAACGACCCGACCCATCGGGGCCCGTTTGGCCGGCGAAAGGCTAAGCCGTCACAACCCCAAGCCTACCTCCATGCAATGTGCAGTGAAATAATAAAAGACAGTAACATCTAGAGTAAAAGGATGCATGTAATAACCTCTAGGGAATACGATAGAGTACAACGATATAAATTGTTGGAGTCTGCATCCCACATCGGACTTGAGGTCCGGTGTGGTCTTTATTATTTGTTATAAATACATCCCAAGGGCTCCTTTGGAGACACACCTTGGGGGTTCGGGTCTCCCTATTTTATTCACCTACATGGTATCAGAGGAGGTTTGCTAACCCGACCCCTCCCTCCCATCTTTTTTTTTTCCTCCCTGCTCTAGGGTTTCCTTCCTTTTCCCTGTAGGGGGGGCGGCGGCCTCGATGGCCAGCTCTGCCGTCGCCCCCTCCCCTCCCTCCAGCGCAGCCGGCTTCCCTGTCCGGTGGCCCTCTCTCCCGGCGCCGCTCCCCTCCCGGCGGATCTCTCCCGGCGCCACGCCCCGCCTCTGCCCTGCGCGGCTCCCCGGCGGCCCTCCTACGCCTCCTACGCGGATCGCCCCTCCCGCCGTGCGCGCGCCTCCTGCGCCGTCGCCCCTCCCCTCCCTCCCGAGCAGTCGACCCCCTGTCCGGTGGCCCTCTCGCCGCGTCGCCCCCCGGCTCCCGGCGTCTCCTCCCGGCGGCCCTCCCCCCCGGCGCGCGATCCTCCTGGCGGCTCCGTCCTACGCGCGACTCTAGCCGGATCTCGCTCTGTCCGGCGGCCGATCCTGCCTGGCGCGCCTCCAGCCCTCTGCGGTTCTTCCCGTCGGCGTCCAAGCCCCGACGGCCTCGCGCACCTCCCGCTGCTCCCGGCGCCTCCCGCTGCTCCAGCGCCTCCGGCGCCTCCCGCTGCTCCAGCGCCTCCCGCGCCTCCCGCTGCTCTCGCGCGCTCGCGGCTCCTGGCTCCCGGCGGATCTCCCTCCAGTCCGGCGACCCCTCTCCGGCGGCATCTCCCGTCCCGCTCCCCTCCCGACGACCTCGCCTGCTGCTCTCCGGTGGCCAGATCCGGACAGCTCAGGCCGAATCCGGCCCGATCCGGTGATTTTCGGCCAGATCCAGGCTACTCCGGCCGGCTCCGGCATAATCCAGAGATTTCCGGCCAGATCCGGACAGCTCCGGCCGGCTCCGGCCTAATCCAGGCTACTCCGGCCAGATCCGGCGATTTTCGGCCAGATCCGGCCAGATCCGGCGCGTTCCAGACTGTTCCGGCCAGATCCGTCCCCGCGCATCTCCGCTGCTCTCCCTCCTTGTCGGCCTCCTCCTGCAAGGTGGCCCTCCCTCCGCCTGGATTCATCCGCTCCCTTTCGGCACCTCCTGCGGCATCCCCGCCTCGCCGGCATCTCCCGGCAACTCCTGGCAGCCGCATCTCTGTCCGCCGGCACGTCCATTCGCTGGCGCAGTAGCTCGACATCCTAGGATTTGGGCCCGTTGGCACCGCCAGTCCCGCAACAATTCTGCGGAATCCCCGCCTCCCGTCTCCGGCCCCGCAAGTGCGGTTTTCCCGGTGCTAGTTTGGATTTCCCGGCGTTTCATCGACCGGCCCCACTAGTGCGGCATTCCTGGCGCTCCGTCAATCAGCCGATCTGAGTGGTTTCTTCTGCTGCGCCCGCAACCTCATCCATCCATCATCCTGCGGAGGAGCTTTGATCGTGAGGGGGAGCAGCAGCCTTTTGCAACTTTTTTTTTTATTTCGTCTGTTTTGTAATCAAGCTGGGCATGTCCAGCTTGAGGGGGAGTGTTAGTCTCTGTTTTGTTGTTTTCTTTTCATTATGTGTCCAAGCTAGGTACACCTAGCTTGAGGGGGAGTGTTGGAGTCTGCATCCCACATCGGACTTGAGGTCCAGTGTAGTCTTTATTATTTGTTATAAATACACCCCAAGGGCTCCTTTGGAGACACACCTTGGGGGTTCGGGTCTCCCTATTTTATTCACCTACATAAACCAAAACGAAAAGGGGCAAAATACAAGTCCAATCAGAAATGAAGTTCCAACCTGACAATCAATTGGAATAAAGAACCGAGAAAGCACGATTCCTGATCTCCAAGTCCGACCACCGAACGCAGTCTATGCACCCGAGTATCACTATGCTCCACCGATGTCACCGTCGATTTGCCTATTGCCCTCAAATAAAGTCGACTTCTCCTTCTTGATTCGAACTCTTCCCCCAACTTATACAACCGAATCAACATCACCTTCAAATCTTGCATTGTAATCAATAACTCCGAATCAATCTCCTCCAAGTTTGCTTTGGATGTTTCCACGTTCACCACTCTCGTCTCCATCCTTGTTGACATCCAGCCTCCACGATCCTTTTCTCTCAATGAAAGCCCCAAGATGAGAGGAATTCAGAGACCTTTGTGAAATTCATTTTAATATATTATAAGAGAAAACAATTACAATAGACACTCCTAGGGAGAGTTTCGCTCCTCGGGCTTACTTTCGCGCCTCCTTGCACCTAACTAACAAAATGCCCCCAAGGTTCTATTTTCCCTCAACTTATACCCCCGACTCAACAAAATAAATCGCCCAATTACGAAGGTACCCCTCCCCGACAGTAATTCCCTCGCTCTTCCCTTACTAACGAACTCTCTTTTGATATGTATGGGTGGTCAGGGGTCACACCCAACTTGCCCCTCCAAATTCCCATCATCCACAATTTTTTCATGTTATCAAGAGACTTATCTTTTACTATTTTACCAACAAAGACAACTGATACAACGAACTTCAAATTAGGCTCCACAAATAATTTACTAAAAAACGCGATAAATTAATTTACTTTTTAAATGAGTAATAATAGAGTTAAAGCAGTTAGTATTATTTAAAGTGATAAAAAATACTTTACTTCATATATTAGACTGAAATTGTTTCTTTCAATAAAATACCCAAAGTGAGGTTGGTAGACAAAAGTTCAACATGTGTGAAAGATATGATCCCTTTATGCATTGTCAAATTTTTACCAATAAATGATCAATAATGGACTGATATCAAAAAGACTAGTTGAACTTAAGAATATTAAATTTCAAAAAAACCCAACCAAAATATTTATTCAGGATAGCACTACGCTCACCCTTAATATCTAGAAAAAACGAAAGGACTATATCCCTGATGATTTTTTTTGCATCGCAATCACCAAGAAATAATTTTTAGAGAGAACCCTAACATTGCATTTTTTTTATCTAACCTCAAAAGTAATACACCTAAATTGGTGGATATAAATAAATATAAAACTCAAAATCCAAAATAACACATACCTAAATCTTCTTCTTAACTGAACGACAAAACTGAAAATAAAGAATGTTTAACTCGCATAAAATGTGTTAAAACACATCTGCTCGTTATCTTCATTACTCTTGAGATTTATCATCTTCTAATCCGTAAAGTAATTCATCAACATCATCATCGCCTTCATATTCAAATCCATTACTTTGATAACTCTCCATACTGGAATTTTTGTTATGGGCGACCTTTCTGATTTGTGCGGTCACAAGATGCAAACAGCCAAAGAGTTGTAATAAAGAGTGCATGACTTGCTTTTTGGATTCACAACTCTTATAGATTATTATGCACTTTGCTTGCAGATTCAACATGATTAATAGGTTCATCAATATGCTATAAATCCATAAAATAACATACTTTTCGGGACATGACCGTGAATGCCACACAGACACCAGAACTTCCAATAAATTGAATGGCTCACTTGATGGCATGGACAAAACACCCGTCTTCACCTTCCTTAGTGGGACGTTGTCTTCAAGATTAATTCCCTTAAACAATGAAGAATTGGTAGTTAATTCAGATATACAATCAACTTTGCCGCTAATGATCCCCAGGGATCTAGGTCAGGCTCCATGCAAAACCTGGATGGGTCAGCTTGATCCTCACATGATTCATTCTTCAAAGAATTAGCAAGGTGGCCATCTGATGCCACTTTCTCTGGACCAAGGCCTAAACTTTGTAGTGTTTTGTTATTTTCATGAGCTTCAAAAATCTTCGGAACAGGAAGCATGACATCTTCACCATTTTCACGATCAAACACTGTGATTCCAACTTGCGAATCTTGTCCCTGTTTAGATGCGCGTGATTGGCTTGGCAGGAAGACATCTGGTCTAAAGACTGCTTCAAACTGGTCTTGAAGAACCTTTTTCAGGGTTTTCGTAGCAGAGATGCACCGACTAGCCAGTAGCATGCGACATAACCAGCAGACATCCAGAAGGCCCATCGACTACTTTGGTGGAGTCCCACAGAGTATCCGGTGCGATCAGACAGTGTGTAGGTAGTTCCAGCAGCACGACCGACTACACGGTGGAGGCTACCGGGTATCCAATGGTGTTTGGATTGCTAGTCCGATGATGCTTTTATGATGATCAAAATGTGTTTCGTTCAGATCTTAAATTTCGTGGCTCGATTCATTGGACCCAGGCATCCTTTGAGGCTATAAAAGGAGGCTTCAAACTTCATTGAATTTGTAGTGCGCATCCAAGGAAAGGCTCTTTGATCTTTTACGGATTCATAATCTCCCAAGGGCTTCAAAGTTCCATCTTCCTCCTTCAAAGTAGAATCAAAGAGATCAAGCTTTCATCTACCAAGGAGATCAAGACACTGAATCAAGAAGGGCGTATTCTTCAACGACTTCATCCAAAGCGCTATCGACATTCTTTGTTCACTCTCCTTTGTGCCTCTTTCTCTCCCTCCCTTTAGAGCCTTTTTTTCTAAAATCCCTTGGCTCTCGCTTCTTATCCTTCTCTCTTTCTCTATTTCCATCTTAATTTAATTTGTTCAAGAGAGAGTGAAGACCGTGCATTGTAAAGGGCTTGCAATTAAGCAAGTCATTTATTTCACCTCCCCCTCTATTTCTTTGGTTTTTGGTTATCCGTTTAAACTAAGGGTTTTTGGTTTTTGGTTCTCCCTTCAAACAAGGGATTGAGGTTCTTCTTATTCCGCTAAAAGCAAGGGTTCTTGGTTTCCGTTGAAAACAAGTGTTTTTGGTTTCTTGGTTCTCGTTCAAACCAAGGGGTTTATTATATTGAACCTCACGATTGTTCTCGTGGGGAGGAGATGTAGGGGTATGCTTTACTTTGCTTAATTTCAATTGATTGTATTGCATTGTAGTATCTTTTATTGCATCGATTTATTTATTCGCTCTATTTTTTAAAAGGGCAATTCACCCCCTCTTTCCAATTTCTCATCTCTGACTCACATTTGGTATCAAAGGGTTCTTTGATTTTATTTCAAAATCTCCTTTTGAAAATCCTTTTTTATTCTTGTTTTCCAAAATTGTTTTCGATTTTCAAATCATAACCGATTTTCAATATTCAATTTTAAATTGACATCTACTTCTTCTACGCATGCTTCTTTTCTTTGATGGTTCAAATTATTCATATTGGAAAACTCACATGTCTATTTTTCTTTAAAGTATTGGTTATCCTCTTGGGAAGATGGTTATGCATGGTTATTGATAAAGATCTTGCCCGTTGGGGACAACTAAGGACAACACAGCTAGGAAGACTCCCTAAAAGGGGGCATTTGAGTCATTATAGGAGAGAATACAGCTAGACATAACTGTACATTCTAGAGTGTTCTTTTGTTGGAGGCCCTGTAAGGCAAGGATGTTATAAGAAGGGTGGGAGGGGCTGGAGAGTGGGGACACAGAGAATATTTATGTTAGGGGGAATCAGCCAGTCGGGTTAGGTGAGTGGACCTGGGGTTCCTCAAGTGTCTCTTCCATCCTTTTCTTCTTCGTTTTCTCCCATCCGTTGTATTTTTGTTTATAATTCTGCTTGTATTTCAAAGAACATCTCTGGAAGGGCTGGGTCCTATCAATTGGTTCAATCCCCTGTCCTTCTTCGGCCGACTCCAAGTGTCGCGACTTTTCGTCTCGTTCTCATTTGCGAGGGGTGTGCAACGCAGGAGGCCGCGTCCGGTTGCCATTGGCTCCTCTCTCGAGCGGCTGCACGGATTGTCGTTGTGCTTCACCACTTCGTTTGTGGCGCGCTTCAGTCTTCCTCTCACATCTTGCGCGACGACTTCTGGCCAGAACCGCTCCATAGAAGCGCAACCAACCAACGGACGAGCTGTGCCTGACGGTACTTCGCCCGGAGGAGCCCCCGACTTCTCGCAAGAGGAGAGCGCGTCCGGACTTTCCGATCATGCAGAAGGAGGCGGCCTCGCCTTTTAGTTTTCCCAAGTTAAGTGGCGCACTTTCAAAAAAAAACATACGGGTGGAGGGGAGCTCTTCCCACAATTTTCGACTTTGCAGGGCGTGCAAAACTCTTAACACGTGTTTTCTAAGCTTGATTCGCCAATGGAAAATACAGAGTGGATAGAGCATCACATGATGCAAGAACAGGAAGGGATCGAATTCCAGGCAAACCTCTTATCCCTGCGGTGTTTTCTGGAGAAGTTTCTCGGTGGGAGGCGATTGGACCTTCTCTCGCAAAAGACCGCCTTGAAGAGCCCTTTGGTGCGTTCGACGTTTCGTGTGTGCAGGGGAAAGCTGCGGTTGTGGGCGCGCTTCCGATTGGCCTTGCTCACCACCTGCCCGCTGCGCGCCAAGTGCTGCTACTTGATTTTGACGGGAACGATCCACGCAGCTGGATTGCACAAGCGAAACTGTATTTCTGCAGCCATCAGACACCGAAGGAGTCAAAGGCACCTCTCTCCCAAGTTTGCATGAAGGGCTACACTATTTACTGGGTTAATCTTATGAAGGAGATCCATACGGATCTTTCATGGTCAGTATTCAAAACAGAATTAGTGGAACGATACAGCAGCGAAGCGCAACCACAACCAGTAAAGAACGACTCCGAACAATGTACAACGTACTTCCCAGCAAGGGTCGAGGCATGGACGACTGCACCAACCTTCATTTATAACCAGCTGCCGGTTGATAAGTGAGATGATTTGCCTGTGTTCAACAGTTCAGACCCGCGAGGTTGGTTAACATGCGTAGAATCTTATTTTTTGGTCCATCAGATACCAGACAAATCAAAGGCCACTCTCGCTCAGGATTGTATGGTGGGAGTCGCAGTACACTAGTTCAAAATTATGGTGGAATTTTATTTGGAATTGACATGGTTAACGTTTAAAGTAAAACTAATGGAGTGATTTGATGGGCTAGAAGATCGGAATCCGTACACAGAAATGGTGGACACCCTCTAGCGACACCTGCCTGCCAGTAATCATGGATGAATCAAGTGCGCTATTGCACGATGACGGTGGCGCAAAAATATTGGACAAGAGGGTGCCGCTGCGGGTGATACTTCTACTTTTGCCGCCAGCTGCGCCGCATGAGACGAAATACGCAGCGTAAGAAGTTGGCAACGCCGATGGCGAAACACGGATACCAAGCCGCATTGAAGCTTGGTGCTTGGGCCGACGCACGAGTGACACGTGGAATTGTTGGCCAACAACAAACCTGGCAACGTACTTTTGGACGATGACGTCACCAAGGAGCCGCACGAGGAGCATGCAACTACTGATGGCAACAATGTCTACTTCCCACACCGGGGAGGATATTTTCTGGATTCATGTGGAGGCAGGGGGCAACTCTGCTATGGGATTACCACACAGGAATCACGTCGAACATTCACTGGGAGGTGCGGTCGCAGACAAAACGTTTGATCGCCTAGAGATGCAGTTGTTACAAAGCGGGCTCCTGAAGCGAGGACCCTACCGGCCCCACCGACAACATATCAACAAACGGTGTCACGATCAGGGGCGGGTGGGGAATTGAAGGCACTGGGATTGAATACGGGAGCCCCAGCGACTTTCACTTACATCATGAAGGGCAAACGGTCATTTAAATTTGATAAGGATGCATGATAGTTTTGGTAGGAGCCACATGTTGAGTCATGCATAGTGGTTTGCGATGAGGGTCGTGGGGAGGGCCACACGACCATTTCAATTGGGCTGAGAGCACTTGGAGGGGGACCTCACAACATAGTGGGCAACAACACACGTGATTGGTCCACAATGCGGGAAGGAATATATGGGAGACTGCTTGGAGGGTAAGTGAAGTCTGGGTGCGTTGCCAACAGGAGCTCCAGGCCTATGGAGCAGGGAGGACCATTTGGCAAATTGTTTCGCGATTTTGGGGACTGCAATCAGTTTATTTTCCTTCTCAAGACTGATTTTCAAGGCGCGGCGGGTGATAAAGTCCTTGTCACGATCCGGCCAACGGGGCCTGAATCGCGATTACCCCAAGTCGGCCTCCAATAGGCTAGGGCTTGGCGATCACCACTGAGTAGACATATCACACAATTGAGAGACATGAGCCTAATGTACCCCTACACACACACATCTCCAAAACCCATATAATGCTGAAATGTAAACAACTGAAACCAATGAATCAATACATCTATGATCCCACAACTCAGAGTACGATGGTAAAGTACTGAATGCGAAAAAGAGGCCAAATACAAGCCCAACCAAAAATTGCTGAGGGTCCAACCTGTTCCAAGGGCGAGGACTACTATAAAATGCAACCACCCAAAAAACATCTCGGTCTGTCAACCTAAAGCTACGCTCCACTAGCTCCCTGTCCTCTCAGGACACCGTCAAAAGGGTCATCGTTTGCATAAGACAGAACACATGAAGGCAGAGCCCATGCCGGAGTGAGCATAACAATACCCTATAAGACACTCCCAAAACACTAAACACGAAGCAACAAGAATAATCAACTCATAACAAAGATATAACAATCAATGCATAACAAAATGAACCCAGATATACTCAGGAAGTACACTGCGCCTCCAGGTCGTCACAACCAAACTGCCAGCCTCAAAAATCTGCTCGAAGCAATGCTCGTTCCAAGAGAATCCGCTTCATGAGCCATGCCATCATCGGAGACACTCATCCAAGAGGTCATGATCATTGGACCTCGCCCAAAAAAGCTCACTTGTCTCAGAAGACCCCGATACACGGATAAAGAATCACACCCAGGATCGCTGAGGGACACCAAAAACCCGAGTTGGGTCAACCCGCTGCGTTGGGGATCGTATGCCAGCGATACCGCGAACCCTACCGATACAACCTACTAGATGGAGGATTAATGCCCTCCTAAGGAGGTCACGCTGATTCCACAAACCCCACTTAGGGTATAAAATGATAGAGGGTCACACTCTGATCTCACAGAGGGACACCGCAAACTCTATCTGAGACTCATCCTCCAAAGGGGATCACAGTCCTGAAATTTGGAGGTAATGTCGCACTGTACCCTCGAGGGAATGGACCAAGGGAACACGCTCAACTGTTACCCGTCCAGACCGAAGAAACTAAAGGCTCCAAACACCCTCAAAGGGGGTACACGGCATGTCCAGCCCACCCTTGGTCTGCTCGTGTGGTGGTGCCTCACATGACATTTAAATCTCTATATACACGGCGTGTAGGAATAGTACACAACGTGTAGAGATAGGCCGAAACTTTGCCCGTGCGCCCTGGTCATGCCCGTGTACACCGGACCGTGTTCGTGTACTCTAGCCCTGTCCGTGTACTTCGGCATGCTCGTGCCCGTGTAACCTCCGAGTTACACACTGAGCCGCCGAGCACGAGTCACACATCGTGTGATATTTAACTCTCTGTGAAAACCCTAGCACCGCACTCAGGGGGTCTCACACGGCGTGTAATTCAGAATTACACGCCGTGTAGCCTAGAAATTTCCAGAACCCTCGGGTTTTTCCCCGATCGTCCGCGCATGCCGTCGTCGTCACGATTTCACCTTCAGAATATCCATCAATGTATGATGGATATTTAAGTATGCAAGGTCTCAGTCGGTATCTCCATGATGAGCTTACCTAAAATGCTTTAAAAGCGGTGGGGTAAGAACCATCGACTGAAGATATGAAACACCATCCTTTTCCACTAAGGAAAATTGCAACGAGGCTCACTGCTATGATGCCTCAGCCAACAATTGAGAACAAGATCTCCCGTTGAGAGCGTATGCCGCCACGTTCCCCTTCCCAGGAGTAGACATTCTTGAATTCATAGTTCTAGATGAACTCTATTCATTGTCTCCGTCTCAAGTTAAGATACTTCTGAGAGAAGATATAATTGAGACTCTTGTGGTCAGAGTAAATGATAAATCACTCACCCATAAAGTAGTGTCACCACATCTTCAGGGTGAAGTCCACCGTTGCCAGCTCAAGATCGTGGGTCGCGTAGTTCTACTCATGCGGTCTCGACTTCTTGGACCCATAGGCAATCACTTCCTGCCTCTGCATCAGAACATAACCAAGCCCGGTCCCTGATGCATTGCAGAACACTACATACTCGATACCCTCCTATGCCAATCTCAAGATGGGAGCGCTCATCATCCTTCGCATCAACTCTTGAAAACACTCCTGACATCTTTTCTTCCACACGAGAGGTTGCCCATTTCAGGTCAAAGTTGTCAAGGGTGCTGCCAGACTGGAGAAATAAGGTACAAACCTTCTATAGTACCTAGCCAACCCAAAGAAACTTCGCACCTGGGTAACACTCTTGGGTGGCTCTCAAGCTAGCATTGCCTTAACCTTCATCGTGTCCACTGCCACTCCTGCCTCTGAGATGACGTGTCCTAGGAAGTGGAACTCTCAAATCCAAAACTGAAATTTCGAGAGCTTTCATGAAACTTCAAGAGCTTCCCATAAAGCTGGTGCTCTTGGAGTGTGTCCAGGACTATCTTCAAGTGTCTCACGTGCTCCTCCTTGGATGCTGAGTACACTAGGATATCGTCTACGAATACCACCATAAACCGGTCTAAGAAAGGATGAAAGATTCGGTTTATGAGTCCCATGAACACTACTGAGGCGTTCGTCACGCCAAATGGCATCACCAAGTACTCATAGTGACCATAACGACATCTGAATACCGTATTTGATATATCCTCGTCTTGTACTTGCAGTTGGTGATAGCTTGATCTGAGGTCAATATTTGAGAACTATCGCGCCCCTCTCAACTAATTAAAGAGGTCGTCGATCCTCGGTAGTGTATATTTATTCCTCACGGTCACTTGATTCAAGCGTCGGTAACTCAAGCTCCTGTTCGCTTTCTTGGAAAACAATATTGTGGCTGCCCAGGGGGAAACATTTGGTCTCACAAGGCCCTTCTCCTGTAAGTCCTCTAACTGCACCCTCAGCTCACGAAGCTCTGCGAGAGACATTCGATATGGTGGTGCAGATATCGGTGTCGTCCTGGGGTGTAAGTCAATGTAGAAGTCTAGCTCTCAGCAAGAAGGTAAGCCTGACACATCCTTAGGAAAGACTCCTCGTGCTCCACCGCTACTGCAGGGAACTGGGTAGCCCATAGCATCCACCGCTCAAGAGACATGCTAGCCAACTGATAAGTAATCGGTTGCACTCTCCTATGTCTGAGCTCATCTTGCTCCGCCAAGGTTTCCTTTTCACCCACAAAGGGGGAAAACTTGAGTGATTGCCTCTAGCTAGTTCTTAGCCACCTGAGGGTCTGGCTCGCCCCAAAACCTAGGAGGTTGCTGCCTCTTGAACTCACGCAGCACACACAACCTGCATGCATCCTCAGTTGGCACTGGTAGCACTAACTGCTGCTCAACGGGTGGTGGTATAGGTGGTAAGCCACTCGGAGGTGCTATCTCCAGTACAAGCCGCTGTATTGATCGTACCACGATTCACTGTTTTATTCCACCCCTACATTGCAGTTTTAAACTAGTTTTGTAATGAATATTCCAAATATAATAATAAATTTCACTTCATGTTTGAATAAATCAATTAATGTTAATCAATATTATAATGGGCAATGTTACTTGTTTTTATTGTTTCAATGTAGGTGGAGGTGATTTGGAGGGCCTTTGATGAAGTGGAAGAAAAATGAGCCAAAATTGCATGGATCCATGGACATCTGTCCACTGTTTTGCATAGCACACGAAATATGTGCATCAAAATGGGCTGAAATTTTGTGGGCCTGTCTAAAACTTAATAGGATACATTTCATATTAAGGAACCCAATGCTGATTCGACTTCTATGGGGGCCATCCAAACTGATCTGTCCAAGCCACCGAATTTGGACCAAGTCAAATGCGGTGTTCTGTATTTTATCAATATCTTGAACTGTAGTTTTCCAAATGGTGCCAAACATTCGGTGGAGATAGTCAAGAGGTAGGGCTACAACTTTTCTATTTTCTCCAAAGCGAGATAAGACTGTCTGAAGGCCGAAACGTGTGGTACAAGTGGATTGAAGAAATCTGTGTGCCTAAAACCGCCTTCCAATTTTCCTATAAAATGGCACCTTGGGCTCCCCATTTGCAAGTTCGGCCAAGAGGCAAGGTGCTGCCATTTTGGAGTCCCCAAGGAGTCTTCTCAACATCCCTAGAGGTTCTGGAGGCTATGGGAGGTTCTACTTCAACATCTTCTTCTTCTTCCCCTCTCATGGGTTTCTAAACCCCTTGTGATCACCCGGGGAGGAATGTGATGTAATCCCGAGCTTCAAAGTTGTATTAATTTGAATGATCTTTTTAATTCCAGGTTGTATGTTGTTTTTCCTCATTCTCTATTCTTATTTTATTGAGTTATGTACTGTTATGTCATGCTCAACTCATATGATCATGTTTGGGGTACCCATTCATGTGATGTTTCACACACCGATCACCACTTTCTTTTCCCCCTTTCAATTGCGGTGCTTGTGTGATTCATATTGGTCAATAGAACTCACACAAGCTCTGTCAAGGCCATGTACATTTATGTCATGGTATCACAATAAAATAACATGCAAACCTGGAGAGCACATCGAATTCTTCATGTGTTTCCTTGGTGAGTTTCGGTTATGATGTCGAACACAAATCACCCAATCATCGGCGGTGTCCGGTGAATCGTTATGTGTTTCCGACTGAACCCTAGGAGGTATCCTAGTATAAACTCAGTAACATTCTGGTTCTAGGTGTTACAAACCAGGGATTAAAAGATCATAACCCCATCCCTTGAAGCGATGATGGATGAGCATCACGAGACTTCCCTGGGTTGATCACGCTTAATCAATCTTGTTCATTTCTACTTTGTTTTATCGCTTTCATTTTCTATTTTCATCATTAATCATAAAACCCCCAAGTTTCACAAAACCTAATTCACCTTCTACTTTCATAATCAGAACCCTCTTTTTAAATTAATGATCTAAGGCTCCGTCGAGAGACGACCTAGGGTTGCTGCTATACTGCAGAAATTCTAGTCAAAATTAAACAACTAATTTGACACGCTCGACAACGCGGTCATGTATCGATGCTTCGTTACTTGGCGGATCATCCTCGTGATCACACAGTGGAATCCTTCCTTACTATCTTTGCGGAGGTATCCTAAAATAGACAAGATGTACCACAGGCAAAAAGTATATCTAGGGAGCTGACTCTAGAAGGATATAAAAACTAAAACTCATTCCTATATGATGCATGAACCAATGTTTTCTCTACAGCCAATGTCTACATTTACCGAGATGAAAGACAGGTGATCAGAGTCCTGGTGTATGGATATGTCGTTCGTCGCTCCAATACTGTAGTTCCTGGCCTGAAAGTCGAACTCAAAACGTTTAACATCATTTTCCCCGAACCAATCTCACAGAATCCGGTCCTAAGGTAGAACATACTGCTAGTCTCGCGTATCTAAACAGGGAAAAGATTTGGGGGTTGAAATCACAGTGTCGGATCGTGAAAATGATGAAGATGTCTTGTTTCTTGTTCCGAAGATTTTTGAAGTTCATGAAAGTAAGATTTTTGATTGTATATCTAAATTAACTACCAATTATTCATTGTTCAAGAGAATTAATCTTGAAGACAACGTCCCACCAAAGAAGGTGAATGCAACTGTTTTTTCCATGCCATCAAGTGAGGCATTCAAATTATTGAAAGTTCTGATGTATGTGTGACATTCACGATCATGCACTAGAAAGTATGTTATTCCATGAATCTATAGCATATTGGTGAATCATGTTAATCATGTTGAATCCGATGAGTTTTCAAGAAAAGCGCTTAATAATCTATACAAGAGTTGTGAATCCTAAAAGTAGGTCATGCAATATTTGTTACAACTCTTTGGTCGTTTGAATCTCATGGCTGCACAGATCAGAAAGGCCACCCATAGCAGAAATTTCAGTATGGAGAGACCACAGTAATAGATTTGAATATGAAGGCGATGATGATGTTAGTGAATTACTTTATTAATTAGAAGATAAATCTCAAGACAACAGTGAAGATAATGAGTAGTTGTGTTTTAACACGTTTTATGCCAGTTAAACATTCTTTATTTGCAGCTTTGCTGTTCAGTTAGGGGGCGGATTCAGGTATGTGCTGTTTTGGCTTTTGAGTTTTGCATTTATTTATATTCACCCATTTAGTTGTATTTTTTTTAAAGATAAAAAAATACAATAACAAAATTAACTCTAAAAATTATTTATTGCTGATTGTAATGGAAAAAATCATTAGGAATATGGTTCTTTCTAAATTTCTAGATACTAAGAGTGAGCGTAGTGCTATCCAGAATAAATTTTTTGGTTGAGTTTTTTTTATATCTAATATGTTTAAGTTAAATTAGCCTTTTGGATATCAATCCATTATTGATCATTTATTGGTAAATATTAGACAATGCATAAAAGGATCACATCCTCCACTAATGTTGAACTTTTGTATACCAACCCCACTTTGGGTATTTTATTGGGAGAAATGCAATTCATGTCTAATATATAAAGTCATTTTTTATCACTTTAAACAATTATTATTACTTTAATTCTATTATTACTCATTTTAAAAATAAATTAATTTATCGCTTATTTTGGTAAATTATTTGTTGAGCCTAAAATGGTACTTGTTGTCTCAGTTGTATTTGTTGGTAAAATAGAGAAATAGAAGTCTCTTGATGACATAGAAAAACCGTGGATGATGGGAATGTGGAGGGGCATGTTGGGTGTGAACCTTGACCACCCATACTATACACATCAGAAGAGAGTTCCTTAGTAAGGGGAGAGAGGGAGTTACTACCGAAGATGAGTAGTTTTGAAACTGTGCAGTTTATTTTGTTGAGTCGGGGTTATAACTTGAAGGAGAATAAAACCTGGGGGGAATTTGGTTAGCTACAAGGAGGCGCTGCGTCCAGGCCCGAGGAGCGGAGCTCTTCATAGGAGGGTCAATTGTAATTGTTTTATCTTCTCTGAATCCCTATCATCTTGGTTGTAACAACCTGACCCACCAAGGCCCGCTTTACCGGCGGAGGCGCTGTGCTCAGGCCCAAGGAGGAGAGCTTTTCCTAGGAGTGTCGATTGTAATTGTTTTCTCTTATACTATATTGAAATGAATTCTAGGTAGGTCTTTGAATTCCTATCATCTTGGTTGTAACGACGTGACCCATCGGGGCCCACTTGGCTGGTGGAAGGCTAAGCCGTCACAACCCCAAGCCTGCCTCCATGCAATGTGCAGTGGAATAATAAAAGACAGTAACATATAGAGTAAAACCATGCATGTAATAACCTCTAGGGAATACGATAGAGTATGACGATATAAACCAAAATGAAAAGGGGCAAAATACAAGTCCAACCAGAAATGAAGTTCCAACTTGACAGTCAACTGGAATAAATAAAGAACGGAGAGAGCGTGACTCTTGATCTACAAGTCCGACCACCGAACGCAGTCTATGCACTAGAGTATCACTATGCTCACCCGATGTCACGACTGATATGCCTATTTCCCTCAACTAAAATCAACTTATACTTGATTCGAACTCTCTGCCCATGACTTATACAACTGAGTCAACATCACCTTCATATCTTGCATCGTAATCTATAGCTCTGAATCAGTTGCCTCTAAGCTTACTTCGGATGTTTCCACATTCACCACTTTGGTCTCCATCCTTGTTGACATCCAACCTCCACGATCCTTTTCTCTCAATGAAAGCACCAAGATGATAGGAATTCAGTGACCTTCCTAGAATTCATTTCAATATATTATAAGAGAAAACAATTACAATAGACACTCCTAGAGAGAGCTCCGCTCCTCAGGCCTAGTTTTGCGCCTCCTTGCAGCTAACTAACCAAATGCCCCTTAGGTTCTATTTTCCCTCGACTTATACCGCCGACTCAACAAAATAAATTGCACAATTACGAAGCTACCCCTCCCTGACAGTAACTCCCTCGCTCTTCCCTTACTAACAAACTCTCTTCTGATATGTATACAGTATGGGTGGTCAGGTTTCACATCCAACATGCCCCCTCCAAATTCCCATCATCCACAGTTTTTTCATGTAATCAAGGGACTTATCTTTTTCTATTTTACCAACAGACAACCGAGACAACAAGTTTCAATTTAGGCTCCATAAATAATTCACTAAAAAAATCGATAAATTAATTTATTTTTTAAATGAGTAATAATAGAGTTAAAGTAATTAGTATTATTTAAAGTGATAAAAAAATACCTTACCTCATATATTAGACTTTAATGGGTTTTCTCCCAATAAAATACCCAAAATGATGTTGGTATACAAAAATTCAACATGTGTGGAGGATATGATCCCTTTATACATTGTCAAATTTTTATCAATAAATGATCAATAATGGACTGATATCAAAAAGACTAGTTGAACTTAAACATATTAGATTTCAAAAAAACTCAACCAAAAAAATTATTCAGGATAGCGAAACGCTCACCCTCAATATCTAAAAATTTAGAAAGGACTATATCTCTGATGATTTTTTTTCAATCGCAATCACCAAGAAATAATTTTTTGCGAACCTGTCATGGTATTTTTTTATCTAACCTAAAAAAATACAGCCAAATGGGTGGATATAAATAAATACAAAAGCCAAAACAACACATACCTAAATATGCTTCTTAGCTGAATGACAAAACTGAAAATAATGAATGCTCAACTCTAATTAAACATGTTAAAACACAATTACTCATTATCTTCATTAATATTTAGAGATTTATGATCTTTTATTCCATAAAGTAATTCATCAACATCATCATTGCCTTCATATTCAAATACATTACTGTGATAACTCTCCACATTAGAATTTTTGTTATGGTCGACCTTTCCGATTTGTGCAGTCAAGAGGCGCAAAGCCTCGACGCGCTCGACTCCCTCTGTGTGCACTGTTCGTGCGACCCAGCTACACCAATCCTCAATGTGCTCGACTCCCATGCGCCCAGCCTCTAGCGTGCCAAACCTCGGAGAAGACATCTAGGGCAATCCCAAACTGCACGCAACCAACCCCTTATGGTCTAGACCCGGGTGAAGCCCTAGCCACGTGTAGCCACCCACACACATGTGCATTGCCTGATAATGGCTCAGTCGTCTCCAGAAACTTGATCCCAAACTCTGTTTGCGCGACCCTGCTACACCTCATCCAGTCGCACGACGCTGAACCAAACTTTGTAATTAGTATTGGAACAAATTTGGTCGCAGCAACAACAATGTTTGGAACAACAAATCCAATCCTATAGTCAGCTTGGGGAACTTCTGGGGGCATTATGCAACCTTCACATAGCATCTCTGCTGCAACCTTGGTTTCCGGCTACCCATTCACCCCACCATGACGCTACTGACCTTGTTTACAATGGGGCTGTTGTTTGAACTCCCTCAAAAAAGATGACAACATATTCTGACCTCGACATAAATGTTCATGAAGTCGTGAACATGAAGATACACCAAGACCGGGGTGTTGTTCATGACTCCCTTCGTGAAGTTGTTTCTCACGAGCCATTAGTGCAAGACACTTCCTGCTTTCCACCAACAGAAGGCTTTGCTCGTGCACCCTCAATTAAAGTTATTTGTTATATTTTGGCTACTTCCCAAAACATGTCACCTGATGGCTAAGCATACCGTTGTTCATATTCCTCTCCTTGAGATGATGGCGGACTCGGACCCAAATTCATAAGGAGACAGTTGCCCTAAAGATAGTAATGCTGATTGGAATAGCCAACTGAGCCTAGAAATGTTTGAACATGGAAGCTTGATGCAGTTGATTGTGTTTGTTGAAAATAGGTTCTTGGACTGAAATTGTCACCTTTATTGTAATCAACCCATCCCACCACATGAACCAACAACTACTATGGAATGGGGGTCAATGGTTTCGTGTCAATGTTCCCGAGGAGGTTCCTTCAAGGGTTCCACTGCTAGAAAGCATGGATCAACACACCTTTCCATTCTACTCAAACGACATTCTTCATCCGATGCGACTCAGGGTCGAGTTCTTTCCAAGCGAGGGAGACTGATGCAACATTGATTTGAGGCCCTTCCAGGGTATCTGCTAGTGGCCTTGTAGCCTTTTATGTTTTTTTTGTTTAATTACTATTTTGCCCTCTCATTTAGGATATTATCAAGGACAAATTAGTCTTTTATATGTTTATAATGTAGGACTATAAATAAGGGGTTTGGTGTCACTTGTAATCAACTTTGACCATATTAATTGAATTTCTTGAGAGTGTTCTTGATACGCGATGCAAGACCCGCTAGGAATTGTCCTAGGAACCTTGTATAATGTTCGCGCGTTGAGCACTCGGATCGCCGCAAGAAAACAAGTGAATTTGGTGTGTGGATAGTGAAATGAGAAGGAATGGGGAAATGGTCAAGGTAGAACCCAAAGAGAACTTGTCTCTAAGAACTCTAGCCACAAGACGCCACAAAGGATGACTAATCCTTTGATAAGTCAAGAATTAAGCAAGAACACAAAGGTTGCAAGCAAAACTCACCATAATAACATTACCTTCATTCATGATGTTCCAAGAGTACAAAGGGGTGGCTATTTATATCCAAAGAGAGAAGGAAATTCGAATCACACCATGGGGTGGCTTTTACGTTAGTCTAACACCTAGTTTCCACAAGTCAAAAAGCCTAAATGATGACTTTGAAAACTTTGGCACTTGCTCATGACTTTAGGAGACAAGTAGCACACCCTTTTGGAAAAGTAAAGACTAGTATCCCACCACCTTTTGACTTTGAAGATTCCATGGTGGGGTGGGCTTGAAAATTCGCAGCACCACTTGGGTTGGGTTTTTAAAAGCATGTTTGGGCCTTAATTAATGTAATTATAGGCCCGGATGCTTCCCCCAAGCAAAGTTGTTGGGCCTCCTCTTGAAATTCTATGATTAATCCATTTAAGGCCTCCTTCATTCTCTTGGTCCGCTCCCTTGTCATTGGGCCTCCAATTCCACGCAAAGGGTCTTGTCCACTTATGTGCATTCCGCCTTCCTCATCATGTCCGCCTCCAACCCCGTGATGCCCATGTGTTCCATGATCCTCATCATCTCCTCCCTCCTCAAAAGGATTCGTCCTCGAATCTGAAAATTCAAAGGGAGAAAAATCAGCAACATTAAAGGTACCACTAACATTCCCATACCTGTCGGGTAAATCAATCTTATAGGCATTATCATTGATCTTCTATAAGACTTGGAAAGGACCATCTCCTCATGGATGAAGTTTTGATTTTCGTTGCTCTGGAAACCTCTCCTTCCTCAAGTGTAGCCACACCCAATCTCCAGGTTGAAACACCATTTTTCGCCAACCTTTGTTGGCGTGCTTCGCTACTTGTTCATTCTTCCACTCAATGTTTGCCTTTACCTTTGTATGGAACTCCTGCACAAACTTTGCCTTCTTTTCACCTTCAAGATTCAAAAATTGATTAGTAGGAAAAGGTAAAACATCAAGTGGAGTCAATGGGTTAAAACCATACAGAACTTCAAACGGTGAAGCATTAGTAGTGGAGTGAACCACTCGATTATAAGCAAACTCAATGTGAGGCAGGCATCTTTCCCAATGTTTCAGATTTTTTCTAAGGATGGAACGCAACAATGTGGAAAGTGTTCTATTGACCACCTCCGTTTGACCATCTTTTTGTGGGTGTGCAGTGGTGGAGAACAAAAGTTTGGCTCCAAGTTTGTTCCACAATGTCCTCCTGTAACGCCCCGACCCCAGTTGCCCAGAGTCGGTGCATTAATTACATAACATTGGCATGATCACAAGAAAGATCAAATCTCGAAAGACCGATTGGTTTAGTAGCCTTGGAAAATGCCAGATATATTCATAAGTTTTACATTACATTATAAAATGAAAAACTACTACAACAAAATAATGTTTCCACAATCCACACTATTAACCCCTCATAAAATCCCTGCAGGTCATTCATAACTTACTTCTTCACATCCTGGGAAAAATAAAACATAGAAAAGGGGTGAGCTCAAATGCCCAGTAAGGATAACAATATAGCGGAAAGAATAAACATTTAAGGCAATGTATAACTAAAACAAAAGCCTTTTAAATATGAACTTTCAACATGGTATGGCATAAACAAAATGAAATAATGCCATTTAATTATTCACATGGATATTCTACTAATCGAATAATCACATGCAAAAATCAATAACCACTTTCATAATGTTGGAATGCATAATGCCAGACTATCATAACCACATAGCCAAGGCCTCGTGCCAAGACTACAAATAAGATTTTGTCAAGGCCTTGTGCCAAGACACTAGTTTGTCTCATGAGACCTACCGATGCATCGAGGAGCTATAGCGGGCTCCACCCGTCACTTATTAAGTCCAATGCATTCCCATATGAAAAGGTTTAAACATAACATAAACATTCGTATTAAAACTAGCATACGAAATGTCAATAATTTCACCATAAACTATGAATGGTATAAAAATAGCACATCCATAGTCAAACATATCACAAAACCTTCAATACAATATAGAAGTTTTGTATCATAATAAATCAACTTCAAATAATCTTAAAATTCATCAAAGGATGTTGACATAGATGAAATCAAAATTCTTTTTAAAGAAATATCTCCTTTTATTTTGAAATCATTTAAGATCCATATAAAATAAAACATTTTCTTTGAAAATATTCTTATAAGCTTGTAAGGGAAGCTTTGAAGATTTTATAATGGCGGAAAATAGCCGCACCCGCCGTATAAGTTAAAAAAAACATTCTTACCTTAATTCTGTCGAAAAGGTTAAAAAGGACCTTGTTTTGAAAACGACCGAAAGATTCCTTTATAAACCACTTATAAAAGTCAAAAAGGGTATAAATGACTTTAACTCATATTCTAGTAAATAGTAAAAATGTTTTGAAATGTATTTTTAAGAAACATGGATGTGGATGATAAAGAGATCCCAGTAGATTATTACGTATATACAACCTCGGATAATGAAGAGATTGTGAAATAACCCTTACCTTGTACTTTTCCTTGGTTGTGGTAGGTTAACCTCCTGTATAATGGTGAAATAATTGTTATTAAATTATACAAGAATCATATACATTAATATGATATCATATATGATCTTTTAATATTGTTTTGATAATAATATCTTAGTATTATCGTTGTTTCGGGTGTTAACTTACTTGTTTTCTTTCATATGTTTTGTTACGTAAGACATGTTTGTAAAGGATAGGTTGTATATTATTCATATCCAGAATGATATCAAGTCCTTAAACATCATTTTTAAATCATAAAATGATAATTATACTTTAATGGTTACGATGGAGAATGAATCTCATCGCGTTCGTGGAGACGGTAGTCCGTACGTACGCACGAGCGACAATATCATTCTTTTGATATTAAAATAATATATAAATGGATGGTATATCATATATACAGAATCATTAATATGTTATATTTATTATTTACATGAGTTACACATCATTATTATACCCATCCAAATAATAATATATTGAATAACAATTACACCACGACGTGAAGACGGTAAGCCGTACGTACGCACGTATGGTGACATGTTATTCAAAGGGTGGATAGAATACTGAATATGGTTGTACCATATTTATAATAACATCACAGTATATAAATGATACTGGAGTCATTATTTTAGAATGGTAACAACAAAGGAAGAAGAAGTGGAAGAAGAAATGAACTTGGAAAAAGGGGTGGTGAAAACATTACCTCTTCTTCGGGTTCTTCCTTTTGATTTGATCAAAAGGGCTCCTTAGGTTGGCTTTCTGATCAAGCTAAGGCCCCTAGGTTGTAGTGAGGGATGTTGGGAGAGTATTTGGGCAGAGTTTGGCCGAACCAAAAGGCTTTAGAGGTGTGAAGAAATGAGAAGGAGGAGTGCCCTTTTATAAGAGGGGTGAGGGGCACCTTTGGAAAAGCTAGAAATATTAATTTATAATAAATTCATATTCGGTTTCTAATGGCTCCAAAGTTGACTATTCAAAGGTTAAGGTGGGGATAGGTCGAAAACCACTCAACCAATAGAATTTAGACAGGTTTGGGTACTTATATTAACCTTATCTTTAAGTATTAACTCTAAGTTAATTAGTTTCACTTTTACAATGTCTCTTTGTATTTTTATATAATATGGTTAATAAACTTACTATATACATCCAAGAGACCCCCAAGTGGTCCATTAATGAGGAACCTATCATAATATAAGTCTCTTGGCCGAACCTTAGATTTTTAGGAATTTAATATCAATTAATAATATAATATTTGTTTTAATAACTCTTTTATGTCAATTTTGACACTATTCAATAGTTGATTTTTGTGAAACTCCTAACAGATTGATTACTTCGAACAAAGTCAATTAAATCAATCCTAATATATCATATTATCATAGAAAATTAGTTTAATTCATTAAAAGTTTCATATTATAATTATTTGGGTATTTATAAGATCAATTATTTTAATTTTTCACTATTTTAGTAATTACTGCATCATCATTGTGTCATAAATAAAATAAATTATTTAATGTCTAAAAATTATAAATAAAATATCATTATGTAGGAAATCTTTTTAGCTTTCTAATGAATATTTATAATCGAAAATCCAACATGTATAACCCTATGTAAAAATTGTTCTTCTAAAAGATGTAAGCTTATGCCATTTTTATTTTTATTTTAACTTTATTAATATAATGTGTCCCTACCACATACAAGTGGCTCCAAGGGGTCCCCAAATTGACCCAAGGATGCTCATGGTCGGGTATGTGTCCACCAATAAGGTTAGGACACGTTTTAGGGTAATTTTGTATTATTATAATATTATTTTTTAACCCTTATTTACCGGATTTACCCTTAACCATGGTAAATAAAATATTTACCGCAGTAATTTTTTCAAAATGTATAAAAATAAAAGTTACCTATTTATACAATTTGAACATCCTTATTCCAAATATGGAATCCATTTTCCTAAATTCAAAACACAGAAGTGGCAGAAATTAATTTAAAATTAATTCCCGCTGTCAAAACAAAAAGCGTGTTTTTAAGAGATAATAACTATCAAAAGATTGACACTTGTTTATGTTCGGTTTAATTGTATAATTATGTCCAATGACCAACATTATATTAAATGGTAAAAATATATTCTAAATATACTTTAAAACCACTCAAATTAATAATTTATCACTATTAATTATTTTGATTAAAAAAGTTGTTTTTAATTAAAATTTAGTAATTTTCACTATTCATCAAAATATGAAAGTTATCCGAAATGTACCAAAATTTCACCTTAGGCTAAATTTGATATTCCGAGTCCGAAAATGAAGTCCATTTTCAAATATAAATTATATATAATTTCAAAAAGTAGGTATTACTATTTACAACGGCTAGTTTAATTAGTTGTGGTATGTGTTAGAATTCGAGGTTGCATACAACACACGCTATCGCATTATTCGAAGGGAAACGTACCATAGAAGCTTGGGGTGTTACATTCTCCCCTCCTTCAAATAATTACGTCCTCGCAATTTCTAGGGTATTACTGCATAAAAAGACTCGGGTGGTTCTTCATCATAAGTTCCTCGGGTTCCCACGTTGCCTCTTCCATCTTATGATTCCTCCACAAAACTTTTACCAGACGCGTCGTCCGGTTTCTCAGTACTTGTTCTCTTGTATCAAGAATCCTGACGGGCTCTTCACAATAGGAAAGATCGGGTTCCAGTTCTAATTCCTCATAGGTGAGTTCATGCGTTGGGTCAGGCATGTATTTTCTCAACAGAGATACGTGGAACACATCGTGAACTTTGGAGAGACTTGGCGGCATTGCCAATCGGTAAGCTACAGCCCCAATTCGTTCTAGAATTTCGAAAGGTCCGATGTACCTGGGACTCAATTTACCTTTCTTACCAAAACGTATGACTCCCTTCCATGGAGATACCTTCAGGAAAACATGATCACCGACTTGAAATTCCAAATCCTTCCTTCGATTATCGGCATAGCTCTTCTGCCTACTTTGAGCTGCTTTGATGTGATTTTGGATTACCTTCACCTTTTCCACCGTTTCCTCCACCAGTTCTGGGCCTACAAGTTTTCTTTCACCAACGTCATCCCAACAGGTTGGTGTACGACATCTCTTTCCGTATAACGCTTCATATGGTGCCATCTGAATACTCGAATGGAAGCTATTGTTATAGGAAAATTCTACTAGTGGTAAATATTGATCCCACATACCCTGAAAATCAAGTGAGCAAGATCTTAACATGTCTTCTAAGGTCTGAATAGTCCGTTCTGATTGTCCGTCTGTCTGAGGGTGGTAAGCAGTGCTCAAATGAAGTTCAGTATCCAGGGATTTCTGAAGACTTTTCCAAAATCTTGAAGTAAAACGGGGATCACGATCAGAAACAATTGATAAGGGTACTCCATGAAGTCTCACAACTTCATTAATATATAGTCTTGCTAGACGTTCCAGGGGTAGATCTTCTCTTATAGCAAGAAAATGTGCTGACTTGGTAAGACGATCGACAATAACCCATATTGCATCGTTCCTTCTAGGAGTCTTTGGTAGCCCCATGACAAAGTCCATCGTAATATTGTCCCATTTCCACTCCGGTATAGGAAGAGGTTGCATGACTCCTCCAGGCTGTTGCCTTCCAGCTTTCACTTGTTGACAAACCATACATCTTGACACAAAATCAGCAATCTCCCTCTTTATGTTGTCCCACCAAAAATGTTCCTTCAAATCTCTATACATTTTGGTGCTCCCAGGGTGTATAGAGAAATTGGAACTATGAGCATCATCCAGCAATTCCCTTTTTAGATCAGGTATATTGGGAACACAAAGTCTCTTCCCGAATTTCAAAATTCCATCTTCATACACAAAGTCTCTCAATCTCCCATCATTCACAGCTTTAATCTTCTTCTGAAATTCTTCATCATCGGTCTGAGAACTCTTAATCCTTTCTAGTAAAGATGGTTTGGCAACCATTTGAAAAAGCATTGATGTTTCACCTTCCCTGGTTATTCCCATGTCTATCTTCACTAGATCCATGAAAATTGGATCCCTTTCAATTCTCATATTGTTCAAAACTCCATGGTCTTTTCTACTCAAAGCATCTGCCACCTTGTTTGCCTTCCCCGGGTGGTAGTGTATCGTACAATCATAATCCTTGAGTAATTCAAGCCATCTCCTTTGCCTCATGTTGAGTTCTTTTTGTGAGAAAATATACTTCAAACTCTTGTGATCAGTATAAATCTCACATTTTTCACCATAGAGGTAGTGCCTCCATATCTTCAAAGCAAAGATCACAGCTGCTAACTCAAGATCATGAGTAGGATAGTTTTGTTCATGAATTTTCAACTGTCGTGATGCATAGGCAATAACTCTATCATTCTGCATAAGGACACAGCCAAGTCCTTTCTTCGATGCATCACTATAAATAACGAACCCATCATTCCCCGATGGTAGAGTCAATATAGGAGCATTGACTAATCTTTTCTTCAATTCTTCGAAACATTCTTCACACTCTTTTGTCCAAACAAATTTAACCCCTTTACGTGTGAGCTTCGTTAATGGGTTAGCCAATCGGGCAAAATTCTGGACGAAACGTCGATAATAACCTGCCAAACCAATAAAACTACGTACCTCAGTTATACTCATAGGTGCTGGCCATTCTTGGATTGCCTTGGTCTTAGAAGGATCAACAGAGATTCCATCTTTAGAGACAATATGGCCAAGAAAAGAAATCTCCTGAAGCCAAAATTCACACTTGCTAAACTTTCCATATAATTCATGCCTCCTCAGAGTCTTCAAGATAATGCGCAAGTGATTTTCATGATCTTCGTAGGTTTTGGAGTATACCAAGATATCATCAATAAATACCACCACAAATTCATCGAGATACTCCTTGAAAACTCTATTCATCAGATCCATGAATACAGAGGGTGCATTATTCAATCCAAACGGCATTACAGTAAACTCGTAATGCCCGTACCTGGTTCGAAATGCTGTCTTCGGAATGTCTTCCTTCTTTACACACAACTGATGGTATCCAGATCGAAGGTCAATCTTTGAAAAGTATTGAGCTCCATGCAGTTGGTCAAATAAATCATCAATACGAGGTAGGGGATACTTGTTCTTTATCGTTATAGCATTGATCTCCCTGTAGTCAATACATAACCTCATAGATCCATCTTTCTTTTTAACAAAAAGAACAGGGGCTCCCCATGGAGAAACACTAGGGCGAATAAATCCCTTATTACTCAATTCCTCTAGTTGTTTCTTTAGTTCGACTAACTCTACAGTGGACATTCTATAAGGGGTTTTCGATATAGGCCTTGATCCAGGAATCAAATCAATAGAAAACTCAACTTCTCGTTCTGGAGGATGTCCAGGTAAATCTTCCGGAAATACATCTACAAATTCTTTCACAACAGGTACATCCTCTATTTGAACATTCCTTTCCTCACCGACAGTTATTTCATTCTCTTCTTCCCCGATAATTGAATTAAGTTGAGCTACAGGGGGTGGATCTAAATAAGAATTAGGTGGTGACGATTCTACTCTAAAAATAAGGTGCTCCTTATCATTATCATCAAGAATCGTAACCTCTTTCTTCTTACAATAAATCTTCGCATCATAGTCCGAAAGCCAGTCCATACCGAGGATTATATCAAACTCAATCATAGGTATGATGATGAAATCAGCAGATAAAGAAAATTTATGTGCTCTAATGGGGACTGATTCACAAAACTTTGTTGCAACGATACTTCCATTATGAGTTTTAACTTACAACTCCCTTATTAAATCAAATTGGAAATATCTAATTTTCTTAGCAAACTGGGAAGATATGAAACAATGCGATGATCCAGAATCAAATAATGCATTTGCTAAACTTGAGGAAACCATTAAATTACCTGCCACCACGTCTTTCGGAGCTTCTACCTCAGCAGTAGTGATAGCATAAGCCTGGCCTTGATCCCTTGGCCTTTTCTGAGGTAAGTTCTCCTGACGCTTAGGACATGCATTTGCATAATGCCCCATCTCCCTGCAATTGTAGCACTGAACGTTGGTAGCTTCCTTCTTCCCCTTGCAATCATGAGCTTGGTGGCCTTTTTCACCACACTTGTAACAGACTCCCATTCCCTTCAAGCAAGTACCAGGATGTTTCTTCCCGCATTTACCACAAGATGGATATTCAACCTTTCCCTTCTTCCCCTTATTTCCATTCCCAGATTGATCAGCAGGTCTCTTCTTCTCTTGCTTCGCTTTAAAGTCATAAGACTTAGAGAATTCTTTTTCGGTCTTGATAGCACATGAGACAATGTCTTCGTACGACGAAAAGGATTGTGAGACTAATGCTCGACGGAGAAATGGTTTTAACCCATCAAAGAAACAATCAATCTTACTTCTTGGGTTGCGAATATAATCTCCAGCATACCTCGCTAACCTTGTAAAGTTAGCCTCATACTTTGTGACATTCTCATCCTCCTTTTGTCTCAGACTCAGAAATTGTCTTTCCATATCTGCTCGATGGTCGCGAGGAAAGTATTTTTCTAAAAACAGATCTTTGAACTCCCTCCATTCCATGTTTGATACTTCATCATCTTCCTTCATGTTTTGAATCAATGACCACCATTGATCAACATCTCCAGTGAGGCGGTAAACTTCCATGGTAACTTTTTCCCTTTCACTACTCCCCAAAGCCTGAAATATTTTCTCTAGGGAAAATATCCATTGCTCAGCTACTAAGGGATTTGTACTCCCATTGAACGTTGGTGGTTGTTGTCTCATGAATCGATCTAACATTGATCCTCCACGCTGCGGATCAGGGTGCTCCATACGGGTAAGGTTATTATTCATAACCTGAGTAAGTTGTCCCAGTACGGTGATTAGCTGATCAGCACCAGTTGCATCACCAGCCCCACTATAATTATCTTGAGTAGGAGGGCAATCCCTACATGGAGTGCGTGCATTGATACGGTTTCCATTTCTTCCACTAGGCGCCATTTCTAAACAATGGCATAAACTAGATCAGTTTATGAATCAAAATACATAATCCCATACTTATAAAACACTTAACATAAATTGAACTATTTATGGATATAATCCATAATCATAAAAATGTTTTCTTTGAGGAAGTATATACTCATAAACCCTTCATAATGATTTGTAAAGATAATGAGAGTTATCCTAAGCATATCCCCCGGGAGTGTCGTAACCAAGAGTGCAGCAAGGCCCGTTGTCGTGCACCAGTTCCCGTTCGAGTCTAGCTCAAAGCGGTGTTTTCGGGTTTTACCCCTAGGTACATCTGTGCCAGAGCCGCCTCTACCTGCTCGTATCCAGACAGGGATGTATTGCTCGGAAAACTCACAAAATCTCTACAATACCAAAATTCTAGGAAGTTCTTTTATACTAATCCTCAAATTTCATCTTAGGTCTACGTGCTCTAATCAGAGTTTATCTAAATCTAGCTTCCAAGGTTTGTACTAAACTTCCTCTGATACCAACTGTAACGCCCCGACCCCAGTTGCCCAGAGTCGGTGCATTAATTACATAACATTGGCATGATCACAAGAAAGATCAAATCTCGAAAGACCGATTGGTTTAGTAGCCTTGGAAAATGCCAGATATATTCATAAGTTTTACATTACATTATAAAATGAAAAACTACTACAACAAAATAATGTTTCCACAATCCACACTATTAACCCCTCATAAAATCCCTGCAGGTCATTCATAACTTACTTCTTCACATCCTGGGAAAAATAAAACATAGAAAAGGGGTGAGCTCAAATGCCCAGTAAGGATAACAATATAGCGGAAAGAATAAACATTTAAGGCAATGTATAACTAAAACAAAAGCCTTTTAAATATGAACTTTCAACATGGTATGGCATAAACAAAATGAAATAATGCCATTTAATTATTCACATGGATATTCTACTAATCGAATAATCACATGCAAAAATCAATAACCACTTTCATAATGTTGGAATGCATAATGCCAGACTATCATAACCACATAGCCAAGGCCTCGTGCCAAGACTACAAATAAGATTTTGTCAAGGCCTTGTGCCAAGACACTAGTTTGTCTCATGAGACCTACCGATGCATCGAGGAGCTATAGCGGGCTCCACCCGTCACTTATTAAGTCCAATGCATTCCCATATGAAAAGGTTTAAACATAACATAAACATTCGTATTAAAACTAGCATACGAAATGTCAATAATTTCACCATAAACTATGAATGGTATAAAAATAGAACATCCACAGTCAAACATATCACAAAACCTTCAATACAATATAGAAGTTTTGTATCATAATAAATCAACTTCAAATAATCTTAAAATTCATCAAAGGATGTTGACATAGATGAAATCAAAATTCTTTTTAAAGAAATATCTCCTTTTATTTTGAAATCATTTAAGATTCATATAAAATAAAACATTTTCTTTGAAAATATTCTTATAAGCTTGTAAGGGAAGCTTTGAAGATTTTATAATGGCGGAAAATAGCCGCACCCGCCGTATAAGTTAAAAAAACATTCTTACCTTAATTCTGTCGAAAAGGTTAAAAAGGACCTTGTTTTGAAAACGACCGAAAGATTCCTTTATAAACCACTTATAAAATTCAAAAAGGGTATAAATTACTTTAACTCATATTCTAGTAAATAGTAAAAATGTTTTGAAATGTATTTTTAAGAAACATGGATGTGGATGATAAAGAGATCCCAGTAGATTATTACGTATATACAACCTCGGATAATGAAGAGATTGTGAAATAACCCTTACCTTGTACTTTTCCTTGGTTGTGGTAGGTTAACCTCCTGTATAATGGTGAAATAATTGTTATTAAATTATACAAGAATCATATACATTAATATGATATCATATATGATCTTTTAATATTGATTTGATAATAATATCTTAGTATTATCGTTGTTTCGGGTGTTAACTTACTTGTTTTCTTTCATATGTTTTGTTACGTAAGACATGTTTGTAAAGGATAGGTTGTATATTATTCATATCCAGAATGATATCAAGTCCTTAAACATCATTTTTAAATCATAAAATGATAATTATACTTTAATGGTTACGATGGAGAATGAATCTCATCGCGTTCGTGGAGACGGTAGTCCGTACGTACGCACGAGCGACAATATCATTCTTTTGATATTAAAATAATATATAAATGGATGGTATATCATATATACAGAATCATTAATATGTTATATTTATTATTTACATGAGTTACACATCATTATTATACCCATCCAAATAATAATATATTGAATAACAATTACACCACGACGTGGAGACGGTAAGCCGTACGTACGCACGTATGGTGACATGTTATTCAAAGGGTGGATAGAATACTGAATATGGTTGTACCATATTTATAATAACATCACAGTATATAAATGATACTGGAGTCATTATTTTAGAATGGTAACAACAAAGGAAGAAGAAGTGGAAGAAGAAATGAACTTGGAAAAAGGGGTGGTGAAAACATTACCTCTTCTTCGGGTTCTTCCTTTTGATTTGATCAAAAGGGCTCCTTAGGTTGGCTTTATGATCAAGCTAAGACCCCTAGGTTGTAGTGAGGGATGTTGGGAGAGTATTTGGGCAGAGTTTGGCCGAACCAAAAGGCTTTAGAGGTGTGAAGAAATGAGAAGGAGGAATGCCCTTTTATAAGAGGGGTGAGGGGCACCTTTGGAAAAGCTAGAAATATTAATTTATAATAAATTCATATTCGGTTTCTAATGGCTCCAAAGTTGACTATTCAAAGGTTAAGGTGGGGATAGGTCGAAAACCACTCAACCAATAGAATTTAGACAGGTTTGGGTACTTATATTAACCTTATCTTTAAGTATTAACTCTAAGTTAATTAGTTTCACTTTTACAATGTCTCTTTGTATTTTTATATAATATGGTTAATAAACTTACTATATACATCCAAGCGACCCCCAAGTGGTCCATTAATGAGGAACCTATCATAATATAAGTCTTTTGGCCGAACCTTAGATTTTTAGGAATTTAATATCAATTAATAATATAATATTTGTTTTAAGAACTCTTTTATGTCAATTTTGACACTATTCAATAGTTGATTTTTGTGAAACTCCTAACAGATTGATTACTTCGAACAAAGTCAATTAAATCAATCCTAATATATCATATTATCATAGAAAATTAGTTTAATTCATTAAAAGTTTCATATTATAATTATTTGGGTATTTATAAGATCAATTATTTTAATTTTTCACTATTTTAGTAATTACTGCATCATCATTGTGTCATAAATAAAATAAATTATTTAATGTCTAAAAATTATAAATAAAATATCATTATGTAGGAAATCTTTTTAGCTTTCTAATTAATATTTATAATCGAAAATCCAACATGTATAACCCTATGTAAAAATTGTTCTTCTAAAAGATGTAAGCTTATGCCATTTTTATTTTTATTTTAACTTTATTAATATAATGTGTCCCTACCACATACAAGTGGCTCCAAGGGGTCCCCAAATTGACCCAAGGATGCTCATGGTCGGGTATGTGTCCACCAATAAGGTTAGGACACGTTTTAGGGTAATTTTGTATTATTATAATATTATTTTTTAACCCTTATTTACCGGATTTACCCTTAACCATGGTAAATAAAATATTTACCGCAGTAATTTTTTCAAAATGTATAAAAATAAAAGTTACCTATTTACACAATTTGAACATCCTTATTCCAAATATGGAATCCATTTTCCTAAATTCAAAACACAGAAGTGGCAGAAATTAATTTAAAATTAATTCCCGCTGTCAAAACAAAAAGCGTGTTTTTAAGAGATAATAACTATCAAAAGATTGACACTTGTTTATGTTCGGTTTAATTGTATAATTATGTCCAATGACCAACATTATATTAAATGGTAAAAATATATTCTAAATATACTTTAAAACCACTCAAATTAATAATTTATCACTATTAATTATTTTGATTAAAAAAGTTGTTTTTAATTAAAATTTAGTAATTTTCACTATTCATCAAAATATGAAAGTTATCCGAAATGTACCAAAATTTCACCTTAGGCTAAATTTGATATTCCGAGTCTGAAAATGAAGTCCATTTTCAAATATAAAATATATATAATTTCAAAAAGTAGGTATTACTATTTACAACGGCTAGTTTAATTAGTTGTGGTATGTGTTAGAATTCGAGGTTGCGTACAACACATGCTATCGCATTATTCGAAGGGAAACGTACCATAGAAGCTTGGGGTGTTACACCTCCAGAAGTGACTAAGGAATTTGACATTCCTATCACTCACAATGCTCTTGGGTAAGCCATGCAACCTAACAATTTCCCTGAAAAACAAATCAACGATATGAGTTGCATCATTGGTTTTAGAACAAGCAATAAAATGAGCCATTTTACTAAACCTGTCCACCACCACAAAGATGCTATCCTTACCTGATTGTGATCTTGGCAAGCCGAGGACAAAATCCATTGAAATGTCAACCCAAGGATGAGAGGCAACAGGCAAAGGGGAGTATAAGCCATGTGTAAGCACTTTCGACTTTGCATGTTTACACACATTACAATTTCCACAAACACTTACCACATCCCTACACATGTGAGGCCAATAAAAATGTTCACTCAATAAGGACAATGTTTTCTCAACCCCAAAATGCCCCATTAATCCACCACCATGTGTTTCTCTAACAAGCAATTCACGCATGGAACAAGATGGAACACACAATTTATTTTTCTGAAAAAGAAATCCATCATGTTTGTAAAAATCACTTTTGCCATGTTTTTCACACAACTTCCAAATTTCAGAAAAATCTACATCATTCTCATACAAGATTTTCAACATTTCAAAACCAAGTATTTTAGCATGCATTGAAGTAATAAGAGAATATCTCCTAGACAAAGCATCAGCGACAACATTTTCTTTTCCTTGTTTGTGCTTAATGATGTAAGGAAATGTTTCAATGAATTCAAGCCATCTTTCATGTTGCCTATTCAACTTTCCTTGTGACTTAAGAAATTTTAGGCTTTCATGATCCGAATGAATCACAAATTCCCTTGGTCACAAGTAATGTTGCCAATTTTCTAAAGTTCTTTTGAGAGCATATAATTCCTTGTCATAGGTGGAGTAGTTCAATGCAGCCCCATTAAGCTTCTCACTAAAGTATGTGATAGGCTTAGAGTCTTGCATTAAAACAGCCCCAATTCCTATTCCAGAGGCATCACACTCAACCTCAAAAACTTTAGAAAAGTCAGGCAGAACTAAGAGAGGTGAATTGGTCAACTTACCTTTGAGTGTGGAGAAGGCTTCCTCTTGAGCTTTTCCCCACTTGAAACTCACCCCTTTCTTGACCAACTCATTCAATGGTGCCGCGATGGTTGAAAAGTCCCTCACGAACCTTCGGTAAAAACTTGCAAGTCCATGGAAGCTCCTCACCTCGTTGGCATTCTTTGGTTGTGGCCAATCCCGAATTGCCTTCACCTTCTCTTCATCAACCCTCATGCCATCATCTCCTACCACAAAACCAAGGAAAACAACTGAATTTAAACAAAATGTACATTTTTCCAAATTTTCAAACAACCTATTTTTCCTAAGAGTCTCAAAAACATGTTTCAAATGTTCATGATGTTCATCAAGGCAATTAGAATAAACAAGGATGTCATCAAAATAAACAACCACAAATTTCCCAATGAATGGACGGAAAACATGATTCATTAAGTTCATGAATGTACTAGGGGCGTTAGTTAGTCCAAAAGGCATAACTAGCCATTCATACAATCCAAACTTAGTTTTAAATGCGGTTTTCCATTCATCTCCCTCTTTCATTCTAATTTGATGGTATCCACTCCTTAGATCAATTTTAGTAAACAAGCATGCACCATGGAGTTCATCAAGCATATCATCCAAACGAGGTATGGGATAACGATACTTTACCGTGATTTTGTTGATAGCTCGACAATCAACACACATTCTCCACTTACCATCTTTTTTTGGGACAAGGATTACCGGTACGGCACACGGACTCAAGCTCTCTCGAACAAATCCCTTCCTTAGCAATTCTTCCACTTGTCGTTGGATTTCTCGAGTCTCCTCCGGGTTATCCCGATAAGCCGGTCGATTGGGAAGTGTTGCTCCGGGGAGGAAGTCGATATGGTGCTCGATACCCCGCAAGGGTGGTAAGCCATCGGGAATTTCCTCGGAAAAAACATCACCAAAATCCTGCAAAAGAGACATAACACTAGAAGGCATAGAAGGGTTAGGAGAGTTAGTGGTGAAACATTCTCCCTTGCATAAAAGCACGAGAGTTTCCTCCCCCTCCAAAGCTCTCTCTATCTCTCTTTTTCCTGAAAATAAGCCCACTTTTCCCTCAACACTCTTGTTTTCACTCTTATTTTCACTCTTATTTTCAACTTTTTTATTTCCCTCATTTTTTTTTGCTTTCACTCAAAACTCCTTTTTCACTCTTGATTTTTCCACTCTTCTCATTCTCTCTATTTTTTTCTCTCTTTTCTTTTTCTCTATTCTCACAATCTCTCTCAATCCTCACTTGGTCTTCATAAGCTTGCAAAGGTCTCAATGGTGTAAGAATAACCGTCCTCCCATTATACTCAAAAGAATATCGATTGGTGTATCCATAATGTGTGACCCTCCTATCAAATTGCCACGGTCTTCCCAACAAAATATGACTAGCATGCATTGGAACAACATCACACATCACCTTGTCTTCATACTTCCCAATAGAAAATGGAACTTGTGCTTGCTTAGTCACTTTGACATCCCCGCTATTATTTAACCATTGCAATCTATAAGGCCTAGGATGTCTTGTCGTAGCCAATCCCAATTTATCAACCATCAAACCACTTGCTACGTTTGTACAACTACCCCCATCAATAATCATACTACATACCTTATCTTTGATGAGTCATCTAGTATGAAAAATGTGCTCCCTTTTCTCTTGATCATGTTCTCCTTCGGGTTGAGCACTCAAAGAACGCCTTGCCACAAGCATTTCTTCATGTGCGGGGTTTTCTACTTCCACATCTGAATCATCCTCAAGTGATGACATTTCATCTTCGCTTGAGCTAGCACTAAGAACATCTCCATCATCCAAAATAATCATTGTCCTCTTGTTTGGGCATTGTGAGGCAATATGTCCAAATCCTTGACATTTAAAACATTTGATATCTCGTGATTTGGAAACAACCTTACCCTCCATTTTACCTTTGGATTCCAGAAAGAATGGTTTTGGTTTGGGAAACTCCTTCGAATCAGTTTTGTGTTCCCTTACATGCTCTTGTGGTTTGTAATCCTTAAACTTGAATGAAGGTCTAGAATCCTTACCAAAAGATGTAGGGCACATCCTTCTTGCCTTTACTTGCCTCTCTGCTTTGGTATCCATGTGTAGTAGATCCTCCATGTCCAAGTAGTGGTGCATGTCCACTATGTCTCGAATGTCATGGTTGAGACCGTTCACAAATCTTGCCATGGTGGCCTCTCGCTCCTCATCAATATTCTCTCGAATCATGATGATCTCCATCTCTTTGTGATACTCCTCAACACTCATGGCCCCTTGTTTCAAACCCTGCAACTTGAGGAACAAATCACAATAATAGTGGCTAGAAATGAACCTCTTACGCATTACAACTTTCATCTCCTCCCAAGTGTGGATGGGTCTTTCTCCGCTTCATCGTCAACTCACTTGTAGTTGGTCCCACCAAATACTAGCATAGTCGGTGAATTCCACAACCACCAACTTCACTTTGTTTTCCTCCGAATAAGTGTGACAACCAAAAACATGTTCGACCTTTCTTTCCCATTCCAAGTAAGTTTCAGGATCATTCTTACCTTGAAATGAAGGGATCCTCAACTTTACTCCTCCAAGATCATTGGCTTGCCTCCATGGTGGTTGATTTCTCCGAATTGGTGACTCGTGAAAATCGGATAACTCCTCCTCTTCTTCAACAACCCGCCTCCTTGGTGGTGCTCTAGAATTGGAAGGGGATTGGAGTTCATCCATCCTCGCATTCAACCTTTGGAATTGTTCTTGTACAGCCCTCATGAACATCTTAATGTCCGCTTCATTGGTATTACTCGACTCCACCATTTTGGAATCCTGTAAAAAAAAGTGAAGAGAAAGGAAAATGGACCTCACACACTCCCTCACGTTTTTACACTCAAAAATAATATGTTCGCTCGTGTTTCACTCAATTTTGGATTTTATCAAAATGTAACACTCTTGCCTTTTACCACTCAACTTGCTTCCTATAGTGTTCTTACCCAATTTAAACAAATCGAAAGGATCTTTGAAATGTGGCAATCCCGAACTAGAATTCAAAGATAAAATTCAAATTGGATTCAAGATGAAAAATTTGGGAAGAGGAAGAAAAGGGAAGAAGAACAATGAAAATGGGACGTAGAATTCAAAGTATTGTAATTTTTTTTGAGCCTTTACTTTTTTTTTGATTTTTTTTGTTTTTTTTTGGATCTTTTTTTTGGTAGATGTAGTGGAAACAAGATGAATTTTTCAATATTTAAATTCAGGAGAAGAAATAATTTGTAACATCAAATGGAATCAACGTGAGATTTGCGTGGTTTTAAAATTGCATAATTTGTTGCAAAATTTGAACCCGCTGTATCTCGCTATGTATAGCTCTGATTTTGATGATTCCAAATGGAGAAGAAAGATGAGCTTCTCAACTACAAGAATGATATACTGTACGTCCAAAAAGACGAAGAAATGACGTCTTTAGGGGAAGAAGAAAATGGACCAGAATTGATGTTGGCCCGATTTGAAGAGAAATGAAAATGGAAGAAAGGATAAGAAAGAAAGAACCTGATTTCTTGCAAATGGGCTCTGATACCAAATGATACGCGATGCAAGACCCGCTAGGAATTGTCCTAGGAACCTTGTATAATGTTCTCACGTTGAGCACTCGGATCGCCGCAAGAAAACAAGTGAATTTGGTGTGCGAATAGTGAAATGAGAAGGAAGGGGGAAATGGTCAAGGTAGAACCCAAAGAGAACTTGTCTCTAAGAACTCTAGCCACAAGATGCCACAAAGGATGACCAATCCTTTGATAAGTCAAGAATTAAGCAAGAACACAAAGGTTGCAAGAAAAACTCACCATAATAACATTACCTTCATTCATGATGTTTCAAGAGTACAAGGGGGTGGCTATTTATATCCAAAGAGAGAAGGAAATTCGAATCACACCATGGGGTGGCTTTTACATTAGTCTAACACCTAGTTTCCACAAGTCAAAAAGCTTAAATGATGACTTTGACAACTTTTTCACTTGCCCATGACTTTAGGAGACAAGTAGCACACCCTTTTGGAAAAGTAAAGACTAGTAGCCCACCACCTTTTGACTTTGAAGATTACATGGTGGGGTGGGCTTGAAAATTCGTAGCACCACTTGGGTTGGGTTTTTAAAAGCATGTTTGGGCCTTAATTAATGTAATTATAGGCCTGGATGCTTCCCCCAAGCAAAGGTGTTGGGCCTCCTCTTGAAATTCTATGATTAATCCATTTAAGGCCTCCTTCATTCTCTTGATCCGCTCCCTTGTCATTGGGCCTCCAATTCCACACAAAGGGTCTTGTCCACTTATGTGCATTCCGCCTTCCTCATCATGTCCGCCTCAAACCCTGTGATGCCCATGTGTTCCATGATCCTCATCAGTTCTCTCTATTTTGGTTGTTCCATCCACACTCCTCCCGAGTCCCTTGTGTGATGACTCTTCTATTCCCGTTGCGCTATATCTGTCAAGAAGTTTGAGCGGCTGGTTGCAAGGTTTGTTTCTTGAACAATTGGACGTCAAGACTACCTTCCTTCCTGGATATTTGAAACCTTTTGGTCGTACTCCAATTGAGTTGGGAACAATGTTCCGGACTTCTCTTTTAATCATCCCCAACATTCGCTTTACGGAACTAAGATCCTTAATATGGAATCTTTCGGACAAACTGAACTTTAACTCTTCCAGTCTTTTCTCCACTAGTCCAACTAGGAGCATATTGTCCACATAGAGAAGTATAATGATGAAAATCTTCAGCACCCGCTCCCCTAGCTGGAAATTTCTAACTTTCCAAGGAGACACATTAGACGAAGAGGCTACGTACATGGAGAAGGTTTTGTATGCATCACTTGTGGGAAGTTTGATGCACATCATGGTTTGTACAAGGCTTGATATCTCACATGCGGTTGTTATAGTTAGCAGATTCATGGAGAATTCGGGAAAAGAACACCGAGAGGCTGTTAAGTGGATTCTTTGATATCCTAAAGGCTCAGCGAATTTGGTACTCCGTTTCGGAATAGATGATCACTTACAAGGGTTTGCAGATGCTGAATTTGGAGGAGATACAAACTTCAGGAAGCACACCACTGACTATGTGTTTACTTAATGTGGGACTGCCATGAGCTGTATATCGAGACTATAACTTGTAGTAGCATTTTCAACCAGGGAAGTTGAGTAACTTTCAGTTATGAAAGTAGAGGATTTGGTGTGGTTGAAGGGTTTGTTGGAGGAAATTAGAAGGTTAGAAATCGGAACATTATTCTATGATAGCCAAAGTGCGGTTCATTTAGCCAAGATTCTGGTGTTACACTCACGGACGAAACACATTCAGCTGAAGCATCACTTCATCCGGAAGCTTGTGAAAGACAGAATGCTAGAGCAATGAAAAGTGAGTGAGATTTGGAATTTGACTAACATGATGACTAAAGTCATAGTCTGGGAAAGTTTGGAATGGTGTTACGTTTTAGTGGGGCTTGGATGACTGATGGTCGTGAGATTGTGGAAGCAACAGAATGGAAGAGTTGAACTGAAGAAGAGATGTTTTTGGAACGTGGTGACTTGTGACTTGGAAGACTTGGCGGTGGAGCCTTGAAAAGGATTTTATGTGGGTGATTGTTGGGCTTGGTGTGAGAAATCATTTCCAGCCAAGTGTTCCAACTTCGAGAAATATGATATGGAACCAGATGGAGTGATGGAGCAGAACCATGGTCCAGAACCAACAGAGGCAACAACTTCTAGAAGTGCAGATGTGGGAGGATGGGTTTTGGATGCATGCAATGTTCACCGGAAGTTAGAGGTGTAGTCGGTGCATTCAGCGGGCAGTTGTCGGTCGCCCTGTTTGAGTGATGGTTGTCCGCAAAGATTGGAAGGTGGTGGAACCGATAGAACTGGCTGGCTGCTGCAGAACTTGTCAATAAATAGACGGGTGTGGTCATTTGTATGGTACATGTTGTTGTTGTGGTTAAACTTCTATTAGTTTGTGCTTTAAAGTGACTGTAAAGTATAGTTCTATTTCTCTTGAGTAGCGTACCTATTTCGGGCATTTGTAACTCGGTGAGTGTTGCTTCTCTTGTTCTCTCTTCCATTAAAGTTGTAGTGTTTCACGTGGAGTATGGCTTGTTTCAAACCATGTAAATTCCTGGTGTTTTATGTGAGTTCTTTACTTCCTTTTTGCTTGTTTTTGTTTTGGGAGAGTGCTATGAGTTTCGCCTGGGATGGGTCGGTGTGTGGCTGGGGTGCGTGGTTTCTTTGTTTGAATACACTGATTCTATGGTGACGTGACATTTCGGATCTTCCGAAGCCCTGTTTCTCATTTGAAGTTCTAGAAGCAACTTCCGGATCTTGGGTTTCCGGCCAACACTATCCTCAAAATCTTTAGTTTGCTTTAGTTGGTAAGTTCTACAGTCATCATCCTCCTATGGATTTTTTTTATGGAAATCCTTTGAATATATTGGGTTTATTGGTTTTGTAGAGGAATAAAAATGAGAGGAACCGAACCCCCAAGGTATCCTCTCTAAAGGATCCCTTGGGGTGTATTTATAATGAATATTAAAAACCATACCGGACCTCAAGTCCGATGTGGGATGCAGACTCCAACACTCCCCCTCAAGCTAGGTGTACCTAGCTTGGACATATAATGAAAAGAAAGCAACAAAACAGACGCAATAAAAAAGACAGCTGCAAAAAAGGCGGCTGCTCCCCCTCACGATCGAAGCTCCTGCACAGGATGATGGATGGATGATGTCGTGGATGCAGCAGATGAACCACACAGAGACCGGGTCGGTTGACGAAACGCCAGGACTGCCGCACTAGTGGGGCCGGTCGAGGAAACGCCAGGAAATCCAAACTAGCACCGGAAAAACCGCACTTGCGGGGCCGGCGACGGGAGGCGGGGACTCCGCATAATTGTTGCGGGATCTGGTGGCGCGAACAGACCCAAATCCTAGGAGGTCGAGCTGCTACGCCAGCAAATGGGCGTGACGGCAGATAGAGATGCGGCTTCCAGGAGTCATCGGGAGATGCCGGTGAGGCGGGGATGCCGCAGGAGGTGCCGGAGAGCCCAAACTTGAAGCAAGGCAGCCGCTGGGAGAAAGGTACTCGCTCCTGCCAGATTACTCCTCTATTTGTCTCTTCATACAGGGGTATGTCCGCTCTGGAGACAGTTTCTATACCTCGCACGGTTGGTGAAGCCAAATCTCACCCCGGGTGGTTAGCTGGAATGCGGGATGAATTGCAGGCTCTGGAGGACAACCATACTTGGGATCTTGTCCCCCTTCCAGCAGTCAAACATGCAGTGGGCAGCAAATGGATTTATACGATCCGTCTCAATCCCGATGGCTCTCTTTTCCGCCTCAAAGCCCGGCTGGTAGCGAAGGGGTTTGCTCAGACATATGGCATAGACTACTTTGAGACCTACTCTCTGGTCGCCAAGATGGCCTATGTCTGCCTGTTCATCTCTCTGGCTACTCATCATCACTGGCCACTTCATCAGCTGGATGTCAAGAATGCCTTTCTCCATGGCGTTCTTGAGGAAGAAGTCTACCTGAAGAAGCCCCCTGGTTTTTCTGCCTCTGGTGCCGACTCCCATGTCTGTCGCCTCTGTCGGTCCCTCTATGGCCTCAAGCAGTCTCCTCGCGCTTGGTTTGGCCGCTTCAGCACTGTCTTCATGGCCTTTGGCCTCTCCCGGATTCTGAAGGACCACACCGTCTTCTTCCGTACGACACCGCACGGCTGTATCTTGCTCGTGGTATATGTTGATGATATCATCATCACAGGAAGCGACTCCAGAGGGATCGCTAGCCTCAAGGCGCACCTTCACCAACACTTTCATACCAAAGATCTTGGTCCCCTGACTTACTTTCTTGGCATCGAGGTCTCCCGTTCTGAGGACTCGATCTCTCTCTGTCAGCGTAGGTATGCTCTTGATATCTTGCAGGATGCCAGTCTGAGCACCGCCACTGCCGTGGACACCCCACTTGAGCCTAGCGAACGTACTCTCCATTCCGACTCGGCACCATTTCCTCATCCCGATTGCTATCGATGTCTGGTGGGTAAGCTGAACTACCTCACCATGACGCGACCCGACATTGCCTGCGCCGTTGGCAAATTCAGCCAGTTCATGGAGCATCCAACCCAATCTCAGTGGGATGCTGTCCTTTGCATTGCCAAATACATCAAGCGAGACCCTGCACGTGGCCTTCAGTATTCCCGTCATGCTCACTTGGATGTTGAGGCCTTCTGTGATGCCGACTATGTAGGTTGTCTTGCGACCCTCAAGTCTACTTTGGGGTTCGCCGTGTTCTTCGCCGGTAACCTCATCTCTTGGCGCAGCAAGAAGCAGACTATCGTCTCCAGATCGAGTGTCGAGGTTGAATACCGCGCCATGGCCACCGTCACCACTGAGATCCTCTGGCTTCGTCATCCCCTACATGAGCTCGGCTTCCCGACACACACCCCTGCTCATATCTGGTGTGACAATCAGGTCGTCACGGAGATTACCTCGAATCCCGTCTTTCATGAACGGACTAAGCATATCGAGGTAGACTGCCACTTCCTCCGCCACCATCTAGAGCAGCACCATATCAGCTTTGGCCATATACCGACAGCAGATCAGCTTTCCGATCTCTTCACCAAAGGTCTCCCAGGGGCTCGCCTTGACTCTCTCACTTCTCGGCTGGGGCTTCACAGCCTCCATGGCCTAGCTTGAGGGGGAGTATGGGTTTGTCTTGTCATCTTTTCTTTGTGGGACTCAATCCAATCTGGGCATGTCTAGCTTGAGGGGGAGTGTTGGACCCCATTTCATTTAATTGGGTATTTCTGAGTCCCACATCGAACTTACCCTCTCTGTATTTTGTTTTAATCATCTATAAAAGAACCTCCTCACCTCACATTGAGGTATGGGGAATTCACCATCTACACATTTCATAATTTTAAAATCAATATTTTAAAATCATTGTCAGAGAGGGTTTTCCAAAACCATCTAATTTTCTAAAATTCCCAAACGAGAATCCAAAACGGTTTCCTTCATGAAATCACACAATTATACTAATGAAAATCCAAGCAAAACCTTTTTAACAAAACTAAGCCTTCAAGTTCTAGAACACTAGAGTCGGAGAGAAGCCACTTACCTCAAATTCATTTGATTGACACAAAGGATTTAAGATGAAACCACTGATCTCCCTTCTTCCTTCCCTTCCTCTAATAAAACCCAAGATCTCATAAGAATGCATCAGAATCCCATAGATCCGGTATCAACATCGATCTATAGTTCTTTTCAAGACAAATCAAAGATATCCGAGTCGAGAAGAACAAGACTCAAACCTTGATTTCCATAATCGCACGTTCGAAGATCTGTTAGAATTGGAGTCCGGACATCAAAGATTGATGAGAATCGCCTAAGGGTTCCCTGGAAGTTGAGCAGAAGGAAGAGAAACTGTGTGTGTGTGTCTTTCCTAGGTGCGGGAAGCAATAAAACTCACTGGACTCGATGGATTCACGACATGAATTAGGAATTCACGTTCTGAATTCCCAAGGGGTCGCGTACGCCGAAAAACCTAACGCCTCGATTTATTTTTCTGGAAAACTGATTTCACGGTGTGAATGGTTTTCACGTCGTGAATGGACCCGGCAAAAACCATTTGGGCCATGAAATATCTCACGACATCTACCTCGAACAATTAAAGTCGTGAAACCACAATTCACAATGTGAATGTTTCTTGCAGAATTTTCCAGTGACCAGCCCCCAGGTTCTCCTCTTACACTACCGAACACTTCCAGGTAGTTAACCCATGATTCCAAGCATAAAAGGAAAAATCATTAAACAACGGCATACCTCAAACTGGGGGTGATATAGATGCGAGCATATCATGGATACTTCTAAGTTGCCGGTCCACTCCATCCATTAGCGTTGCCATCATCTCAATAGTGTTATTCCCCACTCAACAGGATGAAATACGGCAGACCAGACCAAATGGTAAGACCTGCTTGAGCAGACTTTGTATAGAAATATAGAGAAGTAGTAGCAGCAGAATTAGATAGTATTACAGGGGAAAGAAGGAATGTGAGACTGATCTGAGAAAGAGAGAGAAAGACTCCAGTGGGTCCTCAGCGCTCCTGCCCAAGCCACACCGGCCAAACTGCTCTAAACAAAATAAATGTTATCCCTCACTCCTGCCCCCAGCCTCCCTTTATAATAGCTTCAGCCCTCCTTTAGTGGGCCCCTTTTTCCAGAATATTCCTTTCAGATATGGCTTTCCTAGATCCCTTGTTGTATCCCCCTTCTAGAATACTCTTCTAGGATGTGACCGGTTGTCCCAGTCCCTATCAGATACTGATTCTGTCAGTCTCGTTTTTGACTCATATGAAAACATGCTGGATTCGTCTGTTTTATCTGTATATGTGTTGTGTTCTTGGATGCCTGAGGATTTTCCCTGGAACATTATGTATGATAGGTTTGGCATATTGGTCTTTGTACTGTAATAATTTCACTATGTCCAGCACGGTATTTGGGGAAACGGTTCTCAATTTCTTGATATTCAGTTTTTTTGCTTTGGTGAATTTGGACATGCTAGATTATGGCATGATTGGTCTCTCTGTATATGGTTTTCTGGAATGTTGGCTTGGTTTCTTTCAGTGCTTTTGGCATTGTGTCTTATTTCAACGTTTTTGGCAATGGGATCTTGACATTTTAGTATTTTTGGATTTTGGTTTGTTTCAAAATGTTTGACATTCATTGCTTTTAGCATCCCGGTTCAAGAAAATCTCTTCAGAATGCTTTAAATTTAGTGCTTTGGCTTGTTTCAGCTGTAGGTTGCAGTCACAACTAGTTTTGGCATACTGGCTCGGTGTGTTTCAGTGCTTTTGTCTATTTTAGTGCTCTAGGCTACCGGATCTTTGACATTTCAGTTCTTTAGCTTGTCCTGTAAGCTGCCACCAAAACTACTTTTAGATTTGTTTTGGACTTCCATTGTATGTTTATTACTGGTAGGTTCTTTGGTTTGGCTTCTACGAAGGAAGCTACCTGTGGTCTGATAATATTGCCTATTCATGGTACCAAATTGATCCTGCAGTGGGTCTGCTCTCGGCAGGTTTAAAGGTCCGCCGATCCCCCATTGAACCGAGGATGGTATTTTTATTGAATAATATTTGATGCTATATACTATTTAACAATTTCAAGCTAACTTTTTTTGTTTTTTGTTTTTTTCTGGGTTTTAGATCATTATAGAGGCTTCAAAGGCTATCTGATATAAAATCTTCTTCAGAATAGGTTTACGGTTTTTTATCAATTATTCACTCAATTGATGGATTCTCAAGCTCTCTTTCCCTTCAAAATGAGTAGAGGAACAAGTTTAAGGAACAGTTTATCAAAATATTCCGTATTTGATTTAATGTTTCCTGTTGTGGTATTCCTTTATATGATTTGAAGTGTTAGAAATTGGAGATTTTTTTTAGGAAATTCAGAACATTTAGGGAAAATGGTTTAAAGGAAAAAATATGAGTTTAAATATAACACTTGTTTTCCATGAATTGGAATGAGAAGCAGGTACCATGAAATAGGTTAAGAAAAAACAAGTCACCCCTGCCTATTGGTTGATCCATCATTACAGAGTTGATGCGGCTTTAATGTTTTTATTGAACGTGATAAATAAAAATATTTCACTCTTAAGGCCTTGTTTGGTATAATGAAAACCTTTTTGATGAAAATGTAAAAGGAATTCGAATAGGAAATTGAAACATTATTTGATTTACAAATTGTGTTTGGTATAGTTTTAAAAGCTAAGAGTTGATATGATTAAAATAATGAATAAAAATAAAAAACAAGGAAATTTCTACATTGGCTTGTTTCCGTTTGGAATTGTGTTGACGTGATCTTGTAAATTAGGATTGGGGTCGGTAGGAAACTGTTGCTTGTAGGGCATCAACGGCGTGGTGCATCAAAATGGTAGCTTGGTGGTTGCAAGACATCAAATGGTAGCTTGTTTCCTGGTGTTGTTTTGTGGCATTGTAACATATCATATCCTTAAAATACTTGTTTTTATTCTTTCTTAATGATGTTAGGAGATGATGTTTTTTTTCATATAAGACGCAATACTACTAAACTAATTTTGGTGTTGGTTACCCTTATTACTTGGGAGGCTTCTCCAATGCCTTAGGATTAGTATTGTGGTGACCATGGATTATATTGGGTGAGCTTCATGGAAGGCCTTTTAATGGTCATGTGGGTGGCACATTCATGTTTATTATTGATAATGAACTTATGATGTCCAACAATTTGTCGCGTTTGATGGAGTTTTATGATACTCATAGTATATAAGATTATGTGAGTTAAATGTGATTGATTTTCATATTATTTTTTATAGTGGATCCAATAATGTGTGTTAAGAGTGACTATTGTATGGTTCCTTGTGTGAGTCTGACACTTGGGACGAGCTCTATATTGTAAGTTAGGGGATTTTATACCCCGATTTTGTTTTTCTTTATTATTTTGTTTATTTATTATTAGCTCATCTTTCCCTTGAATTGTGGATCAAATTGGGTCTAAATTTTGAGATTTTGGAATTTTATCACAGGCGCAGAGTACCCGCATGATTATGTGTGTCTGCACAAAGGCCTTTAATTTTTAGCAGTCATTTTACAAGGTTGACGCACGATTTCCCAAAGCGTACAGTCAAATTATTCATGCACTTAGAGGTGTTCAGTGATGGGGTACACAGTTTGACAAGCTGTGAAAATTGTTCGGTTTCATTAAAAATTGAATATTATCTTTATGCCCCTCTTTGGGTTTTACCCCAAATCACATCTCTCCTCTCATTTGGATTGTGCGGCTCCATAAGACCCTCTCCTTTGGTTCCCCTCCATGAAGCTTCTCTCATGGATTTCTTCCCATTTTAAGGTCGATTCTTCAATGTATTTCCCTATAAATCATCTCCTTTCTTGCCCGAATGGCCTGAAGGTCTTCATTTTTATTGATTTTTGATAACCTCTTTTCAAGGGATAAGGGGGAACCCTTACAAATCCCGTAGGCTCAGAGATTATATGGCTCGTAGGATTAGGAGATTACATGTCCCTAAGGTCTTAGAGAATTCAACCAGACTATCTACAAGGAACTGCCTCTCCCTAGCATCTGCATTGTGATAATAGCTCTCCACCTTCGCATGGCAGTCTGGCTAGACTTCCCGTACAAGCACAGACTGGTCCCGATGACATAGTCATACCCTCTCATTCTGACAAATCCATTTGGCTCTACTCTGGTGAGTGCACCTTCTCTGAATCCTCTTCTGGGCTGCTCCTTTTTTTGAAGCCCGTAAAGGTGGCCCGAAAGCCCTACTGACCCGAAGGACATAAAGGTGGCCCGAAATCCCTACTAACCCGAAGGCCTGGTTGACCCAAAAACCTTAAGGACTCCAAGCCCAAACTAGTGGCACAAGGTGAATAGTTCCAGCTGCTACAGTACCGAATAGTACTTACTACAGTAGCCGCACTGTATGCAATTCTGCTACAGTACCTGCACAGTGTACAGTTCTGCTACAGTACCCACTTTGGACTCCATTGTGGCAGACTATCACTTCAGTTTGTGAAGGCGATACATTTCTAGTAGGTTTGCTCTAAAGCATGGTTCTCTAAATTTTTAAAGTGCTTGTCCTTTAAATCCTTGTTTTAAATGTATAATGATTGTCTTATATATGTTTATGGACTTTCTAAGAAGGAAGCCTAGTTTTAACTTAGTTTCCATTTAATGCAAAAGATTCTTCTAAAACATGTAGTTTGAAATGGTTTGTCTGCACACACCAACTTTTTGATATGGCCCTTATAAATAAATTCTAAGATTTCAAAAGATGTTTTGGCTTTTGATTCTCCCACACGCGTCATTGAATTTGCATAGGCATTGATCAGATTAGAAATTTATAGTCCCAAATTCCACTTATTATTAGGGTGTAGTAAAGTAAAAGTGCGGGGTCCAACCCACAAAGATCATAAGTAACCATTCGAAAAGAAAACCTTGGAAAGGATTCTTTACGTTCATTCTTCGAGTTTGATTTTTACTAAAGTTGGGTAGTTTGAAGTTTAACACAGATTGAAGGAAAGGTTCATTTTTAATTTCAGGGTTCTTGAGAGATGATAATATACTAGGATTGGTTTGGGATAGTCCTACGACTTAGGCTTCAAAGCGGTGAAAATGTCACCAATTGGCTTTGATTAAACAAATTGGATCTACCTATGCTGAAACTATCCCATGGTTATGTTATAGATGATCGCCTAGGTGCATTATGTTTAGCTTCTATCCATAAAGTGTCATAGACTAATGGTCATAGTTTTTCTCAACTCCAATTAGGTTAGGTCTGTTCAATTACACTCATTGTGGTCAAAGTTGTGCAAAAGAATGCGATGAACAATTATTATCAACCTAATCACTAGCCATAGGGTTTCCAAGGATCAATCTATAGATTCATTATGCTCAGAAACACCCCTACTCCTAACCCCTAACCTTCGGTGGATTAGTCACGCATGATGGTGTTGATAAAAAGCAAAGAAATACTAACATGCTACGCATAATCATGAAACAGTTGAGAAATAAGCAATTTGGGATTAAAACAATTAAGAATCAAGATCAAACAATCAAAATAAATGTAAATCTCATCAAAAACTAAGTTGGCTCTTGAACTTTTCATGTCGTGTAAACTTTTTATGTCTTGCATTGGATTCACTTTTAGTGGGATTCTGATTTTGAAATCCACAAATCGTGTAATGAATGTACACATCGTGTATTGTCTCACGTTATGTAAAATATCCATGGGTTGGTTTGCGGCTCTGTAGGAATGTTGTTAATGAGGACCACATGTTGTGTATGATATACACGATGTGTAAAGCCTATTTTTTCCACTTCTCAACATTTCTTCCTTAATGTCTAGAATTCCTAATTCTTGTGAAAACAATCCAAAACGCTGTGCAATATCGAATAAAACATGAATAATCCTTAATTAAATGTATTCACAATGTATATATAGATACAGCTTATCAAATTTCCCTACACTTGAACAATTGCTTATCCTCAAGCAAAAAAACATCTCAACAAGGATTCCAAAAGAAATAATCATTAAAACAAGAAACATGCATTACAACCAGGAAAATAAAACTTAGTGTAAGTAGAAAAAGTCAATTCTCTAGAATTAATCCTCTAAAGAAAATAATTTGTGCCTCATAGTTCAGTTCTTTATCCAGATTTTTTCTTCCTTTAATTACAATTTCATAACTATTCCTTAAATACTATACCCATTTTTTCAATTTACTTCACAATAAATTTTCTCTCATTACTCAAGGTAAAATGTAATTGGAGTTATTCTCATATCTGAATACATGTTCCTAACCATAGGTTTGCATTGGTTATAACATCTCCACTTTGTAAAGACAAATACAAAATCAATCATGAGGGCTTCGTCAATAGGGTTTAAATGACTTTGAGGCTGAGGGCAGGCGAGAAAGTGATAAAAATCAAGCTCAAAAGGAGGGTAAGCTCTAAAGTGAAATGAATGAAAGTCATCAATAGTGTAATGAAGTGACTTCTCCTAAACAAAGTGTGTCCATGCTCCAACAGCTCAAGGTAGGTCCATGAGTATATCAAGTAAGTATAAAAATGTACCATGTTCCTTTTTCTTTTTCTTTATTTTTTGAAAATCATGTCTATGTCAAATCTCACATCCATACCCTAACCACATATGATACATCAGAGGATTCATCAGTCTGGTAATGGCGATTTTTGACCCTCCTAATACATAACCAAAAATCTTTTTCTTTTTCTTCATATATTTTTTTATATTTCTTTTTACGAGGGAATAGGGTAGGTATAGAAAATTCCAAATGTAATCATGGACCACATTATGTGAAACTGGTGAAAGTGCCACAATACATCTCCTCAATAACATCTTGTGTCCATTAGTAGTGAAAATTCCCCCACATTTATTCAAAGGATGATCATGCATAATACCAAGAGTAGAGTAGGAAGAGATAATCGGCTTGAAACAAATCCATCCTAACAAGGTTATTCATGGCTACTATGGGATAAAGAAGTAAAGATGTACAAGTGAGTCTTAGGAAAAAGTGACTCAAAAAAATTTCCTCAATCATTTTAAAAGTTTATTTGTTCGATCATAGGCTCAATAAGATCTCAATGCAAGTTCTACTTGGTTTATATATCCCAAGTATCTCTCAAGAAAACGCTCAGAAAGAATATGATAGCATAACTCTAGAATCCTCTTAGGAATGAGAGTATATAAAAATAAATGGCAATCACTCAAGGTAAAAAATCCAATAATAAGATAATCAAAAGCAATTGTAAGAATCTTGAAATTTAATTAAATTACTCAACTCAAAAATCATGCTAAAAATTATAAATAGGAATAAAACATGGATTTCAACAATTTTCAACCTAACTTTGTATTTTATTTAAATGGATGTTGTGAGATTTCAAGTTTAATGCATGCATTAAATGAAAAATTTCTCCTGTATAAGTGAAAACATGCAATAATTCAAGTGTATCGACAGTAAAGCTCAAGAAAGACTCCCCCACACTTAAAATGAGATAGTGTTCGTACTGTTCTGGAAGGAATTGTTAGAGATATAGCACATAAAGCATCAAAAAAGATGAAATGGCAATTTGATTTGAAATTAGGGAAGCGAGTGCTCCCTATAGTGAATGTCATGCCTTGAGGAAATTTGGTGGATAATGAGTGGAGTTTGTGACCTGAAAAATTTGTTAGAAAGAAAAAACTTTAACTAGATAAAACATTAGTCCATGGAGTTAAAACAAGTTGTAAGTAGAAAAATGGAAGGCGAAAACAGTCAAAACCAGGAAAATCAACTCAGATAAATGCATAAATGTGAGTACAGTGAATTTTAGGGATGACCTACGAAAAAGAATGCTAGAAAAAAGAAAAAAAAAATTTTAAGCACCCGACTGCAAAGAAAGAAAACAAAAATATGAGTTGCCTCCTATAAAGTGATAATAATAACTTTGTCAGCAAAACGAATAGATAAAGGGATCAATCAATGTCGTCCATTTGCTCAGTAGTCCGCTGCCTCCTACAGAAACTGGTGGTTATGTTATCGAGCTCCTGGGGACGTTTGGCGGGATTAACCACCTCATAGATGCTATGAGGGTCTCTGTCTATCCTCACCCATCGTCGTGCAACATCAGCCTTATTAGGATTGAGCTGTAATGTCGGGAAGATGGTGGAGGCGATGAACTCGGTGGAGTAGATGCTGAGGCAGACAACAAAATCACCCAGGCTTATCTCCCAAGGACTACCTCAGAGTTGGAAATGAATAGAGTTAATGGCCAGCTTAAAGGTGGCCAGGAACTCATGGAATATCTCCCTAAAAGTCTCCTCTTGCGTCAGGGAAATCGGGATCAGGTGTAGCCGACCGATGAGGTCTAGGACCTCCTAATGAATTTGGATGTGCTCGAGTACTGTGAGGTCCAACATCTTGTTGGTCCGTATCAACTTGGCCTAGAGATAGACCAACTGAATCTCATGTCGAGGGTTAGAAAAATGGAGGTAGGGATGAAGGTGTGGATGAGCAGGGCCCTATGACCCGCATGAGGATGACTGTGAGTCTCCATAAGTGAAAACTTATGTAGAGGTGGATTCAGAGGTCAAGGAGGGTGGATATGCAGGTGGAGGAGAAGGTGTGGCCTTCTGCCCGCTTGGGTGGCAGAGGTGTGTCATCACGCTCGGGTGCGCATTTGGTAAGTGGGGTGCGAACGGTCTTCGTTCGATCCATGGATGTGTGACAACGTTGACCAAGGAAGGAAATGGGGAGGAGCGGAGGGAGTGGTGAGGTGTGATGATGAAGAGGGGGGGGAGAGGGTTTTCTGGTGGTGGTAGGGGAGCGGGTTCAGAAGGGGAGGGGTTGCACGCATAGAAGGAAATAGATAGGGGTGGGGTGTGAACCTAGGGTTCATGACATTTAAAATCGCCCCAAAGATTACAGGTCGTGTATGATATACATGACATGTAATGCTTGATTTTTAATTATTTTCGGGTGTAACATTTATAGGTTGTGTATTTGCTACACATCGTGTATTTGGCTGTTTGTGCCCCCTTTTGAGTGAAGTCATCTTAACAAGCCTCTAATAGCTCTAAACTTTCCTAAAGACTAAACTATCCCACTCTAGCCTATTGAATCTACCCTGGGTATAGGTTTCCTGCCACCATGTCACCGAAACATATCCAATTGTCACGGTGTCAATGGCTTTTACCCATGGTTTCAAAACCGTGGGTATAGGTCCTAAAATAATGCAGGCGCCGAGTTTCGATCTCGCGACCTCTCCGCTGCAAACACCGCGTCTAACCACTACCCTAACATCACCTATATGTATATATATATATATTTAGTTAAATATATTTATAAAAACCGTGGGTATAGAGGGAAGAACCGTGGGTATAGGATTCCCGCCAAAACAAATTTCTTTCCCGCGGAAAAAAAATCCCGCGCACACAAAAGTGACCTATACCCACGGTTTTTCATAACCGTGGGTATAGGAATTTTGGCCCAGACCTATCCCCATGGTTTTCCCCAAAACTGTGGGGATAGGTACCCCTATACCCACGGTTATGGGAAACCGTGGGTATAGGTCACTTTTCAGGACCTATCCCCACGGTTTGGGAAAACCGTGGGGATAGACCCCCCTATACCCACGGTTTTGGAAAACCGTGGGTATAGGTCTTCAATAGACACCTATACCCACAGTTTTCCAAAACCGTGGGTATAGGGGGGGTCTATCCCCACGGTTTTCTCCAAAACCGTGGGGATAGGTCCATTTTCCAGTAGTGAGGGTTTAAAGGAAAAAATATATGATTTTAAATATAACACTTGTTTTCCATGAATTGGAATGAGAAGTAGGTACCATGAAATAGGTTAAGAAAAAGCAAGTCACACCTTCCTATTGGTTGATCCAGCATTACAGAGTTGATGTGGCTTTGATGTTTTTATTGACCATGATAAATAAAAATGTTTCACTCTTAAGGCCTTGTTTGGTATAATGAAAACCTTTTTGATGAAAATGTAAATAAAATTCGAATAGGAAGTTGAAACATTATTTTATTTCCAAATTGTGTTTGGTATAGTTTGAAAAGGTGAGAGTTGATATGATTAAAATAAAGAATAAAAATAATAAACAAGCAAATGTCTACATTGGCTTATTTCCGTTTGGAATTGTGTTGTCATGATCCTGCAAATTAGGATGGGGCTCGTCGGTAAGAAATTGTGTCTCGCAAGGCATCGACGGTGTGGTTGCAAGGCATAAATTGGTAGTTTGGTGTTTTTAAGGCATCAAATGGTAGCTTGGTGTATGATGTTGTTTTGTGACATTCTAACATATTCAGTCCTTAAATTACTTGTTTTTATTCTTTCTTAATGATGTTAGGAGATGATGTTTTTTTCATATAAGACGCAATACTACCAAACACCATGATATTTTAAGAAGATGATGATGATTAACTTTAAATATTTCTTATGTAAAAAAATCATTTGAAAAAATTCCATTGAATGAGTTGACCAATTTTGACCCTTGAGTGTTTGGGGTAATGTTTAAGAGGGGGAATTCATCAAGATAACCAAACATGGGACCTTTTTAATTGGTTTAGGTTATCCTTATTACTTGTGAGTCTTCTCCAATCCATTTTTATTAGTATTTTGGTGACCATGGATTATATTGGCTGAGATGCATGGAAGGCCTTTTAATGGCGATATGGATGGCACATTCACAGTTATTGATGATCAATTTATAATGTCCAACAATTTATGGTGTTTGATGGAGTTTTATGATCCTCATAGTATATAATATTATGTGAGTTAAATGTGATTTATTTTCATATTATTTTTGATACTGGATCCAATAATGTGTGTTAAGAGTGATCTACGATCGTAGATAGTCACTATTGTATGGTTCCTTGTGTGATTATGACACCAGTGGCATGTTCTATGTGGAAAGTTAGGGGATGTAACACCCCGATCTTGTTTTTCTCTATTATTTTGTTTATATATTATTGGTTGATCTTGCCCTTGAATTTTGGGTCAAATCGGGTCTAAATTTTGAGATTTTGGAATTTCAACACAGGCGCACGGTAGCCGCGTGATTATGTGTAACTATGGGAAGACCTCTAATTTTTAGTGTAGTCATTTTACAAGGTTGAAGCACAATTTCCCAATGCATGTGGTCAAAATTTTCATGTGCTTAAAGGTGTTTAGTGAGGGGCACATAGTTTTACAAGTTGTGCACACTGTCTGGTTTCATTAAAAGTGGAAGATTATCTTTATGCCCCTCTTTGGGTTTTACCCCAGATCATACCTCTCCTATCATTTGGATCATTTGACTCTTCAAGGCACTCTCCTTCGTTCCCCTCCTCCATGAAGCTTCTCCCATGGATTTCTTCCCATTTTATGGTCTATTATTCAATGATTGTCCCTCTAAATTATCTCCTTTCTCATTTCCTTCCTATTCCCTTTTTTTTCTCACCCCAAAATGGTCTCGAGGACATAAGGTTTCATGTGGTTCACTTTTAATGGGCCATTTGTAGTTGTTTTAGGGTTCCTCTTGCTTATCTTCACCCCTTTCGACTCTATTGCGGTGAACTATCACTTCAGTTTTTGAAGGCGATAAATTTCTGGTAGGTTTTCTCCATTGCGTAGTTCTCGAAATTGTTAAAACTTGATTGTTTTTACTTTAAATCCCGGTTTTAAATGTGCAATGATTGTCTTATATATGTTTATGGACTTTCTAAGAAGGAAACCTAGTTTTAAATTGGTTTCCATTTGATGCAAAAGATTCTTTTAGAACATGTAGTTTGAATTGGTTTGTCCGCGCACACCAACTGTTTGATATGACCCTTATAAATAAATTCCAATATTTCAAATGATGTTTTTACTTTTGATACACCCACATGCATCGTTGAATTCGCACAGGTGTTTCTCAGATTATAAATTTATTCTCCCAAACTACACTTATTATTATGACGTAGTAAAGTAGAAGTGCAGGGTCTAACCCACAAACATCACAAGTAACCATTTGAGAAAAACCCTTAGAAAGGATTCCTCACGTTCATTCTTCATGTTTGGTTTTTACTAAAGCTGAGTAGTTTGGAGTTTAACATAGATTAAAGGAAGGGTTCAGGGTCAATTTCAAAGGTCTTGATAGAATATAATCCTAGGATTAGTTTGGGATAGTCCTTTGGCTTAGGTTGTGAAGAAGTGCAAATGTCACCAATTGATTTTGATCAAAAAAATTGGATATACCTATGCTGCAACTATCTCATGGTCAGGTTATAGCTGGAAAACTAGGTGCATTACATTTAGCTTTTATGAAAAAAGTGTCACAGACTAATGGTCGTAGTCCTGCTCAACTCCAATTAGGCTAGGTTCGTTCAATTACACTTCCCATGGTCAAAGTTGTGCAATATAATGTGATGAAAAATTATTATTTACCTAATCACTATCCATAGGGTTACCAAGGATTAATCTAAAAATTCATTAGGCTCAGAAACACCCCTACTCTCGACCCCTAACCCTAGGTGGATTAGTCGTGCATGGCGGTGTTGATCAAAAGTAGAGAAATACTAAACATGATACACATGATCATGAAACAATTGAGAAAGAAGAAATCCAGTATTAAAACAATTGACAATCAAGATTAAAAAATTAAAAGCAATGTAAATCCAATCAAAAACACAATGCGCATGAAGAAACAATGAAGAATGGTGCAAGCGTTGATGAAGGATGGCGAGTGTTGTTGAATCTAATGTCAAAAACGGAAACAGATTCACAACAGATGAAGAAAAGATGTAGATTAACCGAAAACTCAAAATGATTTAATAAAACAGGCAAAGGAATAAATTAAAACTACTTTGGAATGAAAAAAGATAAAAATGGGAGAAAATTTCGTGAGAAAAAAGAAGTATGTGGAGCTTCTTGTACATGGAGGAGTGCCTAAAATATAAATAGGCCGGAAGTTACACGGTGTGTAAGTCATTAACGTTGTGTACTAGCTTAAGTGGCTTCTGTCTCAGCATTTGTATGTCCTGTATTTGAGATTCACAATTCCCATCCGAAAATTGGTCTGTATCTTTGAATGAGTTGTCTCTCAAACTTTGCAGGTCATGTAAACTCTTCTCATCATGTATTAGATTCACTTTCAACGGGATTCTGATTTTGAAATCCGCACATCATGTAATGAATGTACACGTCGTGTATTGTACCACGTCATGTAAAATCTTCATGGGTTGGTTTGTAGCTCGGCAGACAGGGTGTGAATGAGGACTACACATAGTGTGTGATATACATGACGTGTAAAGCCTATTTTTTCCACTTCATCATTTATTCCTTAAAGTTCAAAATTCCTTGGTGGCATATGTCCACTCTGTTGAGAATAACCTTGGTTTTGCTGCTGCGGCTACTCAACCAACTTATGCTGATAGTTTTTCTACTATTGGTATTGCTGGGGCTGTTGGAATTGTTGGCCTTGTTTATTGTAATTAACGTAATTACAATCTTGAAATTTGGGTTCCTCCAAACCTTCTATGCGGTCTTGGTAAGAGTGTTAACCTTCTCACATTTCACGGGATTGAATTTCTATAACCAGAGCAGGAGGGGTGGTGGTGCAACAAGTAGCTAAAAAGGATCCAACTTCTTTGTCAGGGCTTCAACATGAGTTGTCAGATGGGTAGTCTCTTCCACTTGATGGGATCTATACTGGGGTGGTCCTCTATCACTTTGACATATAATGAAATTTTGAGAAACTTCATCAAGAATGTCTTGGCCCACTTCTGGCGTCTTGAGCATTTTTATGACATCAGCAGTTGTGTGTACCACAATATAGGCAGTAGGTTGTAGGAGTCCCTCGTAGAATGTTTTCAATTGAATCCATACATCTAGTCTTTGATGTGGGCACTTGGGGTTAGCTCCTTAAATTTTTTCCATGTCTCCAATGTCGATTCTTCATCCGTATGGATGAAGTTTTGAATGTCATTTTAGAGCTTCCAAGTCTGTATCGGAGGGAAGTATGTGTCTAAATTTTTTTTGGCTAGTTCCTCTCAATTCATGATCAACTCAGGAGATTTACTTTTTAATAAATAAAACATTTGAAATTAAAGCTTTTCCACGAAGAACAGTATTACCTATACTGATAATATCTCCTTTAGCATTGTCTCTAAAAGTAACATTTTCACTTTTAATCTTGATAATATTTTTGAAAAATTATTTGTTACTAGTCATATTCCCGGAACATCCACTATCCATACACCAAGTATTCTTGTTGTTGGTATTATCTTTGTCTTCCTGAAAACAAAAACATTAGACTTTCGGCACCCAAACCTTCACTACTACAAAAATGGGCTTTATCATCGCTCAAAATGGGCTTTAACAGCGCTAAAAAGGCATTGTAAAGCTCAGCGGCGATAAGGGGGGGGGGTCCCCTTTATCAGTGCTAAAAAAGAGATGATAAAGGTAGTCTTTATCAATGCTAAAAAGAGTTGATAAAGGGAGTCTTTATCAATGCTAAAAATGTGCTGATAAAGGGATCCTTTATCAGTGTTAAAAAGCACTGATAAAGGGATCGTTTATCAGCACATTTTTAGTGCTGATAAAGGGATACTTTATCAGTGCTTATTTAGCGATGATAAAGGCTCCCTTTATCAGTGCTAAAAAGTGCTGATAAATGCTCTGTCAGCTGTAACATAAAATTCTGCAGCAGCACACCCAAACAAGACCTGCAAAAAAATCAGTATATCAACAAGTATACCCATACAAAATTAACACATAATTTATAAGGTAATTACAACAAGTATACACATACAAAAATTATACCCATATAACAAGTATACCCATACACCATTAACAGATAATTAATAAGTTAATCAAATACATAAAGAATTCAATTCAGAATTCAGGGGTTGGGGGTTGTTCGGGGGTTTGGGGTGGCTATCCAAGGGGGGTAGGGGGTGTCCAGGGGCTGGGGGTGTCTGGGGGGTTGGGGGTGTCCAGGGGGTGGGGGGGTGTCCAGGGTGGTGGGGGGGATGTGGCTATCTATGGTGGTGTCTAGGGTGTGGGGTGGTGTCCAGGGGGTTGGGGGGATTTTCAGGGGTGGGGGTGTCCAGGGGGTGGGGTGGTGTCCAGGGGGGTGGGGGCGGTCCAGGAGGTTGGGGGGGCTATCCAAGGGGGGTGGGTGGTGTTCAGGGGGTGGGGGTGGGGGTGTCTAGGGGGTGGGGGTGTCTAGGTGGTGGGGTGGTGTCTATGAGGGGTGGGGGTCGTCCAGGGGATAGGGGGCGTCCATGGGGTTGGGGGTGTCCACGGGGATAGGGGGCTATCTAGGGGGGGTTGTCCATGGGGGTGTCTAGGGGGTGGGGTGGTGTCTAGGGGGTTGGGGGGCTTTCTAGGTGGTGGGGGTGTCCAGGGGGGTGTGGGTGTCCAGGGGGTGGGGTGGTGTCCAGGGGGTGGGGGCGGTCTAGGGGGTGGGGGGCTGTCCAAGGGGGTGGGTGGTGTCCATGGGGTGGGGGTGGCTGTCCATGGGGGTGGGAGTGTCAAGGGGGGTGTCCAGGTGGTGGGGTGGTGTCTAGGAGGGGTGGGGGTCGTCCAGGGGGTGGGGACGTCCAGGGGGTTGGGGGTGTCCAGGGGGTGGGGTGGTCTCCAGGGGTGGGGGGCATTAATGGTTTTAATGGAATGAATTTCATGGATTTTAAGATCATTGGTATTTTTAAAATGGTTTTGGAATAGTGTTTATTTCAATATTATGTGTTTCTTTAGGGAAAAATTAATGCTTTTGGTGTGTATGGTAGGAATGCGGATTTTTGTACGTCAATTGTTGTTTTCACTTAAAATTTTGTCCGTTTTAAACAAAAGAGAGACACTTTGAGTGATACCGGTCACACCGTGCCTCGGATTGAGTCTGGGTTGACTCGTATACATCACACATGACCCATGGATCGTTCTCCTAAAGTATCAACACAATCCAAATGCGTTTGGTCGATTTTCCGTATGTCAGTTGTTGTTTTCACTTAAAATTTTGTCCATTTAAAACAAAAAAGAGACACTTTGAGTGATACCGGCCACACCATGCCTTGGATTGAGTTGTGGTTACTCGTACACGTCAAAAATGACCAATGGATCGTTCTCCTGAAGTATCAACACAATCCAAATGTGTTTGGTCAGTTTTCCGTACGTCAGTTGTTGTTTTCACATAAAATTATGTCCATTTTAAACAAAAGAGAGACACTTTGAGTGATACCGGTCACACCATGCCTCAGATTGAGGTGGTGTTGACTCATACACATTAAAAATGACCCATGGATCGTTCTCCTAAAGTATCAACACAATCTGAATGCGTTTGGTCGGTTTTCTGTACGTCAGTTGTTGTTTTCACTTAAAATTATGTCCATTTTAAACAAAAGAGAGACACTTTGAGTGATACCAGTGACACTGTGACTCGTATTGAGTCGAGGTTGACTCTTACACGTCACACATGACCCATGGATCGTTCTCCTAAAGTATCAACACAATCTGAATGCATTTGGTCAGTTTTCCGTACGTCAGTTGTTGTTTTCACTTAAAATTTTGTCCATTTTAAACAAAAGAGAGACACTTTGAGTGATATTGGCCACACCGTGACTCGGATTGAGGCAGGGTTGACTCCTACACGTCACACATGACCCATAGATCGTTCTACTAAAGTATCAACACAATCCTAATGCGTTTGGTTGGTTTTTCGTACGTTTGTTGTTGTTTTCACTTAAAATTTTATCCATTTTAAACAAAAGAGAGAAACTTTGAGTGATATTGGCCACACCATGCCTCAGATTGAGGCGGGGTTGACTCGTACATGTCAAAAATGACCTATGGATCATTCTCTTAAATTATAAACACAATCCGAATGCGTTTGGTCAGTTTTCCGTACGTTAGTTGTTGTTTTCACTTAAAATTATGTTCATTTTAAACAAAAGAGAGTCACTTTGAGTGATACCAGTGACATTGTGACTCGGATTGAGTCGAGGTTGACTCTTACACGTCACAAATGACTCGTAGATAATTCTCCTAAAGTATCAACACAATCTGAATATGTTTGGTCAGTTTTCCGTATGTCAGTTGTTGTTTTCACTTAAAATTTTATCCATTTTAAACAAAAGAGAGATACTTTGAGTGATACCGGACACACCATGCCTCAGATTGAGGTGGGGTTGACTCATACACATCACACATGACCCATGGATCATTCTCCTAAAGTATCAACACAATATGAATGTGTTTGGTCATTTTTCTGTACGTCAATTGTTGTTTTCACTTAAAATTTTGTCCATTTTAAACAAAAGAGAGACACTTTGAGTGATTCCAGCCATACCATTCCTTGGATTGAGGTGGGTTTGACTCATACACCTCAAAAAAGACTTTTTGATCATTATCCTAAAGTATCAACACAATTCTAATGCGTTCGGTCGGTTTGTTGTACGTAAATTGTTGTTTTCATTTAAAATTATGTCCATTTTAAACAAAAGAGAGACACTTTGAGTGATACCGGTCACACCGTACCTCAGATTGAGTCGGGGTTGACTCTTACACGTCACACATGAACCATGGATCGTTCTCGTAAAGTATCAACACAAATGCGTTTGGTCGGTTTTCCGTACGTCAGTTGTTGTTTTCACTTAAAATTATGTCCATTTTAAACAAAAGAGAGACACTTTGAGTGATACCATGACACCGTGCCTCAGATTGAGGAGTTTTTAAATTTTACACGTGAAACATGACCCATGGGTTGTTCTCTTAAAGGATCAACACAATCCAAATGCATTTGGTCATTTTTATGTACATCAGTTGTTGTTTTCACTTAAAATTATGTCCATTTTAAACAAAAGAGAGACACTTTGAGTGATACTGATTACACTGTGCCTCGTATTGGGTTGGGGTTGACTCTTACACATCACACATGACCCATGGATTGTTATCCTAAAGTATAAACACAATCTGAATGCATTTGGTCGGTTTTCTGTACGTCAGTTGTTGTTTTCACTTAAAATTCTGTCCATTTTAAACAAAAGAGAGACACTTTGAGTGATACCGGCCACCCTGTGTCTCAGATTGAGGCAGGGTTGACTTTTACACGTCACAAATGACCCATGGATCGTTCTCCTAAAGTATCAACACAATCCGAATGCGTTTGGTCGGTTTTCCGTATGTCAGTTGTTGTTTACACTTAAAATTTTATCCATTTTAAACAAAAGAGAGACACTTTAAGTTATATTGGCTACACCATGCCTTTTATTGAGTATGGGTTGACTCATACACATCACAAATTACCCATGGATCGTTCTCTTAAAGTTTCAACACAATCCGAATGCGTTTGGTCGGTTTTCCGTACGTTAGTTGTTGTTTTCACTTAAAATTATGTTCATTTTAAACAAAAGAGAGACACTTTGAGTGATACCGGAGACACCATGTCTCGGATTGAGTCAGGGTTGACTCATACACATCACACATGACCCATAGATCGTTCTCTTAAAGTATTAGCACAATCCGAATGTGTTTGGTTGGATTTGAAGGTATTTTGGAGATTTTATTGGTTTTTCTTATCCAAAGCCCAAAGAAAAGTGGTTCATCATTCTTGCATGTTTCTAGTGAATTTCATCTGTTAAAATGGAAAAATAAATCATTGGAGAAAGGATGTTTTATTTAATAACAATTACAATTTTCCTACGAACATTTACATACAACAATGTTTCATCTTTTGATCTCCTTAACCCCTCTCAAAAATGGTCGCTAATTGTACACGTCCCCAAGTCAAATCTTTATGCTTATTTGTGTACAATCTTCCATCAGGTATGCGGCCCAATCGTTTCTAAACAAATCTATATCATCTTGTGAATATGAGGCTTTTCGACAGTCAGAGTGGTACTGCAAAATATATAAATAAAGAATTAATATACAATTTAAATGAAATAGTAGTTTTTTTAAAATACCTCTTTAGGGATGCTAGTTTGTTGATGGAAAACAATATCTTTCATAAATTTACAAACATAATAACCGAAATCATTATCGTTTGTTTGTTTTGGACACTGCAAAAACTTTGATCATTAGGAGAATAAGTAACTTGTTTTGATATGTGTTTGAATAGTGAAATTTTATTATATATACCCAGATATTTATCCAGATGTTGTACTTGGTCGCCTCCTTATGCTTAGTCCATGTCCCCATTCCTTTTTTTACACGATATTGATACACTACCCTATCATAACAGAATCCTCAATAAAAGATAATATAAATTATATTACTTGATGTTTAGACCTAAAACATAGGATGTAGTGTCTTACAAATTCACAAACTTCATTATGTGTGGTTGGTTTTTTGGATATCCTTGCATTGAATCCATAAAATAAATCTTTGGAGTATCCATGTTCACTGCAATTAGCAGCTAATGTTGCCTAAAACACAAAAGGAATAAGTAATAAAAGAAGTGAAAATATAATTGATATTCTTTAATCGTAGAGTTTTACCCCTGCATGGTTGGTATTAGGAAGAGTTTATCATCCGTAATCTTTCTTTAAAATGTTTTTAGCAATCCTTTCACTATTTCATCCCTTTTTGATGGCTCTAATTTCGTTAGTTTTGTTGATGTGGTATGAGGACTAACGAGTCTGAATTTTGGATCATGGGAAAATTCTTTCAACTGTTTTTCATATATATGTCTTCCAATAATATAAAATGCATTTAGTTATAATTAGAACATTATATCATCTTTTATAAAATCAATTCATAAAAACATACCTCATATATAAATTTACAATTGTGACGCCTTGCCAACCGTATTCAATGATCTCATTTACATTTTCTACAACAATGAAATTTTGAATTTCCTCTCCGTATATATTCTTTTCAAAAACCATTATATGACTACTATCATTTTTTAGCTTCGTATCCACATGAGTCTTCAATGCTAGTAAATGTGGATAGAGAACAGGTGGTGTTATTGTGCTTTCAGTTTCTCTTTAGGATCAGTTGGTCGATCTTTTAGATGCTTTTGAGCCCACGTTTCTTGTCACCCCCTTCCCTTTCTCCATCTATAATAACATTCATTGGTTCAAACCTTTTTTTCATTAATTGTTAAAGGTTTAGCTTGAAAAAATTGAAATAAATACCTCTTTTTCCACATGTACTCTTACAAGTTGTGACGGCCATGCAATGAATGTCCCAATAGCCTTTTCGACCCTATGAATATCATCGTCATCAAGTGGAATAGGTAGCTCTGCATTTGGCTCATGAGCTACAATATCGTCACTTTCAGATGATCTTTTGGAAGTGGTCTATTATACATCTTGTCCTCTGGGGTGTTGAACATCGTAGCCCTTGCTACAAGGTGATAGGTGGGTGTTTACAGATATAAATCACAGTCATTATCACCCTGTAGAAGATCAATGCAGGAAAAGTATCAGTGTTTTTCTGATTCAAATTTCATGAGAACAATTATTAGAATATTGATTACCATGGCTAAGACAACTCTTTTAGGGGAATGGCTTGCCTCGAAGCTGGTGGGGGTGGGGCGGGATCTTCACACGCTGGTTGTTCCTGAGCTGTGTCTTCTCCTTACTTCTCACCCATAAAAGTTGCTAGAAAATCTCCCTGCCATTGAAATTGTTCTTCAAGAGTTGCTATTCTTTCGATCATTTGTTTCATTTATTCATTTCTATCATCCGTTTGTTTGTTTTTCTTAAAATATAAAAAGGGGTGTCACCCCAAATCCCACACCTCTGACATGACTGTATTGTTCTGGCTGCTTCAAAGTCATCTATAATAGGTCTGCATCTGCTACAGGAGTAGCTAATTCCTGTGACTATCAAATATAGGAAAATAAGTCATTATTATTATGTAATAGCAATTTAAAATAAATCTTTTTATCATGTCATATGTCACGACCCGCCCTCGGGGTCCGTGCCGTGACTACCCCAAGCCCGCCTTCCATAGGCCAGGGGCTGGCGACTAGCACCAAGGCGTAGATCCCAGCAAATTGGGAAGGCATTGCCTTTGAAAAGTAAACACACACCACAGAGTAAACAAGCGGAAAGTAAACACTAAGCAAGCAGAGTACAACTGAAGTGCGGAAAAGTAAATGGGCCAGAATACAAACCCAAACTGAAAGTAAAGTACAACTCAAAAAGGGAAAAACAGCAACTGAAAAGTAAAGGCCGCTACTCCGTGCTGTCCACTGGAAAATCCCACCTGAAGGGTGGGTACAGATAGCTCCTCTGCTCCACGGGTCCCACCGTCCGCTCCGTGCTCGTCCCGCCCAGTGGTCCACCTCCGGGTACCGTCCCGCTCCGCAAACCTCAGCTAAGGTCAACGCTGTCCGTCGTCTACAACCAACACAACGTAGTGCGGGCGAAGCCCGTGCAGGGGTGAGTATAAGCTACTCAGTAGGGTCCCCGAGACCCCTGAAGGTCTCTCAAAATCCACAAAGGATAAACCACGAAGCAAAGTACAATCACGAAGTAACAACCAACACTGCTTAGGTATATGCCCATACATATACCTAAGTCATCAATTCAAATACGCTCCAACCTCCGAGCCCAAGTATAACTCAGTCCACGCAGGAAAGTATACGTATTCCACAAAGGAAAGTAACAGGATTCAGCTCACACAGGTATACTTCTTCAGGGACGATAAAGATGATCACTGATCCATCTAAGTCGTCGGACCCACGAAGGATCGATAGGTAACTAACCCCCGCAAGACCCACACAGGATCGGGCTCACACAGAACCTGTAGGCGCTGGCTCACACAGAACCGCTGAGCGCAAGGACCCACACAGGATCGGGCTCACACAGAACCTGTAGCACTGATCCACGTAGGATCGCTGAGTGCTGTAGTCGTCGTCGTCGAATCCACACAGGATCTCTATACTGTCGTCGTCGAATCCACACAGGATCTCTGTACTGTCGTCGTCGCAGTCACAGTAGCAGTCGTAGCAGTAGAACAGTCGCAGCCAGCACTAGGGTTCCCGCACACAGCAAGCTCGTACGGAGGGTCCGCTCCACGAGCCGAGAGGCTGATACATCAACTGTCACGAAGACCGAAGTTGATGTATCCAAAAGTTCCGTATCGTCAACAGGAACTCAACGCAACAGACGGCGCGTCGATCGGACGCCCGGTCTGAGAGTTATTGGCATTTTTGTCTCCGGGGCCCGGTTGGTTTTTAAGGCAAAACCAACCCGACCGTACTCCACCTGCGTCCAAACCTCGGGCGGAGTATGCCAAAAGATCCGTCTCACTAAGAGGAACACTACGCGACTGACGGCACGTCAATCGGACGTCCGTAGCTCAAGATAAGAGCGTTTCCGCTCCGAAGGCCCGGTTGGTTTCGTGAACGAACCAACCCGGCCGAACTCAAAGTAAACCGAAACCTTGAGTGCGATATACCGAAACGACCGTCTCGATCCAAGGATCGCGTTGCCGCAGACGGTTCGTCATTCGGAGGTCCGAGGCTCAAGTTATGAGCCAAAAACCGAATCTGGTCCGAAACGGGGGGTCCGGGTCCGGAACGACCCGGCCCGACCCCCCCCCTTGGGTGGCGCGGCGGCCGGCGGCGGCGGCCGGCGGCGGCGGACGGCGGCGGCGGGCCACGTGGCGGCGGCGGGCCGCGTGGCGGCGGCGGCCGCGTGGCGCGGCGGCGGCGGGCCACGTGGCGGCGGCGGGCCGCGTGGCGGCGGCGGCGGGCCGCGCTGGCGGCGGCGGACCGCGCTGGCGGCGGTGGCCGCGACTCACGCGGGGGGCTAAGCCCCCGCCCTTCCGAAGGCGGCGCGGCTTTGCCGCGCCGTTTGAGACAAAACGGCCCCCGCAAATGGGGGCCGGTTGAGTAAAACCGGGGGGGCTTTGCCCCCCCCCTCCTTAAAAGAACCGCCCCCTCATTAAGAGGGGGGTCTTGATGGACCGGCCGGGGGTTTAAACCCCCGGTTTTTATGACATCCGGCCGGCCTGCTGGCCGGCCGGTTTTTACCAACGGGACCGGAATTTCCGGTCCCGCCCTTGACTTCCGACGCCGGCGGCCCGGCCGCCGGTCTTTCCTTCCGCCGCGGCCCGGAACCGGCCGCGGTCTCCTCGTCTCACCGCGGCCCGGAACCGGCCGCGGTGTTCGTCGTCCGGCGCGGTGCGACGGCACCGCGCCCCTTTCGCCGTGCCAAGAATCCTCCCAACGCGGCGTGTCGGCGTCGCGGTCTTGAAGTCTCTCCTCGGCGAAGCGCGACGGTATTGCGGAAATCATAAGCATGTTCATCCGCGTGGTGCGACGGCACCACACCTCTTGCTTCCACCCGCAAATCAACATGAACGAAGGAGGGGGTTTCGGCCGTGTTCGTGCGGTCCGACTCCCCTCGCGTTAACAAATAACATAACTAAAAAGTCTCACGTTTAGTCATGCTAAAATCCACGATTCAGGAATGGAATAAAATAATTAATAAAAACATCCCCTACCTCGGGTTTGAGATTCAAAGAAACTTCTACGTTCCGCGGAAGACGGCGTCGCGGAAGTCGGGCGTCGCGGTCGTCGTTCGTCAAATCCGTTGACGAAGAATTACGTCCGATGCGACACGTTGTTGGCGGATCTTCGTTTGCCGACGAAGAAGGCCCGAGGAGGATGCAGCGTTCCCTCTCGTTGACACCGAGGACGAAGAAGAGAGGCGTCGTTCTTCGTTCTTCGTCAGAGTTTGAGCGTTCTTCGTTCCTCGTTCTTCGTCAGAGTTGAAGATGAAGAGGAATGCTCTCAAACAAAGAACCCAAAATAAAATAAGTCTACCCCTTATTTTATTTACACATAACACAAAAAGATTTCAAAGGTTTGAAATTCAAAAGAATTTAACTCCCCAAAATTAAATTAAGTAACTTAAGTCATTAAAGAGGGGGGTTAAGGGAGTTGGGAGGATTTGAAAAGAAAAGGGGGTTCGTGTGGGCCCCACCACACTTAATCCTCCCAAGGGAGGTTAAGTGGGTGTGGGTCCCACTTCCAACCTCTTTTGATAGGTTTTAAAAATAAGTTATAATAAATTTGTCTTACACAAATTTTATTTAACTTAACTAAAAACCCCAAAACGAAACTTTCAACCCGCAACAAACGCAACTCCCGAAAAGGTCTCATTAAGCGAATATCGGCGTTGCGAGTTCATCGGTGCCCTCGGATTTCAATTCCGAGCACCGGATCAAAAGTTAGGAAAAATCCCGCTCGTTCGTTCACTGAACGTACCCGAGCCAAACTTCGGAAATTAATTCCGGGCACTCCGGGCCTCGGAATCAGGTGCCGTCTGAAACCGCGCTCTTGTAAAATTCTAAAGAAAATTAAGAAAAAATTTTCCTTGAATTTTACGGGTCTTTACATCATACTTACACATATTTCCCACACTTTTTGTGTGTTTTCATCTACTAGCTTCCCTTTATTATTCACACGTGCCTCCTTTTATATCACATGACGTGGGATAGAAGTGTCTTTGGCTTTAGACTCATCAATCCACATATAAATATAGAAAGATAATTATGATGTTGTTTCTTGTCACCTAACAATATTACTGTAAATTTAAGATACGTACCATTTTCTTTTCTAGTGAATCATACTCCATCCTTGCTTTACGATAGGGGTATGTTGGTTTTGATGCACATTCCTTATTTTCAGTATTGAGTTGTTGTTTCATAAATGAAATATTGACAATCAAAGTGATGAATACATGTATCCTCAAACAATGTATTATCAGCCACAATGTACCTGCAACTTCTCATCCCCACGGCGGCCAATAAATGCATCCCATGCTTCTTGGGATATCAGGTGAGAATAGACAAGGGGTGGGTGTCGGTTTATTTTACCTTTGGAATCTTTCAGGTGACATTTTTGTTAAAATAGTGTGAAAACCTCGATGAATCCTTCCTGTAAGCCTTAGTACATAATTCTTGTGTAAATCATCTATTATAAATGTACTCTACAAGAGATTGAGAAGAGTAAGACACTGTTTCATTATTTTATTTGCTAGTAAATTAAATAAATAATATCATAATGTTACTGTAATTTTTTCCCAGATCACAGCCTTTAGCCCGAGAACAACATGGTTCCATGAACCTATGTCAATTGACACGTGTTGCTGAGTGAAAATTCCAATGTAACTACTAAAAATAGCCTTATTGGGATTCACATGTTGGACTTGTGCATTCCATCTGACATCAAATTTGATTCCTTTGATTTTTTTCCTTAAGAACTTTGGCTAACACCGTCAAACTATGATGTGCCTTTGTTTTTAGCAACGTCGGTCCTTCATCCCCGACCATTTCATCGATATCAACATCATCTATATGTTCATCTGAAATGGTAGCTACGACATGTGTTGATGGTTGTTGGACCTCAACACTAGGAGCAACAACAGGTTTAGAAACTTGTTGTTGCTCTACACTGTGAGCAACAGCAGCAGCAACAACAACTTGAGAGACTTGTTCAGCCTTGAGGTTAGGAGCACCAGAACGTGCAGAAGTCATTATCTGCAAAAGTGGTTGAACAATTAATTTAGATTACATAAATTTAGTAATGATAAGATAATAACATGGGATAAAAATATCTCTATTACAAAAAAAATATAACCTGTTTATTGAACTCTCTTTCTTTTTTTCAAAGGCTGATGGGATTTGACACCTCTATCTATTATCCAAATCCATTAATTGTGGTCTCCTATAACATACAAAACATCATCTACATTGGGACCGCTGCGAAATGATTGCAACGTACCACTAAAAGGATTGTCCTCAACTGAATTTTCATTGGACCCTTCAGTAGTTTTGGATGATAACAGAACAATCAACCACTTTCAGTTTGCGAGATCCGGAACATAAAATACTTGTACCGCTTGTGATGTCATTATAATCTATTCATCTTTTTACCCTTCTTTAATAAAATCAACTTTCACAAATCCCAATTCATATATTTTAACACCACTTTGGTTATCAACCTATTTGCATTGAAAAATTGGCAATTGGAATGTCGTATAATCCAACTCCCATATTTTTTTGATAATGCCAAAGTATGAAAATTTCTCATAAATTGGATTTTTGTCCTTACTACCAGAAACAGTCATTGCTTCAACCACAAGTGTAACTCCACTATTTTGCATGGTACTATCTTTATCATGTTCATCTATATATAATGTATAACCATTAATTACATAACCATTGTAATATAATACATACACACTTGGTCCGATGGCTAGCTATCGAAGTCGTTCTGAAATTGAATTCGTATTTTCAGCTAACTCCTTAAAAAATATGGTCCTGAAACCATCCTATAAACTGGTGATTATGTGTATTTGATATCCATTTTTTATCCCTTGATGGATTCAACTGCCTAAGAATTTCTTTGTGGGTTTCAATATATGGAGAAACCTCCAAAATGTTATGCAAAACATAAAGGTGGGTCTGCTCCCGATCTGTAATATTGATTGTCACAACATCTCTTCCAGAAATTATCTCACCCTCAATGCGTCCAGTGTGACGAGATTTATGGAGACCAATGCTTTTCACATCAAATAAGTATTCAGTACAGATTTCAATGGCTTCCTCAATAATATATCTCTCTACAATACAACCCTCTGGCTGACTTCGATTTTTGACATACCCTTTCAAAATCTTCATCTACCGTTCAACGGGGTACATCCATCTATAGTGCATAGGACCACAAAGTCGAATCTCTCTCACCAAGTGAACCATCAAATGAACCATCATATCAAAGAATGATGGCGGGAAGAACATTTCTAATTCACATAATATGATGACAATTTCTCTTTCCATAACTGGCAATTTCATTGGGCCTAAAACTTTGGTGCATATAGCTTTGAAAAAGAAACAAAGTTTGGTTAACGTATGATGATCATTCTTGGAAAAAATGCATTGTAAAGATATAGGAATTAAATCTTTCATCAAAAAATGTAATTCATGTGATTTCAAACCTTTTAACTTCAAATAATTTATTGACACAATGTTCTTGATATTTGATTAATACCCCTATGGAACCTTTACATTATTGAAGAATTTGCAAAATTGATATCTCTTCTCCCTAGAAAGAGTGTAAACAGCTGGAGGAAGAAACATTCGATTTTCACCCTTCACAGGAGCCAACTCTTCTCATATTCCCATGTCAACCATGTCCAGCATTGCCTTAATTCCATCCTTAGTTTTTCCAGGGGTATTTAGAAATGTTCCGATAACATTATCACATACATTTTTTTCCACATGCATCACATCAAGAAAATGTATGACGTACAGAAAATTCCAGTATGGTAATTCAAAAAAAACTAATCTATTTTTCCAACCGATTTTCGTAAGATTTTTCAAAAATGGTTTACCAAAAATAGTATTCACATATTTTACTTTCTCAAACAACTGATCACCTGTTAGTGGAGACGGTGTTTTGCGTTGTTCTGAACTTCCAGTGAATGATGTCATCCAAGATTGGTACTTATGCCGATAAGTTAGAAATCTACGATGTCCTAGAAACACATATTTTGATGAATGTTTCAACCTAATTGATTTTGTATCTTCTTCACACACGGGACACCTTTAAGTTCCTTTAATACTATATCCTAACAAATTTTTATAATTAGGGAAATCATTTATCGTCCCATACAAAATCAATCTTAACTTGAAGTATTCAATTTTATAAGCATCATACAACATAACACATGAATCCCACAATAACTTCAAATCCTCAATCAAAGGAGACAAATAAACATCAATATCATTACTTGTTTATTTTTCTCCTGATATACGCATAGATAACATGATGAATTTCCATTTCATGCATAACCAGGGTGGCAAGTTATAATTTACCAACATAACAGGCCAGTACTTTAAGTACTGGTTTGAAAACCAAAAGGATTCACTCCACCTGTAGATATCACAAGACGAAGGTTTCTCAGCTCATTTCCAAATTCAGGATACTCATGATCAATTCTCTTCCATTGAGGAGAATTGGTCGGGTGACGTAATTTCCCATCTTTATTTCTTTTCTCTGCATACCACGACAATTGCCTTGCAGTTTCTTCACTTCCATATAGATGCATAAATCTTGGAATGATTTGAAAGTACCATACAACTTTCATATAACTGGATTCATCTTTCTTGTATCAGGAAGCACCACACTTTGAGCATTATGTAAGGGATTTTTTCTCCTTGAGAAACAATATATAGTCTTTCGGGCAGACATTTATTCTTTCAAAAATCATACCCATCGAGTGTAGCATTCGTTTAGATTCATATGTCCAGCTTGGGAGCTTATTATCTTCCGGAAGCATGTCATTCAAGAGAGCAAGTAGTTTCGTAATATTGACATCACTCCATACATTGCCTACTTTCAATTTATACAACTTCAGTACAACTAACAATGCTGTATATTTAGTGCAACCAGCATACAATGGCATCTTTGCACAATTATTTAACTTCTCAAACAATTTTGGGAAATCACAAAGTTCATCTTCAACTGTCCTTGTCATTTCCTCAATACGATCTTCATCATCATTGACATCTGTAATCACATCCTTCATATAGGCTTCTTCATTATCCATATTTGTAATCATTGATGATCCATAAAATGCAGTTTTATCCCATTCAGTAGCTACATTCACTTTTTCTCCGTGTTTATTCCAATATTTATAACTCCGATCTATTCTGTGACATATAAAATGTTATTCCAACTCCTCTAGAGTAATTAGTCTAGAATAACAACAACATAAACACGTATAAAGGATTTTAGAAGGATCATTTGTGTGATCCTTTGCAAACTTGATGAACTCTTTCACTCCATTCTCATACTCTATTGTCAAACTATTAGCATCCATCCAATATTTATTCATCTACATCCTATTTGAATCTCAAATATTATTATTTATGATTCAAATACATGAAAGAAGACTTCCAAATACAGTATAAGAGAACCAATTATAAAAATAGAGATTAATAGAGCCTAACCATTTCCAATAAAGATTTGGAAATCAACAGAACCAGGATAGACCCCCCCCATAAAAATCAACACATTTTCTAGCCCCCTTACCAATAGTTCTAGCACCCATCACCCTTGGAACAAAACATTAAACATACTTTTAACCACCCATACTAGCCACCTCATTCATAATAAAATAATCACATTAAACAGCCCAAAATTAGTGACCAAACTCAAATAAAATGAAATCAATGATACAATTTTGATGAAAAAACTAATATAGTAGATACATTTCCAAAGACAAAGGGGTTCGTGGGGGAGACAAATAACCTAGGTTTATTCAAAATTACTATGGAATATCATAGGTTTTGTTACCAAAATTAACATAAGAAATAGAAAATTGAGGTTAGTGAACATAAATTCTATTATGAACATCTAAAGGATTTTCAATAACTCTCCCTCACCTTCCCTAAACTTGTAACTAATATCCACAGACACGTCTTACATCCATTCTATAAAAAATAACATTCCCATACAAAGGGATAAACAACAATCCCTTAGTGTTAAAAAACTCACACATGTGGGAGAAGGACCACATCGACCATCCCTACCCAAAACTCAAACCTCCTCTCAAACCTCCTCTCGTTAACTGTTAATACCTTCCATAATATTAATACCTACCATAAATAAATTATTTCCCAAAATCATGACCTTTATATTAGAAAAATTCCCATCCATTTAGGTAAAATAGAAATATGATTCCTTTTTTTTCTTATGAATCATTAAATTTGGACAAACACACTAAACAACTCAATAAAATTCATATCTTCATAGGAATTTGAAGGTAAATAGAGATAAATAATTCCATTGAAAATAATTCAACTGAATCTTTTAGTATCAATTGAAAGAGGGTATAGGTTAATAAAGGGATGAGGTCAATAACTCGGGACATAATCATGCCTAGACTCTCAAACCAAACTCACCACATCCCAAAATTTTATCAACTAAAACATGACCATCTGGCTAAATAAAACTACACCTTACTGAAACCAAGAAACACCATGAATCATGGGGAACTCATACTACTGATGTCCCACTGCATAACCGTTGAAATAGATCAACTATACAGTTATGGTACACCATGAGATACTCAACCCTAGGGCATAATCCACACCATACATCTAGAAAATATCATCACTCCCTTATTCCTCATTCCATTAGGACCACAACTCAAGGCACCATCTTTATCCTTCTAAGAAACTCAAATAAAACCACTCTTGATAACTTCATCACAATCCATCATCTACAACCAAAACCTCAAACATAAACTCGCAACCTTCCTTAGAATCTCTAACCTCAAAGATCACTCAAAATTAAAGTATTTCATTTATTCATAAACCAAGTGTTCTAAAAACTAGACCATCAATGCACAGATGTGAATCCCAAGGGAAAGTACACTTTATCCAACTTGATTTAATTCCATGATATTCTGTATACACTCATACTTCTATATCTAGGGAATAAAACTCTTCCTAAAACCACTTTTGGCTGAACATGATTTTCCTTCTATCATTCTCAAACCAACATTAAAAGTAATCCCACAACTAAGGAAACCCATAAATGAGCTATAATATTTTCCAATTCAAAACCCTCCTCAACTAATTCTATCCAATTATTAACCTTAGGAACCAACACCTAAACAATAAACATCAACACCTCCTACTATTGAAATTTGACAATGTAAAGACCCATAAATTTACAGGAAATTTTTTTCTTAATTTTCTTTGGAATTTTAAAAGAGCGCAGTTTCTGACGGCACCTGATTCCGAGGCCCGGTGTGCCCGGAATCAATTTCCGAAGTTTGGCTCGGGTACGTTCAGTGAACGGACGAGCGGGTTTTTCTAACTTTTGAACTGGTGCCCGGAATCGAATTCTGAGGGCACCGATGAAATCGCAGCGCCGGTATTCGCTTAGAAACGCCTCTTCCGGAGTTGCATTTGCTCGGGTGTGGTTTTTAATTTTCGGTCTTAAAGTTAAGAAATAAAATAATTTTGCGATAACTTTATTTTATTTCACTTAAGCCACTTGGAAGCCACTTGAAGCCACTTAAAAGCGGCTTGAACTGAGTTGAACTGGATAGGATGCTATCCAGAAATATCCTACCCCCTTGGTAGGATATTTGTGATGTGGGGCCCGCACGAGCCCCGCCGTTTCTTTCCGCTAAGAAACGCACCCGTGAAAACCTGTCTTAATGAAGGTCAACCGACGCGTTTTCTAAATTCTTAACAGACTATTTAAATGGGCTGTTTCTTTCGTGAATTAAATGGGCTGTTTCTTTTGTGAATTAAATGGCCTGTTTCTTTCGTTGAATTAATTCAACGAATTAATTCAATCGTTTCTTAACCGGTTTTCGTGTGTTGGCATGTTAATAAAATAAGACCAACCCAAAATCTTTTGAAAAGATTTGAGAGGATCCCTGTTTCTTCAGCTCCCTGGCGAAGAACGCGAAGAACGCCGAACCCGGAAATCGACGACGCCTTCGTCCGAGACGTTCTTCTGATCTCTGATCTCCGATCACCGACCATTTGAGGTGAGTGCTTTCGGATTTCCGCTCGAGGTTCTTTTCTTTTGGTTTTAAACACAGATTTAATTTATTATAATTTAAATCTGTTGTTCTTGGTTCGTTGAGTTCACCGACTCAACGCTGGTTTCCGCGACGACGCGCCGCCTCCCCGCGACGACGCGACGATCCCTCTCTTCCGCGACGATCTCTTCCGCGAAGAACGCCCGCGCACGACGATCGACGAGGTAGGGATTTCATTATGGGAATTACCCCTTTTTTAAAAAAAATTAATTCTCGTCAATGTTTCTTTAAAAATTTAAGAACCGGAATCAAAGAAACAATTTTATCTATTTAAAATTGTTGGTTCATGTGTTGAACTTTCTATTAAATTTCTCCCGGTTGTTTATCTCTAACGCGGAGGGTGCGGGCCAAACGAACACGGCCCAACGACCCTCCGCCGTTCTTCGTTTTGTGCGGATTTGACGGTCGTAGACGGAACGTGCCGCAGCGGACGTTTGACGATCCCGCAGTAAAGAACGGATCCCGGGAGGAGCAACGGCGCAGACGGGAAGGAAAACGGGCCACCGGAGCGACGTCGGCGACCCGCGAAAGTTGTCGGCGGCCGGAGGCGGCGGCGCCCCGGCGCGCCGCCGGACGAGGCCGCCGTGGCTGAAGCCGCGGCGGCGACGGCCAACGGACCCGCGGTCGCACGGGTCCGGTTCGTCCAGGCGGGACGCGGCAGAGCCGCGTCCGCGGTTCACCAGCGCGGCCCGCACACGGGCCGCGGTTCTTCTTCAGGCCGCGGGTCGGCGCCCGCGGCTTCCACCCGCGCCGCTCGGCCGAGCCGAGCCAGACCGGCCATGGCCGGGCCGGGCTGGGCCAACCGGGTCGGACCCGGTTCGGGACGACCCGGTTCGGGCCGACCCAGGGGGGGTCGGGCCGGGTCGGCCCGGGCCCGTACCCCCCATCTTCGGACGTTTTTCTTCAAACGCTCGTAACTTGAGCTTCGTGCCTCCAAACGACTGGCCGTCAGCTGAAATGTGATACTTGGATCGAGACGGTCGTTTCGGTATATCGCACTCAAGGTTTCGGAATACTTTGAGTCCGGCCGGGTTGGTTCGTAAACGAGACCAACCGGGCCCTCGGAACGGAAACGCTCATATCTTGAGCTACGGACGTCTGATTGACGTGCCGTCAGCTTTGTTGATTTCCTCTAAGTGAAACGGATCTTTTGGAATACTCCACCCGAGGTTTGGACACAGGTGGAGTGCGGTCGGGTTGGTTTTTCCTTAAAAACCAACCGGGCCCCTGGGACGAAAATGCCAATATCTCTCAGACAGGGCGTCCGATTGACGCACCGTCTGCGACGTTGAGTTCCTGTTGACAATACGGAACTTTTGGATACATCAACTTCGAACTTCGTGTCAGTTGATGTATCAGCCTCTCGGATCGTGGAGCGGACCCTCCCGAACGAGCTTGCTGTGTGCGGGGACCCTAGTGCTGGCTGCGACTGCTACTTCGACAACGACGACCGTGCAGAGATCCTCAGTGGACTGCGGCGACGACTGTGCAGAGATCCTCTGTGGACTCCGACGACGACCGTGCAGAGATCCTCAGTGGACTGCGGCGACGACTGTGCAGAGATCCTCAGCGGACTGTGACGACTACTGCACTCAGCGATCCTACGTGGATCAGTGCTTCAGGTCCTGCGTGGGCCCGGTCCTGTGTGGGCCCGATCCTGTGTGGGTCCGATCCTGCGTGGGTCAGCGCTCAGCGGTTCTGTGTGAGCCAGCGCCTACAGGTCCTGCGTGGGCCCGGTCCTGTGTGGGCCCGATCCTGTGTGGGTCCGATCCTGTGTGGGTCATCTCTCAGCGGTTCTGTGTGAGCCAACTCCTACAGGTCCTGCGTGGGCCCGATCCTGTGTGGGTCACTGCAAGGTTAGTACCTATCGATCCTTCGTGGGTCCGACGACTTAGATGGTTCAATGATCATCTTTATCGTCATCCGAAGAAGTATACCTGTGTGAGCTGAATCTTGTGTTACTCTCCTTTGTGGATTGTGTTGTTCTATCCTGCGTGGGTATGCGTTTTTCTTTCCTGTGTGGACTGGGTTGTGCTTGGGCTCGGACATTGGAGCCAATCGGGGAATTGATGACTTAGGTATATGTATGGGCATATACCTAAGCCGTGTCAGATGTTACTTCGTGATTGTATCCCTTCTTCGTGATTTATCCTTTGTGGATTTCGGGAGACCTTCGGGGGTCTCAGGGTCCCTACTGAGTAGCTTATACTCACCCCTGCACGGGCTATGCCCGCACTTCGTGGTGTTGGTTGCAGACGACGGACAGCGCTGATCGTGGAGGAGGCGTGCGGAGCAGGACAGTACCTGGAGGTGGACCACTGGGCGGGACGTACTCGGAGCGGTCAGGTGGACCCGAGGAGCAGTGGAGGCTATCTGTACCCACCCTTCAGGTGGGACTTCCAGAGGACGGCTCGACGCTGCAGTTTTCCCTTTTTAGTTGTTGTTTTTCCTTTCAGTTGTACTTTACAGTTGGGCTTGTATTTCCGGCCCCTTTTTACTTTCAGCACAGCTTGTACAGTTTTACTTAGTGTTTACTTTTCCGCTTGCTTACACTGTGGTGCTTGTTTACTTTTCAAAGGCAATGCCTTCCCTTTTTGTTGGGATTTACGCCTTGGTGCTAGTCGCCAGCCCCTGGCCTATGGAAGGCGGGCTTGGGGTAGTCACGGCACGGGCCCCGAGGGCGGGTCGTGACAAATTGGTATCAGAGGTGGTCGGTTCTACCGCAGACTCTGATCTTTCTTCTATGTGAAGCAATAGTGTTTAGCGTATTGAGTGTGGTTATCAGTCCAGGGAGTCCAGTGTTGGTGCGGCGGCCGACATATCGATACACCAAGACCCTGACTTCTGATTCCCGACTTAATGCACGAAAACATTGATTGCATGTGTGTTTCAAGTTTTCTTTGTGATTACTTGTGTCAACTCACCAGGTATACTGTTCTGACCATGGTGCACTTGTTTCCTTTTCAGGATGGCACGACGACAGCAGCCAGCTAGGGTTCCCAGAGTAGGGCGCGACGACAGCCCACCGAGCGATGAGGCCTCGGTACAGGGCCCGTTGACAGCAGAGGCACCGGCGGTACCTTTACCCGCCGAGCCCCCGATGCTTCCAGCACTGGCAGCTAACGACGCACGACGCCTTGGAGCTATGCACGAGTTCCAGCGCCAGCGACCACCAAGGTTCCGTGGGGAGTCGGACCCCCAGGCAGCCGAGGACTGGCTGGAGGTGGTCTTCCGAGTTTTCAGGCTAGTGAGGACGCCAACAGACCTCATGGTGATCCTCGCGGCGAGCCTACTGCACGCAGCAGCCGGACGCTGGTGGAGCCTGATGCTCCAGGTACACGATGAGGCCACCCTCATCTGGACAGACTTCGAGAGCCTCTTCCGCTCAGAGTTCGTCCCGGCCACCCTCCGAGCGGTGCGCATCTAGGAGCTTCTTCAGCTGCGGCAGGGCAGCTTGACAGTCGCTCAGTACGCGGCGAGGTTTACCGACCTTTCTCGGTACTCGACAGACATGGTACGGGACCCCTTCTTCCGGGCCCGGACCTTCGAGCAGGGTTTGAGACATGAGATCAGGGCATCGCTGATCCCCCTCAGCATCCCGACCCAGGCAGGAGTACTGGAGCGAGCCCTCCTGATCGAGACCTTCCTGGCTGAGTCCACAGTGAGACCTGCCGCAGGGCGGCAGATAGCGGAGTCTTCGGCAGCTGGTAGCCAGCAGATGACTCAGGGTTCCAGGAGGACCAGACCTTCCGGCAGACGACCCCAGGACACTGGCTCAGCGGTGCGAGGCACACAGCGTGGAGCCAGCCTTCCGAGAGGCAGACAGTGCTACGAGTACGGCGGGCAGGGCCACATGGCTCGTGACTGCCCGACCCGTCGTACCGAGGGGCAGCAGACGATGGAGGGACCACCCAGGCAGAGGCAGAGGGTCGACCGTGGTGGTCCGCAGGGAGGAGGCGGACGAGGCAGAGGAGCTGGCCGAGCAGCAGGTGGTGGGCGACGCTTTGAGGCTCTACCACCAACTCCACCAGGAGGCCCGCCCCGACCACAGGGAGCTGGCGGGCAGAGACAGGCTCAGCTCCAGGCAGCGGAGGCCTACGACCACGGCGCGCCAGAGATGATTCGAGATACGATCTGTGTCTATTCCACCCTTGCTGCAGTTCTGATAGACACAGGAGCGAGTCACTCTTTCATAGCCACTGCCCTTGTTCGGAGCTCGGAGATTCCGACGGAGCCGTTGGCTCGATCCTTACGGCTAGAGACTCCTACGGGAGCAGACTCGACGATTACGCACTGGTGCCGGCAGTGTGAGCTTACTCTAGGAGGTGAGAGCTTCGGCTGGGATCTTCTTGTAGCAGCGTCGAGGCCTTACGACGTCATCTTGGGCATGGATTGGTTATCTACGGTCCATGCTCAGATTGACTGCATTAGGCGCAAGGTGCGATGTGTGCGCACCGACGGGAGCAGGTTCACCTTCACCGGTGAGAAGGGAGCCTTAGCAGCACAGGATGGACTCACGCAGAGGAGAGGTCAGCCTATCACTCATCAGTTGGCTAGCCTCATCCTGGGAGCAGTTGACGTGCGGAGTCCCAGTTTTCCTGCAGTGGTGGATCAGTACGCGGACGTCTTTCCCGACGACGTTCCAGGACTACCTCCTCGCAGAGAGGTAGACTTTTATATCGACTTGTACCTCGGGACAGCCCCGATATCCACTCCAGCATATCGGATGGCCCCCGCTGAGCTTCGAGAGCTGCGGGTACAGTTGGAGGACTTGCAGGGCAAGGGGTTCATCCGACCCAGTGTTTCGCCCTGGGCTTCCCCGATTTTGTTCGCCAAGAAGGCGGACGGGAGCTTGCGACTGTGTGTCAATTATCGTCGCCTGAATCAGGTGACAGTGAGGAACAAGTATCCGCTACCCAGGATTGATGACCTCTTCGACCAGCTCAAGGGAGCACGGTGGTTCTCGAAGATAGACCTCAGGTCAGGCTATCATCAGCTCAGAGTTCGAGACGAGGATGTGCAGAAGACGGCCTTCAGGTGTTGGTATGGCCACTATGAGTTCTTGGTTATGTCTTTCGGCGTGACCAACGCTCCAGCAGTGTTCATGAGCCTCATGAACAGGATCTTCCATCCATACCTCGATCGATTTGTCGTGGTCTTCATCGACGACATTTTGGTGTACTCGATGACGGAGGAGGAGCACGCCTACCACCTGCGTGTTGTACTAGACACACTCCGAGAGCACCAGATTTATGGCAAGCTCTCGAAGTGTCAGTTCTGGTTACATGAGGTCCACTTCTTGGTGCACGTCATTTCTGAGGCGGGAGTTGCAGTGGATCCCGCGAAGATCGAGGCAGTGCTAGCTTGGGAGCCACCCAAGAGCGTGACAGAGGTGCGGAGTTTCTTGGGCCTAGCCGGATACTATCGGAGATTTGTGCCAGACTTCTCCAGATTTGCGGCCCCACTCTCAACGTTGACGAAGAAGGGGAAACCCTTCGTGTGGTCAGACAGATGTCAGCAGAGCTTCCAGGAGCTGAGGCAGAGGTTGACCAGCACACCTATCTTGAGGTTGCCTGAGGAGGGAGTTGGATACGTAGTCTACTGCGATGCATCGGGGACCGGACTCGGGTGTGTCCTGATGCAGGAACGGGCCATGATTGCCTACGGATCACGTCAGTTGAGGCCTCATGAGCAGAACTACGCTACCCATGACTTGGAGTTGGCAGCAGTGGTCTTTGCCCTGAAGACATGGCGACACTATCTGATGGGCGAGCGCTTCACAGTCTTTTCTGACCACCAGAGTCTCAGGTACATCTTCTCTCAGAAGGACCTGAACCTGAGACAGAGGCGATGGCTCGAGTTCCTCCAGGACTATGACTTTGAGATAGTCTATACTCCTGGGAAGGGGAACGTAGTGGCTGATGCCCTCAGCAGGAGGACGGGCATCCAGCTACTTGAGGAGGCGACAGAGCAGCTAGCCGCTTTGCAGATATCCTTTGTGGATAGAGACGGAGCAGCCTTCCTTCAGTCTCTCACAGTCTCTCCTCTTCTTCTTCAGCGGGTCAGAGAGGCACAGCATGGGGACGTTGACTGTGAGACACGGCGTGCACAGATATCCTCAGGACAGGCACCAGATGGTTTCTCCCTTGGAGCAGAGCACGATGTCCTTTTCAGAGGACGTATCTTGGTACCAGTCGCTTTACGAGAGGAGGTGTTGAGAGAGTATCACACTTCTCCTTTGGCGGTACATCCTGGAGTGGCGAAGATGTACAAGGATCTCAGGCGACAGCACTGGTGGCCGGGCATGAAGAAGGCTGTGGCAGGGTTCGTTTCACGGTGCCTCACCTGCCAGCAGGTGAAGGCAGAGCATTAGGTACCAGCAGGCTTGGTACAGCCCTTGGAGGTCCCGGAGTGGAAGTGGGACGGGATATCTATGGACTTCGTGACTGGAATTCCACGCACTTCCAGAGGTCACGACTCCATTTGGGTGATTGTTGACCGACTCACCAAGTCGGCACACTTCTTACCCATCCGAGAGCAGGGCTCAGTGGAGAGCTTGGGGCGTCTCTACGTTCAGGAGATTGTACGACTTCACGGTGTGCCATCGACTATCGTCTCCAATCGGGACGCTCGTTTTACTTTTCGATTTTGGAAGGGGTTGCAGGAGGCGGAGGCCACTAGAGTTCGAGGATGGCGACCACGTCTTCTTGCGGGTCTCACCTCGACGTGGTTTGAGGAGATTTGGCCGAGGCGGCAAGTTGTATCCACGCTTCATCGGACTCTTCCAGGTCCTCAGCAGGATTGGCGAGGTGGCTTATCGCCTGGCTCTGCCACCTCAGTTGCACCGGGTGCACGACGTCTTCCACGTATCCCAGCTGAGGAGATACGTGCATGACCCGACACACATCATCGACTATGGGGAGCTAGACGTGGATGATAGGGCGACTTTTACGGAGGTCCCAGTGGAGATAGAGGATCGACAGGAGCGGGTCCTACATGGGAGATCGATCCCTCTTGTGCGCATCAGATGGCAGCACGGGAACCTCCAGGAGAGCACTTGGGAGCGGGAGGCTCAGATGCGTGCTCAGTACCCACATTTGTTCCCCTAGTTTTTGATGTATCTTTACGAGGATGTAAAGTCCTGAGGTGGGAGTAATGTAAAGACCCGTAAATTTCAAGGAATTTTTTTTCTTAATTTTCTTTGGAATTTTACAAGAGCGCAGTTTCTGACGGTACCTGATTACGAGGCCCGATGTGCCCGGAATCAATTTCCGAAGTTTGGCTCGGGTACGTTCAGTGAACGGACGAGCGGGTTTTTCTAACTTTTGAACCGGTGCCCGGAATTGAATTCTGAGGGCACCGATGAAATCGCAACACCGGTATTCGCTTAGAAACGCCTCTTCCGGAGTTGCGTCTGCTCGGGTGTGGTTTTAAATTTTCGGGCTTAAAGTTAAGAAATAAAATAATTTTGCGACAACTTTATTTTATTTCACTTAAGCCACTTGGAAGCCACTTGAAGCCACTTAAAAGCGGCTTGAACTGAGTTGAACTGGATAGGATGCTATCCAGAAATATCCTACCCCCTTGGTAGGATATTTGTGAGGTGGGGCCCGCACGAGCCCCGCCGTTTCTTTCCGCTAAGAAACGCACCCGTGAAAACCCGTCTTAATGAAGGTCAACCGACGCGTTTTCTAAATTCTTAACAGACCATTTAAATGGGCTGTTTCTTTCGTGAATTAAATGGGCTGTTTCTTTCATGAATTAAATGGCCTGTTTCTTTCGTTGAATTAATTCAACGAATTAATTCAATCGTTTCTTAACCGGTTTTCGTGTGTTGGCATGTTAATAAAATAAGACCAACCCAAAATCTTTTGAAAAGATTTGAGAGGATCCCTGTTTCTTCAGCTCCCTCGCGAAGAACGTGAAGAACGCGAAGAACGCGAAGAACGCCGAACCCGGAAATCGACGACGCCTTCGTCCGAGACGTTCTTCCGATCTCCGATCTCCGATCACCGACCATTTGAGGTGAGTGCTTTCGGATTTCCGCTCGAGGTTCTTTTCTTTTGGTTTTAAACACAGATTTAATTTATTATAATTAAAATTTTTTGTTCTTGGTTCGTTGAGTTCGCCGACTCAACGCCGGTTTTCGCGACGACGCGACGCCTCCCCGCGACGACGCGACAATCCCTCTCCTCCGCGACGATCTCTTCCGTGAAGAACGCCCGCGCACGATGATCGACGAGGTAGGGATTTCATTATGGGAATTACCCCTTTTTTTAAAAAAAATTAATTCCCGTCAATGTTTCTTTAAAAATTTAAGAACCGGAATCAAAGAAACAATTTTATCTATTTAAAATTGTTGGTTCATGTGTTGAACTTTCTATTAAATTTCTCCCGGTTGTTTATCTCTAACGCGGAGGGTGCGGGCCAAACGAACACGGCCCGACGACCCTCCGTCGTTCTTCGTTTTGTGCGGATTTGACGGTCGACGACGGAACGTGCCGCAGCGGACGTTTGACGATCCCGCAGTAAAGAACGGATCCCGGGAGGAGCAACGGCCCAGACGGGAAGGAAAACGGGCCACCGGAGCGACGCCGGCGACCCGCGGAAGTTTCCGGCGGCGCCGGCGGCCGGAGGCGGCGGCGCCCCGGCGCGCCGCCGGACGAGACCACCGCGGCTGAAGCCGCGGCGGCGGCGGCCAACGGACCCGCGGCCGTGCGGGTCCGGTTCGTCCAGGCGGGACGCGGCAGAGCCGCGTCCGCGGTTCACTAGCGCGGCCCGCACGCGGGCCGCGGTTCTTCCTCAGGCCGCGGGTCGGTGCCCGCGGCTTCCACCCGCGCCACTCGGCCGAGCCGGCCGAGCTGGACCGGCCATGGCCGGGCCGGGCTGGGCCAACCGGGTCTGACCCGGTTCGGGTCGGCCCGGGCCCGTACCCCCCATCTTCGGACGTTTTTGTTCAAACGCCCGTAACTTTAGCTTCGTGCCTCCAAACGACTCGCCGTCAGCGGCAACGCGATCCTTGGATCGAGACGGTTGTTTCGTTATATCGCACTTAAGGTTTCAGAATACTTTGAGTCCGGCCGGGTTGGTTCGTACACGAGACCGACCGGGCCCTCGGAGCGGAAACGCTCATATCTTGAGCTACGGACGTCCGATTGACGTGTCGTCAGCTTTGTTGATTTCCTCTAAGTGAGACGGATCTTTTGGCACACTCCGCCCGAGGTTTGGACGCAGGTGGAGTGCGGTCGGGTTGGTTTTGCCTTAAAAACCAACCGGGCCCCTGGGACGAAAATGCCAATATCTCTCAGACCGGGCGTCCGATTGACGCACCGTCTGCGACGTTGAGTTCCTGTTGACGATACGGAACTTTTGGATACATCAACTTCGGACTTCGTGTCAGTTGATGTATCAGCCTCTCGGCTCGTGGAGCGGACCCTCCTGAACGAGCTTGCTGTGTGCGGGGACCCTAGTGCTGGCTGCGACTGCTACTTCGACAGCGACGACCGTGCAGAGATCCTCAGTGGACTGCGGCGACGACTGTGCAGAGATCCTCTGTGGACTCCGACGACGACCGTGCAGAGATCCTCAGTGGACTGCGGCGACGACTGTGCAGAGATCCTCAGCGGACTGCGACGACTGCTGTACTCAGCGATCCTACGTGGATCAGTGCTTCAGGTCCTGCGTGGGCCCGGTCCTGTGTGGGCCCGATCCTGTGTGGGTCCGATCCTGCGTGGGTCAGCGCTCAGCGGTTCTGTGTGAGCCAGCGCCTACAGGTCCTGCGTGGGCCCGGTCCTGTGTGGGCCCGATCCTGTGTGGGTCCGATCCTGTGTGGGTCATCTCTCAGCGGTTCTGTGTGAGCCAACTCCTACAGGTCCTGCGTGGGCCCGATCCTGTGTGGGTCACTGCAAGGTTAGTACCTATCGATCCTTCGTGGGTCCGACGACTTAGATGGTTCAATGATCATCTTTATCGTCATCCGAAGAAGTATACCTGTGTGAGCTGAATCTTGTGTTACTCTCCTTTGTGGATTGTGTTGTTCTATCCTGTGTGGGTATGCGTTTTGCTTTCCTGTGTGGACTGGGTTGTGCTTGGGCTCGGACGTTGGAGCCAATCGGGGAATTGATGACTTAGGTATATGTATGGGCATATACCTAAGCCGTGTCAGATGTTACTTCGTGATTGTATCCCTTCTTCGTGATTTATCCTTTGTGGATTTCGGGAGACCTTCGGGGGTCTCGGGGTCCCTACTGAGTAGCTTATACTCACCCCTGCACGGGCTATGCCCGCACTTCGTGGTGTTGGTTGCAGACGACGGACATCGCTGATCGTGGAGGAGGCGTGCGGAGCAGGACAGTACCTGGAGGTGGACCACTGGGCGGGATGTACTCGGAGCGGTCAGGTGGACCCGAGGAGCAGTGGAGGCTATCTGTACCCACCCTTCAGGTGGGACTTCCAGAGGACGGCTCGACGCTACAGTTTTCCCTTTTTAGTTGTTGTTTTTCCTTTCAGTTGTACTTTACAGTTGGGCTTGTATTTCCGGCCCCTTTTTACTTTCAGCACAGCTTGTACAGTTTTACTTAGTGTTTACTTTTCCGCTTGTTTACACTGTGGTGCTTGTTTACTTTTCAAAGGCAATGCCTTCCCTTTTTGTTGGGATTTACGCCTTGGTGCTAGTCGCCAGCCCCTGGCCTATGGAAGGCGGGCTTGGGGTAGTCACGGCACGGGCCCCGAGGGCGGGTCGTGACAGACAACACTCTATCCCATGTCTCTTTCTACTTCCTATGCACTTTACCATGATAATGTTTCAATATGTATAAGCATAAAAATTAATAAATTTAATCCAAAAAAATAAATAACTTACCAACACTAAGGGATACTCTTCCACACTAAAAGAATCATATATACCCCAACACTTATAAACTAAAAAAACAATTCATAATCCATTACAAAATATTATATTCCTATGAAATCATCACCAAAGATCAAAGATGGGAAGCCAAGAATCAAACCTCGTCGAAAGGAATCTCAAACACTTGAAGTAGGGTTCATGGGGAGTAGGGTCCAGTGGGGAGAAGGATAAATAGGGTTTGCAGGGAGGAGGATTCGTGGAAGGGGTTTGAGGGGGAGGATAAGGAGTAGGGTTCACGGTGGAATAGGGCTAGCGGTAGAGTAGGGCAAGCAGCGACGGATATCTGACAAAGAGAAGAGCGGCGGAGTAGGGCTAGTGGCGGCGTAGATTTGGTAAAGAGAAGATCGGGGGGAGGGGAGTTGTCGTAGGGGTACAGTCTCGCGAGAGCTTTAGGGCACGATAAACAGAGAGAATTATGTACCCCATTTTATAAAATGGGACTATGGTTTTATCAGTGCTAGAAAAGCACTGATAAAGTCACCCTTTATCAGTGCTAAAAATTTAGTGCTGATAAAGGGAACTTTTATCAACGCTTTTAATTAGCGCTGATAAAGAATTTCCTTTATCAGTGCTTTTTGCTTAGCGATGATAAAAGGTGGCACTTCCCTTTCCCGTTTTTGTATTAGTGCTTCTTGGGTCCGGTAATGTCGGAAAAGAAAATTTTAGGAATCCACATTTGTTTTGAAAAATAGGATTTTTGGAAACCTAGAGATTGAACTTTATTTAAAGAACATTTTTTCTTCCAATGGCCACCACTTTGAAATTACCAAAAAGATCACTTTTTGGAACAAAGAGATTGTTACTGAAAATTGGTTTTTATAAGAAAATATCATTTCAGAACTAATCTAATGAGGATGAATTTGTCTGTACATTTTATCAAAGTTATCTTTACAAGTGGTAAATGTTGATAAAAGTTTGTTCAAAGAAGAAATTTCATATTTTAGTTTTACAACTAAATTATTATCCTCTTTAGTAATAGTTTTGGAATTAAGTTTATCAAAACTAGTTTGTAAAGATTTTTTTTTCAGAAATTAGTTTTTCTAAATCTTTTGAAAAAGTATACTTTTTAGAAGTAGCCTTATCAAGATCTTTAGAAATATCTATTATTTCATTTGTCAAAATATTTATCCTTGAATTATCTTTATCAAGTTTTTTGTGAACTTTACAATTTTCATTTTCTAAAAGTTTTTCAAAATGAGGAAACTTATTCATAAGAAGGTAAAGTATTATCTTCACTAGATGAGGTAGATTCTTCATTAGATGATGTATAATTTTCCTCATCAGGATATTTTTCACATAAAAACATATTTGTAAGGTTATCAGCAGTTCGTACATTTTCCATTAGACATTTGTTTACTTGTGGTACTTTGGAAAGAAGACCATAGTTCCTCTGTATAAGAGTTCCAATGAGATCATCTAAGGTGAGACTACTAACCTTTCTTTTTTCATCAACAATAGTTCTCTTTTATTCTCATTCATTAGGCATGATGTCAATAATCTTTTCAATAAGTATTTCATCATCAAGACCTTTCTCACCAATAGCTTGTAAACTATTTATGATAGACATCAATCTTGAACTTCTTGGAAATATTTTCTTCATTCATTTTATTTTTAATTATCTCTTGAATCTAATTTCAAAATCTCTCCTCTTTCCTGTTTTTTGTGTGTGGATATAATCCCTTTACCCTAATTGTGTTATCATTTTTGTGGAGCCTTATCCATTTTCAAATTAATTTTTTAAATTTATATAAAATCTTGAATTTCTATTTTATCTTTTCTTTTTAAATTAAGATGATCTTAAATTTTTTTATCTTTATTTCTTCTCTCAAATTCTTTACTTCTTTCATTCTTGTTATATGATCTTTTTGTTTTATTTAGGGGGAGTTATTTTAATGATCTCCTCTCTCACCCTCTCTTATCTAAGCATGCTCTCGATGATCTATCTTGAATATTTCTTCTTAAAATAATGTTTTAAATTGTCTATTTCTTTGACATGATCTTTTTTAATTCTTTTCAAATTCCTTTTTAATTACTTTATACTTTATTCAAAAATCCTTATTTTCAAAAGTTTTTTTAAAAGGTGTTTTTTAAAAGGTGTTTTTCATGTCTTTATATTATCTTGTCTTGTCCGCATGACTAATTATTATTATCCAATGGATTTTTGAGATTAATCATTTTTTCTCTGTATATTATGAAGCATGCCAATTTCTATATTCTCATGCTTTAATATGCCTTACTTTTATTAAGGGGGGGTTAGATTTTGTTGTGTTTATTTTTTAAAGGTTGTTTTGAAATTTATTTCTATTATTAACTTTGTTTCAAATTTTCATAAAAGGGGAGACATGGTTTCACATTTATCTAGTAACTCATTCTTTTTTATCTTTTCCCATTCTCACGATTTCTATATCAAGAGTTTGTGATCATAAATTTAGAGATTTTTTGATCCAAAAACATAATTATTTTAATGATAAAAAATGATCTATTTTGTTTCTAACTTGTTTTTGTATTTTACGGGCGCAGTGGAAGCACAGTTGGGTTGGCACCCAACTTTATTTTTTACCATGATCAATGATTATTATAGGATAAATACGAAGATGAATGTTAGTCTTGAAATAATATAATCAAAGATTTATATAAAGAATGAAGAGGCCCAAAACCTTTAGAGAGGATCTTGTACATCATGTTTTAATTAATTTAATAAATTTCATAAAGAAAATAATAACTTGATTTTCTGTATTTTCTTCATTGATGATGTTGATCATCCGGAATAACCCTTCCAGATTATCTTGTTATGCTTGAAAGGATCCAAACTATAATCCCTCTAGCAGTGATCCACATGTGCTCTGATGACCTCCGATCGATACCACTCGTTCTCTCGATGCTAGCACGATGAAGAGAGTGTCTTTCATTCCTGATTGCTTATTTTTTTTGGATTTGAAGAACGTCTCTCGTTCTTGAGAGGGGTGGGAAGAATATTTGAGAGAAAAATTGTTTAGCTCAACAATTTTCAGTTCACCAGCTGTGCGGTTCGGTTTATGGAACAATAGACATATGTGTCTATTTATTGACATGGGGCTTCAGTTACAATATTTAATTGTGTAACAACAATTAAATACTTTCATAACCTTAGAGAAAACTCATTCTATTAATAATAATATCGTGTCATTATTTATGGTGCACCAACTTGTGAAAAACAGAATTATAAATAAAATTCTGCGTTATAAAATAATAGCAGTGTTATTTTATTTTGTGAAAACTAGTTAAATAATTATTTATCATCTTGCAAATAATTATTTTACTATCAGACTGGTCTTGGTCCACTCAAACTTCACTTCCATTTATTGAACACTCGAATAAATAAATAAAGAATTTATTCTCTTAAATAAATATTTTATTTACAAACTAATAAATAAATATTTATTTAAATGTTCAATAAAATAAATAAATAAATTTTATTTAATTTATGCGATCATTTTAAATTAAATTAAATTATTCCATGATCTTGATATTATATTTATTCCATTAATTAAATTCAAATAGAATTTAATTGAGACCACCAAAAACACTCAGTGTGTGACCATCTATGATTTTTTCTCATTGACATTAGGTGGGCTTGCCAAAAGTCCAAGAGTATTATCTAGCAACGTGTTAAGGTAGATAAAGAACTTAAAGTCAAAACAAAAACATCTGCATATGAACGTTCACTATGTAATATAATCCCTTTGTCAAAATATCTCATCAAGCAGGTTTCATGATAGTGCCATCAACTTTTGTGCTTGATACATCATTCTTTGACTACCTGAAATAAACTCATTGTTACACCATGGCCATAGAATTTCACATGATGATTCTATTTCAATCAAAGGGAAGAGATATCAACTTACATAAATGGAAGGGAAAAATTCTTCCTCGACTTGTCCATTAATAACATATCACTCATGATGCACCCAACATACCCTACTTCCCGCCAACTATCTCGGTGACGGTTTTCGTCAGTAAATCAAAGTGCGTGAGTCGTGACACTTATTAATGATAATATTAAAGTCTAAGGATCATTACAAACACTCGTAAATAGGAATATCTGATGATGCCAAAACATGCGGAATTCCTACTGGCGTGTCTGTTCTCATAATCTTCTATCTTGGAGATTACCAAGTGCGAACTTCATGAGAGGAAGTCTCATCTACTTATGAGTACTCGCACATGACAGTATGTATGCTATGTGTCTCATCATAGTATGCCATCCAACCGTAGAACTATATTTAAGAATATTGTTATAGAATTTCAAGGTTTTCATCATAGTAGGGAACTGTCATGACCTTATCAATGCAACAAATAATCTAGGACATTATTACATCATATTCAAGTAAAACAATGAACAATATGTAATTCATTAAATATCCATGTAATCAAAGTACAAATAGTTGGTTCTAGAAAACCAACTCTAACAAACTCCCACTTGGACTAGAGCCAACTTCCCATGACTTTCAGTCTACTAGACCTCACATAATGATCATGTTTCTGCTGAGTCAAAGCTTTAGTCAAGGGTTCTGCCACGTTGTCTTCCATGGAAATAATTCTCACTTTAACTTCACCTCTCTGAGAAAAATCCTTCAAGAGATGATACTTCTGAATTATGTTCTTCATCCACTGATGTGACCTTGGCTCTTTTGAGAGAGCCATCGATGCAGTATTATCACAGTACAGTGTGATGGGATCTTTACTGCTAGGTATCACATCTAGCTCCTAGATGAAGCTTTGCATCCAAACTGCTTCTTTATCTACCTCATAAGTTTCAATATACTTGGACTGTACTGTAGAATCTGCGACCACACTCTACTTTGAGCTCTTCCAGTTCCCTAAAACTCCATTCAAAGTGAATATGTATCCAGTTCGTGACTTCATGTCATCTTGATCAGTCTGGAAACTAGCATCTGCATATACTCTGATGACTAGTTCCTCATCTCCTCCATAAACCAGGAACATATTCTTAGTACGCCTGAGATACTTTTGGATAGTCTTGACTGAAATCCAATGGTGGTCACCTGGGTCAGCTTGATATCTGCCTACCGCACTCAATACGTAGCCAACATCCATCCTAGTACATAACATGACATACATGACTGACCCAATCTCGGATGTGTATGTAGTCCTTTACATTATCTCTCTTTCCTCATGTGTCTGAGGACACATTTTTTTTTTGGAAAATGAATGTAATGTGATGCTGGAAACAATTCCCTCTTGGATTTTTCCATACTAAATCTCTTCGGTGTCTTATCAATGTATATACTTTGACTTAGGCCCAACAATCTCTTGGATCTATCACAATGGATCTTGATCCCAAGAATATACGTTGTCTCACCCAAGTCCTTCATGGAGAAGCGTTGATTCAACCATTCCTTAATAGAATGTAAGACATGTATCTCATTTCTAATAAGTAATACGTCATCAACATATAATATTAGGAAAACAACAACACTCCCACTAAACTGTTTGTATACACAAGGCTCACATTCATTCTTTATAAAACCAAATTATTTTATGACTTAATCAAAATGAATGTTCCATAACCTGGATGCTTGATTTAATACATAAATGGATTTATGCACCTTGCATACCTTATTTGCATCCTTTGGAGTCACAGACCCTTCAGGTTATGTCATGTAGACATATTCCCGAAGGTTCCCGTTAAGCATGGATGTTTTTAAATCCATTTTCCAAATCTCATAGTCATGGAAAGTTGCAATGTCAAGTAGAATTCTGATGGATTTCCGCATTTCAACTGGTGAAAAGGTTTCATTTTAGTCAATTCCTTGACACCGTTTAAACCATTTTGAAACCAGTCGTGCCTTATAGGTACTGAATTTTCCTTCTATGTCCAGTTTCTTATTGAATATTCATTTTTCAACCAATAGGCTTTACATAAACTGGAGGATCTACCAAAATACATACTTGGTTTTGGTACATGGAATCCATTTCAAAATTCATGGCTTCTTTCCACTTGGCAACATGGGTGCCACTTACTTCTTCCTTGTAGGTTAGAGGATCATTATTATAAACTAATAACGATTCACCATCCTCAATAACTAAAAAAGTGTACCATTTCAGTTCTCTAACCTCTCTTGTACTCCTACGCAGTACTTGTGTCTTTGGAACAGATTATTCTTCCATGGGGCTTTGTGGAATCTGTTCTTGTACCAACTCTTGTGTACCTTGAGCCTCAACTTCATCGAAGTCTATCTCGCTCCCACTATCTATTTTGGAGATGTTCTCCCTCTCAAAGAATATGGCATGTCTTTCCACTATAACCTTTTTTACTGAGGGGTTTTATATGTAATATCTACTTGTTTCCTTGGGGTATCCTATAAAGGTACACTTTGTGCATCGGGGTGCAAGTTTGTTACCTGAAGAAGCCTTAACAAACGCTTCACTACCCCACACATGTAAATTCGATAACATGACTTTTCTTCTACTCCAGAACTCATATAGAATACCATTTATTGATTTAGTTGGTACTTGGTTTATTATGTGTGTCGTTTTTTGTAACGCATACCCCCAAATGAATAATGGAAGACTTACATGACTCATCATTGATCTCACCATGTCCAACAAGGTGTGGTTCCTCCTTTCGCTTACACCATTCCATTGAGGTATGTAAGGAGGAGTGAGTTGGGATAGGATCCCAAACTCCCATAAGTAATCAATGAAGTCCTAATTAAGATATTCCTTACCTCGGTCTGAGTGGAGTTTCTTAATCTTCTTACCAAGATGGTTCTCAGCTTCATTCTTGTATTCCTTGATCTTATCAAAGGAATGCGACTTATACCTCATTAAGTAGATATATCCATATCTAATAAAATCATTAGTAAAAGTTATGAAGTATGAGTACCCACCCCTTACTTCAACTGGAAATGGTCCACACACATCGGTATGAACCAATTCAAGAAGCTCTTTGGCCCTTTCACCTTTTCCACTAAATGGGGATTTTTTCATTTTTCCTTATAAACATGCATGAAATATGCCAAGTGGTTTTAGTTCAAAAGAATATAAATATCCATTTTGATGTAATTTTTTCAAGAATTTCTCATTTACATGACTTAGCCGGTGATTCCAAAGTTGGGTGTGGTATGAGTCATGTGAAGTATCTTTGTTATTGATTGTCATTACTTAGTTTGTGTAATCCAACACATAAATATCGTTGTATAAATGTGCCCTACCAAAACAAATTCTATATTTATAAAAGAAGAAACATTCATTTATGAACTTGAAAAAAAATCCATATGTATCTAGTCTGGATACAAAAATTATGTTTTTGGTTACAAAAGGCATATAAAAACAACCCTTTAACACCAAGATCATCCTAGTTGGCAACGTGAGGCGGTAGTCCCCGATAGTAACAACAGCAAGTCTAACTCCGTTGGATGTTCGTGGATTTACCTCCCCTCAATCAATCTTCCTAAATATACCTGGTTCTTGTATTTTGATACATATGTGAGCACCAAAATCTATATCTAATACCCAATTTTTAGAAACAGATAGATTGTACTCGATAACAAATGCACCTGAAGATTCCCCTTGCTTCTTTGGCTGAGTCCAGTTCTTCTTCTAGTGGCCCTTTCTACCACATGTGAAACAAACAGCCTCTGGTTCCCTTGCCTCCCCTTTGATATTCTTTTTCTTGTAAGGTTGTGAAGAAGATTTGGGCTTAAATCTCTTCGCCTTCCCTTTCCTCTTATTCACCATAAGGACATAAGTCTTTTCGCACTTCATATCTTTTTCCACTTGGTGAATGAGGATAAGAAGATCATATAGAGACTTCTCAATGTTGTTCATGTTGAAGTTAACAACAAATCTAGAGAATCTCTAAGGGAGTGATGCAAGAATGAGATCGGTGCCCAGTTCTTCAGGGAGTTTAAACCCTAGAACCTCTAGGCGCTCAATATAGCCAATGAGTTTGACTACATGAGGCCCAGCTGGGGCACATTCTCCAAGATTAATCTAAAATAGTGCCTTGGAGATCTCAAACCTTTCCTGTCTTGCTCTCTCCTGGTAAAGACCACTGAGGTGATTGGGCGTGCTATAGGCATCCATGTGTTCGTGAGAATTCATGATCTCACTAAACATTGATGATAGCTTAAACATTGAATGCCAACCACGTCGTTCATATGTTTCTCATAGACTAGAAAATCCTCATCACTCTCCTCTTTGGAAGGCGGATCAGGTAATGCTGACTCCAACATGTAAGACTTCTGTTCATGGTGTAGGATAACCCGAAGGCATCTAAACCATTCCTGGAAGTTACTGCCAGTGAGGATGTTGTATTTATCTATAATTGATCGTAGGGATAGTGTGGTTGATGATCTTTTCATTTTTATTCTACAATTAAAAGAGCAGATCATTAGTACTTTCTTGATTACATTTTTATGAAAATAATAAATTAATTTTATTAAGTCTCCCACTATTTTATCAAGTCCCAATATCCCTCACCATTGAACTCAGAATGTCAAGTTTTCATGACATTCTAATGGCAAGGATCCATATTCCCCTTCACATAACCCTAAAAAGGGTTGGTCAAGCTATTTGAAGGTATTTAGGTAGCCAGGTCTTTGCCAACTGTGGGCTTGTAGCTCCTTGATCTCTTGAGTTGACTCCCCAATCTTGAAATCCTAACTTTGGATTTCCTCAACTCTTACCTCCAATATTACACTAAGTCTAGAAAGGGATACTCCTCTTGATGTAATATGGTTAAGTCCACCTGAAACCTTTCATAAGGGATTCTTGTATAAAAGTAAGTGTCCCAACAAGGGTTGGTCAAACACAAAGTTTTATTGATTTTTTCCTTTAATCAAGTAACAGAAGGTTTGGTCTGACTTAATATTTTATTCGAGGGATTTTTTATCTCTCATGCATAAATTGATTATTATCTTTATCGCATGATTTTTAATATTAAGTGATGCTTACTTAAGTGATTAACCATGTCATGATAATATTTACGCACAAGATTGTTTTATTTTAGTTCCATCTTGCATGCTTTTTAATTCATTAATTATGTGATCGCGACAACACATCCATAATGATAAACCATGCAACTGACAGAAATAAAATAAAGTAAAGGAAATGATCATGATATTTTTTAATGGTTAGTTTATCTAGTGGTTGATAAAATAACCCTGACCTATGGGAGAAACACCTTGAACCCTTAGGGTTCGTGTTTACAACTTTCCACCTGTCCACCTTTGTATCTCCTGGGATTGGTTTTGTCTCGGCTCCAGCTTGAACCACCCCCACTAGCTTGGTAGTTCTATCTATTACATAGGCCTTTTTTAACTCACATGTAGGTGAGGGGTAAAAATGAGTTTTGCATAAAAGAAACCTTGGGCACGCATACCCTTCATATTAATGAGGAGAAGGCTCAGAGGCTGAAAATTTTAATTTAAATAAATTAATTAAAAGAAACTTTCCACATACAAAGGTCTTGTTCTAGCTCATGATCATCCATACATGCAATAATATTTACACATAAATAAAACTAGAATTCAATTCTTTATTCATTTTTGTTTAAGATAAATCACACTCGAATCAATTAATTATCATCTTTAATTAATAAATCCTTTTATCTTAAACCCTTTTCTGAATTTCATTGAGATTATCATCCATTATAATTTTAAACAAATAAATTCATTTAAAATTATCTTTGTATGTAACTTGTACCTTGGAGGCAAATTGGTGAATTCCTATCCATAACTACTCAATGAGTAGAAATGAAAATTACGCAGATGTTAAATTAAACACATATATATAAAACACCTATCACATGTTGTGCCTCAGCTTTACGCCTGCACAATGGTACACGTCTCAAGGGGTTGTATAATATAATAATAAATTTTAATAAATCTGCATAATTTGGATGAGTACATGGCATGTAGTTCCAACTACACAGCGTGTACAATTGTTCATCGTCCATATGAAGTACACGCTCGGGGAAACGATGTGTGAGTGTACTTCAGAAATCTTCGGAGTACACGGCGTGTCCAGTGGGTCACACGCTATGTAGTTCCTCGTTACACGGTCTCCAGTCGGTCAAGCTGTGTATGGGGTACACGGTCCAACCCTAACCCAAAGGGACTACACATCGTGTCCAGTGGATCACACGACATGTAATCCGGAAACCACGTGCCACCTGTTCTCGGTCAACATACGGAGTCATTAAGACTTAGGCAAACTCCAATGACACGGCTTGATTTGGTGGACCAGACCCGGTGCATTGAACCTTGACTACATAGAATGTACTACCAAATACACGTCGTGTGTTCTGGCGTTGTATGGAGAGGAACATTTGGCACCTCTGGATGATATCCTCTATTTTATTTTAATCAAAATTAAAAGAAAAGATCATTTCTGTAAGGTGAACGAGAAACGAAAGAGGCAGAACAAATTTCGAGATTCAGATTTGCAGAACGGTTAACTTGAATTGAAACAACTAAATTATTAAATGCATAAATCATCAAAAAAATATTTAAATAATTATAAACTATGATATAACACCTTTGATACCACTTGTAAGTTCCGGGCACAACAGAAGTGTGGTTGGGTTAACACCCAACTTTAATTTTTACTGTGATCAATGATTATTCTCGGATCAATACGACGATGAACGCTAGTCTCCACAGAATAGAATCAAAGATTTATATAAAGAAGGAAGAGGCCCAAAACCTTTAGAGAGGATCTTGAACATCATGTTTTATTTAATTTCATAAAGAAAATAATACCTGGATTTTGGTATTTTCTTCATTGATGATGTTGATCGTCCTAAATGACCCTTTCAGATTATCTTGTTGCATTTGAAAGGATCCAAACTAGAATCCATATAGTGGTGATCCACACATGCTCTGATGGCCTCCAATCGACACCACTCATTCTTCAGGTGCTAGCGTAGCAAAATGAGTGTCTTGTGTCAATCGTTCTTGATCACTTATTTTTCAGCCTTGAAGAACATATCTCATTCTTGATAGGGGTGAGAAGAGGATTCGAGAGAGAAATTGTTTATCTCAACAATTATCAATTCCCCAGGTGTGTGGTTCGGTTTATGGCACAATAGACGTATGTATCTATTTATTGACATTGGGCTTCAGTTATAATATTTAATTGTGTAACAACAATTAAATACATTCATAACCTTAGAGAAAACTCATGATATTAATAATAATACCACGTCATTATTTATGGTGTGCCAACTTGCGCAAAACAGAATTATAAATTAAATTCCACATCACAAAATAATAGCAGCATTATTTTAATTTGTGCCAACTATTTAAATAATTATTTATCATCTTGAAAATAATCATTTTACTACCAGATTAGCCTTGGTCCACTCAAACTCCACTTCCATTTATTGAACACCTGAATAAATAAATAAATAATTTATTATCTTAAATAAATATTTTATTTACAAACTAGTAAATAAATATTTATTTAAATGTTCAATAAAATAAATAAATATATTTTATTTAATTTATGTGATCATTTAAACTTGAATAAAATTATTCCATGGTCTTGATATTATATCTATTCTATTAATTAAATTGAAATAGAATTTAATCGAGACCCCCAGAAACACTTAGTGTGTGACCCTCTAGGATTATTTCTTGTTGGCATTAGGTGAGCTTGCCTAAAGTCTAAGAGTACTATCTAACAACGAGTCAAGGCACCCAAGAGAAAGAACTTAAAGTCGCAACAATGACATCCACATATGAACGCTCACTGTGTAATATAATCCCTTTGTCATAATATCTCATCAAGCAGGTTTCATAATAGTGTCATCAACCTTTGTGCTTGATACGTCTTTCTTTGACTACCTGAAATAAACTCGTCGTTACACCATGACCATTGAATTTCATGCGATGATTCTATTTTAATCAAAGGGCCGAGATATCAACTTCTATAAATAGAACGGACAAATTCTTCCTTGACTTATCCATTAATAACATGTCACTCGTGACGCACCCAACTTACCCTACTTCCTGCCAACTATCTTCGTCATGGTTTTCATCAGTAAAATAAAGTGTGAAAGTTGTGACATGTATTAATGATAATATTAAAGTCTAAGGATCATTACACATGCTCGCAGATAGGAATATCCGATGACACCAAAACATGTGGAATTCCTACTGGGTGGTCTGTTCTCATAATCTCTTGTCTTGGAGATTACCAAGTGTGAACTTCATGAGAGGAAGTCTCATCTGCTTATGAGTACTTTCACCTGACGATATGTATGCTATGTGTCCCATCATAATATGTCATCTAAACATAGACCTATATTTAAAAATATTGTTATAGCATTTCAAGGTTCTCATCATAAAGAGGAACTGTCATGACCTTATCGATGCAACAAATACTATACGACATTATTACATCATAGTCATGCAGAACAATGAACAATATGTAATACATTAAATATCCATATAATCAAAGTACAAATATTTGATTCTAGGACACAAACTCTAATAGTTTTAATATGTTATAAGTGTATTTTGTGTGTTTCTAGTGTGTTAGTTTGGTAGGAAGACATCTGACTTAAAGATCGCTTCAAACTAAACTTAAAGAACCACTTTCAAGGTTGAAGCAGAGAAGAACCGACTATCCAGTAGCATATGAAAAAACCAACAGTTCTCCAGAAGGCTCGTTGGTAATCTATTGGAGTCCTACTAGGTATCTAGTGGGATCATGCAGTGTGAAGGTAGTTCCAGCAGCACCACCGACTACCCGATGGAGGCTACCAGGTATCTGATGGCATTGGGATTGCTAGTTATAGGTGGCATTTATGGTGTTCGAAAAGTGTTGTTTTTGTATTTTAAATGGAGTGGCCCAATTCATTGAACATCAGGCATCCTTAAAGGATATAAAAGGAGGCTTAGAGAGGCTTCAAACATCATCATATTTGTAGTGTGCATCCAACTAAAGGATCTTTGATCTTCCATGGATTCATAATCTCTCAAGGTTGTTCAAGTTCCATCATCCTCCTCCTCCTTCAAAGTATAATCAAAGAGATCAATCTTTCATCAACCCTAGGAGATTAAGGCACTGAACCAAGAAGGTAATGTTCTTCAACGACTTCATCCAAAGCATCATCAACTGTCACGAACCAGCCTGGGTACCCTGGTAACCCGATAACCAAGTCAGCCCTAACATGACCTGAAGGGAGTTCTCGATCCCCACGGGTTGGTGACTAGCACCTGACATCATTAAACATACAAGTGAGAATGATTTTTTCCACAATAATGCAGAAGCAAAAGATAAAAGATAATATGCATATAAAAAGAAAACTCTACTAGGAGTAAAGTACCAGAATACAACTAGGCACAAAATCCAAAGTACTGAAACCCAAGTACTTAAAATAGGAAAACAACACCAAAGTTCCTAAGGACACAACTCACCATGTCCAAAGCTCAACAGTTGGATCCACCACTAAGAGATCCCTTCTCTTTTCTCTAACCTGGAAGGAGAAAGTTTACAAACACCCAAAGGAAAAAGTAGGGTGTGAGCCTAAGCCCAGTATAATACAACCAAAGATTCCATAATAGATTCCAAATATAGATTATCCAAAGAAAACCTTTCAATTTTACAAAACAAACAGGTTTGGAAATTTAAAGGCATATTTAAACAAAACATGTTATACATTTTCAAAATGATGGAAAATACATTCAAAGAACTGGATTTACTTTACAAGATATGGAATATTTCTAAAAAAATGGATTCTATAAAACATTTATATAAAAAAGTTTATATAAATTCAGTAGTCATGTAAATAAATTCAAACAACATTGGTATATATTTATATCTCAAATATAAATAAAAAAGCGAGCAACATGTTCATATACCAAAATGTATGATAGTATTAATGAGCAATAGGATTCCACACTCCATGTGAACTCAGAAAAATGTGTATACACACTTCCCTATGACACTGGCCAAAGAAGACTCATTAGCAACCCGTCAGGGATGTAACTCACCACATGTATGTTTTAGAACATTGAAATAGCGTAGAGTGTATCCAAATAACTCACTAACTACCTAAGACTTGCATGCGCTCTTACGTGATGGGTGAACTATTTTAAGACTACTTAAAATATGATCAATCTCATTCTTCTATTTCAAAAATGCTCATTTCTTTACATTTAAAACCAAAACAGGTTTTATTAAAAAACATACATTTTTTCACAAGATAAAACCAATGGTTCCTATCAAATCATTTTAAGAAATTTTCATGAGTTTGAAATCCATTCAAAACCAATTCCATCCTTTTCACAATTTATTTTCACAATTAAATTCAATAATTTAATTGAAAACATTTCCATCAAAATCCACCATTTAAATTCAACAATTTAAATCAGTTAACTTTCTACAAACCCATCCCAATTCGTTGGAATTGGGGGTTTTCCATCTTTCCATGCCAAAACCATTTCAAATCATCCAATTCATTGGAATTGGGTTTTCATTCAATTAATTGAAAGCAAGTTTAAGAATTTGAATTTAAATCATTGATTGAAATAAATCAAACAAAGCGATGATAATCAATTTGGAATATCGGGACGGAACCACCTACATCTTTCCCGAAGAACGACACTCGCAACGACACCTGCCAATGAGAATGAAGGTGAAGGATATATTGAAACTCAACCTATAATCAAGATCCAACACCACATGGCATGGATCCATCAATCCCTAGATGATCCATTGAAAAACCAAGAGGAGATAAGGAGAGAAACTCGAAGAACGAGGGAGAACCCTTACCCAAGAATTGCACTGCTAGCAAAGTAACAATCCCAAGCTAATACGATCAAACCGGAAGGAGGGGTGCCTCTAAAAAATGCCTAGGAAGGGTCTAGGATCGAGAGAAAAGGGGTCTGTAATGAAAAAGACCAAGCAGAACTGTCGATCGTGAGTTTTAAAACTAAATGTGGGTCAAGTCATGATGTGTACCCCAAGGTCACAATATGTAGTCCACACTGGATAAGTTATGCCGAAAAACCCATCACCTCAGATTAAAAATTGGCATTTAACTCCTACACAAAGTGTACCTCAGGTACACAACATGTACCTGCTCACGACATGATTTCTCAGTTCACAATATGATCTCTCGGTCCACGACATGAAACCATCACCAAATACACGACGTGTACTTCATGTACACGGTGTGTACCTATTCTGCAGTCTATAGTAAACCCAGAAAAATCACATAAAATGATTTTTAACCGGAAGGGAACTTAGAAAAGGTGGAAAACTTACCCAATCAAGGTAACGAGATGTTACATCGACATTCTTGTTCAATCTCTTTTATGCATATTTCTCTCTCCTCCTTTATAAGTAAAACCCCATTGTCTCTCACTTCTTATCCTTATCCATTTTTATATTTCTATCTTGATCTATTTCTTCAATAGAAAGTGAATATCATGCATTGTAAAGAGATTACAATCAATAAAATCATCTATTTCACTTCTCCCTTTATTTCTTTGGTTCTTGGTTATCTGTTTAAACCAAGGGTTTTTCTTTGTTGGTTCTTTGTTCAAACCAAGGTATTAAGGTTCTTGTTATTCTGTTAAAAGCAGGAGTTTTTTAGGCTCTTGTTTTCCATTAAAACCAAATGTTTTTGGTTTCATGGTTCTCATTCAAACTAAGGGGTTTATTATATCGAACATCACGATCGTTCTCGTGATGAGGAGACGTAGGGGTACCTTCAGGTACTATTGTTAAACTTCTTTTCCAAATCAACCACATCCTTTTACATTCCACATTTTAATTTTCCATAACATTTTCACATTATTGACTTATTATTTCTACCATGATTTACTTTGTTTAATTTTGATTGCTTTTATTGCATCGTCAAATCTTTTATCACATCAATTTATTTTTTCACTTTATTTTTTAAAGGATAAATTCACCCGCTCTTTCTATTTCCTCATCTATGACTCACACCTATAACCACCACTTGCTTGTGTGCTCATTGTTCCACATATATCAATATGTATGGGATCCAATAGTCCACTATCCCTTTCATCTTTTCTCCCAAAAGGTGTTTTTGCCATTTTTTCCAAAAAACATGATTCACGTGTATCAAATGATTCATAATCAAATTAGTCTAACAATCCATATTTATGGAGTATTTTTATTCATTTATCATTTATATGTCCATGGAGACAAAGCCAAAGGTAGGTGAGATTAAAATCAACTATGAATTATTCTGAAAATCATAACGAGGATTATCCATATCAAGAATATATAAACAGTTTATTATATCTCAGATGTCGTAAAACATTTCATTACTATATATAGAAGAACTCTTGTTCTTTATATAGAATTAAAATCCCTTCTTATTCAAATAAGAAACAAAAATAATATTCATGTTTATGGTGGGAATATAATAACAATTCTCTATTTCTAAGATTAAGTAAAGTCAGATCATAACTGTGGATTTTTAATGCAGTAACTCTTGCTCCATTAATGACACAAAAATCTACTTCACCCTTAATTAATTCTATTATATCTTAGAGTTTGTGTTTTTCAACACAAATGTATGATGCACACTCGGTATCTTAATACCCATGAGTCAGAGTTTGTGGAATCGGTTTCTATAACATTCACATTTAGATGATCAGAATGCTTCTCTTTGAGAACAATTTTCAACCCTAGATACCAATTCATAACTATTTTATTAGTAATACCTATAAGTTGTCTCAAAATGACTATCATAAAGTATTCCAAAATCTCCAACAAAGGCATGTATGTGGGTGAGTATCATATTTTATATCTTTTCATCAAGTAATTTTAATGAAAGTGATCCTACTAAAAATGATGACTCCATACATCATATCCATTTAGTGAACCAAAATCCATATTTCACTAAACAATTAATCCACTTTAGCATTCATATCACCACTAGAGATGTCATGAATTGAATTCTTTCTTGAGTAAAGTATCTCTGGGAATAGGGACTTGAGGTCGAACTACCTACCGACCTAGAGATTTATGCCTCGTGTTCATATACCCTATGCATACAAAGCATTCATAGATGTATATATATATATATACACTTGACTTCTAATTTTGGGTGAGTAACCCAAAATTGTGGTTTGTGTACAGAGTTACATGTCAATATGGTTTGGACGTATTGATTTGTTGGATGAAGTGAGATTCCAAAACTAAATCGTTATAAGCATGCCGACACAAGGGAATAAACATGAGATATGATTGTGATATTAAATCTCCTTCAAATACTAAGTGTATGATTCCTCCCAAAGCATCACATGTTAGGACATCAATCATCTAACTAAGTAGGTCATGTTAAAGTTGGGTGCCCCTAGATTATCTCGTGTAAGGAAAGAAAGCAATATGCAACTTTGGATTGTCATATTGGGTGGGTCATGCTAATGTTGGGTGCTTCTGGATTGTCCTTTGTTAGTTTTTTTTCTTTTTCTTTGGGTTACACTTGTTGGGAGACCCAGATCGGATTAGATTTCCATAGGAATAAGGTTGAGTTTATCCATATGATGGATTGGGAAAAGCGATTTCTATTCGACTATCCAAGAGTCATGTATGATATAATTGGGATGATGTTCTAACTATATATCTAAGTGAGAGTAAAAATACTAAAACAACCCAGATCATAGTGAAATATGGATGTTGGATCACTAATGGATATGATATATTTTAAAAGGGGTTATCATTAATAAAATTCCTTATTAAATGGTTAATAAAATATGATACTCGTATTATAAAAGTGTTTCTTTTTTAAGATGAATAACATCATCATCATTAATCTAAACTTTGAGATTAATCTTTGGAAAGAGAAGCTTAATGTTAGTTACTCCTAATACTGGTAGCTTAAGAAAAGTTCTTAAGCATGAATCATGATTTAAGAAAAGTTCTTAAAGAAAAACCTACATGTCATAAGAGTTACTTCTTGAATAAACCAATAGTTGAATTTGTTTAATAGGTGAATCTAGATGCTTATGAAGCATAGAATGAGTCACTTGAGGTTTCAAAGGCATTGGATGCTAAATTACCAATGGAATCTTAGTCTCCACTCATGTACTCAATATGATTGGTTGCATCAATGATTTAAGTAATTTTAGTATCAAATCCTCGATATGATTGGGTATATCAAATGATATTCAATACGATTTAATATATTAATGACTTAGTGAAACTAAAGGCTTCCATGGATATTTATTGGTTATAGAATTCAATTATATTATTCTAAATCACATATGATATCAAATTTATGTTTTACAAAAGTTGTAAATATACAAAAAGGTCAAAAGATGAGAAATAAATGAAGATTAAAGCTTGAAGGTTACTTTCATGTAATGGAGAAATGGAGTTTCTATATTAATAACTCGGATACTTCAAGCTTGGATTTTTTTTCGTAAGATGTGTATCTTTATCTCATTTAGCTCTTAAGTGGATCATGTAAACAAAATTGATATGGGTGTTTTTAATACACATAGTTTATGATTTGTTAAGTTCTATAACATGTTTTAAGGGAGACTAAAAATGGCTTGTTTTGGTTAGGGAGTTCACCCTATTATCAATGATGAAAGTGTTCCGAAAAAATGAATGAATTCAATAAAATTTTACCAAATGTTCTTAAAGTGTTAGGGATATATGAACTAGACATGTGATGTATATATTCAGGAATTATGTTGATAGTGAAGGTGGGTAAAAGTTCAAATCAAAATGTAAAGAGTTATATTTGGTTATCATGAATACGTGAACATCATTTTTTCTTAATAGATTATACCAGTCAAAGGTTTTTGTGTTGTTTACATAATATCCTAAAAGAATTTTAGGATATGTCATGGTAAAGAAAAATGTAAAGAGTTACATTTAATTTCCACAAGAAAGTGAATATCACAATTTTGATAAGGTTTATGCCAGTCAATATTATAAAAGTGAATTACACTTTATCCTCAAAGGGTTTAGGGTATGGAGGTAAAGTAAGATGTAAAGAGTTACATTAGTTACCATAATAAAGTAAATAGCACTTTATTTTGAAAGGATTTAGAAAGTGCTGGTAAAGTACTGATGTTAATGTTTTTATTATTTAAAAAAAAATCAAAGAAAATTTTCGATGGAAAGAGTTCCAAGGATGATGATAATGCACTTAGAAAGAGTTCTAAGTAGACAATAAAAGTTGGCACCATAACATTTGATGTTATAAAGTTAAGAAGTTTGAATATGTTTGAAGAGTTGAACATTGGGAATATGATTCCTAAATCTCACCATTGTTCAAATTTTCTTACTTCAGGAATGATTCTCACTAAAGAGTTTGTGGGAGGGTTTTATCAAATTCTCACATAAAGATGTGACAATAATTACCTATAATGTATTGAGTTAGAAAACCCCTTAAAAGCATAGCATGGATAAGGCTGATGTGATGGTTTATCATATATGACATGATAGATATGTTCTTGTGTTGGGTATATTAAATATTCTTAAAAGATTTTTATGGATATAAAATTTATCATTTATTAGGCAATCTTCACTTCATAATTCTTTCACGCTGGTGGCATAGATGTATATGTAGATATATATTTCGGGAACTGTAATGATAACTAACCTCTCAAAGTTCAACTTTGAGTGATCCCTAACTGATTTTCATCGGGGAATAGAATAGGTTATAATGAAATGTTGAGGTTAGCGTGAGTATGATTCTTGTATAGAGATACAGAACATGCTCCTCGAGCACAAAACAGAGAATAAGATTATTTATGTGCGTTGGATGACCCACTAAGTATACCGCATAGAGTGTCATACAAATGTCATTGGTATTCTAGGGGTGCATGGATCATATTTGAGTCTCCGCTACTTGAGGTTGGCGAGATACCTAACATGAGAATCTTTATACTTTGATACTCTACTTACACAAGTCTATATATCGACTTATCTAATATGGGGGTGGTTTAGTATGTTGTTGATCATGTCGTCAGTCAGAGCTGGACCATGACGGGATTTTTCCTCTCGTATGACGAGTATGACACATGGGCCCTCTATTGAGACAAACCGTGGAAGTGTACGGCTACACCTAGATATTATATATCTATCCAGATAAGGGACATGTGATATGCTTATCCATAAGGGTGAATGACATGTGATGTATTCACTGAATAATTTAGCCTATTCTTTGAGAGTTGAGAATGTTTGTGCAAGATTTATGAGATTGAAATAACCCCTGTCCCTCTATGTCTTATGGTTGCTTGATGTCTTGAATAAAGAGAAGATGCGAGAATGCACGTTTGCATATGATGCAGGTTGGTGGACACAAGTATAGAGATACATGTGTTTGATGAAGATCACATGAGATCCCTTTATAGCTTAAGGAGCATCGATGCTTTGCTAGAGGTCGCTCTTTGCTTAGAATTATGAATCTGGTGATTTGTAATTGTTGTCAATGCTATAATGGCTCATGGGGTCACACTTTACGGTTGGTTGGATGGGGATTGAGTTTGACTCAAAGAGCTGCACTAAAATAATTTTAAAGTTAATCTAGAATAGTTTTGGATGAGTATTCACAATGTATTATGTATGATGTGATACAATGTGAAGTTAATGATAACTTTCCAACAATGTTTAGGATGATATCCAAAAGGAATTTTTGATATGATTTCATGAGTTATTGCATATGATACAATATAAGGTGAAATAACATGAAGTCTTTTAGGCTTAAGTGTGGGTGGGAGATTGAAGGAGGTATGCCCAAAAGTGATGTATGTATATGATATATTTATGGGTTGAACTATATTACATGCAAATTATGATTTGCATGCAAAATGACTATATTATTCCACGCAGCTTGCCTTGGCAGGCTAGATGATAAATTGTTATCATTTAGTGATTCTCCCTCATATGTTGTCACTAAAGGAACCATTTAAAAAGATGAAAGAAGTGTGGAGGAAATGCATTTGATGCATTGTGCACGAGTTTGATGAAGTTGCATTTACTCATGTGTTATAAATGCACGAGTAAATGCAGTAACCAGAGTAGTGTTCCCGTGGCTTTATATATCATTGTCATTTGATGACGAGTGTGCACTGGTATAGAAAATGTCTTTAACATCATTTTTTTGGGGTTTTAACATTAGTGTTTGAATTGACGTCTTTGAGACAACATTGTAAATATATTCTTTACATCATTTTTTATAATCGACGTTAAAACATCATTTATTTTGGAAAACAAATAAAAAATATGATTTTATATAACATTTAAAGTATTTTTTTTTAAATATGACGTTAAAAGCAATCTTTCCCATTGGTTTTTTAAAAACTGATAATTTTTTTTAAATGACAAAGAACCCAGAAACCTAGTGTTTGTTTCAGAGAATCAATGAAAAAATTACAACTCAAAAACAAATGTCACTTGGAATGTTAGATTTAAGTTTGAAATGATAAAAAAAAATAGTTTACATTTGAGAACAGTTCTCTCATTGAGACACATGATTATAAGGCACTGATGAAAAATTGATATATATATATATATATATATTTATATATTAAATCACCTAATGATGCATTTTTAGTGACATTAACCAGGTAAAAAAAACCATGACACTCATTCCATATATAGGCAAAGTGATTTATTCCAATTTTCTTTTATTTCATTTTTTTTAATTGATTTTATTTTCTTTCATTTAAGCGTGTTATACTCAAAATATTTGGACGATGTTATATAGGTAACAACTGACTCTTCTCTCTCCCACGGAGACCACGCCTCCCAGTCACTTCGAAACCTAGGGCCGCTCCTTCAACCGCTGAAGCCGCCGGATAGGACGCCTCCCTCTCCCACCTAAGTCGTCCCATGCCTCCCTCTGCCGCCAAAGCCTTCTGATCTAACCCGTCCCTCTCCCGCTGAAATGAAGCCGCTCGACCCCTCCCTTTCTCCCTAAGCTACTCGAATCCCACTGCTGCTGAAAACTCTACTTGAGTCCATCTATGGACTTTTTTGCAATGGAAAAATCTGTTGATCAATTGAAACAGGCAGCGATGATGTTTTATCAATGGATATATCCGTTGGTCAATTGAAATGGCGAGTCAGTGATTGCCACACTGGGGGTGCTGCCGCCATTTCTTTTCTGACAGATGGTTCACGCATCCATGCTGCAGGTGCCGATGGGATGGTTTGCAAAATTTACCTCAGGTCGGGAGATATCCTGGGAAAATTCAAAGCATGTATGAAAGCGAAATCCTCTTAGGGCGTGTCCCAAGATAGGAAATTGTTGGCAACAACAGCTGCTCAATTGAAAGTTTTCAATTGCTCAAATGAAAAGAAGTTTCAGAAGTTTTCTGGTCACCCTGTGGCTGTTCATGATTTTTGCTAAACATGGGAATCACATCCTCTTATCTTCAGCTGGTGAGAGATATGCTGCAGTTTGGAGGATAAATGGTTGCAAAAAACAGTCATCTAGCTGTGTTCTTGCAATGGAGCATCCTGGTGTCTTCTTGGATTGCTTCTGCTAGAATGATGGGGGGAATGGATACAGATTTATGTGTTCTATCCATTTCAGAGATTGGGGTCCCTTCCTTATGGCAAGGGACAAATGCGGAGGGATTACGGAATGCTAAACCAACAAAACTCTCATTTTCTCTTCAAGATGAGTTCTATAAGAATCATAAGGGTGCATGGCCTATTATATATGGTGTAAAACTACTAGGCTCGGGCTTTCCATGTGTTCTTGACCTGTGGTTTTTTGGTAAAACCATTATTTATGCAGCTTTCTGTGCAATTTGGAACTGATGTGATGCTGAGTAGTTCTCAAAATTGAGTCCCTCCATACTAGTTTCGCATATCTAAACAGGGACAAGATTTGCAGGTTTAAATCACAGTGTTAGATCGTGAAAATTATGAAGATGCCTTGTTTCTTGTTGCGAAGATTTTTGAAGTTCATGAAAGTAAGATTTTTGATTGTATATCTAAATTAACTATCAATTATTCATTGTTCAAGAGAATTAATCTTGAAGGCGATTTCCCACCAAAGAAGGTGAATACAACTGTTTTTCCATGCCATCAAGTGTGGCATTCAAGTTATTGAAAGTTTTTATGTTTGTGTGACATTCACGATCATGTACCAGAAAGTATGTTATTTCATGGATCTATAGCATATCGTTGAACCATGGTAATAATGTTGAATCTGATGAGTTTGCAAGCAATGCACTTAATAATATATACAAGAGTTGATGAATCCTAAAATCAGACCATGCAGTTTTTGTTACAACTCTCTGGTCATTTTGCATCTCATGACTGCATAGATCAGAAAGACCATCCATAAAAAAATTATAGTATGGAGAGTCACCACAATAATGGATTTGAATATGAAGGTGAGAATGTTGTTGGTGAATTATTTTACGAATTAGAAGATGATAAATCTCAAGACAACAGTGATAACGAGTAGTTGTGTTTTTACATGTTTTATGCGAGCTAAACATTCTTTGTTTGCAGTTTTGCTGTTCAGTTAGGGGGCAGATTCTAGTATGTGTTGTTTTGGCTTTTGAGTTTTGTATTTATTTATATCCACTTATTTAGCTATATTTATTTTTAGTCTAGATAAAAAAATACAATGACATAATTATCTCTAAAAATTATTTATTGCTGATTGCGATGAAAAAAAATTATCAGGAATATGGTCTTTTAAAATTTTTAGATATTAAGGGTGAGCATAGCGCTATCTTGAACAAATTTTTTGGGTAAGTTTTTTTTTTGATATCTAATATGTTGAAGCTAAATTAGTCTTTTGGATATCCGTTTATTATTGATCAATTATTAGTAAAAATTTTACAATGCATAAAAATATCACATCCTCCACACATGTTAGAACTTTTGAATACCAACCTAATTTTGGATATTTTATTGGGTAAAAAACAATTCAAGTCTAATACATGAAGATATTTTTTTTCACTTTAAACAATGATTATTACTTTAATTCTGTTATTACTAATTTTAAAAATAAATTAATCGCTTATTACTAAATTGGAGTTTGTTGTCTCAATTGTCTTTGTTGGTAAAATAGAAAAATAGAAGTCTCTTGATAATATAGAAAAACCGTGAATGATGGGGATGTGGAGGGACATGTTGGGTGTGAACCTTGACAACCCATATTGTATACACACCAGAGGATAGTTTGTTAGTAAGCAAAGAGAGGGAGTTACTGCTGAGGGGGGTAGTTTTGTAATTGTGCAATTTATTTCGTTGAGTGGGGTTTTAACTCGAAGGAGAATATAACCTGGGGGGCATTTGGTTAGCTGCAAGGAGGCATTACGCCCCGACCCGAGGGGAGAAGCTCTTCCTAGGAGCGTCGATTGTAATTGTTTTCTCTTATATTATACTGAAATGAATTCTAGGCAGGTCTCTGAATCCCATCATCTTGGTTGTAACGACCCGACCCACTGAGCAGATCTCTTCCTAGGAGTGTCGATTGTAATTGTTTTCTCTTATATTATATTGAAATGAATTTTAGGCAGGTCTCTTAATTCCTATCATCTTGTTTGTAACGACCCGACCTATTGAGGCCCGTCGGTGGAAGGCTAATCCATCACAACCCCAAGCCTACCTCCATGCAATGTGCAGTGGAATAATAAAAGGTAGTAACATCTGGATTAAAACCATGCATGTAATAACCTCTAGGGAATACGATAGAGTACAATGATATAAACCAAAATGAAAAGGGGCAAAATACAAGTCCAACCAGAAATGAAGTTCCAACCTGACAATCAACTGGAATAAAGAAAGAACCAGGAGAGCACGACTCCTGATCTCTAAGTCTGACCACTGAACACAGTCTATGCACCCCGAGTATCACTATGCTCCCCCGATGTCACCGATGATTTGCCTATTGGCCTCAAATAAAGTCAACTTCTCCTTGATTTGAACTCTCTGCCCATGACTTATACAACTGATTCAACATCACCTTCATATCTTGCATCGTAATCGATAGTTCTGAATCAGTCTCCTCCAAGTTTACTTTGGATGTTTCCACGTTCACCACTCTGGTCTCCATCCTTGTTGACATCCAGCTTCCACGATTCTTTTCTCTCAATGAAATCCCCAAGATGATAGGAATTCAGAGACCTTTCTGAAATTTATTTCAATATATTATAAGAGAAAACAATTACAATAGACACTTCTAGGGAGAGCTCTGCTCCTCAGGCCTAGTTTCGCGCCTCCTTGCACCTAACTAACCAAATTCCCCCCAAGGTTCTACCTCTCCCGTCATTAACTCCCTCACCCTTCCCTTACTAACTCTCTTCTGATATGTATGGGTGGTCAGGGTTCACACTCAACTTTCCCCTCCTCCAAGTTCCCATCATCCATAGTTTTTCTCATGTTATCATGGGACTTCTCTTTTACTATTTTACCAACAAAGACAACCGAGACAATAAGCTTTTAATTAGGCTCCACAAATAATTTACTAAAAAATGCGATAAATTAATTTATTTTTTAAATGCGTAATAATAGAGTTAAAAGTAATTATTATTATTTAAAGTAATAAAAAATATCTTACTTCATATATTAGACTGAAATTGTTTTTCTCTCAATAAAATACCCAAAGTGAGGTTGGTATACAAAAGTTCAACATGTGTGGCGGATATGATCCCTTTATGCATTGTCAAATTTTTACTAGTAAATGATCAATAATGAAATGATATTAAAAAGACTAGTTGAACTTCAACATATTAGATTTCAAACAAACTCAACCAAAAAAATTTATTCAGGATAACATCATGCTCACCCTTAATATCTAGAAATTTAGAAAGGACTATATCCTTGATGATTTTTTTTCTCCATCGCAATCACCCAAAAATAATTTTTAGAGAGAACCCTGGTATTGTATTTTTTTATCTAGCCTCAAAAGTAATACACCTAAATTGGTGGATATAAATAAATATAAACTCAAAATCCAAAACAACACATACCTAAATCCGCTTCTTAACTGAATGACAATACTGAAAATAAAGAATGCTTAACTCGCATAAAACGTGTTAAAACACATCTACTCATTATTTTCATTATTTTTTTGAGATTTATCATCTTTTAATCTGTAAAGTAATTCACCAACATCATCATTGCCTTCATATTCAAATTCATTGCTTTGATGAATCTCCATACTGAAATTTTTGTTATGGGCGACCTTTACAATCTGTGCAGTCACGAGATGCAAACATCCAGAGAGTTGTAATAAAGACTGCATGACTTGATTTTTGGATTCAAAACTCTTGTATAGATTATTAAGAACTTTTCAGATTCAACATGATTACCATGGTTCACTAATATGGTATAAATCCATGGAGTAACATACTTTTCAGGACATGACCATGAATGCCACACAGACATCAGAACTTTCAATAACTTGAATGCCTCACTTGATGGCATTTACAAAACAACCGTCTTCACCTTCTTTGGTGGGATTTATTAGTCTTCAAGATTAATTATCTTAAAAAATGAAAAATTGGAAGTTAATTTAGATATACAATCAACTTTTCCGCTAATGATCGCCAAGGATCTTGGTCAGGCTCTATGCAAAACCTAGAAGGGTCATCCTGATCCTCACATGATCATTATTCAAAGAATTGGCAGGGCAGCCATTTGATGCCACTTTATCAGGACCAAGGTCTAAAATTTGTAGTGTTTTCTGTTAGGAATATAAGGGACTGCCAGGTGTGGGCTGTACTTGGGATATTATGCTGTCAGTTGTTTTTGGCTGGGTTAAGGGCTGGTGACAGCTGTAAATAGGCTGTTAGAGTTTGTTAGTTGGTTAGAGGGCAATATTGTATTTTGTAATTACATTTTCAGTTGTGGCAGTGGGATGGAGGGGTATTAAAGTGGTAGCAGGGGGTTGGGATAAAACACGAACGGATATTTGGGAGTTTTCCACAGCAGGCTGCTGTGTGGGCTGGTGCGTTGGGACGTTCCAGTAAGGAATTAGTGGAGTGGTCTTCCACAAGTTCCTCACTCTCCTCTCCTATTTTCTCCTTCCTTCACTCCTATATTCTTCTCTCCCATCCTGCTGTATTTATGCTTCATATATACTGTGGATTTTAGCAATATAATTCTGTTTCACTTCCCGTTCTCTCCCTCTCTCATTTTTTTACATAACAATTTGGCGACTCCGCTGGGGAATGTCGTGCGAGCGGGAAGATCGTGTCAGTGGAGGAGGATCACAGCAGGGGAGGGTTGCGCAACTTTATTCCCTGTTCTTTGCTGGATAAGAACTGGAAGCTGACGCTAGGGAGGTGTCGCGGTAGAAAAAAAAGATCACTGCTGGGGAGAGGCGGCGTTGGAGCTGTATGAGCATTTTGTTGGGCCGCGCACATTGCTGGGGAACTCGCGGCAGAGGCGCAGTGTTGGGGTACCGTTTGCGCGCTAGAGTAACACCGTCACGGCTGAAGAGAAACGATTGTAGTTGTGTGTCGTGATTGCTGAAGAAGAAAACGACTCTGACGCAGTGGAGCTGAGAGGCGCACCACTGCATCACTTCTCCGGCTGAGACGTGTTGTTCTGGATTCTCTCTTGCCGCTGGTTCGCTTCGTATCTGAGGCGAGGAAAGAATCGTTCGCAGCAAAGAAATGAACGCAGCTACTGATTCGGCCGTGGAAGTGGAACATGTATGCTAGGGAGGACAATCATTGCTGGACCGCATCGTTGGAACGAGTCATTGGAATAGGTGCCGAGTTTTGCGGGTGCTACGTGAGGGGAGGACAATCGTGACCTGATGATCGAGTTGAGAAGCCTTGCACGGAGCTGCAAGGAGTGAGGAAGACGTAAATGTTGTACGTATCCTTGTGACGCATGTGCAGAGGAACAGGGCAGATACGAGGGAACATGGGTGCACGTATTGGGACTTTCGTAGGGGTAGTTTAGTCACTGAAGGCATGACAGATAAAAAAAAGAGTTGCAGTAAAGAGTGAAGTCGATAGTTTTTGCGGTCCAACGGTGCGTTGAGGATTAACAGAATTGACGATCGGCCAATTAAGACATCAGGCGCTGGTGCTGTTGACGGACAGACCAATTCACTGTAGCAGGAAGTTTTTATGGGCAAGCTGGACAATGCAGAGACAATCTGTGGAGGCGCGAATACAAACATCATTTTTGGAAGATTTTACTAGGAGACAAGTGAGGATCGAAGGGCTATTTAGTGAGCTAAAATTCGATCTAAAGGAGCAAGTACAATTGCGGAAAAATGGGAGGACATTGAAGCGGATAAAGGATTTGTAGTCGCGGGTAGAACAAAATTCTGTGTCCATAACCCGAAACCAAACAGCTACAACATGTTCTCTTCGAAGCAACGTCGGGGCAGTGGAGTTCAGAACAAAACAGGAGAAGAGTCCTATGCTTGAAAATTTGTCGCCAGTCGATGGAATGAGAAGTATCATAACAAGAGTTAGAGCTGCCTATTTTTTTAAGTAACCACTTAGTTGGATCACAAAGGTAGAGGCATATTTCTTGGAAAATCATACAGCAGAGGACATGAAGATACATATGCGCAATTAAGTCTGGAGTACACAGTTTTGCTTTGGTTTTTGTCTTGGCTGAACAAAAATCCAGGTTCTGAATGGGAGCAGCTGAAGTTGGCATTGTTAGAGAAGTACGGATCCGACAAGTAGCAGGGGGAGTTTTTACGACGACAATGTGACAAGCAGCAATCCACGCAGGCTCTGGGAGACATAGAGGAGGACATGCCGACTCTTCAATGCTTAGGACAAGAGAATGTTGATTTAATTCGTATACACCAAAGCATGGACTGGTCTGGAACCGGAATAGGAGAAAAAGAGGAAGTCGATCACTTCGTAAAGGAAGAAATAGCAGTGGATTTGGGGGAATTACAGACTAGACAGGAAGGGGACATTTGTAGTAATCTAGTGGAGAAAATAGTTTCCAATTTGTCTTGGACGGAAGGAAAAAAAGAGTTGGTGCCAAAATTAGTTCCTCTTGTTGGCATCACATGGGATCAGGTACCAGCACCACCACTCCAGATATAGCTATTTCATTTACCAGATTTTATATCAAGTGAAAAAGTTCAAGTTGCTGGGGTGTCTCATCCTATCAGAGAGAAATTTGATTTTTGGGTCTTGAAGTATGGCCTCCAAATAAGTTGTAGACACTTACCCATCCCACTTGCTACTACGACAAGATTTGGTAGGATAAATTCTGTTATAAAGATGAAACGACCAGCAAGGGGAGCAATAGTGGTAGGGCTGAATGAACTTGTTGGAGGTGCCTTAGTTACGTTTGAAAATTGTGTTGTAGTTCTAAAGGGAGGCTGGACAAGCAGGAGCCGAGTATGGTGTTGGTTGACATACGTACAGATTGGTCCTGAGTTGGATGAACTCCTCCACAATGATGCCGATGCTACTCCCAGGATGCAGTTTTTTCAGTTGGATATGGTTTTGAATGGACGGGTAATAACATGTTCATTTACACCAATTGTTGCTGACCACCTATGCCTAAAGAAGTTTCACTGTATTCCAGCTGCTGATGTTATAAAGGAACTTGAATTTTCTCTTGTTGTTTCCTTGCAAAGGATGGTTTAAGAGATGGAAATACCGTTTTTGGGTACCGTGGAATTCTCTATTGGGACATTAGTAATGTTGACAAAATTCTGCTTACTGGAAGGTCTGTTTTTACTCCAGAAATCTGGTGTTTAGCCCAATTAAAAGTGGCCAAAAAGGTGGCGTCAACTCTGTACAAGGAATTGTGGTTTGTGGAAGGACTATACACTTCTAGTCCGTTGTTTGGAGCAGCTGTTGGGACTATGTATGGGGAGTTGAAGGCAGAACTTATTAATACAGTCACTTTAAGAAATGTTGTAATTGTTACCCAACAGTTACCATATTATCACCCACACCAAGACCATGAGAGAAGGCACTTTGGAAGATTTTTCTTACAGCAGCAATGATGCTTTAAATGCTGAGCATTCCATTGATCAAACATTGGGGCTTTTGTCGCAGGGCTCTTTTATATTTTGAAGACACACTTTTGGATGAGAACGATTTGGAAACAAGATTCACTTGGGTAGCAAGGCCGAAGTTTACCTTACCAACAAGGGGATTCCAATCCACTTGCACTGGGCGTCTTAATTTTCCTGAGTGTGTTGCTGATTTCTAATGATTATGCAATGATGCCGAGGCCTCCACCGAAGCCGCCACCGGGTGCTGCTGTCCCAATGCACAGCCGAGCAAAGATTGAGTTGTTCCACATTGAGGACAAGGTGGTTTTTAAGTGGGAGAGAATTGTTAGGAATATAAGGGACTGCCAGGTGTGGGTTGTACTTGGGATATTGTGTTGCCTACTGTTGGCAGCTGTTTTTGGCTAGGTTGTTTGTTAGTGGGTTAAGGGCTGGTGACAGCTGTAAATAGGCTGTTAGAGTTTGTTAGTTGGTTATAGGGCAATATTGTATTTTGTAATTACATTGCCAGTTGTGGCAGTGGGCTGGAGGGGTTTTAAAGTGGCAGCAGGGGGTTGGGATAAAACACAAACTGATATTTGGGAGTTTTCCACAGTAGGCTGCTGTGTGGGCTGGTACGTTGGGATGTTCCAGTAAAGAATCAATGGAGTGGTCTTCCACAGGTTCCTCACTCTCCTCTCTTATTTTCTTCTTCCTCCACTCCTATATTCTTCTCTCCCATCCTGCTGTATTTCTGCTGTATTTCTGCTGCATATATACTGTGGATTTTAGCAATATAATTCTGTTTCACTTCCAGTTCTCTCCCTCTCTCATTTTTTTACATAACATTTTCTTATTTTCATTAACTTCAAAAATCTTCAGAACTGGAAGCAAGACATCTTCAACATTTTCATGATCCAACACTGTGATTCCAACCTGCAAATCTTGTCCCTGTTTAGATGCGCGTGATTGGCTTGGCAGGAAGACATTCGGTTTAAAGACTATTTCAAACTGGACTTAAAGAACCTTTTTCAGGGTTGTTTTAGCAGAGATGCACCGACTATCCAATAGCATATGACAGAACCATCAAACATCCAGAAGGCCCATCAGCTACTTGGTGGAGTCCCACCGGGTATCCGGTGCGATCAAACAGTGTGTAGGTAGTTCCAACAGCATGACCGACTACATGGTCGAGGCTACTGGGTATCCAGTGGCGTTTGGATTGCTAGTCCGATGATGCTTTTATGATGATCAAAATGCGTTTCGTTCGGATCTTAAATGTCATGGCTTGATTCATTGGACCCAGACATCCTTGGAGGCTATAAAAGGAGGCTTCAAACTTAATTTAATTTGTAGTGCGCGTCCAACGAAAGGCTGTTTGATCTTCTACGGATTCATAATCTCTCAAGGGATTCAAAGCTCCATCTTCCTCGTTCAAAGTAGAATCAAAGAGATCATGCATTCATCAACCACGAAGATCAAGACACCGAATCAAGAAGGGCGTGTTCTTCAACAACTTCATCCACCATTGACATTCTTGTTCACTCTCCTCCATGCCCCTTTCTCTCCCTCCCTTTAGAGCCTTTTTTTCTAAAACCCCTTGGCTCTGGCTTCTTATCCTTTCTCTTTCCCTATTTCCATCTTGATTTAATTTCTTCGTGAGAGAGTGAAGATCGTGCATTGTAAAGGGCTTGCAATTAAGTAAGTCATCTATTTCACCTCCCCCTCTATTTCTTTGGTTTTTGGTTATCCGTTTAAACCAAGGGTTTTTGGTTTTTGGTTCTCCCTTCAAACAGGGGATTGTGGTTCTTCTTACTCCCTTAAAAGCAAGGGTTTTTGAGGTTCTTGGTTTCCATTGAAAACAAGTGTTTTTGGTTTCTTGGTTCCTGTTTAAACCAAGGGGTTTATTATATTGAACCTCATGATTGTTCTCGTGGGGAGGAGATATAGGGGTACCTTCGGGTACTATTGCCAAACTTCTTTATCAAATCGCTCGTTTCCTTTTACTTACGACATTTTAATTTTCCGCAATGTTTTCACATTATTGCCTTATTATTTCCACTATGCTTTATTTTGGTTAATTTCAATTGATTGTATTGCATTGTCGTATCTTTTATTGCATCAATTTATTTATTAAATTTATTTTTTAAAAGGGAAATTCACCCCCTTTCCAATTTCTTATCTCTGACCCACATTTGGTATCTCAAAGGGTTCTTTGATTTTATTTCAAAATTTCCTTTTGAAAATCCTATTTTTTTTGTTTTCCAAAATTGTTTTGGATTTTCAAATCCGATTTTCAATATTCAATTTTAAATTGACATCTACTTCTTTTATGCATGCTCCTTTCTTTGATGGTTCAAATTATTCATATCGGAAAACTCATTTGTCTATTTTCTTTTAAAGTATTGCTTGTCCTCTTTAGAAGATGGTTATGCATGGTTATTGGTAAAGATTTTTACAGTCGAGGACAACTAAGGACAAAACAGCTAGGAAGACTCCCTAAAAGGGAGCACCTGATGTTGCAAAAATGTTAGGAGCAACGAAGCAAAGAACAGATCACAAAAGAGTAAAAAGGGAAAAAAACAAGGGCACAGGGATTTATGTGGTTCGGGAATAATCCCTATGTCCATGGAGAGGCAGAATAACTTCATTATGAAAAATCCGGTAGCATAATTTACAGGAGTTTCTCACACACCGAAACCCTAGCTCGAAAATGGGCTAAAGTAGAGGAAGAAACACTATTCCACCAACCTCAAAAAGTCCACATCGCTACTGTGAAAGGCGGCCGCTCAAATCAAAAGTACTATAGTGGCTGTCAGCTGGAAGTCCGCGTCGCTACAACGTCTGGTGCACAGCACGGGCCACAAGCATTCGACCCAACCAGATCGAGCTACACCAATCCAACACCTGAGTCATTACAGAGTGTTATTCTGTACATTCTAGAGTGTTCTTCTCTCATTCGTTGTATTTCTGTTTGTAATTATGCTTGTATTTCAAAGAACAACTTTGGTCCATCAGATACCGGACAAATCAAAGGTCATTCTCGCTTAGAATTGTATGGTGGGAGTCGCAGTACACTAGTTCAAAATTATGGTGGAATTTTATTTGGAATTGGAATGGTTAGCGTTTAAAGTAGAACTAATGGAGTGATTTGATGGGCCGGAAGATCGGAATCTGTACACAGAAGTGGTGGATACTTACAGTGAAACCCGCCTGCCAGTAATCATTGATGAATCAGGTGCGCTGTTTCATGTTGACAGTGACACAAAAATATCGGACAAGAGGGTGACGTTGCGGGTGATACTTCCACTTTTGTCACTAACTATGCCGCACAAGACGAAATACGCGGCGTAAGAAGTTGGCAACGTCGATGGCGAAGCACAGACACTGGGCCGCATTGAAGCTAGGTGCTTGGGCCGACGCACGGGTGACATGTGGAATTGTTGGCCAATAACAAACCTGGAAACGTTCTTTTGGATGGTAATTTCACGAAGGAGCCACACGAGGAGCACACAACTACCGATGGAAACACTGCCAACTTCCCACATCGGGGAGGAGTTTTGCTGGATTCATCTGGAGGCAGGGGAAGATTTGATGCGGGATTACCTCAATGGAACCACGTCGAACATTCATTGGGAGGTGTGATTGCAGTCAAAATGTTGCATCGCCTGAAGATGCAGTTGTTACAAAATTGGACTCCCGAAGCGAGGACCCTACCGGCCCCATCGACAACATATCAGAAAACAGTGGCACGATCGGAGGTGGGTGGGGAATTGAAGGCGCTGGGATTGAATATGAGAACACCAGTGACTCTCATTTACATAATACAGGGAAATCAATCATCTTTATTTGAGGAGGATGCATGATAGTTTTGGCAGGAGCCACACGTTGAGTCACACATAGTGGTTTGCAGCGAGGGTCATGGGGAGGGCCACACAACTATTTCAATTGGGTTGAGAGCACTTGGAGGGGGACCTCACAACATAGTGGGCAGCAGCATCACACACGATTGGTGCGCAACGCGGGAAGGAATATACGGGAGATTTCCTAGAGGGTAAGTGAATTCAGGGTGCGTTGCCAAGAGGAGATGCAACCCTATGGAGCAGGGAGGACCATTTAGCAAATTGCTTCGCGATTTTGGGGTCTGCAATCAGTTTCTTTTCCTTATCAGGACTGATTTTCAAGGCGCGATGAGTGATAAAGTCCTTGTCACGATCTGGCCCAATGAGGCCCGAATCACGACTACCCCAAGTCGGCCTCTAATAGGCTAGGGGTTGGCGATCACCACCGAGTAGTCATATCACACAAATGGGAGACATGAGTCTAATGTACCCATACACACGCACACATATCCAAAACCATATAATTCTGAAATGTAAACAACTGAAACCAATAAATGAATACATCTATGATCCCAAAACTTAGAGTATGACGATAAAGTACTAAAAGCGAAAAAAGGGCTAAATACAAGCCCAACCAAAAACTGCCGAGAGTCCAACCTGCTCCAAGGGCGAGGACTACTATAAAATGAATCCACTCGAAAAACACCTCGGTCTTTCAACCTAAAGCTACGCTCCACTAGTTCCTTGTCCTCTCAGGACACCGTTAAAAGGGTCGTCGTCTGCATATGACAGAACACATACAGGCAAAGCCCATTCCCGGGTGAGCATAACAATACCCTGTAGCACACCCCCAAAACACTAAACATGAATCAACAATAATAATAACTCATAACAAAGATATAACAATCAATGCATAACAAAAAGAACCCAGATATACTCAGGAAGGACACTGCGCCTCCAAGCGGTCACAACTAAACTGCAAGCCATAGAAATCTGCTCGAAGCAATGCTTGTTCCAGGAGAATCCACTTCATGAGCCATGCCATCATCGAAGACACTCATCCAAGAGGTCATGATCATTGGGCCCCGCCCAAAAAATCTCACTTTTCTCAGAAGACCCCGAAACACGGATAGAGAATCACACCCAGGACCACTGAGAACAAGATCTCTTGTTAAGAGCATCTGCCGCCATGTTCCCCTTCTCAGGAGTATAGGCATCCTGGAATTCAAGTTAAGATCTTTGCGAGATAAGATATACTTGAGACTCTTGTTGTCACGAACCAACCCGGGTCAACCATGAACTGGTCACCCAAACCGGTCTGCGACATGTACCGAAGGGCGTTCCCGATCCCCACGGGCTGACAACTAGTGTCGGGCATCAAATATAAATTGAGTGGTAACGGTTTCAGCCCAATAACCAGGATCAAAAAAATAAACTAATCAAAATGAGCACGCAACAACAACCCACAACTGAACATAAACAAATAAACAGCTAATCGAGATACAATATGCAACTAAACAGATTGAAGGCTAAAAAAAGGAAAATGAAACTGAGAACATACTAAAACTGGACCAAGCTAACACTATCTCCATGTGACATCTTGGTCACCTCTAACCACAGGACCAAACCTGCTCCAACCACGAGCACCTGAGCTAAGAAACCTGAACAAATTCTGAACTTGCAAAATAGCTCGGGTCTACCGACACCGAGTGGTATAGGTAGGGTGTGAGCTAACAGCTCAGTAGGCAATCACCACAAAGTTCAAGTGTTTCATTTCCCAAAATATTCCATTAACACTAGTTTGAAATGCAATTGTAAAAATAGATTTTTCATATTTTATTATACAACTGCAACTTTACCGTTTTATAGGTCAACACACGACACCATCCATTTTTCAAGAAAACTACCATTTTATTACAAAAACCCAAACCAAACAATACTAGTAACAATTTTAAAAGGAACAACTTTAAATGGAAAACAGTTTCAAAGAATGACACTTTAAATAAAAAGCACTTTTAAAATTACCAACCCAACCTACCGTATGTCAACGGGAGGTGCAATATAATCATTGAGCACTAGTCACGGGAACACCCTTAGGCACTAGTTAGTTGTGAGCCCCAAGTACCCCATATCTCGGTGAAAGTAACCATAATGAATATATGTTCTCGTGAACATGAGTCAGCATCACATTTCATAAACCACCACTTGCCCATCACAAACCCATTCTTGAAAACTTATGCACATCGAAACATTTACAAATCACTTCTAAAACCATGAGGAACACCACTTCTTCGAGAATTTGGTAAACAACCCTTTCCACATTTTAGGAAAAAATAGGCAACTCTAAAAACATGTTAAACGGGCCTTTATGTTTACACACCCAAACCAAAACATTTCCAAATCATTTATAAAACCATCTTCAAATGTGAAATGCCAAATGACCCCTTAAGCCAAAAAAATTTCAAAACACACACACCAAAATCCAAACGGGAATACCCCCCAAGATTCATTTTTAAACCATATTTAGAAACCACACGAAGGATCCAACATTATTTAGAAAACAAGAACCATTTTGGAAACCAATATTTCAAGGAACCCGGTTTAATGGACCATCATTTGAGGGAACAACCATGCGTGCACCTAGTGCACCCATGGATGTGCCAACATCCAATTGTACACCAAACATCCAAGAGGGCACCCAAAAACCTTTCCCACAAAACCTACCATTTTCTTTAAAATCACATCCAACCATCCACATTATTTAGGGAATGTAAAACAAGCCCCTTATAACCCTGAAACTCTTTTTAAAACATTTTAACACATTTAACAAGCTAAAACATTACCAAACCATACGCACCAAATCAAGTTCACAAACAAGAAAACCATACGCACCAAATCAAGTTCACAAACAAGAAATAACCATCACACCATAATCAAGGCTAAATATTTCATAACCCCCCCCCCATTTAACTTTAAAATAACAATGACACTTTAAACAATAACCCTCAGTGTTATAAACCTATGCATTTTAGAAAAATCCCTTTGAAAACTATTTTTTGTAAATTCTACCAACATGAAATCACCATTTTCATCAATCCATAGATATATTAGAGGTGTTAAAGACATTTAAAAATTAAAGGAAAACACACAAGTGCCCGTGGAGTGTTCCGAAAAGGAAAAAGTTGGAAACGCCTACCTCAACCATGTGCGGATGGGACAAAACTCCAAGGAGATGAAGAATCGAGCCTTACAGACAATCTGCACACCCTAGACACAAGAGAACAACCCAAAATCAGCCAACCCTAAGGCTAGGGTTCGGCCAAACAAGATCCAAGACAAAGGAGAGCAAATAAATGAGAGAGGGGGAGAGGATAAGAGGAATGAGGAAGATTTGACGAAGAACCACCGACCTTTGTTGAGAAATAGCCCAAAAAAATGAACCAAAATGATGGATAATGAAAGGGGAGACACCTCTGGTCGATGCCCAACTATTAGGGATTCATTTTGGAGGTGGAATCACCCAAAACGGAACTCTAGGTCAAAAGTTATTAAGATCGTAAGTGGCTGCACGGTTTTGCTGCACTATTTTGTAAACTGTGCGAGGGCTAATGGAAAACTTCTGCAACTTTGAAGGGTTAGGTTGCACGGTTTGGGAAAAACATGCTCAAACCGTGTGACCCCAAAAATTGGCCAAAACCCCTCAAATTACACCCCGAACACTAGGGATGTTCACCCAATGATCCATGAATGTTTTAAACACAAATTAGTGACATCGTGGGTGTCACAAACTTCCCAACACGTCACTTTCTCCCACTACCTTTCACTATAACCATGATTTGGGTTAGAAGAAAACAAAGACCACCAAAACACAAGGACCTTTTTTGGACACTCAACCCGAACATCAACCAAAATATCCAATATCGAGAAATAAACAAAAACAAATGAAAACCATGGTTGGGGTGTGACAATTCTTCTCACTACAAACACTTTCTGCCCCCCAAAAGTCACCCAGCTGAAGGTTAACCATAACATGAATCCATGCCCGATCAAATCCAAGAGAAACCATGAACTGCAGGGTTACTATTCACTCCACAAGTCACACTCGACCGATCAAGCCGAAACTACATCACAAGAATGAGGGGAGAAAACGAGGGGGTTCTCCCCACCACAAAGACTAGGCTAATACGAACAACATTAAATCCCCAAAAAACACCCTTACTGCAACCAGGAACTAGGGATTTTAATATTTTAAAGTTTCTGGGAATCTCACATGGTTTGGCCGCACGGTTTACCAAATCGTGCACCAATCGTGCACGAGCTACTGGAAAGAAGGGGCACCCCGCACGACTTGGCCGCATGGTTTCAAAACTGTGTGCCAACTGTGCGCCAACCGTGACAACGCCTCTATCTAAAAATGACACCAAGCCGCACGGTTACCGGGGAAAGGTGCATGGTCTCCTATAATAGTGCGCAAACCGTGGGCAGGATAAAAATTCACCCGAAACTCCCAAAATTTGAAAATTTTAATCGGGACTCCACCCGAACTTCCTTGTACAAGATGGACATTACTACCATCGAAACATGGAACCTCCCACACGAACCGAACCCACAATACATCAATTTTAAAAAACTCAAGCATCTCTAAATGAGCACTGTTGAAAGTTAAAACTGAGACCAGCCTACAAAAAGGCAAGACACATTCAAAAGGGGAACGTAAAATTCAGAAGGCCACATTCAAATAGTCTCAACCACTTGGGTTACAAAAGAAAAAGTCCATCATAACTTTACAACGAAATGATGAACATACATACACCAACAAGAAAGCAAGAACAAATAAACTTTAAATATCTCTTTCCCAAAACTCAAGGCAAAAACCGGAACAAGGTTTCACTCACCCTTAGAAACCCATGACTGTGTGTGAGCCTCACCTCGAGACCTATGGTTGGGGCTCTGATGACTGAAGCATATCCTTCCTCACAATAAGGAATGAGCATCCCCAATAACACTCCTTTTGGAGGTATGCGACAAGATGAAAACCAACTTCTATTGGTCCAAAAGTGGACCCTTAAACAAACCCAAGACAACATGGACTTTAACAAACTCGGAAGTTCCCAACAACCCAAAGACATGCTCTGCTTCCTTCAAACCACTTCACTACCTCTAATGGTCCTCTATCACTTCGAAGGACATGAGACAACCGAGAATAATAAAAAAACTAGGCAGGATTCATTGAAAATTTTAGGGACCTTTCTGGGCGGCATATTCCGAACAATACAAAGAACACCAATTAAAAACCAACATCAATTCGAAGCACGTTCATAAGGGACATCTCAAGCCCAAAAAAAGGCCCACAAACCAAAAATATACAAACACAACAAAAAATAACCTTTCCAAAAACCACCATTTCATTTAAAATTCAAAACTTCCTTCTCCCAATGCCACTTTCCAAATGCCGAAACCCACTTTTCACAAAACAAAATCCATATCACTTTCAAATTCACTTTGGAAAAATAAGGCCATGCCTTTGATTTCAATCACTCACCCATGGTATCCTATGAACCATCACATATGTGCCCATCCACATCTACTTACATCATCAACACACAAGTTCCAACCTACATTTTCCAAACTCTCACATATGTGAACTTTCATAAGGATTACCAAGGGTCACACATTTCTTTACCCCATCAGAACCTAAGCATTTACCAATTTCAATCCAAAACACTTTTATTTAAAACCCTTTATACCAATTTAAAAACCACTTGAAATAAATCATTTTTCATTTTAATAAATTGGTTTCATTTTAAATGATTACTCACATTAACCAAGACTAAAATGAAACATGACTCAAGCCAAACCACCGGAATGAGGAACTAGTGTTTATGCCTAACTTGGAGACATGGTTGTGGGCCATGCTCCAAGTAAGCCATAACACTAAGAGGACTTTGAACCGTGTACTTGGACTCCACATGGGTCACTACTCCATGTGAGCTCACAACGTGATACTTGTTCGCCTCTGTTGTCATCCCCTAATCCAAAACAAAGACAATAGACTCAAATCCCGGATTTCCCATGGTAACTCAAGGTTCAGAACGAGCAAAGGTTCATGACGCCCTTCTCGTACCTACCTCCCGAGTCCCAACAACCCTAATCTCCAACTACCAGACACCCCAAATAACAAGGCCCGCCTCTGATACAATTTTGTCACGAACCAACCCAGGTCGACCATGAACCGGTCACCCGAGCCGGTTCGCAACATGTCCCGAAGGGCGTTCCCGATCCCCACGGGCTGAGAACTAGTGTCGGGCATCAAATATAAATCGAGTGGGAACAATTTCAACTCAATAACCAGGATCAAATAAATAAACTAATCAAAATGAGCATGCAACAACAACCCACAACTGAACATAAATAAATAAACAGCTGATCCAGATACAATATGCAACTAAACAGACTGAAGAATAAAACAAGCAAAATGAAACTGAGAACAAACTAAAATTGGACCAAGCTACCACTATCTTCACATGACATCTTGGTCACCTCCAACCACAAGACCAAACCCACTCCAACCACTAGCACCTGAGCCAGGAAACCTGAACAAATGTTGAACCTGCAAAACAGCTTGGGTCTACCGACACCAAGTGGTATAGGTAGGGTGTGAGCTAACAGCTCAGTAGGCAATCACCACAGAATCCAAGTGTTTCCTTTCCCAAAATAGTCTATTAACACTAGTTTGAAATACAATTATAAAATTATATTTTTCATATTTTATTAAACAACCAAAACTTTACCATTTTATAGGCCAACACACGCCACCATCCATTTTTCATGAAAACTATCATTTTATTACAAAAACCCAAAACAAACAATACTAGTAACAATTTTCAAAGGAACAACTTTAAATGGAAAACAGTTTCAAAGAATTCCACTTTAAAGACAAAGCACTTTTAAATTTACCAACCCAACCTACCTTATGTCGACAGGAGGTGCAATATAATCATTGAGCACTAGTCACTGGAACACCCTCAGGCACTAGTCAGTTGTGAACCCCAAGTACTGCGTATCTCAGTGAAGGTAACCATAATGAATATCCGTTCTTGTGCACACGAGCCACTAGTAGGAGAATCATTCATAACCTAGTGGTCCCCAATATCATCATCATCATAGTTTAGTTAGTGTTGTCATCGTCAATCTTTCTACGTGAAATAGGGACGGAACCACTCCAGATCACTAGCATACTAGTACAGGTCAACCCACCTAGATACCCGGGTTTCCCTTTTGTGCTAAAAAAAGTTCCACATCACATGATACCACTTACACAATTCATCAACCAAACCAAGCATCACATTTCATAAACCACCACTTGCACATCACAAACCCATTCTTGAAAACTTATGCACATTGAAACATTTGCAAATCACTTCTAAAACCATGAGGAACACCACATTTTAGAAAAAACAGGCAACTCTAAAAACATTCCAAATGGGCCTTTATGTTTACACACCCAAATACATTTACCAAAACATTTCCAAATCATTTCTAAAACCATCTTGTGTGAAATGCCAAATGACCCCTTAAGCCAAACATTTGTCAGAACACACACCAAAAGCCAAATGGGCATACCCCCCTTGAGATTCAATTTTAAACCATATTTAGAAACCATATGAAGGACCCAACATTATTTAGAAAACCATAACCATTTAGGAAATTCAAGGAACTCGGTTTAATGCACCATATTCATTTGAGGGCACAACCATGTGTGCAACTAGTTCACCCATGGATGTACCAACATCCAATGGTACACCAAACATCCAAGAGGACACCCAAAAACCTTTCCCACAAAACCCACTAGTTTCTTTAAAACCACATCCAACCATCCACACTATTTAGGGAACGTAAAACAAGCCCCTTATAACCATGAAACCCTTTTTAAAACATTTTAACACATTTAAAAAGTTAAAACATTACTAAACCATACACACCAAATCAAGTTCACAAACAATAAATAACCATCACACCATAATCAAGGCTAAACATTTCATAAAAACCCCCAATTTAACTTTAAAAGAACAATGACACTTTAAACAAACCCTAGGTGCTATAAACCTAGGCATTTCACACAAATCCCTTTGAAAACCTATTTTTTTGTAAATTCTAACAACATGAAATCACCATTCGCATTAATACATAGATATATTAGAGGTGTGAAAGACATTTAAAAATTAAATGAAAACACACAAGTGCCCATGGAGTGTTCCGAAAAGGAAAATAGTTGGAAACGCCTACTTCAACCATGTGTGGATGAGACAAAACTCCAAGGAGAGGAATAATCGAGCCTTACAGACAATCCGCACACCCTAACTGCAAGAGAACGACCCAAAATCAGCCAACCCTAACCCTAGGGTTCGGCCAAACAAGATCCAATCCAAATGAGAGCAAAGAAATGGGAGGGGGAGAGGATAAGAGGAATGGGGAAGATTTGATAAAGAACCACAGACCTTTGTTGAGAAATCACTCAAAAAATGACCCAAAACGATGGATAATGAAGGGGGGCGCCTTTGGTCGATGCACAACTGGTAGGGCTTAATTTTGGAGGTGAAATCACCCAAAACAGAACTCTAGGTCAAAAGTTATTAAGTCCGTAAGTGGCTGAACAGTTTTTTAAACCGTGCACAAACCGTGTGAGGGCTACTGGAAAACTTCTGCAACTTTGCAGGGTTAGGTTGCATGGTTTGGGCAAACCATGCTAAAACTGTGCTACCCCAAAAATTGGTCAAAAACTCTCAAATTACACCCCAAATACTAGGGATGTTCACCCAATGATCCATGAATGTTTTAAACACAAAGTAGTGACACCGTGTGTGTCACAAACTCCCTAACACGTCACTTTCTCCAAATATCCTTCACCATAACCATGATTTGGGTTAGAAGAAAACAAAGACCACCAAAACACAAGGACTTTTGTTGGACACTCAACCCGAACATCAACCAAAATATCCAATATTGAGAAATAAACAAAAACAAATGAAAATCGTGGTTGGGGCGTGACACTTGTGGTCAGAGGAACGATAAACCGATCGCCCATAAGGTAGTGTCGCCACATATTCAAGGAGAAGACTCACGTTGCCAGCTCAAGATTGTGGGTCACGTAGTTCTGCTCATACGGTCTCGACTTCTTGGACTCATAGGCAATCATTTCCTGCATCTGCATTAGAACACAACCAATCCCGGTCCCTGATGCATTGTAGAACACTACGTACTCGACACCCTCCTCTGGAAATCTCAAGATAGGAGCGCTCGTCATGCTTCCCCTCAACTCCTGAAAACACTGCTGACACCTTTCCGTCCACACGAGAGGCTTCCCCTTTCTGGTCAAAGCTGTCAAGGGTGATACCACACTAGAGAAATAGGGTACAAACCTTCGATAGTGCCTAGACAACCCAAGGAAACTCCGCACCTCGGTAACACTCTTGGGTGGCTCTCAAGCTAGCATTGCCTCAACCTTCATCGGGTGCACTGCCACTCCTACCTCTGAGATGATGTGTCCCAGGAAATGGAACCCTTGAATCGAAAACTGAAACTTTGAGAGCTTCCATGAAACTTCGAGAGCTTCCCATAAATTTGGTGCTCTCGAAGTGTGTTCAGGACTATCTTCACGTGTCATGCATGCTTTTCCTTGGATGTTGAGTACACTAGGATATCATCGTCCTGAGGTGTAAGTCAATTTAGAAGTCTAGCTCTCAGCAGGGAGGTAAGCGTGACACATCCTTAGGAAAGACTCCTCGTACTCCGCCACTACTACAGGGAACTGGGTAGCCCATAGCATCCACTGCTAAATAGACATGATACCCAACTGATGAGTAATCGGCTGCACTCTTCTATGTGTGAGCTCGTCCTGCTCCTCCAAGGTTTCCTTTTCACCCGAAAAGGCGGAAAACTTGAGTGGCCAGTCCTCAACCACCTGGGGTTTTGGCTCACCCCGAAACCTAGGAGGTTGGTGCCTCTTGAACTCATGCAGCACACTCAGCCTACGTGAATCCTCAGTTGGCAGTGCTAGCAATAACTGCTGCTCAACGGGTGGTGGTATAGGTGGTAATCCACCCAGAGGTGCTATCTCCGGTATAGGTCATTGTACCAATGCCTCGTCACTCGGCGGATCATCCTCGTGATCATGCAATGCAATTCTTCCTGACTGTCTTTGCAGAGGTATCCTGAAATAGACAAGATGTACCACAGTCAAAAAGTATATCCAAGGAGCTGACTCTAGGACATAAAAACCACAACCCATTCCTATATGATGCATGAACCAGTGTTTTTCCTGCAACCAATGTCTACATTTACCAATTTGAAAAACAGGTGATCAGAGTCCTGGTGTATGGATACGTCGGTCGTCACTCCAATACTGGAGTCTTTGGCCTGAAAGTCGAACTCGAAACATTTAACATCATTGCCCCAAACCAATCTCACGGAATTTGGTCCTATGGTAGAACCAACTGCTCTGATACCACTCTGTTATGACTAGACCCAACGGGGCTCGAATCACGACTACCCTAAGCCCGCCTCGCAATAGGCCAAGGGTGGATGACCAAACCTGAGTCGACATATCACAAAAATGGGAGGTATTGGCCTAATGTATCTGTACACACGCACAAATTTTCAAGACAATGCGATGCTGAAATGTAAACAACTAAAACCAATGCATGCATACATCTATGATCCCACAACTGAGTACGGTCGTAAAATATTGAAAGTGAAAAAGAGGCCAAATACAATCCCAACCAAAAATTGTAGAGTCCAACTTTCTCGAAGGGTGATGACTACTCTCAAATGTAACCACCCAGAAAACACCTTGGTCTGTCAAGCTATGCTCCACCAGCTCCCTGTCCTCCCAGGACACCATCAAAACACTCGTGGAATTGATCCGCGTTCTACCAAGATATGAGAACATGATGAAATTTCACAAATTAAACGTCTTACATGGAGTTTGGATCAATTAATGATGAACTGTTCTGCGGTGTTGTCATTGGCGAGATTTACGAAATCCATAGGCGCACAATCCTCGATCCGATCTGATTCGATGTTGTCTGCCAATGATCCTCTAACGGCTCCTCTTCAGCGGTTCCTCTCATTCCCTAGGTTATGCGACTAACCCTAGGGTTGGGGCATAACCGTGTTCAAGTAGCGGAAGAAGGTTTCTACATCAAATAAAATAAAATAAACCAATCAATTAAATAATTTTATTAATTCCATGCTTGTGGAAACTTTTCCACAAATGCCTGACGCCGGCAAAATTTATGTCACACTTAGGGTAAAATATGTGTTATGAACTCAATAGTGCCTTTGGATTTCTGATTTGGGGCCTCGTTCAAGAGTTATTCCACCTTTTCAAGAAAACTGCACACGCATGATATTAATATATTTAAAAAAAGAATCTTTTGAAACCAAACAAACCAAAAAGAACCTAGCTTTTAAAGAAATCAAGGATTATGATTCTTCTGAAATTGAATCCGATAGTGAAAGTGAGATTGAACGCTTGACGAGAAGATTAAATAAAATGCACAAGTTAAAGAAAAGGAATAAATCCTTTCGACGAGCTAAAAAAAAGATCAAATTGATGTTTTGGATGTAATCTGCTTCGATTGAAAGAGGGGCTATATCAAGCCAGATTGTCCCTTGACCAAAAAGTCTAAATACAAGAAGCAAGATAAGAAGACTCTAAAGGTATCAACTTGGAGCACTAGCGAAGTCTCTATTTCAACTTATGAAACTAGCAACTCAGCTCCTAAGTGCCTCATGACCCATCTTGAGGTTGGTGAAGAGGTTACCTCCCACTCCTTCACATTCTTTTTTCTTCTTGCTCTTATTTTTCTGAAAATAAAATTGAAATATTTTGTCAACAACTTATTTCAAAATATGAGAATCTTTTAAAAACGTATAAGCAAGTTCTTAATGAATAAGATCTTCTTTCAAAGGAAAAAAGATGATTTGATTTCAAAATTAAAAAATCAACCTGATGTTGAAGTTTTCAAAACCGAAATCAAGGATTTCAAAAGCTTTCTTTTAATGTTCACCCATCTTTGATTCTCAATGTTTTGAAAGCAATAATCATAGTTTTCGTTTTTCAAATGATAATTCAACTTCTTAAAAAATAACTTATTTGTGAATGGTGTTTTTGAAATTAATTTTTGCAAATATTGTCGTAAATATGAGCATAAGGTATGGAAGACCCAAATCGATCCATATTTATTTAAAATCTAAGCAAGTTCAGGTCCATAAATTTGTGTCCATGCCCAAATCATCTTGTGCTAACATTTTCGGACCCCCAAGGGTACCAAAAATCTCCTTTAAATAATTTCTTGCAGGGCTTTGCCATCAGATTCCATTGATCTATCAAATTGTGGATTCTCTTTAAAAGATGGTGTTTAACCCTCTGAATTGATTGATTAACTCTTTCTACCTTGAGTTTAATGTTTTATTCTCTAAGGGGGAGCCTGCCTCTTTTCTTTTCTAGAATCTTTGGGTATCAAACCTTTGTCACCACTATATTATCCCTTTCTCCTATTTTCCTTGTTTCAAGAGTGAAATGTATGGCATCCCTGAAGTAAAAAAGTTGTCTCACACAAATATGGTTATACCCCAGCCTTTCCACGAACAATACTTCATCCCTTTGCATGCCCTTGAATTTCATCTTTTCTTTCCTGGAAGCATTGATTTGGAGTTTCTCCATCATTGTTAAAATTTAGAGTTCCATCCTCAATGTGTTCAATGTTTTTTCAAAAAAAAACATTGCTTCCATTCAAGTGGGAACAACATCGGTTGTCGAGTGTCCATACATAATCTCCATCACTAGTATTAAGAGAAACCTCAATAATGGGCCTTTTTTGACCATCAATTAAGGATATCCCTGTTTCAATTTCATCTTTAATATATAAATAACCACCTTCCTCTAATAAAGAAAATTGATTTTGGAATGTCATCTCACGCTTTGGTTCTCCTTGTTGAATCGTTCATGGAGTTGAATCACACCTTCTCACGAGTACATTTTTCGGTCTCCTTGATGAAAAATTAACCACATTTTCAATATACATTTCACATAAAAACAAAAACGTAGAACAAAAAAATACCTTTGAAAAGGAATGTGAATTTAAAATGTCTTTTCTTTTCTTTGTGGGATTTTAGCTACTTTCGTCTTCAGTGTGATAGAACAAAATCATTGAATAGACCAAATTTCCAAAACAATAGTATATTGACATTTGTTTTCATTCTGTTGTAATCTTTTGCGCAACAATCGCCTTTTTGGGCTTACCAAAATACTCTTTTTTGGGCACAACAACTATATTTCTTACATGAGGCTTCACCTTTTAATGATGTTTATCATACCCCAAACCTTCTTTTCCTTGTAAGGGTGGTGGTTGTTTTTATATGAAGTTCTCAAGATTTCATGTTGATTTTCAAACCTTTCCTTTAGCTTTCTCATCAAGTATACTACCAATCATCGGATTTTTTTGCTGGAGATACTAGTTGTTGATCCACCGACAGATAATTTCAAGTGATCCTCAAGATTTCTCCTTCCACCATTCGACCTCAAAATGTTCAATGTGTTTGTTCATTTCGCTAACCATAGATGTTAATCCTTCGATGATTATAGTCTATTCCTCCACTTTGATCTTGATATGAAACAAATTCTTTGGACTCTCAGATTTTCTAGATCGGTGGATTTAAACATCAACCCTTAAGTCGTCAATTTATTATTGTTGTCGTTGAATGTAAGCCTTGCAACCTTGAAAAATAGCATTAGCCTTCTTTTTTTCAATTTTATTCGACATAAATCTCTTCCGAAGCAAGATCTAGTCCAAATTTTAAAACACTTTCTTGTTCATTGTTTTCTTCAATGAATTTTTTAGAGTTGGAATAATTGAAAATAATGACCATAACATCTATAGGATGTTGGATACAAACTCAACCCCACATCGGTTTTTGCAAGCAGTGGTGGGTGACATGTAAGTTTTCATGAGCCAATTCTCCTATCGTCGATTGGTTTTAGGACGAAACACCAGAAGGGCTCGTGCATTGGGCCTGAAAGGTCCGGGCTAAGGAGGAATGTTCCTGATAAGTAATGTTCGAGTCATGGTGTAGCCCAGGTGTGATGTGGGTGACCCCAAACCAGTTTAATAACGATAACGGTGGCTCGATTGAAGCATGTGGATCCATGATTCCTTGTGTTGAAAGTGTTTCTGATATGAGTGGTCTGGTGTCAAGTCCCGATGATGAGAAAAAACGGTGTTGCAAGATGATTGGATCAGATGGATTATCATCAGGGGGTAGATGTGTGGTCTTTGGTTTGAGGGGGTGGTTATTAGGTACAAACTCAATCCCGCATTAGTTTCCACAAGGAGTGGTGACTAACATAAATTCTTGGATGAGTTACTCCTCTTTTCACCAATTGGTTTTGGGATGAAACCTCAGAAGGTTTTTTTGAAATTTATTTCTATTATCTTATCATATCTCTCTAACCCTCTTGCTTCGAAAGTTCCTTTTTGATAATCTCAAAGGGGGAGAAATTTTTGATGGAGGTAAAAGATAAAAGAATATTGGTTTCAAATAATGTTTCATCAGGGGGGATAACTTTGTTTAAAAGTTTCATAAAAGGGGAGACATGGTTTCACTTTTATTTAGAAACTCATTCCTTTTTATCATTTCCCTCTTCCTTTTCTTGATTTATATATCAAGTGTTTGTGATCATAAAGGGGGAGATTGTTGGATTTCGAAGCGTAATTGTTTTAATGATCACATATACTCTATTTTATTTCTAACTTTTTTTAATGTATTTCAAGTGCATTTTGTGTGTTTCTAGTGTGTTAGTTTGGCTGGAAGATATTCGGCCTAAAAGCCGCTTCAAACTGGACTTAAAGAACCTTTTTCAAGGTTGTTGCACCAGAGAAGCACCGACCACCCGATAGCATATGACAAAACCTACAGGTCTCCAGAATGCCCACCGGCTACCCGTTGGAATCCTATTTTGCATCCGGTGGGATCAGGCAGTGTGCAGGTAGTTCCATCAGCACCACATACCTGGTGTAGGCTATCGGGTATCCGGTGGCATTGGGACCGCTAGTCCGAGGAGGCATTTACGATGGTCAAAAAGTGTTATGTTCGTGTTTTAAATGTTGTGGCTCGATTCATTGAACCCCAAGCATCCTTGGAGGCTATAAAAGGAGGCTTAGGGAGGTGTGTTCTTCAAAGACTTCATCCAAAGCGCCATCGACATTCTTGTTCGGTCTCTTTTGTTCCCTTTTCTCTCTCCACATTTAGAAGTAAAACCCCTTGGATCTCACTTCTTATCCTTCTCTTCTTTTCTATTTTTATCCTGATTTATTTCTTCAAGAGAAAGTGAAGACCGTGCATTGTAAAGGGATTGCAATTAAGCAAGTCATCTATTTCACTTCTCCCTTTATTTCTTTGGTTCTTGGTTATCTGTTTAAAAGGGTTTTTGGTTCTGGGTTCTCCATTCAAACTATGGATTGAGGTTCTTGATATTTTGTTAAAAGCAAGGGTTTTTGAGGTTCTTGCTTTTCGTTCAAACCAAGTGTTTTTGGTTTCTTGTTCCCGTTCAAACTATCAATTTTTCGCCACTGTCGTTTGCCACCATCCGAACCTTACTAGGATTTGGTGTCCCTGCAAACTATCCTCACTGCGCTTCTATCTCCTTGTGTGATTGTTAAGCGTGTCGCACTAGGTTTTTATTTCTTATTATATGTTGTAGGGATATCATAAATGGTGTGTTGTTCTTATCATGTTTTTTAAGAACAACACACCATTTATGATATCCCTACAACATATAATAATAAATAAAAACCTATTAAAACATGAAATATTTCAAATAAATGTAATATTTTATTAATAATGTTATAATAAACTCTAACTCACCGAAAAATCGTTACTAACTTTCCACTCAAAAGACCATTTGAATACTTATCTTCGTACAATATTATATTGTTTCGAAACCACTTTGTAAGAGTGAAGTCGAATTATTCGGAGATGATATGCAATTCTGAACTACTCGGATCGCCCACATTGCAAAACATTCTAAGAATGTAGTGACTTGTTACCTCCATGGAATACTTATACGAGAAGATTGAATCTGGATTTTTTTTTGTAGTACACATGTTCTTACTTTTACAAATCCATCAAATGTGTCATAATAAAGCTTGTCCCCATTTTGATGGTCGTGTACATATTTCATCGGAACAACATGCTCCTACATTGCACACACACATGCTTAATCATTATAAAAAATATTGAAGAATGAAGAAAAATTAAATTTTAAAGAACTATAAATACACACAATCATTAACTAATAGAGAAATATATATTAAAAAAGGCTTAACAAATAAAATTCAAATCAACAAACGAAATCAGGGAAATTAAAAAGCATCGGGTCTTAATTGTTGAGTAATAAATGTTACCTTTTATAATGAGATCATTTTGATTAAAAATATCTGATTTCTAACAAGAAAAACACGGTTTTGGGAATAGATTGTATGAGAAATGCATGACTATGATTTTTAATATTTTGAATAAATGAAGTCGTATTCATCGACATCACCTTTTTATTCAAACCCTGGTCGAATGATAGTGTCTTATATAAATCAATCTATTTTTTTCTAATTTTCCTTTAATTTTTGTAAATTTTATTTTTTTACCATCGAATATTTTGGTTTCCTACATAATTCATATTTTGTAATTTACTCACATTTTAGCCCTTTGCTTTTTTTTTATTTTCTAAATTTAAATACAATACAGATGAAATGAGTGGAAATAATATAAACAGATTATATCTTATTTTTAATTAATCTAGTGATGACTGTCATTGGTAAATTAATTTGTTCATAGTATCTCCATGATTTTTATTATACAATTTTATTATTTAATGGACTTCTAAATACGTGGAGGTGTTTTTGCAGTCAGTAATGTCTCTATGGCTTGAGTTGAAGAATGAGTTACGTATTGTTGAAACTCTTATTGAATTATATATTTTAATGACAACAACAAATGTATAATGTATAAAAAACATTTTTGAGGATGAAAACCAAATAGGGGTAATGTTTTTTAAGGCCAACATTTTTCCAAGGTTTGATTTTTGGGCTTCATGGTACAATGTATTTTTTTGAACATATTTCTTCTAGAAATGAAATTGAAATTTATTTTGAGATTAAAACGAAAATTGAAAGTAAATTTTTAATTAAATTTTAAAACATGAATAAAAATCGAAATCGGAATTTATAGTGTTATTAAGAAATATATTTAATTCTTACATTATAAGAATATTACAATCTCACCACAAATCCGATTTTAACACAAATAAATGTAAGTGCAAAAAAGATAATCAAATAGAAAAAGATTTAGAGAGATATTTCAATATGTATCCACACCATCACTTAAACATGTTCTGTAAATTATAATGTATAGAAAATATGTTCAATTTATATTCAATAAAATACCTTTTTAAGGCGTATTCAATGAAATAAATAAATACTCCAATGTGCATCGTTTTTTCAACACCATAACCTGGTTAACTATAATTACAGAATCTTAACATGCAGAAAAGAACATAAAATTATCTATACAAACAAAATAAAACAATAGAAAATATATAAAGAAAACAAATATTACAAGATTATCTAAAGGCCCTGCACAAAATTAAGTCACAATGCTAATAAATAAAAGTCTAAAAAATCAAATCAAATCAATGAGATATTTTATTTTGTATCCACATAATCACTTTAACATGTCACGTGTAGTCTGTATATGATATTATTATATTATGTGTATGACATAAACACATTACGTGTATTTCGTGTTCATGTCATGTCTGCCGTATATGAGATATAATGCATAGTGTACGAACTAATATTTCACAAGGAATAATTCACCACACTGCCATTTCCATAAATGAATCATCACAAAATGAGCTATATGGAAGGATGCGGCTCTTAAGCACTGGGGGCTGGAGGCGTGTGGAAAATCTTCAAGGATTGCAGGGGACGGGGAGTCGTCACGCTGGTGGATATCATTGGGGGATGGGGTTTATTCCAGGCTTATTCCAGGCTGCAGGCGACGGGGAGACGTCAAACTGATGGATGTCATCAGGAGACGTCACACTGGTGCATGGCGGGGTGTTATAGAAGAAAGGTATTTTGCAAAAGAAAAAAGATTTAGATTACCGTCACCATTGACAACTCTTTCTAGCACGCCCAAATCTTAGCAGTTCCAAGCTCTCAAAGTGCCTCAACTTCACAGCGGTGTCGACCACGGTGAAACCCACGTCGTTTCAAACTCCCAGAGTCCCTCTATTGGATGAACTTCGACGACACACCAGCACATCCTTGAATTTTAAATGGGTATTTATAAGTCGATTTTGATAGAGAATTAAATGGCCGATATTGATGAATAATTTAGTGGAGATCGGACATTAAATGGCGGATATTGATGGATAATTTTGAATGACCGATATTGATGGATAATTATGACACGAGATATTTGGAGATCGGACATTAAATCCAAACGTCAAAACTCCTAAAAATTTATGTGGCAAATATTCCCATTTATGTTCGACTAACTTGGGCGAATTAAATAAATATTTTTTTAATATTTTTTCGCGTTGTGAACCATCTATAGCACCCACAATTTGGTGTCCCGGTTCGGGTCCTTTACACGCGACACCCCCCCTCCCCCCCCCACCCCCAGGCTCACCGTTCGGCTCCCTCTGTGTGACTTCCTCCGCGTGCACCAAGCCTCAACGCGCTCGACTCCCCTGCGCCCAGCCTCTAGCGTGCCCAACCCTCGGAGAAGACATCTAGGGCGATCCCAAACTGCACGCCGCCGGCCCCTTATGGGCTAGATCCGAGCGCAACCCTAGCCACGCGTAGCCACCCACACGTACGTGCATTGCCTGATCATGGCTCTGCCATCTCTAGGGATCTTGATCCCAAACTGTGTTTGCGCGACCGTGCTACACCTCAGCCAGGCGCACCAGGCTAAACCAAACTCTGTAATTAGTATTGGAACAAATTTGGTCGCAACAACAACAGTGTTTGGAACAACAAATCCAATCCTGCAATCAGTTTGAGGCACTTTTGGGGGCATTATGAGACCTTCGCATAACATCTCTGCTACAACCTTGGGTTTCGGCTACCCTTTCACCCCACCATGACGCTAGTGACCTTGTTTACGATCTGTTGTTCGCACTCCCTCGAAAAAGATGACAACGGATTTCAACCTCGACATAAATGTTGATGATGCTGTGAACATGAATGTACACCCAAACAAGGGTGTTGTTCGTGACTCCCATCGTGAAGCTGTTTCTCACGAGCCATTAGTTTGAGACACTTCCTACTTGCCACCAACAAAAGGCTTTGCTCACGCACCCTCAATTAAAGTTATTTGTTATATTTTGGCTACTCCCCAAAATATGTCATGACTCCCGCTGATGGCTAAGCATACTGCTGTTCATATTCCTCTCCTTGGGATTATGGTGGACTCAGACCCAAAGTCAGAAGGAGACGGTTACCCTAACAACAATAATGCTGATTGGAATAGCTAACCGAGCCTAGCAGCGTTTGAACATGGAAGCTTGAAGCAGTTGACTATGTTTGTTGAAAACAGTTGCTTGGATTGGAATTGTCACCTTTATTTCACATTACTAACGGTCACACTTCCGGCCAAACCATCCTCTTTTAACACACGTCAAACCAATTATTTCAATTTCCATGACAAAACATTTTCACAAAATAGACTCTAACTCCCCCAACAAACTAGCCCCTAACAAAAACAAAAATACCCCTTAACTGCCTCCAGCTCATAATTTTCTATCATTCGTCACCCCCTAAAAACAGTCTTGTCCTCAAGATTGAAAAAAAGGATCATCAGCAGCGCTTTCTTCATCTTCACCCAACAGTACCACCTGCAGTTTGGGATCGACACATCGATGCATGTGGCTAAAGGGTCGCCCACACCTGAAACATAGGCATTTTCTCCGGTGGTTCGCCATTCTTGTTTTGTTAGGTGTCGAATACCGCGCTCGCCAGGAGGTGTCTGATTTGGAGTCTCCTGACAAACTCCTATCACCCTCCCCTCGTCTGAGCGGATGGGGATGGGTCTCAGTCAGCAGGTGAGTCTCTGAATGGTCCGGTGGCCGCCATAGTTCAGCGCTGCGCACCTGACGAGGAGTCGACAACCCACCCCCATGGCACTGGGTGCCCATACTGCCTGTGAAAGCAAGTTCCACATGCCAAGCTAAGTGCATTACTTGCAAGCGAGTCTTGGGGTTGTGGATGCGAACCCAACTGCGAATGTCTTCTTGGAGTCCATGCAAAAAATACCCGACGTATTGCGGCTCGGGCTGGCGAGGAAGTAAAGACGTCACATATTCGAATTGCTCAATATAGTCCTGGACCGATCCTATCTGATGTAGTGTGGCCAGTTCCTCAAGGATTTTGGATCTCCAGCCCGCTAAACTGTTCCATGAGCTGTTCTTTGAAAGGTGCCCACGTCTCTCCTGGATGAACCTCATGCACTATGTTGAACCAATGGACCGCAACCCCTTCCATACTAATCTGCGCAAGCGATACCTTAACACCGTCTGATGTCTGATTAATGCGAAAGTAAAGTTTGGCCCGCGAGATCCAACCCCTGGGTTCCGTGCTATCGAACACAGAGAGTTCCACCCGTTTGAAAATTGACAGATAATTGGTACCCATGTCAGTGGGGAGTGCAGGAAGGCCAGTTTCCTCCCCGGGCTTGCTGAAGACGCCCGTCTCTATGGTGTGTGAAGATGAAGGTGCAGTGCAAGATGTCGGAGGTTCTACTGCCAGCTTCAACGCCTTCTCCAGGTAGCGCAGAACACTAGTAGTGTAAGAGAACAATTCAGCTTGTTCTTTGTGGCATTCAGATAGCTCCAAGCACTCCTGCTCCCAGGTATGCTGACGTGTCATGGTGGTAGTCTCGATTCCCGACATCAGGTTGAAGATAAGAGTTTCAAGGCGACCTAGTCACTGATCGACAATTTTGCTTCCAATTCTCCATCAGGGTGGGTGGTACCTATTGGCGGTGGTTTGGAAAAAAAGTGTTGGGGTTTGATATAAGATACAGTGCGCTGCTCGACCAGCTAAAAGAAGAAGAAAATCAGGCACCCACGGTTTTTTCTTTTTTTGCTTTTCTTCTTTATTTCCCTCCCCAATAGAAAAAGCAAGCTATAAAAATAGGGCTCACCCCTGGAGCACAAACCGAACATCGCTGTAAAGGTCGTCCGACGAGGCCTAGTTGAGCACACCAGAGCGAAAAGCGAGACAACATAAATGGTAGAGGCGGCCGAGCGCGTTTCTGTCTAGCGAAGTCCTGTTGCGCGCTCGGTTCACCTTGTCGGTTGACGCGGTTGATGGCGCGGTGAAGGAACAAATGGCGGTAGTCCATGAGGGATTGCGTGTCTTTGTCCGATCGGAAAGAATAAGTGGAAATACTTGGCGCCACGGAGCCGTGAGGTAAAAAAAGATTAGTGTGCGGCCCCTCAAAGAAGAACAACAGTTGCGAGCTAGTGGCTGGTTGTGGCAGAGCAAGTCGCGTGTCCCGAGAGAACAGTAGATCGGACCAATTGATAAAACTGAGGACTGACACTTTGTATTAGAGTAAATGAACTACAGTGAGGAGGAAGAAGAAAACACTTCGGGATAAAATCCCACCCAAGCCTTACAGCTGATTTCCAAGCCGATGGCCGAGTCCCAAGCACAAGGCTGATTCCTAATATTCCTCCCTGCCCTTCTCTCCCTCATGCATTCTTTTTTATGCAGGATCTCCCAGCACCACGTGGCCCCTCTAACAACAATATCCCCCCTTGCTCATAAGTTCCTATCATGAAACCGCAATTCACAATGTGAATGTTTCTTGCAGAATTTTCCAGCAACCAGCCTCCAGGTTCTCCTCCTCTTACACTTAGGAACACTTCCAGCTAGTTAACCCATGATTCCAAGCATAAAAGGAAAAAGAATTAAACAATGGCGTACCTCAAACTGTGGGTGCTATAGATGGGAGCATAGCATGGATACTTCTAAGTTCCTGGTCCACTCCATCCATTAGTTTGCTGTTAGGAATATATGTTATTTGACTTGAGTGGGCTGTTGCCCGTGTAGAGGGGGAGAAGCAACAGTGGCTGGAAAGTTTGTTAAGGGGCGTGGGAGATGCCTGTGTACAACTGCCAAGGGGCAGTGTTGTCTTTGGGTTGTTTGTTAATGTTTGTTAGTTTGTTAGGAGCTGGTGACAGCTGGCAGTAGGTTGTTAGAGTTTGTTAGTAGGTTGGGTGGTTAGCTGGCTGGGAGAGCCTTTAAATAGAGGGGGGCCAGTGTGTGGAAGGGGGAACTCATTTCTGGGAAATCAGCACAGTTGGCTGCTGTGTGAGGCTAGTGTGTTGGGACGTCCAGCAAGGGGTGGCCCTGGAGGAGTGGACTTCCACGGGTCTTCTATCTCTCTCCCTTTATTGCTGTTTTTCTGCTGTCTTCCTGCTATTGTAATTATGTTGCTGCTTCATTATATACAGTTCACTTTTCTTTTCCTCCCTCTCTCACTTTTTTTACATAACAATTGGCGACTCCGCTGGGGAGATGATTGCGCGGAAGAGGCAATCGAAGGAGAGAGGAGTTGTTGACGAACAGTCTGGATGGTGACCATTTTTTTTTGGCATCCACCCGTTACGCTGCTGGAGGCATGTGAACAAAGAAGAGGAGGAACGCTGCTGCAAAATCGTAGCAGCAAGAAAGAGAGAGTAGAAGAAGAAGATCGCCACTGAAGTGAGGCGCTAGAGCAGTGGACTTTCACTGGAGGAATGGAAGTCGGAGCTGGCCGAGTTCTACTGGAGCAGAACGGAACGCAGAAGGATGATTCACTGCTGGGGGGAATTCGCTAGAGAGAGAAGCTGCTGATGAAGAACAGTTGTTGTAGCAAGTTGAAAACCGGAAACAACCGGAAACGATCGTGGAAGAGGTTCGCTACAAGGGAAGACAAACGTAGCTGGAAAACGCGGTAGCCGCTGCGGAAGAATCGAGCAGTGCTACCGCTATTCACTGTGAGGTGCGACCATTATGGAGGAAACAGAAGCAACTGGGGAGATCCGCGCAAGCAAGTTGACGAACCGAGCTCACTGGTTGTTGGAGGAGAGGAGCTAGCACGGGGTGCGCGTTGCAGTAAGTGATGCGTGCGGATTGGGAGAGATCACTGCCAAGGCGACTGTGTGAGCAGCGGAGAAGGGTTGCGCGACTAGGAGAATGTTTGGGCCGTGGTACGTATCCTACACTAGAACTGAAGACGGACGGGCAAAAATTTTAACGCAGCTGCGAGGCTTGTTTAAGGAAGCTGTTTAAAAAAAAAGAGAGAGAGATAGAGGGAGAATTCTCTTGGCACAAAATTTCTCTTCCACCTTTGAAGAGCTGTGATATAAGAATCAAATTGGGAAAAATTATACAGGTGACAAGATGCAGGAGTTTGAAACATTTTTCAAAGCTTTTGCTGGGAGGCAGGCTGAGATCGATAGGAAAATCTGTGAGTTTCAGTGTGAGCTGCAGAAGAAACCAATTGAGGCTCACGTTGGACGATCAGGTGATTCAGGACAGTTCACGCAAGAATTTCACTGCATTGAGTCTGGTAAACGAGGTGAGACAGAAGTTGCATGTGCATTTGACAGTGGCAAAGCGGTGGTAGTCAGCAGTCTAGACGCAAGTTTAAAAATAGAAGATGTTTCTCCAATCGATGGTTCTAGGATTGAGACAAAGAAGACTGAGTTGCCATATTTTTCTAGAGAAGATCCATTGGGGTGGATCATGAAAGCAGAGGCATATTTCCTTTTTTTACAAATAGCAGAGAACATGAAAATACATTGGGCGTAGCTAAGTATGGAGTACACGGTTCTACGCTGGTTCTTGTTATGGCAGTTTGAAAATCCTGGAGTAAGTTGGGAGCAACTTAAGCCGGTGCTTCTGGAAAAATATGGGAATGACAAGGAGAAGTTTGATTCCATCCCTAAGCTGCCGAAAGAGGTATATATTGATCTTAATTCAAATAAGGTTGAACTGGGAAGGAGTAGTGTGGAGCGGTTCGAGACACATCCAGATTCATCCAAGGAGACTGGAGTCCTAAATTCTAGCATGGAAAGGCGGGAGTGGGACAACCAAAGTGAGCTTGCTGTGCAGAGTGATTCCGATTGTTTCCAACCAAAGGTGGAAATATTCGTCGTAACAGCAATTGGAAAGTGTACACACAAGTTGTTTAGAAGGGGTCTTCCTATAGTGGAAAACGATGCACAGAGGCCACGACCGCAGCCATGGGCTGGACCTTTGCAGGGTCCTCAGTCAGCACTGCATGCTAGTAGTGTTGGGGCGACCGGAACTGCTTCACAGAAACATGACCATGTTATGAATCATTTATTGGAGACGGAAATGGAAAGTTTCACTGTTAAGGGAGACATAGTGGTTCGAGGACCACCATTCTGGATAGAGCTGCGTTACGCACCCAATACTGCTGATGTTATGGTAAGAGTGCAGGTAGAAGGTTGTCCTGAAAAGTTGACGTCTTCAAGCCTGCCATTTTTCTCTAGTTTGGGACTAAACGAACTTCCAAGTTGGAGTGATATTGTGGCAAGGGAAATGTATGTACATCGTCCACTTAGCTACAAGGAAACCAAGTTAGGCATTGTTAAAGCCCCTTTGAAAGCAAAGATGCTGGATGTCCAAACTTCCATACTGATTGCATCTAAATCTAAATCTGTGTTGAAGGGTCTTGTGGTGCTATCAGAAGATGCGGTATGAAGGCTGGGGGCTCCAACCTTTTTCCCCAGACATCACTGTAACAGGTTTGGTCCTGGAGGATTTAAAAACATAAGCCAACATTGTAAAACCAGTGATAAGCAGCAGATTTCTGCTTTAAGGAAATGGCTGGATGCAGCAAGGGAAGACCACGATGCATTGTTGCCCAAGCCTCCACCTTGGGCTCGCCTTAAGAAGAGTTTTCAGATTGCATTGCACTCTGGAAATAACAATTTATCTTGGTCCTTAACAACATCCTTGGAGCAGAAGAGAAACAAGATCATCCACTTACCCACAATGTATGATGTGTTTGCCGCTATGTCTTATATCTGCAATGGTGGTGTTGAATCATCCTCCAAGACGCTACATTTAGTTGGGCCTTTGTTAAGAATGATGGACTTAGCTGCTGCAGTTTTAATGGTTAAGACTATAGGCAGCTGGTTGTTGGTTCATAGAGGAAATGTTCTGGTTGAAGAACCGACACTGGCACTTGAACTTCTGAGAGAAGCAATTAGGAATGTATGTTGCAGGAGCTGGAGTCGTGCGCTTTGCAGGTCCACCTTGAAGACTGGACTTCTCGATCCGGTTCCAACTCGGGAAATCCTTGTTGACTGGTTACTGAGGCCTCCACCAAAGCCGCCACCGGGTGCTGCTGTCCCAATGCATAGCCGAGCGAAGGTTGAGTTTGTTCCACCTTGAGGACAAGGTGGTTTTTAGGTGGGAGGGAATTGTTAGGAATATATGTTATTTGACTTGAGTGGGCTGCTGCCCGTGTAGGGGGGGAGAAGCAGCAGTGGCTGGAAAGTTTGTTAAGGGGCGTGGGGGCTGCCTGTGTACAACTGCCAAGGGGCAGTGTTGTCTTTGGGTTGTTTGTTAATGTTTGTTAGTTTGTTAGGAGCTGGTGACAGCTGGCAGTAGGTTGTTAGAGTTTGTTAGTAGGTTGGGTGGTAAGCTGGCTGGGAGAGCCTTTAAATAGAGGGGGGCTAGTGTGTGGAAGGGGGAACTCATTTTTGGGAAATCAGCACAGTTGGCTGCTATGTGAGGCTGGTGCGTTGGGACGTCCAGCAAGGGGTGGCCCTGGAGGAGTGGTCTTCCACGGGTCTTCTATCTCTCTCCCTCTATTGCTGTTTTTCTGCTGTCTTCCTGCTATTGTAATTCTGCTGCTGCTTCATTATATACAGTTCACTTTTCTTTTCCTCCCTCTCTCACTTTTTTTACATAACAGTTGCCATATTCTTCAATAGTGCTCTTCCCCCCTCAACAGGATGAAATCTGGCAGGCCGGACCAAATGGTTAGACCTGCTTGAGGAGACTTCTTTGTATAGAAATATAGAGAATTAGTAGCACCAGAATTAGAGAGTATTATAGGAGAAAGGAGGAATGTGGTACTGAGCTGAGAAAGAAAGAGAGAAAGACTCAGAGAGGAGAGGTTCCTCAGCGCTCCTGCCCAAGCCACACCGGCCGAACTTCTCCAAAAAGAATAAATCTTATCCCTCACTCCATCCCCCAGCCTCTATTTATAACAGCTCCAGCCCTCCATTAGTGGGCCCCCCTTCCAGAATATTCCTTCCAGTTGTGGCTTGCCGGGATCCGTTGTTGAATCCCCCTTCTAGAATAATCTTTTGTCATTCTCGTTTTTGACTCATATGAAAACATGCTGGATTGGTCTGTTTTATCTGTATCTATGTTCTGTTCTTGGATGCCTAAGGATCTTCCCTGGAACATTATGTATGATAGGTTTGGCATATTGGTTTTGTACCGGAATAATTTCACTCCGTCCTGCACTATCTTTGGGGAAACGGTTCTCAATTTCTTGATATTCAGTTTTTTTCTTGTTTCATGAATTTGGACATGCTGGATTATGGAATGATTGGTCTCTTTGTATATGGTTTTCTTGAATGGTGGCTTGGTGTGTTTTAGTGCTTTTGACACTGTGGCTTATTTCAACATTATTGGTGTTATTTCAGAGATCCCTCTTTTTCCTCAAGGTGAGGAGAGGGCCTATATTTATAAAAAACTGAAAGAGGAAGTTACAAGGGAAGTTACAAAAGAAGTGGGGCAGGAAGTTACAAAGGAAGTGGGGCAGGAAGTTACCCAGACTCCAACACTCCCCCTCAAGCTAGGTGTACCTAGCTTGGATACATAAGGACCGCAACACTCCCCCTTAAGCTGGGCGTCAGATGATGTGGATCCCCAGCTTGGAACTAAGAGAGGTGAGGCGAGCACCGGGGAGGCCTTTGGTGAAGATGTCAGCAAGCTGGTCAGCCGTGGAAATGTGGCTAAAACTGACATGTTTGTGCTCCAGGTGGTGGCAAAGAAAGTGACAGTCCACCTCTATATGCTTCGTGCGTTCATGGTAAACGGGATTCGAAGCAATTTTAGTGGTTGCCTGATTGTCACCCCATATGTGAGCAGAAGTCTGCTGAGGAAATCCAAGCTCCTGGAGGAGGTGTTGAAGCCATAGGATCTCGATAGTGACGGTGGCCATGGCACGATACTCAGACTCGACACTGGAGCGAGAGACGACCGTCTGTTTCTTGCTTCGCCAAGAAATGAGATTACCTGCCAAGAATATGGCAAACCCAGATGTAGATTTCCGAGTGGCAAGGCAGCCAGCATAATCAGCATCGCAGAAGGCCTCAATATGCTGATGAGGATGCTGGGAGAAATGAAGACCACGGGCAGGATCGCGCTTGATGTATTTGGCGATGCGGATGACAGCATCCCATTGAGAGGTGGTTGGATGCTCCATAAATTGACTGACTTTGGCAACCGCACAGGAGATGTCGGGTCGAGTCATGGTGAGATAATTGAGTTGGCCCACCAACCGACGGTACCGCTCGGGATGTGGGTACAGTGCTGAGGAGGCATAAAGAGACCGCTCCCCAGGCTCGAGAGGAGTATCGACCGCAGTGGCCTGAGTCAGCCCAGCAGCCTGTAATATATCCAATGCATACTTCCGTTGGCAGAGGGAGATGGTGTCCGAGGAATAGGAAACCTCGATGCCGAGAAAGTAGGTGAGAGGACCAAGATCCTTCGTGTTGAAGTGGTGGTGTAGATGGGCCTTGAGGTGGGTGATACCCACAGAGTCGCTGTCGGTGATGACGATGTCATCCACATATACGACTAATAAGATGCAGCCACGTGCACTCGTCCAGTAGAAGACAGTGTGATCCTTCATACTGCGAGAAAGCCCAAAGTCGCTAATGACCGTGCTAAAGCGGCCGAACCAAGCACGGGGAGACTGCTTTAGGCCGTAAAGAGAGTGGCGGAGACGACAGACTCGAGATTCGGCGTCGAAGGCACAAAATCCGGGGGGCTGCTGCAGATAAATTTCTTCCTCAAGGAAGCCATGGAGGAAGGCATTCTTGACATCCAACTGATGAAGAGGCCACTGATGATGGGCAGCAAGAGAAATGAATAACCGGATAGAGGCCATCTTGGCAACCGGTGAGAAGGTATCAAAGTAGTCAACATCGTACGTCTGTGCAAAGCCTTTGGAAACAAGGCGGGCTTTGAGGTGGCGGAGAGTGCCATCGGGATTCAGCCTGACGGTGTAAATCCACTTGCTGCCCACTGCCTGTTTGCCTGCTGGAAGAGGTACAAGATCCCAAGTATGGTTATCCTCTAGAGCCTGCAATTCATCCCGCATTGCAGCTAGCCACCCGGGGTGAGATTTGGCCTCACCAACCGTGCGAGGTACAGATACTGTCTCCAGAGCGGACAAACCCCTGTAAGAAGATACAAATAGAGGAGTACTCTGGCAGGAGAGAGTACCTTTCCGAAGGGAAATGGGCAAGTCCTCGGGTGGCGGAGCAGGAGCAGCGGGTGAAGCGGGAGCGTCAGTGTCATTGGCTAGGATGGGGAATCTAGTCGAAGGACGCCGGGAGTAGACCTGACCAAAATGGGTGTCAACAGGGGTTGACGACGGTGGAGGATGGATGATGAGAGGAAGACAATCATCGATGGCAGGGTCAGGATGAGGAGAAGGAAGGATGAATGGAGAACTCTCAACAAAGGCAACGTCGGCCGAGATGACATACTGCCGTAGGTCGGGGGAAAAACAGCGATATCCGCGTTGAGTGTGGGAATAGCCTAAAAAGATGCAACGGAGGGATTTGGGAGCGAGTTTGGAGAGACCTGGACGTGTGTCGCGAACGTAACAGAGGCACCCAAACACGTGAATGGGAAGGGAGTGAAGAGGGGGAGAGGAGAACAAAGTCCGAAAAGGAGTCTCCCCTCGAAGGATAGTGGAAGGAAGATGGTTTATCAGTTAGGTGGCAGTGAGAATGGCATCGCCCCAAAACTGCAGAGGCACCTGTCGGTGAAAGAGGAGGGCACGAGCAGTCTCCAAAATATGTTTGTGTTTCCGCTCGGCCACACCATTCTGCTGGGGTGTATCAGGACAGGAGGTCTAATGAAGGATGCCTTTCGTCTGGAGAAACTGCCGAAAGGAATTGGAGAGATACTCACGCCCATTGTCGGAGCAGAGACATTTGACTGAGAGGGAAAATTGATTCTGAATCTCAGCATAAAAGGTTTGGAAGGTGGAAAACACGTCGGAGCGTTCTCGTAGGAGGTAAAGCCAAGTCATTCGCGAATAATCATCGATGAAAGAGATATAGTACTTATATCCCAAATGACTCGAAATGGTACAAGGACCCCAAACATCTGAATGAACGAGATCAAAAGGGTTTGAGGCCCTTGTATCCACCCGAGGAAGGTATGTAGATCGATGATGTTTTGCAAAAGTACAGGACTCACAATGAAAAGAAAGATGTCGACGAAACTCTGGATAAAGCTGATGAATGGTGGATGCCGGCAGATGTCCCAACCGAGAATGAAGATCCAAAGCTGGAGAAGAGGTAGATGAGCGAGCGATGGGTGCCGGTGCATCGAATAGGTAGACCCCGTCCCGAAGTCGGCCTCTACCAAGTTCCCGGTTCGTTGTCTGCTCCTGAAAAACAACACCAGAGGAGGAAAATATGGCAGCGCAGTTATAATATTTTGTCAGCTTAATGATGGAAAGAAGATTAAATGGACTGCGGGGCACATGTTCCACAAAGGGTAGGTGAATCGTCGGAGTCAGAGAGCAGGTGCCGAAGCCCGCAATCGGGATAGTGGAGCCATCAGCGACCGTGATGGCTGAGGGACCGGTGTAAGGGCAGTAAGAAGTCAACATACCAGCATCACTGGTGAGGTGGTCGGAGGCACCGGAGTCCAACATTCAAGCAGGGGAGCGACGACCGACAAAGGCAGTGGAGTGAGCAGAATGGGCTATAGAAGCCGCTGATGGGCCGGGTTCGGCAGAGTCCCGAGGATCATGAGTTAGCCGGATGTCAGCCATCGAAAGGTCCAGAGAGTTAGGAAGAGTGGCGACTGCCGATGGCACTTCCTGGACCGCTGTCTTTCCCTGCCGCGGGCGCTGAGATGGACGTCCATGCAGGACCCAACATCGGTCGATCGTGTGGCCAACCTTGCCACAGTGTTGACAGAGGGGACGTGGACGACTTTCCACACGACCACGTCCACGAGGACCAGATGAGCGGCCACCGCCGTGACCGACGAGAGTTGAGTGGTCGATAACGGGGGCGGGAGGAGGAAGAGTCCGCTGGGCCTTGCTGATCCGGTGATACACCTGTGGGATCTCCAGCGTCGACGAGCTAGCGAGCAATTCGGTTGCCATGGTGGCAAATTATGGAGCGAGGCCGTTGAGAAGAGTGAAGAGGCAGAGCTGGTCCCGCTGGGTCTGAGCTTCGGCCGGTGTTTGTGGAATGGGCCACAACTCCTGCAATTCATCACGCAGCCCTTTCCATTCCAGGAAGTAGGTTGTAAAGGGTTGGGCCTGCTGTCGAACATGGGACAGGCGCTGAAGGATATCGGACACCCGAGCGAGGTTATTGGTTTCGGAGTACATGATATTCAAGGAGTCCCAGAGCTCCTTGATGGTATTTGTGGTGCGGGTGACATCTTTGACCGATCGTTCCATGGAATTGACCAGCAGAGCGAAGATCTTGCTGTCAACAAGTTTCCAGGAACGATATTTGGGATCAGCCGTGGCTGGGGGAGGATCCTCAAGATGATGATCGAGGTCCATGCCGGTGAGGGACATCACAACAGTCTTCCGCCAGATGGAGAAATTTGTGGAGTCCAATCGGTCATCCACAAGGCGGGTAGAAGCGGTGATCATCGGCGGCAGAGGGCAGGAGTCTGCCATGGAAGCAGCGCGTGGATAGCGATGATGCAGCATAGGGAAGAGCCAGAATTAGGGAGGCGTTCCGGGAAGCGGAGCACGCCGGGCGCGGGAGAAAAAAAATTGAAGGAGCCCGGGTCGGTTGGAGGGAGATTGTCGGGGCGAGGGGACCACTGGGCGAAGGAGGGAACTACAGCCGGGAAGCAGCGCCAGACAGAAGGGCAAAGCAGGGAGCCGCGCCAGGCAGGAGTGGGCCGCCTGGAGAGAGGTCGGGAGAGGAGGGCCGTCGGGAGGAGGGAGCACGACGGGAGGAGGGGCGCCGAGGAGTCGCGCACCTGGGAGGAGGCGCGATGGGGAGGGCCTGTCCGGATAGGAGGGACGCCGGCAGGAGCCGCGCGCCGGAGAGGGCGGGAGAGGAGTTATGCCAGGAGGAGGGAGCGCGACGGGAGGAGCGGCGATTGGGTGGAGGTGCGCCGAGGAGTCGCGCACCTGGGAGGAGGCGCGACGGGGAGGGCATGTCCGGAGAGGAGGGCCGCCGGCAGGAGCCGCGCGCCGGAGAGGGCGGGAGAGGAGTTCCGTCGGGAGGAGGGAGCACGACTGGAGTAGGCGCTAAAGGCCGTTGGGTTCAGGAGGCCGCCGCCGAAGAGGAGGGCCGTGTCGGGGAGAGCGCGCGCCGGGAGGGAACGCAGCGGGGCGACGGTTTGTCGCGCGCAGGACGGAGCGCGCGCTGGGAGGGTCGCCGGGACGACACTGCTGCTCGGGAGGGAGATCGGCAGGAGCTACACGCTGCTGCTCGGGAGGGAGATCGGCAGGAGCTACACGGGACGTCGCACAGGACGTCGGGAAGAGATCTGTTGCGCGGGGGGGCAAAATTGGAGGGGGGTCGTAACCCCTCTGATACCATGTTATTTCAGAGATCCCTCTTATTCCTCAAGGTGAGGAGAGGGCCTATATTTATAAAAAACTGAAAGAGGAAGTTACAAGGGAAGTTACAAAAGAAGTGGGGCAGGAAGTTACAAAGGAAGTGGGGCAGGAAGTTACCCAAACTCCAACAATTGGTAATGGGATCTTAACTTTTCAGTGTTTTTGGATTTTGGCTTGTTTCAAAATGTTTGACATTCATTGCTTTTAACATCCGGGTTCTAGCAAATCTCTTCAGAATGCTTTGCTTTCAGTGCTTTGGCTTGTTTCAGCTGCAGGTTGTAGTCACAACTGGTTTTAGCATACTGGCTCGGTGTGTTTCAGTGCTTTTGTCTATTTTAGTGCTCTCAGCTACCGGATCTTTGACATTTCAGTTCTTTAGATTATCCTGTAAGCTGCCACCAAAACTAATTTTAGATTTGTTTTGGACTTCCATTGTATGTTTAATGCTGGAAAGTGCTTTGGTTTGGCTGCTGCGAAGGAAGCTGCGTGTGGTCTGATGATATTGCCTATTCATGGTACCAAATTGATCCTGCAGTGGGTCTGCTCTCGGTAGATTTAAAGGTCTGTCCACCATTGAACCGAGGATGGTATTTTTATTGAATAATATTTGATGCTAGATACAATTTACAATTTCAAGATAACTTTTTATGTTTTTTGTTTAGTTCTGGGTTTTATACCATTAGAGACTTGAAAGGCGATCTGATATAAATTATTCTTCAGAATAGGTTTAGGGTTTTTTGTCAATTATTTACTCAATTGATGGATTTCGGAGCTCTCTTTCCCTCCAAAATGAGTAGAGAAACAAGTGTAAGGAACGTTTTATCAAAATATTTTGTATTTGATTTAATGTTTCGTGTTGTGGTATTCCTTTATATGATTTAAAGTGTTAGAAATTAGAGAAAAAAATTAGGAAATTGAGACCATTTAGGGAAAAGGGTTTAAAGGAAAAAATATGAGTTCAAATATAACACTTGTTTTCCGTGAATTGGAATGCGGAGCAGGTACCATGAAATAGGTCAAGAAAAAACAAGTAACGCCTGCCTATTGGTTGATCCAACATTACAGAGTTGATGTGGCTTTGATGTTTTTATTGACCGTGATAAATAAAAATGTTTCACTCTTGAGGTCTCGTTTGGTATATAATGAAAACTTTTTTGATGAAAATGTAAAAGGAATTTGAATATGAAATTGAAACATTATTTGATTTCTAAATTGTATTTGGTATAGTTTGAAAAGCTTAGAGTTGATATGATTAAAATAATGAATCAAAATAAAAAAACAAGGAAATGTCTACATTGGCTTATTTCTGTTTTGTATTGTGTTATGATCCTGCAAATTAGGATGCGGCGTCGGTCGGAAACTGTGGCTCACTGGGCATCAGCGGCGTGTTTTCAAGGCATCAAATGGAAGCTTGGTGGTTCGAAGGCATCAAATGGTAGCTTGGTGGATGATGTTGTTTTGTGACATTGTATGATTCTTAAAATCTTGTTTTTATTCTTTCTTAACGATGTTAGGAGATGATGTTTTTTTCATATAAGATGCTATACTATGAAACATCATAATATTTTACGATGATGATGATGATTAACTTTAAATATATCTTATGTAAAAAATTCATGTCAAAAACTTTCATTGAATTGAATCGACTAATTTTGACCCATGAGGGTTTGGGGTAATGTGTAAGAGGGGGATAATGTTACTATTAGAGATGATGTGTTTTCTAAAAATTGAGGAATATTATCAAAAAGATACCAATGGGGATTACTCTAATATTAATTGGGAGTAATCTTTTGGATATGAGTTTTGATCTGTTTGTTCAATTTGGATCTTTCCTGTCCTACCTTCATCCTAGCTGTTTAACAAGATCACATGTCCTGATTTTTTTGATATGGTTTCACTGCCATGCTTCTCATGTTTTCAGAGTTTTTTGTTCCTGGTACTTTCCTATTTTCTCCATTTGAAAATACTCTGATTTGAGTGCCTTTTTTCCAATATGATCACTTTTGAAGTCTTTCATTATGATTTGCACTGTTGAACTTGGTTTATTGTATTTCCGAGTAATTGGTATTTTCGAGTTCCACATCGGATTACTCGACCTTGTAATCCTTTTTATCCATCTATAAAAGAACGCCTCATCCTCGCCTTGAGGTAAGGGGGAATTCACATTAACATGGTATCAGAGGGAAAATCCTAATATTTTTCGCCCCCTTCAGCGTATCCCCCCCCCCCTTTAGTGTATCTCATCCTGCCTCCGTCTCGGCGCTCCCCAGCCCGCCTCCGATGTGGTCTCCCAACCCCGCCCTCCTCAACGCTCACCGGCCCGCCTCTGATGCGGTCTCCTAGCCCCACACTCCTCGGCACTCCCTGGCCCATCTCCGACGCAGTCTCCCAGCCCCCGCCCTCCTCAGTGTTTCCCGGTCCCCGCCCTCTCAGTGGGATGCTGTAAATCTCAGTGGGATGTCCTCCACGTTGCCATATACACCAAGAATGACCATGCCCGTGGTTTTCGGCATTCACATCACGATCATCTGAATATCGAGGCCTTCTGTGATGCTGACTATGCTGATTGTCTTGCTACCCAAAAGTCTACTTCTGAGTTTTCCATTTTTCTGGCAGGTAAACTCATCTCATTGCGCAGCAAGAAGAAGACTGTCGTTTCAAGATCCAGTGCTGAGTCTGAATACCGTGCGATGGCCATGGTGACTACTTAGATTCTTTGGCTTCGTCATCTCCTTCATAGGATTTGTTTCCCACGACAAACGTCTGCTCATATTTGGCGTGATAATCAGACAACCACGAATATTGCTTCTAATCCTGTCTTCCATGAACGCACAAAGCATATTGAGGTGGACTGTCACTTTCTTCGCCATCATCTCGGGCAGCACCATGTCAGTTTCAGCCACATACCGACGACGTATCAGTTTGAAAACATCTTCACCAAAGGCCTACCGGAAGCTCGACTGGATGCTCTCAGTACCCAGTTGGGCATCTACTGTATCAGTGACCCAGCTTGAGGGGGAGTGTTTATGGTCTTGTTTGGTGTCTTCTTTTTTGTGGGACTTTTTGTCTAAGCTACATGTACTAGCTTGAGGTGGAGTGTTGAACCCGATTAACTATATTTTCGGCTAAAGGGTATTTCTGAGTCCCACATCGGATTACTCCATCTTGTAATCCTTTTTATCAATTTATAAAAGAATGTCTCCTCACATTTAGGTAAGGGGGAATTCACATTAACATGTACATTTAGTTTTTTTTATGTTGATCAGCATTCTTTTGGAAGCAGAGGATACTGGTAAGACCCACCAGAGTAGGTTTCTTTGTATAGAAATAGAGTTGTAGCAGTAGAATTATAGAGAATTACCAGGGGAAGAAGGAATGCGAGACTGAGCTAAAGAAAGAGAGAGAAAGAGTCGAGAGGCTCCTCAGCGCTCCACCCAAGCCTCACCGGTTGAACTACACTATACAGAGAATTCCCACGTGCCTCCCCCAGTTTGTTTGGTTGTGCCCAGAATATTTCTTCCAGTTGTCGCTTGCTTGGCTCTCTTGTTGTATCCCCTTTCTAGAATACTCTTCTAGGTTGTGACCAGCTTTCCTGGTCCAATAAAAACCAAGTATGGGCAAGATGAGTAATAAGGGGTAAAAGGGTCTTTGTAGGGTGAATTTGTTTTTTTGTTAAGGTGAATGTTCAGGACCCGTGTGTGGAGCTGAGAGTTTGTTATATAAGCTAAGGGGGTGAGTAAGATAAGGCAGGGAATATATTGTTTGGGAAATGACTGCAGGCTTGGAAACGACCTTCGTGGCTTTGGTGAGAGTGCAAGTTCCTCCCGATTTCTTCTCCCCATTCATCCTTTATACTATACAAGTCACCTGTTCTTCTATTGTGCCCGTACCTAACATTTGTTCTGACCCGCCGTCCGCTCCGCTTCACTTGCGACGGTGTGCACTGCTGGAGGTACATCCCGCAATCCCGTCGACTCCTGTTGTGCTCGGCCGGGCGCAACGTGCGCACCTCGAGAATTCTTCTTTCACTTTGTGTAAATGCACATTCCTTGCTTGCACCAGTCTGTCGGCGCGCACTCTACTCCCTCACTTTTCGTCAAGCAGCGCACCGACCCGACTTTTCCTGGAGAAGGCGTGCCCGACACAAACCTCTGTAATCCTCTCCCTCCTTGGACGTGCGCCCTTCCATTCACCAACTGCTTGAAGGAGGCACGCACGACTTTTCTTTGTGCAAATGAGTCACGCAGTGTCGAGATGCCCGACTTCCCTCCGACGCGCTGCGCCCTGCTGCTCCTTGAGCGACGAGATTCAAAGTTGGGTTCGCATTCACGACCCATCGACCCGATTGCACGCCATGCGCTTTGCTCGAAATGTGGAGCTCGCTATCACAGGAGGCTAGAGTTCTCCATTCCATGGCGGAGGGTCCCGCATATTCACTATGGTCTGTGAGTCTGAAAAGCGGCATCCTCCAATCCACTCGGGACCGCACCAATCGGATATGGCTTTCCTCCGACCAGCGAAACACGAAGAGGCCGTCGGCAATGGAGCTCGGCGCGAGCCTCCCAGTCACACCACACCTGATGGGTGAGGTGTTCGACACTTGACCACCTAGGAGTGGGAGGATCGACGCCACATGGGGCTTTGTTTCTGATGCGATCAGCTCTACGGGCCCATGGACACGTCTCTCGATCTACACTTGAGGGTGCTATTACTGGGAGAGAACGATGCTGGAAATGATGAAGGGGAAGAAAAGTGGGGCCTAGAGGCAAACCTCGACATCGATGAACCTGTTCCCCACATCCAGCCTTGATAACAAGGAATATATTGTTTGGGAAACCTTCGTGGCTCGGGAGGGAGTGCAAGTGCCTCGCGATTTCTTCTCATTTTCATTCCTCATACTATACAAGTCGCCTCTTCGTCTGTCGGGTCCTTATCACTTTTTCCCCATCTTGAGAATCAGTCTTATCTTCAATATTGTGGAGAAGAAACTAATTATGGTTGGTGACGACCTCTTCCCAAGCAACTTCTTTCACTTGACTCCCCTATCATTGCACAACGGCTTGAAACTATTGATTATTTCGTAAAAAATCAGAAGTGCTTGCGCCGTCATTCAAAACCATGTCCGGAGAACTCTTGGGAAACAAATCTAGTGGGTTGGAATTTGGACTGCTCGTAGGAACAGTAGGTTGATCAGCTTGTGTTGAAAAATCTCGAGTCTGGACACTGGTAGGAACTTGTGCTGCAAGTGGAGCTTCAGCTTGCTCAGGATTACCAAACTACAGATAGTCAGCCGCCCTCCCAGGGTTGCTATAGGAATCACGTAGAGCCCACACCACAGTCTTCCTATCCCAACTTCCCCCATCCATGTCATGAAGCTGTCGAATGGCAGTCTCCCATTCATTCCTTTTAACAAGATTTGATGTTGCTTGCCCATAAACATCAGAGTTAGATGAAGCAGATGCCAATGAGGGATTGTTTCCAGCACTGAGTTGCACTTGGCCTGCAATAGGAATTTCAGATGGTATTGATGTCTGCACCAATGAGATAAAGGATCTGCAGCTGGCACACCTATTTCAGTGCATACATCAGAACGTTAATCTCCAGAGAACAAGTTATCTACAGTTGTTTCCAACTAAAAAACCACCGTCATGGATGAAGTATCATTACATCCGCTGCATGTATTGTGCACTGACCCTGTGAGTAAGTCATATAACAGTGGTAACCCGATTGATTTGGTGCCCATGCCCGAGCCCATGACATCCTTCACAACAACCCCATATGAATTTTCCATAGGCTGACATGGTCGGGTAGAAAACTGAAACAATATCCTATGTTATGTAGGTCCTTCAAAGCAGAACTCAGCACTTGGAACCCACAATTCACTATGAGTTTGGTGAATGCTGGAATGCGGTTCAGTGCAAAAAAATCCAATTAGCAAGAACAATAGACCTGCCTCCTTCAATTGACGGCTTCGCAACTCGCCTTGCGTCAGTTTGTAACCCGTAACTCCGAGCTTGCCAATAGTCTTCGTTGACAACTTCTCACATGGTCCATCTCTACATATCCCTTCCGTCACACATAGATAGTTCAGAACCTTGAACAAATTGCATTAAATGCAGTTGTGGTCAAATTCTCCATCTGGATCACACCTTTCCGCTGCTCTGTCGATTCCTCCCTGATCACCAACGGCTGCGCAACATTCTGACATTGAAAAAGTGCAGTTGACTCACATTGCACACTATTGGTAATATTCACTGCCAAAACTGCATCGCACCCCTACGTCTTCAATGCACTAGGTACTGCAACCAGTGACTCTCCTTGTTGCGCCATCATCTCTGGACAGTGCTTTTCCACAGCTATTTTTAACGAAGAATCTTCTTCCCTCCGTTGTTCAACTTTCTATAGTGGCATCTTCTTTTCTACGTCGAAGCTCTCCATGTCCGATCCCTTCATTGTTTTTGTCATTTGTTTTTCTCATTGCAACAACATCTTCTCCATGCGACGTGCCAAGTTGCACCTATTTTTGCGTGGCTTACCGGTTTTGCACGAGTTCTTCCCTTTTGGACATCAGAGTAGGCATACCTACTTTGACATATCCCATGCATGAGCCCCTCCCTCCAAGTTGCACCTGACTTACCGGTTTTGCGGCATCCCTTTCGTCACGCCCATATATTGCGCCATACGCCTTGGGTTGTGTCTCTGGTAGTGCGATCATCCAAGGAGACAGATAGAGTTACCTCCTGCTGCGGTATCATCTTGTCAAGGGGATGCTCCAGTCCTGAGAGAACTTCCAGGAATTCAGACCGCTCGCTTTCCAGTCGGATCAATGTTGTAACATGCTACCCCAACTCATTGGCTTGAGAAAAGACGGAGTGTCACTAACGTGACATCCCCAAGATACCAAAGACCGTCAATAAATGTCAAGGGATTAGAATATCATTGGAGGACGATTTCCCCTTTAAAGATAAGACAACTAGACAAGACAAAATACAAACATCCAATCCACTATTTGATGTGTAGGTTGCGAATTCCCCTTACCTCAATGTGAGGCCGGGACATTCTTTTATAGATAAGTAAAATGGAATACATGGTGCAGTATTCCGATGTGGGACTTGAAAATACCCAATATAATAAAACAGGGTTTAATACTCCCCCTCAAGCTGGACATGCCCATCTTGGATCAAGAGTCCCACAAAAGAAAGATGAAAATAAATAAGACCGTACACACTCCCCCTCCAGCTGTGCTGCTGATGCTGTTGATACTCATCTTGGCACTGAGAGTCCAGACGAGCTCCCGGGAGTCCTTTTGTGAAGATGTCATCCAGTTGATCTGTCGACGGAATGTAGCCGAAACTGATATGGTTCTGCTCAAGATGATGAAGAAGAAAGCGACAGTCCTCCTCGATATGCTTTGTCCGTTCATGGAAGATGGGATTCGAAACCATCTTCGTGGCCGCCTGATTGTCACACCAGATATGAGCAGAGGTCTGCGGTGGGAAGCCAAGCTCATGGATGAGATACGAAACCAAATGATCTCAGTAGTGACCGTGACCATGAAATAGTATTCAGCTTCTTCACTAGATATGGAGATGACAATCTGCTTCTTGTTGTGCCAAGAGATGGGGTTACCTGCCAAGAAAACGACATACCCAGAAGTAGACTTGTGGGTAGCAAGACAACCAACATAGTTAGCATCACAGAAGCCGATAATATTGATATGAGCGTGATGAGAATACTTAAGACCATGGGCAGGGACTTTCTTGATGTGTTTGGTAATGTAGAGGACAATATCCCACTGAGATTTGGTTGATGTTCCATGAGCTGGTTCACTTTGCCAATAACGCAGGCAATGTCGGGTCCTGTCAGGTGAGGTAATTGAGTTTGCCCACCGGACGATGATAACACTCTGGGTGAGAAAAAGGTGTCGTGTCATCAATATAGAGAACGTTCCCCAGGCTCAATAGGAGCGTCCATGACTGTTTCCTGACTCAACCTTACATCCTGCAAGATATCCATGGCATATTTCCTTTAGCAAAGAAAGATGGTGTCCGTACGGGAGACCTCGCTGCCAAAGAAGTATGTGAGAGGAACAAAATCTTTGGTGTGGAAGTGGCGGTGAAGATGCCTCTTGAGTTGGGAGATTCCATTGAAGTCGCTCCCTATGATAATGATATCATCAGTATATACCACCATCAAGATGCAACCGTTGAACGTCGTGCAGTAAAAGACGGTGTGGTCATTCATACTACGAGGGAGTCCAAAATCGGTGACGATCATGCTGAAGCGGCCAAACCAAGCACGGAGAGACTGCATGAGACTATATAGAGATCGACGAAGTTGACAGACATGGGAGTAGGCGCCAGAGGCACGAAATCCGAGAGCTGGTGTTGATAGACCTCTTCTTCACGACAGCCATGGATGAAGACATTCTTGGCATCCAGTTGATGAAGTGGCCATTGATGATGAGCGGCTAGAGAGATGGATTAGAGGATTGAGGCTATCTTGGTAACCGGAGAGAATGTCTCAAAATAGTCGATGTCATATGTCTGAGTAAAGCCCTTCGCCACAAGTCGAGTTTTGAGGCGATGGAGAGTGCCTTCGGCATTGAGACAGACTGTATAAATCCATTTGCAGTCGACCGCCTGTTTTTCTTCTGGAAGGGGGCCAGATCCCAAGTATGGTTGTCATCCAGAGCCTGTAGTTCATCCCGCATTACCTGTAGCCACCCCGGGTGAGATTTGGAATCGCCAACCGTGCGGGGAATAGATATCATCTCTAGAGCTGACAAACTTCTGTATGAAGATGTATAGAGAGGAGTATGCTGGCAAGAACGAGTATCTTTTTGAAGTGCAATAGGCAAGTCGTCTGGTGTCGGTGCAGGTGCATCGGACGAATTTGGGACGATGGTTTTCCTCGGCCTGGACGGGGAGCACAGTTGAGGGGCGGCGGGAGTTGACCGTACCAAAATGGTGATCAGCAGGGGGAGACACCCGAGGAGGATGAATAATGAGAGGAAGACAATCATTGATGTCCGTGTTTGGATGGGAAGAGGGAAGTGGGAATGGAGAGCTTTCAACAAACGAGACGTCAGCAGAGATGATATACCGTTGTAGGTCCGGAGAGAAGCATCGGTATCCACGCTGAGTGCGTGAGTAGCTGAGGAATATGCAGCAGAGGGATTTGGGAGAGAGCTTGGTGAGACCAGGATAAGTGACACAGATATAACAGAGACATCCAAACACACGGAGTGGAAGTGAGTGAGGAGGGGGAGATGAGAACAGAGTCTGAAAAGGAGTCTCCCCCTGAAGGATAGAAGAAGGAAGAGGATTGATGAAGTATGTAGCAGTAAGGATGACATATCTCCAAAAGATAAGGGGAACCGGTCAGTTGAAGAGAAGGGCACGAGTAGTCTCCAGAATATGTCACTATTTCCGCTTGGCCACTCCATTCTGCTGGGGTGTATCAGGACAGGAGGACTGATTAATGATATCGTGCGCCTAGAGAAACTGCTAAAAGGGAGTGGACAGATACTCGCGCCCATTGCCCGAGCGGAGACATTTAACTGAGATGGAAAATTGAGTATGAATCTCATGGTAAAAAGTCTGAAAAGTTTAAAACACTTCAGACCGATCTTGAAGTAGGGAGTTACTAAGGGAGTTACTTAGTGTTGGGCGCACTTTATGCCAGTTGTATTTTTTATCAATGGCCATCAATGAACAAGGATTTCATTGATTTCAATATGTTGGAGATATATTTTTGAATAAGTATCTTAGATGTTTAATGGAGATGATAATTGTAACGCTCTGAGATTTTATGAGATTGATTCTTTTTAATTTCTTTGATGTCTCGTGTTGTACGCTACACAAAGATTAGCTTGCACTATACGCAACACCGTATTAGCTTGCAGTATACCCAACACCGTATTAGCTTGCAGTATACGCAACACTATTCATGGTTTGTGTTGCACACAATTTCAAGTTCTTTTGAATGAATTCATTTCACGGAACACTGAGTATAGATTTTGTTCACTGTACAAATGAACTAAGTTCGTATTATCTTATACGCAACACCATAGGAAGTTTGAACTACACGCAACACTGACTTGGCTTACGTTACACACAATAGCAACCTTTCTCGATAGCCTGCGTTGTACGCAATACCGGGTTTCACTAAACAACGATATATTATTAAAATATTATTCTGTGATATAAACTAGCCGTTATTAATAGTATTAACCACATTTTAAATTTTATATAACATTAAGATTCTTCTTATGTATTTTCTAGAACATGATATAAGAAAAAAATTCAATTTTTCGGATAAAAGAAGTATTTTTTCAAAAAATGCAGTTTTTTCGTCATTGTCCCAGAGTTCCTTAACCGTATTGGCGGTCCGAGTGACGTCTTTGACGGAGCGGTCCATGAGCAAAGGCCTTGCTATCAACAAACTTCCATGGACGATATTTGGGATCAGAATATGGGGGTGGAAGATCCTCGAGGTGGGAGTCGAGGTTCATGCCCATGAGTGACATCAACACCGTCTTCCACCATACTGAGAAATTGGTTGAGTCGACCCGCTCATTAACCAGGTGGGTGGAGGCGGTGATCATCAGAGGCATAATCAAAGGTGCGGTCGAAGGGTCGGCCATTGGGAGGGCGGGGCGGGACGTGCTGAGGAGAGCGGGACTAGGGCAGGGATGTGAACCCGCAGAGCCGCGGGAGGGCGGAGCCAGAAAAATACGGCGAGCGGCGGGGCTGGTCGCGAAGCTAGGAGTCGGAGAGCATGCGGGTCCGGGAGAGCGCTGCAGGATGCGGGTCCGGGAATCGCGACTGGAGGTGGGGCCGGAACTCTGCCAGGAAGCCTGCTGGTGGGCGGGAGCCGATCGCGAGGCCAAGAGGGTCCGCTGGTAGGCGGGGGATGATCGCGAGGCCGGAAGGGAAACCATGTGTGTGTGTTTCTTAGGCGCGGGAGGGAATAAAACTCGCTGGATTCGATGGACTCACGACGTGCATTAGGAATTCGCATTCTGAATTCCCAAGGGGTCGCCTATGCCGAAAAACCCGACGCCTCGATTTATTTTTCTGGAAAAACGATTTCACAACGTGAATGGTTTTCACGTCGTGAATGGACCCGACGAAAACCATTCGGGCTTTGAAATATCTCACGGCGTCTACCCTGAACAATTCACGTCGCGAAACCACAATTCCCGACCTGAATGTTTCTTGCAGAATTTTCTAGTGACCTGCCCCCAGGTTCTCCACTTACACTACCGAACACTTCCAGCTAGTTAACCCATGATTAAAGGGAAAAAGCATAAACAACAGCGTACCTCAAACTGGGGGTTCTATAGAAGTGAGCATAGCACAGAAATATAGAGATAAGACCTGCTCCATCCATCCATTAGCGTTGCCATCGTCTCCAGCAGTGCTCTTCCTCACTCAACAGGATGAAATCTGGCAGGCCGGACCAAATGGTAAGACCTGCTTGAGCAGACTTCTTTGTATAGAAATATAGAGAAGTAGTAGCAGCAGAATTATAGAGTATTGCAGGGGAAAGATGGAATGTGAGACTGAACTGAGAAAGAGAGAGAAAGACTCGAGTGGTTCCTCAGCGCTCCTGCCCAAGCCACACCGGCCGAACTGCTCTAAACAGAATAAATCTAATTCCTCACTCCAGCCCCCTGCCTCCCATTATAACAGCTCCAGCCCTCCTTTAGTGGGCCCCCTTTTCCAGAATATTCCTTCCAGTTGTGGCTTGCCTAGATCCCTTGTTGTATCCCCCTTCTAGAATACTCTTCTAGGTTGTGACCGGGTGTCCCAGTCCCTATCAGATACCGATTCTGTCAGTCTCGTTTTTGACTCATATGAAAACATGCTGGATTGGTCTCTTTTATCTGTATTTGTGTTGTGTTCTTGGATGCCTAAGGATCTTCCCTGGAACATTATGTATGATAGGTTTGGCATATTGGTCTTTGTACTGGAATGATTTCACTCTGTCCGGCACTGTATTTGGGGAAACGGTTCTCAATTTCCTGATATTTAGTTTTTTTGCTTGTTTCATGAATTTGGACATGCAGGATTATGGCATGATTGGTCTCTTTGTTTATGGTTTTCTGGAATGCTGTCTTGGTGTGTTTCAGTGATTTTGGCATTGTGGCTTATTTCAACGTTATTGGCAATGGGATCTTGACATTTCAGTGTTTTTGGATTTTGGTTTGTTTCAAAATGTTTGACATTCATTGCTTTTAACATCCCGGTTCTAGAAAATATATTCAGAATGCTTTACATTCAGTGCTTTGGCTTGTTTCAGCTGCAGGTTGCAGTCACAACTGGTTTTGGCATACTGGCTCAGCGTGTTTCACTGCTTTTGTCTATTTTAGTGCTCTCAGCTACCGGATATTTGACATTTCAGTTCTTTAGCTTGTCCTGTAAGCTGCCACCAAAACTACTTTTAGATTTGTATTGGACTTCCATTGTATGTTTAATGCTGGCAGGTACTTTGGTTTGGCTGCTGTGAAGGAAGCTGCATGCGGTCTGATGATATTGCCTATTCATGGTACCAAATTGATCCTGCGGTGGGTCTGCTCTCGGTAGATTTAAAGGTCTGTCGATCCACCTTTGAACCGAGGATGGTATTTTTATTGAATAATATTTGATGCTAGATACTATTTAACAATTTCAAGCCAACTTTTTTGTTTTTTGTTTTGTTCTGGGTTTTAGATCATTATAGGGGCTTGAAAGGCGATCTGATATAAAATCTTATTCAGAATAGGTTTACTTATTTTTGTCAATTATTCACTCCATTGATGGATTCCTGAGCTCTCTTTCCCCCCAAAATGAGTAGAGGAACAAGTTTAAGGAACGGTTTATCAAAATATTCCGTATTTGATTTAATGTTTCGTGTTGTGGTATTCCTTTATAGGATTTAAAGTGTTAGAAATTGGAGAATTTTTTTAGGAAATTCAGACCATTTATGGAAAAGGTCTTAAAAGAAAAAATATGAGTTTAAATATAACATTTGTTTTCCGTGAATTGGAATGAGAATCAGGTACCATGAAATAGGCTAAGAAAAAACAAATCGCACCTCCCTATTGGTTGATCCAAAATTACTGAGTTGACGCGACTTTGATGTTTTTATTGACCATGATAAATAAAAATGTTTCACTTCTAAGGCCTTGTTTGGTATAATGAAAACCTTTTTGATGAAAATGTAAAAGGTATTCGAATAGGAAATTGAAACATTATTTGATTTCCAAATTGTGTTTGGTATGGTTTGAAAAGCGGAGAGTTGAGTTGATTAAAATAGTGAATATAAATAAAAAACAAAGAAATGTCTACATTGGCTTATTTCTGTTTGGAATTGTGTTGTCATGATCTTGCAAATTAGGATGGGGTCGGCATCAGCGATGTGGTGCATCAAAATGGTAGCTTGGTGCATGATGTTGTTTTGTGGCATTCTAACATATCAGATACTTAAAATACTTGTTTTTATTCTTTCTTAATGATGTTAGTAGATGATGTTTTTTTTCATATAAGACAATACTACTAAGCATCATAATATTTTAAGATGATTATGATTATTAACTTTAAATATTTCTTATGTAAAAAATCATGTGAAAAACTTTCATGGAATGGTATCGACCAATTTTGGTGTAGGTTACCCTTATTACTTGGGAGGCTTCTCCAATGCCTTAGGATTAGGATTGTGGTGACCATGGATTATATTGGGTGAGCTGAATGGAAGGCCTTTTAGTGGTGATGTGGGTGGCACAATTTTGGTTATTATTGATGATGAATTTATGATGTCCAACAATGTGTGGTGTTTGACGGAGTTTTAGGATCCTATAGTATATAAGATTATGCGAGTTAAATGTGATTGTTTTTCACATTATTTTTTATAGTGGATCCAATAATGTGTGTTAAGAGTCACATTATTGTATGGTTCCTTGTGTGATTCTAACACTTGGGATGATCTCTATGTTGCAAATTACGGGATTTTATACCCCGATCTTGTTTTTCTTTATTATTTTGTTTATTTATTATTGGCTGGTCTTGCCCTTGAATTGTGGGTCGAATCAGATCTAAGTTTTGAGATTTTGGAATTTTAACACAGGCGAACAATAGTTGCATGATTTATGTGTAACTGTGTGGAGGCCTCTAATTTTTAGCAGTGATTTTATAAGGTTGACGCACGATTTCGCAAGGAAGGGTTTAGGGTCAATTTTAGGGTTCTTGAAAGAAGATAATATACTAGGATTAGTTTGGGATAGTCCTACGACTTAGGATGCAAAGCGATGCAAATATCGTCAATTGGATTTGATTAAAAAAATTGGATCTACCTATGCTGCAACTATCCCATGGTCAGGTTATAACTGATAACCTAAGTTCTTTATGTTTAGCTTAGATGCAGAAAGCGTCACAGACTAATGATCATAGTCTTGTTCAACTCCAATTAGGTTAGGTTCGTTCAATTATACTCCCCATGGTCAAAGTTGTGCAAAAGAATGTGATGAACAATTATTATTAACCTAGTCACTATCCTTAGGGTTCCCAAGGATCAATCTATAGATTCTTTATATATCATCTCGCCTTTTTATCACATAAACTTTCATTACATTTTACAAAACTGAGGATCTTTAAGGTTTAGTGTCTTGGAAACCAAGAACTTTAAACATGAAAACATAAAAGATTCTTCTTAAACACTTGAAAGGCTTCTCCTCATGTTCATCCTAGGTTCATTACTGTATCTCATAACCTGGGGACATACATCAAAAGGAAGGGTGAGCAGAAGGCCTAGTAAGGGAAACAAGAGAAACATTTTACATGTAAACTTGAGATACTTCAATAAGGTCATGAAAAGAACATTAAGGCATGAGAAAGAAATCATGAGTCATATCATAATAAAAATAGAATTTTTCATAACTTGAAGATGTGGCTGAAACATTTAATATTGACAATCATTTCGTTTCACCAAGGTTCATCTCCAAGGTGTTATTAAAAATTAACAAGGTTATTCACCAAGGTATCAGTCTAAAAGTCATCTCTAGAGATTAAGTTTTTACCCAATGCATTGGAGCGCTATCTGGGCGCACCCTTGACATGTCTTTATTATCATGTGAGCCACATATATCATCATCAATCATTTCATAAACAACCCATATAGCATAAAAGAAATGGGTTTCATTTCATAATCATAACGTTTTAAAAACTACTTTAAAGACATGATCTTTATGTCACTTTAAACCCACAGAAAAGGGAAAGCGGGTCTCATGTATGTAAATCCAAGAATTTAAAATAGAACAACTTGGTATATATGTAAATACACCTATAGAAGAGATAGCTTTGAGTATTCACTTAATAAAATAAAAGAACTTTAGAAAAAGAGAGAGACGTTTTGAGACAGAAATTCTGCAGCATAACAGCTATGTTTCGGGGTTTTAGAAAACATTGAAAAGAGAGGGGACATAGGTCAAACATTCATAAATGACCCATAAAACAGTAGAGGGACAGAATATAAGGGATTTAAGAACATGGTAATTAAATTTGAAAATATATCATATTAAATGAAGAACATGAAAGAAAGACAAAAATAAGATTTCTCTTATGAGAATTCGGCAGCCTAACGGCGTCACTTAAAACTTCCAAAAATGGATTGATGAGATCAAATAGGGTCTCTCATCATATGAACATAAATGATCAGTATGATAGATATAGAGATAATACCCCAACATAATAAAAAGGAACTTGAAAGACTTGACATGAAATAGATCTTGAAAATGAGAAGGGTGAAAGAATCCCTTAAACATTCAGCAGCCTAACGACGTCACTTAAAACTTCAAAATAGTGAATTGAAGAGATCAAATGGGGTCTCTCATCATATGATCATAAAATATCAGTATGATAAATTTAGAGATCATACCCCAACATAACAAAAAGGAACTTGAAAGAATTGACATGAAAGTAGAACTTCAAAACGAGAAGGGTGAAGAACCACTTAAAAATTCGGCAGCCTAACGGCGCCACTTAAAACTTCAAAATACTGAATTGAAGAGATCAAATGAGGTCTCTCATCATATGGTCATATAAGATCCATATGATAGATATAGAGATCATACCCCAACATAACAAAAAGGAACTTGAAAGAATTGACATGAAAGTAGAACTTCAAAACGAGAAGGGTGAAGAACCACTTAAAAATTCGGCAGCCTAACGGCGCCACTTAAAACTTCAAAATACTAAATTGAAGAGATAAAATGAGGTCTCTCATCATATGGACATAGAATATCAGTATGATAGATATAGAGATCATACCCCAACATAACAAAAAGGAACTTGAAAGAATTGACATGAAAGTAGAACTTCAAAACGAGAAGGGTGAAGAACCACTTAAAAATTCGGCAGCCTAACGGCGCCACTTAAAACTTCATAAAACGAAATAATGAGAGTAAGAGGGGATCTCTCATTATATGAACATGAAAAGGGAAGTAAGAGAAGTATAAAAGAACATCCTTTAACATAAGAACATGGAGTATAAAAGAAATGACATAAAAGAGATTTCTTGAAAAGAAAGAGAGAGGTCGGATCCCTTACCTTAAAACGTAACTCTTAAAACTCAAAGGTTGGTACCTTGAGGGCTTGGGGGCAACTTGGGAGGACTCCTTGGGAGGTAATGAGACCAGAACTTCGTTGGGGAAGAGTGGGGAGTCGAATGGATGAGAGGATGGCTTGGTATTTATAGGGAAAGTGAGGGGACAAGGCATTAGTGGTTTTGGCAAAACCATGGGCTTGCCCATGGTATTGGCCACTTGGGACACCTCATACCTTATCTTACTATTCATAAGTCGACCATATTGATTACATACTTAATACATCATTTAATGATGTCATTAAACACCCGTAACTTAAAAACTGTATTTTCACTATTCATTGAAAATTCAACTTTCTCAGAATAATCCCAAAATTTCACCTTAACCAAATATCAATGCTCTGATTTAAAAAATGAACTCCATTTTATAAAAATAATTTTTTAAATATTTTTAATTTATTTTTTAAATAAATACACTATTCACTAAAAATTCATTTTTTTCAGAAAAAACCCCAAAAATTACCATAACATAATATCGGTGCTCTGAGTTCAAAAACGAAATCCATTTTATAAAAATAATTTTTTAAATATTTTTAATTTAATTTTTAATTAAAAAATGTTATTCACTCGAATAAACTAATACTTGAATAATAATTTATGAAATCGTTATTTAACCATTTTATTGAATCACATTATTTAATCAAGGTGCCTAGATTATATTAATACTTTCTTTAAGTGAGATTACTAATCCATTTGGACACATTACTAATCCTAATCATAAAATCACTATTCATAATTTACTATTCATCAAAAATTAAGTTGATCTTATTAGACTCTAAATTTCGTACTGAGCATAATTGTAGAAGACCATTTTTTGAATATCATTACACATTTTTAATTATTTAAGGTTTACATAAACATTTTTAAAATATATTTTTTCTAAAATTCATCAAAAATATGCATACTATATTTATCCGGTCATTTGAAAATTCATAAACTTCGTCATAAGAAGAAATCCCAATTTTTATTTAAAATAAAGGATTACACAAGGCAGTTACGGTCTCCTTACATAGCCCCTTATCACACCAGCATATGACCTAAGTGTAAGGTGTGCTAAGGTGAGAGAATCTGAGGGAGGCTCGGCTAACATCGCACGAGTAGTAATTTCTATCAGTTTGAACTTCTCGCAAAGGCGATTCCGTTCTAGCTTCACACGATGAAGTTCGGCTTGGGTTTGGTCCAGAGCAAAGCCCAGTGGTGCTACCTTCTTCCCAAGTTCTGTTAGATGGGCTTCGATCGGTCCAAGACTACTGGGTGAGACCATCGAATCTTCTTTCTATAATAATTAACCAAGATTACTTGTATTTAGAGACAACAATCAAAATGTTTAGTTTCCAGGGGTCATATTGACCAATGGTCATATAACAGTCAAAACCCAATGGTCTCATTTTAATTATACTCATGTTTTCAAATAAAACATTTCTGTTGAGTATAAAAACTAAATAAAATAACAAATAAAATTAGGAAACAAGATTTATTCAAAATTTCGGGTTGTTACACTTTAGGCTCAGAAACACCCCTACTCTCGACCCCTAACCTTAGGTGGATGAGCCACCCATGACAGTGTTGATCAAAAGCAGAGAAATGCTAAAAATGTTACACATAATCCCGAAACAGTTAAGAAATAAGCAATCTGAGATTGAAACAATTAAGAATCAAGATCAAACAATTAAGAGCAATGTAAATCTGATCAAAAACTAAGTTCTCTCTCGAACTTTGCACATCGTGCAAACTTTTTATGTCGTGTATTGGATTCACTTTTAGTGGGATTATGATTTTGAAATTCGCACGTCATGTAATGAATTTTCATGGGTTGGTGTGTGGCTCTGTAGTCATGTTGTGAATGAGGACTATATGTTGTGTATGATGTACACAAAGTGTAAAGCCTATTTTTTCCACTTTTCAACATTTCTTCCTAAAGTCCAGAATTCCTAATTCTTGTGAAAACAATCCAAAATGTTGTGCAATATCGAATAAAACATGAATAATACTTAATTAAATGTATCCACAGTGTATATATAGATACAACTTATGAAATTTCCCTACACTTGAACAATTTCTTGTCCTCAAGCAAAAAAACATCTCAATAGGGATTCCAAAAGAAATAATTATTAAAACAAGAAACATGCATTACAACCAGGAAAATAAAACTAAGTGTAAGCTGAAAAAGTCAGTTCTCTAGAATTAATCCTCTAAAGAAAATCATTTGTGCCTCATAGTTCAATTCTTTATCCATATTTTTTCTTCCTTTAATTACAATTTCATAATTGTTCCTTAAATACTATACCCATTTTTTTCAATTTACTTCACAATAAATTTCCTCTTGTCACTCAAGGTAAAATGTAAGTGGAGTTATTCTCATATATGAATACTTGTTCCTAACCATAGGCTTGCATTGGTTATAACATCTCCACTTCATAAAGACAAATACAAAATCAATCATGAGGGATTCACTAATAGGGTTCAAATGACTTTGAATCTCGGGGCAAGTGAGAAAGTGATAAAAATCAAGCCTAAAAGGAGGGTAAGCTCTGAAGTGAAATGAATGAAAGTCATGAATAGTGTAATGAAGTGACTTCTCCTAGACAAAGTGTGTCCATGCTCCAACGACTCAAGGTGGGTCCATGAGTATATCAAGTAAGTATAAAAAATGTACCATGTTCCTTTCTTTTTTTTTCTTTTTTTTTCGAAAATCATGTCTAGGTCAGATCTCACATCCATGCCCTAACCACATATGATACATCAAAGGATTCATCAGTCTGGTAATGGTGATTTTTGACCTTCCTAATACATAACCAAAAATCATTTTCTTTTTCTTCATATATTTTTTTATATTTCTTCTTACCAGGGAATAGTGTAGGCGTAGAAATTTCCAAATGTAATCATGGACCACATTATGGGAAACTATTGAAAGTTCCACAGTACATCTCCTCAATAACAACATCTTGTGTCCATTAGTAGTGAAAATTCCCCCACATTTATTCAAAGTATGATCATGCATAATACTAAGAGTAGGGTAGGAAGAGATAATCGACTTGAGATAGATCCATCCTAAGAAGGTTATTCATGGCTGTTATGGGCTAAAGAAGTAAAGATGTACAAGTGAGTCTTAGGAAAAAGCGACTCACAAAAATTTCCTCAGTCATTTTAAAAGTATATTTGTTCAATCATAGGCTCAATAAGATCTTAATGCAAGTTCTAATAGGTTTATTTATCCCAAGTATCTCTCAAGAAATACGATCAGAAAGAATATGATAGTGCAAGTCTAGAATCATCTTGGGAATGAACGTATATAAAAATAAATGGAAATCACTTAGGGTATAAAATTTAGTAATAAGATAATCAAAAGCAATTGCAAGAATCTTGAAATTGAATTAAATTACTCAACTCCATAATCATGCTAAAAAATCTAAATAGAAATAAAACATGGATTTAAACAATTGTCAGCCTAACTTTGTCTTTTATTTAAATGGTTGCATTGAGATTTCAAGTTTAAAGCATGATTTCAATGAAAAATGTCTCCTATATAAGTGAAAACATGCAATAATTCAAGTGTATCGACAGTAAAGCTCAAGAAAGACTCCCCCACACTTAAAACGAGACTGTGTCCGCACTGTTCTGGAAGGCATTGTGAGAGAGATCGCACATAAAGCATCAAAAACATGAAATTGCAATTTGATTTGAAATTAGGGAAGTGAGTGCTCCCTATAGTGAATGTCATGCCTTAGGAAACTTAGTGGATAATGAGTGGAGTTTGTACGACCTACAAAATTTGTTAGAAAGAAAAAACTTTCACGAGATAAAACATTATTCCATGAAGTTAAAACAAGTTGGAAGTATAAAAATGGAAGGTGAAAATAGTCAAAACCAGGAAAATCAACTCAGATAAACGCATAAATGTGAGAAAAGTGAAGTTCAGGGATAACCTACAAACAAGAATGCTAGAAAAAAAAAGAAAAAGAAATATCTTAAGCACCTGACTGCAATGAAAGCAAACAAAAATATGCGTTGTCTCCCATAAAGTGCTAACAATAGCTTTGTCAGCCAGAGGAATAGATAAAGGGATCAGTTGATGTCCTCCATTTGCTCAGCAGTCCGCTACCTCCTACAGAAACTGGTGGCTATGTCATCGAGCTCATGGGGACGTTTGGCGGGATTAACCACCTCAGGAGTGTATCGAGCATGAATCTCGTACAACAAGAACAACATTCATGCTCATTGTGGTGGGGATCCCTACTGAGCACAGATCTCAAGTGAGAGGTCCTCAAGCTGGTGCTTGACGCCAGCTAGATGTTGAGACATCTGGTGTAGGATCGAAGATGGTGGCGAGACAGGCGTGTCAATGACTATAAAGGAGGAAGGAGATCTAGACATGGCTAAAGTAATACAGAAATAAAATGAAAATAATCCAACCATAAGTATATCCAAAATATGTATCCCATGTATATATAGAAGCAATGATACATTAGTGTAAAATGAATACAAGTAGCACAAAAAATGGACACCCAATCGAAGTAAAAAAAAGGGGAGGGGACCAAGATAGAACTAGGTGGTACACTCAAAGTCACTAAGATCCACATCAGGTTTCCCCTCCCAAATAGTGGGTGCATTCAGCTATCTCGCACTATCGATATCAGCAATTGTGGAAGGGGTTGGAGGATCGACCACTTTAGTGGGTGTTGTGGTGCTTGTAGCTAGCTTAGTCGAGGAAGTAGGAGATGGGGTGTCGATTTGTACGGTGGTCGTGTATCTGGCAGTTGGATCTATGAAGGGTACCTTGGATGGGGATGGAATGGCGGGACCCTTACCTCGGTGGGCCTACTCCTCTAAAAAGTTATGATGGGCAGTGGGATCTGTCAGCTCAGGGGGTAGGTCGATCGAGGTAGTGGGTGGGGTGTGGATGAATGGCGGAGTGGAGTCTGCATAGGGTGATGGGTGGGTAGATACAGAGGCAGATGGTGGAGTGAGGATGGTGAAATAGGACGGTGCACTAAAGGGAATGCCTAAATGAAGGCAGATCTGGTGCTGGTTCTCCATAAGAAACAGTATAGTAAGTCATAGGTCAAATGGAGGAGTGGAGGGGTAGGTGCAGATGTGGCAAGGCCTGTGGTGTTAGTGGTGGAGGTGGTAAAAACAGGGACAGGGGGTGGTGATGGAGGTGGTGTTAGGGGTAGTGGTAAAAGGGCGGAAGTTGTGGTGGGGGTGGTGGCAGTGGTAGCAGTAGTGGTAGCAGGGACATGAGGATGGGAGGGAGGGTCAACTGCATGTGGAGTCGGTGCCTCATCAACATCCTCAAAATATGCCGGTGCCCACTGATAGATGTTGTTTTCCTTCATGAGTAGCCTCGTTTTGTGGAGCATATGAAGGTTGATGCTCTACATAGGGTCGAGGGAGGTGTGGGTATGTTGGCATCAAAGGCATCGAGATGCCTGACCAGATGAGTAATAAATGAGCCCTCTAAAAGCGTACCTCAGGTACTCCTCGCCTGTCAGGAAGAACAACCCAAACTACCTTGCTATGTTGACGGCTAGGACTCCCATGGCTAATGCAAGCATAATTACCTCGATCTAGCTCACACTCCCGTGAGCATCACTGTGGACCATCTATGCATGTGCTAAGGCCCTATGATGGATTCAGAGGATAACACTTCATAGAGCAGTCCTCTTTGTCGTGTGAGGCTCATAGATGCTCTGAGGGTCTCTAGATATCCCCACCCATAGTTTTGCAGCATCGGCCTTGTTAGGATCGAGTTGTAGTGTCGGGAAGTAGGGGAGGCGATGAACTCGACATAGTAGATGTTGAGGCAGACAATAAAATCGCCAAGGCTTATCTCCTAAGGACTACCTCTGAGTTGGAAATGAATAGAGTTAATGTCCAGCTCAAAGGTGTCCAGGAACTCAAGGAAGATCTCCCTGAAAGTCTCCTCTTGCGATTGGGTAATCAGGATCAGGTGTAGCTGACTGATGAGGTCAAGGACCTCCCGATGAGTGTGGATGTGCTCGAGTACTGTGAGGTCCAACATCTTGTTGGTCTGCATCAGCTGGGCCTGGAGATAGAACAACTAAATCTCATGTCGAGGGTCAGAAAAATAGAGGTAGGGATGAATGTGTGGATGATCAGGGCCCTGTGACCCGCCTAAGGATGACTGTGAGTCTCCAGAAGTGGAAACAGATGTAGAGGTGGAATCAGAGGTCGAGGAGAATTGATATGCGGGTGGAGGAGAAGGTGTGGCCTTCCGCCTGCTTGGGTGGCAGAGGTGTGTCATCATGCTCGGGTGCCCATTTGGTAAGTGGGGTGTGGACGGTCTTCGTTCGATCCATTGAGGAGTGACAACGTAGACTAGGGAAGGAAATGGGGAGGAGCGGAGGGAGTTGTGAGGTGTGATGATGAAGGGAGGAGGAGGAGAGGGTTTTTCAGTGGTGGTAGGGGAGCGGGTTCAGAAGGGGAGGGGTCACATGTATGGATGGAAACAGGGAGGGGGTTGGGCTGTGAACCTAGGGTTCACAACATTTAAAATCACTCTAAATATTACAGGTCGGGTATGATATACACAACATTTAATGCTTGTTTTTAAAAAAAAATTGGGTGTAACATTTACAGGTTGTGTATTTTTTACACAATGTGTATTTGGCTATTTGTGCCCCCTTTTGAGCAAAGTCATCTTAACAAGCCTCTAATAGCTATAAACCTTCCTAAAGACTAAACTATCATACTCTAGCCTATTGAACCTACCCTGGGTTGTCTGTCAGTCAACACTTTTTTTTATTGACTAATATTTGATGCTAGATACTATTTAACAATTTCAAGATAAATTTTTTTGTTTTCTGTTTTGTTCTGAGTTTCAGACCATCATAGAGGCTTGAAATGCGATCTGATATAAAATCTTCTTCAGAATAGGTTTAGGGTTTTTTGTCAATTATTCACTCAATTGATGTATTCTTGAGCTCTCTTTCCCTCCAAAATGAGTAGAGGAAAAAGTGTAAGGAACAGTTTATCAAAATATACAGTATTTGATTTAATGTTTTGTGTTGTGGTATTCCTTTATACGATTTTAAGTGTTAGAAATTGGAGAGAAAAAATTAGGAAATTCAGAGCATTTAGGGAAATGGGTTTAAAGGAAAAAATATGAGTTTAAATATAACACTTGTAAGATCTCAGTTCCTCCATAAGGTATTTCCTTGTTTATGTTTCAGTTTAGGTCCCTTATTTTGAGCTAAATAAGTGTTTCCCAAGTTCATGTGAATACTCAGGGGTGTTCCGGGAGTTCGGGACATGAAACTGGATGAAAAAGGAGTTTTTGGGAATGTTGTACGGTTTGCGCACGGTTAGGGAAAACCGTGTAGAGCATCCCAGGTAACCGTGCAGCCATGGAAAAAGGCTTACACACGGTTGGCGCACGGTTAAGCAAACCATGCGGAATCCCCAGGAAACCGTGTGAAGGGGGTGTTTTTTGAACAGTGGTTCATGCACGGTTTGGCAAACCGTGTGGGTAAACCGTGTGGCCCAGAAAAGTTGGAAAATTTACTAAATTGCCACTCTGAGATTTTAAACCCAAACTCGGTTTTCTCCTCCATTTCACCCCGTGAAACCCAAGTGAAGAACTTGGACAACCCAAGATTACAAGAGTTTATTTTCCTATGATTCTAGATTATTTGGAGCATCGTTGGTTGCGAATCAAAGCCCCGGGTAAGTATAATCTCCTCCTTGCTTCATCCTTTCGATTAGGGTTTTCATCTTTCTCCCATCTCCATCTGAAGCTCTAAAACCCTCTTTTATTTGCTGGGATCTAGGTTGGGGCTTCAAGGGGTGCTTTAATCCAGATCAAAGGCTACGATTAAGAGTGTGTTCATCATCGGATTCGAGGTAGGCGGTCTAAAAGTATTATCCCATAGTTTTATTTTTGGATTTGTGCATGGAATCTTGTGTTCTTATTTTCCCTAATTGTGTTCTTGGTTCCATCAGAGTGTTTGATAAAAGGGGGAGTATAAGTGACCAATTGAAACCCTCACAATCCCCATGGGATGTATAGAGGATGATTTGACCATTTAGGGACACCCGTGGGGTGCTCCGCCAATCCCGAACCTAGAGAGTGGTAGGGTTAAGTGAAGGATTTCTGAGTAAAGTTTGAATCCCTTGTAGAACATGTTTCAATGATTGATTAAGTTGTAAATGGAATTATAATAGATATTCCTAGGGTGATAAGTCATAAGGGGTTGTTTGGCATGACATGAAAACGGTCAAATTGGGTCGAATGAGATTATATCAATTATTTAACAAAATTTGGTTAGAAATGCCTATGAGGGTTAGTGCATATTAAATGGTGAACTTATAATGGGTTGATGAAATGGGAAATGGGGAATATGTTAATGGTATGTAATAAGGAAATGGATGAATATGTTGAATGGGTTAATACATGGGATGTTGTGGTACACATAATGGGTTGAATGTAATAAAGTGGTCATGTTATGATATATGAGAAATATACATGAAATGATTCATGTGCTAAATGGGTTAATGTATGGCCATTAGTGAATATTGATTAAGGCATGGGGGTTGTTGAATAAACTTAAAGGGTTAAGGCACAAGAATTAGAATTTGGCTAAATGGATGTGAATTGTAAATGGTAAATGTATTAATGGGTTATGAAATAGTATTAATTACCATGTTGTTTGTTATGTATTATGATTTCCAATGGCATTTTTTATGCTTGGTTGTGTTATTGTGTGGTTGTGGTGATTGGATAAATAAGCATGTGCACATGGCTTGGTAGAGTGGGGTATTGACTTGAGGCTCTATGCCCACGGGTCTAATTAGACAAAGGCTCTAAACTCCACACCATAAATGCACGAGTTAGGGAAGGGGGTGAATGCTCTATTCCCCTAATGGTTGCATTCCACTTGGACTGAGGCTTCGAGGTAAGGATAATGTGTTGATGTGATATGTGTACCTCTAGTGAGATAGGGACTTGATTTATTTTTCCCTATGCATAATGATTGATTGCCTTAAACCCATATAGAAATGATGTATATGCCTAACTCAAATAACATGTGTTAAAAATGGATTGTGTGGTAAAAATGGTATAAGAAATGGAATTGGGATAAATTCTAGTCATGAATTAAATAAACCTTGTTAACTAATGGAACTCGAACTGTCCCTTGTTTACTTACCATTCATTTTTACTTGCATGCACTGTCTATTAGACTGGATATTTTGTAGACACCATTGGTGGTGACCTACTAAGTTTCGTACTCACACCATACTCAGGACGTCGTTGGGTACTCGAGCAGATTTCTTGATTGCAGTTCAGGACAAGGGCAAAGGCCCAACTCTAGCATGTTGAGTTGGTTTTGGGATGTACATGGAGATGGATTCAGACTTAGAGTTGGGTCCGGTTTGGGGATTTGGCCACTGTCTTATTTTTGGGTTTTATTCACTTGCACTACTAGTATGTCATGACATTGTTAATGTGGAATTATGGTTTGTACCCAATTGGGAGATGTTTGGCTTGTATGTTTATTAGTTGTTTCATATTGTTTCCACTATTTATATTGTGTTTTCTTGTGCCTTACTCTGGTAAAGAGGGTATAATATCCCCACGTGACTCATTAGACCCTCGCCGCTAGTCGGCAACCTCTGGCCTATGGGGAGGCACGCTTGAGGTCATGTGATGACCCGACTCGGGGCACCGATTTAGTGGCTCTCGGGTCGAGGATGTTACAAAGTGGTATCAGAGGATTTCTTTTCTCTTTATTACTATTTGGGGATGGTAGACAAGAGATTAGGATGTGTTGGGTCTTGGTAATGATCTCGTGATTGGGAGTAGCTAACCCATGTATGAGGGAAAACCCAAGTCACCCTGGGTGGGAATTGTTATTCTTGATGCGTGTTGTTACAGTTGAATGATATTTCACTGTTGGGTGATGCACATGTTGTGTGATTTGACTGATTTATGATATTGTGCTCATTGTCGGAATGACATGAGGTTGTGTATTCATACATCATTTTAGACACCTAAGGATATAGGTGGCATGCATAATTATAGGAATACACACGGGATGGGTGTGTGGGGCATAAAGAGTAGAATGCATTTTACTTCCCTGATAAATATTAAGAAAATGATGTCTAATAATGGTAATTAAAGTGGGTGAATGAAAAGATGTAAATGAATAGTTAAGAAATATCGTGTATAAAGAAATGTTGTGATCGGGTTAAAATTTTGGGTTGTGATAAATTGTAAAGGTTGACTCGGTGTCTAAAGAAGAAAGATTGAACAATGACGGTAAAATTGTTAATGAATTTTGCCTAATGAAAGGTGTAAATGAGTTAAAATGATGATTTTAACATGTTGTGAAGTGGGAAATGTTCCTGAGAGTAAGGGATTGTATTGTAAAGGAAGAATTGGTTTGAAGAGGTGTGGACAAAAGACTTGTGATTGAGTAAATTGGTTACCCAATGTTGACCATGACTCACGCTAGGTATGGTAGAGGGTAGTGTTCAAGGTATGATGACGACTATTCAGATAGAGTTTAAATAATGGTTTGTTTAAGGTTGATAGCGTGAGATCTTTTCCATCTGTGCTTAAATCCTATCATTCATTCCTTGAAGCATCGGGTGAACAATAGGTTTAAGATGAGAATGATTGAGTTCAAGGGTGGGAATCCTTTGTGTTGTCAGTTTGACCCTTGTAGGTGTGGGTTGGGGCAGTGAGAGTTCCCTAGTTTGAGATTTTGGATTTTGATTATGAGGATTTTCTGGTGATGATGTGGCCTAGGTGATGTGTTTAGGTAACCCTTGGTGTGGTCGTGGACCTTGGGTTGTGAGGTGTTGTTCGGTAATGTGAGTGAGGAAACTCTCATGGTTTGTGACCATATGGAGTGCATGCTGGACCCTAGGGATGGTGCCTGTGACTTAGTGACCTTGTGAGTAAAGACCTGGTAAGTTGCGTTTTGAATCCCAGAGAGGATGTTTTGCTCGTAGTATCGATGAATGTGTAGAGCTTTGGTATAGAACCTAGAGAAAATGGTTGCATGGTGTGTTAGGCATAGTGTGCATTAGAATGGGGGTGAGAGTGCCATTTCTGATAATTTCTTTGTTCGTGTCATGATATGTATGGTTTGGAGAGAGTACCAATTGTTTTTCTTGGTTGTGACTCCAATCTAGGGAGTTGGTATCATTCAACCTTCAAGGTGACCTATGAGAGAGGTCGGATAGGGTTCCCAGTGCTTTTGGGTGTGTGTGGCACATGTATATGTTTTGGACCTTGTTAGTGGGACTCATAGTGTTTTATGGTGTGCATTTGGCCTAAAGGGCTAATTGGGAAGGTTGGTGGTTGGTGGTGCTACTCGAGTTGTGGTTACGCGATGATAGTTTTGGAAAAATCAAGGGTGACCTCATGGGAGGTTAGCCCAGCGGTGCAGGTACCTCGGAATATGAAGCATGTGAGATGCTTTAGAGGTGGTCTCAATGCATACTAAGTACCCCAAGTTTTATTGAATGGTATAGTTGTGCCTGGTTCTTTCATAACGGCACCCTAGTGTTTGTGATAAGAGGTAAGGTTTGTTTCGAGGGGTTATATCGCATGGATTCCTGACTCACCTATTTGGATGATGATTAATGGAGGACTCGAAGTTGTTTTGAGTGGAAGAGACAAAGGTGATTGAAGGGCGGTTATATTCTTTCTCTCGATAATGACACTCGAGGTGAGGGTGGTCACGTGGCTGAACATGTTTGTAGGAATGGTTTTGGTTGTTGGGTGAGATGCAGAGGCTGCCTCAGGGTTGATGAGGTGGACTAACTAAGATACACAGTTAGGTAAGTAAGCATGCGATGAGCTACTCATAGATAAAGGTTGATTTGTGAGAGACCATTGGTTTGATTGGTGTGGTAGACCATTGTGTTTTGGTTTTTAGCTTTCAGGTACACAACATAAGAATTTGAATGGTGTGGTGGAAGTAGTGCCATATGGAATGTTGGTTCATGACTGCTTGGTGATTTGGTTTTGGGGTGATGGTTAAACTTGGTTGGTAACCACACCTGAGTGGTGCTGGTTAAGTGTTGATGAGTTGCATTCGATAGGGGATCCTGAGATCCTTGACAGGTCATTGTGTCCCATAGTTCCACATCATAAATGGATAAGTGGGTGGTGGTGTTATTCAAAAACTTCTTAGCGTACCTATATAGTGACGATCCTGCCCAATATCTTGATATCGTCCCAGGTATGTTGAGAATCTCTCGTTTTACGCCAAGAGCCTTGAAGGTGTTTGGTTGAATGAGGTACGTCATGGAGTTTACGCTCATGGAAACGGTGTATTTGGATCTTGATGATGGAATGTTCACCACCGATGGCTTTGGGTGAGGTCCTTAGGATGGACTGAGTGTCGATAAACGCCATGGGTGTCATTCATGGAAGCTTGGAATGGGCACTGGGTGATGTTTGTTTTCTTGTTTTGGAAAAAATCTAGATATCCATGTCTATGTTTTGGGGTTTGCCTTGTGAATGGGTGTAAGAAACTATGGTTGGAATCCCTCATGAGATCAATGGTAACAACATCCTAAGTCAGTCCTAAAAGTGGAGAGGAGAACATCGAGTTGGTGTAGTAGCACCGGGAAGCCAATGAGGAACCTGTAAGGTGCTTGTTAGGTCCCTCAGAGAGGCAATGTGGGACTTGTATGTGGTGACTAACGAGCCAAGTGTTGGCTTCAACCACAGGGTGGTTTCATGTGAAGTTGTGATGTTTGTGCTGAGGTCGTAGAAGGGTGTGGTTGGATATGACAACAAGTCATGGCAAGAGAAGTTGGATTGTATAACTCCAACGAAGATTGGGGTTAAACTCGGGTAATTTATCCTTTTGTGGTTTTAGAACATCTCTAAGTTTAGGGAACCTTACCCATGTGAGTTGGTGTCATGCCAAGGGTAAAGTCGATGACGGTTTGGAAGGCGATAACGCTATGATGATGGAATTCTATCGGAATTCAAGGAATGGCCTTAGTTGGGTGCGTGGGATGTTAATGATAGGATTCATGTCAATAATCACCTTGGGAAGGTGAGAAATGGGAAGAGTACCATCAATGGAAGGTGGGTGTTCTGGGGAAAGCCAGTCGAGGGTGGTCCAACCTGAGATGGTAAACTTGAATGGGTGTGATAAGAGTGACCCACCTCCAGGTCGATGTTGTGGAGGAAAATGCCTTTTCAAAATAAAGGTGTACCTGAGGGAGGTTATGTTGATCTTATTCCTTTAATGGATAGTGTAGTAATGTCCTCCAGAATGGTTTTGACAGTGCTTCTGGATGCCAAAACAGGGTAATTCTCCTATGGATGTTGGGGCGCAGTTGGTTGGAACATGTTAGGTGATAGGAAGGTTGAGTTGAGTTCTAGTGGTCCTTTATCGATGTGGGAGGTACCAAGTAACTGAAAATGGAGAGAACCATATCGGATAAATGGTTGGTTGATGACGTGATCGGAGTTTCGGGTTGGAAGGACTTGATTCTTCACCGTTTGTGAGAGTTTTCCCTAGTATAGAGATTGGGAATGGGTTTAATTGGTCGAGTAACTAAGAGTTTTGGATTGTGTTTGATTGTACAGTTGTGGAGTGAAATCGCCAAGAAATTTGGTTGGAAGTATCATGTGTTTTCCTTCAGGTGATACCGAGTTTGGTCACCGTTAGAGTTGGGAGAACAGGAAAATGATGCCAAGTGATTTGGGTCATGAGTTGTACAGAGGGTTGGGCTGATGAGGTGCCAATTGGTTCCTCCGTGATGATGTGATGTTGTGTGAGAAGTTTCCATGTGCAGTGAGTCAGGAACTATTGTCTAAGTTTTCTCTTTGAAGTTTTAGTGGTTGGGTATGGTTGAAGAAGATGCATCCTTGAGGAGTTTTCTGGTTAGTGTTGTGAGTTGTGGTGAGGAAGTCTTGAGGGGAAAGTATGTGCCCTTGATCTGTGTTTGGTGGACTTGTGATGTGAAACCAGAAACTTGGAAATTAGGAATGGATAGGCAATCCTTGTGTCTTGATCTCTTGTTACGGAAGTTTGGTGATGTTCGGAAGAGCAGCTCAAGGACGAGTCATTATAAGATGGGGAGGTTGTAAGATCTTGGTTCCTCCATAAGGTATGTCCTTGTTTATGTTTCAGTTTAAGTACCTTAGTTTGAGCTAAATAAATGTTTCCCAAGTTCATGTGAAGACTCGGGGGTTGTTCCAGGAGTTCGGGACATTAAACTGGATGAAAAAGGAGTTTCTGTGAATGTTGCACGATTGCGCACGGTTAGAGAAAATCGTGTGGAGCATCCCAGGTAACCGTGCAGCCATGGATAGAGGCTTACGCATGATTGGCGCATGCTTAAGTGAACCCTGCGGAATCCCCAGGAAACAGTGTGAAGGGGGTGTTTTTCAAACAGTGGATCACACACGATTTGCACGCGGTTTGGCAAACCGTACGGGTAAAATGTGCGCCCAGAAAAGTTGGAAAATTTACAAAATTGTCACTCCGGGATTTTAAACCCCAACTTGGGTTTCTACTCCATTTCTCCCCCTGTAACCCTAGTGACTAACTTGGATGACCTAAGCTTCTAAGAGGTGATTCTTCTTTGATTTTAGGCCATTTGGAGTGTCATTGGTTGCAGATCAAGGCCCCTGGTAAGTCTAATCTCCTCCCTACTTCTTCTTTTTTATTAGGGTTTTTATCTTCCTCCCATCTCCTTCTGAAGCTCTAAAATCCTCTTTTTCCGGTGGGATCTAGGTTGGGGCTTCAAGGGGTGTTTTGAATCCGGATCGAAGGCTACGATTAATAGGTTGTTCATCATCAGATTTGAGGTAGGTGGTCTATAAGTATTATCCCATAGTTTTATTTTGGATTTGTGCATGGAAGATTTTGTTATTCCTTTCCCTAATTGTGTTCTTGGTTCCATTGGAGTGTTTGATAAAAAGGGTAGTCTAAGTGACTAATTAAAACCCTCATGATTCTCGTGGGATGTGTAGAGGATGACTTGATCATTTAGGGACACTCGTAGGGTGCGCCGGCAATCCCAAACCTAGAGAGTGGTAGGGTTAAGAGAAGGATTGATGAGTAAAGTGTGAAGCTCATGTAGAACATGTTTCAATGGTTGATTAAGTTGTAAACGAAATGATAATAGATATTCCTTGGGTGATAAGGCATAAGGGGTTGTTTGGAATGACATGAAAATGGGAAAATTGGGTCGAATGGGATTATATCAATTGTTTAACGAAATTTGGTTAGAAATTTTTAAGAGGGTTAGTGCATATTAAATGGTGAACATATAATGGGATGATGAAATGGGAAATGGGGAATATATTGATGGGATGTAATAAGGAAATGGATGAATATGTTGAATGGGTTAATACATGGGAAGTTGTGGTACACCTAATGGGTTGAATGTAATAAATTGGTTATGTTATGAGATATGAGAAATGTACATGAAATGATAAATGGGCTAAATGGGTTAATGTATGGCCATTGGTGAATATTGAATAAGGCATATGGGTTGTTGAATACACTTAAAGGGTTAAGGCACAATAATGAGAATTTGGCTAAATGGATGTGAATTGTAAATGGAAAATTTATTAATGGGTTATGGCATAGTATTAATTCCCATGTTACTTATTATGTATTGTGACTTCCAATGGAATTATTTATGTTTGGTTGTGTTATGGTATGGTTGTGGTGATTGGATAAATAAGCATGTGCACATGACTTGGTAGAGTGGTGTATTGACATGAGGCTCTACACCCACGGGTCGAGTTAGACTGAGCCTCTAAAATTAACCCCATAAATGTAGAGGTTAGGGAAGGGGATGAATGATTTATTCCCCTAATGGTTGCATTCCACCCGGATTGAGTCTTCGAGGTGAGGATAATGTGTTGATGTGATATGTATATCCCTAGTGAGATGGGGACTTGATTTATTTTCCTCTATACATAATTATTGATTTCCTTAGACCCATATAGAAATTATGTATATGCCTAACTCAAAGAACATATGTTAAAAATGGATTATGTGGTAAAAATGGTATAATAAATGGAATTGAAATAAATTATAGTCATGAATTAAATGAACCTTATTAACTAATGGAACCTGAACTGTCCCTTGTTTACTTAACATTTAGTTTGTGCTTGCATGTACTATCTATTAGACTGGATATTTTGTAGACATCGTTGGTGGTGGCCTACTGAGTTTCGTACTCACACCCTGCTCAGTTCATCGTTGGGTACCTGAGCAGATTTATTGGTTATAGGTCAAGACAAGAGAAAAGGACCTACTCTAGCATGTTGAGTTGGTTTTGGGATGTACATGGAGAAGGATTCGGTCTTAGATTCGAGACCGGTTTGGGGATTTGGTCGTTGTCTTATTTTGGGATTTTATTCACTTGCACTACTAGTATGTCATGACATTGTTAATGTTGATTTATGGTTTGTACCCAATTGGGAGATGTTTGGTTTGTATGTTTGTTAGTTGTTTCATATTGTTTATGCTATTTATATTGTGTTCTATTATGGATTACTTTGGTAAAGAGGGTATAGTCTCCCTGCGTGACTCATTAGACCCTCACCTCTAGTTGGCAACCTCTAACGTATGGGGAGGCGCGCTTGAGGTCATGTGATGACCCGGCTCGGGGCACCGGTTTAGTGGCTCCAAGGTCAGGGACGTTACAACACTTGTTTTCCATGAATTAGAATGAGAAGTAGGTACCATGAAGTAGGTTAAGAAAAAACAAGTCACATCCGCCTATTGGTTGTTCGAGCATTACAGAGTTGATGTGGCTTTGATATTTTTATTGACCGTGATAAATAAAATTGTTTCACTCTTAAGGCCTTGTTTAGTATAATGAAACCCTTTTTGATGAAAATGTAAAAAGAATTCAAATAGTAAATTGAAACATTATTTTATTTCCAAATTGTATTTGGTATAGTTTGAAAATGTGAGAGTTGATATGATTGAAATAAATAATAAAAATAATAAATAAGGAAATGTCTACATTGGATTATTTCTGTTTGGTATTGTGTTGTCACGATCCTGTAAATTAGGATGGGGCTCATCGGTAGGAAATTGTGGCTGGCAAGGCATCGATGATGTGGTTGAAAGGCATCAATTGGTAGCTTGGTGGTTGCAAGGCGTCAAATGGTAGCTTGGTGTATGATGTTGTTTTGTGGAATTCTAACATATTCAATCCTTAAAATACTTGTTTTTATTCTTTCTTAATGTTGTTCAGATATGATGTTTTTTTTCATATAAGATGCAATACTACCAAACATCATAATATTATAATATGATTATGATGATTAACTTTAAATATTTCTTATGTAAAAAAACATTTGAAAAACTTTCATTGAATGAAATCGATCAATTTTGACCCATGAGGGTTTGGGGTAATGTGTAAGAGGGGGAATTCACCAAGATAACCAAACATGGGACCTTTTTAATTGGTGCAGGTTATCCTAATTACTTGTTAGGATTCTATATTCCATTAGGATTAGTATTGTGGTGACCATGGATTATATTGGGTGAGATGCATGGAAGGCCTTTTAATGGTAATGTGGGTGGCACATTCACGGTTATTGATGATGAATTTATGATGTCCAACAATCTACAGTGTTTGATGGGAGTTTTATGATCCTCATAGTATATAAGATTATGTGAGTTAAATGTGATTTATTTTCATATTATTTTTGATAGTGGATCCAATAATGTGTGTTAAGAGTCATTTATGGTCGTAGATAGTCATTGTTGTATGGTTCATTGTGTGATTCTGACACCGACGACCTGCTCTATGTGGCAATTTAGGGGATGTCACACCCTGATGTTGTTTTTATTGATTATTTTGTTTATATATTATTGGTTGATCTTTCCCTTGAATTTTGGGTCAAATCGGGTCTAAATTTTGACATTTTGGAATTTCAACATAGGCGCACAGTAGTTGCATGATTGTGTGTAACTGTGTGAAGGCCTCTAATTTTTAGTGTAGACATTTTACAAGGTTGACTCACAATTTACCAATGCATGTGGTCAAAAATTTCATGCGTTTAGGCTCAAAGTTTGGCAAGTTGTGTGCACTATCTGGTTTCATTAAATGTGGAAGATTATCTTTATGCCTCTCTTTGGGTTTTACCCCAGATCACACCTCTCCTTTCATTTGGATCTTGCGGATCTACAAGGAACTCTCCTTTGTTCCCCTCCCACATGAAGCCTCTCCCATGTATTTATTCCCATTTTATGGTTTATTTTTCAATGAATGTCCCACTAAATCATCTCCTTTCTTATTTCCTTCCAATTCCCTTTTTTTATTGCCCCAACAAGGTCCCAGGGGCATAAGGTTTCATGTGGTTCACCTTTAATGGAGCGTTTGTAGTAGTTTCAAGGTTTCTCTTGCTTATCTTAACCACTTTGTACTCCATTCTGGTGTACTATCACTTCAGTTTGTGAAGGGAATGCATTTATGGTAGGTTTGCTCCATTGCATAGTTCTCTAAATTGTTAAAACTTGATTGTTTTTCTTTTAAATCCCTATTTTAAATGTATAATGATTGTATTATATATGTCTATAGACCTTCTAACAAGTAAACCTAGTTTTAACTTGGTTTCCATTTGATGCAAAAGAATCTTTTAGAACATGTAGTTTGAATTGGTTTGTCTACGCACACCAAATTTTTGATATGGACCTTATAAGTAAATTCTAAGATTTCAAACGATGTTTTGGATTTTGATACTCCCACACTTGTTGTTGAATTCGCACAGGTGTTTCTCAGATTGGAAAATTATATTCCCAAACTACACTTATTATTACGGTGTAGTAAAGTAGAAGTGTAGGGTCGAACCCATAGAGATCACAAGTAACCATTTGAGAAAAACCCTTGGAAAGGATTCCTCATGTTTATTCTTCATGTTTGGTTTTTACTAAAGCCGAGTAGTTTGGATTTTAACATAGATTAAAGGAAGGGTTCAGGGTCAATTTCAGAGGTATTGATAGAAGGTAATCCTAGGATTAGTTTGGGATAGTCCTTCGGCTTAGGCTGTAAAGCAGTGAAAATGTCACCAATTGATTTTGATCAAAAAAATTGGATCTACCTATGTTGCAATTATCTCATAGTCAGGTTATAGCTAGCAACCTAGGTGCATTGCATTTAGCTTCTATGTAGAAAGCGTCACAGTCTAATGGTCATAGTCCTACTCAACTCCAATTAGGTTAGGTTTGTTCAATTACATTTCCCATGGTCAAAGTTATGCAAAAGAATGTGAATCCGGATCGAAGGATACGATTAAGAGGTTGTTCATCATCGGATTTGAGGTAGGTGGTCTATAAGTATTATCCCATAGTTTTATTTTGGATTTGTGCATGGAAGATTTTGTTATTCTTTTCCCTGATTGTGTTCTTGGTTCCATTAGAGTGTTTGATAAAAAGGGTAGTCTAAGTGACTAATTAAAACCCTCATGATTCTCATGGGATGTGTAGAGGATGACTTGATCATTTAGGGACACTCGTAGGGTGCGCCGGCAATCCCAAACCTAGAGAGTGGTAGGGTTAAGAGAAGGATTGATGAGTAAAGTGTGAAGCTCATGTAGAACATGTTTCAATGGTTGATTAAGTTGTAAACGGAATGATAATAGATATGCCTTGGGTGATAAGGCATAAGGGGTTGTTTGGAATGACATGAAAATGGGAAAATTGGGTCAAATGGGATTATATCAATTGTTTAACGAAATTTGGTTAGAAATTTTTAAGAGGGTTAGTGCATATTAAATGGTGAACATATAATGGGATGATGAAATGGGAAATGGGGAATATATTGATGGGATGTAATAAGGAAATGGATGAATATGTTGAATGGGTTAATACATGGGAAGTTGTGGTACACCTAATGGGTTGAATGTAATAAATTGGTTATGTTATGAGATATGAGAAATGCACATGAAATGATAAATGGGCTAAATGGGTTAATGTATGGTCATTGGTGAATATTGAATAAGGCATAGGGGTTGTTGAATACACTTAAAGGGTTAAGGCACAATAATGAGAATTTGGCTAAATGGATGTGAATTATAAATGGAAAATTTATTAATGGGTTATGGCATAGTATTAATTCCCATGTTACTTGTTATGTATTGTGACTTCCAATGGCATTATTTATGTTTGGTTGTGTTATGGTATGGTTGTGGTGATTGGATAAATAAGCATGTGCACATGACTTGGTAGAGTGGGGTATTGACATGAGGCTCTACGCCCACGGGTCGAGTTAGACTGAGCCTCTAAAATTCACCCCATAAATGTAGAGGTTAGGGAAGGAGATGAATGATTTATTCCCCTAATGGTTTCATTCCACCCAGATTGAGTCTTCGAGGTGAGGATAATGTGTTGATGTGATATGTATATCCCTAGTGAGATGGGGACTTCATTTATTTTCCTCTATACATAATGATTGATTTCCATAGACCCATATAGAAATTATGTATATGCCTAACTCAAAGAACATATGTTAAAAATGGATTATGTGGTAAAAATGGTATAATAAATGGAATTGGGATAAATTCTAGTCATGAATTAAATGAACCTTGTTAAATAATGGAACCTGAATTGTCCCTTGTTTACTTAACATTTAGTTTGTGCTTGCATGTACTATCTATTAGACTGGATATTTTGTAGACATCGTTGGTGGTGGCCTACTGAGTTTCGTACTCACACCCTGCTCAGGTCATCGTTGGGTACCCGAGCAGATTTATTGGTTATAGGTCAAGACAAGAGAAAAGGACCTACTCTAGCATGTTGAGTTGGTTTTGGGATGTACATGGAGAAGGATCTGGTCTTAGATTCGAGACCGGTTGGGGGATTTGGTCATTGTCTTGTTTTGGGATTTTATTCACTTGCACTACTAGTATGTCATGACATTGTTAATGCTGATTTATGGTTTGTACCCAGTTGGGAGATGTTTGGTTTGTATGTTTGTTAGTTGTTTCATATTGTTTATGTTATTTATATTGTGTTCTGTTATGGATTACTTTGGTAAAGAGGGTATAGTCTCCCTGCGTGACTCATTAGACCCTCACCTCTAGTTGGCAACCTCTAACGTATGAGGAGGCGCGCTTGAGGTCATGTGACGACCCGGCTCGGGGCACCGGTTTAGTGGCTCCTAGGTCAGGGACATTACAACACTTGTTTTCCATGAATTAGAATGAGAAGTAGGTACCATGAAGTAGGTTAAGAAAAAACAAGTCACATCCGCCTATTGGTTGATCTAGCATTACAGAGTTGATGTGGCTTTGATATTTTTATTGACCGTGATAAATAAAAATGTTTCACTCTTAAGGCCTTGTTTGGTATAATGAAACCCTTTTTGATGAAAATGTAAAAGGAATTCAAATAGTAAATTGAAACATTATTTTATTTCCAAATTGTATTTGGTATAGTTTGAAAATGTGAGAGTTGATATGATTGAAATAAATAATAAAAATAATAAATAAGGAAATGTCTACATTGGATTATTTCTGTTTGGTATTGTGTTGTCATGATCTTGTAAATTAGGATGGGGCTCATCGGTAGGAAATTGTGGCTGGCAAGGCATCGATGATGTGGTTGCAAGGCATCAATTGGTAGCTTGGTGGTTGCAAGGCGTCAAATGGTAGCTTGGTGTATGATGTTGTTTTGTGGAATTCTAACATATTCGATCCTTAAAATACTTGTTTTTATTCTTAATGTTGTTCAGATATGATGTTTTTTTCATATAATACGCAATACTACCAAACATCATAACATTATAATATGATGATGATGATTAACTTTAAATATTTCTTATGTAAAAAAACATTTGAAAAACTTTCATTGAATGGAATCGATCAATTTTGACCCATGAGGGTTTGGGGTAATGTGTAAGAGGGGGAATTCACCAAGATAACCAAACATGGGACCTTTTTAATTGGTGCAGGTTATCCTAATTACTTGTTAGGCTTATCTAGTCCATTAGGATTAGTATTGTGGTGACTATGGATTATATTGGGTGAGATGCATGGAAGGCCTTTTAATGGTAATGTGGGTGGCACATTCACGGTTATTGATGATGAATTTATGATGTCCAACAATCTACAGTGTTTGATGGGAGTTTTATGATCCTCATAGTATATAAGATTATGTGAGTTAAATGTGATTTATTTTCATATTATTTTTTATAGTGGATCCAATAATGTGTGTTAAGAGTCATTTATGGTCGTAGATAGTCATTGTTGTATGGTTCATTGTGTGATTCTGACACCGAAGGCCTGCTCTATGTGGCAAATTAGGGGATGTCACACCCCGATGTTGTTTTTATTGATTATTTTGTTTATATATTATTGGTTTATCTTTCCCTTGAATTTTGGGTCAAATCGGGTCTAAATTTTGACATTTTGGAATTTCAACACAGGCGCACAGTAGTCGCATGATTGTGTGTAACTGTGTGAAGGCCTCTAATTTTTAGTGTAGACATTTTACAAGGTTGACCCACAATTTACCAATGCATGTGGTCAAACATTTCATGCGTTTAGGCTCAAAGTTTGGCAAGTTGTGCGCACTATCCGGTTTCATTAAAAGTGGAAGATTATCTTTATGCCTCTCTTTGGGTTTTACCCCATATCACCCCTCTCCTTTCATTTGGATCATGCGGCTCTGCAAGGCACTCTCCTTCGTTCCCCTCCCACATGAAGCCTCTCCCGTGTATTTCTTCCCATTTTATGGTCTTTTTTTCAATGAATGTCCCACTAAATCATCTCCTTTCTTATTTCCTTCCAATTCCCTTTTTTTATTGCCCCAACATGGTCCCAAGGGAATAAGGTTTCATGTGGTTCACCTTTAATGGAGCGTTTGTAGTGGTTTCAAGGTTTCTCTTGCTTATCTTAACCCCTTTGTACTCCATTGTGGCGGACTATCACTTCATTTTGTGAAGGGAATGCATTTATGGTAGGTTTGCTCCATTGCATAGTTCTCTAAATTGTTAAAACTTGATTGTTTTTCTTTTAAATCCCTATTTTAAATGTATAATGATTGTATTATATATGTCTATAGACCTTCTAACAAGTAAACCTAGTTTTAACTTGGTTTCCATTTTATGCAAAAGAATCTTTTAGAACATGTAGTTTGAATTGGTTTGTCTACGCACACCAAATTTTTGATATGGCCCTTATAAGTAAATTCTAAGATTTCAAACAATGTTTTGGATTTTGATACTCCCACACTTGTTGTTGAATTCGCATAGGTGTTTCTCAGATTGGAAAATTATATTCCCAAACTACACTTATTATTACGGTGTAGTAAAGTAGAATCGTAGGGTCGAACCCACAGAGATCACAAGTAACCATTTGAGAAAAACCCTTGGAAAGGATTCCTCATGTTTTTTCTTCATGTTTGGTTTTTACTAAAGCCGAGTAGTTTGGATTTTAACATAGATTAATGGAAGGTTTCAGGGTCAATTTCAGAGGTATTGATAGAAGATAATCCTAGGATTAGTTTGGGATAGTCCTTCGGCTTAGGCTGCGAAGCAGTGAAAATGTCACCAATTGATTTTGATCAAAAAAATTGGATCTACCTATGTCGCAACTATCTCATAGTCAGGTTATAGCTAGCAACCTAGGTGCATTGCAATTAGCTTCTATGTAGAAAGAGTCACAGTATAATGGTCATAGTCCTACTCAACTCCAATTAGGTTAGGTTTGTTCAATTACATTTCCCATGGTCAAAGTTATGTAGAATAATGTGATGAAAAATTATTATTTACCTAATCACTGGCTATAGGGTTACCAAGGATTAATATATAAATTCATTAGGCTCAGAAACACCCCTACTCTTGACCCCTAACCCTAGGTGGATTAGTCGTGCATGGCGGTGTTGATCAAAATCAAATAAATACAAAACATGATACACATAATCATGAAACAATTGAAAAATAAGAAATCTAGGATTAAAATAATTGAGAATCAAGATCAAAAAATTAAAATCAATGTAAATCCAATCAAAAACTCAATGCGCATGAAGAAACAATAAATAACGATTCAAGCATTGATGAAGGATGGCGAGTGTTGTTGAATCGGATGTCAAAAATGGAAATAGATTCACAGTGGATGAAGAACAGATGTAGATTAACCGATAATGCAAAATGATTTAATAAAATGGGAAAAGGAATGAATTAAAACTACTTTGGAATGAAAAAATATGAAAACGAGATAAATTTCAGGAGAAAACAGAAGTATGTGGAGCTCCATTTACGCGGAGGAGTGCCTAAAATATAAATAGGAAAAAAGTTATATGGTGTGTAAGTCATTCACATTGTGTACTAGCTTAAGTGGCTTTTGTCCCGGCATCTGTATGTCGTGTATTTGAGATCCACAATTCCCATCAGAAAATAAGTATTTATCTTTGACTGAGTTGTCTCTCAAACTTTTCACGTCGTGTAAACTCTACACGTCATGTATTGGATTCACTTTCAACAGGATTCTAATTTTGAAATTCACATGTTGTGTAATGAATGTACACGTCGTGTATTGTCTCGTGTCATGTAAAATCTTCACAGGTTGGTTTGTATCTTTGCATACATGGTGTGAATGAGGAATACACATCGTGTATGATGTACATGATGTGTAAAGCCTATTTTTTTCACTTCATCATTTCTTCCTTAAAGTCCAAAATTCCTTGGTGGAATATGCCCACTCTGCTGAAAATAACCTTGGTTTTGCTGCTGTGATTGCTGAACTGGCCTCTACTGATATTTTTTCTACTATTGGTATTGTTTGGGATGTTGGAATTGTTGGCCTTGTTGATTGTAATTGACGTAATTACAATCTTGAAATTCAGGTTCCTCTAAACCTGCTATGCAGTCTTGGTAAGAGTGCAAACCTTCGCACATTTCATAGGATTGAATTTCTATAATGAGAGCAGGAGGGGGTGGTGGAGTAGCAGGTAGATAAAAAGGCTTCAACTTCTTTGTTAGGTCTTCAACATGATCTTTTAGGTGGGTAGTCTCTTCCACCCGATGGGCTCTCCGTCGGGGTGGTCCTCTATCACTTTTTCATGTAATGAAATTGTGGGAAACTTCATTAAGAATGGCTTGGCCCACTTCTGGCATCTTGAGCATTTGCATGTAATCAGTAGTTGTGTATACCATAGTATAGGCAGTAGGTTGTAGGAGTACCTCATAAAATGTTTTCAATTGAAGTCATACATCTAGCATGTGATGTGGGAACTTGGGGTTAGCTCTTTAAATTTGTTCCATGTATCCCATGCTAATTCTCCATCCATTTGGATGAAGTTTTGAATGTCATTCCAGAGCTTACAAGTCCGTATCGGAGGGAAGTATGCATCCAGAAACTTTTTGGATTGTTCCTCCCAAGTCATGATCGACTCAGGAGATTTAATTTTTAACAAATAAAACATTTGAAATTAACGTTTTTCTAAGAAGAACAATATTACCAATACAGATAATCTATCCTTTAGCATTATCTCTGAAAGTTACTTTTTCTCCTTTCATCTTGATAATATATTTGAAATATTATTTGTTACTATTCATATTCCTGAAACATCCACTATCCATATACAAAGTATTCTTGTTGTTGGTATTATCTTTGTCTTCTTGAAAACAAAAACATTAGACTTTCGGCACCCAAACCTTCTTGGGTCCGGTAATGTCGGAAAATAAAATTTTATTAATCCACATTTGTTTTGAAAAATAGGATTTGTGGAAACATAGATATTGAACTTTATTTAAAGAACATTTTTTCTTCCAATGGACACTACATTGACATTACAAAAAGGAGCACTTTTTGGAACAAAGAGATTGTTACTGAAAAGTGGTTTTTTATAAGAAAATCTCATTTTAGAACTAATCTAATGAGGATGAATTTTTCGGTACATTTTATCAAAGTTATATTTACAGTTGGTAAATTTTGATAAAATTTTCTTCAAAGAAGAAATTTCAGATTTTATTTTTACAACTAAATTCTTATCCTCTTTAGTAATAGTTTTGGAATTAAGTTTATCAAAACTAGTTTGTAAAGATTTTTTTTCAGAAATTACTTTTTCTAAATCTTTTGAAAAAGTATCCTTTTAAGAATTTTCCTTATAAAGATCTTTATAAAGATCTTTAATTTCATTTGTCAAAACTTTTATCCTTGAATTAGCTTTGTCAATTTTTTTGCAAACTTTACAATTTTTATTTTCTAAAAGTTTTTCAAAATGAGGAAACTTCTTCATAAGAAGGTAAAGTATTATCTTCACTAGATGAGGTGCATTATTCATTAGATGATGCATAATTTTCCTCATTAGGATAGTTTTCACATAAAAACATAATTGTAAGGTTCTCAGCAGTTTGTACCTTTTCCATTAGACATTTGTTTACTTTTGGTACATTGGAAAAAAGACCATAGTACATTGGAATAAGAGTTACAATGAGATCATCTAAGGTAATACAACTCACCTTTCTTGTTTAATCGACAACAGTCCTCTTTGATTCTCATTCATTAGGCATGATGTCAATAATCTTTTCAATAAGTATTTCATCATCAAGACCTTTCTCACCAATAACTTGTAAACTATTTATGATAGTCGTCAATCTTGAACTTCTTGGAAATATTTTCTTAGTTCATTTTATTTGTAATTCTCTCTTGAATCTAATTTCAAAATCTCTCCTCTTTCATGTCTTCGTTTTTTTTAGGGCTATAATCCCTTTACTCCAATTATGTTATCTTTTTGGCAGAGCCTTATCCATTTTCAAATTAAATTTTTAAAATTTCTCTAAAATTTTTGAGTTTATATTTTATCTTTTCTTTTTAAATTACAATGATCTTAAAATTTATTATCTTCAAGTCTTATCTCAAATGCTTTACTTCTTTCAATCTTGTTATATTCTCTTTTTGTTTTATTTAGGGGGGGGGGTTGTTTTAATGATCTCTTCTCTCTCTCTCTCTCTTATATAAGCATGCTCTAAATTATCTATCTTGAATATTTATTCTTAAAATAATGTTTTAAATTGTCTATTTATTTAACATGATCTTTTTTAATTCTTTACAAATTTCTTTTTAATTACTTTATACTTTATTAAAAAATCCTTGTTTTTGAAAGTTTTTTTAGAAGGTGTTTTTCTCCATGTGTTGATATTATCTTGTCTTATCCACATGATTAATTATTATTATACAATGGATTTTTAAGCTTAATCGATTTATCTATTTATATTATGAAGCATGATAATTTGTATATTCTCATGCTTTAATATGCCTTACTTTTATTAAGGGGGAGTTAAATTTTGTTGCGTTTATTTTTGTAAAGGTTGTTTTGAAATTTATTTCTTTTATCTTATCAGATCTCTCTAACCCTCTTACTTTGAAAGAACATTTTTTATAACCTCAAGGGGGGTTGATGGAGGTACAAGATAAAAGAATATTGGTTTCAAATAATGTTTCATCGAGGGGGATAACTTTGTTTCAAAGTTTCATAAAAGGTGAGACATGGTTTCACATTTATTCAATAACTCATTCCTTTTTATCTTTTCCCCTTTTCATGATTTCTATATCAAGTGTTTTTTATCATAAAGGGGGAGATTGTTGGATCGAAAAACATAATTATTTTAATGATAAAAAATGATCTATTTTGTTTATAACTTGTTTTAATATGTTTTAAGTGTATTTTGTGTGTTTCTAGTGTGTTAGTTTGATTGGAAGACATCTGACCTAAAGATCACTTCAAACTTGACTTAAATAACATCTTTCAAGGTTGTTATAGCAGAGAAGAACTGGTTATCCAGTAGCATATGAAAAAACCAACAGTTCTCCAGAAGGCTCATCGACTATCTGTCAGAGTCCTACCACGTATCCAGTGGGATCATGCAGTGTGCAGAGGTAGTTCCAGCAGCACCACCGACTACCTGATGGAGGCTACCGGGTATCTGGTGGCATTGGGACTGCTAGTTCGAGGTGGCATTTATGGTGGTCAAAAGGTGTTTTTTTCATGTTTTAAAATTCGTGTCTCGATTAATTGAACATCAGACATCCTTAAAGGCTATAAAAGGAGGCTTGTAGAGGATTCAAACATCATCATATTTGCAGTGCGCATCCAACTAAAGGATCTTTGATCTTCCATGGATTCATAATCTCCCAAGGGAATCAAAGTTACATCATCATCATCCTCCTTCAAAGTAGAATCAAAGAGATCGATCTTTCATCAACCCAAGGATATTAAGGCACCGAACCAAGAAGGTAATGTTCTTCAAAGACTTCATCCAAAACATCATTGACTGTCACGAACCAGCCGAGGTACCCTGGTAACCCGATAACCGAGTCGGCCCTAACATGACCCGAAGGGCGTTCATGATCCCCATGGGTTGGAGACTAGTACCTGCAATCATAAAACATACAAGTGGGAATGATTTTTTCCACAATAATATGGAAGGAAAAGATAAAAGACAGTATGCATATCAAAGGGAAAATCCACTGGGAGTAAAGTACCAGAATACAACTAGGCACAAAAGTCAAAGTACTAAAACCCAAGTACTTAAAATAGGAAAACAACCCCAAAGTCCCTAAGGACACACCTCACCACATCCAAAGCTCAACAGCTGGATCCACCTCTAAGAGATCCCTTCCCTTTGCTCGAGCTTGAAAGGAGAAAGTCTACAAACACCCGAAGGAAAAATTAGGGTGTGAGCCTAAGCCCGGTAGGATACCACCAAAAATTTCATAATAGATTCCAAATATAGATTATACAAAGGAAAGATTTTAATTTTTCAAAACAAATAGGTTTGACAATTTAAAGGAATATTTAAACAAAACATGATATACATTTTCAAAATGATGTAAAATATATTCAAAAAATAGGCTTTACTTTACAAGAGATGGAGTATTTCTAAAATAATGGATTCTATAAAACATTTATATAAAACAGTTTATATAAATTCAGAAGACATGTAAAGCGGTTCAAACAACATTGGAACACATTTATATCTCAAATATAAATAAACAAGTGATAAACATGATCATCTGCTAAAAGGTACGATAGTATTTACTAGCCAAAGGATTCCTCACTCTCTATGTGAACTCAGAAAAATGTGTGTACACACATCCCTATGACACTGACCAAAGGTGAATCATCACCAACCCATGGGGGATTTGACCCACTGCATGTATGTTTTAGAATATTTTAATAGTGCAGAGTGTATCCAAATAACTCACTAACTACCTAAGGCTTGCATGTTCTCTTACATGATGAGTGAACTATTAGAAGACTACTTAAAATACGATCAATCTCAATCTTCCATTTCAAAAATGCTCATTTATTTACATTTAAAACCAAAATAGGTTTTATTCAAAAACATGCCTTTTTTCACAAGGTAAAACCATTGGGTTTCTATCGAATCATTTTAATCCATTTTCATGAGTTTGAAATCCATTCTAAACCAATTACATCCTTTTCACAATTAATTTTTCCAATTAAATTCAACAATTTAATTGAAAACATTTCCATCGAAATCCACCATTTAAATTCAACAATTTAAATCGGTTAACTTTCCACAAACCCACCCCAATTCATTGGAATTGGGGGTTTTCCAAATTTCCATGCCAAAACCATTTCAAATCATCTTATTCGTTGGAATTGGGTTTCATTCAATCAATTAAAAGAAAGTTTAAGAATTTGAATTTAAATCAGTGATTGAAATAATTCAAGCAAAGAAATGGTAATCAATTTGGATTATCGGCACGGAACCACCTACCTCTTTCCTGAAGAACGACACTTGCAATGACACCCACTAATGAGAATGAAGGTGAAGGAGATCTTGAAACTCAAACTAGAATCAAGATCCAAAACCACATGGAATGTATCCATCAATACCTAGAGGACCCATTGAAAAAACCAAGAGAAGAGAAGGAGATAAACTCGAAGAACGAGGGAGAACCCTTACCCAGGAATCACACCGTAAGCGAAGCAACGATCCAAAGTTGATATAATCAAACCAGAAGGTGGGGCGCCTCTGAAAAATTCCTAGGAAGGGTCTAGGGTTGATATCCAAGGGGTCTGGAATGAAAATGACCGAGCAGAACTTCCAATCGTGAGTTTTAAAACTGGACGTGGTCTGAGTCACGACGCATACCCCAAAGTCACGACGTGTAGTCAATGATGGATAAGCTATGCTGAAAAACCCATCGCTTCGGATTAAAAATTAACATTTAACCCCTACACGATGTGTACTTTAGGTACACGACATGTACTTGCTCACGACATGATCTCCCAGTTCACGACATGATCTCTCAATCCATTACATGCAACCAATACCAAGTACACAATGTGTACTTCAAGTACATAGTGTGTACCTGTTCTGTAGTCTACAGTAAACCCAGAAAAATCACATAAAAGTATTTTTAACCAAAAGGGAACTTAGAAAAGGTGGAAAACTTACCTAATCAAGGTAACGGGATATTACATCGACATTCTTGTTCAGTCTCTTTTATGCATCTTTATCTCTCCTCCATTATAAGTAAAACCACATTTTCTCTCACTTCATATCCTTCTATGTTTTTCTATTTATATCTTGATTTATTTCTTTAAGATAAAGTGAATATCATGCATTGTAAAGGGATCGCAATCAAGAAAATCATCTATTTCACTTCTCCCTCTATTTCTTTGGTTCTTGGTTATCTGTTTAAACCAAGGGTTTTTAGTTCTTGGTTCTCTGTTCAAACTAAGGGATTAAGGCTCTTATTATTCTGTTAAAAACAAAAGTTTTTTAGGCTCTTGTTTTCCATTAAAACCAAATGTTTTTGGTTTCATGGTTCTCATTCAAACCAAGGGGTTTATTATATTGAACCTCACGATCGTTCTCACGATGAGGAGACATAGGGGCACCTTTAGGTACTATTGCTAAACTTATTTTCCAAATTGTTCGTGTCCTTTTACTTTCCACGTTTTACTTTTCCATAATGTTTTCATAGTATTTCCTTATTATTTCCACTATTCTTTACTTTGTTTAATTTTGATTTCTTGTACTGCATCGTTGAATCTTTTATCACATCGATTTATTTTTTAAAGGGGCAATTCACCCTCTCTTGTTATTTCCTCATCTATGACCCACACCTATAACCACCACTTGCTTGTGTTCTCATTGATCCACATACATCACTAATTATGGGATCCAATAGTCCACTATCCCTTTCATCTTTTCTCCCAAAAGGTGTTTTTATCATTTTTTCTAATAAACAGGATTCACATGTATCAAATGATTCATAATAAAATTAGTCTAACAATCCATATTTATGGAGTCTTTGGATGTATTTCTTGTTTATATGTCCATGACGACAAATCCAAAGGTTGGTGAGATTAAAATCAACTATGAATTATTCTGAACATCATAGTGAGGATTATCTATATCTAGAATATATAAACAGTTTACTATATCTCTAATGTCATAAAACATTTAATTCTTATATATAGAATAACTATTGTTCTTTACAGAGAATGAAAATACCTTCTTATTCAAACAAGAAACAAAAATCAAATTCATGTTTATGGTGGGAATATAATTACAATTCTCTATTTCTAAGATTAATTAAAGTTAGATCATATTTATGGATTTTTAATGCAGCAACTCTTGCTTCATTACTGACACACAAATCTACTTCAAGCTTCATTAATTATCTTCTATCTATAGGTTTCAGGTGTAGCGGAAGCGTGGTTGGGATGAAATCCAACTTTGATTTTTACCATGATCAATGATTATTCCGGGATCAATGCGATTATGAGTGCTAGTCTCCACAGAATATAATAAAAGATATAGATAAATAAGGAAGAGTCCTGACACCTTTAGAGAGGATCTTGCACATCATGTTTATAATTAATTTAATTAATTTCATAAAGAAAATAATACATGGATCTTTGGTATTTTTTTCATTGATTATGTTGATCGTCTGGAACCACTCTTCCAGATTATCTCATTGCCCTTGTAAGGATCCAAACTAGAATCCCTCTATTGGTGATCCACACATGCTCTGATTGCCTCCGATCGACATGGCTCGTTCTCTGGGTGCTAGTGCGGTGAAGAAAGTGTCTTGTGTCGGTCGTTCTTGATGGCTTGTTCTTCATCCTTGAAGAACGTATCTCGTTCTTGAGAGTGGGAAGAAGAGGATTCGAGAGAGAAATTGTTTGGCTCAACAATTCTCAATTCACAAAGCTTTTTGTGTCATGTGGTATCTGGAACAATAGGCATACTTTTCTATTTATATGCATGAAACTTATGTTACAATATTTAATTGCATAACATGAATTAAATACATTCATGAACTTAGAGAAAACACATGCTCATAATAATAATACCATTTCATTATTCATGGTCCACTAACTTGTACAAAATGGAATTATAAATAAAATTATGCATCATAAAATAATAGCAGTTTCATTATTATTTTAACTTGTACCAACTAGTTAAATAATTATTTATCGTCTTGCAAATAATTATTTTACTACCGGACTGGCCTTGATCCGCTCGAACTCCACTTACATTTATTGAACACCCAAATAAATAAATAAATAATTTATTCTCTTAAATAAATATTTTATTTACAAACTAGTAAATAAATATTTATTAAATGTTCAATAAATAAATATATTTTATTTAATTTATGAGATCATTTTAACTTGAATAAAATTATTCCACAGTCTTGAGAATAATATCTATTTCATTAATTAAATTTAAATAGAATTTAACCGAGACCACCAAAAACACTTAGTGTGTGACCCTCTAGGATACTTTCTCACTAGCATTAGGCGGGCTTACCTAAAGTCTAAGAGTACTCTCTAGAAACGAGTCAAGGCACCCAAGAGAAAGAATGTAAAGTCACAACAACGACATCCACATATGAATGCTCACTATGTAGTATAATCCATTTGTCGCAATATCTCATCAAGCAGGTTTCATGATAGTGTCATCAACTTTTATGATTGATACATCATTCTTTGACTACCTAAAATAAACTCATCGTTACACCATGTACATGGAATTTCGTGTGATGGTTCTATTTCAATCAAAGGGTCAAGATATCAACTTCCATAAATGGAAGGGAAAAATCCTTCCTCAACTTATCCACTAATAACATGCCACTCATGACGCACCCAACATACCCTACTTCCCACCAACTGTCCAATAGCTACATGGACAAAACTATGAAAAAAGAATAAATAATCAAACAATTAGTATATATATAAATAAATTAATGAAATATAACTAAAATATATAGGTTACCGTACCTCCGTGTGCGTGGATCGAAGCCAAGACGTGGACATCGCTTGGGGATATGGCCAGAAATCATCATTCGTGCAAGACCGCGCCCCCTCCACGTACCCCCTAAACCGCCAGTAGGCTGAGGGTCAGATGATCCAAAATCCCCCTCATCCAAAGGTAGATCAGCCTCCTGCAACTCATGAAATAGATCATCATCCATCTGAAACACAAAATGATTGTTATTAGCAGATAGTTGAAAATAACTATTATATATATATATATATATATATATATTAGTTATGATTATAATTAGTATTTAATTGTGTCAATGTCTATCTTCATCCTCATATTCATAGATGTCAATATCAATGTCTTCATCTTCCTCCTCAGCATCATCAATATCCATATGAGTTTCAGTTTCATCATCTCTTTTCATTTCAAATTCATTTGTAACATCATTAACATCTTCGTCGTCATCGATCCTTAATTGTGGGGTGTCATCATCGATATTCACATATCTTTGTGAAAAAGATGTATTTTGAGCAGTCTCTTGAAAAATTTCAATTCCTTCGACTTCAGCGAAACCACATTCAGTTTAAGTAAACAGATTTTCTTGAGATTTCATTTTTATTATGCTCCACCAATCACTCAAGTCTCTTGAAGTAGCATAGTACATTGTGTAATAAATTTGATGTACCTGTTGAGCCAATAAAAATGATTCATTTACTGCAAGAAGACTTTTATATTTAATATCAACGATTCCATGAGTCAGATGAACATGCAAGCCTCTCTCAGTATCCATCCACTGACATTTAAACATTGTTATGTAATTCTGTCCTAAATAACATAATTTCATCCAGAATGTCATAAAAGTCAACTTCAGTTTCTCTGTGATGCGATCCTTTCAAGAAAACTCCATTGTTCATTGTTTTTTTTTGATTCCCCATATGCACGTTTATGAAATTGAAAACCATTCACCACATATGCATTATAAGATTTAACCATTTTGGATGGTGGGTTACTCAATATACACAGTCACTTATCAATTTTATCAGTATGTTGAGACACTTGAAAATTTGTAAAACAATTATCAATATGATAAATAATAAACAGAATTGATATTAAATCATCAATAATTTATGTTACCAGTTTTTGAAACCATTGAGAAATTTTTTTTGTCTGCATTCTTCAAGAGCGGCTGCTGTAATTTTTGGAAGTTGTTTTTTGATATGATTATCATATAACCTACAAATAAAATAAGTTTACATACTGAAACATAAATTATATAATAATTGATAGAAGCACTCACAGTATAAATGATGTCATTTCTTCACAATTGAGCAGAACATATGTATGATCTCTGTGATGTTCATCATCTAAAAGTCATCGTTCATGAACTCCATCGAAACCAAGATTTGGATGATTAAAAACTGATAATTGATTGTCTATTTCTCCATTAACATTCCCCTTGTTTCATCCCATGTGATTGTGTTTTGAGGAATATTGAGATTCAAAATAATGAGAGAAGAAAAAAAGCAATTTGCTCTTGAAAATAAGTTTCAGTAATTGAGCCTTCAACTGATGCTTTGTTATGTAATTTTTTCTTCAATTTTTGCATACATCTCTCAAATGGGTACATTCATCGAAATTGTACTAGACCTCCTCATTTATATTAATGTGGAAAATGTAATATCATATGTTTCATTGAGTCAAAGAAAGCCGACGGAAATATTTTTTTCAGTTTACATATTATTACAGCAACAACTTCTTCCAGTTTTCTTAGCGCATCATAGTCTGTTATCACTGCAAAAATGTCTCGAAAAAAATATGATATGTCTGTTATCGAATCCCAAATCATAGAATTCAACAAATCTCTGAATCCAATCGACATAAGTATTTCCATTATAACATGACAATCACGACTTTTTAATCCAGTAATATAACCATTCTTAACACATCTACCCAAATTGGAAGCATAGCCATCTGGAAGTCTCAAATCTGTAATTCACTGACAAAATAATAAGTGACTCTCTTTGGATAGTGTATAAGATGCTTTTGGCTTCATTAACCTCTGTGATATAAAATTTTCAAATAGTTCAAGTTCTGGTCTCCTACAAATTTGGGCAAGATCTAATTGTATCTTTACAGTATCTTTGGTCTTACATGGTGTATCCAAAACTGTATGAAATAAATTATCAAAACAGTTCTTATAAATATTCATGACATCCAACATGTGGCAGACCAACAAATCAGACCAATATGGAAGATCCCAAAAAATTCTTCATTTTATCCAATTATGTTTTTTCCCAAAGCCATAAATTTTCTGTTGGTTTACTGTTGGACCAAATGTGATGGGAGATAATGAAAATACAACTAATTTTAACTCTGTACCTGAGATAATTTTTGGAGGTTCATCCCTTTCAATTGTACCTTTTCTGAAATGAGATTTGTTCCTCCAAAAAGGATGATCAGTTGGAAGAAATCTACGGTGACAGTCAAAATAACAAGGTTTTTTTTCCATTGATGAGCATAAAGGCTTTGTTGTCTTTCATACAGCAAGGACATGATTTCGGACCATGTGTACTCCAGCCAGATAACATGTCATATGCTGGAAGTCACTAATCGTCCACATCAATACAGCTTTTAATATGAAATTTCATTTCACAACAACATCATATATACTAACATCATCACTCCATAATGCATTTAACTCATCAATCAATGGTTTCAAATAAACATCAATATTCTTTTTCGGATGTCCTGGAATTAATAAGGTCAAAAAGATATAGGGATCCATCATCAACATCCATGGAGGTAAATTGTACAGAGTTATAAAAACATCCCAACATGAATACTGACTACCATAAGAACCAAACGGACAAAACCCAGTAGTAAAAAGACCCAATCGTACGTTCACTACTACAACCTGCGCCTTTATCAGCGCTAAAAACCAGCATTAACAGTGCTAGAAAAGCACTGTTAATTCCGGCGTAGATAAAGGGGGGGTCCCCTATATCAGCGCTTCTCGGAGCGCTGATAAAGGGGTTTTTTATCAGCGCGTGGTGGAGCGCTGATAAAGGTCAACTATATCAGCGCTTCTCAGAGCGCTGATACAGGGTCCCTTTATCAGCGCTCCTCTAGCGCTGTTAAAGGTGTCCTTTATCAGCGCTAAAAAAGCGCTGATAAAGGCCCCAGCGCCTGCACCTAAAAAACAGTACCTTCACACCTGCACACCAGAATACCTGAACAAAGTAGCACATGCACACCTGCACACCATAGCACCCGCACCCAATATTTTGACTGACAACGGTATATACATTTACTTAACATCATGAATATAAAAAAACTCATTGCTATATACATTTCAAACATTGTTTTACATGGTTACATTTACAATTATTCAACAACAGTTATAAACATTCATGTTTCATCCTTTGATATCCGTGATCCGCTCTCGATGGTATTTGTTGCCGAACAAAGCATCCGAACTCAAGGAAAAAAATTCACCTATATAAGAAAACAAATATTATGTTAGTAATGCAATAATAAAAGAAATTAAAACAGTAATATGAAAGAATACATTAATATGGAAATGTGAAACTAAAATATTAAATTTTAAATTCAAAAGTTTTCATTTTCATAATAATGAAAGGGAATAATGTAAAATCAATATGTTTTTGATTGATTTATCTCATTTAATAAATACTGATTCTTTATCTAATGAAAAGCTTTACCGGTCACACCGTGCATCGGATTGAGGTGAGGTCGTTTCGTAAACGTCACAAATGACTCGTGGATCATTGTCCTAAAGTATCAAAACAATCCGAAGGCGTTTTCTCGGTTTGGCGTATGTCATTGGTGTTGTTTTCCAAAGTTTATGTCATTTTCAAACTGATATCAGACAATTTTAGCCATACCGGTCACACCATGCGTCGAATTGAGGTGCGGTTGATTCGTACACGTCACAAATGATTCTTGGATCGTTGTCCTAAAGTATCAAAACAATCCAAAGGCGTTTTCTCAGTTTGGCGTATGTCATTGGTGTTGTTTTCCAAAGTTCATGTCATTTTCAAACTGATATCAGACAATTTTAGCCATACCGGTCACACCGTGCGTCGGATTGAGGTGAGGTCAATTCGTACGCATCACAAATGACTCGTGGATCGTTTTCCTAAAGTATCAAAACAATCCGAAGGCGTTTGGTCAGTTTGTCGTATGTCATTGGTGTTGTTTTCCAAAGTTTATGTCATTTTCAAACTAATATCAGACAATTTTAGCCATACCGGTCACATCGTGCGTCGGATTGAGGTGCGGTCAATTCGTAACCATCAAAAATGACTCGTGGATTGTTTTCCTAAAGTATAAAAACAATCTAAAGGCATTTGCTCGGTTTGGCGTATGTCATTGGTGTTGTTTTCCAAAGTTCATGTCATTTTCAAACTGATATCAGACAATTTTAGCCATACCGGTCACACCGTGCGTCGGATTGAGGTGCGGTCGATTCGTACGCGTCACAAATGACTCGTGGATCGTTGTCATAAAGTATAAAAACAATCCTAAGGCATTTTCTTAGTTTTACGTATGTCATTGGTGTTGTTTTCCAAAGTTTATGTCATTTTCAAACTGATATCAGACAATTTTAGCCATACCGGTCACACCGTGTGTCGGATTGAGGTGCGGTCAATTCGTACACGTCACAAATGACTCGTGGATCGTTGTCCTAAAGTATCAAAACAATCCAAAGGCGTTTGATCGGTTTGGCGTATGTCATTGGTGTTGTTTTCCAAAGTTCATGTCATTTTCAAACTGATATCAGACAATTTTAGCCATACCGGTCACACCGTGCGTCGGATTGAGGTGAGGTCGATTTGTACACGTCACAAATGACTCTTGGATTGTTTTCCTAGAGTATCAAAACAATCCGAAGGCTTTTTCTCGGTTTGGCGTATGTCATTGGTGTTGTTTTCCAAAGTTTATGTCATTTTCAAACTGATATCAGACAATTTTAGCCATACCGGTCACACCGTGCGTCGTATTGAGGTTCGGTCGATTCATAAACATCATAAATGACTCGTGGATCATTGTCCTAAAGTATCAAAACAATCCAAAGGCATTTTCTCGGTTTGGCGTATGTCATTGGTGTTGTTTTCCAAAGTTCATGTCATTTTCAAACTGATATCAGACAATTTTAGCCATACCGGTCACACCGTGCGTCGGATTGAGGTGCGGTCGATTCGTACGCATCACAAATGACTCGTGGATCATTGTCCTAAATTATAAAAACAATCCGAAGGCATTTTCTGAGTTTTACGTATGTCATTGGTGTTGTTTTCCAAAGTTTATGTCATTTTCAAACTGATATCAGACAATTTTAGCCATACCGGTCAAACCGTGCGTCGGATTGAGGTGAGGTCAATTCGTACATGTCACAAATGACTCGTGGATCGTTTTCCTAAAATATCAAAACATTCCGAAGGTTTTTGCTCGGTTTGGCGTATGTCATTGGTGTTGTTTTCCAAAGTTTATCTCAATTTGAAACTGATATCAGACACTTTTAGTCATACCGGTCACACCGTGCGTCAGATTGAGGTGTGGTCTATTCGTACGCGTCAAAAATGACTCGTGGATCGTTGTCCTAAAGTATCAAAACAATCCGAAGGCGTTTGCTCGGTTTGGCGTATGTCATTGGTGTTGTTTTCCAAAGTTTATGTCATTTTCAAACTGATATCAGACAATTTTAGCCATACCGGTCACACCGTGCGTCGGATTGAGGTGCGGTCGATTCGTACACGTCACAAATGACTCGTGGATCGTTTTCCTAAAGTATAAAAACAATCCAAACGCGTTTTCTCAGTTTGGCGTATGTCATTGTTGTTGTTTTCCAAAGTTTATGTCATTTTCAAACTGATATCGGACAATTTTAGCCATACCGGTCACACCGTGTGTCGGATTGAGGTGCGGTCAATTCGAACACGTCACAAATGACTCATGGATCATTGTCCTAAAGTATCAACACAATCCGAAGGCATTTGCTTGGTTTGGCATATGTCATTGGTGTTGTTTTCCAAATTTTATCTCAATTTGAAACTGATATCAGACACTTTTAGCCATACCGGACACACCGTGCGTCAGATTGAGGTGCAGTTGATTCATAACCATCAAAAATGACTCGTGGATCGTTTTCCTAAAGTATCAAAACAATCCGAAGGCGTTTGCTCGGTTTGGCGTATGTCATTGGTGTTGTTTTCCAAAGTTTATATCATTTTCAAACTGATATCAGACAATTTTAGCCATACCGGTCACACCGTGCGTCAGATTGAGGTGCGGTCAATTCATACGCGTCAAAAATGACTCTTGGATCGTTGTCCTAAAGTATCAAAACAATCCGAAGGCGTTTGCTCAGTTTTCCATATGTCATTGGTGTTGTTTTCCAAAGTTTATGTCATTTTCAAACTGATATCAGACAATTTTAGCCATACCGGTCACACCGTGCGTCGAATTGAGGTGTTGTTGATTCGTAAACGTCACAAATGACTCGTGGATCATTTTACTAAAGTATCAAAACAATCCGAACACATTTTATCAGTTTGGCGTATGTCATTGGTGTTGTTTTCCAAAGTTTATGTCATTTTCAAACTGATATCAGACAATTTTAGCCATACCTGTCACATCGTGCGTCGGATTGAGGTGCGGTAGATTCGTACACGTCACAAATGACTCGTGGATTGTTTTCCTAAAGTATCAAAACAATCCGAAGGCGTTTGCTCGGTTTGGCGTATGTCATTGGTGTTGTTTTCCAAATTTTATCTCAATTTGAAACTGATATCAGACACTTTTAGTCATACCGATCACACCGTGCATCAGATTGAGGTGCGGTCGATTCGTACGCATCACAAATGAATCTTGGATCGTTTTCCTAAAGTATCAAAACAATCCTAAGGCGTTTTCTCAGTTTGGAGTATGTCATTGGTGTTGTTTTCCAAAGTTTATGTCATTTTCAAACTGATATCAGACAATTTTAGCCATACCGGTCACACCGTGCGTCAGATTGAGGTGCTGTCGATTCGTACACGTCACAAATGACTCATGGATCGTTTTCCTAAAGTATCAAAACAATCCGAAGGCGTTTTCTCGGTTTGGCGTATGTCATTGGTGTTGTTTTCCAAAGTTCATGTCATTTTCAAACTGATATCAGACAATTTTAGCCATACCGGTCACACCGTGCGTCGGATTGAGGTGCGGTCGATTCGTACGCGTTACAAATGACTTGTGGATCGTTTTCCTAAAGTATCAAAACAATCTGAACACGTTTTCTTGGTTTGGCGTATGTCATTGGTGTTGTTTTCCAAAGTTTATCTCATTTTCAAACTAAGTAGTAGGAATTCACTAATCTAAGGATATGAAACATAAGAAAGGGAGATCATAGATGCTCAATAAGTGTAAAGGGAGATATCAATGACCATATAAAGATAACATAAGTATTAGGAATTCACCTTCATTGTCCTATTTGTTTACATTCTTCGATCAGGTACGCTGCCCATTCGTTTCTAAAGACATTTATATCATCTTCTGAATAGGAGTTTTTGCGACAGTCATAGTAGTACTGAAAAAATATAAATACACAAAGGATTAATAATTATTTTAAATAAAGTAGTAATTATTTTCAAAAATACCTCTTCAGGGATGCTAGTTTGTCCATGAAATACGATCTCTTTCATAAATTTACAAACATAATAACCGCAGTCCTTGTCATTTGTTTGTTTCGGACACTGCAGAAACATCGAGAAAAATAAGTAATTTGTTTTGATATGTATTTGGATAGTGAAATATAATTATATATACCCAGATACTTCTCCATTTTTAGATCTTGTGGGCATTGTCGTCCTTACGCCCTGGATTCATTCCAGCCTTTAGACGATATTCATACACCGCCCTATCATAACAAAATCCTCATTAAAATATAATATAAATTATATAACTAGATATTTAGTTCTAAAATGTTGGATCTAGTGTATTAAAAATTGACAATCACCATCATGTGTGGTCAGTTAGTTGGATATCCATGGAGTGAATCCAGAAAATAAATCTTTGGAGTATCCAAATTGACTGCAATGAGCATCCAATGTTCCCTAAAAACACAAAAAGAAATAAGTACTGATAGAAATGAAAATATAATTGATATGATTAAAATGTAGAGTTTTACCCTTGCATCGTTGGTATTAAAAAGAGCCTGTCAGTCGTAATTCTTCTTTGAAACATTCTGAGCAGATTTGACATCAATTCAGCCTGAAAATTAGAATCTATTTCTGTTCGTTGTGTAGAAATGGTGTGAGGACTAACGAGTCCAAATTTGTATTCATGGGAAAACCCCTTAAACTGTTTTTCATATATACGCCTGTGAAAAATATGAGATGTATTTATCCATAATTATCAAAGTATATCAGCTTCTGTAAAATCAAATCATGAAAACATACCTCATGTATACATTTATAACTGAGGCGCCTAGCCAGTCGTATGTGATGATCTCAGAAACAGCGTCTGCACTAACGAAATCCATTGTTTCCTCTCCGTACATATCTTTTTCACAAACAATTGTATGATTCTTTCCGTCTTTCATTTTCGTATCCACATGAGCTTGCAATGATATTAAATGTGGATATAGAACGGGCGGGGTGAACGTGCTCTCAGTAGATCGTTTTGATCGGTTGGTTGATCCAATATTGGATCCGCTCTTTCGTTTTAGCTTCTTCATTTTATCCTTCTGTAATAACATTCATCGGTTCAGCCATTTTCTAATTTAATGTTAAAGGTTCTGCTTGAAAAATGAACTGGAAATGAATACCTCTTGCTCGACGTGTTTTTTTATAAGATTCGACGGCCATGCAACGAATGTTCCAATAGCTTTTTCCACCGTATGAATGTCGTCATCGTCATTTGGCACGGGTAGCTCGGCGCTCGGCCCATGAGATACGTTAATCGACACTTTGACATGACCGGTTGGAAGTGGTCTGGAGTGTAGCGTGTCATTCTGCATATTGAACACCGTAGCCCTCCCTACAAGGTGATGGGTGGGAGTTGATAGATATAAATCACAGTCATTTTCACCCTGCAGAATATCATTAAATGAAAGGTATTAGTGTATATGTGATTCACATCTCACAAAAACGAATATTATAACATTGATTACCTCGGTTAAGTCAGGTCTTTGAGGGGAATGGCTCGCCTCAAAGCTGGTGAGGGGTGGATCTTCTCGCGGGGGTTGTTCTTGAGTTGTTTTTTCTCTTCGCCTCTCCTCCATCAAACTCTTTAGCATCTCTCCCTGAGTTTGGATTAGTTCTTCAAGGGTAGCTACTCTATCTCTCATTACATGCAATTCTTTAGTTTGTTCATCCTCTTGTTTTTTTTTCTTAAAATATGTCTTGGGTGACACCCCAAAACCCACACCTCTGACGCAGCCATACTGTTCTGGCTATTTCAAGACCGTTGAAAGTATGTCTGCATCCGGTGCGGGTGTTGATGTTTCCTGTGACTATGTCAAATAGAAAATATGAAAAAATAAGTAAGCATCATTATGTAATAGTGATTTAAAGAAAAACAAGTTTATATTATGTCATACTTACACATGTTTCCCACACTTTTTGTGTGTTTTCATCTATCAGTTTCCCCTCTTTATTAACACGAGCCTCCTTCCATAGCACATGGTGTGGAATGGAAGTGACTTGAGATTTTGCTTCATCAATCTGCTTATAAACAGAGAAACATGGTTACGGTGTTGTTTTATGTCACATAAAATTATTACAGTACTTTTAAAATACATACCAATTGTTTTTCAATTGAAGCGTACCCCAACCTTGCTTTACGGTAGGGGTACGCTGGTTTTGCTGCCCGTTCTTTATTTTCAGCACTCAGTTTCTGTTTCATAAATAAAAACCTATCAATCAATGTGATGAATACAAGCAACGTTACACAATGTGTAACCAAACACAATGTACCTGAAAATTCTTTTCCGCACGATGGTTGCAAAACGCATCCCACGTTCCTTGGGATATCAAGTGTGCATAAAGAGGAGGCGGGTGCGGCTTGATTTTCCCTTCGGCATCTTTCAGATGATTTTTCGTTAAAATGGTGCGAAAGCCTGTATGAATCCTTCCTGCCAGTCTGAAAACATATTCTTTGTGCGAAACATCTACTATAAATGCACTCTACAAGAGATGATGAAGGGTTAGTCAATATTTCAATATTTTATTTTATTTTAATAAATTAAATAGATGATATTGTAATGTTACCGTAATCTCTTCCCACATTAATGTTTTCAACCCGCTGACAACATGGTGCCACGACTCTACGTCAATCAGCACGCGTTGTCGAGTGATGATTCCAATGTAGCTACTAAACATGGCTTTGTTGGGGTTTACATGCTGGCCTAGATTATTCCATCCCACCTCATATTTGATGCCCTTTGCTTTTGCCTTAAGGATATTTGCTAAAACTGTCAAACTACGGTGCACCTGTTTTTTTTGTTTCGTTGGGGTTTCATCGCCTACCATTTCCTCAGTTTCTGCATCATCATTATGTTTCTCCGAAGCACTAGCTTCAGCACTAACACCAGCTATAACAGGTTGAGAGAACTGTTGTACGTCAGCAGTGGGACCAGCTGCAACAGGTTGAGAGTCCTGTTGTCTCTCAGCAGTGGGACCAGCTGCAACAGGTTGAGAGACTTGTTGTACGTCAGCAGTGGGACCAGCTGCAACAGGTTGAGAGACCTGTTGTCTCTCAGCAATGGGACCAGCTGCAATAGGTTGAGAGACGTGTTGTGTCTCGGGATTGGGTGCATCAGCAGGTGAAGAAGTCATTATCTGCAGAACTGGTTTAAAATTTAAGTTAGATCACATAAAAGCAGCAGCGAACATATAATAACATAATGTAACACAATCTATATTACAATAAAAATCAATAACCTGATTATTGAACTCCCTTTTTTTAAAAGGCTGAAGGGATTTGACCCCTCTATCAACTATCCATATCCCATCATTGTGGTCTCCTCTGACATACAAAACGTCATCTACATTGGTACCACTACGAAATGATTGCGAAATCTCAATGAAAGGATCATCTTCCGTTGAATTTTCATCTGACCCTTCAGCTGTTTTGGTCGATAATAGAACAATTGACCAGTTTCAGTTTGCGGGATCGGGAACATAAAATACTTGCACTGCTTGTGATGCCATTATAAATGGTTTGTCTTTCTCCCCTTCCTTACTGAAATCAACTTTCACAAATCCCAAATCATCTATTTTAACAGTACTCCTGTTATCAACCCACTTTCATTGAAATATCGGAACTTGAAATTCCGTATAATCCAACTCCCATATTTGTTTGATGATGCCAAAGTATGACATATTCGCATAAATTGGATTTTTGTCCTTAGCACCGGAAACATGCATTGCTTCAGCCACAAGTGTAACCCCACTATTCTTCATGGTACTGTCTTCATTATGTTCATTAGTATAAAATGTATAACCATTAACTACATAAGCATTGTAAGATAATGCATACACACTTGGTCCTCCGGCTAGCCATCGAAGTCGTTCCGAAATAGACTTTGGATTTTTATCTGACTTCTTAAAAATATGATCTCGAAACCATCCTATAAACTGTCAATTATGTGTATTTGATATCCATTTTTCAGCCCTTGATGGATTCAATTGCCTAATAATTTCTTTGTGGATTTCAACATATGGGTCAACGTCCAAACTGTTATGCAAAACATAAAGGTGGGCCTGCTCCCGATCTGTAATATTGATTGTGACAACCTTTCTTCCAGAAATTCCTTCACCCTCTAACCGCCCAGTGTGATGAGATTTCGGTAATCCAATGCTTTCCACACCAGACAAGTATTCGGTACAGAATTCAACGGCTTCCTCAATAATATATCGCTCTGCAATACAACCCTCTGGCCGACTTCGATTTTTGACATACCCTTTCAAAATCTTCATATACCGTTCAATGGGGTACATCTATCTGTAATGTACAGAACCACATAGTCGAATCTCTCTCACCAATTGGACCATCAAATGAACCATCATATCAAAAAATGAAGGCGGGAAGAACATTTCTAATTCATATAATATGATGGAAATTTCTTTTTCCATAGCTGGCAATTTCGCCGGGTCTATAACTTTACTGCATATAGCTTTGAAGAAGAAACACAGTTTCGTTAATGTATGGCGGACATTCTTGGGAAAAATGCAACGTAAAGCAATTGGAATGAGATTTTGCATCAAAACATGACAGTCATGTGATTTCAGACCTTTTAACTTCAAGTCGCTCATTGACACAAGGTTACTGATATTTGACGAATACCCCTCTGGAACCTTTACGTCATTCAAGAAGTTTCAAAACTGATATCTCTCCTGCCTGGAAAGAGTGTAAGCAGCAGGAGGAAGAAATGTTCGTTTTTCACCCTTTACTGGTGCCAACTCTTCTCGTATTCCCATCTCAACCATGTCCAACCTAGCCTTAATTCCATCTTTTGTTTTTCCAGATGTATTTAGCAATGTGCCGATAACACTGTCAAATACATTTTTTTCTACATGCATAACATCAATAAAATGTCTTACATACAGACAATTCCAGTACTGTAATTCAAAAAAAATTGATCTCTTTTTCCAACTGAATTTCTTAAGGTTTTTCGAAGCCGGTTTACCAAAAGTAGTGTCCAAATTTTTAACTTTCTCAAACAATTGATCGCCTGTTAGTGGAGACAGTGTTGTACGTTCCTCTGAACTTCCATCGAATGATGTCTTCCAAGAACGGTACTTATGTCATCGCGGTAGAAATCTGCGATGTCCTAGAAACACGGTTTTCAATGAATGTTTCAACCTAATTGATTGTGTACCTTCTTCTCAAACGGGACAGCCTTGAGTTCCTTTAATGCTATATCCTGACAAATTTCCATAAGCTGGGAAGTCATTTATCGTCCCATACAACATGACTCTCAAAGTGAAATCTTCCTTTCTGTAAGCATCATACAATGTAACACCCGAATCCCATAATAATTTCAAATATTCGATCAATGCAGCTAAATAAACATCAATATCATTACCCGGTTGTTTTGGTCCTGATATAAGCATAGATAACATGATGTATTTTCGTTTCATGCATAACCACAGTGGTAAGTTATAATTTATCAACATAACCGACCATGTACTGTGACTGCTGCTTTGAAAACCAAAAGGATTCACTCCATCTGTAGATAACGCAAGACGAAGGTTTCTCGACTCATTTCCAAATTCAGGATACTCATGATCAATTCTCTTCCACTGAGGAGAGTCTGCTGGGTGACGTAGTATCCCATCTTTAATTCTTTTATCTGCATGCCATGTTAATTTTTTTGCAGTCTTCTCACTTTCATATAGGCGTCTAAACCTTGGAATGATTGGAAAGTACCATACAACTTTAGTAGGACTGGATTCATCTTTATTGTATCGAGAAGCACCACACTTTGGGAATTCTTTAAGTGATTTTTGGTCCTTGCGAAACAGTATACAGTCATTCGGGTAGGCGTGTATTCTTTCAGATATCATACCCATAGAGCGTAACATTTGTTTGGCATCGTATGTTCGGCTCGGGAGCTCATTGTCTTCTGGGAGCATGTCATTCAAGAGGGAAACTAGTTTCGTAAAACTATCATCACTCCACCCGTTATCTGCTTTCAAATTATACAGCTTGAGTACGGCTGACAATGCTGTATATTTAGTGCAACCAGCATACAATGGCGTCTTTGCACAACTTTTTAACTTCTCAAACAATTTTGGGCAATCACGAAGTTCATCTTCGAAGGTCCTTGTCATTTTCTCAATACGATCTTCATCATCATTCACATCTGTAATAACATCCTCCATACGGTCATCTTCATTGTTCATGTTTATAATCATATCAGATGATCCATAAAACGCAGTGTCACCCCAGTCACTACCTACATTCGTTGTTTCCCCATGTTTATTCCAACATGTATAACTTTGATCTATTCTGTGACAGATCAAGTGTTCTTCCAACTCATCTGGACTAATTTGTTTTGAATAACAACAGCGTAAACACGGACAAATGATTTTAGAAGAGTCACATGCATGATCTATTGCAAACTTGATAAATTCTTTCACGCCTTCTTCATACTCTTTTGTCAACCGATTGGAATTCATCCATTCTTTATTTATATTCATCCTATTTAAAATCCATAGGATAATTATATAGGTTAAAGGAGAAGGAATATGAGTATAATTTAGATAAAAAACAAGATACTTCAAGAAAATAAAGGAATAAATAAATCCCAAAATAAAAAATATATTGGGAACCACTACAATCCCCAAGCCTCACATCAATATGATACCACCGTGCGCCAGTTGAATCACCCATAAAACCTAATCTAGATAAATCAAAAATCAATAGAAACTAAATATAAAGAATAAAATGGTAAGGAAGATGGTGAAATCACTTGAGGCACCTCTCAAACCGCGGTGGAGGAGGAGTCAGCAGAGTAGGCAGAGGAGGAGGAGGAGGAGGCGCCGGTGGAGGAAGAGGATGAGGCAGCGGACTAGGAGGAGGAGGAGGAGGAAGCGCTGGTGGAGGAGGAGGAGGATGAGGCTGAGGTGGAGGAGAAGGAGGAGGAGGAGGAGGAGGAGCAGAGGAGGAGGAGGAGGCGGAGGCAGCAAAGGCAGCGGAGGAGGAGGAGGATGAGGCCGGTGTAGGGGAGGAGGAGCAGAAGCAGAGGAGGAGGAGGCGGCCGCGGCGGCGGAGGAGGAGGTAGCGGAGGTAGCGGAGGAGGAGGAGGAGGCCGCGGTGGAGGAGGAGGAGGTCGCGGTGGAGGAGGAGGCACCGGCGGCAGCGCAGAGGCAGGGCAGAGGCAGGGCGGAGGCAGCGGAGGCAGCGGGGGAGGAGGAGGATGAGGCCGGTGGTGGAGGAGGAGGAGGAGCAGGAGCAGAGGAGGAGGAGGCGGCCGCAGAGGCACCGACGTGACCGCTGCGTGACCGCGACGTGACCGCGGAGGAGGAGGAGGCATCGGCGGAGGAGGAGGAGGCATCGGTGGAGGAGGAGGAGGAGGCCGCGGTGGAGGAGAAGGCACCGGCGACAGCGCAGAGGCAGGGCTGAGGTAGGGCGGAGGCAGCGGAGGCAGCGGAGGCAGCGAAGGAGGAGGAGGATGAGGCCGGTGGAGGAGGAGGAGGAGGAGCAGGAGCGGAGGAGGAGGCGGCGACCGCGGCGGAGTAGGAGGAGGCGGCGGCCGCAGAGGCACCGGCGTGACCGCGGCGTGACTGCGGCGTGACCGCGGAGGAGGAGGAGAGGTGGAGGCACTGGCGGCACCGGCGGAGGAGGAGGAGGCATCGGCGGAGGAGGAGGAGGTCGCGGTGGAGGAGGAGGAGGCCGATGGAGGAGGAGGAGGAGGCGGCCGCAGAGGCACCGGCGTGACCGCGGTCACGCCGTGGCGGAGGAGGAGGAGGAGGCGGCCGTAGAGGCACCGGCGTGACCGCGGTGTGACCGCGGCGTGACCGCGGAGGAGGAGGCGTCCGCGGAGGCACCGGCAGCACCGGCGGAGGAGGAGGAGGCATCGGCGGAGGAGGAGGAGTCCGCGGTGGAGGAGGAGGCACCGGCGGCAGTGCAGAGGTAGGGCGGAGGCAGCGGAGGCAGCGGAGGCAGTGGAGGAGGAAGAGGATGAGGCCGGTGGAGGAGGAGGAGGAGGAGCAGGAGCAGAGGAGGAGGCGGCGACCGCGGTGGAGTAGGAGGAGGAGGCGACCGCGGAGGCACCGGCGTGACCGCGGCGTGACCGCGGCGTGACCGCGGAGGAGGAGGATACGTGGAGGCACTGGCGGCACCGAAGGAGGAGGAGGAGGCATCGACGGAGGAGGAGGAGGCCACGGTGGAGGAGGAGGCATCGGAGGCACCGGCGGCAGCGCGGAGGCAGGGCGGAGGTAGGGCGGAGGCAGTGGAGGAGGAGGAGGATGAGGCCGGTGGAGGGGAGGAGGAGCAGGAGCAGAGGAGGAGGCGGCGGCCGCGGCGTGAGGAGGAGGAGGCAGTGGAGGCAGCGGAGGAGGAGGAGGAGGCCGCGGTGGAGGAGTAGGAGGCCGCGGTGGAGGAGGAGGCACCGGCGGCAGCGCAGAGGCAGGGCGGAGGCAGGGCGGAGGCAGTGGAGGCAGCGGAGGAGGAGGAGGATGAGGCCGGTGGAGGAGGAGGAGGAGGAGCAGGAGCAGAGGAGGAGGAGGCGGCCGCGACGGAGGAGGAGGAGGAGGCGGCCGCGGAGGCACCGGCGTGACCGCGGCGTGACCGCGGCGTGACCGCGGCGTGACGGCGGAGGAGGAGGAGGCCGCGGAGGCACCGACGGAGGAGGAGGAGGCCGCGGAGGCACCGGCGGCACCGGCGGAGGAGGAGGAGGCATCGGCGGAGGCAGCGGAGGAGGAGGAGGATGAGGCCGGTGGAGGAGGAGGAGGAGGAGCAGGAGCAGAGGAGGAGGCGGTGGAGTTTTACTACTCGCTTATTATATTTTTAAGAACGTATGCATAATGTGTTATTTTATAGGTAATGGTACTGGATATGGTAGTGTTGGATGGGAAAAGAGAAAACGGGCGAATGCTATGTTTTATGGACAGTGAAATAAAAAGGTATTGAAAAAGATCGCACCTTTTAGGATGAGGAAGATACGGTATTTGGAGAGGGGTCAACTGATGATTCGCGTATTTCAACAACCAAAAGGTGACCTTGATAGGATGAATCACTTGTCGGGATGATGTTGGGAGCGGTGAAATTGAGCGGAGGAAGGTGGTGTTGATCGAAGAAATTGGAACCGTGCTGAAGGAAGAGGCTAGAGTTTGGATGTAGAACAGGGAGGGGGGATGCCGGTACAATGAAATAGTGCGTTGGATGGTGGCGGCGATGAAATGGAGATCATGGTGGCGACAATCGAAGAGGATCGAAGTGGATCGAAGAGGATTGAAGTGGATCGAAGTGGATCGAAGTGGTCAGAAGGAGGGAGATGCTAGGGTTGGAAGGGAGTACGTGGGGAGAGTGGTCAACCATGATGGGTTGGAAATAGGTAAAAAAAATTAATTGTCATGAAATTTCATATTTAAAGATGTTTTAAATTCTATACATATTTTTTTAAAAAAATTATCCAATTATCCAAGGAATATTTGAATTTTTCTTAAATTATATTTTTTAATGTGTAATTACTTTTAAATTTAGTTTTGTTTTATAAAAAATCAAATCTATTTTTGTGAGTCCACATTGGGTTTTAAAATGATTTAAATCCAAAATAGTTATATTGTAAGTTTTTTAGTATTGAGTCAATATATAGATTTATGACATAATTTTATAAAAAAATGATGACAATGTATGAGTTTTTCAAACAACAACATTGTTCATCGAAAACCGGAAGTTGAGTATTTGCAATTAGCGGGCTATTGTGGATTACACCCCCCCCCCCCACCCCCAACTTGTACACCCCCAACCTCACACCCAATAGACCCCCCATTATATGCCCCACCTACACATGTTCACCCACTGCACATCTCCCCCACCTAAACACCCCCACCTGCACACCCCCCCACTCACTACACCCCCGCAGCACCTGCACCCCCCCCCCCCACTTCAAATAAAATTGATTCACACAAATCATGATAGTTGAAATATAGAACAAAAACAAAAAACAAAGCAAATTACAATTATTGGGCATAGCATACTGCACAATGGAGGAGGAGGAGGCCGCAGAGGAGGAGGAGGTCGCGGAGGCACCGGCGGAGGAGGAGGAGGCCGCGGTAGAGGAGGAGGCCACGGTGGAGGAGGAGGCACCGGCGGAGGAGGAGGAGGCACCGGCGGAGGAGGAGGAGGCTGTGGTGGAGGAGGAGGCATCGGCAGCAGCGGCGCGGAGGCAGGGCTGAAGCAGGGCGGAGGCGACGGAGGCACCAGAGGAGGAGGAGGAGGAGCAGAAGCAGAGGAGGAGGCGGCGGCCGCGGCGGAGGAGGAGGAGGAGGCGGCGGCAGCGGCGCAGGACAAGGGCTTCCATGAGAGCTTGATTGTGTGCGGGGAGGAGGAAGAGGACCCGTGGGTTTTTAACAAATCCGCGGGACCCTTTATCAGCGCTAGTAAAAAGCGTTGATAAAGGGTGTATTTATCAGTGCTAAAATGAAAAGCGCTGATAAATACAACCTTTATCAGCGCTAACAAAAGCCCTGATAAAGGGGAGGACCTTTATCAGCACTTTTCCGTTAGCGCTGATAAAGGCAGGCGCATGCCTTGCCCAGTTTTGTGGTAGTGGTTTCGGGATTCTAAAGAAAAAGATAGATGCAGACGGTCAAAATGTTTCCATGAATCACCATTAGATGGATGATTCAAGCTTTTATCAGTTGAAATCTTGGTTTTGTGACATGACATCATTGACGATGTGTTCTGAGACATAAATAAACGCTGAAACCTGGGTGTAAGGGGGAAATATCTCAACTGTTTTACTGGAATCGATCCAGACTTCCCTACTTGAGCTTCTTTATACCTTGATTTTCCACATGTGGGACAACTATCCAACGAATCATTTTCGCCAGAATATAGGATACAATCATTTGTACATGCATGAATATTCCGATAACTAAGGCTCAGATTATGAACCAGCCTCTTGCTCTCATAGTAATTTACAGGTAACACATTTCCTACAGGTAACAGTGTTTTAACCAAAGAAAATATCTGATCAAAACAGTTGTTTGACATTGTATTATCTGATTTAATAGCCATAAATTTTACAATTGCTTATAATTTTCTTATCTTGCAACTAGGATATAATGCATCCTTAGCAGACCTCAACAACTCATAAAATTCGGATGGTGCCAACTCAGGAGTTAAATCAATATCATCTTGAGTTTCAGTTTGTTGAACAGATGAACCTACAACATCATGTACTAAATTTTGAAACCATGATGGATCCAGAATCAAGTTATTAGTATCTTCTCTGGAAATTCATTCACCGTTTTGATACCAAAAAACATAATCTCGTTGAAAACCAAACCGCAAGAGATGTCCCCCAACCATGTCAAATGTGTCAAATGTTCTAAGAGCACATTTTTTACAATGACACTTTATTGTGTCTTATGAAACATATTCTAGTTTTGATGATTCAAATGATAAGAAATCTTCAACACCCTCAATATATACAGGATTTAAACCAGAACTGTTTGGATTTCTATGTTGATTTATCCAAGCAGGATCATCAAATAATGATCGTTGTCGACTTCCTTGTTCCATATTTTTCTACAAAATATAAAATCATTACTTTTTTTGAATAATTTGAAATTATAAAAACACTATCTGAAAAAAAGATAAATAATTACAACTACTTTTCGTAATTACCATTACTTACGGGCGACACAATTTTTAGTGGATTGACGAATCCTCTTTTGTCTGATGACTCATTTACTTGAAACTTTCTCACACAGAAATCACAATGAAGAATCTGATCAGAGGTACGCATATTCATTCTCATATGCTCGAGAATGAATATGCGTACCTCCGAGCAGATTCTTCGTTTTGATTTGTGTGTGATAAAGTTGCAAGTAAATGAGCCGTCGGACAAAAGAGCCCTTTTTCGTCGATGAATCATCTTCTTGCAATTGTCACCGCCTGAACACATTATAAAAAATGTGGTCCTACGAATCCATATTTAAACTCGTGCATACGAGATTGTATATGCATACGTAGAAGCATACTTTTCATAATGTTTTGAGTCAGTGAAAGTTGAAAGGAGAAGAGTCATCGAGCAAAAGGAGTGTTGTCAATCCACTGGAAATTGTGCCAAGTTATTACAAGTTATTACAATTTATTACAATTGATTTTATTCCTAATTATTCTTAATTGTTTCTAATTGTTTCTAATTGTTTCTAATTATTATTAATTGTTTCTAATTGTTTGTTACTAATTGTTGTAAGTAAATGAGCCTCCGAAAAAAAATCCCTTTTTTCGTCGATGAATCATCTTCTTGCAATTGTCACTGTCTGAACACATTATAAAAAATGTGGTCCTGCGAATCCATATTTAAACTCGTGCATACGAGATTTGATATGCATACGTAGAAGCATACTTTTCATAATGTTTTGAGTCGGTGAAAGTTGAAAGGAGAAGAGTCATTGAGGAAAAGGAGTGTCTTCAATCCACTAGAAATTGTGCCAAGTTATTACAAGTTATTACAATTTATTACAATTGATTTTCTTCCTAATTGTTCCTAATTGTTTCTAATTGTTTCTAATTATTGCTAATTATTGTTAATTGTTGCTAATTGTTGCGAATTGTTTGTTGCAAATTGTTGATAATTATTTCTAGTTGTTTCTAATTGTTGCTATTTGTTGCTAATTGTTGCTAATTGTTGCTAATTGTTGTTATTTCTTTCTATTTGTTGTTATTTCCTCCTATTTGTTGCTAATTGTTCCCATTTCTTCTTATTTTTCCTATTTATCCCTATTTATTCTTATTTATTCCTATTTATTCCTATTTATTACTAATTATTCCAAATTATTCCTAATTATTTCAAATTATTACTATGTATTCCTAATTATTACTATTTATTCCTAATTATTACTATTTATTACCAATTATTCCTAATTATTACTATTTATTACTAATTATTACTAATTATTACTAATTATTACTAATTATTACTAATTATTACTAATTATTACTAATTATTACTACTTATTACTACTTATTACTAGTTATTACTAGTTATTACTAGTTATTACTAGTTATTACTACTTATTACTAATTATTACAAATTATTACTAATTATTACTAATTATTACTATTTATTACCATTTATTACTAATTATTACTAATTATTACTAATTATTACTAATTATTACTATTTATTGCTATTTATTGCTATTTATTAGTAATTATTACTATTTATTACTAATTGTTACTTTTTATTACTATTTATTACTATTTATTATTATTTATTGCTATTTATTACTAATTATTCCTAATTATTCCTATTTATTCTTATTTATTCATATTTATTACAATTTATTCCTATTTATTACTAATTATTCATATTTATTACTAATTCTTCGTATTTATTACTAATTATACCTATTTATTACTAATTAGTCCTATTTATTACTAATTATACCTATTTATTACTAATTATTACTAATTATTACTAATTATTACTAATTATTACTAATTATTCCTAATTATTCCAATTTATTCCCAATTATTCTTATTTATTGCTAATTATCGCTAATTATTTCTATTTATTGCTATTTATTGCTATTTATTATTAATTATACCTATTTATTACTAATTATTCCTATTTATTACTAATTATACCTATTTATTACTAATTATTACTAATTATTACTAATTATTCCTAATTATTCCAATTTATTCCTAATTATTCTTATTTATTGCTAATTACTGTTAATTATTGCTATTTACTGCTATTTATTGCTATTTATTACTAATTATTCTCATTTATTACTAATTATTCCTATTTATTACTAATTATTCCTATTTATTACTATTTATTACTATTTATTACTATTTATTACTATTTATTCTTATTTATTACTAATTATTCATATTTATTACTAATTATTCCTATTTATTACTAATTATTCCTATTTATTACTATTTATTACTATTTATTACTAATTATTACTAATTATTACTAATTATAACTAATTATTACTAATTATTACTATTTATTACTATTTATTTCTATTTATTACTAATTGTTCCTATTTATTACTAATTGTTCATATTTATTACTAATTCTTCATATTTATTACTAATTATTCATTCTTATTACTAATTATACATATTTATTAGTAATTATTCTATTTATTACTAATTATTTCTATTTATTACTAATTGTTCCTATTTATTACTAATTGTTCTTATTTATTACTAATTCTTCATATTTATTACTAATTATTCATTTTTATTACTAATTATACATATTTATTAGTAATTATTCTATTTATTACTAATTATTTCTATTTATTACTAATTACCCGTAATTATTACTAATTAAACATTATCATTACTAATTAAACATAACTATTACTAATTAGCATTAATTGATATTAATAACTATAATTTACAACTACAAATTACTAATTACTAATTACAAGTAATTATTTATAAACAATACTAATTTTCAATAATAATTATTAATTATTACTAATTGTTTGTTATTAATAATTATTAAGAATTACAATTAATAATTTCAATTTATTATTACAAATAAATACAGATAACAAAACAATTTAAATCTAATTTAATTACAACTAATCAACAATAATTAAAATTAACATAAAAAAATGAAATAAATACTAAATTAAATAAAATATAAATACATTTAAACTTGATCTCCTATTGACGTAAGCGACTTCACAAATTCTCCGTAAAAAAAACTAAACTCAAAGAAATTTTCACTCTAAAAATAGAGTTTAGAGAGAGAGAGGAAGTGAGAAATGAGAGGAAGAGAAAGAAAAACGAAGAGGGGTATATATAGGTTAGAATTAGGTGCGACGGGACTATTAGCGACGGGAATATCATCGCAAAAGGTACTTTTTGCGACGGGGCCCGTCGCAAATACCTTTGTTCGCATTAATTGATATTGGTGGTTAAAAGGGTATTTGCGATGGGCCCCGTCGCAAAAAGTACCTACTGACACACCTTTTGCGACGGGACAACATCCCGTCGCAAATACTCATTTACCGTCGCCGGTATTTGCGACGGGTCTCGTCGCAAATACCCTCCGACCGACACACCATTTGCGACGGGTGGATGCCCCCGTCGCAGATAACCTTCACGTGCTTTGGTGCGCATCCCGCGCCAAACCGCGCATTACCTTTTGCGACAGGACCCCAAACCCCGTCGCAAATAACCTCCAGAATGGACTATTTGCGACGAGAATTAATCCCGTTGCAAAAGCCTGTTTTTCCCGTAGTGAAACCCTACTTCCTGCCAACTGTCTGTGTGACAGTTTTCATCAGTAAATCAAAGTACGCGAGTTGTGACACGTATTAATGATAATCTTAAAGTCTAAGGATCATTACACACGCTCACACATAGAAATATCTGATGACACCAAAACATGTGGAATTTCTACTAGCGGGTCTGTTCTAATAATCTTATATCTTGGATATTATCAAGTGTGAACTTCATGAGAGGAAGTCTCATCTGCTTACGAGTACTCGCACCTGACGGTCTGCATGATATGTGTCCTATCATAGTATGTCATCCAACCACATAACTATATTTAAGGATATTGTTATAGAATTTCAAGGCTCTCATCATAGCGGGTGTAGAGACCCAAAGTTTGATGTACATGGACATTACATTACTTTTCTAGAATACTTAATACATAACAGAAATAGACACACAAAGACCATAATAGTTTAGTGTCTTTGGAAACTCGGAATATAATCTTCTAATCTTGGTGAAAGATCTTCAACATCTCCCATAAAGATCTTGCTTTTTTTTCTTACCTAAAACCTTTCTTTATATCCTGGGGAAAAGAAAACATATAAAGGGTGATCTCAAATTCTCAATAAGGGTAAGCATGGTGAAAAATAAAACAAACCATATACATTTTAACTTCAAAATATGAACATAATATTTAAACATCAAAATCTTGAGCAATGACATAAAACATGGCAGTACGTAAGTCATAGATCATAAAGAAACATTAATCCTGATAAAATAGCATGAGAATAAAACATGTAATTGTGGAAACCATTAAGGACATGTTATGATTTCCATTGTAGCCAAGACATTGCTGCAAAGACTATTTTAGTAGACAAAGTCCCTTTCTGAATCGAGTTCACTCCTCATTTCAGTCCTGTAACACTGAACCGGATTAACTTACCATTCCAGCCATGTCTATCTCATGTGATATAAATCTTTACCCAATGCATTGGAGGGAGATATAGGTCTCACCCATCTCATTATGAAATCATTCTTACTTGTGCCACAAAATAAACTTAAAACATTCATCATAACCCAAAGAATAAAATGGGTTTCATAAACATCATCCCATCATCACATAATCCATATAAAACAAATGGATATTTCATCATAAGAAAAGTAAAACCATGTAAATCATAGAGACATTATACTTGAAACATACACATATGAAATAATGTCATCTTAGATGGAAAATGTTTTTAATAAAACACTTGAAATGAATTCTTGAGGAAAATATCCTTTATTCTTCAAAATCATTTTCTTTTCACAAAATTCCATGAAATTTTAAAAGAAAAGTGTTTTGTTGAAAATAGTCATAAAATCTTGTAGAGTAAGCTTCAATGAAAATGAGGCGTTACAAAACCGTAAAAATCTGTTCAAGCCGTATAAGTTAAAAATAACATTCTACTCGTACTTTTGTCGAAAAAGTCAAAAAGTTCCCCGTGTGGTAAACAGAAGTAAGATTCCTTTCTTAAAATGTGGTAAATTTCAAAAATGGGTAAAAAGGACTTTTAAAATACATGATTTTTTTTAGAAAACATGGGCATGGATGATAATAATAACCCCAGTAAATACTTACGAATAACAATCTCGGATAAGAACGAGATTGGAATAGTTATCCCTTACCTTATGTCTGATATTCTTCGTATGTATCTGAACCTCATGTATAATGATTTAAATAATGTCATTGACTTATTACAGAATCATATTCATTGTTATTATATCATATATGGTTCACTTAGGTATTTATATTACCCGATCATTTGTCAATTCCATGTTAAAGTAGAGTTTTGGGTAAAATCTTTTCATTTATCATACATGTTTGGACTTGTTGTTCTTGATATTATTATTACTTATATCATGATTTAATTACTTCCAGAATTTAAAACATGATTTATATATCATATATATTCAGTATATATATATATATATATATATATATATAATAGATAGATAAATGAAATGAAACACACCGTTCATGGAGATGGTAGGCCGTACGTACGCATGAACGCTGTTTTCCTTTCCTTATTGACTTGAATGGAAGTAAGTAGATGAAATATATATATATATATACATAAATAAATTAGCTTTATCATATAATATATTTCATTATTATTCATTATATATACTTTATAATCATTCTTGAATGGTAAACATGGAGAATGAATCTCATCGCATCGTGGAGACGGTAATCCGTACGTACGCACAAGCGATGATATCGTTCACATAATTATTGAAGTGAATTGGAGTGGATGATATAATATCTCATAATAATTATGATTTTATAATAACTATATATAGATCTTTACACCATTATACCCATCCATGTAAGGTGGTGTTGGAAAAACAGATTACACCACGGCGTGGAGACGGTATTCCGTACGTACGCACGCACAGGATTTAATTTTCCATAGGATGGATAAAAGGTGAAATGAGGTTGTTTCATATTTATAATAATATATCAGTATGTAAGTGATACTGATATTATTTCTTTATAATGAAACAACTGAAGAAGAAGAAGTTGAAGAAGAAAGAAACATGGAAGAATCGGTAGAAGAGATTACCTCTTCCTCAACGCAACTCCTTTAAACTTCTTCTTAGGGCACTAGAGTTGGTCTTTGAAGAATACCAGAACTCCTATGATATAACTAGAGATGTTTAGAAGAGTAATTGGTAGGTTTTGGCCGAGCTTCAAGGCTCAAAAGGGTGTGAAGAGAAGAGGGAAGGGGTGCCCTTTTTATAAGGGAGGAGAGGGGCACCTTTGGAAAAACTTAAAATATTATTTTATAATAAAGTCATATTTGGTTTATAATAGCTCCAAATTGATTTATTTAGAAGATAAAGTGGGTATGGGTTGAAATCATCTCAACCAATAGGTTTTAGACAAGTTTAGGTTACTATTTTAACCATATCATTTAGATTTAACTCTAAGTTAAATAATTTAACTTTTACCGTGTCTTTTTGTTTTCTTTCACTATATGGTTAATAAACTTACTATAACAAGCCAAAAGAACCCCAAGTGGTTCATTATTAATATATATAACCTTATCTAAGTCATTTGTCCGAACCTTAGATTTTTAAGAATAGAATAATAATTAATAATATAATATTTGTTTTAAAAACTATTTTATGTCAATTTTGATACTATTTCGTACTTGATTTTTGTGAAAATCATAACACCATGTTTAGTTCAAAAAAAGTTAATTAAATCAATACTAACATGTCATATGAACCTATAAAGTTAGTGTAATCCATAAAAAGTCTCAAATTACATTTATTTGGGTATTTATAACATCAATTGTGTTAATATTTCATTAATAAGATAATTACTGCATCATCATTGTGTCATAAATAAATTAAATTATTTAATGTCTAAAAATTATAAATAAAATACCATTATGTAGGAAATTTTTTTAGATTTCTAATTAATATTTATAGTCTAATTTATCTTATGTATAACCCTATATTAAAAATGTTTTAGTTATTAATCATTGATTTTAACCATTTTAACTCTTCTTTAAATAAAATAATAATAAATGTCCTAATCTAATCCAAGTAGACCTAAAGGGTAATATTTTATTCCTAAGGTTTTATTTGGTCAAATTATACTTATCAAATAGAATTAGGACATGTGTTAGGGTAATAGTAATATCATTTTTACCCTTAATTACCCTATTTACTTTTAACCGTGGCAAATAAAAGTAAAAAGTTACTATTCACCAAAAATTATATTTATCTTATTGAACCACATTTTAATCCTTGATATTAACCGTGTCTCTTGGATTTTTGAAATTCCACTCACAGAAGCATTAAAATTATGTTTTATGTAAATTTTCAAATTCTCCTAAGAGGTGGGTAAAAGACGGTGAAAAGTTCAATAAAATTTTTATATATCTAAAATTATTATAAAATGACTCCAATGAATTAAATTGAAATTATATAGGTATTATGTATCAATTTTGACCTAAAATAAATTTAAATAAAATAAATAATTTTTTAAATAAAAAGTCAGTTTTTAAATAGTAACCCAGTGTTTTCACTATTCATCAAAAATTGAAAGTTTTCAGAAAAATACCAAAAATTCACCCTAGGCTAATTTAGATATTCCGAATCCAAAAATGAAGTCCATTTAAAAAAATAAAATTTATAAAATTTCAAAAAGTGGGTATTACTATTCATAACAGCTAGTTTATATAACATATCGTTGTTTAGTGAAACTCGGTATTGCGTACAACACACGCTATCGTGGAAGGTCGCGATTGCCTGTAATGCAAGACAAGTTAGGAATGCGTGTAGTGAAAGATCCTTTTGCTGTAGCGTATAACACAAGACATCAATAAAATTAAAAAGAATATTTTTCATAAAATCTCGGGGTGTTACATTCTACCCCCCTTAAAATGAATTTCGCCCTCGAAATTCATCGGGGTTATAAATGGTTTACTACTCAAAAGTTTCTTTAATAGAAACCCACATCGTAAAAAGGAATACCAAAACTTAACTTTAAAAACTAAATTATGAAACGTAACGGTCACCCAAATTAACTAATCATTGGGTTTCCACATAGGAGAACACAGGTGAAAATATTGATATGGAAGAGAAATCTAACCATCAAGTTCTTATGGAGAGTGGTAGAGGACATGGATATGAAAAATCCAACAATCACAAATCCATAAATTTTTGATGATCTAAGGTACTATATAATTCATCAGATATAAGGGAACTAGGACAACATTTTTGGTTTTCAAGATCATTTCCCTAAAGTTGAAGAAATTGGAATTAAAAGAAATACTTTCTTGATTTTAGTACAATCTCATTGTTGGTCATTCCTTGTACAATTTCCACTTCATCTCTTAAAGAAATGAAGTTGAATTTTTCATTTGTGAAGTGTTAGTAGATCAGGTGATAGAATGATGGGTCATTCCATATGTCTCAAACAAAAGGTTAGCAAAAGTTATCAAATATACATAAGTCCATCTATGGTGAGGTTAATCGTATATGATTCTAAAAATGTACTTATACTTCATCTATCATACCTATTAATAAAACTAGTTTCTACTAACCAGATACTTCTTGTAGGCCAGTGGTAGGCGATAAAGGTCTGTCGCACTTCGGTTGTGGGTTTGATTCCCACAACCTTGTCCGATGCGACGGGTTGTCGCCCGTCCTGCAGGTTGTCCCTTTTTCTAAAAATAAATTATAATAACATTCCTACAATAAAATAGAAAAAAGTTCTAGCCTTAAACAATACTATCTTATATCCAACTTAATTCATTACAATCTTTAGGCTTATCCAAAATACTTTTGTCCAAGCTCATAATATAAAGAAAACAATTACTAGAAATGTCATCTACCAATCATGTGAATACCATCATTTATCCCTCATATATCATATGATATATCTTGTTGGTCGCATTCCAAACATGTGAATACCTTAATAATGTATTCTCTTAAAAAATGAATACCCATTGACCCTTAGTGTTAACATGAATGCTGTCAAAATTTAACACTTTCCACATACCAAAATCCCAAAATTTCTATATACTAAAACCATAATATCACTTAGTCCTTATATCAGTCATGAACTCATGAATACTATCAAACATTTAATTTTCTCTTTATCCCTTCATTATGCGCATATCATATGCTTTCCAAAATATTTGAATCACTTTTCATGGTTACTGGTACCATATAATTATCGAAAACCACAATAAACCATTACATAGATATTCTAATGTTCCACAATACTATAAATGAGATTCCACAACATTATTTTGGAATCCCTTTACATAAACACATAATCATTACACCACATCGTTGTCATACTCAACATTGCTAATAGTGATCGCATGTGACTTCCCTTTGTCCATTTCCTTAAGAGGTTGCTCTTGTTGATCATCATTACCCTTGGATTAGGGAAATGATTAGCATAATGCCCCATTTCCTTGCACTTGAAGCATTGAAGTGTTGGTGGAGCGTTCTCTGTGGTCTTTTCTCTATTCACATCATTAGAAACCTTTTTCCTATTACTTTGGCACTCAGCTGCTTGATAACCTTCTTTTCCACACTTGAAACATTTTCTAGTACCTTTTAGACAATCTCCACCATGCTTCTTTCCACACTTTGAGCATAAAGAAACATTCACCTTATTTTCACCATTGTTCTGAGGTTTTTCCTTGAACTCCATCTTTCATTTCTTGTCAAAACCATGAGATGGATATGTTACACCAACTTCTAGTTCTACCTTTATAGCACAATGCAAAATTTCTTCATAGCTACTGAAGTCTCTTATAGCTAATGCTCTTCGAAAACTTGGTTTTAAGCCACTGAAAAATCGATCAACTTTAATTTCAGGTTGGATGATAAAACTGGATGCATACCTTGAAAGTCTTGTAAAATTCGCTTCGTATATACCAACAAATTCATCATCCTTCTAATTAAGCTCAAGGAACTCCTTTTCCATCTTTTTTTGAATAATACGAGGGAAGTACTTACTGAACAACAAGTTCTTGAACTCATCCCATTCCATGGATTCAATTTCATCTTGGGGCCTTGTATTGTTAATTAGAGTCCACCACTGGTCTGCTTCACCTTATAAACGGTAAACAACTAGAATGACTTTATCATGTTCTGAACAGCGAAGTATGGAAAATATCTTTTCAATGGTATTGATCCATTGTTCAGCAACAAGTGGATCAGAAGACCCATTAAAAGAAGGTGGACGTTGCCTCATGAAGGAATCAATAGAATATTGTTCTCTTATCTGATCATTTGGAAATCCAGAATGATTCATAGCTTGTGTAAGTATAGAAATAAGATTTTGCACTCCATCTCCCATCACATTTGGTTGTTCAGGAGGAAAATCATTGCATTGTCCATTACATTGATCAACATGGTTCCTTCGGGTTCCAGCCATCGTCTAAAACCCAAAAAGAATAGTATGAGAGGCAAAAATCATGCTAGGGAAAACAACATAATAAAGGGGGAGTACCTTCGATATCTAACATCTTAGGTTTAATTCTAATATCATTACCATAATTCAAGGACTATAACCTATACTTAAACTTAATCTAAGGGACATCCCTATACATACCTTAGAAATATCTCTAGGGATCTCACTAAAGTTTTCGCATCCTAGTTTCCAAAGGTTAACTAAACCTTTCCTTTGATACCAACTGAAGAGACCCAAATTTTGACGTACATGTACACTACATTACTTTTGTGGAATAATTAATACATAACAAAAATAAACACACAAGGACCTTAATAGTTTAGTGTCTTTGGAAACTCGGAATATAATCTTCTAATCTTGGTGAAAGATCTTCAACATCTCCGATAAAGATCTTCCTTTTTTTCTTACCTAAAACCTTTCTTTATATCATTGGGAAAAGAAAACATATAAAGGGTGATCTCAAATTCTCAGTAAGGGTAAGCATGGAGAAAAATAAAACAAACCATATACATTTTAACTTCAAAACATGAACATAATATTTAAACATCAAAATCTTGAGCAATGACATAAAATATGGCAGTACGTAAGTCATAGATCATAAAGAAACATTAATCCTGATAAAATAGCATGAGATAAAACATGTAATTGTGGCAACCATTATGCACATGTTATGATTTTCATAGTAGCCAAGACATTTCTACCAAGACCATCTTAGTGGACAAAGTCCCTTTCTGAATCGAGTTCACTCCTCGTTTCAATCCTGTAACACTGAACCAGATTAACTTACCATTCCAGCCATGTCTATATCATGAGATATAAATATTTACCCAATGCATTGGAGGGATATATAGGTCCCAACCATCTCATAATGAAATCATTCTTACTTGTGCCATAAAATAAACTTAAAACATTCATCATAATCCAAAGAATAAAATGAGTTTCATAAACATCATCCCATCATCACATAATCCATATAAAACAAATGGATATTTCATCATAAGAAAAGTAAAACCATGTAAATAATAGAGAAATTATACTTGAAACATACACATATGAAATAATGTCATCTTAGATGGAAAATGTTTTTGATAAAACACTTGAAATGAATTCTTGAGGAAAATATCCTTTATTCTTCAAAATCATTTTCTTTTCACAAAATTCCATGCAATTTTAAAAGAAAAGTATTTTGTTGAAAATAGTCATAAAATATTGTAGATTAAGCTTCATGAAAATGAGGCATTATGAAACCGTAAAAATCTTTTCACGCCATATAAGTTAAAAATAACATTCTTCTCATACTTTTGTCAGAAAAGTCAAAAAGTTCCCCGTGTGGTAAAAAAAAGTAAGATTCCTTTCATAACATGTGGTAAATTTCAAAAATGGGTAAAAATGACTTTAAAAATACATGAAAACATTTTTAGAAAACATGGGCATGTATGATAACAATAACCCCAGTAAATACTTATGAATAACAATCTCGGATAAGAACGAGATTGGAATAGTTATCCCTTACCTTATGTCTGATATGCTTTGTATGTATTCAAACCTCCTGTATAATGATTTAAATGATGTAATTAACTTATTACAGAATCATATTCATTGTTATTATATCATATATGGTTCACTTGGGTATTTATATTACCCGTTCATTTGTCAATTCCATGTTAAAGTAGGGTTTTGGGTAAAATCTTTTCATTTATCGTACGTGTTTGGACTTGTTGTTCTTGATATTATTATTACTTATATCATGATTTAATTACTTACATAATGTAAAACATGATTTATATATCATATATATTTAATATATATATATATAATAGATAGATAAATGAAATGAAATACACCGTTCATGGAGACGGTAGGTCGTACGTATGCATGAACGTTGTTTTCCTTTCCTTATTGACTTGAATGGAAGTAAGTAGATGACATATATATATATATAAATAAATATAGTAAATTTATCATATAATATATTTCATTATTATTCATTATATATACTTTATAATCATTCTTGAATGGTTAACATGGAGAATGAATCTCATCGCGTCGTGGAGACGATAATTCGTACGTACGCACAAGCGATGATATCGTTCCCATAATTATTGAATTGAATTGGAGTGGATGATATAATATCTCAGAATAATTATGTTGTTATAATAACCATATATAGTTATTATTTACACCATTATACCCATCCATGTAAGGTGGTGTTGGAAAAATAGATTACACCACGGCGTAGAGACGGTATTCCGTACGTACGCACGCGCAGTGATTTAGGATTCCATAGGATGGATAGAAGGTGAAATGGGGTTGTTTCATATTTATAATAACATATTAGTATGTAATTGATACTTATGTTATTACTTTATAATGAAACAACTAAATAAGAAGAAGTTGAAGAAGAAAGAAACATGAAAGAATCGATAGAAGAGATTACCTCTTCCTCGACGCACCTCCTTTAAACTTCTTCTTAGGGCACTAGAGTTGGTCTTTTGAGAAGACCAGAACTTCTATGATATAACTAGAGATGTTTAGAAGAGTAATTGTCAGGGTTTTTCCAAGATTAAAAGCTCAAAAGGGTGTTAATAGAAGAGGGAAGGGGTTCCCTTTTTATAAGGGAGGAGAGGGGCACCTTTGGAAAAACATAAAATATTATTTTATAATAAAGTCATATTTGGTTTATAATAGCTCAAAACTGATTTATTTCAATGATAAAGTTGGGATGGGTATAAATCCTCTCAACCAATAGGTTTTAGACAAGTTTAGGTTACTATTTTAACCTTATCATTTAGATTTAACTCTAAGTTAAATAATTTAACTTTTACCGTGTCTTTTTGTTTTCTTTCACTATATGGTTAATAAACATACTATAACAAGCCAAAAGAACCCCAAGTGGTTCATTATTAATATATATAACCTTATCTAAGTCATTTGGTCGAACCTTAGATTTTTTGGAATAGAATAACAATTAATAATATAATATTTGTTTTAAAAACTATTTTATGTCAATTTTGACACTATTTGGTACTTGATTTTTGTGAAAATCATAACAACATGTTTAGTTCAAAAAAAGTTAATTAAATCAATAATAACATTTAATATGAACCTATAAACTTAGTTTAATTTATAAAAAGTCTAAAATTACATTTATTTGGGTATTTATAACATCAATTATGTTAATATTTCATTAATAAGGTAATTACTGCATCATCATTGTGTCATAAATAAATTAAATTATTTAATGTCTAAAAATTATAAATAAAATACCATTATGTAGGAAATATGTTTAGATTTCTAATGAATATTTATAGTCTAATTTATCTTATGTATAACCCTATATTAAAAATGTTTTAGTTATTAAACTTTGATTTTAACCATTTTAACTCTTCTTAAAATAAAATAATAATAAATGTCCTAATCTAATCCAAGTGGACCTAAAGGGTAATATTTTATTCCTAAGGTTGTTTTTGGTCGAATTATTCAATAGATTTAGGACATGTGTTAGGGTAATAGTAATATCATTTTTACCCTTAATTACCCTATTTACTTTTAACCGTGGAAAATAAAAGTAAAAAGTTACTATTCACCAAAAATTATATTTATCTTATTAAACCACATTTTACTCCTTTATATTAACCGTGTCTCTCGTATTTTTGAAATTCCACTCACAGAAGCGGTAAAATTAAGTTTTATGTAAATTTTCAAATTCTCCTAAGAGGTGGGTAAAAGACTGTGAAAAGTTCAATAAAATTTTTATATATCTAAAATTATTATAAAATGACTCCAATGAATTACATTGAACTTATATAGGTATTATGTATCAATTTTGACGTAAAATAAATTTAAATAAAATAAATAATTATTTAAAGAAAAAGTCGGTTTTTAAATAGTAACCCAGTGTTTTCACTATTCATCAAAAAATGAAAGTTTTCAGAAAAATACCAAAAATTCACCCTTGTCTAATTTTGATATTCCAAATCCAAAAATGAAGTCCATTTTGAATGTTAAAATTTATAAAATTTCAAAAAGTGGGTATTACTATTTATAACGGCTAGTTTATATAACATATCGTTGTTTAGTCAAACTCGGTATTGCATACAACACACGCTATCGTGGAAGGTCACGATTACATGTAATGAAAGTCAAGTCAGGGATACGTGTAGTGCAAGCTCTTTTTGGTGTAGCGTATAACACAAGACATCAATAAAATTAAAAATAATATTTTTCATAAAATCTCGGGGTGTTACAATGGGAACTGCCATGACCTTATCAATGCAACAAATACTCAAGGACATTATTACATCATAGTCATATAGAACAATGAACAATATGTAATAATACATTAAATATACATGTAATCAAAGTAAAAAAAGTTGGTTTTAGGACACCAACTCTTACACAATCTTGGGGTCTGTGTTTGTCAACGCAAATGTATGATGCACACTCAGTATCTAATACCCATGAGTCAGAGTTTGTGGAATCAGTTTCTATAACATTCACATTTAGATGCTCCAAATGCTTCTCTTTGAGAACACTTTTCAACCCTAGATACCAATGTCTAACTATTTTATTGGTCATACCTATAAGTTGTCTCAAAATTATTATCATGAAGTGTGCCAAAATCTACAACAAGGCATGTTTGTGAATGAGTATCGTATTTTATATCTTTTCATCAAGGAATTTTAATGAAAGTGATCCTACAAAAAATGATGACTTCGTACATCATATCCATTTAGTGAACCAAGATCCATATTTCACTAAACAATTAGTCTGCTTTAGCATTCATCTCACCACTTAGAGATGTCATGAATTGAATTCTTTCTTGGGTAAAGTATCTCTGGGAATAAGGACTTGGGGTCGGACTACCTACTGACTAGAGATTTATGTCTCGTGTTCATATACCCTGTGCATACAAAGCATTCACACACACACACACACACACACACACACACACACACACACACACACACATATATATATATATATATGACTTCTAATTTTGGGTGAGTAACAAAAACTTGTGGTTTGTGTACAGAGTTACATGTCAATATGGTTTGGACATATTGATTTGTTGGATGAATAAAGATTCAGAAACTAAATTGTTAGAAGCATGCCTACACAAGGGAATAAATATGAGATATGATTATGATATTAAATCTCCTTCAAATACTAAGTGTATGATTCCTCCCAAAGCATCACCTTTTAAGACCTCAATCATCCAACTAAGTAGGTCATGTTAAAGTTGGGTGGCCCTGGATTATCTCATGTAAGGCAAGAAAACAATATGCAACTTTGGATTGTCATATTGGGTGGGTCATGCTAAAGTTGGGTGCTTCTGGATTGTCCTTTGTTAGGTTTTTTTTTGCATTTTCTTTGGGTTACACTAGCTGGGAGACCCTGATCGGATTAGGTTTCCATAAGAATAAGGTTGAGTTTATCCATATGATGGATTGGGAAAAGAGATTTATATTCAACTATCCAAGAGTCATGTATGATATAATTGGTATGATGTCCTAAATAAATATCTAAGTGAGGGTAAAAATACTAAAACAACCCAGATCATAGTGAAATATGGATGTTGGCCCACTAATGGATATGATAGATTTTAAAAGGGGTCATCATTTTAGTGAGATCCAATTTAATAAAATTCATTATTAAATGGTTAATAAAATATGATACTCATATGATAAAAGTGTTTCTTTTAGTAGATGAATAACATCATAATCAACAATCTGAACTTTGAGATTAATATTTGGAAAGAGAAGCTTAATGTTAGCTACTCCTAAGACTGGTAGCTTAAGAAAAGTTCTTAAGCATGACTCGTGATTTAAGAAAAGTTCTTAAGGAAAATTCTATGTGCCATAAGAATTTATTCTTGAATAAACCAATAGTTGAATTTGTTTAATAGGTGAATTTATATGATTATAAAGCATAGAATGAGTCACTTAATGTTTGAAAGGCATTAGATGCTAAATTACCAATGGAATCTTAGTCTCAACTCATGTACTCAATATGATCGGGTGCATCAATGATTTAAGTAATTTTAGTATCACATACTCGATATGATTGGGTATGTCAAGTGATATTCAATATGATTTAATATATTAATGACTCGGTGAAACTAAAGTCTTCCTTGAAGATTTATTGGTTATATAATTCAATTATATTATTCTAACTCACATATGATATCAAATTTATGTTTTACAAAAGTTTTAAATATACAGAAAGGTCAAAATATGAGAAATAATTGAAGATTAAAGCTCGAAGGTTGCTTTCAAGTAATGGAGAAATAAAGTTTCTATATTGATAACTCGGATGCTTCAAGCTTGTATTTTTTTTCATAAGAGGTGTATTTTTATCTCATTTAGCTCTTAAGTGGATCATATAAACAAAATTGATATGGGTGTTTTTAATACACATAGTTTATGATTTGTTCAATTCTATAACATGTTTTAAGGGAGACTAAAAATGGCTTGTTTTGGTTAGGGAGTTCATCCTATTATCATTGATGAAAGTGTTCCAAAAAAATGAATGAATTCAAGAAAAGTTTACCAAATGTTCTTAAAGTGTTGGGGATCAATGAACTAGACATGTGATGTCTAGATTTAGGCATTATGTTGATTGTGAAGGTGGGTAAAAGTTCAAACTAGAATAAGTAAATTTAGTTTAAGAAGTTAAACAATGAATCCACCAGAATTCGTTCAAGGTCATTGAAACCTAGGGTTGTTGGGGAGAAGGAGTAATAATTCCATATGTTGGATTATCAAGATACCTGAATGAGTTTTAGGAAACTCCATGGAATGTCCATGTTAGGTATAGGTGTTATAGAAATCGATTATTTAATTTTTAAGGTTACGCGATACCGAATATAAATGTTATAAGTGTTGTAAATATACAGGATTACAAAATAAATGAATAATTGATTGAACTTATAGTTTACATTCATATTCTCAAGCAAAGAGTTGTTACATCAAACTTGAATGTAATGATATGTATCATGCTCAGATGAATCTAATTAAAGGATGTGTATCTTCATCTCATGTCTTTTATATGATAAGATAAGTGGTTCAACAACAAAGGGTTGTTGTGATCAAAGTTTATATTTTGTATACATGGTTTAAGATTCATGAGATTCTATAGCATACTTGTAATTAAGATAAGGTTAAAAGTGTTTATCCATCTATTTGTTAAAATATAAAGGAATATGATTGTGTCGCCCATCAGTGGCGTATCTTAGAGAATTATCTTATTTTCGAGAAGAATTCTTCAAACACATAGAATACCATATATGAAATGGTACAAATAGTTTAATTGTTAAATAGTACAGTTAATAGGAAATAAGTTTATTTTCTAAACACAATGTAGTTTGTGTATCATAGCAAGATATTCTGAAAAGAATATGGTGACTAAGATGTTAGTGGGAGTATGTTTAAACTTAGAGAAGCTTAAAGTTTACAAATAAAGGATTACATCAATCTAAAATTAAAGTGTTTTCCACTTAATATCCTAAAGTGTTTAGGATATGTGATGGTAAAGAAAAATATGAAGTGTTACATTTAGTTTCTATTTAGAAAGTGAGTATCATTATTTCCTAATAGATTATACCAATCTAATATTAAAGTGACTTGACACTTAATATCTTAAAGAGTTAAGGGTATATTATGATAAAGGAAAAATGTAAAGAGTTACATTTGGTTATCATGAATACATGAACATCAATTTTTCGTAAAGGATTATACCAGTCGAAGGCTGTTGTATTTTTTACTTAATATCCTAAAAGAGTTTTAGGATATGTCATGGTAAAGAAAAATTTAAAGAGTTACATTTAATTTCCATGAGAAAGTGAATATCACTATTTCCATAAGGTTTATGGCAGTCAATATTAAAAAAAGTGAATTACACTTTATCTTCCAAGGGTTTAGAGTATCACTACTTTAAATATGGTCTTTATCGGCGCTAGAAAAATGCATTTACAGCGCTAAATTCGCTAATAATCACGGTGAAGATAAGGGGGGGGGGGTCCCCTTTAACAATGCTAAAAAAGCACTGATAAATGGGTCCTTTATCAGCGCTTTTTTTAGCACTGATAAAAGTTAAAAAACATAAAATAAAATAAAATAAAAAACTGCATATCGGGGAGGGGCTTAAATAGCACTTAAAGCCCCTTTTAACAGCACCCCCACCCCCAGACCGCATACCCCAACCACCCCCCAGCCCACACACCCCAACCGCCACCCCACCCCCCTTAAAAGTGCTAACAACAATTCCACCCACGTGTGCGACCTACCTCCCCCTGGATTCGAACCCAAGACCTCTTGCTTGGGCACCTAAGCATTTACCACTCCACCATATTTCTTTGCTCTCCATTTAATAATATACCTATTTATTTATATATATATTTAGTTATACTTACTCATATATTAATATATATTTATATTAACATATATATATTTATTTATTTATTTATAATATATATATATATATATTCGTATATTAATATATATATATATGCATATATACATATATAGTAATATTTATATATTTATATATTTATTCGTATACTAATATATATTTATATCTATTTATTTATATATATTTATATTTTTTATCCGTATATTTATTTGTATATTGATATATATTTATAAGATCATTTTTAAATACATTTATAAAATATGATTTTTTGTGTGTGTTTATAAATAAATAAATACATATATAACACACACACACACATATTGTATGTGTATCTGTAAGTATAATTATACATATTTATATATATTTACAAATAATATATATTAATATGTATATACATATGTTTAGAATATATAGATAACATATATCAGTTTGTCAATATAGACACACACAAATACACACACACACACACACACACACATCATATAAGTATATAAATATTAATATATTTGTATTTTAAATAAAATGGATGTTGGTTTTTTATTTAGATAAGCCTTATATATCAAGAAATATACTTTATATGTAAATATATTAAATTATTTATTTATAAAATTAAATTTTTATGGGTGAATATATAAAAAATATGTATATATTGTTATATAATTGATTATAAATAACAATGAATTGTTAAAAATGAAAAAAAATTCAAATCCATAATATCAATATAAATGTAACCCCTCAGAATAAATTCAGTTCTCAGCGAAAAAGGTCAAAAAGACCCCTGAAACGAGGCTGAAATTCCATTGAATGTTAAAAAATTTGGGTATCCTGACTAAAAACTCACTATTGGAGGTCTTTTTGGGCCTTTTTTGCCTCGAAAAATGTGACAGAAGGCTTCCTTAGATTACTAGCTTGTAGAACTCTTCGCAGGCTTCGATTTGATATGCAGTAGAGCTCAAACTAACACCTGGATCAAAAGTTATGGTCGTTTGAAGTTTGAATTACGTTTTCAACTTATTTTAGATCTTTTATTAATTTTTTGACTTTTTGTGTCTTCAAATTGTTATTAAATGGTTATTAGTCGATGATAATTAGAAAATTTTTAATTAATAATTTTTTTAAGATATTTTATAACCATTTTCACTACATATATTATATATTAAGTGGAAATGTTTATTTATAGTTATCTAAAACATATTTAAAAAATATATATTATATTTATATCAATAAAAATATACTTATATATTTATATATCAATATATTATTTTTTATGATTTTTTAAATATACTCTTTATTAGCGCTAGGGAAAAAACGCTGATAAAGCCCCCTCTAAATCAGCGCTACTAAAAAAATGCTGATAAAAGGGGCCCCTTTAACAGCGCTAAAAAAAGTGATGTTAAAGGTTGACGTTGTAGAAACCCAGTTTTGTGGTAGTGTATGGAGGTAAAGAAAAATGTAAAGAGTTACATTAGTTACAATAATAATGTAAATATCTCTTTATTTTGTAAGGATTTAGGATGTATCGGTAAAGTACTAATGTAAATGTTTGTATTATTTGAAAAAAAAATCAAAGAAAATTTTTGATGGAAAGAGTCCAAAGGATGATGATAATGCACTTAGAAAGAGTTCTAATTAGACAACAAAAGTTGGCATCATAACATTTGATGTTATAAAGTTAAAAAGTTTGAATATTTTCGAAGAGTTGAACATTGGGAATATGATTCCTAAATCTCACCATTATTCAAAATTTTCTTACTTCATGAATGATTCTCACTAAAGAGTTAGTTGGAGGGTTTTATCAGATTCTCGCATAAAGATGTGACTACCTATAATGTAATGAGTTAGAAAAACCCCTTAAAAGCGTAGCATGGATAAGGCTGATGTGACTGTTTATCATATATGATATGATAGATATGTTCCTATGTTAGGTATATTAAATATTCTTAAAATATTTTTATGGATATAAAATGTATCATTTATTAGGCAATCTTCACTTCATCATTCTTTCACGCTAGTGGCATAAATGTATATATAGATATATATTTCGGAAACTGTAATGATAATTAACCTCTCAAAGTATGACTTTGAGTGATTCCTAACTGGTGTTTATCATGAAGTATAATAAGTTATAATGAAATGTTGAGGTTAGTGTGAGTATGATTCTTGTATAGAGATACAAAACATGCTCCTGGGACACAAAACAAAGAATAAGATTATTTATTTGCATTGGATGACCCACTAAGCATACCGCAGAGTGTCATACAAATGTCATTGGTATTCTGGGGGTGCATGGATCATATTTGAGTCTCCACTACGTGAGGTTGGCGAGATACCTAACATGAGAATCTCCATACTTTGATACTCTACTTACGCAAGTCTATATATTGACTTATCTAATATGGGGGGTGGTTGAGTACGTTGTTGATCATGTCGTCGATCGGAGCTCGACCATGATGTGATTTTTTCTCTCGTATGACGGGTATGACATATGGGCCCTCTATTGAGACAGACCGTGAAAGTGTACGACTACACCTAGATATTATATATCTATCTGGATAAGGGACATGTGATGTGCTTATCCATAAGGGTGAATGACATGTGATGTATTCACCGAATAATTTAGTCTATGCTTTGAGAGTTGAGAATGTTTCTGCAAGCTTTATGAGATTGACATAACTCGTGTCCCTCTATGTCTCATGGTTGCTCGATGTCTTGAATAAAGAGAAGATGTGAGAATGCACGTTTGCATATGATGCAGGTTGGTAGACACAAGTATAGAGATGCATGTGTTTGATGAAGATCACACGAAATCCCTTTATAGCTTAAGGAGCATCGATGCTTTTCTAGAGGCCGCTCTTTGCTTACAATTATGAATCTGGTAATTTGTATTTATTGTCAATGCTATAATGGCTCATGGGGTCACACTTTACGGTTGGCTGGATGGGGATTTAGTTTGACTCAAAGAGCTGCACTAAACGTGTTTTAGGGTTAATTTAAAATAGTTTTGGATGAGTATTCACAAGGTATTACATATTATGTGATACAATGTGAAGTTAATGATAACTTTACAAAAATGTTTAGGATGACATCCATAAGGAATTTTGGATGTGATTTCATGAGTTACTGCATATGATACAATACAAGGTGAAATGACATGAAGTCTTTTAGGCTTAAGGGTGGGATATTGAAGGAGGTATGCCCAAAAGTGATGTATGTATATGATATATTTTATGGGTTGAACTGTATTACATGCAAATTATGATATGCATGCAAATTATTACATGCAAATTATTGATGAAAAATTGATATATATATATATATATATACACACACACACACACACATATATATTTACATTTATATATTAAATCACCTAATGATACATTTTTAGTGACATTAACTAGGTAAAAAAGAAAAAGAAAACCACGATACTCATTCCATATATAGGCAATGTGATTTATTCCAATTTTCTTTTATTTCATTTTTTTGAATTGATTTTATTTTCTTTCATTTAAGCGTGTTATACTCAAAATCTTTGGAAGATGTTATATAGTTAACAACTGACCCTCCCCTCTCCCATGGAGACCACGCTTCCCTATCACCTTGAAACCTAGGGCCGCTTCCTCAGCCGCTGAAGCCGCGGGATAGGACGCCTCCCTCACCCACCTAAGCCTTCCCACGCCTCCCTCTCCCGCCGAAGCCTTCCGATCTGACCCGTCCCTCTCCCGCTGAAATGAAGCCGCTCGACCCCTCCCTTTCTCCCTAAGCTACTCGAATCCAACTGCTGCAAGCTGCTGCAAACTCTACTCCAAAGACTCCAATGGTCGGTCAGTCGTTCGTGAAGTGCTGATCATGGGATTTTCAAATATCAGGGATCTTTTGGGAGCATTGAGTCCATCTATGGACTTTTTTTTTGCAATGGAAACATCCGTTAATCAATTGAAACAGGCAACGCTGATGTTTTAGTAATGGAGATATCTGTTGGTCAATTGAAATGGCGAGTCAGTGATTTCCACCCTGGGGGTGTTGCCGCCATTTCTTTTCCGAAAAATGGTTCATGCTTCTATGCTGCAGGTGCGGATGGGATGGATTGCAAAATTTGCCCCAGGTCAGGAGATATCCTGGGAAAATTCAAAGCATGTACGAAAGCGATATTCTCTTAGGGAATGTCCCAAGATAGGAAATTGTTGGCAACAACAGCTGCTCAATTGAAAGTTTTCAATTGCTCAAATGAAAAGAAGTTTCAGAAGTTTTCTGGTCACCCTGTGGCTGTTCATGATTTTTGCTAAACATGGGAATCACATCCTCTTATCTTCTGGTGAGAGATATGCTGCAGTTTGGAGGATAAATGGTTGCAAAAAACAGTCATCTAGCTGTGTTCTTGCAATGGAGCATCCTGGTGTCTTCTTTGGATTGCTTTTGCTAGAATGATGGGGGGAATGGATACAGATTTATGTGTTCTAGCCATTTCAGAGATTGGGGTCCCTTACTTATGGCAAGGGACAAATGCGGAGGGATTACGAAATGCTAAACCAACAAAACTCTCATTTTCGCTTCAAGATGAGTTCTATAAGAATCATAAGGGTGCATGGCCTATTATATATGGTGTAAAACTACTAGGCTCGGGCTTTCCATGTGTTCTTGACTTGTGGTTTTTTGGTAAAGCCATTATTTATGCAGCTTTCTGTGCAATTTGGAACTGATGTGATGCTGAGTAGTTCTCAAAATTGAGTCCCGCCATACTAGTTTTGCATATCTAAACAGGTACAAGATTTGCAGGTTTAAATCACAGTGTTAGATCGTGAAAATTATGAATATGCCTTGTTTCTTGTTGCGAAGATTTTTGAAGTTCATGAAAGTAAGATTTTTGATTGTATATCTAAATTAACTATCAATTCTTCATTGTTCAAGAGAATTAATATTGAAGGCGATGTCCCACCAAAGAAGGTGAATACAACTGTTTTTCCATGCCATCAAGTGTGACATTCAAGTTTGTGTAATGGAAAAATAGGAGAAACCCGAGACCCCGAAGGTGTTCTCTCTAAAGGAGCCCTTGGGGTGCTTTTATAACAAATAGTAAAGACCACACCGGACCTCAAGTCCGATGTGGGATGCAGACTCCAACACTCCCCCTCAAGCTAGGTGAACCTAGCTTAAAGAAAAAAAACAAAGCAATCAACAGATTGCAAACACTCCCCCTCAAGATGGACATACCCAGTTTGACGACAAAACAAGGCAAAACAGAATAAAAGATAAAGCTGCAAGACTGATGCTCCCCCTCACGATTGAAGCACCCCCCGCAGAATGATGGATGAATGATGTCGTGGGTGCAGCAGAAGAAACCACATAGACCGGCCAGTTGACAGAGCTCCAGGAATGCCGCACTAGTGGGGCCGGTCGATGAAACGCCGAGAAATCCAAACTAGCACCGGGAAAACCGCACTTGTGGGGCCAACGATGGGAGGCAGGGATGCCGCAGGAGGTGTTACGAGATCTGGCGGCGCCAACGAGTCCAAATCCTAGACCCCCCAAGTTGTTCTCTCTAAAGGAGACCTTGGGGTACTTTTATAACAAATATTAAAGACCAGACCAGACCTCAAGTCCGATGTGGGATGCAGACTCCAACAAAGTTATTGAAAGTTATGATGTTTGTGTGACATTCACGGTCATGCACCAAAAATATGTTATTTCATGGATCTATAGCATATTGCTGAACCATGGTAATCATGTTGAATCTGATGAGTTTGCAAGCAATGCACTTGATAATCTATACAAGAGTTGATGAAAGCTAAAAGAAGACCATGTGGTCTTTGTTACAACTCTCTGGTCGTTTGCATCTCATGACTGCATAGATCAGCAAGACCATCCATAACAAAAATTCTAGCATGAAGAGTCACGACAATAATGGATTTGAATATGAAGGTGATAGTGCATTTGGTGAATTACTTTACGAATTAGAAGATGATAAATTTCAAGGCAATAGTGAAGATAATGAGTAGTTGTGTTTTCACATGTTTTATGCGAGCTAAACATTCTTTATTTGCAATTTTGCTGTCCAGTTAGGGTGTAGATTCCAGTATGTGCTGTTTTGGATTTTGAGTTTTGTATTTATTTATATATACTTATTTAGCTGTATTTCTTTTTAGTCTAGTTAAAAAAAACACAATGACAAAATTACATCTAAAAATTATTTATTGCTGATTGCAATGAAAAAAAATCATCAAGAATATGGTCCTTTTTAAATTTTTAGATACAATGGTGAGCGTAGCGCTATCTTGAATAATTTTTTTGGTTATATTTTTTTTTGATATCTAATATGTTGAAGTTAAACTAGTTTTGGGGATATCTGTTCATTATTGATCAGTTATTGGTAAAAATTTAACAATGCATAAAAGGATCACATCCTCCACACATGTTGAACTTTTGAATACCAACCTCATTTTGGGCATTTTATTGGGTAAAAAACAATTTAAGTCTAATATATGAAGATATTTTTTTATCACTTTAAACAATGATTATTACTTTAATTCTATTATTACTAATTTTAAAAATAAATAATCGCTTATTTTGGTAAATTATTTTTTGAGCCTAAATTGGAGTTTGTTTTCTCAGTTGTCTTTGTTGGTAAAATAGAAAAATAGAAGTCCCTTGATAACATAGAAAAGCCGTGGATGATGGGGATGTGGAGGGGCATGTTGGGTGTGAACCTTGACCACCCATATTGTATACACATCAGAGGATAGTTCGTTAGTAAGGGAAGAGCAAGGGAGTTAATGCCGAGGTGGGGTAGTTTTGTAATTGTGCAGTTTATTTTGTTGAGTCGGGGTTATAACTTGAAGGAGAATAAAACCTGGGGTGACATTTGGTTAGCAGCAAGGAGGTGCTGCACCCAGGCTTGAGATGCGAAGCTCTTTTTAGGAGCGTCGATTGTAATTGTTTTCTCTTATACTATATTTAAATGAATTCTAGGAAGGTCTTTGAATCCCTGTCATCTTGGTTGTAATGATCCTACCCACCGAGTAGAGCTCTTCCTAGGAGTGTCGATTGTAATTGTTTTCTCTTTTACTATATTGAAATGAATTCTAGACAGGTCTCTAAATTCCTATCATCTTGTTTGTAATGACCCGATCCATCGGGGCCCGCTTTGCCGGTGGAAGGCTAAGCTGTCACAACCCCAAGCCTACCTCCATGCAATGTGCAGTGGAATAATAAAAGACAGTAACATCTAGAGTAAAACCATGCATGTAATAACCTCTAGGGAATACGATAGAGTACGATGATATAAACCAAAACGAAAAAGGGCAAAATACAAGTCCAACCAGAAATGAAGTTCCAACCTGACAATTAACTGAAATAAAGAAAGAACCGAGAGAGCACGACTCATGATCTCCAAGTCCGACCACCTAACGCAGTCTATGCACCCGAGTATCACTATGCTTCATCGATGTCACCGCCGATTTTCCTATTACCCTCAAATAAAGTCGACTTCTCCTTTCTTCTTGATTAGAACTCTCTGCCCACGACTTATACAACTGAGTCAACATCATCTTCATATCTTTCATCGTAATCGATAGGTCTGAATCAGTCTCCTCTAAGTTTACTTTGGATGTTTCCACGTTCGCCACTTTGGTCTCCATCCTTGTTGACATCCAGCCTCCACCATCATTTTCTCTTAATGAAAGCCCCAAGATGATAGGAATTCAGAGACCTTCTTGAAATTCATTTCAATATATTATAAGAGAAAACAATTACAGTAGACACTCCTAGGGAGAGCTCCGCTCTTCATGTATAGTTTCGCGCCTCCTTGCACCTAACTAACCAAATTTCCCCAAGGATCTATCTCTCCCCGTCAGTAACTCCCCCACTCTTCCCTTACTCTCTTATGACATGTATGGGTGGTCAGGGTTCACACCGAACTTTCCCCTCCTCCAAATTCCCATTATCCAAAGTTTTTCCATGTTATCAAGGGATTTCTCTTTTACTGTTTTACCAACAAAGACAACCGAGACAACGAGCTTCAAATTAGGCTCCACAAATAATTTACTAAAAAATGCGATAAATTAATTTATTTTTTAAATGCATAATAATAGAATTAAAGCAATTAGAATTATTTAAAGTGATTAAAAAAAATACCTTCATATATTAGACTGAAATTGTTTTTATCTCAATAAAATACCCAAAGTGAGGTTGGTATACAAAAGTTCAACATATGTGGAGGATATGAATCCTTTATGCATTGTCAAATTTTTACCAGTAAATGTTCAATAAAGCACTGATATCAAAAAGACTAGTTGAACTTAAGCATATTTGATTTCAAACAAACTCAACCAAAATAATTTATTCAGGATAGCACGATGCTCATCCTTAATATCTAGAAATTTAGAAAGGATTATATTCCTGATGATTTTTTTCTTTATTGCAATCACCAAAAAATAATTTTTAGAGAGAACCCTGACATTGTATTTTTTTTAGCTACCCTAAAAAATAATACACTTAAATTGGTGGATATAAATAAATATAAAACTCAAAATTTAAAACAACACATACCTAAATCCGCTTCTTAACTGAACGACAAAACAGAAAATAAAGAATGATTAACTCACATAAAACGTTTTAAAACACACCTACTCATTATCTTTATTATTCTTTTGAGATTTATGATCTAATTTTTAAAGTAATTCACCAACATCATCATCGTCTTCATATTAAAATTTATTACTTTGATGACTCTCCATACTGGAATTTTTGTTATGGGCGATCTTTGCGATCTGTAGAGTCAGAAGATGCAAGCAGCCAGAGTTGTAATAAATATTGCCTGACTTGCTTTTTGGATTCACAACTCTTCTATAGATTATTAAACACTTTTTTTCAGATTCATCATGATTACTATGGTTCACCAATATGCTATAAATCTATGGACTAACATATTTTTCAGGACATGACCGTGAATGCCACACAGACATCAGAACTTTCAATAACTTGAATGCCTCACTTGATGACATGTACAAAACAACCGCCTTCACCTTCTTTGGTGGGATGTCATCTTCAAGATTAATTCCCTTAATAATTGGGAGTTAATTCAGATATAAAATCAACTTTGCCGCTAATGATTCCCAAAGATCTTGGTCAAGCTCCATGCAAAACCTGGAAAGGTCAGCCTGATCCTCACATGTTCCATTCTTCAAAGAATTAGCAAGGCAGCCATTTGATGCCACTTTATCAGGACCAATGTCTAAACTTTGTAGTGTTTTCTTATTTTCATGAACTTCAAAAATCTTCATAATAGGAAGCAAGACATCTTCAGCATTTTTACGATCTAACACTGTGATTCCAACTTGTAGTGCGCATCCAACGAAAGGTTGTTTGATCTTCTACGAATTCATAATCTCCCAAGGGCTTAAAAGTTCCATCTTCCTCCTTCAAAGTAGAATCAAAGATATCAAGCTTTCATTAACTAAGGAGATCAAGACACCGAATCAAGAAAGGCGTGTTCTTCAATGACTTCATCCGCCATCGACATTCTTGTTCACTCTCCTTGGTGCCTCTTTCTCTCCCTCCCTTTAGAGCCTTTTTTTCTAAAACCCCTTGGCTCTTGCTTGTTATCATTCTATCTTTCTCTATTTCCATCTTGATTTAATTTCTTCGAGAGAGTGATGATCGTGCATTGTAAAGGGCTTGCAATTAAGCAAGTCATCTGTTTCACCTCCCCCTCTATTTCTTTGGTTTTTGGTTATCCGTTTAAACCAAGGGTTTTTGGTTCTCCCTTCGAACAAGGGATTGAGGTTCTTCTTATTCCGTTAAAAGAAAGGGTTTTTGGGGTTTTTGGTTTCCGTTGAAAACAAGTGTTTTTGGTTTCTTGGTTCCCGTTCAGACCATGGGGTTTATTATATTGAACCTCACGATTGTTCTCGTGGGGAGGAGATGTAGGGGTACCTTCATGTACTATTGCCAAACTTCTTTACCAAATTGCCTGTTTCCTTTTACATACCACATTTTACTTTTCCGCAACGTTTTCACATTATTGCCTTATTATTTCCGTTATGCTTTACTTTGCTTAATTTCAATTGATTGTATTGCATTGTCGTATCTTTTATTGCATCGATTTATTTATTCACTTTATTTTTTAAAAGGTTAATTCACCCCCTCTTGCCAATTTCTCATCTTCGACCCAGATTTGGTATCTCAAAGGGTTCTTTGATTTTATTTCAAAATCTCTTTTGGAAAATCCTTTTTTATTCTTGTTTTTTCAAAATTGTTTTTGATTTTCGAATCTTAACCGATTTTCAATATTCAATTTTAAATTTACGTCTACTTCTTCTACCCATGCTCCTTTGATGGTTCAAATTATTCATATTGGAAAACTCGCATGTCTATTTTCCTTTAAAGTATTGGTTGTCCTCTTTGGAAGATGCTTATGCATGGTTATTGATAAAGATTTTGCAAGTCGGGGGCAACTAAGGACAACACAGCTAGGAAGACTCCCTAAAAGGGGGCACCTGATGTTTCAGAAGCGTCGGGAGCAACGAAGCAAAGAACGAATCACATAAGAGTAAAAGGGGAAAAAAGAACAAGGACACAAGGATTTACGTGGTTCAAGAATAATTCCTATGTCCACGGAGAGACATAATAACTTCACTATGAAAAATATGGGGGCACAATTTACCGGAGTTTCTCACACAATGAAACCCTAGCTCGAAAATTGGCTAAAGTAGAGGACAAAACACTATTCCACCAACCTTAGAAAGTCTGCATCGCTACAGTGAAAGGAAGCCACTAAAGTCAAGAGTGCTATAATGGTTGTTGGTTGGAAGTCCGCGTCGCTATATTGTTTGGTGTGCAGTACGGGCCACAAACATTCGGCCCAACCAGATCGGGCTACACCAATCCAACACCTTAGTCATTACATAGTGTTTTTTTGTACATTCTAGAGTGTTCTTCTCTCATCCGCTGTATTTCTGTTTGTAATTCTGCTTGTATTTCAAAGAACAGCTCTGGTCCATCAGATACTGAACAAATCAAAGGTCACTCTCGCTCAGGATTGTATGGTGGGAGTCGCAGTACACTAGTTCAAAATTATGGTGGAATTTTATTTGGAATTGACATGGTTAGCGTTTAAAGTAGAACTAATGGATTGATTTGATGGGTTGGAAGATCGGAATCCGTACACAGAAATGGTGGATACTTCTAGCGACACCCGCCTCCCAGTAATCATGGATGTATCAGGTGTGCTGTTGGACGATGATGGTGACTTAAAAATTTCAGACAAGAGGGTGCCGCTGCGGGTGATACTTCCACTTTTGCTGCTAATTGCGCCGCACGAGGTGAAATGCGCAGCGTAAGAAGTTGGCAACGTCGATGGTGAAACACGGACACCGGGCCACATTGAAGCTAGGTTCTTGGGCCGACGCGTGGGTGACACGTGGAATTGTTGGCCAACAACAAACCTGGCGACGTTCTTTTGGACGATGATGTCACCAAGGAGCCGCACAAGGAGCCGCACGAGCACACAACTACTGATGGCAACACTGACGACTTCCCACACCGGGGAGGAGATTTGCTGGATTCATGTGTAGGCAGGGGCAACTTTGCTACGGGATTACCTCAATGGAACCATGTCGAACATTCATCGGGAGGTGCGGTCGCAGACAAAATGTTGCATCGCCTGGAGATGCAGTTGTTACAAAAGCGGAATCCTGAAGTGAGGACCCTACCGGCCCCACCGACAACATATCAACAAACGGTGGCATGATCGGAGGCGGGTGGGGAATTGAGGCGCTGGGATTGAATACGGAAGCGCTGGTGAATTTCATTTACATCATGCAAGGCAAGCAGTCATTTAGATTTGAGGAGGATGCATGATAGTTTTGGAAGGAGCCACACGTCGAGTCACACATAGTGGTTTGCAGTGAGGGTCAGGGGGAGGGGGCCACACAACTATTTCCATTGGGTTGAGAGCACTTGGAGGGGGACCTCACAACATAGTGGGCAGCAGCAGCACACACGATTGGTTCAAAATGCGGGAAGGAATATATGGGAGATTGCCAGGAGGGTAAGTGAAGTCAGGGTGCGTTGCCAACAGGAGCTGCAGGCCTATGGAGCAGGGAGAACCATTTGGAAAATTGCTTCACAATTTTGGGGTCTGCAATCGGTTTCTTTTCCTTATCAAGACTGATTTTCAAGGCGCAACAAGTGATAAAGTCCTTGTAACGATCCGGCTCAACGGGGCCCGAATCACGACTACCCCAAGTCGACCTCCAATAGGCTAGGGGTTGGCGATCACCACCGAGTATACATATCACACAAATGGGAGACATGAGCCTAATGTTCCTATACACAAGCACACATCTCTAAACCCATATAATTATGAAATTTAAACAACTGAAACCAATGAATGAATACATCTATGATCCCACAACTCAGAGTACGATGGTAAAGTACTGAAAGTGAAAAAGAGCCAAATACAATTCCAACCAAAAACTGCAGAGTCCAACCTGCTCCAAGGGTGAGGACTACTATAAAATGAAACCACCTGGGAAACACCTCGATCTGTCAACCTAAAGCTACGCTCCACTAGCTCCCTGTCCTCTCAGGACACCGTCAAAAGGGTCGTCGTCTGCATATGACAGAACACATGTAGGCAGAGCCCAATGCCCGGGTGAGCATAAAAATACCCTGTAGGACACCCCCAAAACACTAAACATGAAGGAAAAAGAATAATCAACTCATAACAAAGATATAAAAATCAATGCATAACAAAAAGAACCCAGATATACTCGGAAAGGATACTGCGCCTCCAGTCGGTCACAACCAAACTGCCAGCCACAGAAATCTGCTCGAAGCAATGCTCGTTCTCGAAAAACCAACTTCATGTGCCATGCCGTCATCGAAGACACTCATCGAAGAGTTCATGATCATTGGGCCCCTCCCAAGAAATCTCACTTGTCTCAGAAGACCCCAATACACGGATAGAGAATCACACCTAGGACCGCTGAGGGACACAAAAAACCCAATCTCGATCAACCTACTGTGTAGAGGATCGTAGGCCAACGATACCACGAACCCTATCGATACAACCTGGGTGAGAGTGCAAGTTCCTCCTGATTTCTTCTCCTCATTCCTCCTTTATACTATACAAGTCGCCTCTTCATTTGTTGTATCAGTACCTAACATTTGGTCCGACCCGCTGTCCGCTCCTCCGCTTCACCCGCGATGGCGTGCACTGCCGTGGGTGCACCCTGCAATCCTGTCGACTCCTGTTGTGCTCGGCCGGGCACAACGTGCGCACCTTGAGAATTCTTCTTTTCGCTTTGTGTAAATGCACGTTCCTTTGCTTGCACCAGTATGTCGGTGCGCACTCTACCGTCTCTCTTTTCGATAAACAACGCACCAAACCGACTTTGCTTGGAGAAGGCGTGCTCGACACAAACCTCGGTAATCCTCTCCCTCCTCGGACGTGTGCCCTTCCATTGACCAACTGTGCGAAGGAGGCGTGCACGACTTTTCTTCGTGCAAATGAGTCGCAGTGTTGAGAAGCCCGACTGCCCTCCGCCGCGCCACGCCCTGCTGCGCCCTGTTGGTGCGCACCCCGCTACAAGGGAACACAGAAAGACGAAAAAAAAAGAAAAGGAAAAAATAAAGAGGGTGCTCAATTTTTCTTTTGGCCAGGCTGGATGCAGATAGTGCCGAACGCACATAACGACATCCGCACTGTTATTCCACACCAGGACGAAGTCGACTAGCAGCTCGATCGACTCGAAGATTTATTGGAAACCTGAGGACCAGAGCAAGCGGTCTTCCGATAGTATCTGGTGCACGACATTGCTAAGCTCACCAAGACAGTCTCCGGCTTGGTCCGCCGCCTGGACAAGACCGCACAACCAAATGAGGCGCGCCCATCACTAACGATTGAGGTCTCTTCCTCGTGCACGTAGTAGTTGGAGAGACCCCCTGTGCTCGACCGAGAGGATGGTGTAGCTACATTCACTTAACACATTGGCCCAGGGTAATAGTCTCCTGCTCAGCGGGTGGAGCTCCCGGTTTTTGCTGGCACGGGATCCAACAGGTTGGATCGTGCGTGCTAAGATGTTTTTTTATATTCACCAGACTACCGAAGGTGAAAAAATATCCCTGAATCAATTAAGTATAGAGGACATCTCTATTCACTGGTTTACAATTTTGGTCGAGGTGTATCCAACTTTAATGTGGACAATGTTCAAAGAGGAGCCGATCGAACGTTTCAACGACTTGGAAATTCAAAACCCCTACAAAGAGCTTGCAGAACTCTAGTAACAGGGACTAGTCTAAGATTATATTAAGCAGTTTGAGTATCTAACGTTCTTGCTACCTCACCAACCTGAGGCCCAGTATGTCGGTTATTTCCTGCATGGCTTGAGCGACGACATTCAAAGTTGGGGTCGCATTCACGACCCACTGACCCGATTTCACGCCATGTACTTTGCTCGAAATGTGGATCTCGCTATCACGGGATGCTAGAGTTCTCTATTCCACGGAGGAGGGTCCCGCAAATTCACTATGTTCTGTGAGTCTAAACCGTGGCATCCTCCAATCCGCTCGGGACCCCACCAAACTGATATGGCTTTCCTCCCAACCAGCGAAACACAAAGAGGCCGTTGGGAATGGAGCTTGGCACGATCCTCCCACTCACACCACACCTGACGGGTGAGGTGTTCGACACTTGACCACCTAGGAGTGGGAGGATTGACGCCACATGGGGCTTTGTTTCCGATGCGATCATCTCTATGGGCCCATGCACATGTGTCCCGATCTACACTTGAGGGTGCTATTATTGGGAGAGAACAATGCTGGAAATGACGAAGGGGAAACATAGTGGGGCCTAGAGGCAACCCTCGCATCGTGGAACCTGTTCCCCACATCCAGCCTTGATTACAAGGAATATATTGTTTGGGAAACCTTCGTGGCTCGGGCGGGAGTGCAAGTGCCTCACGATTTCTTCTCATTTTCATTCCTCATACTATACAAGTCGCGTCTTCTTCTGTTGGGTCCCTATCACTTTTGCCCCGCCTTGAGAATCATTCTTGTCCTCAAGATTGTGGAGAAGAAACTGATTATGGTTGGTGACAACCTCTTCTCAAGCAACTTCTTTCACTTGACTCCCCTACCATTGTACAACGGCTTGAAACTGTTGATTATTTCCTAAAAAATCAGAAGTGCTTGCACTGTCATTCAAAACCATGTCCGGAGAACTCTTGGGAAACAAATCTAGTGGGTTGGAATTTGGACTGCTCGTAGGAACAATAGGTTGATCAGCTTGTGTTGAAAAATCTCGAGTCTGGACACTGGTAGGAACTTGTGCGGCAAGTGGAGCTTCAGCTTGCTCAGGATTACTAAAGTATAGATAGTCAGCCGCCCTCCCAGGGTTTCTACAGGCATCACATAGAGCCCGCACCACAGTATTCCTATCCCAACTTCCCCCATCCATGTCATGAAGCTGTTGAATGGAAGCCTCCCAGTCATTCACTTCAATAAGATTTGATGCTGCTTGCCCATAAACATCAGAGTTAGATGAAGCAGATGCCAATGAGGGATTGTTTCCAGCACCGAGTTGCACTTGGCCTGCAACAGGAATTTCAGATGGTATTGATGGTTGCACCGATGAGATGAAGGATCTGCAGATGACACTTATTTTAGTGCATACATCAGAACGTTAATCTCCATGGAACAAGTTGACTGCAGTTGTTTCCAACTAAAAAACCACTGTCATGGATGAAGTATCATTACATCCGTTGCATGTATTGGACACTGACCCTACGGGTAAGTTATATAACGGTGCTAACCTGATTGATTTGGTTCCCGTGCCCGAGCACATGACATCCTTCACAGCAACCCCAGACGGATTTTCCCTAGGCTAACATGGTCTGGTAGAAAACTGAAACAATGTTCTTTGTTATGTTGGTCCTTCAGAGTAGAACTAAGCACTTGGAACCCGCAATTCACTATGAGTTTGGTGAATGCTGTAATGCGGTTCAGTGCAAAAAAATCCAATTAGCAAGAACAATAGACCTGCCTCCTTCAATTGACAGCTTCGCAACTCCCCTTGCGTCGGTTTGTAACCCGTAACTCTGAGCTTGCCAACAGTATTAGTCGACAACTGCTCACACGGTCCTTCTCCACATATCCCTTCCGTCGCACATAGATAGTTCAGCGCCTTGAACAAATTGCATTATACACAGTTGTGGTCAAATTATCCATCTGGATCACACCTTTCCGCTGCTCCGTCGATTCCTCCCTAATCACCAAAGGCTGCACAAAATTCTGACATTGAAAAAGTGTAGTTGACTCACATTGCACACTATCGGTAATATTCACCGCCAAAACTGCATCTCACCCCTACGTCTTCAACGCACTAGGTACCGCAACCAGTGCCTCTCCTTGTTGCGCCATCATCTCCCGACAGTGCATTTCCCCAACTATTTTTAACGAAGAATCTTCTTCCCTCGGCTGTTTAACTTGCTATAGCGGCATCTTTTTTTCTACGTCGAAGCTCTCCATGTACGATCCCTTCACTGTTTTTTGTCGTTTGTTTTTCTCCTGGTAGCAACATCTTCTCCATGCGGCGGGCCAAGTCTCACCTGTTGCGCGTGGATTACCGGTTTTGGGTGAGTTCATCCCTTTTGGACATCAGAGTAGGCATACCTACTTTGAAATATCCCATGCATGAGTCCCTCCCTCCAAGCCGCACCTGACTTACCGGTTTTGCAGCATCCCTTGCGTCACACCCCTATATTGCACCATACGTCGTGGGTTACGTCTCTGGTAGCGCGATCATCCACAGAGACAGAGTTACCTCCTGCTGTGATATCATCTTTTCAAGGGGAAGCTTCAGTCCTGAGAGAACCTTCAGGAATTCAAACCGCTCCCTTTCCAGTCGGATCGATGTTGTAACATGTCGCCCCAACTCATTGGCTTGAGAAAAGACAGAGTGTCACTAACCTTAGGTGACATCCCCAAGACACCAAAGACCGTTAATAAATGTCAAGGGATTAGAAGATCATTGGAGAACGATTTCTCTTTCAAAGATAAGACAACCAGACAAGACAGAATACCAACATCTAAACCACTATATGATTGTGTAGGTTTCAAATTCCCCTTACCTCAATGTGAGGCGGGGACATTCTTTTATAGATGAGTAAAATGAAATACATGGTGGATTATTCTGATGTGGGACTTGAAAATACCCAATATAATAAAACAGGGTTTAACACTCCCCCTCAAGCTGGACATGCCCAGCTTGGAACAAGAGTCCCACAAAAGAAAGATGACAGTAAATAAGACCGTACACACTCCCCCTCCAACTGGGCTGCTGATGCTGTTGATACCCAACTTGGTACTGAGAGTCCAGACGAGCTCCCGGGAGGCCTTTTGTGAAGATATCAGCCAACTGATCCGTCGTCGGAATGTGACCGAAACTGATATGGTTATGCTCAAGATGATGGCGAAGAAAGTGACAGTCCACCTCGCTATGCTTTGTCCGTTCATGGAAGACGGGATTCAAAACAATCTTCATGCCCACCTGATTGTCACACCAGATATGAGCAGAGGTCTGCGGTAGGAAGCCAAACTCATGGAGGAGATGACAAAACCAGATAATCTCAGTGGTTACCGTGATCATGAAATGGTATACAACTTCTGCACTAGATCTGGAGACGACAGTCTGCTTCTTCCTGTGCCAAGAGATGAGGTCACCTGCCAAGAAAACGACATACCGAGAATTAGACTTGGTGGTAGCAAGACAACCAGCATAGTTAGCATCACAAAAGCTCTTAATATTGAGATGAGCATGAAGAGAATACTGAAGACCACAGGCAGCGTCTTTCTTGATGTGTTTGACAATGCGGAGGACAACATCCCACTGAGATTTGGTCAGATGCTTCATGACTATTGCCCGACTCAACCTTGCATCATGCAAGACATCCATGGCATATTTCCTTTGGCAGAGAAATATGGTGTCCGTACGAGATACCTCGATGCCAATGAAGTATGTGAGAGGACCAAAATCTTTGGTGTGGAAGTGACTGTGAAGATACCTCTTGAGTTGGGAGATTCTATTGAAGTCGCTCCCTGTGATAATGATATCATCAACATATACCACCAGAAAGATGCAGCCGTTGGACGTCATGTGGTAGAAGATGGTGTGATCCTTCATACTGTGAGAGAGTTCAAAAGCGGTGATGACGGTGCTGAAGCGGCCAAAACAAGCACAAGGAGACTTCTTGAGACCATATGGAGATCAACGAAGTCGGAAAACATGAGAGTCGCCGTGAGAATGGAGAGTTTTCAACAAACGAGATTTCAACAAAGAGGAGACACCAGAGGAGGATGAATGATGAGAGAAAGACAATCATCAATATCTGTGTTTGGATGGGAAAAAAGAAGTGAGAATGGAGAGTTTTCAACAAACGAGACGTCAACAAAGATGATATACCGCCGTAGGTCTGGAGAGAAGCATTGGTATCCATTCTGAGTGCGTGAATAGCTGAGGAATAAATTGCGGAGGGATTTGGGAGAGAGCTTGGTGAGACCGGGATGAGTGTCACGGATTTAAGAGACATCCAAACACACGGAGTGGAAGTGAGTGAGGAGGGAGAGAGGAGAACATAGTCCAAAAAGGAGTCCCCCGAAAGGATAGAAGAAGTAAGACGATTGATGAGATATGTAGCAGTAAGGATGACATATCTTTAAAAGAGAAGGGGCACATGTCGGTGGAAGAGAAGGGCACGAGCAGTTTCCAGAATATGTTGGTGTTTTCGCTCGACTACTCTATGATATCCACCAGCGTGACGACTCCCCGTCCCCTGCAATCCTTGAAGATTTTCTACACGCCTCCAGCCCACGGTGCTTAAGAGCCGCATTCTTCCATATAGCTCATTTTGTGTTGATTCATTTATGGCAATGGCAGCGTGCTGAATTATTCCTTGTGAAATATTAGTTCCTACACTATGCATTATATCTTATATACGACAGACATGACATGAACACGATGTTTCTGTCATACACATAATATAATAATATCATATACAGACTATAAGTGACATGTTAAAGTGATTATGTGGATACAAAATCAAATATCTCATTGATTTGATTTGATTTTTTAGACTTTTATTTATTAGCATTGTGACTTAATTTTGTGCAGGGCCTTTAGATAATCTTGTAATATTTGTTTTCTTTATATATTTTCTATTGTTTTATTTTGTTTGTATAGATAATTTTATGTTCTTTTCTGCATGTTAAGATTCTGTAATTATAGTTAACCAGGTCATGGTGTTGAAAAAACGATGCACATTGGAGTATTTATTTATTTCATTGAATACGCCTTAAAAAAGTATTTTATTGAATATAAATTGAACATATTTTCTATACATTATAATTTACAGAACATTTTTAAGTGATGGTGTGGATACATATTGAAATCTCTCTAAATCTTTTTCTATTTGATTATTTTTTTTGCACTTACATTTATTTGTGTTAAAAATCGGATTTGTGGTGGGATTGTAATATTCTTCTAATGTAAGAATTCAATATATTTCTTAATAACACTATAAATTTCGATTTGGATTTTTATTCATATTTTAAAATTTAATTAAAAATTTACTTTCAATTTTCGTTTTAATCAAAAAATAAATTTCAATTTCATTTCTAGAAGAAATATGTTTAAAAAAATACATTGTACCATGAAGCACAAGAATCAAACCTTGCAAAAAATGTTGGCCTTAAAAAACATTACTCTATTTGGTTCTCATCCACAAAAATGTTTTTTATACATTATACATTTGTTGTTGTCGTTAAAATATATAATTCAATAAGAGTTTCAACAATACCTAACTCATTCTTCAACTCAAGCCATAGAGACATTACTGACTGCAAAAACGCCTCCACGTATTTAGATGTCCGTTAAATAATAAAATTGTATAATAAAAATTATGGAGATACTATGGACAAATTAATTTACCAATGACAGTCATCACTAGATTAATTAAAAATAAGATATAATCTGTTTATATAATTTATTTCCCCTCATTTCATCTGTATTGTATTTAAATTTAGAAAATAAAAAAAGCAAAGGGCTAAAATGTGAGTAAATTATAAAATATGAATTATCTAGGGAACCAAAATATTCAATGGTAAAAAAATAAAATTTACAAAAATTAAAGGAAAATTACGAAAAAATAGATTGATTTATATAAGACACTATCATTCGACCAGGGTTTGAATAAAAAGGCGATGTTGATGAATACGACTTCATTTATTCAAAATATTAAAAATCATAGTCATGCATTTCTCATACAATCTGTTCCCAAAACCGTGGTTTTCTTGTTAGGAATCAGATGTTTTTAATCGAAATGATCTCATTATAAAAGGTAACATTTATTACTCAACAATTAAGACCCGATGCTTTTTAATTTCCCTGATTTCGTTTGTTGATTTGAATTTTATTTGTTAAGTCTTTTTTAATACATATTTCTCTATTAGTTGATGATTGTGTGTATTTATAGTTCTTTAAAATTTAATTTTTCTTCATTCTTCAATATTTTTTATAATGATTAAGCATGTGTGTGTGCAATGTAGGAGCATGTTGTTCCGATGAAATATGTACACGACCATCAAAATGGGGACAAGCTTTATTATGACACATTTGATGGATTTGTAAAAGTAAGAACATGTGTACTACAAAAAAATCCAGATTCAATCTTCTGGTATAAGTATTCCATGGAGGTAACAAGTCAATACATTCTTAGAATGTTTTGCAATGTGGGTGATTCGAGTACTTCAGAATTGCATATCATCTCCGAATCATTCGACTGTACTCTTACCGAGTGGTTTCGAAACAATATAATATTGTACGAAGATAAGTATTCAAAAGGTCTTTTGAGTGAAAAGTTAGTAACGATTTTTCGTTGAGTTAGAGTTTATTATAACATTATTAATAAAATATTACATTTATTTGAAATATTTCATGTTCTAATAGGTTTTTATTTCTTATTATATGTTGTAGGGACATCATAAATGGTGTGTTGTTCTTATCGTGTTTTTTAAGAACACACCATTTATGATGTCCCTACAACATATAATAAGAAATAAAAACCTATTAGAACATGAAATATTTCAAATAAATGTAATATTTTATTAATAATGTTATAATAAACTCTAACTCACCGAAAAATCGTTACTAACTTTTCACTCAAAAGACCTTTTGAATACTTATCTTCGTACAATATTATATTGTTTCGAAACCACTCTATAAGAGTACGGTCGAATGATTCGGAGATGATATGCAATTCTGAAGTACTCGGATCACCCACATTGCAAAACATTCTAAGAATGTAGTGACTTGTTACCTCCATGGAATACTTATACCAGAAGATTGAATCTGGATTTTTTTGTAGTACACATGTTCTTACTTTTACAAATCCATCAAATATGTCATAATAAAGCTTGTCCCCATTTTGATGGTCGTGTACATATTTCATCGGAACAACATGCTCCTACATTGCACACACACACATGCTTAATCATTATAAAAAATATTGAAGAATGAAGAAAAATTAAATTTTAAAGAACTATAAATACACACAATCATCAACTAATAGAGAAATATGTATTAAAAAAGACTTAACAAATAATATTCAAATCAACAAACGAAATCAGGGAAATTAAAAAGCATCGGGTCTTAATTGTTGAATAATAAATGTTACCTTTTATAATGAGATCATTTCGATTAAAAACATCTGATTCCTAACAAGAAAAACACGGTTTTGGGAACACATTGTATGGGAAATGCATGACTATGATTTTTAATATTTTGAATAAATGAAGTCGTATTCATCGACATCACCTTTTTATTCAAACCCTGGTCGAATGATAGTGTCTTATATAAATCAATCTATTTTTTCATAATTTTCCATTAATTTTTGTAAATTTTATTTTTTTACCATCGAATATTTTGGTTCCCTAAATAATTCATATTTTGTAATTTACTCACATTTTAGCCCTTTGTTTTTTTTTTATTTTCTAAATTTAAATACAATACAGATGAAATGAGTGGAAATAATATAAACAGATTATATCTTATTTTTAATTAATCTAGTGATGACTGCCATTGGTAAATTAATTTGTTCATAGTATCTCCATGATTTTTATTATACAATTTTATTATTTAACGGACTTCTAAATACGTGGAGGCGTTTTTGCAGTCAGTAATGTCTCTATGGCTTGAGTTGAAGAATGAGTTACGTATTGTTGAAACTCTTATTGAATTATATATTTTAACGACAACAACAAATGTATAATGTATAAAAAACATTTTTGTGGATGAAAACCAAATAGGGGTAATGTTTTTTAAGGCCAACATTTTTTGCAAGGTTTGATTCTTGGGCTTCATGGTACAATGTATTTTTTTGAACATATTTCTTCTAGAAATGAAATTGAAATTTATTTTGAGATTAAAACGAAAATTGAAAGTAAATTTTTAATTAAATTTTATAATATGAATAAAAATCGAAATCGAAATTTATAGTGTTATTAAGAAATATATTGAATTATCACATTAGAAGAATATTACAATCCCATCACAAATCCGATTTTTAACACAAATAAATGTAAGTGCAAAAAAGATTATTAAATAGAAAAAGATTTAGAGAGATATTTCAATATGTATGCACACCATCACTTAAACATGTTCTATAAATTATAATGTATAGAAAATATGTTCAATTTATATTCAATAAAATATCTTTTTAAGGCATATTCAATGAAATAAATAAATACTCCAATGTGCATCGTTTTTTCAACACCATAACCTGGTTAACTATAATTACAGAATCTTAACATGCAGAAAAGAACATAAAATTATCTATACAAACAAAATAAAACAATAGAAAATATATAAAGAAAACAAATATTACAAGATTATCTAAAGGCCCTGCACAAAATTAAGTCATAATGCTAATAAATAAAAGTCTAAAAAATCAAATCAAATCAATGAGATATTTGATTTTGTATCCACATAATCACTTTAACATGTCACGTGTAGTCTGTATATGATATTATTATATTATGTGTGTGACATAAACACATTACGTGTATTTCGTGTTCATGTCATGTCCGCCGTATATGAGATATAATGCATAGTGTACGAACTAATATTTCACAAGGAATAATTCATAAATGAATCATCACAAAATGAGCTATATGGAAGGATGCAACTCTTAAGCACCGGGGGCTGGAGGCCTGTAGAAAATCTTCAAGGATTGCAAGGGATGGGGAGTCGTTATGCTGGTGGATATCATTGGGGTATGGGGTTTATTCTAGGCTTATTCCAGGCTGCAGGCGACGGGGAGACGTCAAACTGATGGATGTCATCAGGAGACGTCACACTGGTGCATGGCGGGATGTTACAGAAGAAAGGTATTTTGCAAAAAAAAAAAGATTCAGATTACCGTCACCATTGACAACTCTTTCCAGCACGCCCAAATCTTAGCAGTTCCAAGCTCTCAAAGTGCCTCAACATCACAGCGGTGTCGACCACGGTGAAACCCACGTCGTTTCAAACTCCCAGAGTCCCTCTATTGGATGACCTTCGACGACACACCGGCACATCCTTGAATTTTAAATGGGTATTTATAAGTCGATTTTGACAGAGAATTAAATGACCGATATTGATGGATACTTTAGTGGAGATCGGACATTAAATGGCCGATATTGATGGATAATTTTGAATGGCCGATATTGATGGATAATTTTGACACGAGATATTTGGAGATCGAACATTAAATCCAAACGTCAAAACTCCTAAAAATTTATGTGGCAAATATTCCCATTTATGTTCGAGTAACTTGGGCGAATTAAATAAAGATTTTTTTAACATTTTTTCGCGTTGTGAACCATCTATAGCACCCACAATTTGGTGTCCCGGTTCGAGTCCTTTACACGCGACCCTAGCGCGTCCCCCCCCCAGGCTCACCGTTCGGCTCCCTCTGTGCGACTTCCTCCGCATGCACCAAGCCTCAACGCGCTCGACTCCCCTGCGCCCAGCCTCTAGCGTGCCCAACCCTCGGAGAAGACATCTAGGGCGAGCCCAAACTGCACGCCGCCGGCCCCTTATGGGTTAGATCCGAGCGCAGCCCTAGCCACGCGTAGCCACCCACACGTATGTGCATTGCCTGATCATGGCTCTGCCATCTCTAGGCATCTTGATCCCAAACTGTGTTTGCGCGACCGTCCTACATCTCAGCCAGGCGCACCAGGCTAAACCAAACTCTGTAATTAGTATTGGAACAAATTTGGTCGCAACAACAACAGTGTTTGGAACAACAAATCCAATCCTGCAGTCAGTTTGGGGCACTTTTGGGGGCATTATGAGACCTTCGCATAACATCTCTGCTACAACCTTGGGTTTCGGCTACCCATTCACCCCACCATGACGCTAGTGACCTTGTTTACGATCTGTTGTTCACACTCCCTCGAAAAAGATGACAACGGATTTCAACCTCGACATAAATGTTGATGATGCCGTGAACATGAATGTACACCCAAACCGGAGTGTTGTTCATGACTCCCATCGTGAAGCTGTTTCTCACGAGCCATTAGTTTGAGACACTTCCTACTTGCCACCAACAAAAGGCTTTGCTCACGCACCCTCAATTAAAGTTATTTGTTATATTTTGGCTACTCCCCAAAATATGTCATGACTCCCGCTGATGGCTAAGCATACTGCTGTTCATATTCCTCTCCTTGGGATTATGGTGGACTCAGACCCGAAGTCAGAAGGAGACGGTTACCCTAACAACAATAATGCTGATTGGAATTGCCAACCGAGCCTAGCAGCGTTTGAACATGGAAGCTTGAAGCAGTTGACTGTGTTTGTTGAAAACAGTTGCTTGGATTGGAATTGTCACCTTTATTTCACATTACTAACGGTCACACTTCCGGCCAAACCATCCTCTTTGAACACACGTCAAACCAATTATTTCAATTTCTATGCCAAAACATTTTCACAAAATAGACTCTTAACTCCCCCAACAAACTAGCCCCTAACAAAAACAAAAATACCCCTTAACTGCCTCCACTTCATAATTTTCTATCATTCGTCACCCCCTAAAAACAGTCTTGTCCTCAAGATTGAAAAAAATGATCATCATCAGCGCTTTCTTCATCTTCACCCAAGAGTACCACCCGCAGTTTGGGATCGACACATCGATGCATGTGGCTAAAGGGTCGCCCACACCTGAAACATAGGCATTTTCTCCGGTGGTCCGCCATTCTTGTTTTGTTAGGTGTCGAATGCCGCGCCCGCCAGGAGGTGTCTGATTTGGAGTCTCCTGACGAACTCCTATCCTAGCACCCTCCCCTCGTCTGAGCGGATGGGGATGGGTCTCAGTCAGCAGCTGAGTCTCTGAATGGTCCGGTGGCCGCCATAGTTCAGCGCTGCGCACCTGACGAGGAGTCGACAACCCACCCCCATGGCATTGGGTGCCCATACTGCCTGTGAAAGCAAGTTCCACATGCCAAGCTAAGTGCATTACTTCCAAGCGAGTCTCGGGGTTGTGGATGCGAACCCAACTGCGAATGTCTTCTTGGAGTCCATGCAAAAAATACCCGACGTATTGCGGCTCGGGCTGGCGAGGAAGTAAAGACGTCATATATTCGAATTGCTCAATATAGTCCTGGACCGATCCTGTCTGATGTAGTGTGGCCAGTTCCTCAAGGATTTTGGATCTCCAGCCCGCTAAACTGTTTCATGAGCTGTTCTTTGAAAGGTGCCCACGTCTCTCCTGGATGAACCTCCCGCACTATGTTGAACCAATGGACCACAACCCCTTCCATACTAATTTGCGCAAGCGATACCTTAACATCGTCTGATGTATGATTAATGCGAAAGTAAAGTTTGGCCCGCGAGATCCAACCCCTGGGTTCCGTGCTATCGAACACCGAGAGTTCCACCCGTTTGGCAATTGGGTGATAATTGGTACCCATGTCAGTGGGGAGTGCAGGAAGGCCAGTTTCCTCCCCGGGCTTGCTGAAGACGCCCGTCTCTATGGTGTGCGAAGCTGAAGGTGCAGTGCAAGATGTCGGAGGTTCTACTGCCAGCTGCGACGCCTTCTCCAGGCAGCGCAGAACACTAGTAGTGTAAGAGAACAATTCAGCTTGTTTTTTGCGGCATTCAGATAGCTCCAAGCACTCCTGCTCCTAGGTATGCTGACGTGTCATGGTGATAGTCTCGATTCCCGACGTCAGGTTGAAGATAAGAGTTTCAAGGCGACCTAGTCACTGATTGACAATTTTGCTTCCAAGTCTCCATCAGGGCGGGCGGTACCTATTGGCGGTGGTTTGGAATAAAAGTGCTGGGGTTTGATAGAAGATACAGTGCGCTGCTCGACCAGCTAAAAGAAGAAAAAAATCAGGCACCCACGGTTTTTTCTTTTTTTGCTTTTCTTCTTTATTTCCCTCCCCAACAGAAAAAGCAAGCTATAAAAATAGGGCTCGCCCCTGGAGCACAAACCGGACATCGCCGTAAAGGTCGTCCGACGAGGCCTAGTTGAACACACCAGAGCGAAACGCGAGACAACATAAATGGTAGAGGCGGCCGAGCGCGTTTCTATCTAGCGAAGTCCTGTCGCGCGCTCGGTTCACCTTGTCGGTTGACGCGGTTGATGGCGCGGTGACGGAACAAATGGCGGTAGTCCATGCGGGATTGCGTGTCTTCGTCCGATCGGAAAGAATAAGCGGCAATACTTGGCGCCACGGCGCCGTAAGGTAAAAAAAGAGTAGTGTGCGGCCCCTCGAAGAAGAACAACAGTTGCGAGCTAGTGGCTGGTTGTGGCAGAGCAAGTCGCGCGTCCCGGGAGAACAATAGATCGGACCAATTGATAAAACTGAGGACTGACACTTTGTATTAGAGTAAATGAACTACAGTGAGGAGGAAGAAGAAAACACTTCGGGATAAAATCCCACCCAAGCCTTACAGCTGATTTCCAAGCCGATGGCCGAGTCCCAAGCACAAGGCTGATTCCTTATATTCCTCCCTGCCCTTCTCTCCCTCATGCATTCTTTTTTATGCAGGATCTCCCACCACCACGTGGCCCCTCTAACAACAATATCCCCCCTTGCTCATAAGTTCCTATCACGAAACCGCAATTCACAACGTGAATGTTTCTTGCAGAATTTTCCAGCAACCAGCCTCCAGGTTCTCCTCCTCTTACACTACGGAACACTTCCAGCTAGTTAACCCATGATTCCAAGCATAAAAGGAAAAAGAATTAAACAACGGCGTACCTCAAACTGTGGGTGCTATAGATGGGAGCATAGCATGGATACTTCTAAGTTGCTGGTCCACTCCATCCATTAGTGTTGCCATCTTCTTCAGCAGTGCTCTTCCCCCCTCAACAGGATGAAATCCTGCAGGCCGGACCAAATGGTTAGACCTGCTTGAGGAGACTTCTTTGTATAGAAATATAGAGAATTAGTAGCACCAGAATTAGAGATTATTATAGGAGAAAGGAGGAATGTGGTACTGAGCTGAGAAAGAAAGAGAGAAAGACTTGAGAGGAGAGGTTCCTCAGCGCTCCTGCCCAAGCCACACCGGCCGAACTGCTCCAAAAAGAATAAATCTTATCCCTCACTCCATCCCCCAGCCTCCATTTATAACAGCTCCAGCCCTCCATTAGTGGGCCCCCCTTCCAGAATATTCCTTCCAGTTGTGGCTTGCCGGGATCCGTTGTTGAATCCCCCTTCTAGAATACTCTTCTAGGCTGTGACCGGCTATCCTGGTCCCTATCAGATACTGATTCTGTCATTCTCGTTTTTGACTCATATGAAAACATGCTGGATTGGTCTGTTTTATCTGTATCTATGTTCTGTTCTTGGATGCCTAAGGATCTTCTCTGGAACATTATGTATGATAGGTTTGGCATATTGGTCTTTGTACCGGAATAATTTCACTCCGTCCTGCACTATCTTTGGGGAAACGGTTCTCAATTTCTTGATATTCAGTTTTTTTCTTGTTTCATGAATTTGGACATGCTGGATTATGGAATGATTGGTCTCTTTGTATATGGTTTTCTTGAATGCTGGCTTGGTGTGTTTTAGTGCTTTTGACACTGTGGCTTATTTCAACATTATTGGTAATGGGATCTTAACATTTCAGTGTTTTTGGATTTTGGCTTGTTTCGAAATGTTTGACATTCATTGCTTTTAACATCCTGGTTCTAGCAAATCTCTTCAGAATGCTTTACTTTCAGTGCTTTGGCTTGTTTCAGCTGCAGGTTGTAGTCACAACTGGTTTTGGCATACTGGCTCGGTGTGTTTCAGTGCTTTTGTCTATTTTAGTGCTCTCAGCTACCGGATCTTTGACATTTCAGTTCTTTAGCTTGTCCTGTAAGCTGCCACCAAAACTAATTTTAGATTTGTTTTGGACTTCCATTGTATGTTTAATGCTGGCAGGTGCTTTGGTTTGGCTGCTGCGAAGGAAGCTGCGTGTGGTCTGATGATATTGCCTATTCATGGTACCAAATTGATCCTGCAGTGGGTCTGCTCTCGGTAGATTTAAAGGTCTGTCGATCCACCATTGAACTGAGGATGGTATTTTTATTGAATAATATTTGATGCTAGATACAATTTACAATTTCAAGATAACTTTTTTTGTTTTTTGTTTAGTTCTGGGTTTTATACCATCAGAGACTTGAAAGGCGATCTGATATAAATTATTCTTCAGAATAGGTTTAGGGTTTTTTGTCAATTATTTACTCAATTGATGGATTTCGGAGCTCTCTTTCCCTCCAAAATGAGTAGAGAAACAAGTGTAAGGAACGTTTTATCAAAATATTTTGTATTTGATTTAATGTTTCGTGTTGTGGTATTCCTTTATATGATTTAAAGTGTTAGAAATTAGAGAAAAAAATTAGGAAATTGAGACCATTTAGGGAAAATTGTTTAAAGGAAAAAATATGAGTTCAAATATAACACTTGTTTTCCGTGAATTGGAATGCGAAGCAGGTACCATGAAATTGGTCAAGAAAAAACAAGTCACGCCTGCCTATTGGTTGATCCAACATTACAGAGTTGATGTGGCTTTGATGTTTTTATTGACCGTGATAAATAAAAATGTTTCACTCTTGAGGTCTCGCTTGGTATATAATGAAAACTTTTTTGATGAAAATGTAAAAGGAATTCGAATATGAAATTGAAACATTATTTGATTTCTAAATTGTATTTGGTATAGTTTGAAAAGCTTAGAGTTGATATGATTAAAATAATGAATCAAAATAAAAAAACAAGGAAATGTCTACATTGGCTTATTTCTGTTTTGTATTGTGTTATGATCCTGCAAATTAGGATGGGGCGTCGGTCGGAAACTGTGGCTCGCTGGGCATCAGCGGCGTGTTTGCAAGGCATCAAATGGAAGCTTGGTGGTTCGAAGGCATCAAATGGTAGCTTGGTGGATGATGTTGTTTTGTGACATTGTAACATATGACTCTTAAAATACTTGTTTTTATTCTTTCTTAATGATGTTAGGAGATGATGTTTTTTCATATAAGATGCTATACTATGAAACATCATAATATTTTACGATGATGATGATGATTAACTTTAAATATATCTTATGTAAAAAATTCATGTGAAAAACTTTCATTGAATTGAATCTGACTAATTTTGACCCATGAGGGTTTGGGGTAATGTGTAAGAGGGGGATAATGTTACTATTAGAGATGATGTGTTTTCTAAAAATTGAGGAATATTATCAAAAAGATACCAATGGGGGTTACTCTAATATTAATTGGGAGTAATCTTTTGGATATGAGTTTTGATCTGTTTGTTCAATTTGGATCTTTCCTGTCCTACCTTCATCCTAGCTGTTTAACAAGATCACTTGTTCTGATTTTTTTGATATGGTTTCACTGCTATGCTTCTCATGTTTTCAGAGTTTTTTGTTCCTGGCAGTTTCCTATTTTCTCTATTTGAAAATACTCTGATTTGAGTGCCTTTTTTCCAATATGATCACTTCTGAAGTCTTTCATTATGATTTGCACTGTTGAACTTGGTTGATTGTATTTCCCAGTAATTGGTATTTTCGAGTTCCACATCGGATTACTCGACCTTGTAATCCTTTTTATCCATCTATAAAAGAACGCCTCCTCCTCGCCTTGAGGTAAGGGGGAATTCACATTAACATGGTATCAGAGGGAAAATCATAGTTATTAATGGCGCGCGCCATGGCGCGCCATTGCGCCATGGCTAGCGCCAGGGAGTGGTGCGCCGCGCCATGGCTTCGCCATGGCTCATTTAAGATGGCTCACTGTGGCGTGCGCCATATTGCGCAATAGCGCGCGCCATGTTGCGCCAATGGCGCGCGCCATTGAGCCTTTTTGATTTTTTTTTTGTATTTTTTTAACTTGCCAACTCTTACGCCCCGGTTGAAAATACATTTTTTGAGGTCAAACAACGACCTCCCCTTTCGACTCTACGCAACACTCTTCCCGTGAGCGTAGCGACCCAGCCGGTGTTGGACCACATTGACTGCCACGACCAAACCGAGATCCCTCAACTGCCGTGACCCAGTCGACCACGACTTAGCCGAGCTCCCTCAATCACCGCGACTTAGATACGCAATGTTGTCCCGAGCAGGCGCACCTTTTGTGCGAATCAGTAATTTTTTTTTTGTTTTTAATTCAATTTTATTTATATTGCTCGCCCCTTATTTTTTATCGAATTACTCCTGTTGTTTTTTGAGATATATGGTTTTTTACTCCCGTCTTGGTTTTTTGAGATATATGGTTTTTAATGTATTTCAGGAATTGATATATATGATTTTTTGAGATATATAGTTTTTAATATTTAATTGTAGGTGTCATTGTTGACTTCATTTGTTTTTTGATGTATGAAATATGAATTATTGACATAAATCTTTGTTTTTTATATATAAATTGTATAATTTATTATTTGTTATTGTTGATATATGTATACACCTCTTTTGTGCGCCACAAGTTAATATTGCCACGCGCCGTGCGCCGCGCCATGCGCTTTTGCGCCAGGGGCTCTTGTCGCCGTTGTGCGCCATGCGCCGTAAATAACTATGGGGAAAATCCTAATATTTTTCGCCCCCTTCAGCGTATCCCCCCCCTTTAGCGTATCTCATCCTGCCTTCGTCTCGGCGCTCCCCAGCCCGCCTCCGACGTGGTCTCCCAACCCCGCCCTCCTCAACGCTCACCGGCCCGCCTCTGACGCGGTCTCCTAGCCCCACACTCTTCGGCACTCCCTGGCCTATCTCCAACGCAGTCTCCCGGCCCCCGCCCTCTCAGTGGGATGCTGTAAATCTCAGTGGGATGTCCTCCGCGTTGCCATATACATCAAGAATGACCATGCCCGTGGTTTTCGGCATTCACATCACGATCATCTGAATATCGAGGCCTTTTGTGATGCTGACTATGCTGATTGTCTTGTTACCCGAAAGTCTACTTCTGAGTTTGCCGTTTTTCTGGCAGGTAAACTCATCTCATTGCGCAGCAAGAAGCAGACTGTCGTTTCAAGATCCAGTGCTGAGTCTGAATACCGTGCGATGGCCATGGTGACTACTTAGATTCTTTGTCTTCGTCATCTCCTTCATAGGATTTGTTTTCCACGACAAACGTTTGCTCATATTTGGTGTGATAATCAGACAACCATGAATATTGCTTCTAATTCTATCTTCCATGAACGCACAAAGCATATCGAGGTGGACTGTCACTTTCTTCGCCATCATCTCAGGCAGCACCATGTCAGTTTCAGCCACGTACCGACGACGTATCAGTTTGAAAACATCTTCACCAAAGGCCTACCGGAAGCTCGACTGGATGCTCTCAGTACCAAGTTGGGCATCCACTGTATCAGTGACCCAGCTTGAGGGGGAGTGTTTATGGTCTTGTTTGGTGTCTTCTTTTTTGTGGGACTTTTGGTCCAAGCTACATGTACTAGCTTGAGGTGGAGTGTTGAACCCGATTAACTATATTTTCGGCTAAAGGGTATTTTTGAGTCCCACATCGGATTACTCCATCTTGTAATCCTTTTTATCAATTTATAAAAGAATGTCTCCTCACATTGAGGTAAGGGGGAATTCACATTAACATGTACATTTAGTTCTTTTTTATGTTGATCAACATTCTTTTGGAAGCAGAGGATACTGGTAAGGCCCACTAGAGAAGGTTTCTTTGTATAGAAATAGAGTAGTAGCAATAGAATTACAGAGAATTACCAGGGGAAGAAGGAATGCGAGACTGAGCTAAAGAAAGAGAGAGAAAGAGTCGAGAGGCTCCTCAGCGCTCCACCCAAGCCTCACCGGTTGAACTACACTATACAGAGAATTCCCACGTGCCTCCCCCAGTTTGTTAGGTTGTGCCCAGAATATTTCTTCCAGTTGTCGCTTGCTTGGCTCTCTTGTTGTATCCCCTTTCTAGAATACTCTTCTAGGTTGTGACCAGCTTTCCTGGTCCAATAAAAACCAAGTATGGGCAAGATGAGTAATAAGGGGTAAAAGGGTCTTTGTAGGGTGAATTTGTTATTTTGTTAAGGTGGATGTTCAGGACCCGCGTGTGGAGCTGAGAGTTTGTTATATAAGCTAAGGGGGTGAGTAAGATAAGGCAGGGAATATATTGTTTGGGAAATGACTGTAGGCTTGGAAACGACCTTCGTGGCTTCGGTGAGAGTGCAAGTTCCTCCCGATTTCTTCTCCCCATTCATCCTTTATGCTATACAAGTCACCTGTTCTTCTATTGTGCCCGTACCTAACATTTGGTCTGACCCGCTGTCCGCTCCTCCGCTTCACTTGCGACGGCGTGCACTGCTGGAGGTGCATCCCGTAATCCCGTCGACTCCTGTTGTGCTCGGCCGGGCGCAACGTGCGCACCTCGAGAATTCTTCTTTCACTTTGTGTAAATGCACATTCCTTGCTTGCACCAGTCTGTCGGCACGCACTCTACTCCCTCACTTTTCGACAAGCAGCGCACCGACCCGACTTTGCCTGGAGAAGGCGTGCCCGACACAAACCTCTGTAATCCTCTCCCTCCTTGGACGTGCGCCCTTCCATTCACCAACTGCTTGAAGGAGGCATGCACGACTTTTCTTTGTGCAAATGAGTCACGCAGTGTCGAGATGCCCAACTTCCCTCCGACGCGCTGCGCCTTGCTGCTCCTTAAGCGACGAGATTCAAAGTTGGGTTCGCATTCACGACCCATCGACCCGATTGCACGCCATGCGCTTTGCTCGAAATGTGGAGCTCGCTATCACGGGAGGCTAGAGTTCTCCATTCCACGGCGGAGGGTCCCGCATATTCACTATGATCTGTGAGTCTGAAACGTGGCATCCTCCAATCCACTCGGGACCGCACCAATCGGATATGGCTTTCCTCCGACCAGCGAAACACGAAGAGGCCGTCGGCAATGGAGCTCGGCGCGAGCCTCCCACTCACAACACATCTGATGGGTGAGGTGTTCGACACTTGACCACCTAGGAGTGGGAGGATCGACGCCACATGGGGCTTTGTTTCTGATGCGATCAGCTCTACGGGCCCATGCACACGTCTCTCGATCTACACTTGAGGGTGCTATTACTGGGAGAGAACGATGCTGGAAATGATGAAGGGGAAGCAAAGTGGGGCCTAGAGGCAAACCTCAACATCGATGAACCTGTTCCCCACATCCAGCCTTGATAACAAGGAATATATTGTTTGGGAAAGCTTCGTGGCTCGGGAGGGAGTGCAAGTGCCTCGCGATTTCTTCTCATTTTCATTCCTCATACTATACAAGTCGCCTCTTCTTCTGTCGGGTCCTTATCACTTTTGCCCCATCTTGAGAATCAGTCTTATCTTCAATATTGTGGAGAAGAAACTGATTATGGTTGGTGACGACCTCTTCCCAAGCAACTTCTTTCACTTGACTCCCCTATCATTGCACAACGGCTTGAAACTATTGATTATTTCGTAAAAAATCAGAAGTGCTTGCGCCGTCATTCAAAACCATGTCCGGAGAACTCTTGGGAAACAAATCTAGTGGGTTGGAATTTGGACTGCTCGTAGGAACAGTAGGTTGATCAGCTTGTGTTGAAAAATCTCGAGTCTGGACACTGGTAGGAACTTGTGCTGCAAGTGGAGCTTCAGCTTGCTCAGGATTACCAAACTACAGATAGTCAGCCGCCCTCCCAGGGTTGCTATAGGAATCACGTAGAGCCCACACCACAGTCTTCCTATCCCAACTTCCCCCATCCATGTCATGAAGCTGTTGAATGGCAGTCTCCCATTCATTCCCTTTAACAAGATTTGATGCTGCTTGCCCATAAACATCAGAGTTAGATGAAGCAGATGCCAATGAGGGATTGTTTCCAGCACTGAGTTGCACTTGGCCTGCAATAGGAATTTCAGATGGTATTGATGTCTGCACCAATGAGATAAAGGATCTGCAGCTGGCACACCTATTTCAGTGCATACATCAGAACGTTAATCTCCAGAGAACAAGTTATCTTCAGTTGTTTCCAACTAAAAAACCACCGTCATGGATGAAGTATCATTACATCCGCTGCATGTATTGTGCACTGACCCTGCGAGTAAGTCATATAACAGTGGTAACCCGATTGATTTGGTGCCCATGCCCGAGCCCATGACATCCTTCACAACAACCCCAGATGAATTTTCCATAGGCTGACATGGTCGGGTAGAAAACTGAAACAATATCCTATGTTATGTAGGTCCTTCAAAGCAGAACTCAGCACTTGGAACCCGCAATTCACTATGAGTTTGGTGAATGTTGGAATGCGGTTCAGTGCAAAAAAATCCAATTAGCAAGAACAATAGACCCGCCTCCTTCAATTGACTGCTTCGCAACTCGCCTTGCGTCAGTTTGTAACCCGTAACTCCGAGCTTGCCAATAGTCTTCGTCGACAACTTCTCACATGGTCCATCTCTACATATCCCTTCCGTCACACATAGATAGTTCAGCACCTTGAACAAATTGCATTATATGCGGTTGTGGTCAAATTCTCCATCTGGATCACACCTTTCCGCTGCTCCGTCGATTCCTCCCTGATCACCAACGGCTGCGCAACATTCTGACATTGAAAAAGTGCAGTTGACTCACATTGCACACTATCGGTAATATTCACTGCCAAAACTGCATCGCACCCCTACGTCTTCAACGCACTAGGTACTGCAACCAGTGCCTCTCCTTGTTGCGCCATCATCTCTGGACAGTGCTTTTCCACAACTATTTTTAACGAAGAATCTTCTTCCCTCCGCTGTTCAACTTTCTATAGTGGCATCTTCTTTTCTACGTCGAAGCTCTCCATGTCCGATCCCTTCATTGTTTTTGTCGTTTGTTTTTCTCATTGCAACAACATCTTCTCCATGCGACGTGCCAAGTTGCACCTATTGCGCGTGGCTTACTGGTTTTGCGCGAGTTCTTCCCTTTTGGACATCAGAGTAGGCATACCTACTTTGACATATCCAATGCATGAGCCCCTCCCTCCAAGTTGCACCTGACTTACCGGTTTTGCGGCATCCCTTTCGTCACGCCCATATATTGCGCCATACGCCTTGGGTTGTGTCTCTGGTAGTGCGATCATCCAAGGAGACAGATAGAGTTACCTCCTGCTGCGGTATCATCTTGTCAAGGGGATGCTCCAGTTCTGAGAGAACTTCCAGGAATTCAGACCGCTCCCTTTCCAGTCGGATCGATGTTGTAACATACTGCCCCAACTCATTGGCTTGAGAAAAGACGGAGTGTCACTAACCTTACGTGACATCCCCAAGATACCAAAGACCGTCAATAAATGTCAAGGGATTAGAATATCATTGGAGGACGATTTCCCCTTTAAAGATAAGACAACTAGACAAGACAAAATACAAACATCCAAACCACTATTTGATGTGTAGGTTGCGAATTCCCCTTACCTCAATGTGAGGCCTGGACATTCTTTTATAGATAAGTAAAATGGAATACATGGTGCAATATTCCGATGTGGGACTTGAAAATACCCAATATAATAAAACAGGGTTTAATACGCCCTCTCAAGCTGGACATGTCCATCTTGGATCAAGAGTCCCACAAAAGAAAGATGAAAATAAATAAGACCGTACACACTCCCCCTCCAGCTGTGCTGCTGATGCTGTTGATACTCATCTTGGCACTGAGAGTCCAGACGAGCTCCCGGGAGTCCTTTTGTGAAGATGTCAGCCAGTTGATCTGTCGACGGAATGTAGCCGAAACTGATATGGTTCTGCTCAAGATGATGACGAAGAAAGCGACAGTCCACCTCGATATGCTTCGTCCGTTCATGGAAGATGGGATTCGAAACCATCTTCGTGGCCGCCTGATTGTCACACCAGATATGAGCAGAGGTCTGCGGTGGGAAGCCAAGCTCATGGAGGAGATGACGAAACCAAATGATCTCAGTAGTGACCGTGACCATGAAATAGTATTTAGCTTCTGCACTAGATCTGGAGATGACAATCTGCTTCTTGCTGTGCCAAGAGATGGGGTTACCTGCCAAGAAAACGACATACCCAGAAGTAGACTTGCGGGTAGCAAGACAACCAATATAGTTAGCATCACAGAAGCCCTTAATATTGAGATGAGCGTGATGAGAATACTTAAGACCATGGGCAGGGTCTTTCTTGATGTGTTTGGTAATGCAGAGGACAATATCCCACTGAGATTTGGTTGATGCTCCATGAGCTGGTTCACTTTGCCAACAACGCAGACAATGTCGGGTCCTGTCAGGTGAGGTAATTGAGTTTGCCCACCGGACAACGATAACACTCTGGGTGAGAAAAAGGTGTCGTGTCATCAATAGAGAGAACGTTCCCCAGGCTCAAGAGGAGCATCCGTGACTGTTTCCTGACTCAACCTTGCATCCTGCAAGATATCCATGGCATATTTCCTTTAGCAAAGAAAGATGGTGTCCGTACGGGAGACCTCGCTGCCAAAGAAGTATGTGAGAGGAACAAGATCTTTGGTGTGGAAGTGGCGGTGAAGATGCCTCTTGAGTTGGGAGATTCCATTGAAGTCGCTCCCTGTGATAATGATATCATCAATATATACCACCATCAAGATGCAACCGTTGAACGTCGTGCAGTAGAAGACGGTGTGGTCATTCATACTGCGAGGGAGTCCAAAATCGGTGACGATCATGCTGAAGCGGTCAAACCAAGCACGGGGAGACTGCATGAGACTATATAGAGATCGACGAAGTTGGCAGACATGAGAGTCGGCGCCAGAGGCACGAAATCCGAGAGCTGGTGTTGATAGACCTCTTCTTCACGACAACCATGGATGAAGACATTCTTGGCATCCAGTTGATGAAGTGGTCATTGATGATGAGCGGCTAGAGAGATGGATTAGCGGATTGAGGCTATCTTGGTAACCGGAGAGAATGTCTCAAAATAGTCGATGTCATATGTCTGAGTAAAGCCCTTCGCCACAAGTCGAGTTTTGAGGCGATGGAGAGTGCCTTCGGCATTGAGACAGACTGTATAAATCCATTTGCAGTCGACCGCCTGTTTTTTTTCTGGAAGGGGGCCAGATCCCAAGTATGGTTGTCATCCAGAGCCTGCAGTTCATCCCGCATTACCTGTAGCCACCCCGGGTGAGATTTGGCATCGCCAACCGTGCGGGGAATAGATATCATCTCTAGAGCTGTCAAACTTCTGTATGAAGATGTATAGAGAGGAGTATGCTGGCAAGAACGAGTATCTTTTTGAAGTGCAATAGGCAAGTCGTCTGGTGTCGGTGCAGGTGCATCGGACGAATCTGGGACGATGGTTTTCCTCGGCCTGGACGGGGAGCACAGTTGAGGGGCGACGGGAGTTGACCGTACCAAAATGGTGATCAGCAGGGGGAGACACCCGAGGAGGATGAATGATGAGAGGAAGACAATCATTGATGTCCGTGTTTGGATGGGAAGAGGGAAGTGGGAATGGAGAGCTTTCAACAAACGAGACGTCAGCAGAGATGATATACCGTTGTAGGTCCGGAGAGAAGCATCGGTATCCACGCTGAGTGCGTGAGTAGCTGAGGAATATGCAGCGGAGGGATTTGGGGGAGAGCTTGGTGAGGCCAGGATAAGTGACACGGATATAACAGAGACATCCAAACACACGGAGTGGAAGTGAGTGAGGAGGGGGAGAGGAGAACAGAGTCTGAAAAGGAGTCTCCCCCTGAAGGATAGAAGAAGGAAGAGGATTGATGAAGTATGTAGCAGTAAGGATGACATATCTCCAAAAGAGAAGGGGAACCGGTCAGTTGAAGAGAAGGGCACGAGTAGTCTCTAGAATATGTCACTATTTCCGCTTGGCCACTCCATTCTGCTGGGGTGTATCAGGACAGGAGGACTGGTTAATGATGTCGTGCGTCTAGAGAAACTGCTAAAAGGGAGTGGACAGATACTCGCGCCCATTGGCCGAGCGGAGAAATTTAACTGAGATGGAAAACTGGGTATGAATCTCATGGTAAAAAGTTTGAAAAGTTTAAAACACTTCAGACCGATCTCGAAGTAGGGAGTTAGTTAGTGTTGGGCGCACTTTATGCCAGTTGTATTTTTTATCAATGGTCATCAATGAACAAGGATTTCATTGATTTCAATATGTTGGAGATATATTTTTGAATAAGTATCTTAGATGTTGAATGAAGATGATAATTGTAACGCTCTGAGATTTTATGAGGTTGATTCTTTTTAATTTTTTGATGTCTCGTGTTGTACGCTACACAAAGATTAGCTTGCACTATACGCAACACCGTATTAGTTTGCAGTATACTCAACACCGTATTAGCTTGCAATATACGCAATACTATTCATGGTTTGTGTTGCACACAATTTCAAGTTCTTTTGAATGAATTCATTTCACTGAACACTGAGTATAGATTTTGTTCACTGTACAAATGAATTAAGTTCGGATTATTTTATACGCAACACCATAGGAAGTTTGAACTACACGCAACACTGACTTGGCTTGTGTTACACACAAGAGCAACCTTTCTCGATAGCCTGCGTTGTACGCAATACCGAGTTTCACTAAACAACGATATATTATTAAAATATTATTATGTGATATAAACTAGCCGTTATTAATAGTATTAACCATATTTTAAATTTTATATAACATTAAGATTCTTATGTATTTTCTAGAACATGATATAAGAAAAAAATTCAATTTTTCGGCTAAAAGAAGTATTTTTTCAAAAAATGCAGTTTTGTCGCCATTGTCCCAGAGTTCCTTAACCGTATTGGTGGTCCGAGTGACGTCTTTGACGGAGCGGTCCATGAGCAAAGACCTTGCTATCAACAAACTTCCATGGACGATATTTGGGATCAGAATATGGGGGTGGAAGATCCTCGAGGTGGGAGTCGAGGTTAATGCCCATGAGTGACATCAACACCGTCTTCCGCCATACTGAGAAATTGGTTGAGTCGACCCGCTCATTAACCAGGTGGGTGGAGGCGGTGATCATCAGAGTCATAATCGAAGGTGCGGTCGAAGGGTCGGCCATTGGAAGGGCGGGGCGGGACGTGCTGAGGAGAGCGGGACTAGGGCAGGGATGTGAACCCGCAGAGCCGCGGGAGGGCGGAGCCAGAAAAATACGGCGAGCGGCGGGGCTGGTCACGAAGCTAGGAGTCGGAGAGCATGCGGGTCCGGGAGAGCGCTGCAGGATGCGGGTCCGGGAATCACGACTGGAGGTGAGGCCGGAACTCTGCCAGGAAGCCTGCTGGTGGGCGGGAGCCGATCGCGAGGCCAAGAGGGTCCGCTGGTAGGCGGGGGATGATCGCGAGGCCGGAAGGGAAACCATGTGTGTGTGTTTCTTAGGCGCAGGTGGGAATAAAACTCGCTGGATTCGATGGACTCACGACGTGCATTAGGAATTCGCATTCTGAATTCCCAAGGGGTCGCCTATGCCGAAAAACCCGACGCCTCGATTTATTTTTCTGGAAAAACGATTTCACAACGTGAATGGTTTTCACGTCGTGAATGGACCCGACGAAAACCATTCGGGCTTTGAAATATCTCACGGCGTCTACCCTGAACAATTCACGTCGCGAAACCACAATTCCCGACCTGAATGTTTCTTGCAGAATTTTCTAGTGACCTGCCCCCAGGTTCTCCACTTACACTACCGAACACTTCCAGCTAGTTAACCCATGATTAAAGGGAAAAAGCATAAACAACGGCGTACCTCAAACTGGGGGTTCTATAGAAGCGAGCATAGCACAGAAATATAGAGAGAAGACCTGCTCCATCCATCCATTAGCGTTGCCATCGTCTCCAGCAGTGCTCTTCCTCACTCAACAGGATGAAATCTGGCAGGCCGGACCAAATGGTAAGACCTGCTTGAGCAGACTTCTTTGTATAGAAATATAGAGAAGTAGTAGCAGCAGAATTAGAGAGTATTGCAGGGGAAAGATGGAATGTGAGACTGAACTGAGAAAGAGAGAGAAAGACTCGAGTGGTTCCTCAGCGCTCCTGCCCAAGCCACACCGGCCGAACTGCTCTAAACAGAATAAATCTAATTCCTCACTCCAGCCCCCTGCCTCCCTTTATAACAGCTCCAGCCCTCCTTTAGTGGGCCCCCTTTTCCAGAATATTCCTTCCAGTTGTGGCTTGCCTAGATCCCTTGTTGTATCCCCCTTCTAGAATACTCTTCTAGGCTGTGACCGGCTGTCCCAGTCCCTATCAGATACCGATTCTGTCAGTCTCGTTTTTGACTCATATGAAAACATGCTGGATCGGTCTCTTTTATCTGTATTTGTGTTGTGTTCTTGGATGCCTAAGGATCTTCCCTGGAACATTATGTATGATAGGTTTGGCATATTGGTCTTTGTACGGGAATAATTTCACTCTGTCCGGCACTGTATTTGGGGAAACGGTTCTCAATTTCTTGATATTCAGTTTTTTTGCTTGTTTCATGAATTTGGACATGCAGGATTATGGCATGATTGGTCTCTTTGTTTATGGTTTTCTGGAATGCTGGCTTGGTGTGTTTCAGTGATTTTGGCAGTGTGGCTTATTTCAACGTTATTGGCAATGGGATCTTGACATTTCAGTGTTTTTGGATTTTGGTTTGTTTCAAAATGTTTGACATTCATTGCTTTTAACATCCCGGTTCTAGCAAATATATTCAGAATGCTTTACATTCAGTGCTTTGGCTTGTTTCAGCTGCAGGTTGCAGTCACAACTGGTTTTGGCATACTGGCTTAGCGTGTTTCACTGCTTTTGTCTATTTTAGTGATCTCGGCTACCGGATATTTGACATTTCAGTTCTTTAGCTTGTCCTGTAAGCTGCCACCAAAACTACTTTTAGATTTGTTTTGGACTTCCATTGTATGTTTAATGCCGGCAGGTACTTTGGTTTGGCTGCTGTGAAGGAAGCTGCATGCGGTCTGATGATATTGCCTATTCATGGTACCAAATTGATCCTGCAGTGGGTCTGCTCTCGGTAGATTTAAAGGTCTGTCGATCCACCTTTGAACCGAGGATGGTATTTTTATTGAATAATATTTGATGCTAGATACTATTTAACAATTTCAAGCCAACTTTTTTGTTTTTTGTTTTGTTCTGGGTTTTAGATCATTATAGGGGCTTGAAAGGCGATCTGATATAAAATCTTATTCAGAATAGGTTTACGGATTTTTGTCAATTATTCACTCCATTGATGGATTCCTGAGCTCTCTTTCCCTCCAAAATGAGTAGAGGAACAAGTTTAAGGAACGGTTTATCAAAATATTCCGTATTTGATTTAATGTTTCGTGTTGTGGTATTCCTTTATAGGATTTAAAGTGTTAGAAATTGGAGAATTTTTTTAGGAAATTCAGACCATTTAGGGAAAAGGTCTTAAAAGAAAAAATATGAGTTTAAATATAACATTTGTTTTCCGTGAATTGGAACGAGAAGCAGGTACCATGAAATAGGCTAAGAAAAAACAAATCGCACCTCCCTATTGGTTGATCCAACATTACTGAGTTGACGCGACTTTGATGTTTTTATTGACCGTGATAAATAAAAATGTTTCACTTCTAAGGCCTTGTTTGGTATAATGAAAACCTTTTTGATGAAAATGTAAAAGGTATTCGAATAGGAAATTGAAACATTATTTGATTTCCAAATTGTGTTTGGTATGGTTTGAAAAGCGGAGTTGAGTTGATTAAAATAGTGAGTATAAATAAAAAACAAAGAAATGTCTACATTGGCTTATTTCTGTTTGGAATTGTGTTGTCCTGATCTTGCAAATTAGGATGGGGGTCGGGATCAGCGATGTGGTGCATCAAAATAGTAGCTTGGTGCATGATGTTGTTTTGTGGCATTCTAACATATCGGATACTTAAAATACTTGTTTTTATTCTTTCTTAATGATGTTAGTAGATGATGTTTTTTTTCATATAAGACAATACTACTAAGCATCATAATATTTTAAGATGATTATGATTATTAACTTTAAATATTTCTTATGTAAAAAAATCATGTGAAAAACTTTCATGGAATGGTATCGACCAATTTTGGTGTAGGTTACCCTTATTACTTGGGAGGCTTCTCCAATGCCTTAGGATTAGGATTGTGGTGACCATGGATTATATTGGGTGAGCTGCATGGAAGGCCTTTTAGTGGTGATGTGGGTGACACAATTTTGGTTATTATTGATGATGAATTTATGATGTCTAACAATGTGTGGTGTTTGACGGAGTTTTAGGATCCTATAGTATATAAGATTATGCGAGTTAAATGTGATTGTTTTTCACATTATTTTTTATAGTGGATCCAATAATGTGTGTTAAGAGTCACATTATTGTATGGTTCCTTGTGTGATTCTAACACTTGGGATGAGCTCTATGTTGCAAATTACGGGATTTTATACCCCGATTTTGTTATTCTTTATTATTTTGTTTATTTATTATTGGCTGGTCTTGCCCTTGAATTGTGGGTCGAATCAGATCTAAATTTTGAGATTTTGGAATTTTAACACAGGCGAACAATAGTTGCATGATTTATGTGTAACTGTGTGGAGGCCTCTAATTTTTAGCAGTGATTTTATAAGGTTGACGCACGATTTTGCAAGGGTTTAGGGTCAATTTTAGGGTTCTTGAAAGAAGATAATATACTAGGATTAGTTTGGGATAGTCCTACGACTTAGGATGCAAAGCGATGCAAATGTCGTCAATTGGATTTGATTAAACAAATTGGATCTACCTATGCTGCAACTATCCCATGGTCAGGTTATAACTGATAACCTAAGTTCTTTATGTTTAGCTTAGATGCAGAAAGTGTCTCAGACTAATGGTTATAGTCTTGTTCAACTCCAATTAGGTTAGGTTCGTTCAATTACACTCCCCATGGTCAAAGTTGTGCAAAAGAATGTGATGAACAATTATTATTAACCTAGTCACTAGCCTTAGGGTTCTCAAGGATCAATCTATAGATTCTTTATATAGCATCCCGCCTTTTTATCACATAAACTTTCATTACATTTTACAAAACCGGTGTTCTTTAAGGTTTAGTGTATTGGAAACCAGGAACTTTAAACATGAAAACATAAAAGATTCTTCTTAAACACTTGAAAGGTTTCTCCTCATGTTCATCCTAGGTTTATTACTGCATCTCATAACCTGTGGACATACATCAAAAGGAAGGGTGAGCAGAAGGCCCAGTAAGGGAAACAAGAGAAACATTTTACATGTGAATTTGAGATACTTCAATAAGGTCATGAAAAGAACATTAAGGCATGAGAAAGAAATCATGATGCATATCATAATAAAAATAGCATTTTTCATAACTTGAAGATGTGGCTGCAACATTTAATATTGACAATCATTTCGTTTCACTAAGGTCCATCCCCAAGGTGTCATTAAAAATTACCAAGGTTATTCACCATGGTATCAGTCTAAAAGTCATCTTTAGAGATTAAGTCTTTACCCAATGTATTGGAGCGCTATCTGGGCGCACCCTTGACATGTCTTTATTATCATGTGAGCCACATATATCATGTGAGCCACATATATCATCATCAATCATTTCATAAACAACCCATATAGCATAAAAGAAATGGGTTTCATTTCATAATCATAACGTTTTAAAAACTACTTTAAAGACATAATCTTTATGTCACTTTAAACCCACAGAAAAAGGAAAGCGGGTCTCATGTATGTAAATCCGAGAATTTAAAATAGAACAACTTGGTATATATGTAAATACACCTATAGAAGAGATAGCTTTGAGTATTCACTTAATAAAATAAAAGAACTTTAGAAAAAGAGAGAGACGTTTTGAGACAGAAATTCTGCAGCATAACAGCTATGTTTCGGGGTTTTAGAAAACATTGAAAAGAGAGGGGACATGGGTCAAACATTCATAAATGACCCATAAAACAGTAGAGGGACAGAATATAAGGGATTTAAGAACATGGTAATGAAATTTGAAAATATACCATATTAAATGAAGAACATGAAAGGAAGACAGAAATAAGATTTCTCTTATGAGAATTCGGCAGCCTACCGGCGTCACTTAAAACTTCCAAAAATGGATTGATTAGATCAAATATGGTCTCTCATCATATGAACATAAATGATCAGTATGATAGATATATAAATCATACCCCAACATAATAAAAAGGAACTTGAAAGACTTGACATGAAATAGATCTTGAAAATGAGAAGGGTGAAAGAATCCCTTAAACATTCAGCAGCCTAACGGCGGCGCCACTTAAAACTTCAAAATACTGAATTGAAGAGATCAAATGGGGTCTCTTATCATATGATCATAAAAGATCAGTATGATAAATTTAGAGATCATACCCCAACATAACAAAAAGGAACTTGAAAGAATTGACATGAAAGTAGAACTTCAAAACGAGAAGGGTGAAGAACCACTTAAAAATTCGGCAGCCTAACGGCGCCACTTAAAACTTCAAAATACTGAATTGAAGAGATCAAATGGGGTCTCTCATCATATGGTCATAGAAGATCAGTATGATAGATATAGAGATCATACTCCAACATAACAAAAAGGAACTTGAAAGAATTGACATGAAAGTATAACTTCAAAACGAGAAGGGTGAAGAACCACTTAAAAATTCGGCAGCCTAACGGCGCCACTGAAAACTTCAAAATACTGAATTGAAGAGATTTAATGGGGTCTCTCATCATATGGTCATAGAAGATCAGTATGATAGATATGGAGATCATATCCCAACATAACAAAAAGGAACTTGAAAGAATTGACATGAAAGTAGAACTTCAAAACGAGAAGGGTGAAGAACCACTTAAAAATTCGGCAGCCTAACGGTGCCACTTAAAACTTCATAAAATGAAATAATGAGAGTAAGAGGGGATCTCTCATTATATGAACATGAAAAGGGCAGTAATAGGAGTATAAAAGAACATCCTTTAACATAAGAACATGGAGCATAAAAAAAATGACATAAAAGAGATTTCTTGAAAAGAAAGAGAGGTCGGATCCCTTACCTTAAAACGTAACTCTTAAAACTCAAAGGTTGGGACCTTGAGGGCTTGGGGGCACCTTGGGAGGACTCTTTGGGAGGTAATGAGACCAGAACTTCGTTGGGGGAAGAGTGGGGAGTCGAATGGATGAGAGGATGGCTTGGTATTTATAGGGAAAGTGAGGGGACAATGCATTAATGGCCAATGGACACCTCATTAGTGGTTTTGGCAAAACCATGGGCTTGCCCATGGTATTGGCCACTTGGGACACCTCATACCTTATCTTACTATTCATAAGTCGACCATATTGATTACATACTTAATACATCATTTAATGATGTCATTAAACACTCGTAACTTAAAAACTGTATTTTCACTATTCATCGAAAATTCAACTTTCTCATAATAATCCCAAAATTTCACCTTAACCAAATATCAATGCTCTGATTTCAAAAATGAACTCCATTTTATAAAAATAATTTTCTAAATATTTTTAATTTATTTTTTAAATAAATACACTATTCACTGAAAATTCATTTTTTTCAGAAAAAACCCCAAAAATTACCATAACATAATATCGGTGCTCTGAGTTCAAAAACGAAATCCATTTTATAAAAATAATTTTTTAAATATTTTTAATTTAATTTTTAATTAAAAAACACTATTCACTCGAATAAACTAATACTTGAATAATAATTTATGAAATCGTTATTTAACCATTTTATTGAATCACGTTACTTAATCAAGATGCCTAGATTATATTAATACTTTCTTTAAGTGAGATTACTAATCCATATGGACACATTACTAATCCTAATCATAAAATCACTATTCATAATTTACTATTCATCAAAAATTAAGTTGATCTTATTAGACTCTAAATTTCGTACTGAGCATAATTGTAGAAGACCATTTTTTGAATATCATTACACATTTTTAATTATTTAAGGTTTACATAAACATTTTTAAAATATCCTTTTTCTAAAATTCATAAAAAATATGCATACTATATTTATCCGGTCATTTGAAAATTCATAAACTTCATCATAAGAAGAAATCCCAATTTTTATTTAAAACAAAGGATTACACAAGGCAGTTACGGTCTCCTTACATAGCCCCTTATCACACCAGCATAGGACCTAAGTGTAAGGTGTGCTAAGGTGAGAAAATCTGAGGGAGGCTCGGCTAACATCGCACGAGTAGTAATTTCTATCAGTTTGAACTTCTCGCAAAGGCGATTCCGTTCTAGTTTCACACGATGAAGTTCGGCTTGGGTTTGGTCCAGAGCAAAGCCCAGTGGTGCTACCTTCTTCCCAAGTTCTGTTAGATGGGCTTCGATCGGTCCAAGACTACTGGGTGAGACCATCGAATCTTCTTTCTATAATAATTAACCAAAATTACTTGTATTTAGAGACAATAATCAAAACGTTTAGTTTCCAGGGGTCATATTGACCAATGGTCATATAACAGTCAAAACCCAATGGTCTCATTTTAATTATACTCATGTTATCAAATGAAACATTTTTGTTGAGTATAAAAACTAAATAAAATAACACATAAAATTAGGAAACAAGATTTATTCAAAATTTCGGGTCGTTACACTTTAGGCTCAAAAACACCCCTACTCTCGACCCCTAACCTTAGGTGGATGAGCCACCCATGACAGTGTTGATCAAAAGCAGAGAAATGCTAAAAATGCTACACATAATCCCGAAACAGTTAAGAAATAAGCAATCTGAGATTGAAACAATTAAGAATCAAGATCAAACAATTAAGAGCAATGTAAATCTGATCAAAAGCTAAGTTGTCTCTCGAACTTTGCACATCGTGCAAACTTTTTATGTCGTGTATTGGATTCACTTTTAGTGGGATTATGATTTTGAAATTCGCACGTCATGTAATGAATGTACACATCGTGTATTGTCTCACGTCATGTAAAATATTCATGGGTTGGTTTGTGGCTCTATAGGCATGTTGTGAATGAGGACTATATGTTGTGTATGATGTACACAAAGTGTAAAGCCTATTTTTTCCACTTTTCAACATTTCTTCCTAAAGTCCAGAATTCCTAATTCTTGTGAAAACAATCCAAAACGTTGTGCAATATCGAATAAAACATGAATAATACTTAATTAAATGTATCCACGATGTATATATAGATACAACTTATGAAATTTCCCTACACTTAAACAATTTCTTGTCCTCAAGCAAAAAAACATCTCAATAGGGATTCCAAAAGAAATAATTATTAAAACAAGAAACATGCATTACAACCAGGAAAATAAAACTAAGTGTAAGCTGAAAAAGCCCGTTCTCTAGAATTAATCCTCTAAAGAAAATCATTTGTGCCTCATAGTTCAGTTCTTTATCCATATTTTTTCTTCCTTTAATTACAATTTCATAATTGTTCCTTAAATACTATACCCATTTTTTGCAATTTACTTCACAATAAATTTTCTCTTGTCACTCAAGGTAAAATGTAAGTGGAGTTATTCTCATATATGAATACTTGTTCCTAACCACAGGCTTGCATTGATTATAACATCTCCACTTCGTAAAGACAAATACAAAATCAATCATGAGGGCTTCACTAATAGGGTTCAAACGACTTTGAAGCTCGGGGCAAGTGAGAAAGTGATAAAAATCAAGCCTAAAAGGAGGGTAAGCTCTAAAGTGAAATGAATGAAAGTCATGAATAGTGTAATGAAGTGACTTCTCCTGGACAAAGTGTGTCCATGCTCCAACGACTCAAAGTGGGTCCATGAGTATATCAAGTAAGTATAAAAAATGTACCATGTTCCTTTCTTTTTTTTTTTCTTTTTTTTCTTTTTCGAAAATCATGTCTAGGTCAAATCTCACATCCATGCCCTAACCACATATGATACATCAAAGGATTCATCAGTCTGGTAATGGTGATTTTTGACCTTCCTAATACATAACCAAAAATCATTTTCTTTTTCTTCATATATTTTTTTATATTTCTTCTTACCAGGGAATAGTGTAGGCGTAGAAATTGCCAAATGTAATCATGGACCACATTATGGGAAACTATTGAAAGTTCCACAGTACATCTCCTCAATAACAACATCTTGTGTCCATTAGTAGTGAAAATTCCCCCACATTTATTCAAAGGATGATCATGCATAATACTAAGAGTAGGGTAGGAAGAGATAATCGACTTAAGATAGATCCATCATAAGAAGGTTATTCATGGCTGTTATGGGCTAAAGAAGTAAAGATGTACAAGTGAGTCTAAGGAAAAAGCGACTCACAAAAATTTCCCCAGTCATTTTAAAAGTATATTTGTTCAATCATAGGCTCAATAAGATCTTAATGCAAGTTCTAATAGGTTTATTTATCCCAAGTATCTCTCAAGAAATACGATCAGAAAGAATATGATAGTGCAAGTCTAGAATCTTCTTGGGAATGAACGTATATAAAAATAAATGGAAATCACTTAGGGTATAAAATTTAGTAATAAGATAATCAAAAGCAATTGCAAGAATCTTGAAATTGCATTAAATTACTCAACTCGATAATCATGCTAAAAAATCTAAATAGAAATAAAACATGGATTTAAACAATTGTCAGCCTAACTTTGTCTTTTATTGAAATGATTGCATTGATATTTCAAGTTTAAAGCATGATTTCAATGAAAAATGTCTCCTATATAAGTGAAAACATGCAATAATTCAAGTGTATCGATAGTAAAGCTCAAGAAAGACTCCCCCACACTTAAAACGAGACTGTGTCCGCACTGTTTTGGAAGGCATTGTGAGAGAGATCGCACATAAAGCATCAAAAACATGAAATTGTAATTTGATTTGAAATTAGGGAAGTGAGTGCTCCCTATAGTGAATGTCATGCCTTAGGAAACTTAGTGGATAATGAGTGGAGTTTGTACGACCTGCAAAATTTGTTAGAAAGAAAAAACTTTCACTAGATAAAACATTATTCCATGAAGTTAAAACAAGTTGGAAGTATAAAAATGGAAGGTGAAAATAGTCAAAACCAGGAAAATCAACTCAGATAAACGCATAAATGTGAGAAAAGTGAAGTTCAGGGATAACCTACAAACAAGAATGCTAGAAAAAAAGAAAAAGAAATATCTTAAGCACCCAACTACAATGAAAGCAAACAAAAATATGCGTTGCCTCCCATAAAGTGCTAACAATAGCTTTGTCAGCCAGAGGAATAGATAAAGGGATCAGTTGATGTCCTCCATTTGCTCAGCAGTCCGCTACCTCCAACAGAAACTGGTGGCTATGTCATCGAGCTCATGGGGACGTTTGGCGGGATTAACCACCTCAGGAGCGTATCGAGCATGAATCTCGTACAACAAGAACAACATTCATGCTCATTGTGGTGGGGATCCCTACTGAGCAAAGATCTCAAGTGAGAGGTCCTCAAGCTGGTGCTTGACGCCAGATAGATGTTGAGACATCTGGTGTAGGATCGAAGATGGTGGCGAGACAGGCGTGTCAATGACTATAAAGGAGGAAGGAGATCTAGACATGGCTAAAGTAATACAGTAATAAAATGAAAATAATCCAACCATAAGTATATCCAAAATATGTATCCCATGTATATATAGAAGCAATGATACATTAGTGTAAAAGGAATACAAGTAGCACAAAAAATGGACACCCAATCGAAGTAAAAAAAAAGGGAGGGGACCAAGATAGAACTAGGTGGTACACTCAAAGTCACTGAGATCCACATCAGGTTTCCCCTCCCAAATAGTGGGTGCATTCAGCTATCTCACTCTATTGATGTCAGCAATTGTGGAAGGGGTTGGAGGATCGACCACTTTAGTGGGTGTTGTGGTGCTTGTAGCTAGCTTAGTCGAGGAAGTAGGAGATGGGGTGTCGATTTGTACGGTGGTCGTGTATCTGGCAGTTGGATCTATGAAGGGTACCTTGGATGGGTATGGAATGGCGGGACCCTTACCTCGGTGGGCCTACTCCGCTAAAAAGTTATGATGGGCAGTGGGATCTGCCAGCTCAGGGGGTAGGTCGATCGAGGTAGTGGGTGGGGTGTGGATGAATGGCGGAGTGGAGTCTGCATAGGGTGATGGGTAGGTAGATACAGAGGCAGATGGTGGAGTGAGGATGGTGAAATAGGATGGTGCACTGAAGGGAATGCCTAAATGAAGGCAGATCTGGTGCTGGTTCTCCATAAGAAACTGTATAGTAAGTCATAGGTTAAATGGAGGAGTGGAGGGGTAGGTGCAGATGTGGCAAGGCATGTGGTGTCAGTGGTGGAGGTGGTAAAAACAGGGACAGGGGGTGGTGATGGAGGTGGTGTTAGGGGTAGTGGTAAAAGGGCGGAAGTTGTGGTGGGGGTGGTGGCAGTGGTAGCAGTAGTGGTAGCAGGGACATGAGGATGGGAGGGAGGGTCAACTGCATGTGGAGTGGGTGCCTCATCAACATCCTCAAAATATGTCGGTTCCCACTGATAGATGTTGTTGTCCTTCATGAGTAGCCTCATTTTTTGGAGCATATGAAGGTTGATGCTCTACATAGGGTCGAGGGAGGTGTGGGTATGTTGGCATCAAAGGCATCGAGATGCCTGACCAGATGAGTAATGAACGAGCCCTCTAAAAGCGTACCTCAAGTACTCCTCGCCTGTCAGGAAGAACAACCCAAACTACCTTGCTGTGTTGACGGCTAGGACTCCCATGGCTAATGCAAGCATAATTACCTCGATCTAGCTCACACTCCCGTGAGCATCACTGTGGGCCATCTATGCATGTGCTAAGGCCCTATGATGGATTCAGAGGATAACACTTCATAGAGCAGTCCTCTTTGTCGTGTGAGGCTCATAGATGCTCTGAGGGTCTCTGGCTATCCCCACCCATAGTTTTGCAGCATCGGCCTTGTTAGGATCGAGTTGTAATATCGGGAAGATAGGGGAGGCGATGAACTTGACAGAGTAGATGTTGAGGCAGACAATAAAATCGCCAAGGCTTATCTCCTAAGGACTACCTCTGAGTTGGAAATGAATAGAGTTAATGTCCAGCTCAAAGGTGTCCAGGAACTCAAGGAAGATCTCCCTGAAAGTCTCCTCTTGTGCTTGGGTAATCAGGATCAGGTGTAGCTGACTGATGAGGTCAAGGACCTCCCGATGAATGTGGATGTGCTCGAGTACTGTGAGGTCCAACATCTTGTTGGTTCGCATCAGCTGGGCCTGGAGATAGAACAACTGAATCTCATGTCGAGGGTCAGAAAAATGGAGGTAGGGATGAATGTGTGGATGATCAGGGCCCTGTGACCCGCCTGAGGATGACTGTGAGTCTCCAGAAGTGGAAATAGATGTAGAGGTGGAATCAGAGGTCGAGGAGGATTGATATGCGGGTGGAGGAGAAGGTGTGGCCTTCCGCCTGCTTGGGTGGCAGAGGTGTGTCATCATGCTCGGGTGCCCATTTGGTAAGTGGGGTGTGGACGGTCTTCGTTCGATCCATTGAGGAGTGACAACGTAGACCAGGGAAGGAAATGGGGAGGAGCGGAGGGAGTTGTGAGGTGTGATGATGAAGGGAGGAGGAGGAGAGGGTTTGTCAGTGGTGGTAGGGGAGCGGGTTCAGAAGGGGAGGGGTCACATGTATGGATGGAAACAGGGAGGGGGCTGGGCTGTGAACCTAGGGTTCACAACATTTAAAATCACTCCAAATATTACAGGTCGGGTATGATATACACAACATTTAATGCTTGTTTTTTAATTTTTTTTTGGGTGTAACATTTACAGGTTGTGTATTTTTTACACAGTGTGTATTTGGCTATTTGTGCCCCCTTTTGAGCAAAGTCATCTTAACAAGCCTCTAATAGCTATAAACCTTCCTAAAGACTAAACTATCATACTCTAGCCTATTGAACCTACCCTGGGTTGTCTGCCAGTCAACACTTTTTTTTATTGACTAATATTTGATGCTAGATACTATTTAACAATTTCAAGCTAACTTTTTTTGTTTTCTGTTTTGTTCTGAGTTTCAGACCATCATAGAGGCTTGAAATGCGATCTGATATAAAATCTTCTTCAGAATAGGTTTAGGGTTTTTTGTCAATTATTCACTCAATTGATGGATTATTGAGCTCTCTTTCCCTCCAAAATGAGTAGAGGAAAAAGTGTAAGGAACAGTTTATCAAAATATACAGTATTTGATTTAATGTTTCGTGTTGTGGTATTCCTTTATACGATTTTAAGTGTTAGAAATTGGAGAAAAAAAATTAGGAAATTCAGAGCATTTAGGGAAAAGGGTTTAAAGGAAAAAATATGAGTTTAAATATAACACTTGTAAGATCTCAGTTCCTCCATAAGGTATTTCCTTGTTTATGTTTCAGTTTAAGTCCCTTATTTTGATCTAAATAAGTGTTTCCCAAGTTCATGTGAATACTCAGGGGTGTTCCGGGAGTTCGGGACATGAAACTGGATGAAAAAAGAGTTTTTGGGAATGTTGCACGGTTTGCGCTCGGTTAGGGAAAACCGTGCAGAGCATCCCAGGTAACCGTGCAGCCATGGACAAAGGCTTACGCACGGTTGGCGCACGGTTAAGCAAACCATTTGGAATCCCCGGGAAACCATGTGAAGGGGGTGTTTTTTGAACAGTGGTTCATGCACGGTTTGGAAAACCGTGCAGGTAAACCGTGTGGCCCAGAAAAGTTGGAAAATTTACTAAATTGCCACTCTGATATTTTAAACCCAAACTCGGTTTTCTCCTCCATTTCACCCCGTGAAACCCTAGTGAAGAACTTGGACGACCCAAGCTTACAAGAGTTGATTTTCCTATGATTCTAGATTGTTTGGAGCATCGTTGGTTTCAAATCAAAGCCCCGGGTAAGTCTAATCTCCTCCTTGCTTCATCCTTTCGATTAGGGTTTTCATCTTTCTCCCATCTCCATCTGAAGCTCTAAAACCCTCTTTTATTTGATGGGATCTAGGTTGGGGCTTCAAGGGGTCTTTGAATCCAGATCAAAGGCTACGATTAAGAGTGTGTTCATCATCAGATTCGAGGTAGGCGGTCTAAAAGTATTATCCCATAGTTTTATTTTTGGATTTGTGCATGGAATCTTGTGTTCTTATTTTCCCTAATTGTGTTCTTGGTTCCATCAAAGTGTTTGATAAAAAGGGGAGTATAAGTGACCAATTGAAACCCTCACAATCCCCATGGGATGTATAGAGGATGATTTGACCATTTAGGGACACCCGTGGGGTGCTCCGCCAATCCCGAACCTAGAGAGTGGTAGGGTTAAGTGAAGGATTTCTGAGTAAAGTTTGAAGCCCATGTAGAACATGTTTCAATGGTTGATTAAGTTGTAAATGGAATGATAATAGATATGCCTAGGGTGATAAGTCATAAGGGTTTGTTTGGCATGACATGAAAACGGTCAAATTGGGTCGAATGGGATTATATCAATTATTTAACAGAATTTGGTTAGAAATGCCTATGAGGGTTAGTGAATATTAAATGGTGAACTTATAATGGGTTGATGAAATGGGAAATGGGGAATATGTTAATGGTATGTAATAAGGAAATGGATGAATATGTTGAATGGGTTAATACATGGGATGTTGTGGTACACCTAATGGGTTGAATGTAATAAAGTAGTCATGTTATGATATATGAGAAATGTACATGAAATGATACATGTGCTAAATGGGTTAATGTATAGCCATTAGTGAATATTGATTAAGGCATGGGGGTTGTTGAATAAACTTAAAGGGTTAAGGCACAAGAATGAGAATTTGGCTAAATGGATGTGAATTGTAAACGATAAATGTATTAATGGGTTATGAAATAGTATTAATTACCATGTTATTTGTTATGTATTATGATTTCCAATGGCATTGTTTATGCTTGGTTGTGTTATGGTGTGGTTGTGGTGATTGGATAAATAAGCATGTGCTCATGGCATGGTAGAGTGGGGTATTGACTTGAGGCTCTATGCCCACGGGTCGAGTTAGACAAAGGCTCTAAACTCCACACCATAAATGCACGGGTTAGGGAAGGGGGTGAATGCTCTATTCCCCTAATGGTTGCATTCCACTTGGACTGAGGCTTCGAGGTAAGGATAATGTGTTGATGTGATATGTGTACCTCTAGTGAGATAGGGACTTGATTTATTTTTCCCTATGTATAATGATTGATTTCCTTAAACCCATATAGAAATGATGTATATGGCTAACTCAAAGAACATGTGATAAAAATGGATTGTGTGGTAAAAATGGTATAAGAAATGGAATTGGGATAAATTCTAGTCATGAATTAAATAAACCTTGTTAACTAATGGAACTCGAACTGCCCCTTGTTTACTTACCATTCATTTTTTACTTGCATGCACTGTCTATTAGACTGGATATTTTGTAGACACCATTGGTGGTGACCTACTAAGTTTCGTACTCACACCATGCTCGGGTCGTCGTTGGGTACTCGAGCAGATTTCTTGATTGCAGTTCAGGACAAGGGCAAAGGCCCAACTCTAGCATGTTGAGTTGGTTTTGGGATGTACATGGAGATGGATTCAGACTTAGAGTTGGGTCCGGTTTGGGGATTTGGCCACTGTCTTATTTTTGGGTTTTATTCACTTGCACTACTAGTATGTCATGACATTGTTAATGTGGAATTATGGTTTGTACCCAATTGGGAGATGTTTGGCTTGTATTTTTATTAGTTGTTTCATATTGTTTCCACTATTTATATTGTGTTTTCTTGTGCCTTACTCTGGTAAAGAGGGTATAGTCTCCCCACGTGACTCATTAGACCCTCGCCGCTAGTCGGCAACCTCCGGTCTATGGGGAGGCGCGCTTGAGGTCATGTGACGACCCGACTCGGGGCACCGATTTAGTGTCTCCTGGGTCGGGGATGTTACAAAGTGGTATCAGAGGAGTTCTTTTCTCTTTATTACTATTTGGGGATGGTAGACAAGAGATTAGGATGTGTTGGGTCTTGGTAATGATCTCGTGATTGGGAGTAGCTAACCCATGTACGAGGGAAAGCCCAAGTCACCCTGGGTGGGAATTGTTATTCTTGATGCGTGTTGTTACAGTTGAATGATATTTCACTGTTGGGTGATGCACATGTTGTGTGATTTGACTGATTTATGATATTGTGCTCATTGTCGGAATGACATGAGGTTGTGTATTCATACATCATTTTAGACACCTAAGGATATAGGTGGCATGCATAATTATAGGAATACACACGGGATGGGTGTGTGGGGCATAAAGAGTAGAATGCATTTTACTTCCCTGATAAATATTAAGAAAATGATGTTTAATAATGGTAATTAAAGTGGGTGAATGAAAAGATGAAAATGAATAGTTAAGAAATATCGTGTATAAAGAAATGTTGTGACCGGGTTAAAATTTTGGGTTGTGATAAATTGTAAAGGTTAACTCGGTGTCTAAAGGAGAAAGATTGAACAATGACGGTAAAATTGTTAATGAATTTTGCCTAATGAAAGGTGTAAATGAGTTAAAATGATGATTTTAACATGTTGTGAAGTGGGAAATGTGCCTGAGAGTAAGGGATTGTATTGTAAAGGAAGAATTGGTTTGAAGAGGTGTGGACAAAAGACTTGTGATTGAGTAAATTGGTTACCCAATGTTGACCATGACTCACGCTAGGTATGGTAGAGGGTAGTGTTCAAGGTATGATGACGACTATTCAGATAGAGTTTAAATAATGGTTTTTTAAGGTTGATAGCGTGAGATCTTTTCCATCTGTGCTTAAATCCTATCATTCATTCCTTGTAGCATCGGGTGAACGATAGGTTTAAGATGAGAATGATTGAGTTCAAGGGTGGGAATCCTTTGTGTTGTCAGTTTGACCCTTGTAGGTGTGGGTTGGGGCAGTGAGAGTTCCCTAGTTTGAGACTTTGGATTTTGATTATGGGGATTTTCCGGTGATGATGTGGCCTAGGTGATGTGTTTAGGTAACCCTTGGTGTGGTCGTGGACCTTGGGTTGTGAGGCGTTGTTCGGTAATGTGAGTGAGGAAACTCTCATGGTTTGTGACCATATGGAGTGCATGCTGGACCCTAGGGATGGTGTCTGTGACTTAGTGACCTTGTGAGTAAAGACCTGGTAAGTTGCGTTTTGAATCCCAGAGAGGATGTTTTGCTCGTAGTATCGATGAATGTGTAGACCTTTGGTATAGAACCTAGAGAAAATGATTGTTTGGTGTGTTAGGCATAGTGTGCATTAGAATGGGGGTGAGAGTTCCATTTCTGATAATTTCTTTGTTCGTGTCATGATATGTATGGTTTGGAGAGAGTACCGATTGTTTTTCTTGGTTGTGACTCCAATTTAGGGAGTTGGTATCATTCAACCTTCAAGGTGACCTATGAGAGAGGTCGGACAGGGTTCCCAGTGCTTTTGGGTGTGTGTGGCACATGTATATGTTTTGGACCTTGTTAGTGGGACTCATAGTGTTTTATGGTGCGCATTTGGCCTAAAGGGCTAATTGGGAAGGTTGGTGGTTGGTGGTGCTACTCGAGTTGTGGTTACGCGATGATAGTTTTGGAAAAATCAAGGGTGACCTCATGGGAGGTTAGCCCAGCGGTGCAGGTACCTCGGAATATGAAGCATGTGAGATGCTTTAGAGGTGGTCCCAATGCATACTAAGTACCCCAAGTTTTATTGAATGGTATAGTTGTGCCTGGTTCTTTCATAAGGGCACCCTAGTGTTTGTGATAAGAGGTAAGGTTTGTTTCGAGGGGTTATATCGCATGGATTCCTGAATCACCTATTTGGATGATGATTAATGGAGGACTCGAAGTTGTTTTGAGTGGAAGATACAAAGGTGATTGAAGGGCGGTTATATTCTTTCGCTCGATAATGACACTCGAGGTGAGGGTGGTCACGTGGCTGAACAGGTTTGTAGGAATGGTTTTGGTTGTTGGGTGAGGTGCAGAGGCTGCCTCAGGGTTGATGAGGTGGACTAACTAAGATACACGGTTAGGTAAGTAAGCACGCGATGAGCTACTCATAGATAAAGGTTGATTTGTGAGAGACCATTGGTTTGATTGGTGTGGTAGACCATTGTGTTTCGGTTGTTAGCTTTCAGGTACACGACATAAGAATTTGAATGGTGTGGTGGAAGTAGTGCCATATGGAATGTTGGTTCATGACTGCTTGGTGATTTGGTTTTGGAGTGATGGTTAAACTTGGTTGGTAACCACACCTGAGTGGTGCTGGTTAAGTGTTGATGAGTTGCGTTCGATAGGGGATCCTGAGATCCTTGACAGGTCATTGTGTCCCATAGTTCCACATCATAAATGGATAAGTGGGTGGTGGTGTTATTCAAAAACTTCTTAGCGTACCTATATAGTGACGATCCTGCCCAATATCTTGATATCGTCCCAAGTATGTTGAGAGTCTCTCGCTTTACGCCAAGAGGCTTGAAGGTGTTTGGTTGAATGAGGTACGTCATGGAGTTTACGCTCATGGAAACGGTGTATTTGGAGCTTGATGATGGAATGTTCACCACTGATGGCTTTGGGTGAGGTCCTCAGGATGGACCGAGTGTCGATAAACGCCATGGGTGTCATTCATGGAAGCTTGGAATGGGCAGTGGGTGATGTTTGTTTTCTTGTTTTGGAAAAAATCTAGATATCCATGTCTATGTTTTGGGGTTTGTCTTGTGAATGGGTGTAAGAAACTATGGTTGGAATCCCTCATGAGATCAATGGTAACAACATCCTAAGTCAGTCCTAAAAGTGGAGAGGAGAACATCGAGTTGGTGTAGTAGCACCGGGAAGCCAATGAGGAACCTGTAAGGTGCTTGTTAGGTCCCTCAGAGAGGAAATGTGGGACTTGTATGTGGTGACTAACGAGCCAAGTGTTGGCTTCAACCACAGGGTGGTTTCATGTGAAGTTGTGATGTTTGTGCTGAGGTCGTAGAAGGGTGTGGTTGGATATGACAACAAGTCATGGCAAGAGAAGTTGGATTGTATAACTCCAACGAAGATTGGGGTTAAACTCGGGTAATTTCTCCTTTTGTGGTTTTAGAACATCTCTAAGTTTAGGGAACCTTGCCCATGTGAGTTGGTGTCATGCCAAGGGTAAAGTCGATGACGGTTTGGAAGGCGATAATGCTATAATGATGGAATTCTATCGGAATTCAAGGAATGGCCTTAGTTGGGTGCGTGGGATGTTAATGATAGGATTCATGTCAATAATCACCTTGGGAAGGTGAGAAATGGGAAGAGTACCATCAATGGAAGGTGGGTGTTCTGGGGAAATCCAGTCGAGGGTGGTCCAACCTGAGATGGTAAACTTGAATGGGTGTGATAAGAGTGACCCACCTCCAGGTTGATGTTGTGGAGGAAAATGCCTTTTCAAAATAAAGGTTTACCTGAGGGAGGTTGTGTTGATCTTAGTCCTTGAATGGATAGTGTAGTAATGTCCTCCTGAATGGTTTTGACAGTGCTTCTGGATGCCAAAGCAGGGTAATGCTCCTATGGATGTTGGGGCGCAGTTAGTTGGAACATGCTAGGTGATAGGAAGGTTGAGTTGAGTTCTAGTGGTCCTTTATCGATGGGGGAGGTACCAAGTAACTGAAAATGGAGAGAACCATATCGGATAAATGGTTGGTTGATGACGTGATCGGAGTTTCGGGTTGGAAGGACTTGATTCTTCACCGTTTGTGAGAGTTTTCCCTAGTATAGAGATTGGGAATGTGTTTAATTGGTCGAGTAACTAAGAGTTTTGGATTGTGTTTGATTGTACAGTTGTGGAGTGAAATCTCCAAGAAATTTGGTTGGAAGGATCATGTGTTTTCCTTCAGGTGATACCGAGTTTGGTCATCGTTAGAGTTGGGAGAACAGGAAAATGATGCCAAGTGATTTGGGCCATGAGTTGTACAGAGGGTTGGGCTGATGAGGTTCCAATCACTAGTGGAAATCGGATCTTTCCCAACACTTCTATACCAACGGTTTGTAAAAACCGTTGGTATAGGAACCCTTTCCCAACGGTTCTCCCAAACCGTTGGGAAAGGGAGCTCAAAACACCCCTTTCCCAACGGTTTTGGAGAACCGTTGGGAAAGGGGTGGGTCTTTCCCAACGGTTCCCCCAAACCGTTGGGAAAGGGAGCTCAAAACACCCCCTTCCCAACGGTTTTGGAGAACCGTTGGGAAAGGGGTGGGTCTTTCCCAACGGTTCCCCCAAACCGTTGGGAAAGGGAGCTCAAAACACCCCTTTCCCAACGGTTTTGGAGAACCGTTGGGAAAGACCCACCCCTTTCCCAACGGTTCTCCAGAACCGTTGGGAAAGGGTGTCCCAAAATCCAGCATACACCCCGAAAAAAATATGCACCTATCCCAACGGTTTTGCGAACCGTTGGGATAGGTTCTTCGATTTTTTTTTCAGGTCTACTGCCCGAGAACATTATATAAATCTAAATTTTAAATAATTATTATAATACATATATATATTTATGAAATTATGTTTAAAAAAGTCATATTAGGTTAGTGGTTAAGTCGTTCTATTATAAACGAAGGGTTCAGGGATCAAATCACACCGAATGTATTTTTTTTTGAAATACATATACCAACGGTTTTATAACCGTTGGAATAGATTTTCATATTACCTATGCCAACGGATTTCAAAACTGTTGGGATAGGTCTATACCAACGGTTTTCCCAAAACCGTTGGTATAGAGCTATCCCAACGGCTTACTTCGCCACGGTTCTCCGAACCGTTGGTATAGGTTATACCAACGGTTTCGAGGCCTATACCAACAGTTTGGAACTGTTGGTATAGGTTAGTTTTCCAGTAGTGAATTGGTTCCTCCGTGATGATGTGATGTTGTGTGAGAAGTTTCCATGTGCAGTGAGTCAGGAACTATTGTCTAAGTTTTCTCTTTGAAGTTCTAGTGGTTGGGTATGGTTGAAGAAGATGCATCCTTGAGGAGTTTTCTGGTTAGTGTTGTGAGTTGTGGTGAGTAAGTCTTGAGGGGAAAGTATGTGCCCTTGATCTATGTTTGGTGGACTTGTGATGTGCAACCAGAAACTTGGAAATTAGGAATGGATAGGCAATCCTTGTGTCTTGATCTCTTGTTACGGAAGTTTGGTGATGTTCGGAAGAGCATCTCAAGGACGAGTCATTATAAGATGGGGAGGTTGTAAGATCTTGGTTCCTCAATAAGATATGTCCTTGTTTATGTTTCAGTTTAAGTACCTTAGTTTGAGCTAAATAAATGTTTCCCAAGTTCATGTGAAGACTCGGGGGTTGTTCTAGGAGTTCGGGACATTAAACTGGATGAAAAAGGAGTTTCTGGGAATGTTGCACGATTGCACACGGTTAGAGAAAATCGTGTGGAGCATCCCAGGTAACCGTGCAGCCATGGATAGAGGCTTACGCACGATTGGCGCATGCTTAAGTGAACCCTGCAGAATCCCCAGGAAACCGTGTGAAGGGGGTGTTTTTCAAACAGTGGATCACACACGATTTGCACGCGGTTTGGCAAACCGTACGGGTAAAATGTGCGCCCAGAAAAGTTGGAAAATTTACAAAATTGTCACTCCGGGATTTTAAACCCCAACTTGGGTTTCTACTCCATTTCTCCCCCTGTAACCCTAGTGACGAACTTGGATGACCTAAGATTCTAAGAGGTGATTCTTCTTTGATTTTAGGCCATTTGGAGTGTCATTGGTTGCAGATCGAGGCCCCTGGTAAGTCTAATCTCCTCCCTACTTCCTCTTTTTGATTAGGGTTTTTATCTTCCTCCCATCTCCTTTTGAAGCTCTAAAATCCTCTTTTTCCGGTGGGATCTAGGTTGGGGCTTCAAGGGGTGTTTTGAATCCAGATCGAAGGCTACGATTAAGAGGTTGTTCATCATCGGATTTGAGGTAGGTGGTCTATAAGTATTATCCCATAGTTTTATTTTGGATTTGTGCATGGAAGATTTTGTTATTCTTTTCCCTAATTGTGTTCTTGGTTCCATTGGAGTGTTTGATAAAAAGAGTAGTCTAAGTGACTAATTAAAACCCTCATGATTCTCGTGGGATGTGTAGAGGATGACTTGATCATTTAGGGACACTCGTAGGGTGCGCCGACAATCCCAAACCTAGAGATTGGTAGGGTTGAGAGAAGGATTTATGAGTAAAGTGTGAAGCTCATGTAGAACATGTTTCAATGGTTGATTAAGTTGTAAACGGAATGATAATAGATATGCCTTGGGTGATAAGGCATAAGGGGTTGTTTGGAAAGACATGAAAATGGGAAAATTGGGTCGAATGGGATTATATCAATTGTTTAACGAAATTTGGTTAGAAATTTTTAAGAGGGTTAGTGCATATTAAATGGTGAACATATAATGGGATGATGAAATGGGAAATGGGGAATATATTGATGGGATGTAATAAGGAAATGGATGAATATGTTGAATGGGTTAATACATGGGAAGTTGTGGTACACCTAATGGGTTGAATGTAATAAATTGGTTATGTTATGAGATATGAGAAATGTACATGAAATGATAAATGGGCTAAATGGGTTAATGTATGGCCATTGGTGAATATTGAATAAGGCATATGGGTTGTTGAATACACTTAAAGGGTTAAGGCACAATAATGAGAATTTGGCTAAATGGATGTGAATTATAAATGGAAAATTTATTAATGGGTTATGGCATAGTATTAATTCCCATGTTACTTGTTATGTATTGTGACTTCCAATGGAATTATTTATGTTTGGTTGTGTTATGGTATGGTTGTGGTGATTGGATAAATAAGCATGTGCACATGACTTGGTAGAGTGGGGTATTGACATGAGGCTCTACACCCATGGGTTGAGTTAGACTGAGCCTCTAAAATTCACCCCATAAATGTAGAGGTTAGGGAAGGGGATGAATGATTTATTCCCCTAATGGTTGCATTCCACCCGGATTGAGTCTTCGAGGTGAGGATAATGTGTTGATGTGATATGTATATCCCTAGTGAGATGGGGACTTGATTTATTTTTCTCTATACATAATGATTGATTTCCTTAGACCCATATAGAAATTATGTATATGCCTAACTCAAAGAACATATGTTAAAAATGGATTATGTGGTAAAAATGGTATAATAAATGGAATTGGGATAAATTCTAGTCATGAATTAAATGAACCTTATTAACTAATGGAACCTGAACTGTCCCTTGTTTACTTAACATTTAGTTTGTGCTTGCATGTACTATATATTAGACTGGATATTTTGTAGATATCGTTGGTGGTGGCCTACTGAGTTTCGTACTCACACCCTGATCAGGTCATCGTTGGGTACCCGAGCAGATTTATTGGTTATAGGTCAAGACAAGAGAAAAGGACCTACTCTAGCATGTTGAGTTGGTTTTGGGATGTACATGGAGAAGGATCCGGTCTTAGATTCGAGACCGGTTTGGGGATTTGGTCGTTGTCTTATTTTGGGATTTTATTCACTTGCACTACTAGTATGTCATGACATTGTTAATGTTGATTTATGGTTTGTACCCAGTTGGGAGATGTTTGGTTTGTATGTTTGTTAGTTGTTTCATATTGTTTATGCTATTTATATTGTGTTCTGTTATGGATTACTTTGGTAAAGAGGGTATAGTCTCCCTGTGTGACTCATTAGACCCTCACCTCTAGTTGGAAACCTCTAACGTATGGGGAGGTGCGCTTGAGGTCATGTGACGACCCGGCTCGGGGCACCGGTTTAGTGGCTCCAAGGTCAGGGACGTTACAACACTTGTTTTCCATGAATTAGAATGAGAAGTAGGTACCATGAAGTAGGTCAAGAAAAAACAAGTCACATCCGCCTATTGGTTGATCTAGCATTACAGAGTTGATGTGGCTTTGATATTTTTATTGACCGTGATAAATAAAAATGTTTCACTCTTAAGGCCTTGTTTAGTATAATGAAACCCTTTTTGATGAAAATGTAAAAAGAATTCAAATAGTAAATTGAAACATTATTTTATTTCCAAATTGTATTTGGTATAGTTTGAAAATGTGAGAGTTGATATGATTGAAATAAATAATAAAAATAATAAATAAGGAAATGTCTACATTGGATTATTTCTGTTTGGTATTGTGTTGTCACGATCCTGTAAATTAGGATGGGGCTCATCGGTAGGAAATTGTGGCTGGCAAGGCATCGATGATGTGGTTGAAAGGCATCAATTGGTAGCTTGGTGGTTGCAAGGCGTCAAATGGTAGCTTGGTGTATGATTTTGTTTTGTGGAATTCTAACATATTCGATCCTTAAAATACTTGTTTTTATTCTTTCTTAATGTTGTTCAGATATGATGTTTTTTTCATATAAGAAGCAATACTACCAAACATCATAATATTATAATATGATTATGATGATTAACTTTAAATATTTCTTATGTAAAAAAACATTTGAAAAACTTTCATTGAATGGAATCGATCAATTTTGACCCATGAGGGTTTGGGGTAATGTGTAAGAGGGGGAATTCACCAAGATAACCAAACATGGGACCTTTTTAATTGGTGCAGGTTATCCTAATTACTTGTTAGGATTCTCTAGTCCATTAGGATTAGTATTGTGGTGACCATGGATTATATTGGGTGAGATGCATGGAAGGCCTTTTAATGGTAATGTGGGTGGCACATTCACGGTTATTGATGATGAATTTATGATGTCCAACAATCTACAGTGTTTGATGGGAGTTTTATGATCCTCATAGTATATAAGATTATGTGAGTTAAATGTGATTTATTTTCATATTATTTTTGATAGTGGATCCAATAATGTGTGTTAAGAGTCATTTATGGTCGTAGATAGTCATTGTTGTATGGTTCATTGTGTGATTCTGACACCGACGACCTGCTCTATGTGGCAATTTAGGGGATGTCACACCCCGATGTTGTTTTTATTGATTATTTTGTTTATATATTATTGGTTGATCTTTCCCTTGAATTTTGGGTCAAATCGGGTCTAAATTTTGACATTTTGGAATTTCAACACAAGGGCACAGTAGTTGCATGATTGTGTGTAACTGTGTGAAGGCCTCTAATTTTTAGTGTAGACATTTTACAAGGTTGACTCACAATTTACCAATGCATGTGGTCAAAAATTTCATGCGTTTAGGCTCAAAGTTTGGCAAGTTGTGTACACTATCTGGTTTCATTAAAAGTGGAAGATTATCTTTATGCCTCTCTTTGGGTTTTACCCCAGATCACACCTCTCCTTTCATTTGGATCATGCGGCTCTGCAAGGCACTCTCCTTCGTTCCCCTCCCACATGAAGCCTCTCCCATGTATTTCTTCCCATTTTATGGTTTATTTTTCAATGAATGTCCCACTAAATCATCTCCTTTATTATTTCCTTCCAATTCCCCTTTTTTATTGCCCCAACAAGGTCCCAGGGGCATAAGGTTTCATGTGGTTCACCTTTAATGGAGCGTTTGTAGTGGTTTCAAGGTTTCTCTTGCTTATTTTAACCACTTTGTACTCCATTGTGGTGGACTATCACTTCAGTTTGTGAAGGGAATGCATTTATGGTAGGTTTTCTCCATTGCATAGTTCTCTAAATTGTTAAAACTTGACTGTTTTTCTTTTAAATCCATATTTTAAATGTATAATGATTGTATTATATATGTCTATAGACCTTCTAACAAGTAAACCTAGTTTTAACTTGGTTTCCATTTGATGCAAAAGAATCTTTTAGAACATGTAGTTTGAATTGGTTTGTCTACGCACACCAAATTTTTGATATGGCCCTTATAAGTAAATTCTAAGATTTCAAACGATGTTTTGGATTTTGATACTCCCACACTTGTTGTTGAATTCGCACAGGTGTTTCTCAGATTGGAAAATTATATTCCCAAACTAAACTTATTATTACGGTGTAGTAAAGTAGAAGCGTAGGGTCGAACCCATAGAGATCACAAGTAACCATTTGAGAAAAACCCTTGGAAAGGATTTCTCATGTTTATTCTTCATGTTTGGTTTTTACTAAAGCCGAGTAGTTTGGATTTTAACATAGATTATATAAGGCCCCAGCCTTAAACCTTACTTAATCTTGAGTTATTACAAGATTACACATTGAGGATCTTTTCGGGTTTAGAGTTTTAGAGAATTAGATCATAAAACTTGCATTACATTCCACATATACACAAAGTGGTTACATAAAGATAATATTCTTCATTCCCATCAATGGAAACACATTTAAAATAAAACATGGATTAATTCTTGACACATACTTGACTCTATCATCTTATCATGTACCTTTCCCTTGACCTGTGAAAAACATTTCAAAAACATGGGATGAGCATAAAACTCAGTATGGGTTATAAAAAAAACATGGAAAGGAAACATGAGTTCATATATACATAAGAATGAAATCATACTTTACCCATAAAACATAGGCACTTTAACATACCTCATAAAATCATGAATAAATCATAGAAATCATAAGACATAAAGGTAACTTGAGGCATTCATAACATTCTTACGTAGGGAGTAACCCTCTTGGTTACGTTTGGAATACCCATCACAGTATATTCCCTAAAATCTCTTCGAAGAAACCTTAACGTTTCACTCCTTCGCGTTACCCAATGCATTGGAGAGCTATAACGGGCTCACCCGCCCTTAGTTTATCACGGAACCACCCGTCTTCATAATAATGCCCAAGAACCATAACATAATCATATCACATAAAACATGCATAAAGGAAACATAAAATTTCCACATTTCAATCACGAGATATCAATACAACACATTGATGTAAAAACATTATGAAAACCATTTTCAATACCAAAATAAAAGAAAAGTAAAACATGGTATTTATTTTTCTTTTAAAAAGAAGGTATGGCTTGTAGAGGAAGCCGAAACTCAAATAACGGTCACGACGGCGGAGAGGTCGTTGTCGCCGCATACGTACGACAAAAACATTCCCTTTTGTCGTTTAGTAAACGCTTCGTATAAAAAAGATTCCTTTTGAATAAACGTAAAAGTCAAAGGGGTTTATACACCGTATAAAAGAAAGTTGTGTATAAAATAAAATATGCCTCAATGAAAGGAGATTGAGACGAAGTCCCATACCTCGTATCCGACTTGACCCGACCGTTCTTTAATCTCCTGAATAATAAACTTGAGTTAATCTCTACTTGCTTAAGAACCCTTTTCAAGTTCATTATTCCTTTTATACCATGTTATGAACATCATGTAATCAGTTAAGTTAATAATGTTCATTTTGTCGGTATTTGGTTCTTAAGTCAAAAATAGACTTCTTACACTTACATGTTGTTAATTTGGTCAAAGGTTCATTATATACAGAATGGTATTCATGATGTGGATATCATATATGTCATATATATCCAGTACATACATGCATTTATAATATTACATAATCGTTTAGAGGTAAGAAATGAAATGCACCGTTCATGGAGACGGTAAGCCGTACGTACGCATGAACGCTACTTTCATTTCTATTTCGTATTTTATAGAATGGAATCATAATGATATAAAGGTATATTATAATTCCAGTATAATATCATATATAATATCATATTTCCATCCTTTATATGTCCCACATATGGTATTTAACGAATCAAATCACTTTGAGGGGGCGGTAGTCCGCACTTCCTAAAATGAAGATATCGTGTTTACCCATAATGGAAACCATAAAGGTATGCCCAAAATGAAAAAACAGAAGCTTAAGGAAAACGTAAACATATTATATATCATATATAAAAATAGTGACATCATAATGGCCACCTTTTAAGGTGTTAAATGAGTGTTTAACAATCATCGTTTCGGGAGGCAGAATTTCACCATCCACGGAAACCGTATGTTCTTTAACCATTTGATGTAGTTGTGTGAGAGTGTAGCTCAAATAAATCTTATAAAAACATCCTAGTATACTGAAGATACTGGTGTTGTTATAAAAGAAGTAAATAAAAAGAGTTTAGGGGGTTGGAGAAGCAAAATAAAACAAATGAACATGAGAGAATGAATTACCTTTAAAAGTGTAACTCCTTTTGATTTGAGCCTAAAGGCTTCCTTTGAAAGGATTCTGCCCAAAGGTAATCCTCTAGGATTAGGAGAGGGATGTGGAGAGAGTAAATGGGTAGGGGTTGGCCGAGCCAAAGGCTTGAGGAGTGTGTGAAATGAGGTAGAGGTGGGGGCCTTTTATAAGAGGAGAGGAGGGGCACTTTTGGAAAGTAAAGAAATATTACTTTATTTGAAAATGTGTTTCGGTTTTAAAAGGTCCCACACTGATATAATTCGTGGATAATGTGATAAGGCTTCGAAATCCACTCATCCAATAAGTTTTGGACATGTGTAGTTCATATATTTTACATTATCTTTCCATTTTATTTAAATCGTCAAACAATGATGTCATCGCTGCATCATTATTATGTCATAAATAATTTAATTTATTTAATGTCTAAAAATCATAAAAAAAAATACTATGATGTAGGAAATATTTTTAGCTTTCCAATGACTATTTATAATCAAAAATCTGATCTTTATAACCCCATGTAAAAAATTTTTTCGTAAAACATCTCTTGTTTGTGTCATTTTTACTTTAACATTTAATAAAAAGTTATTTATGTCATTTCCAAACCAAAGTGTCACCATGGGGTCCCCAAGTTGACCCATGGCTTGTCTTAGTCGGCCATGACACAACCAATAAGTTTGGGACATGTGTCTAGGTCATTTCCTATTATTAAAGCATTATTTATACCTTAAACTACCCTAATTACCACTAATCGCGATTAAGAACTTAATAAGTTACTATTCACCAAAAAATTATTATAATCTCATTGAACCACATTTTACTTCTTAATGACAACCATGTATGTCGGATTTTCAAAATTCAATACACATTAGTGGTAAACTTTCATTTAACTGAAAAATCAGTTTGCTTGATTACCACTTAGTGGTTTCACTATTAATCAAAAATTGAAGTTTTTCAGAAAATTACCAAAAATTCACCCTAAGCTATATTTAATATTATGAATTCAAAAATTAAGTCTATTTTACAAAATTCAAATCATATAAGTCACATTAATTAATTTAATAATTAATTCCCGCTGCCAGAGCAAATAGCGTGTTTTTACAAAACAATAAGTATCAAAAGATTGACACCAGTTTAAGTCTAATTTCAAAGTGAAATTGATTCCAATGACCACCATTGGATAAAATGGTAAAAATATATTCTAATTTCACTTCAAAACCAATTCAAAACATAATCTAATTATATAAATAAATTAGATTAAAAAGTAGTTTTGATGTAAAATGCAGTATTTTTTACTATTCATTAAAAAATGAACATTGTCAGAAAAATACAAAAAATTCACACAAGGTAAGTTTTGATGTCCCAATCATAAAGGATAAGTTTATTTTGACAAACATAGTTTATAAAATTGTCAAAATATATATTCAAAAATGGTTTGCCATCAAAAGGCAGTAAAACAATCTTTTAAGAATATTAGTTTATTCCATGCATAAGATTGTATTTATTTCCATTTTAAGCCTCTAAAACACTATCTTAATCATTAATAGACATGGATAAAAATATCTATTATTCATTACTTACTTGGGATGTTACATCCTTCCCCCCTTTAGAAAATTGCGTCCCCGCAATTTATTTACTTATCAAATAAATGAGGGTACTTATCCCTCATTGAATTTTCGGATTCCCATGTTGCCTCTTCAATCATGTGGTTTTTCCACAAAACCTTTACCTGGTGAATCACCTTATTCCGTAACACTTGCTCCCTGTGGTCAAGAATCTGGACCGGTTGTTCCTCATAAGATAGGTTCTCTTCCAGCTGAACTACCTCTGGACTCAAAACATGAGATGGATCTGGCATATACTTTCTCAACATCGAAACGTGAAAAACATTGTGTACCTGAGATAAACTCGGAGGTAAAGTCACTCGGTATGCAACTGATCCAACTCTCTCCAGAATTTCGTATGGTCCAACAAACCTTGGACTCAACTTTCCTTTCTTACCAAATCTCATCACACTTTTCCAAGGAGAAACCTTGAGAAAAACATGATCACCTACCTCGAAAGATAGATCCTTCCTCCGGTTATCCGCATAACTCTTCTGCCTGCTCTGAGCTGTTCTCATGTGTTTCTGAATCAGCTGAACTTTTTCTGCCATCTCTTCTACCAATTCTGGTCCCATCAACTTCCTTTCACCCACTTCATCCCAGAAAGCTGGAGTTCGACACTGCTTCCCATATAATGCCTGAAATGGTGCCATCTGTATACTGGAATGAAAACTGTTATTATATGAAAACTCAACCAAAGAAAGATGTTGGTCCCAACTTCCCTGATAATCCATAGAACAAGCTCGTAGCATATCCTCCAATGTCTGAATTGTTCGTTCTGACTGCCTATCTGATTGAGGATGAAAAGTTGTACTAAAATTTAATTCAGTACCCAACGACTTCTGAAGGCCTTTCCAAAAGTTAGAAGTAAACCTGGGATCACGATCCGATACAATGGAGAGAGGAACTTCATGTAACCTGACTATCTCTTTAAGATACAAACGGGAAAGTTGATCAAGAGAGAAAGTATCTCGTATAGCAAGGAAATGAGCAGATTTGGTCAAGCGATCAACAATAACCCAGATTGCATTATTACCTCGAGATGTCTTCGGTAATCCAACAACAAAGTCCATGGATATATTCTCTCATTTCCACTCTGGCACTGGTAAAGGCTGAAGCATCCCTTTAGGTAACTGCCGCTCTGCTTTAACCTGTTGACATGTCAAACACTTCACAGTAAAATCAGCAATATCTCTTTTCATTCCATCCCACCAGTAATACTCCCGCAGATCTCTATACATCTTAGTACTGCCCGGATGAACTGAAAACGGAGAACTATGAGCTTCACATAACAACTCTCTCTTCAATTGTGAATCACAAGGCACACACAATCTCTTCCCAAATCTCAAAACGCAATCATTATCAATGTTGAATTCAGGCAACTTACCTTTCTGAACCAGCTCTACCCTTTTCTGCAACTCACTGTCTTGCTTTTGTGCTTGCTTGATTCTATCTGATAGAGATGATCTCACTGATACCTAAAACAAAATAGAAGGACTTCCTTCACCAACAAATTCTATGCCAAATTTCATCAAATCGTTAACCAAAGGATCACGTTCCAACCGCAACATTGTTAATGAAGCATTACTTTTTCGACTCAAAGCATCAGCCACTTTATTTGCTTTTCCCGGATGGTAATGAATTGTACAATCATAATCCTTGATTAATTCCAGCCATCTCCTTTGTCTCATGTTTAACTCTTTCTGAGTGAATATATACTTTAAACTTTTGTGATCGGTATATATTTCACACTTTACTCCATACAAATGATGCCTCCAAATTTTTAAAGAAAAAACAACAGTAGCTAGTTCCAAATCATGTGTAGGGTAATTTACCTCATGAGTTTTCAACTGTCGTGAAGCATAATCAATTACCTGATCATTCTTCATTAGGACGCAACCAAGTCCTTTCAATGAAGCATCACTGTATATAACAAACTCACCATTCCTGGAAGGTAGTGCCAAAACTGGAGCATTCACCAATCTTCTTTTCAATTCCTGAAAACAATCATCACATTCTTTTGTCCAGATAAACTTAACACCCTTCCGAGTTAGCTTAGTCATTGGACTAGATAACCGTGAAAAATTTCTAACAAACCTTCAGTAATAGCCCGCCAAACCAAGGAAGCTACGAATCTCGGTTACATTTGTGGGTCTTGGCCATTCTTCCACAACTTTTGTTTTTGCAGGATCAACAGTTATTCCATCTTTAGAAACAATGTGACCAAGGAAAGAAATTTGTTGCAACCAAAACTCACACTTGCTGAATTTCCCATACAGTTTCTTTTATTTTAAGGTTTGCAAGATAACCCTTAAATGTTTTTCATGCTCCTCTTTACTTTTAGAAAACACTAAAATATCATCAATGAAAACCACCACAAACTTATCCAAGAACTCATGGAAAATTCTATTCATTAAGTCCATGAATACAGCAGGTGCATTGGTTAGCCCAAAAGGCATTACTACAAATTCATAATGGCCATATCTCGTACGGAACGCGGTCTTCAGAATATCTGTCTCCTTTACCTTCAGCTGATGGTACCCCGATCTCAAGTCAATCTTTGAAAAAAACTGAGCTCCCTGGAGCTGATCAAACAAATCATCGATATGAGGCAAAGGATATTTGTTCTTAACAGTGATATTATTCAAGGCTCTATAATCAATGCAAATCCTCATAGAACCATCTTTCTTTTTAACAAATAAAACAGGAGCACCCCATGGTGATGTGCTAGGTCTAATGAAACCTTTCTCTAATAAATCTTGCAATTGATCCTTCAACTCTAAAAGTTCAATTTGTGCCATTCGATAAGGGGGTTTTGAAATTGGCTTAGCATCAAGAACTAAGTCAACAGTAAACTCAACTTCCCGATCTGGTATTATTCCAGGCAACTCATCAGGAAAAACATCAGGATACTCATTTACCACTGGCACATCATTAATCTGAACAGTTCCTTTATTTTCAACGATGTGTGCAAGGTAACATTCATTTCCATCTTTTACAAGTTTCTCGGCCTCTTGATATGTTATCAAAAGTAAGGGTTCATTCTTGTAAACAAACTAAAAGTCTTTCTGAAAAGAAACTTCTTTAGCTCTAAAGTCAATCTTAGCATGGTAAATAGAGAGCCAATCCATACCCAGGATAACATCAAACTCTACTAGAGGTAGAACAATAAGGTTTGCAAGTAGGTTCTTTCCACAGATAAGGATATGAAGATTCTTATAAATTCTTTTTGCCTCGACACTTCCCCCAGGTGTTTTTTCCAAAAGTTCAGGAGTCATTTCTTGAGATGGTATTCCCATTTTACTAGAATAGGTTTCAGAGATGAAAGAATGTGTAGACCCCGAATCAAACAACACACTGGTATAATCTGAAAAAACAAACAAAGTACCTGATACAACTTCATTTGATGGACCGACATCTGCTGAAGTAGTTGCAAAGGATTTCACCACCCCTTTCTGCTTGTAGTCTAACTGCTTCCCATCACTCAAGCTCCTTGTCGGACACTCGTTTGCATAGTGACCCATCTCATTGCACTTATAACATTTCACTAACTGTAAGTCAAATTTGTTCTTACCTTCACCTTGATCCTTTTCAGTGCAATCACGAGCCTTATGTCCCATCTTACCACATCGGTAGCACTTTCCAGAATTCAGAAGACATTCCCCAGCATGCCTTTTTCCACATTTATCACAAACTGGAAACTTAGTTCTCTTACCATCATACTTTTTTGAAGAATTCTTACCTTTCTCCTGCAACCTCGGTCTCTTCTTCTGCTGGTTGTTATAGAAAACTTTGTCATCGGCGAACTCCATTTCCACCTTCTCAGCACATCGAACAAGCTTTTCATAACTTTTAAACTCACGAGAAGCTAATGCCCTTCGATACTTTGGCTTTAATCCTGAGTAAAAACGATTGATTTTACTATCAAGGTCTCGAATAAAATTTGGAGCATACCTTGCCAATCGAGTGAACCTTTCTTCATAGGCATCCACTGAGTCTTCCTCTTGCCTCAATTCCAAGAATTGATTTTCCATCCTAAGTCGAACATCCTTAGGAAAATACTTCTCAAGAAACATACCTTTGAATTCATCCCAGTCAAGAGCATCAATGTCATCGGCGTCCCAGATATTTTTAACCATAGACCACCACTGATCTGTTTCACCCTCCAAACGGTAAATAGCAAGACTAGCCTTTTGATTGTCTGAACACCCCATGACATCAAAAATCTTCTCCAGTGCTTTAATCCACCCTTTAGCTAGCACAGGGTCAGATGATCCTCTGAATGATGGTGGATGTTGCCTCATGAAATGTTCCACCACTGACATGTTCCTCTGCGGTTGATCTGGCTGATCTCGTGCATGGATACCACCGCCATTTATCGCTTGAGTCAACTGCGCCATTACTGCAACAAACTATTCAGTTCCAATTCCGACCATTTCTGGATGCTGATTCGGAAGGTTATTTCCTTCTGTATGCCTTCCTAGCACTGCTTCCCTGTTTCCTCTGCGGAAAACCATTCTGAACAAACATGTCTTAGATGAAGCAACATGGTAATCTTTAAATGCTATATCATTTCAAAAAAATATTTTTGGATAATCATTTAATAGAATTCTAACTCCTAAAGTTATCTAAACCGACCTCTGATACCAACTATAAGGCCCCAGCCTTAAACCTTACTTAATCTTGAGTTATTACAAGATTACACATTGAGGATCTTTTCGGGTTTAGAGTTTTAGAGAATTAGATCATAAAACTTGCATTACATTCCACATATACACAAAGTGGTTACATAAAGATAGTATTATTCATTCCCATCAATGGAAACACATTTAAAATGAAACATGGATTAATTCTTGACACATCCTTGACTCTATCATCTTATCATGTACCTTTCCCTTGACCTGTGAAAAACATTTCAAAAACTTGGGATGAGCATAAAACTCAGTATGGGTTATAAAAAAAACATGGAAAGGAAACATGAGTTCATATATATATAAGAATGAAATCATACTTTACCCATAAAACATAGTCACTTTAACATACCTCATAAAATCATGAATAAATCACAGAAATCATAAGACATAAAGGTAACTTGAGACATTCATAACATTCTTACATAGGGAGTAACCCTCTTGGTTACGTTTGGAATACCCATCACAGTATATTCCCTAAAATCTCTTCGGATAAACCTTAACGTTTCACTCCTTCACGTTACCCAATGCATTGGAGAGCTATAACGGGCTCACCCGCCCTTAGTTTATCACGGAACCACCCGTCTTCATAATAATGCCCGAGAACCAAAACATAATCATATCACATAAAACATGCATAAAGGAAACATAAAATTTCCACATTTCAATCACGAGATATCAATACAACACATTGATGTAAAAACATTATGAAAACCATTTTCAATACCAAAATAAAAGAAAAGTAAAACATGGTATTTATTTTTCTTTTAAAAAGAAGGTATGGCTTGTAGAGGAAGCCGAAACTCAAATAACGGTCACGACGGCGGAGAAGTCGTTGTCGCCGCATACGTACGACAAAAACATTCCCTTTTGTCGTTTAGTAAACGCTTCGTATAAAAAAGATTCCTTTTGAATAAACGTAAAAGTCAAAGGGGTTTATACACCGTATAAAAGAAAGTTGTGTATAAAATAAAATATGCCTCAATGAAAGGAGATTGAGACGAAGTCCCATACCTCGTATCCGACTTGACCCGACCGTTCTTTAATCTCCTGAATAATAAACTTGAGTTAATCTCTACTTGCTTAAGAACCCTTTTCAAGTTCATTATTCCTTTTATACCATGTTATTAACATCATGTAATCAGTTAAGTTAATAATGTTCATTTTGTCGGTATTTGGTTCTTAAGTCAAAAATAGACTTCTTACACTTACATGTTGTTAATTTGGTCAAAGGTTCATTATATCCAGAATGGTATTCATGATGTGGATATCATATATGTCATATATATCCAGTACATACATGCATTTATAATATTACATAATCGTTTAGAGGTAAGAAATGAAATGCACCGTTCATGGAGACGGTAAGCCGTACGTACGCATGAACGCTACTTTCATTTCTATTTCGTATTTTATAGAATGGAATCATAATTATATAAAGGTATATTATAATTCCAGTATAATATCATATATAATATCATAGTTCCATCCTTTATATGTCCCACATATGGTATTTAACGAATCAAATCACTTTGAGGGGGCGGTAGTCCGCACTTCCTAAAATGAAGATATCGTGTTTACCCATAATGGAAACCATAAAGGTATGCCCAAAATGAAAAAACAGAAGCTTAAGGAAAACATAAAAATATTATATATCATATATAAAAATATTGACATCATAATGGCCACCTTTGAAGGTGTTAAATGAGTGTTGAACAATCATCGTTTCGGGAGGCAGAATTTCGCCATCCACGGAAACCGTATGTTCTTTAACCATTTGATGTAGTTGTGTGAGAGTGTAGCTCAAATAAATCTTATAACAACATCCTAGTATATTGAAGATACTGGTTTTGTTACAAAATAAGTAAATAAAAAGAGTTTAGGGGGTTGGAGAAGCAAAATAAAACAAATGAACATGAGAGAATGAATTACCTTTAAAAGTGTAACTCCTTTTGATTTGAGCCTAAAGGCTTCCTTTGAAAGGATTCTGCACAAAGGGAATCCTCTAGGATGAGGAGAGGGATGTGGAGAGAGTAAATGGGCAGGGGTTGGCCGAGCCAAAGGCTTTAGGAGTGTGTGAAATGAGGTAGAGGTGGGGGCCTTTTATAAGAGGAGAGGAGGGGCACTTTTGGAAAGTAAAGAAATATTACATTATTTGAAAATGTGTTTCAGTTTTAAAAGGTCCCACATTGATATAATTCGTGGATAATGTGATAAGGCTTCGAAATCCACTCATCCAATAAGTTTTGGACATGTTTAGTTCATAGATTTTACATTATCTTTCCATTTTATTTAAATCGTCAAACAATGATGTCATCGCTGCATCATTATTATGTCATAAATAATTTAATTTATTTAATGTCTAAAAATCATAAAAAAAATACTATGATGTAGGAAATCTTTTTATCTTTCTAATGACTATTTATAATCAAAAATCTGATCTTTATAACCCCATGTAAAAATTGTTTTCGTAAAACATCTCTTGTTTGTGTCATTTTTACTTTAACATTTAATAAAAAGTTATTTATGTCATTTCCAAACCAAAGTGTCTCCATGGGGTCCCCAAGTTGACCCATGGCTTTTCTTTGTCGGCCATGACACAACCAATAAGGTTGGGACATGTTTCTAGGTCATTTCCTATTATTAAAGCATTATTTATACCTTAAACTACCCTAATTACCACTAATTGCGATTAAGAACTTAATAAGTTACTATTCACCAAAAAATTACTATAATCTCATTGAACCACATTTTACTTCTTAATGACAACCATGTATGTAGGATTTTCAAAATTCAATACACATTAGTGGTAAACTTTCATTTAACTGAAAAATCAGTTTGCTTGATTACCACTTAGTGGTTTCACTATTCATCAAAAATTGAAGTTTTTCAGAAAATTACCAAAAATTCACCCTAAGCTATATTTAATATTCTGAATTCAAAAATGAAGTCTATTTTACAAAATTCAAATCATATAAGTCACATTAATTAATTTAATAATTAATTCCCGCTGCCAGAGCAAATAGCGTGTTTTTACAAAACAATAAGTATCAAAAGATTGACACCAGTTTAAGTCTAATTTCAAAGTAAAATTGATTCCAATGACCACCATTGGATAAAATGGTAAAAATATATTCTAATTTCACTTCAAAACCAATTCAAAACATAATCTAATTATATAAATAAATTAGATTAAAAAGTAGTTTTGATGTAAAATGCAGTATTTTTCACTATTCATTAAAAAATGAACATTGTCAGAAAAATACCAAAAATTCACACAAGGTAAATTTTGATGTCCCAATCATAAAGGATAAGTTTATTTTGACAAACATAGTTTATAAAATTGTCAAAATATAGATTCAAAAATGGTTTGCCATCAAAAGGCTGTAAAACAATCTTGTAAGAATATTAGTTTATTCCATGCATAAGATTGTATTTATTTCCATTTTAAGCCTCTAAAACACTATCTTAATCATTAATAGACATGGATAAAAATATCTATTATTCATTACTTACTTGGGATGTTACAGATTAAAGGAAGGGTTCAGGGTCAATTTCAGAGGTATTGATAGAAGGTAATCCTAGGATTAGTTTGGGATAGTCCTTCGGCTTAGGCTGCGAAGCAGTGAAAATGTCACCAATTGATTTTGATCAAAAAAATTGGATCTACCTATGTTGCAACTATCTCATAGTCAGGTTATATCTAGCAACCTAGGTGCATTGCATTTAGCTTCTATGTAGAAAGCATCACAGTATAATGGTCATAGTCCTACTCAACTCCAATTAGGTTAGGTTTGTTCAATTACATTTCCCATGGTCAAAGTTATGCAAAAGAATGTGATGAAAAATTATTATTTACCTAATCACTGGCTATAGGGTTACCAAGGATTAATATATAAATTCATTAGGCTCAGAAACACCCCTACTCTTGACCCCTAACCCTGGGTGGATTAGTCGTGCATGGCGGTGTTGATCAAAATCAAATAAATACAAAACATGATACACATAATCATGAAACAATTGAAAAAGAAGAAATCTAGGATTAAAATAATTGAGAATCAAGATCAAAAAATTAAAAGCAATGTAAATCCAATCAAAAACTCAATGCGCATGAAGAAACAATAAATAACGATTCAAGCATTGATGAAGGATGACGAGTGTTGTTGAATCGGATGTCAAAAATGGAAATAGATTCACAGTGGATGAAGAACAGATGTAGATTAACCGATAATGCAAAATGATTTAATAAAATGTGCAAAGGAATGAATTAAAACTACTTTGGAATGAAAAAATATGAAAACGAGAGAAATTTCAGGAGAAAACAGAAGTATGTGGAGCTCCATTTACGCGGAGGAGTGCCTAAAATATAAATAGGAAAAAAGTTATACGGTGTGTAAGTCATTCACATTGTGTACTAGCTTAAGTGGCTTCTGTCCCGGCATCTGTATGTCGTGTATTTGATATCCACAATTCCCATCAGAAAATAAGTATGTATCTTTGACTGAGTTGTCTCTCAAACTTTTCACGTCGTGTAAACTCTACACGTCATGTATTGGATTCACTTTCAATAGGATTCTAATTTTGAAATTCACATGTTGTGTAATGAATGTACACGTCGTGTATTGTCTCGCGTCATGTAAAATCTTCACAGGTTGGTTTGTAGCTTTGCATACATGGTGTGAATGAGGAATACACGTCGTGTATGATGTACATGATGTGTAAAGCCTATTTTTTCACTTCATCATTTCTTCCTTAAAGTCAAAAATTCCTTGGTGGAATATGCCCACTCTTCTGAAAATAACCTTGGTTTTGCTGCTGTGATTGCTGAACTGGCCTCTATTGATATTTTTTCTACTATTGGTATTGTTTGGGATGTTGGAATTGTTGGCCTTGTTGATTGTAATTGACGTAATTACAATCTTGAAATTCAGGTTCCTCTAAACCTGTTATGCAGTCTTGGTAAGAGTGCAGACCTTCGCACATTTCATATGATTGAATTTCTATAATGAGAGCAGGAGGGGGTGGTGGTGTAGTAGGTAGCTAAAAAGGCTCCAACTTCTTTGTTAGGGCTTCAACATGAGCTTTTAGGTGGGTAGTCTTTTCCACCCTATGGGCTCTCCATCGGGGTGGTCCTCAATCACTTTTCCTTGTAATGAAATTGTGGGAAACTTCATTAAGAATGGCTTGGCCCACTTCTGGCATCTTGAGCATTTGCATGTAATCAGTAGTTGTGTATACCACAGTATAGACAGTAGGTTGTAGGAGTACCTCATAAAATGTTTGCAATTGAAGTCATACATCTAGTCTGTGATGTGGGAACTTGGGGTTAGCTCTTTAAATTTGTTCCATGTATCCCATGCTGATTCTCCATCCATCTGGATGAAGTTTTGAATGTCATTTCAGAGCTTACAAGTCCGTATCGGAGGGAAGTATGCATCCAGAAACTTTTTGGATTGTTCCTCCCAAGTCATGATCGACTCAGGAGATTTAATTTTTAACAAATAAAACATTTGAAATTAACGTTTTTCTAAGAAGAACAATATTACCAATACAGATAATCTATCCCTTAGCATTATCTCTGAAAGTTACCTTTTATCCTTTCATCTTGATAATATATTTGAAATATTCTTTGTTACTAGTCATATTCCTGAAACATCCACTATCCATATACCAAGTATTCTTTTTGTTGGTATTATCTTTGTCTTCTTGAAAACAAAAACATTAGACTTTCGGCACCCAAACCTTCTTGGGTCCGGTAATGTCGGAAAAGAAAATTTTATTAATCCACATTTGTTTTGAAAAATAGGATTTGTGGAAACATAGATATTGAACTTTATTTAAAGAACATTTTTTCTTCCAATGGAAACTACTTTGACATTACAAAAAGGAGCACTTTTTGGAACAAAGAGATTGTTACTGAAAAGTGGTTTTTTATAAGAAAATCTCATTTTAGAACTAATATAATGAGGATGAATTTTTTTGTACATTTTATCAAAGCTATATTTACAGTTGGTAAATTTTGATAAAAGTTTCTTCAAAGAATAAATTTCAGATTTTATTTTTACAACTAAATTCTTATCCTCTTTATTAATAGTTTTGGAATTAAGTTTATCAAAACTAGTTTGTAAAGATTTTTTTTCAGAAATTACTTTTTCTAAATCTTTTGAAAAAGTATCCTCTTAAGAATTTTCCTTATAAAGATATTTATAAAGATCTTTAATTTCATTTGTCAAAACTTTTATCCTTGAATTAGCTTTGTCAATTTTTTTGCAAACTTTACAATTTTTATTTTCTAAAAGTTTTTCAAAATGAGGAAACTTCTTCATAAGAAGGTAAAGTATTATCTTCACTAGATGAGGTACATTATTCATTAGATGATGCAGAATTTTCCTCATTAGGATAGTTTTCACATAAAAACATATTTGTAAGGTTCTCAGCAGTTTGTACCATTTCCATTAGACATTTGTTTACTTTTGGTACATTGGAAAAAAGACCATAGTACATTGGAATAAGAGTTCCAATGAGATCATCTAAGGTAATACAACTCACCTTTCTTGTTTAATCGACAACAGTCCTCTTTGATTCTCATTCATTAGGCATGATGTCAATAATCTTTTCAATAAGTATTTCATCATCAAGACCTTTCTCACCAATAACTTGTAAACTATTTATGATAGTCGTCAATCTTGAACTTATTGGAAATATTTTCTTAGTTCATTTTATTTTTAATTATCTCTTGAATCTAATTTCAAAATCTCTCCTCTTTCATGTCTTCGTTTTTTTTTCAGGGCTATAATCCCTTTACTCCAATTATGTTATCTTTTTGGAAGAGCCTTATCCATTTTCAAATTAATTTTTTAAAATTTCTCTAAAATCTTGAGTTTATATTTTATCTTTTCTTTTTAAATTACAATGATCTTAAAATTTCTTATCTTCAAGTCTTCTCTCAAATGATTTACTTCTTTCAATCTTGTTATATTCTCTTTTTGTTTTATTTAGGGGGGGTTGTTTTAATGATCTCTGCTCTCTCTTTCTCTCTCTCTTATATAAGCATGCTCTAAATGATCTATCTTGAATATTTATTCTTAAAATAATGTTTTAAATTTTCTATTTCTTTAACATGATCTTTTTTAATTCTTTACAAATTTCTTTTTAATTACTTTATACTTTATTCAAAAATCCTTGTTTTCAAAAGTTTTTTTAGAAGGTGTTTTTCTCCATGTGTTGATATTATCTTGTCTTATCCACATGATTAATTATTATTATACAATGTATTTTTAAGCTTAATCTATTTATCTATTTATATTTTGAAGCATGATAATTTGTATATTCTCATGCTTTAATACGCCTTACTTTTATTAAGGGGGAGTTAAATTTTGTTGCGTTTATTTTTGTAAAGGTTGTTTTGAAATTTATTTCTTTTATCTTATCAGATCTCTCTAACCCTCTTGCTTCGAAAGAACATTTTTTATAACCTCAAGGGGGGTTGATGGAGGTACAAGATAAAAGAATATTCGTTTCAAATAATGTTTCATCGAGGGGGATAACTTTGTTTCAAAGTTTCATAAAAGGTGAGACATGGTTTCACATTTATTCAACAACTCATTCCTTTTTATCTTTTCCCCTTTTTATGATTTCTATATCAAGTGTTTTTTATCATAAAGGGGGAGATTGTTGGATCGAAAAACATAATTATTTTAATGATAAAAAACGATCTATTTTGTTTATAACTTGTTTTAATATGTTTTAAGTGTATTTTGTGTGTTTCTAGTGTGTTAGTTTGATTGGAAGACATCTGACCTAAAGATCACTTCAAACTTGACTTAAATAACATCTTTCAAGGTTGTTACAACAGAGAAGAACTGGTTATCCAGTAGCATATGAAAAAACCAACAGTTCTCCAGAAGGCTCATCAACTATCTGTCAGAGTCCTACCACGTATCCAGTGGGATCATGCAGTGTGCAGAGGTAGTTCCAGCAGCACCACCGACTACCTGATGGAGGCTACCGAGTATCTGGTGGCATTGGGACTGCTAGTTCGAGGTGGCATTTATGGTGGTCAAAAGGTGTTTTTTTCATGTTTTAAAAGTTGTGGCTCGATTAATTGAACATCAGACATCCTTAAAGGCTATAAAAGGAGGCTCGGAGAGGCTTCAAACATCATCATATTTGCAGTGCGCATCCAACTAAAGGATCTTTGATCTTCCATGGATTCATAATCTCCCAAGGGCATCAAAGTTCCATCATCATCATCATCCTTCAAAGTAGAATCAAAGAGATCGATCTTTCATCAACCCAAGGATATTAAGGCACCAAACCAAGAAGGTAATGTTCTTCAACGACTTCATCTAAAACATCATTGACTGTCACGAACTAGCCGAGGTACCCTGGTAACCCGATAACCGAGTCGGCCCTGACATGACCCGAAGGGCGTTCATGATCCCCATGGGTTGGAGACTAGTACCTGCAATCATAAAACATACAAGTGGGAATGATTTTTTCCACAAGAATGTGGAAGGAAAAGATAAAAGACAGTATGCATATCAAAGGGAAAATCCACTGGGAGTAAAGTACCAAAATACAACTAGGCACAAAAGTCAAAGTACTAAAACCCAAGTACTTAAAATAGGAAAACAACCCCAAATTCCCTAAGGACACAACTCACCACATCCAAATCTCAACAGCTGGATCCACCTCTAAGAGATCCCTTCCCTTTGCTCAATCTTGAAAGGAGAAAGTCTACAAACACCCGAAGGAAAAAAGTAGGGTTTGAGCCTAATCCCGGTAGGATACCACCAAAAATTTCATAATAGATTCCAAATATAGATTATACAAAGAAAAGATTTTAATTTTTCAAAACAAACAGGTTTGACAATTTAAAGGCCTATTTAAACAAAACATGATATACATTTTCAAAATGATGTAAAATACATTCAAAAAATAGGCTTTACTTTACAAGAGATGGAATATTTCTAAAATAATGGATTCTATAAAACATTTATATAAAACAGTTTATATAAATTCAGAAGACATGTAAAGCGGTTCAAACAACATTGGCACACATTTATATCTCAAATATAAATAAACAAGCGATAAACATGATCATTTGCTAAAAGGTACGATAGTATTTACTAGCCAAATGATTCCTCACTCTCTATGTGAACTTAGAAAAATGTGTGTACACACATCCCTATGACACTGACCAAAGGTGAATCGTCACCAACCCATGGGGGATTTGACCCACTGCATGTATGTTTTAGAATGTTGTAATAGCGCAGAGTGTATCCAAATAACTCACTAACTACCTAAGGCTTGCATGTTCTCTTACATGATGGGTGAACTATTAGAAGAATACTTAAAATACGATCAATCTCAATCTTCCATTTCAAAAATGCTCATTTATTTACATTTAAAACCAAAATAGGTTTTATTCAAAAACATGCCTTTTTTCACAAGATAAAACCATTGGGTTTCTATCGAATCATTTTAATCCATTTTCATGAGTTTGAAATCCAGTCTAAACCAATTACATCCTTTTCACAATTAATTTTTCCAATTAAATTCAACAATTTAATTTAAAACATTTCCATCGAAATCCACCATTTAAATTCAACAATTTAAATCGGTTAACTTTCCACAAACCCACCCCAATTCATTGGAATTGGGGGTTTTCCAAATTTCCATGCCAAAACCATTTCAAATCATCTTATTCGTTGGAATTGGGTTTCATTCAAGCAATTAAAAGCAAGTTTAAGAATTTGAATTTGAATCAGTGATTGAAATAATTCAAGCAAAGCAATGGTAATCAATTTGGATTATCGTCACGGAACCACCTACCTCTTTCCTGAAGAACGACACTTGCAATGACACCCACTAATGAGAATGAAGGTGAAGGAGATATTGAAACTCAAACTAGAATCAAGATCCAAAACCACATGGAATGTATCCATCAATCCCTAGAAGACCCATTGAAAAAACCAAGAGGAGAGAAGGAGAGAAACTCGAAGAACGAGGGAGAACCCTTACCCAGGAATCGCACTGTAAGCGAAGCAACGATTCAAAGTTGATCTGATCAAACCAGAAGGTGGGGAGCCTCTGAAAAATTCCTAGGAAGGGTCTAGGATTGATATCCAAGGGGTCTGGAATGAAAATGACTGAGCAGAACTTCCAATCATGAGTTTTAAAACTGGACGTGGTCTGAGTCACGACGCGTACCCCAAAGTCACGACGTGTAGTCAATGATGGATAAGCTATGCCGAAAAACCCATCGCGTCGGATTAAAAATTGACATTTAACCCCTACACGACGTGTACTTTAGGTACACGACATGTACCTGCTCACGACATGATCTCCCAGTTCATGACATGATCTCCCAATCCATGACATGCAACCAACACCAAGTACACGATGTGTACTTCAAGTACACAGTGTGTACCTGTTCTGCAGTCTACAGTAAACCCAGAAAAATCACATAAAAGTATTTTTAACCAAAAGGGAACTTAGAAAAGGTGGAAAACTTACCTGATCAAGGTAACGGGATATTACATTGACATTCTTGTTCAGTCTCTTTTATGCATCTTTCTCTCTCCTCCATTATAAGTAAAACCTCATTTTCTCTCACTTCATATCCTTCTATGTTTTCTATTTATATATTGATTTATTTCTTTAAGATAAAGTGAATATCATGCATTGTAAAGGGATTTCAATCAAGAAAATCATCTATTTCACTTCTCCCTCTATTTCTTTGGTTCTTGGTTATCTGTTTAAACCAAGGGTTTTTAGTTCTTGGTTCTCTGTTCAAACTAAGGGATTAAGGCTCTTATTATTCTGTTAAAAACAAAAGTTTTTTAGGCTCTTATTTTTCATTAAAACCAAATATTTTTGGTTTCATGGTTCTCATTCAAACCAAGGGGTTTATTATATTGAACCTCACGATCGTTCTCACGATGGGGAGACATAGGGGCACCTTCAGGTACTATTGCTAAACTTCTTTTCCAAATTGTTCACGTCCTTTTACTTTCCACGTTTTACTTTTCCATAATGTTTTCACAGTATTTCCTAATTATTTCCACTATTCTTTACTTTGTTTAATTTTGATTTCTTGTACTGCATCGTTGAATCTTTTATCACATCGATTTATTTTTTAAAGGGGCAATTCACCCTCTCTTGTTATTTCTTCATCTATGACCCACACCTATAACCACCACTTGCTTGTGTTCTCATTGGTCCACATACATCACTAATTATGGGATCCAATAGTCCACTATCCCTTTCATCTTTTCTCCCAAAAGGTGTTTTTATCATTTTTTCTAATAAACACGATTCACATGTATCAAATGATTCATAATAAAATTAGTCTAACAATCCATATTTATGGAGTCTTTGGATGCATTTCTTATTTATATGTCCATGACGACAAATCCAAAGGTTGGTGAGATTAAAATCAACTATGAATTATTCTGAACATCACAGTGAGGATTATCTATATCTAGAATATATAAACAGTTTACTATATCTCTAATGTCATAAAACATTTAATTCTTATATATAGAATAACTATTATTCTTTACAGAGAATGAAAATACCTTCTTATTCAAACAAAAAACAAAAATCAAATTCATGTTTATGGTGGGAATATAATTACAATTCTATATTTCTAAGATTAATTAAAGTTAGATCATATTTATGGATTTTTAATGCAGCAACTCTTGCTTCATTACTGACACACAAATCTACTTCAAGCTTCATTAATTATCTTCTATCTGTAGGTTTCAGGTGTAGCGGAAGCGTGGTTGGGATGAAATCCAACTTTGATTTTTACCATGATCAATGATTATTCCGGGATCAATGCGATTATGAGCGCTAGTCTCCACAGAATATAATAAAAGATATAGATAAAGAAGGAAGAGTCCTGACACCTTTAGAGAGGATCTTGCACATCATGTTTATAATTAATTTAATTAATTTCATAAAGAAAATAATACATGGATCTTCGGTATTTTTTTCGTTGATTATGTTGATCGTCTGGAACCACTCTTCCAAATATCTCATCAAGCAGGTTTCATGATAGTGTCATCAACTTTTATGATTGATACATCTTTCTTTGACTACCTAAAATAAACTCATCGTTACACCATGTACATGGAATTTCGTGTGATGGTTCTATTTCAATCAAAGGGTCAAGATATCAACTTCCATAAATGGAAGGGAAAAATCCTTCCTCGACTTATCCACTAATAACATGTCACTCATGATGCACCCAACATACCCTACTTCATGCCAACTATCCAATAGCTACATGCACAAAACTATGAAAAAAGAATAAATAATCAAACAATTAGTATATATATAAATAAATTAATGAAATCTAACTAAAATATATAGGTTATCGTACCTCCGTGTGCGTGGATCGAAGCCAAGACGTGGACATCGCTTGGGGATATGGTCAGGAATCATCAGTCGCGCAAGACCGTGCCCCCTCCACGTACCCCCTAAACAGCCAGTAGGTTGAGGGTCAGATGATCCAAAATCCCCCTCATCCAAAGGTAGATCAGCCTCCTGCAACTCATGAAATAGATCATCATCCATCTGAAACACAAAATGATTGTTGTTAGCAGATAGTTGAAAATAAATATTATATATATATATATATATTAGTTATGATTATAATCAGTATTTAATTGTGTCAATGTCTATCTTCATCCTCATATTCATAGATGTCAATATCAATGTCTTCATCTTCCTCCTCAGCATCATCAATATCCATATGAGTTTCAGTTTCATCATCTCTTGTCATTTCAAATTCATTTGTAACATCATTAACATCTTCGTCGTCATCAATCCTTAATTGTGGGGTGTCATCATCGATATTCACATATGTTTGTGAAAAATATGGATTTTGAGAAGTCTCTTGAAAAATTTAAATTCCTTCCACTTCAGCGAAACCACATTCAGTTTAAGTAAACAGATTTTCCTCAGATTTCATTTTTATTATGCTCCACCAATCACTCAAGTCTCTTGAAGTAGCATAGTACATTGTGTAATAAATTTTATGTGCATGTTGAGCCAATAAAAATGATTCATTTACTCCAAGAAGACTTTTATATTTAATATCGACGATTCAATGAGTCGGATGAACATGCAAGCCTCTCTCAGTATCCATCCACTGACATTTAAACATCGTTATGTAATTCTGTCCTAAATAACACAACTCAATAATTTCATCCAGAATGTCATAAAATTCAACTTCAGTTTCTCTATGATGCGATCCTTTCAAGAAAAATCCATTGTTCATTGTTTTTTTTATTCCCCATATGCACGTTTATGAAATTGAAAACCATTCACCACATATGCATTATAAGATTTAACCATTTTGGATGGTGGGTTACTCAATATACACAGTCACTTATCAATTTTATCAGCATGTTGAGACACTTGAAAATTTGTAAAACAATTATCAATATGATAAATAATAAACAGAATTGATATTAAATCATCAATAATTTATGTTACCAGTTTTTGAAACCATTGAGAAATTTTTTTTGTCTGCATTCTTCAAGAGCGGCTGCTGTAATTTTTGGAAGTTGTTTTTTGATATGATTATCATATAACCTACAAATAAAATAAGTTTACATACTGCAACATAAATTATATAATAAGTGATAGAAGCACTCACAGTATAAATGATGTCATTTCTTCACAATTGAGCAGAACATATGTATGATCTCTGTGATGTTCATCATCTAAAAGCCATCGTTCATGAACTCCATTGAAACCAAGATTTGGATGATTAAAAACTGATAATTGATTGTATATTTCTTCATTAACATTCCCCTCATTTAATCCCATGTGATTGTGTTTTGAGAGATATTGAGATTCAAAATAATGAGAGCAGAAAAAAGCAATTTCCTCTTGAAAATAAGTTTCAGTAATTGAGCCTTCAACTGATACTTTGTTATGTAATTTTTTCTTCAATTTCTGCATGCATCTCTCGAATTGGTACATCCATCAAAATTGTACTAGACCTCATCATTTAGCTTAATGTGGAAAATGTAATATCAGATGTTTCATTGAGTCAAAGAAAGCCGACGGAAAGATTTTTTCAGTTTACATATTATTACAGCAACAACTTCTTCTAGTTTTCTTAGCGCATCATAGTATGTTATCACTGCACAAATGTCTCGAAAAAAATATGATATGTCTGTTATCGAATCCCAAATCATATAATTCAACAAACCTCTAAATCCAATCGACATAAGTATTTCCATTATAACATGATAATCATGACTTTAATCCAGTAATATAATCATTCTTAACACATCTACCCAAATTGGAAGCATATCCATCTGGAAGTCTCAAATCTATAATTCACTGACAAAATAATTAGCGACTCTCTTTGAATAGTGTATAAGATGCTTTTGGCTTCATTAACCTCTGTGATCTGAAATTTTCAAATAGTTCAAGTTCTGGTCGCCTACAAATTTGGGAAAGATCTAATTGTATCTTTACAGTATCTTTGGTCTTACTTGGTGTATCCAAAACTGTATGAAATAAATTATCAAAACAGTTCTTATAAATATTCATGACATCCAACATGTGGCAGACCAACAAATCAGACCAATATGGAAGATCCCAAAAAATTCTTCGTTTTATCCAATTATGTTTTTTCCCAAAGCCATATATTTTCTGTTGGTTTACTGTTGGCCCAGATGTGATGGGTGGTAATGAAAATACAACTAATTTTAATTCTGTACCTGAGATCATTTTTGGAGGTTCATCCCTTTCAATTGTACCTTTTCTGAAATGAGATTTGTTCCTCCAAAAAGGATGATCAGTTGGAAGAAATCTGCGGTGACAGTCAAAATAACAAGGTTTTTTTTCCATTGATGAGCATAAAGACTTTGTTGTCTTTCATACAGTAAGGACATGATTTCGGACCATGTGTACTCCAGCCAGATAACATGTCATATGCTGGAAAGTCACTAATCATCCACATCAATACAACTTTTAATATGAAATTTCATTTCACAACAACATCATATGTACTAACATCATCACTCCATAATGCATTTAACTCATCAATCAATGGTTTCAAATAAACATCAATATTCTTTTTCGGATGTCCTGAATTAATAAGGTCAAAAAGATATAGGGCTCCATCATCAACATCCATGGCGGTAAATTTTACGGAGTTATAAAAACATCTCAACATGAATACTGACTACCATAAGAACCAAACGGACAGAAACCAGCAGTAAAAAGACCCAATCGCACGTTTTGGGCTTCTAAATCAAAAGATGGATGCAGACGGTCAAAATGTTTCCATGAATCACCATTAGATGGATGATTCAAGATTTTATCAGTTGAAATCTTGGTTTTGTGACATGACATCATTGACAATGTGTTCTGAGACATAAATAAACGCTGAAACCTGGGTGTAAGGGAGAAATATCTCAACTGTTTTACTATAATCGATCCAGACTTCCCTAGTTGAGCTTCTTTATACCTCGATTGTCCACATGTGGGAAAACTATCCAACGAATCATTTTCGCCAGAATATAAGATATAATCATTTGTACATGCATGAATATTCCGATAACTAAGGCTCAGATTACGAACCAGCCTCTTGCTCTCATAGTAATTTACAGGTAACACATTTCCTATAGGTAACAGTGTTTTAACCAAAGAAAATATCTGATCAAAACAGTGGTTTGACATTGTATTATCTAATTTAATAGCCATAAATTTTTCAATTGCTTATAATTTTCTTATCTTGCAACCAGGATATAATGCATCCTTAGCAGACCTCAACAAATCATAAAATTCAGATGGTGCCAACTCAGGAGTTAAATCAATATCATCTTGAGTTTCAGTTTGTTGAACAGATGAACCTACAACATCATGTACTAAATTTTGAAACCATGATGGATCCAAAATCAAGTTATTAGTATCTTCTCTGGAACTTCATTCACCGTTTTGATACCAAAAAACATAATCTCATTGAAAACCAAACTGCAAGAGATGTCCCCCAACCATGTCAAATGTGTCAAATGTTCTAAGAGCACATTTTTTACAATGACACTTTATTATGCCTTATGAAACATATTCTAGTTTTGATGATTCAAATGATAAGAAATCTTCAACACCCTCAATATATACAGGATTTAAACCAGAATCGTTTGGATTTCTATGTTGATTTATCCAAGCACGATCATCTAATAATGATCATTGTCGACTTCCTTGTTCCCTATTTTTCTACAAAATATAAAATCATTAATTTTTTTGAATAATTTGAAATTATAAAAACACTATCTGAAAAAAAAAGATAAATAATTACAACTACTTTTCGTAATTACCATTACTTATGGGCGACACAATTTCTAGTGGATTGACGAATTCTCTTTTGTCTGATGACTCATTTACTTGCAACTTTCTCACACAGAAATCACAATGAAGAATCTGATCAGAGGTACGCATATTCATTCTCATATGCTCGAGAATGAATATGCCTACCTCCGAGTGGATTCTTCATTGTGATTTGTGTGTGATAAAGTTGCAAGTAAATGAGTCGTCGGACAAAAGAGCCTTTTTTCGTCGATGAATCATCTTCTTGCAATTGTCACCGCCTGAACACATTATAAAAAATGTAGTCCTACGAATCCATATTTAAACTCGTGCATACGAGATTGTATATGCATACGTAGAAGCATATTTTTCATAATGTTTTGATTCAGTGAAAGTTGAAAGGAGAAGAGTCATCGAGCAAAAGGAGTGTTGTCAATCCACTATAAATTGTGCCAAGTTATTACAAGTTATTACAATTTATTATAATTGATTTTCTTCCTAATTATTCTTAATTGTTTCTAATTGTTTCTAATTGTTTCTAATTATTATTAATTGTTGCTAATTGTTTGTTACTAATTGTTGCAAGTAAATGAGCCGCTAGACAAAAGATCACTTTTTTTGTCGATGAATCATCTTCTTGCAATTATCACTGCCTGAACACATTATAAAAAATGTGGTCCTGCGAATCCATATTTAAACTCGTGCATACGAGATTTGATATGCATACGTAGAAGCATACTTTTCATAATGTTTTGAGTCGGTGAAAGTTGAAAGGAGAAGAGTCATTGAGGAAAACGAGTGTCTTCAATCCACTAGAAATTGTGCCAAGTTATTACAAGTTATTACAATTTATTACAATTGATTTTCTTCCTAATTGTTTCTAATTGTTTCTAATTATTGCTAATTATTGTTAATTGTTGCTAATTATTTCCAATTGTTTGTTGCTAAGTGTTGATAATTATTTCTAGTTGTTTATAATTGTTGTTATTTGTTGCTAATTGTTGCTAATTGTTGCTAATTGTTGTTATTTCTTTCTATTTGTTGCTATTTCCTCCTATTTGTTTCTAATTGTTCCCATTTCTTTTTATTTTTCCTATTTATCCCTATTTATTCTTATTTATTCCTATTTATTCCTATTTATTACTAATTATTCCAAATTATTCCTAATTATTCCAAATTATTACTATTTATTCCTAATTATTACTATTTATTCCTAATTATTACTATTTATTACTAATTATTCCTAATTATTGCTATTTATTACTAATTATTACTAATTATTACTAATTATTACTAATTATTACTAATTATTACTAATTATTACTAATTATTACTAATTATTACTACTTATTACTACTTATTACTACTTATTACTATTTATTACTAGTTATTACTAGTTATTACTAGTTATTACTACTTATTAATAATTATTACTAATTATTACTAATTATTACAAATTATTACTAATTATTACTATTTATTACTATTTATTACCATTTATTACTAATTATTACTAATTATTACTAATTATTACTAATTATTACTATTTATTACTATTTATTGATATTTATTAGTAATTATTACTATTTATTACTAATTATTACTTTTTATTACTATTTATTATTATTTATTGCTATTTATTACTAATTATTCCTAATTATTCCTATTTATTCTTATTTATTCCTATTTATTCCTATTTATTACAATTTATTCCTATTTATTACTAATTATTCCTATTTATTACTAATTCTTCATATTTATTACTAATTATACCTATTTATTACTAATTAGTCCTATTTATTACTAATTATACCTATTTATTACTAATTATTACTAATTATTACTAATTATTCCTAATTATTCAAATTTATTCCAAATTATTCTTATTTATTGCTAATTATCGCTAATTATTACTATTTATTACTATTTATTGCTATTTATTACTAATTATACCTATTTATTACTAATTATTCCTATTTATTACTAATTATACCTATTTATTACTAGTTATTACTAATTATTACTAATTATTCCTAATTATTCTAATTTATTCCTAATTATTCTTATTTATTGCTAATTATTGTTAATTATTGCTATTTACTGCTATTTATTGCTATTTATTACTAATTATTCCCATTTGTTACTAATTATTCCTATTTATTACTAATTATTACTATTTATTACTATTTATTACTATTTATTACTATTTATTCTTATTTATTACTAATTATTCATATTTATTACTAATTATTCCTATTTATTACTAATTATTCCTATTTATTACTAATTATTCATATTTATTACTATTTATTACTAATTATTACTAATTATTACTAATTATTACTAATTATAACTAATTATTACTATTTATTACTATTTATTACTATTTATTTCTATTTATTACTAATTGTTCCTATTTATTACTAATTGTTCATATTTATTACTAACTCTTCATATTTATTACTAATTATTCATTTTTATTACTAATTATACATATTTATTAGTAATTATTCTATTTATTACTAATTATTTCTATTTATTACTAATTACCCGTAATTATTACTAATTAAACATTATTATTACTAATTAAACATAACTATTACTAATTAGCATTAATTGATATTAATAACTATAATTTACAACTACAAATTACTAATTACTAAATACAAGTAATTATTTATAAACAATACTAATTTTCATTAATAATTATTAATTATTACTAATTGTTAGTTATTAATAATTATTAAGAATTACAATTAATAATTTCAATTTATTATTACAAATAAATACAGATAACAAAACAATTTAAATCTAATTTAATTACAACTAATCAACAATAATTAAAATTAACATAAAAAATGAAATAAATACTAAATTAAATAAAATATAAATACATTTAAACTTGATCTCCTATTGACGTAAGCGACTTCACAAATTCTCCGTAAAAAAACTAAACTCAAAGAAATTTTCACTCTAAAAATAGAGTTTAGAGAGAGAGAGGAAGTGAGAAATGAGAGGAAGATAAAGAAAAACGGAGGGGGGTATATATAGGTTAGAATTAGGTGCGACGGGACTATTAGCAACGGGAATATCATCGCAAAAGGTACTTTTTGCGACGGGGCCCGTCGCAAATACCTTTGTTCGCATTAATTGGTGTCGGTGGTTAAAAGGGTATTTGCGATGGGCCCCGTCGAAAAAAGTACATACTGACACACCTTTTGCGACGAGACAACATCCCGTCGCAAATACTCATTTACCGTCGCCGGTATTTGCGACGGGTGGATGCCCCCGTCGCAAATAACCTTCACGTGCTTTGGCGCGCATCCCGCGCCAAACCGCGCATTACCTTTTGCGACAGGACCCCAAACCATGTCGCAAATAACCTCTAGAATGGACTATTTGCAACGAGAATTAATCCCGTTGCAAAAGCCTGTTTTTCCCGTAGTGGTACCCTACTTCCTGCCAACTATCTGTGTGACAGTTTTCATCAGTAAATCAAAGTACGCGAGTTGTGACACGTATTAATGATAATCTTAAAGTCTAAGGATCATTACACACGCTCACACATAGAAATATCTGATGACACCAAAACATGTGGAATTTCTACTAGCGGGTCTGTTCTCATAATCTTATATCTTGGATATTATCATGTGTGAACTTCATGAGAGGAAGTCTCATCTGCTTACGAGTACTCGCACCTGACGGTCTGCATGATATGTGTCCTATCATAGTATGTCATCCAACCACATAACTATATTTAAGGATATTATTATAGAATTTCAAGGCTCTCATCATAGCGGGTGTAGAGACCCAAAGCTTGACGTACATGGAGATTACATTACTTTTCCAGAATACTTAATACATAACAAAAATAGACACACAAAGACCATAATAGTTTAGTGTCTTTGGAAACTCGGAATATAATCTTCTAATCTTGGTGAAAGATCTTCAACATCTCCCATAAAGATCTTGCTTTTTTTCTTACCTAAAACCTTTCTTTATATCCTAGGGAAAAGAAAACATATAAAGGGTGATCTCAAATTCTCAGTAAGGGTAAGCATGGTGAAAAATAAAACAAACCATATACATTTTAACTTCAAAACATGAACATAATATTTAAACATCAAAATCTTGAGCAATGACATAAAACATGGCAGTACGTAAGTCATAGATCATAAAGAAACATTAATCCTGATAAAATAGCATGAGAATAAAACATGTAATTGTGGAAAACATTAAGGACATGTTATGATTTCCATTGTAGCCAAGACATTGCTGTAAAGACCATTTTAGTAGACAAAGTCCCTTTCTGAATCGAGTTCACTCCTCGTTTTAGTCCTGTAACACTGAACCGAATTAACTTACCATTCCAGCCATGTCTATCTCATGAGATATAAATCTTTACCCAATTCATTAGAGGGAGATATAGGTCTCACCCATCTCATAATGAAATCATTCTTACTTGTGCCACAAAATAAACTTAAAACATTCATCATAACCCAAAGAATAAAATGGGTTTCATAAACATCATCCCATCATCACATAATCCATATAAAACAAATGGATATTTCATCATAAGAAAAGTAGAACCATGTAAATCATAGATACATTATACTTGAAACATACACATATGAAATAATGTCATCTTAGATGGAAAATGTTTTTAATAAAACACTTGAAATGAATTCTTGAGGAAAATATCCTTTATTCTTCAAAATCATTTTCTTTTCACAAAATTCCATGAAATTTTAAAAGAAAATTGTTTTGTTGAAAATAGTCATAAAATCTTGTAGAGTAAGCTTCATGAAAATGATGCGTTACAAAACTGTAAAAATCCGTTCAATCCGTATAAGTTAAAAATAACATTCTACTCGTACTTTTGTCGGAAAAGTCAAAAAGTTCCCCGTGTGGTAAACAAAAGTAAGATTCCTTTCATAACATGTGGTAAATTTCAAAAATTGGTAAAAATGAATTTTAAAATACATGATTTTTTTTAGAAAACATGGGCATGGATGATAATAATAACCCTAGTAAATACTTACGAATAACAATCTCGGATAAGAACGAGATTGGAATAGTTATCCCTTACCTTATGTCTGATATGCTTCGTATGTCTCTGAAACTCATGTATAATGATTTATATAATTTCATTGACTTATTACAGAATCATATTCATTGTTATTATATCATATATGGTTCACTCAGGTATTTATATTACCCGTTCATTTGTCAATTCCATGTTAAAGTAGAGTTTTGGGTAAAATCTTTTCATTTATCGTACCTGTTTGGACTTGTTGTTCTTGATATTATTATTACTTATATCATGATTTACTTACTTACATAATTTAAAACATGATTTATATATCATATATATTCAGTATATATATATATATATATATATAATAGATAGATAAATGAAATGAAACACACCGTTCATGGAGACGGTAGGCCGTACGTACGCATGAACACTGTTTTCCTTTCCTTATTGACTTGAATGGAAGTAAGTAGATGACATATATATATATATACACATAAATAAAGTAGCTTTATCATATAATATATTTCATTATTATTCATTATATATACTTTATAATCATTATTGAATGGTAAACATGGAGAATGAATCTCATCGCGTCGTGGAGACGGTAATCCGTACGTACGCACAAGCGATGATATCGTTCACATAATTATTGAAGTGAATTAGAGTGAATGATATAATATCTCAGAATAATTATGATTTTATAATAACTATATATAGATCTTTACACCATTATACCCATCCATGTAAGGTGGTGTTGGAAAAACAGATTACACCACGACGTGGAGACCGTATCCCGTACGTACGCACGCACAAGATTTAATTTTCCATAGTATGGATAAAAGGTGAAATGAGGTTGTTTCATATTTATAATAACATATCAGTATGTAAGTGATACTGATATTATTACTTTATAATGAAACGACTAAATAAGAAGAAGTTGAAGAAGAAAGAAACATGAAAGAATCGGTAGAAGAGATTACCTCTTCCTCAACGCAACTCCTTTAAACTTCTTCTTAGGGCACTAGAGTTGGTCTTTGGAGAATAACAGAAATCCTATGATATAACTAGAGATGTTTAGAATAGTAATTGGTAGGTTTTGTCCGAGATTCAAGGCTCAAAAGGGTGTGAAGAGAAGAGGGAAGGGGTGCCCTTTTTATAAGGGAGGAGAGGGGCACCTTTGAAAAACTTAAAATATTATTTTATAATAAAGTCATATTTGGTTTTTAATAGCTTCAAATTGATTTATTTAGAAGATAAAGTGGGTATGGTTTTAAATCCTCTCAACCAATAGGTTTTAGACAAGTTTAGGTTACTATTTTAACCATATCATTTAGATTTAACTCTAAGTTAAATAATTTAACTTTTACCATGTCTTTTTGTTTTCTTTCACTATATGGTTAATAAACATACTATAACAAGCCAAAAGAACCCCAAGTGGTTCATTATTAATATATATAACCTTATCTAAGTCATTTGGCCGAACCTTAGATTTTTAGGAATAGAATAACAATTAATAATATAATATTTTTTTTAAAAACTATTTTATGTCAATTTTGATACTATTTGGTACTTGATTTTTGTGAAAATCATAACAACATGGTTAGTTCAAAAAAAGTTAATTAAATCAATAAAAACATGTCATATGAACCCATAAAGTTAGTGTAATTCATAAAAAGTCTCAAATTACATTTATTTGGGTATTTATAACATCAATTGTGTTAATATTTCATTAATAAGGTAATTACTGCATCATCATTGTGTCATAAATAAATTAAATTATTTAATGTCTAAAAATTATAAATAAAATAATGTTATGTAGGAAATATTTTTATATTTCTAATGAATATTTATAGTCTAATTTATCTTATGTATAACCCTATATTAAAAATGTTTTAGTTATTAATCTTTGATTTTAACCATTTTAACTCTTCTTTAAATAAAATAATAATAAATGTCCTAATCTAATCCAAGTGGACCTAAAGGGTAATATTTTATTCCTAATGTTTTATTTGGTCAAATTATACTTATCCAATAGAATTAGGACATGTGTTAGGGTAATAGTAATATCATTTTTACCCTTAATTACCCTATTTACTTTTAACCGTGGAAAATAAAAGTAAAAAGTTATTATTCACCAAAAATTATATTTATCTTATTGAACTACATTTTACTCCTCGATATTAACCGTGTCTCTCGGATTTTCGAAATTCCACTCACAGAAGCATTAAAATTATGTTTTATGTAAATTTTCAAATTCTCCTAGGAGGTGGGTAAAAGACGGTGGAAAGTTCAATAAAAAATTTATATATCTAAAATTATTATAAAATGACTCCAATGAATTACATTGAAATTATATAGGTATTATGTATAAATTTTGACCTAAAATAAATTTAAATAAAATAAATAATTTTTTAAATAAAAAGTCGGTTTTTAAATAGTAACCCAGTGTTTTCACTATTCATCAAAAATTGAAAGTTTTCAGAAAAATACCAAAAATTCACCCTAGGCTAATTTAGATATTCCGAATCCAAAAATGAAGTCCATTTCAAAAAATAAAATTTATAGAATTTTAAAAAGTGGGTATTACTATTCATAACGACTAGTTTATATAACATATCGTTGTTTAGTGAAACTCAGTATTGCGTACAACACACGCTATCGTGGAAGGTCGTGATTGCTTGTAATGCAAGCCAAGTTAGGGATGCGTGTAGTGAAAGCTCCTTTTGGTGTACCGTATAACACAAGACATCAATAAAATTAAAAATAATATTTTTCATAAAATCTCGGGGTGTTACATTCTACCCCCCTTAAAATGAATTTTACTCTCGAAATTCATTGGGGTTATAAATGGTTTACTACTCAAAATTTTCTTTAATAGAAACCCACATCGTAAAAAGGAATACCGAAACTTAACTTTAAAAACTAAATTATGAAACGTAACGGTCACTCAAATTAACTAATCATTGGGTTTCCACATAGGAGAACACAGGTGAAAATATGGATATGGAAGAGAAATCTAACCACCAAGTTCTGATGGAGAGTGTTAGAGGACATGGCTATGAAAAAGCCAACAATCACAAATTCAAAAATTTGTGATGATCTAAGGTACTATATAATTCATCAGATATAAGGGAACTAGGACAACATTTTTGGTTTTCAAGATCATTTCCCTAAAGTTGAAGAAATTGGAATTAGAAGAAATACTTTCTTGATTTTGGTACAATCTCATTGTTGGTCGTTTCTTGGACAATTTCCACTTCATATCTTAAAGAAATTAAGTTGAATTTTTCATTTGTGAAGTGTTAGTAGATCAGGTGATAGAATGATGGGTCATTCCATATGTCTCAAACAAAAGGTTAGAAAAAGTCATCAAATATACAAAAGTCCATCTATGGTGAGGTTAATCGTATATGATTCTAAAAATGGACTTATACTTCATCTATCATACCTCTTAATAAAACTATTTTCTACTAACCAGGGACTTCTTATAGGCCAGTGGTAGGAAATAAAGGTCTGTCGCACTTCAGTTGTGGGTTTGATTCCCACAGCCTTGTCCGATGCGATGGGTTGTCGCCTGTCCTGCAGGTTGTCCCTTTTTCTAAAAATAAATTATAATAACATTCCTACAATAAAATAGAAAAAATTTCTAGCCTTAAACAATACTATCTTATGTCCAACTTAATTCATTACAATCTTTAGGCTTATCCAAAATACTTCTGTCCAAGCTCATAGTATAAAGAAAACAATTAATAGAAATGTCATCTACCAAGCATGTGAATACCATCATTTATCCCCCATATATCATACGATATATCTTGTTGGTCGCATTCCAAATATGTGAATACCTTAATCATGTATTCTCTTAAAAAATGAATACTCATTGACCCTTAGTGAGAACATGAATGCTGTCAAAATTTAACACTTTCCACATACCAAAATCCCAAAATTTCTATATACTAAAACCATAATATCACTTAGTCCTTATATCATTCATGAGCTCATGAATACTATCAAACATTTAATTTTCTCTTTATCCCTTCATTATGCGCATATCATATGCTTTCCAAAATATTTGAATCACTTTTCATGGTTACCGGTACCATATAATTATCGAAAACCACAATAAACCATTACATAGATATCCCAATGTACCACAATACTATAAATGAGATTCCACAACATTATTTTGGAATCCCTTTACATAAACACATAATCATTACACCGCATCGTTTTCATACTCAACATTGCTAATAGTGATCGCATGTGACTTCCCTTTGTCCATTGCCTTAAGAGGTTGATCTTGTTGATCATCATTACCCTTGGATTAGGGAAATGATTAGCATAATGCCCCATTTCCTTGCACTTGAAGCATTGAAGTGTTGGTGGAGCGCTCTCTGTGGTCTTTTATCTATTCACATCATTAGAAACCTTTTTCCCATTACTTTGGCACTCAGCTGCTTGATAACCTTCTTTTCTACACTTGAAACATTCTCTATTACCTTTTAGACAATCTCCACCATGCTTCTTTCCACACTTTGAGCATAAAGAAACATTCACCTTATTTTCACCATTGTTCTGAGGTTTTTTCTTGAACTTTATCTTTCATTTCTTGTCAAATCCATGAGATGGATATGTTACACCAACTTCCAGTTCTACCTTTATAGCACAATGCACAATTTCTTCATAGCTACTGAAGTCTCTTATAGCTAATGCCCTTTGAAAACTTGGTTTTAAGCCACTGAAAAATCGATCAGCTTTAATTTCAGGTTGGATGATAAAACTGGATGCATACCTTTCAAGTCTTGTAAAATTCGCTTCGTATATACCAACAAATTCATCATCCTTCTACTTAAGCTCAAGGAACTCCTTTTCCATCTTTGTTTGAAGAATACGAGGGAAGTACTTACTGAAAAAAAAAGTTCTTGAACTCATCTCATTCCATGGATTCAATTTCATCTTGGGGCCTTGTATTGTTAATTAGAGTCCACCACTGGTCTGCTTCACCTTATAAACGGTAAACAACTAGAATGACTTTATCATGTTCTGAACAGTGAAGTATGGAAAATATCTTTTCAATGGTACTGATCCATTGTTCAGCAACAAGTGGATCAGAAGACCCATTAAAATAAGGTGGGCGTTGCCTCATGAAGGAATCAATAGAATATTGTTCCCTTATCTGATCATCTGGAAATCCAGAATGATTCATAGCTTGTGTAAGTATAGCAATAAGATTTTGCACTCCATCTCCCATCACATTTGGTTGTTCAGGATGAAAATCATTGCATTGTCCATTACATTGATCAACATGGTTCCTTCGGGTTCCAGCCATCATCTAAAACCCAAAAAGAATAGTATGAGAGGCAAAAATCATGCTAGGGAAAACAACATAATAAAGGGGGAGTACCTTCGATATCTAACATCTTAGGTTTAATTCTAATATCATTACCTTAATTCAAGTACTATAACCTATACTTAAACTTAATCTAAGGGACATCCCTATACATACCTTATAAATATCTCTAGGGATCTCACTAAAGTTTTCGTATCCTAGTTTCCAAAGGTTAACTAAACCTTTCCCCTGATACCAACTGAAGAGACCCAAAGCTTGACGTACATGTACAGTACATTACTTTTGCGGAATAATTAATACATAACAAAAATAGACACACAAGGACCTTAATAGTTTAGTGTCTTTGGAAACTCAGAATATAATCTTCTAATCTTGGTGAAAGATCTTCAACATCTCTGATAAAGATCTTCCTTTTTTTCTTACCTAAAACCTTTCTTTATATCATTGGGAAAAGAAATCATATAAAGGGTGATCTCAAATTCTCAGTAAGGGTAAGTATGGAGAAAAATAAAACAAACCATATACATTTTAACTTCAAAACATGAACATAATATTTAAACATCAAAATCTTGAGCAATGACATAAAATATGGCAGTACGTAAGTCATAGATCATAAAGAAACATTAATCCTGATAAAATATCATGAGATAAAACATGTAATTGTGGCAACCATTATGCACATGTTATGATTTTCATAGTAGCCAAGACATTGCTACCAAGACCATCTTAGTGGACAAAGTCCCATTCTGAATCGAGTTCACTCCTCGTTTCAATCCTGTAACACTGAACCAGATTAACTTACCATTCCAGCCATGTCTATATCATGAGATATAAATATTTACCCAATTCATTGGAGGGAGATATAGGTATCACCCATCTCATAATGAAATCATTCTTACTTGTGCCAGAAAATAAACTTAAAACATTCATCATAATCCAAAGAATAAAATGAGTTTCATAAACATCATCCCATCATCACATAATCCATATAAAACAAATGGATATTTCATCATAAGAAAAGTAAAACCATGTAAATCATAGAGACATTATACTTGAAACATACACATATGAAATAATGTCATCTTAGATAGAAAATGTTTTTGATGAAACACTTGAAATGAATTCTTGAGGAAAATATCCTTTATTCTTCAAAATCATTTTCTTTTCACAAAATTCCATGCAATTTTAAAAGAAAAGTATTTTGTTGAAAATAGTCATAAAATATTGTATATTAAGCTTCATGAAAATGAGGCGTTATGAAACCATAAAAATCTATTCACCCCGTATAAGTTAAAAATAACATTCTTCTCGTACTTTTGTCGGAAAAGTCAAAAAGTTCCCCGTGTGGTAAAAAAAAGTAAGATTCCTTTCATAACATGTGGTAAATTTCAAAAATGGGTAAAAATGACTTTAAAAATACATGAAAACATTTTTAGAAAACATGGGCATGGATGATAACAATAACCCCAGTAAATACTTATGAATAACAATCTCGGATAAGAACGAGATTGGAATAGTTATCCCTTACCTTATGTCTGATATGCTTTGTATGTATCCAAACCTCCTATATAATGATTTAAATAATGTAATTAACTTATTAAATAATCATATTCATTGTTATTATATCATATATGGTTCACTTAGGTATTTATATTACCCGTTCATTTGTCAATTCCATGTTAAAGTAGGGTTTTTGGTAAAATCTTTTCATTTATCATACGTGTTTGGACTTGTTGTTCTTGATATTATTATTAATTATATCATGATTTACTTACTTCCATAATGTAAAACATGATTTATATATCATATATATTCAATATATATATATAATAGATAGATAAATGAAATGAAACACACCGTTCATGGAGACAGTAGGTCGTACGTACGCATGAACGTTGTTTTCCTTTCCTTATTGACTTGAATGGAAGTAAGTAGATGACATATATATATATATAAATAAATATAGTATCGCGTCGTGGAGACGATAATCCGTACGTACGCACAAGCGATGATATCGTTCCCATAATTATTGAATTGAATTGGAGTGGATGATATAATATCTCAGAATCATTATGTTGTTATAATAACTATATATAGTTATTATTTACACCATTATACCCATCCATGTAAGGTGGTGTTGGAAAAACAGATTACACCACAGCGTGGAGACGGTATTCCGTACGTACGCACGCACAGTGATTTAGTTTTCCATAGGATGAATATAAGGTGAAATGGGGTTGTTTAAAATTTATAATAACATATCAGTATGTAAGTGATACTTATGTTATTACTTTATAATGAAACAACTAAATAAGAAGAAGTTGAAGAAGAAGGAAACATGAAAGAATCGATAGAAGAGATTACCTCTTCCTCGACGCACCTCCTTTAAACTTCTTCTTAGGGCACTAGAGTTGGTCTTTTGAGAAGACCAGAACTTCTATGATATAACTAGAGATGTTTAGAATAGTAATTTTCAGGGGTTTCCCAAGATTAAAGGCTCAAAAGGGTGTGAAGAGAAGAGGGAAGGGGTTCCTTTTTTTTAAGGGAGGAGAGGGGCACCTTTGGAAAAACTTAAAATATTATTTTATAATAAAGTCATATTCGGTTTATAATAGCTCAAAATTGATTTATTTCAATTCTAAAGTTGGTATGGGTATAAATCCTTTCAACCAATAGGTTTTAGACAAGTTTAGGTTACTATTTTAACCTTATCATTTAGATTTAACTCTAAGTTAAATAATTTATCTTTTACCGTGTCTTTTTGTTTTCTTTCACTATATGGTTAATAAACATACTATAACAAGCCAAAATAACCCCAAGTGGTTCATTATTAATATATATAACCTTATCTAAGTCATTTGGCCGAACCTTGGATTTTTGGGAATAGAATAACAATTAATAATATAATATTTGTTTTAAAAACTGTTTTATGTCAATTTTGACACTATTTGGTACTTGATTTTTGTGAAAATCATAACAGCATGGTTAGTTCGAAAAAAGTTAATTAAATCAATAATAACATGTAATATGAACCTATAAAATTAGTTTAATTCATAAAAAGTCTAAAATTACATTTATTTGGGTATTTATAACATCAATTATGTTAATATTTCATTAATAAGGTAATTATTGCATCATCATTGTGTCATAAATAAATTAAATTATTTAATGTCTAAAAATTATAAATAAAATACCATTATATAGGAAATATTTTTAGATTTCTAATGAATATTTATAGTCGAATTTATCTTATTTATAACCCTATATTAAAAATGTTTTAATTATTAAACTTTGATTTTAACCATTTTAACTCTTCTTAAAATAAAATAATAATAAATGTCATAATCTAATCCAAGTGGACCTAAAGGGTAATATTTTATTCCTAAGGTTGTTTTTGTTGGAATTATTCAATAGAATTAGGACATGTGTTAGGGTAATAGTAATATCATTTTTACCCTTAATTACCCTATTTACTTTTAACCGTGGAAAATAAAAGTAAAAAGTTACTATTCACCAAAAAATATATTTATCTTATTAAACCATATTTTAATCCTTGATATTAACCGTGTCTCTCGTATTTTTGAAATTCCACTCACAGAAGCGGTAAAATTAAGTTTTATGTAAATTTTCAAATTCTCCCAGGAGGTGGGTAAAAGACGGTGAAAAGTTCAACAAAATTTTTATATATCTAAAATTATTATAAAATGACTCTAATGAATTACATTGAACTTATATAGGTATTATGTATCAATTTTGACCTAAAATAAATTTAAATAAAATAAATAATTATTTAAATAAATAGTCGGTTTTTAAATTGTAACCTAGTGTTTTCACTATTCATCAAAAATTGAAAGTTTTCAGAAAAATACCAAAAATTCACCCTTGGCTAATTTCGATATTCCAAATCCAAAAATGAAGTCCATTTTGAATGTTAAAATTTATAAAATTTCAAAAAGTGGGTATTACTATTCATAACGGCTAGTTTATATAATATATCGTTGTTTAGTGAAACTCGGTATTACGTACAACACACGCTATCATGGAAGGTCACGATTACATGTAATGAAAGTCAAGTCATGGATGCGTGTAGTGCAAGCTCCTTTTGGTGTAGCGTACAACACAAGACATCAATAAAATTAAAAATAATATTTTTCATAAAATCTCGGGGTGTTACAACGGGAACTGCCATGACCTTATCAATGCAACAAATACTCAAGGACATTATTACATCATAGTCATATAGAACAATGAACAATATGTAATAATACATTAAATATCCATATAATCAAAGTAAAAAAAGTTGTTTTTAGGACACCAACTCTTACACAATCTTGGGGTCTGTGTTTGTCAACGCAAATGTATGATGCACACTCAGTATCTAATACCCATGAGTCAGAGTTTGTGGAATCAGTTTCTATAACATTCACATTTAGATGCTCCAAATGCTTCTCTGTGATAACACTTTTCAACCCTAGATACCAATGTCTAACTATTTTATTGGTCATACCTATAAGTGGTCTCAAAATTATTATCATGAAGTGTGCCAAAATCTACAACAAGGCATGTTTGTGAATGATTATCGTATTTTATATCTTTTCATCAAGGAATTTTAATGAAAGTGATCCTACAAAAAATGATGACTTCGTACATCATATCCATTTAGTGAACCAAGATCCATATTTCACTAAACAATTAGTCTGCTTTAGCATTCATCTCACCACTTAGAGATGTCATGAATTGAATTCTTTCTTGGGTAAAGTATCTATGGGAATAAGGACTTGGGGTCGGACTACCTACTGACTAGAGATTTATGTCTCGTGTTCATATACCCTGTGCATACGAAGCATTCATACACACACACACACACACACAGAGATATATATATAGATATATAACTTCTAATTTTTGGTGAGTAACACAAACTTGTGGTTTGTGTATAGAGTTACATGTCAATATGGTTTGGACATATTGATTTGTTGGATGAATAAAGATTCAAAAACTAAATCGTTAGAAGCATGCCTACACAAGGGAATAAATATGAGATATGATTATGATATTAAATCTCCTTCAAATACTAAGTGTATGATTCCTCCCAAAGCATCACCTATTAAGACCTCAATCATCCAACTAAGTAGGTCATGTTAAAGTTGGGTGGCCCTGGATTATCTCATGTAAGGCAAGAAAACAATATGAAACTTTGGATTGTCATATTGGGTGGGTCATGCTAAAGTTAGGTGCTTCTGGATTGTCCTTTGTTAGGTTTTTTTTTGCATTTTCTTTGGGTTACACTAGCTGGGAGACCCTGATCGGATTAGGTTTCCATAAGAATAAGGTTGAGTTTATCCATATGATGGATTGGGAAAAGAGATTTATATTCAACTATCCAAGAGTCATGTATGATATAATTGGGATGATGTCCTAAATAAATATCTAAGTGAGGGTAAAAATACTAAAACAACCCAGATCATAGTGAAATATGGATGTTGGCCCACTAATGGATATGATAGATTTTAAAAGGGGTCATCATTTTAGTGAAATCCAATTTAATAAAATTCATTATTAAATGGTTAATAAAATATGATACTCATATGATAAAAGTGTTTCTTTTAGTAGATGAATAACATCATCATCAACAATCTGAACTTTGAGATTAATATTTGGAAAGAGAAGCTTAATGTTAGATACTCCTAAGACTGGTAGCTTAAGAAAAGTTCTTAAGCATGACTCGTGATTTAAGAAAAGTTCTTAAGGAAAATTTTATGTGCCATAAGAATTTATTCTTGAATAAACCAATAGTTGAATTTGTTTAATAGGTGAATATATATGATTATAAAGCATAGAATGAGTCACTTAATGTTTGAAAGGCATTAGATGCTAAATTACCAATGGAATCTTAGTCTCCACTCATATACTCAATATGATCGGGTGCATCAATGATTTAAGTAATTTTAGTATCACATACTCGATATGATTGGGTATGTCAAGTGATATTCAATATGATTTAATATATTAATGACTCGGTGAAACTAAAGTCTTCCTTGAAGATTTATTGGCTATATAATTCAATTATATTATTCTAACTCATATATGATATCAACTTTATGTTTTACAAAAGTTTTAAATATACAGAAAGGTCAAAATATGAGAAATAATTGAAGATTAAAGCTTGAAGGTTGCTTTCAAGTAATGGAGAAATAAAGTTTCTATATTGATAACTTGGATGCTTCAAGCTTGGATTTTTTTCGTAAGAGGTGTATTTTTATCTCATTTAGCTCTTAAGTGGATCATATAAACAAAATTGATATGGGTGTTTTTAATACACATAGTTTATGATTTGTTCAATTCTATAACATGTTTTAAGGGAGACTAAAAATGGCTTGTTTTGGTTAGGGAGTTCATCCTATTATCATTGATGAAAGTGTTCCAAAAAAATGAATGAATTCAAGAAAAGTTTACCAAATGTTCTTAAAGTGTTGGGGATCAATGAACTAGACATGTGATGTCTAGATTTAGGCATTATGTTGATTATGAAGGTGGGTAAAAGTTCAAACTAGAATAAGTAAAGTTAGTTTAAGAAGTTAAACAAATGAATCCACCAGAATTCGGTCAAGGTCATTGAAACCTAGGGTTGTTGGGGAGAAGGAGTAATAATTCCATATGTTGGATTATCAAGATACCTGAATGAGTTTTAGGAAACTCCATGGAATGTCCATGTTAGGTATAGGTGTTATAGAAATCGATTATTTAATTTTTAAGGTTACGTGATACCGAATATATATGTTATAAGTGTTGTAAATATACAGGATTACAAAATAAATGAATAATTGATTGAACTTATAGTTTACATTCATATTCTCAAGCAAAGAGTTGTTACATCAAACTTGAATGTAATGATATGTATCATGCTCCAATGAATCTAATTAAAGGATGTGTATCTTCATCTCATGTCTTTTATATGATAAGAGAAGTGGTTCAACAACAAAGGGTTGTTGTGATCAAAGTTTATATTTTGTATACATGGTTTAAGATTCATGAGATTCTATAGCATACTTGAAATTAAGATAAGGTTAAAAGTGTTTATCCATCTATTTGTTAAAATATAAAGGAGTATGATTGTGTCGCCCATCAGTGGCGTATCTTAGAGAATTATCTTATTTTCGAGAAGAATGCTTCAAACACATAGAATACCATATATGAAATGGTACAAATAGTTTAATTGTTAAATAGTATAGTTAATAGTAAATAAGTTTATTTTCTAAACACAATGTAGTTTGTGTATCATAGCAAGATATTCTGAAAAGAATATGGTGACTAAGATGTTTGTGGGGGTATGTTTAAACTTAGAGAAGCTTAAAGTTTACAAATAAAGGATTACATCAGTCTAAAGTTAAAGTGTTTTCCACTTAATATCCTAGAGTGTTTAGGATATGTGATGGTAAAGAAAAATATGAAGTGTTACATTTAGTTTCTATTTAGAAAGTGAGTATCATTATTTCCTAATAGATTATATTGATCTAATATTAAAGTGACTTGACACTTAATATCTTAAAGAGTTAAGGATATATTATGATAAAGGAAAAATGTAAAGAGTTACATTTGGTTATCATGAATACGTGAACATCAATTTTTCGTAAAGGATTATACCAGTCGAAGGCTGTTGTATTTTTTACTTAATATCCTAAAAGAGTTTTAGGATATGTCATGGTAAAGAAAAATTTAAAGAGTTACATTTAATTTCCATGAGAAAGTGAATATCACTATTTCCATAAGGTTTATGCCGGTCAATATTAAAAAAAGTGAATTACACTTTATCTTCCAAGGGTTTAGAGTATCACTACTCTAAATATGGTCTTTATCAGTGCTAGAAAAATGCATTTACAACGCTAAAAAATCACTAATAATCACAGTGAAGATAAAGGGGGGGGGGTCCCCTTTAACAATGCTAAAAAAGCACTGATAAATGGGTCCTTTATCAGCACTTTTTTTAGCGCTGATAAAAGTTAAAAAACATAAAATAAAATAAAATAAAAAACTGCATATCGGGGAGGGGCTTAAATAGCACTTAAAGCCCCTTTTAACAGCACCCCCACCCCCAGACCGCATGCCCCAACCACCCCCCAGCCCACACGCCCCAACCGCCACCCCACCCCCCTTAAAAGTGCTAACAACAATTCCACCCACGTGTGCGACCTACCTCCCCCTGGATTCGAACCCAAGACCTCTTTCTTGGGCACCTAAGCATTTACCACTCCGCCATATTGCTTTGCTCTCCATTTAATAATATACCTATTTATTTATATATATATTTAGTTATACTTACTCATATATTAATATATATTTATATTAACATATATATATATATATATTTATTTATTTATAATATATATATATTTTTGTATATTAATATATATATATGTGTGTATGCATATATACATATATAGTTATATTTATATATTTATATATTTATTCGTATACTAATATATATTTATATCTATTTATTTATATATATTTATATTTTTTATCTGTATATTTATTTGTATATTAATATATATTTATAAGATCATTTTTAAATACATTTATAAAATATGATTTTTTGTGTGTGTTTATAAATAAATAAATACATATATAACGCACACACACACACATATTGTATGTGTATCTGTAATTATAATTATACATATTTATATATATTTACAAATAATATATATTAATATGTATATACATATGTTTAGAATATATAGATAACATATATCAGTTTATCAATATAGACACACACAAATACATACACACACACACACATCATATAAGTATATAAATATTAATATATTTGTATTTTAAATAAAATGGATATTGGTTTTTTATTTAGATAAGCCTTATATATTGAGAAATATACTTTATATGTAAATATATTAAATTATTTATTTATAAAATTAAATTTTTATGGGTGAATATATAAAAAATATGTATATATTGTTATATAATTGATTATAAATAACAATGAATTGTTAAAAATGAAAAAAAATTCAAATCCATAATATCAATATAAATGTAACCCCTTGGAATAAATTTAGTTCTCAGCGAAAAAGGTCAAAAAGACCCCTGAAACGAGGCTGAAATTCCATTGAATGTTACAAAATTTGGGTATCCTGACTAAAAACTCACTTTTGGAGGTCTTTTTGGGCCTTTTTTGCCTCGAAAAATGTGACAGAAGGCTTCCTTAGATCACTAGCTTGTAGAACTCTTCGCAGGCTTCGATTTGATATGCAGTAGAGCTCAAACTAACACCTGGATCAAAAGTTATGGTCGTTTGAAGTTTGAGTTACGTTTTCAACTTATTTTAGATCTTTTATTAATTTTTTGACTTTTTGTGTCTTCAAATTGTTATTAAATGATTATTAGTCGATGATAATTAGAAAATTTTTAATTAATAATTTTTTTAAGTGGAAATGTTTATTTATAGTTATCTAAAACATATTTAAAAAATATATATTATATTTATATCAATAAAAATATACTTATATATTTATATATCAATATATTATTTTTTATGATTTTTTAAATATACTCTTTATTAGCGCTAGGAAAAAAACGCTGATAAAGCCCCCTCTTAATCAGCGCTACTAAAAAAATGCTGATAAAAGGGGCCCCTTTAACAGCGCTAACAAAAGTGATGTTAAAGGTTGACGTTGCAGAAACCCAGTTTTGTGGTAGTGTATGGAGGTAAAGAAAAATGTAAAGAGTTACATTAGTTACAATAATAATGTAAATATCTCTTTATTTTGTAAGGATTTAGGATGTACCGGTAAAGTACTAATGTAAATGTTTGTATTATTTGAAAAAAAAATCAAAGAAATTTTTTGATGGAAAGAGTCCAAAGGATGATGATAATGCACTTAGAAAGAGTTCTAATTAGACAACAAAAGTTGGCATCATAACATTTGATGTTATAAAGTTAAGAAGTTTGAATATTTTCGAAGAGTTGAACATTGGGAATATGATTCCTAAATCTCACCATTATTCAAAATTTTCTTACTTCATGAATGATTCTCACTAAAGAGTTAGTTGGAGGGTTTTATCAGATTCTCGCATAAAGATGTGACTACCTATAATGTAATGAGTTAGAAAAACCCCTTAAAAGCGTAGCATGGATAAGGCTGATGTGACTGTTTATCATATATGATATGATAGATATGTTCCTATGTTAGGTATATTAAATATTCTTAAAATATTTTATGGATATAAAATGTATCATTTATTAGGCAATCTTCACTTCATCATTCTTTCACGCTAGTGGCATAAATGTATATATAGATATATATTTCGGGAACTGTAATGATAATTAACCTCTCAAAGTATGACTTTCAGTGATGCCTAACTGGTGTTTATCATGGAGTATAATAAGTTATAATGAAATGTTGAGGTTAGTGTGAGTATGATTCTTGTATAGAGATACAAAACATGCTCCTGGGACACAAAACAAAGAATAAGATTATTTATTTGCATTGGATGACCCACTAAGCATACCGCAGAGTGTCATACAAATGTCATTGGTATTCTGGGGGTGCATGGATCATATTTGAGTCTCCACTACGTGAGGTTGGCGAGATACCTAACATGAGAATCTCCATACTTTGATACTCTACTTACGCAAGTCTATATATTGACTTATCTAATATGGGGGGTGGTTGAGTACGTTGTTGATCATGTCGTCGATCGGAGCTCGACCATGATGTGATTTTTTCTCTCGTATGACGGGTATGACATATGGGCCCTCTATTGAGACAGACCGTGAAAGTGTACGACTACACCTAGATATTATATATCTATCTGGATAAGGGACATGTGATGTGCTTATCCATAAGGGTGAATGACATGTGATGTATTCACCGAATAATTTAGTCTATGCTTTGAGAGTTGAGAATGTTTCTGCAAGCTTTATGAGATTGACATAACTCGTGTCCCTCTATGTCTCATGGTTGCTCGATGTCTTGAATAAAGAGAAGATGTGAGAATGCACGTTTGCATATGATGCAGGTTGGTAGACACAAGTATAGAGATGCATGTGTTTGATGAAGATCACACGAAATCCCTTTATAGCTTAAGGAGCATCGATGCTTTTCTAGAGGCCGCTCTTTGCTTACAATTATGAATCTGGTAATTTGTATTTATTGTCAATGCTATAATGGCTCATGGGGTCACACTTTACGGTTGGCTGGATGGGGATTTAGTTTGACTCAAAGAGCTGCACTAAACATGTTTTAGGGTTAATTTAAAATAGTTTTGGATGAGTATTCACAAGGTATTACATATTATGTGATACAATGTGAAGTTAATGATAACTTTACAAAAATGTTTAGGATGACATCCATAAGGAATTTTGGATGTGATTTCATGAGTTACTGCATATGATACAATACAAGGTGAAATGACATGAAGTCTTTTAGGCTTAAGGGTGGGATATTGAAGGAGGTATGCCCAAAAGTGATGTATGTATATGATATATTTTATGGGTTGAACTGTATTACATGCAAATTATGATATGCATGCAAATTATTACATGCAAATTATTGATGAAAAATTGATATATATATATATATATATATATATATACACACATATATATTTACATTTATATATTAAATTACCTAATGATACATTTTTAGTGACATTAACTAGGTAAAAAAGAAAAAGAAAACCACGATACTCATTCCATATATAGGCAATGTGATTTATTCCAATTTTCTTTTATTTCATTTTTTTGAATTGATTTTATTTTCTTTCATTTAAGCGTGTTATACTCAAAATCTTTGGAAGATGTTATATAGTTAACAACTGACCCTCCCCTCTCCCATGGAGACCACGCTTCCCTATCACCTTGAAACCTAGGGCCGCTTCCTCAGCCGCTGAAGCCGCGGGATAGGACGCCTCCCTCACCCACCTAAGCCTTCCCACGCCTCCCTCTCCCGCCGAAGCCTTCCGATCTGACCCGTCCCTCTCCCGCTGAAATGAAGCCGCTCGACCCCTCCCTTTCTCCCTAAGCTACTCGAATCCAACTGCTGCAAGCTGCTGCAAACTCTACTCCAAAGACTCCAATGGTCGGTCAGTCGTTCGTGAAGTGCTGATCATGGGATTTTCAAATATCAGGGATCTTTTGGGAGCATTGAGTCCATCTATGGACTTTTTTTTTGCAATGGAAACATCCGTTGATCAATTGAAACAGGCAACGCTGATGTTTTAGTAATGGAGATATCTGTTGGTCAATTGAAATGGCGAGTCAGTGATTTCCACCCTGGGGGTGTTGCCGCCATTTCTTTTCCGAAAAATGGTTCATGCTTCTATGCTGCAGGTGCGGATGGGATGGTTTGCAAAATTTGCCCCAGGTCAGGAGATATCCTGGGAAAATTCAAAGCATGTACGAAAGCGATATTCTCTTAGGGAATGTCCCAAGATAGGAAATTGTTGGCAACAACAGCTGCTCAATTGAAAGTTTTCAATTGCTCAAATGAAAAGAAGTTTCAGAAGTTTTCTGGTCACCCTGTGGCTGTTCATGATTTTTGCTAAACATGGGAATCACATCCTCTTATCTTCTGGTGAGAGATATGCTGCAGTTTGGAGGATAAATGGTTGCAAAAAACAGTCATCTAGCTGTGTTCTTGCAATGGAGCATCCTGGTGTCTTCTTTGGATTGCTTTTGCTAGAATGATGGGGGGAATGGATACAGATTTATGTGTTCTAGCCATTTCAGAGATTGGGGTCCCTTACTTATGGCAAGGGACAAATGCGGAGGGATTACGAAATGCTAAACCAACAAAACTCTCATTTTCGCTTCAAGATGAGTTCTATAAGAATCATAAGGGTGCATGGCCTATTATATATGGTGTAAAACTACTAGGCTCGGGCTTTCCATGTGTTCTTGACTTGTGGTTTTTTGGTAAAGCCATTATTTATGCAGCTTTCTGTGCAATTTGGAACTGATGTGATGCTGAGTAGTTCTCAAAATTGAGTCCCGCCATACTAGTTTTGCATATCTAAACAGGTACAAGATTTGCAGGTTTAAATCACAGTGTTAGATCGTGAAAATTATGAATATGCCTTGTTTCTTGTTGCGAAGATTTTTGAAGTTCATGAAAGTAAGATTTTTGATTGTATATCTAAATTAACTATCAATTCTTCATTGTTCAAGAGAATTAATATTGAAGGCGATGTCCCACCAAAGAAGGTGAATACAACTGTTTTTCCATGCCATCAAGTGTGACATTCAAGTTTGTGTAATGGAAAAATAGGAGAAACCCGAGACCCCGAAGGTGTTCTCTCTAAAGGAGCCCTTGGGGTGTTTTTATAACAAATAGTAAAGACCACACCGGACCTCAAGTCCGATGTGGGATGCAGACTCCAACACTCCCCCTCAAGCTAGGTGAACCTAGCTTAAAGAAAAAAAACAAAGCAATCAACAGATTGCAAACACTCCCCCTCAAGATGGACATACCCAGTTTGACGACAAAACAAGGCAAAACAGAATAAAAGATAAAGCTGCAAGACTGATGCTCCCCCTCACGATTGAAGCACCCCCCGCAGAATGATGGATGAATGATGTCGTGGGTGCAGCAGAAGAAACCACATAGACCGGCCAGTTGACAGAGCTCCAGGAATGCCGCACTAGTGGGGCCGGTCGATGAAACGCCGAGAAATCCAAACTAGCACCGGGAAAACCGCACTTGTGGGGCCGACGGTGGGAGGCAGGGATGCCGCAGGAGGTGTTACGAGATCTGGCGGCGCCAACGAGTCCAAATCCTAGACCCCCCCAAGTTGTTCTCTCTAAAGGAGACCTTGGGGTACTTTTATAACAAATATTAAAGACCAGACCAGACCTCAAGTCCGATGTGGGATGCAGACTCCAACAAAGTTATTGAAAGTTATGATGTTTGTGTGGCATTCACGGTCATGCACCAAAAATATGTTATTTCATGGATCTATAGCATATTGCTGAACCATGGTAATCATGTTGAATCTGATGAGTTTGCAAGCAATGCACTTGATAATGTATACAAGAGTTGATGAAAGCTAAAAGCAGACCATGTGGTCTTTGTTACAACTCTCTGGTCGTTTGCATCTCATGACTGCATAGATCAGCAAGACCATCCATAACAAAAATTCTAGCATGAAGAGTCACGACAATAATGGATTTGAATATGAAGGTGATAGTGCATTTGGTGAATTACTTTACGAATTAGAAGATGATAAATTTCAAGGCAATAGTGAAGATAATGAGTAGTTGTGTTTTCACATGTTTTATGCGAGCTAAACATTCTTTATTTGCAATTTTGCTATCCAGTTAGGGTGTAGATTCCAGTATGTGCTGTTTTGGATTTTGAGTTTTGTATTTATTTATATATACTTATTTAGCTGTATTTCTTTTTAGTCTAGTTAAAAAAAACACAATGACAAAATTACATCTAAAAATTATTTATTGCCGATTGCAATGAAAAAAAATCATCAAGAATATGGTCCTTTTTAAATTTTTAGATACAATGGTGAGCGTAGCGCTATCTTGAATAATTTTTTTGGTTATATTTTTTTTTGATATCTAATATGTTGAAGTTAAACTAGTTTTGGGGATATCTGTTCATTATTGATCAGTTATTGGTAAAAATTTAACAATGCATAAAAGGATCACATCCTCCACACATGTTGAACTTTTGAATACCAACCTTATTTTGGGCATTTTATTGGGTAAAAAACAATTTAAGTCTAATATATGAAGATATTTTTTTATCACTTTAAACAATGATTATTACTTTAATTCTATTATTACTAATTTTAAAAATAAATTAATCGCTTATTTTGGTAAATTATTTTTTGAGCCTAAATTGGAGTTTGTTTTCTCAGTTGTCTTTGTTGGTAAAATAGAAAAATAGAAGTCCCTTGATAACATAGAAAAGCCGTGGATGATGGGGATGTGGAGGGGCATGTTGGGTGTGAACCTTGACCACCCATATTGTATACACATTAGAGGATAGTTCGTTAGTAAGGGAAGAACAAGGGAGTTAATGCCGAGGTGGGGTAGTTTTGTAATTGTGCAGTTTATTTTGTTGAGTCGGGGTTATAACTTGAAGGAGAATAAAACCTGGGGTGACATTTGGTTAGCAGCAAGGAGGTGCTGCGCCCAGGCTTGAGATGCGGAGCTCTTCTTAGGAGTGTCGATTGTAATTGTTTTCTCTTATACTATATTTAAATGAATTCTAGGAAGGTTTTTGAATCCCTATCATCTTGGTTGTAATGATCCGACCCACCGAGTAGAGCTCTTCCTAGGAGTGTCGATTGTAATTGTTTTCTCTTTTACTATATTGAAATGAATTCTAGACAGGTCTCTAAATTCCTATCATCTTGTTTGTAATGGCCCGATCCATCGGGGCCCGCTTTGCCGGTGGAAGGCTAAGCTGTCACAACCCCAAGCCTACCTCCATGCAATGTGTAGTGGAATAATAAAAGACAGTAACATCTAGAGTAAAACCATGCATGTAATAACCTCTAGGGAATACGATAGAGTACGATGATATAAACCAAAACGAAAAAGGGCAAAATACAAGTCCAACCAGAAATGAAGTTTCAACCTCACAATTAACTGAAATAAAGAAAGAACCGAGAGAGCACGACTCCTGATCTCCAAGTCCGACCACCTAACGCAATCTATGCACCCGAGTATCACTATGCTTCATCGATGTCACCGCCGATTTTCCTATTACCCTCAAATAAAGTCGACTTCTCCTTTCTTCTTGATTAGAACTCTCTGCCCACGACTTATACAACTGAGTCAACATCATCTTCATATCTTTCATCGTAATCGATAGGTCTGAATCAGTCTCCTCTAAGTTTACTTTGGATGTTTCCACGTTCACCACCTTGGTCTCCATCCTTGTTGACATCCAGCCTCCACCATCATTTTCTCTTAATGAAAGCCCCAAGATGATAGGAATTCAGAGACCTTCTTGAAATTCATTTCAATATATTATAAGAGAAAACAATTACAGTAGACACTCCTAGGGAGAGCTCCGCTCTTCATGTATAGTTTCGCGCCTCCTTGCACCTAACTAACCAAATTTCCCCAAGGATCTATCTCTCCCCGTCAGTAACTCCCCCACTCTTCCCTTACTCTCTTATGACATGTATGGGTGGTCAGGGCTCACACCGAACTTTCCCCTCCTCCAAATTCCCATTATCCAAAGTTTTTCCATGTTATCAAGGGACTTCTCTTTTACTATTTTACCAACAAAGACAACCGAGACAACGAGCTTCAAATTAGGCTCCACAAATAATTTACTAAAAAACGCGATAAATTAATTTATTTTTTAAATGCATAATAATAGAATTAAAGCAATTAGAATTATTTAAAGTGATTAAAAAAAATACCTTCATATATTAGACTGAAATTGTTTTTATCTCAATAAAATACCCAAAGTGAGGTTGGTATACAAAAGTTCAACATATGTGGAGGATATGAATCCTTTATGCATTGTCAAATTTTTACCAGTAAATGTTCAATACAGCACTGATATCAAAAAGACTAGTTGAACTTAAGCATATTTGATTTCAAAGAAACTCAACCAAAATAATTTATTCAGGATAGCATGATGCTCATCCTTAATATCTAGAAATTTAGAAAGGATTATATTCCTGATGATTTTTTTCTTTATTGCAATCACCAAAAAATAATTTTTAGAGGGAACCCTAACATTGTATTTTTTTTAGCTACCCTAAAAAATAATACACTTAAATTGGTGGATATAAATAAATATAAAACTCAAAATTTAAAACAACACATACCTAAATCCGCTTCTTAACTGAACGACAAAACTGAAAATAAAGAATGATTAACTCACATAAAACGTTTTAAAACACACCTACTCATTATCTTTATTATTCTTTTGAGATTTATGATCTTCTAATTTGTAAAGTAATTCACCAACATCATCATCGTCTTCATATTAAAATTTATTACTTTGATGACTCTCCATACTGGAATTTTTGTTATGGGCGATCTTTGCGATCTGTAGAGTCAGAAGATGCAAACAGCCAGAGTTGTAATAAATATTGCCTGACTTGATTTTTGGATTCACAACTCTTCTATAGATTATTAAACACTTTTTTTTTTTCAGATTTATCATGATTACTATGGTTCACCAATATGCTATAAATCTATGGACTAACATACTTTTCAGGACATGACCGTGAATGCCACACAAACATCAAAACTTTCAATAACTTGAATGCCTCACTTGATGACATGTACAAAACAACCGCCTTCACCTTCTTTGGTGGGATGTCATCTTCAAGATTAATTCCCTTAATAATTGGGAGTTAATTCAGATATAAAATCAACTTTGCCGCTAATGATTCCTAGAGATCTTGGTCAAGCTCCATGCAAAACTTGAAAAGGTCAGCCTGATCCTCACATGTTCCATTCTTCAAAGAATTAGCAAGGCAGCCATCTGATGCCACTTTATCAGGACCAATGTCTAAACTTTGTAGTGTTTTTTTATTTTCATGAACTTCAAAAATCTTCATAATAGGAAGCAAGACATCTTCAGCATTTTTACGATCTAACACTGTGATTCCAACTTGTAGTGCGCATCCAACGAAAGGTTGTTTGATCTTCTACGAATTCATAATCTCCCAAGGGCTTAAAAGTTCCATCTTCCTCCTTCAAAGTAGAATCAAATATATCAAGCTTTCATTAACCAAGGAGATCAAGACACCGAATCAAGAAAGGCGTGTTCTTCAACGACTTCATCCGCCATCGACATTCTTGTTCACTCTCCTTGGTGCCTCTTTCTCTCCCTCCCTTTAGAACCTTTTTTTCTAAAACCCCTTGGCTCTTGCTTGTTATCATTCTATCTTTCTCTATTTCCATCTTGATTTAATTTCTTCGAGAGAGTGATGATCGTGCATTGTAAAGGGCTTGCAATTAAGCAAGTCATCTGTTTAAACCAAGGGTTTTTGGTTTTTGGTTCTCCCTTCGAACAAGGGATTGAGGTTCTTCTTATTCCGTTAAAAGAAAGGGTTTTTGAGGTTTTTGGTTTCCGTTGAAAACAAGTGTTTTTGGTTTCTTGGTTCCCGTTCAGACCATGGGGTTTATTATATTGAACCTCACGATTGTTCTCGTGGGGAGGAGATGTAGGGGTACCTTCATGTACTATTGCCAAACTTCTTTACCAAATTGCCTGTTTCCTTTTACATACCACATTTTACTTTTCCGCAACGTTTTCACATTATTGCCTTATTATTTCCGTTATGCTTTACTTTGCTTAATTTCAATTGATTGTATTGCATTGTCGTATCTTTTATTGCATCGATTTATTTATTCACTTTATTTTTTAAAAGGTTAATTCACCCCCTCTTGCCAATTTCTCATCTCCGACCCAGATTTGGTATCTCAAAGGGTTCTATGATTTTATTTCAAAATCTCTTTTGGAAAATCCTTTTTTATTCTTGTTTTTCCAAAATTGTTTTTGATTTTCGAATCTTAACCGATTTTCAATATTCAATTTTAAATTTACGTCTACTTCTTCTACCCATGCTCCTTTGATGGTTCAAATTATTCATATTGGAAAACTCGCATGTCTATTTTCCTTTAAAGTATTGGTTGTCCTCTTTGGAATATGGTTATGCATGGTTATTGATAAAGATTTTGCAAGTCGGGGACAACTAAGGACAACACAGCTAGGAAGACTCCCTAAAAGGGGGCACCTGATGTTTCAGAAACGTCGGGAGCAACGAAGCAAAGAACGAATCACATAAGAGTAAAAGGGGAAAAAAGAACAAGGACACAAGGATTTACGTGGTTCAGGAATAATTCCTATATCCACGGAGAGACAGAATAACTTCACTATGAAAAATATGGGGGCACAATTTACCGGAGTTTCTCACACAATGAAACCCTAGCTCGAAAATTGGCTAAAGTAGAGGACAGAACACTATTCCACCAACCTTAGAAAGTCTGCATCGCTACAGTGAAAGGAAGCCACTAAAGTCAAGAGTGCTATAATGGTTGTTGGTTGGAAGTCCGCATCGCTACATTGTTTGGTGTGCAGTACGGGCCACAAGCATTCGGCCCAACCAGATCGGGCTACACCAATCCAACACCTTAGTCATTACATAGTGTTTTTTTGTACATTCTAGAGTGTTCTTCTCTCATCCGCTGTATTTCTGTTTGTAATTCTGCTTGTATTTCAAAGAACATCTCTGGTCCATCAGATACTGAACAAATCAAAAGTCACTCTCGCTCAGGATTGTATGGTGGGAGTCGCAGTACACTAGTTCAAAATTATGGTGGAATTTTATTTGGAATTGACATGGTTAGCGTTTAAAGTAGAACTAATGGAGTGATTTGATGGGTTGGAAGATCGGAATCCGTACACAGAAATGGTGGATACTTCTAGCGACACCCGCCTCCCAGTAATCATGGATGTATCAGGTGTGCTGTTGGACGATGATGGTGACTTAAAAATTTCAGACAAGAGGGTGCCGCTGCGGGTGATACTTCCACTTTTGCTGCTAATTGCGCCGCACGAGGTGAAATGCGCAGCGTAAGAAGTTGGCAACGTCGATGGCGAAACACGGACACCGGGCCACATTGAAGCTAGGTTCTTGGGCCGACGCGTGGGTGACACGTGGAGCCGCACAAGGAGCCGCACGAGGAGAACACAACTACTGATGGCAACACTGACGACTTCCCACACCGGGGAGGAGATTTGCTGGATTCATGTGTAGGCAGGGGCAACTTTGCTACGAGATTACCTCAATGGAACCATGTCGAACATTCATCGGGCGGTGCGGTCGCAGACAAAATGTTGCATCGCCTGGAGATGCAGTTGTTACAGAAGCGGAATCCTGAAGTGAGGACCCTACCGGCCCCACCGACAACATATCAACAAACGGTGGCACGATCGGAGGCGGGTGGGGAATTGAAGGCGCTGGGATTGAATACGGAAGCGCCGGTGAATTTCATTTACATCATGCAAGGCAAGCAGTCATTTAGATTTGAGGAGGATGCATGATAGTTTTGGAAGGAGCCACACGTCGAGTCACACATAGTGGTTTGCAGTGAGGGTCAGGGGGAGGGGGCCACACAACTATTTCAATTGGGTTGAGAGCACTTGGAGGGGGACCTCACAACATAGTGGGCAGCAGCAGCACACGCGATTGGTTCAAAATGCGGGAAGGAATATATGGGAGATTGCCAGGAGGGTAAGTGAAGTCAGGGTGCGTTGCCAACAGGAGCTGCAGGCCTATGGAGCAGGGAGAACCATTTGGAAAATTGCTTCACAATTTTGGGGTCTGCAATCGGTTTCTTTTCCTTATCAAGACTGATTTTCAAGGCGCAACAAGTGATAAAGTCCTTGTAACGATCCGGCTCAACGGGGCCCGAATCACGACTACCCCAAGTCGACCTCCAATAGGCTAGGGGTTGGCGATCACCACCGAGTATACATATCACACAAATGGGAGACATGAGCCTAATGTTCCTATACACAAGCACACATCTCTAAACCCATATAATTATGAAATTTAAACAACTGAAACCAATGAATGAATACATCTATGATCCCACAACTCAGAGTACGATGGTAAAGTACTGAAAGTGAAAAAGAGCCAAATACAATTCCAACCAAAAACTGCAGAGTCCAACCTGCTCCAAGGGTGAGGACTACTATAAAATGAAACCACCTGGGAAACACCTCGATCTGTCAACCTAAAGCTACGCTCCACTAGCTCCTTGTCCTCTCAGGACACCGTCAAAAGGGTCGTCGTCTGCATATGACAGAACACATGTAGGCAGAGCCCAATGCCCGGGTGAGCATAAAAATACCCTGTAGGACACCCCCAAAACACTAAACATGAAGGAAAAAGAATAATCAACTCATAACAAAGATATAAAAATCAATGCATAACAAAAAGAACCCAGATATACTCGGAAAGGATACTGCGCCTCCAGTCGGTCACAACCAAACTGCCAGCCACAGAAATCTGCTCGAAGCAATGCTCGTTCTCGAAAAACCAACTTCATGTGCCATGCCGTCATCGAAGACACTCATCGAAGAGTTCATGATCATTGGGCCCCTCCCAAGAAATCTCACTTGTCTCAGAAGACCCCAATACACGGATAGAGAATCACACCTAGGACCGCTGAGGGACACAAAAAACCCAATCTCGATCAACCTACTGTGTAGAGGATCGTAGGCCAACGATACCACGAACCCTATCGATACAACCTGGGTGAGAGTGCAAGTTCCTCCTGATTTCTTCTCCTCATTCCTCCTTTATACTATACAAGTCGCCTCTTCATTTGTTGTATCGGTACCTAACATTTGGTCCGACCCGCTGTCCGCTCCTCCGCTTCACCCGCGATGGCGTGCACTGCCGTGGGTGCACCCTGCAATCCTGTCGACTCCTGTTGTGCTCGGCCGGGCACAACGTGCGCACCTTGAGAATTCTTCTTTTCGCTTTGTGTAAATGCACGTTCCTTTGCTTGCACCAGTATGTCGGTGCGCACTCTACCGTCTCTCTTTTCGATAAACAACGCACCAAACCGACTTTGCTTGGAGAAGGCGTGCTCGACACAAACCTCGGTAATCCTCTCCCTCCTCGGACGTGTGCCCTTCCATTGACCAACTGTGCGAAGGAGGCGTGCACGACTTTTCTTCGTGCAAATGAGTCGCAGTGTTGAGAAGCCCGACTGCCCTCCGCCGCGCCACGCCCTGCTGCGCCCTGTTGGTGCGCACCCCGCTACAAGGGAACACAGAAAGACGAAAAAAAAAGAAAAGGAAAAAATAAAGAGGGTGCTCAATTTTTCTTTTGGCCAGGCTGGATGCAGATAGTGCCGAACGCACATAACGACATCCGCACTGTTATTCCACACCAGGACGAAGTCGACTAGCAGCTCGATCGACTCGAAGATTTATTGGAAACCTGAGGACCAGAGCAAGCGGTCTTCCGATAGTATCTGGTGCACGACATTGCTAAGCTCACCAAGACAGTCTCCGGCTTGGTCCGCCGCCTGGACAAGACCGCACAACCAAATGAGGCGCGCCCATCACTAACGATTGAGGTCTCTTCCTCGTGCACGTAGTAGTTGGAGAGACCCCCTGTGCTCGACCGAGAGGATGGTGTAGCTACATTCACTTAACACATTGGCCCAGGGTAATAGTCTCCTGCTCAGCGGGTGGAGCTCCCGGTTTTTGCTGGCACGGGATCCAACAGGTTGGATCGTGCGTGCTAAGATGTTTTTTTATATTCACCAGACTACCGAAGGTGAAAAAATATTCCTGAATCAATTAAGTATAGAGGACATCTCTATTCACTGGTTTACAATTTTGGTCGAGGTGTATCCAACTTTAATGTGGACAATGTTCAAAGAGGAGCCGATCGAACGTTTCAACGACTTGGAAATTCAAAACCCCTACAAAGAGCTTGCAGAACTCTAGTAGCAGGGACTAGTCTAAGATTATATTAAGCAGTTTGAGTATCTAACGTTCTTGCTACCTCACCAACCTGAGGCCCAGTATGTCGGTTATTTCCTGCATGGCTTGAGCGACGATATTCAAAGTTGGGGTCGCATTCACGACCCACTGACCCGATTTCACGCCATGTACTTTGCTCGAAATGTGGATCTCGCTATCACGGGATGCTAGAGTTCTCTATTCCACGGAGGAGGGTCCCGCAAATTCACTATGTTCTGTGAGTCTAAACCGTGGCATCCTCCAATCCGCTCGGGACCCCACCAAACTGATATGGCTTTCCTCCCAACCAGTGAAACACAAAGAGGCCGTTGGGAATGGAGCTTGGCACGATCCTCCCACTCACACCACACCTGACGGGTGAGGTGTTCGACACTTGACCACCTAGGAGTGGGAGGATTGACGCCACATGGGGCTTTGTTTCCGATGCGATCATCTCTATGGGCCCATGCACATGTGTCCCGATCTACACTTGAGGGTGCTATTATTGGGAGAGAACAATGCTGGAAATGACGAAGGGGAAACATAGTGGGGCCTAGAGGCAACCCTCGCATCGTGGAACCTGTTCCCCACATCCAGCCTTGATTACAAGGAATATATTGTTTGGGAAACCTTCGTGGCTCGGGCGGGAGTGCAAGTGCCTCACGATTTCTTCTCATTTTCATTCCTCATACTATACAAGTCGCGTCTTCTTCTGTTGGGTCCCTATCACTTTTGCCCCGCCTTGAGAATCATTCTTGTCCTCAAGATTGTGGAGAAGAAACTGATTATGGTTGGTGACAACCTCTTCTCAAGCAACTTCTTTCACTTGACTCCCCTACCATTGTACAACGGCTTGAAACTGTTGATTATTTCCTAAAAAATCAGAAGTGCTTGCACTGTCATTCAAAACCATGTCCGGAGAACTCTTGGGAAACAAATCTAGTGGGTTGGAATTTGGACTGCTCGTAGGAACAATAGGTTGATCAGCTTGTGTTGAAAAATCTCGAGTCTGGACACTGGTAGGAACTTGTGCGGCAAGTGGAGCTTCAGCTTGCTCAGGATTACTAAAGTATAGATAGTCAGCCGCCCTCCCAGGGTTTCTACAGGCATCACATAGAGCCCGCACCACAGTATTCCTATCCCAACTTCCCCCATCCATGTCATGAAGCTGTTGAATGGAAGCCTCCCAGTCATTCACTTCAATAAGATTTGATGCTGCTTGCCCATAAACATCAGAGTTAGATGAAGCAGATGCCAATGAGGGATTGTTTCCAGCACCGAGTTGCACTTGGCCTGCAACAGGAATTTCAGATGGTATTGATGGTTGCACCGATGAGATGAAGGATCTGCAGATGACACACTTATTTTAGTGCATACATCAGAACGTTAATCTCCATGGAACAAGTTGACTGCAGTTGTTTCCAACTAAAAAACCACTGTCATGGATGAAGTATCATTACATCCGTTGCATGTATTGGACACTGACCCTACGGGTAAGTTATATAACGGTGCTAACCTGATTGATTTGGTTCCCGTGCCCGAGCACATGACATCCTTCACAGCAACCCCAGACGGATTTTCCCTAGGCTAACATGGTCTGGTAGAAAACTGAAACAATGTTCTTTGTTATGTTGGTCCTTCAGAGTAGAACTAAGCACTTGGAACCCGCAATTCACTATGAGTTTGGTGAATGCTGTAATGCGGTTCAGTGCAAAAAAATCCAATTAGCAAGAACAATAGACCTGCCTCCTTCAATTGACAGCTTCGCAACTCCCCTTGCGTCGGTTTGTAACCCGTAACTCTGAGCTTGCCAACAGTATTAGTCGACAACTGCTCACACGGTCCTTCTCCACATATCCCTTCCGTCGCACATAGATAGTTCAGCGCCTTGAACAAATTGCATTATACACAGTTGTGGTCAAATTATCCATCTGGATCACACCTTTCCGCTGCTCCGTCGATTCCTCCCTAATCACCAAAGGCTGCACAAAATTCTGACATTGAAAAAGTGTAGTTGACTCACATTGCACACTATCGGTAATATTCACCGCCAAAACTGCATCTCACCCCTACGTCTTCAACGCACTAGGTACCGCAACCAGTGCCTCTCCTTGTTGCGCCATCATCTCCCGACAGTGCATTTCCCCAACTATTTTTAACGAAGAATCTTCTTCCCTCGGCTGTTTAACTTGCTATAGCGGCATCTTTTTTTCTACGTCGAAGCTCTCCATGTACGATCCCTTCACTGTTTTTTGTCGTTTGTTTTTCTCCTGGTAGCAACATCTTCTCCATGCGGCGGGCCAAGTCTCACCTGTTGCGCGTGGATTACCGGTTTTGGGTGAGTTCATCCCTTTTGGACATCAGAGTAGGCATACCTACTTTGAAATATCCCATGCATGAGTCCCTCCCTCCAAGCCGCACCTGACTTACCGGTTTTGCAGCATCCCTTGCGTCACACCCCTATATTGCACCATACGTCGTGGGTTACGTCTCTGGTAGCGCGATCATCCACAGAGACAGAGTTACCTCCTGCTGTGATATCATCTTTTCAAGGGGAAGCTTCAGTCCTGAGAGAACCTTCAGGAATTCAAACCGCTCCCTTTCCAGTCGGATCGATGTTGTAACATGTCGCCCCAACTCATTGGCTTGAGAAAAGACAGAGTGTCACTAACCTTAGGTGACATCCCCAAGACACCAAAGACCGTTAATAAATGTCAAGGGATTAGAAGATCATTGGAGAACGATTTCTCTTTCAAAGATAAGACAACCAGACAAGACAGAATACCAACATCTAAACCACTATATGATTGTGTAGGTTTCAAATTCCCCTTACCTCAATGTGAGGCGGGGACATTCTTTTATAGATGAGTAAAATGAAATACATGGTGGATTATTCTGATGTGGGACTTGAAAATACCCAATATAATAAAACAGGGTTTAACACTCCCCCTCAAGCTGGACATGCCCAGCTTGGAACAAGAGTCCCACAAAAGAAAGATGACAGTAAATAAGACCGTACACACTCCCCCTCCAACTGGGCTGCTGATGCTGTTGATACCCAACTTGGTACTGAGAGTCCAGACGAGCTCCCGGGAGGCCTTTTGTGAAGATATCAGCCAACTGATCCGTCGTCGGAATGTGACCGAAACTGATATGGTTATGCTCAAGATGATGGCGAAGAAAGTGACAGTCCACCTCGCTATGCTTTGTCCGTTCATGGAAGACGGGATTCAAAACAATCTTCATGCCCACCTGATTGTCACACCAGATATGAGCAGAGGTCTGCGGTAGGAAGCCAAACTCATGGAGGAGATGACAAAACCAGATAATCTCAGTGGTTACCGTGATCATGAAATGGTATACAACTTCTGCACTAGATCTGGAGACGACAGTCTGCTTCTTCCTGTGCCAAGAGATGAGGTCACCTGCCAAGAAAACGGCATACCGAGAATTAGACTTGGTGGTAGCAAGACAACCAGCATAGTTAGCATCACAAAAGCTCTTAATATTGAGATGAGCATGAAGAGAATACTGAAGACCACAGGCAGCGTCTTTCTTGATGTGTTTGACAATGCGGAGGACAACATCCCACTGAGATTTGGTCAGATGCTTCATGACTATTGCCCGACTCAACCTTGCATCATGCAAGACATCCATGGCATATTTCCTTTGGCAGAGAAATATGGTGTCCGTACGAGATACCTCGATGCCAATGAAGTATGTGAGAGGACCAAAATCTTTGGTGTGGAAGTGACTGTGAAGATACCTCTTGAGTTGGGAGATTCTATTGAAGTCGCTCCCTGTGATAATGATATCATCAACATATACCACCAGAAAGATGCAGCCGTTGGACGTCATGTGGTAGAAGATGGTGTGATCCTTCATACTGTGAGAGAGTTCAAAAGCGGTGATGACGGTGCTGAAGCGGCCAAAACAAGCACAAGGAGACTTCTTGAGACCATATGGAGATCAACGAAGTCGGAAAACATGAGAGTCGCCGTGAGAATGGAGAGTTTTCAACAAACGAGATTTCAACAAAGAGGAGACACCAGAGGAGGATGAATGATGAGAGAAAGACAATCATCAATATCTGTGTTTGGATGGGAAAAAAGAAGTGAGAATGGAGAGTTTTCAACAAACGAGACGTCAACAAAGATGATATACCGCCGTAGGTCTGGAGAGAAGCATTGGTATCCATTCTGAGTGCGTGAATAGCTGAGGAATAAATTGCGGAGGGATTTGGGAGAGAGCTTGGTGAGACCGGGATGAGTGTCACGGATTTAAGAGACATCCAAACACACGGAGTGGAAGTGAGTGAGGAGGGAGAGAGGAGAACATAGTCCAAAAAGGAGTCCCCCGAAAGGATAGAAGAAGTAAGACGATTGATGAGATATGTAGCAGTAAGGATGACATATCTTTAAAAGAGAAGGGGCACATGTCGGTGGAAGAGAAGGGCACGAGCAGTTTCCAGAATATGTTGGTGTTTTCGCTCGACTACTCTATGATATCCACCAGCGTGACGACTCCCCGTCCCCTGCAATCCTTGAAGATTTTCTACACGCCTCCAGCCCACGGTGCTTAAGAGCCGCATTCTTCCATATAGCTCATTTTGTGTTGATTCATTTATGGCAATGGCAGCGTGCTGAATTATTCCTTGTGAAATATTAGTTCCTACACTATGCATTATATCTTATATACGACAGACATGACATGAACACGATGTTTCTGTCATACACATAATATAATAATATCATATACAGACTATAAGTGACATGTTAAAGTGATTATGTGGATACAAAATCAAATATCTCATTGATTTGATTTGATTTTTTAGACTTTTATTTATTAGCATTGTGACTTAATTTTGTGCAGGGCCTTTAGATAATCTTGTAATATTTGTTTTCTTTATATATTTTCTATTGTTTTATTTTGTTTGTATAGATAATTTTATGTTCTTTTCTGCATGTTAAGATTCTGTAATTATAGTTAACCAGGTCATGGTGTTGAAAAAACGATGCACATTGGAGTATTTATTTATTTCATTGAATACGCCTTAAAAAAGTATTTTATTGAATATAAATTGAACATATTTTCTATACATTATAATTTACAGAACATTTTTAAGTGATGGTGTGGATACATATTGAAATCTCTCTAAATCTTTTTCTATTTGATTATTTTTTTTGCACTTACATTTATTTGTGTTAAAAATCGGATTTGTGGTGGGATTGTAATATTCTTCTAATGTAAGAATTCAATATATTTCTTAATAACACTATAAATTTCGATTTGGATTTTTATTCATATTTTAAAATTTAATTAAAAATTTACTTTCAATTTTCGTTTTAATCAAAAAATAAATTTCAATTTCATTTCTAGAAGAAATATGTTTAAAAAAATACATTGTACCATGAAGCACAAGAATCAAACCTTGCAAAAAATGTTGGCCTTAAAAAACATTACTCTATTTGGTTCTCATCCACAAAAATGTTTTTTATACATTATACATTTGTTGTTGTCGTTAAAATATATAATTCAATAAGAGTTTCAACAATACCTAACTCATTCTTCAACTCAAGCCATAGAGACATTACTGACTGCAAAAACGCCTCCACGTATTTAGATGTCCGTTAAATAATAAAATTGTATAATAAAAATTATGGAGATACTATGGACAAATTAATTTACCAATGACAGTCATCACTAGATTAATTAAAAATAAGATATAATCTGTTTATATAATTTATTTCCCCTCATTTCATCTGTATTGTATTTAAATTTAGAAAATAAAAAAAGCAAAGGGCTAAAATGTGAGTAAATTATAAAATATGAATTATCTAGGGAACCAAAATATTCAATGGTAAAAAAATAAAATTTACAAAAATTAAAGGAAAATTACGAAAAAATAGATTGATTTATATAAGACACTATCATTCGACCAGGGTTTGAATAAAAAGGCGATGTTGATGAATACGACTTCATTTATTCAAAATATTAAAAATCATAGTCATGCATTTCTCATACAATCTGTTCCCAAAACCGTGGTTTTCTTGTTAGGAATCAGATGTTTTTAATCGAAATGATCTCATTATAAAAGGTAACATTTATTACTCAACAATTAAGACCCGATGCTTTTTAATTTCCCTGATTTCGTTTGTTGATTTGAATTTTATTTGTTAAGTCTTTTTTAATACATATTTCTCTATTAGTTGATGATTGTGTGTATTTATAGTTCTTTAAAATTTAATTTTTCTTCATTCTTCAATATTTTTTATAATGATTAAGCATGTGTGTGTGCAATGTAGGAGCATGTTGTTCCGATGAAATATGTACACGACCATCAAAATGGGGACAAGCTTTATTATGACACATTTGATGGATTTGTAAAAGTAAGAACATGTGTACTACAAAAAAATCCAGATTCAATCTTCTGGTATAAGTATTCCATGGAGGTAACAAGTCAATACATTCTTAGAATGTTTTGCAATGTGGGTGATTCGAGTACTTCAGAATTGCATATCATCTCCGAATCATTCGACTGTACTCTTACCGAGTGGTTTCGAAACAATATAATATTGTACGAAGATAAGTATTCAAAAGGTCTTTTGAGTGAAAAGTTAGTAACGATTTTTCGTTGAGTTAGAGTTTATTATAACATTATTAATAAAATATTACATTTATTTGAAATATTTCATGTTCTAATAGGTTTTTATTTCTTATTATATGTTGTAGGGATATCATAAATGGTGTGTTGTTCTTATCGTGTTTTTTAAGAACACACCATTTATGATGTCCCTACAACATATAATAAGAAATAAAAACCTATTAGAACATGAAATATTTCAAATAAATGTAATATTTTATTAATAATGTTATAATAAACTCTAACTCACCGAAAAATCGTTACTAACTTTTCACTCAAAAGACCTTTTGAATACTTATCTTCGTACAATATTATATTGTTTCGAAACCACTCTATAAGAGTACGGTCGAATGATTCGGAGATGATATGCAATTCTGAACTACTCGGATCACCCACATTGCAAAACATTTTAAGAATGTAGTGACTTGTTACCTCCATGGAATACTTATACCAGAAGATTGAATCTGGATTTTTTTGTAGTACACATGTTCTTACTTTTACAAATCCATCAAATATGTCATAATAAAGCTTGTCCCCATTTTGATGGTCGTGTACATATTTCATCGGAACAACATGCTCCTACATTGCACACACACACATGCTTAATCATTATAAAAAATATTGAAGAATGAAGAAAAATTAAATTTTAAAGAACTATAAATACACACAATCATCAACTAATAGAGAAATATGTATTAAAAAAGACTTAACAAATAATATTCAAATCAACAAACGAAATCAGGGAAATTAAAAAGCATCGGGTCTTAATTGTTGAATAATAAATGTTACCTTTTATAATGAGATCATTTCGATTAAAAACATCTGATTCCTAACAAGAAAAACACGGTTTTGGGAACACATTGTATGGGAAATGCATGACTATGATTTTTAATATTTTGAATAAATGAAGTCGTATTCATCGACATCACCTTTTTATTCAAACCCTGGTCGAATGATAGTGTCTTATATAAATCAATCTATTTTTTCATAATTTTCCATTAATTTTTGTAAATTTTATTTTTTTACCATCGAATATTTTGGTTCCCTAAATAATTCATATTTTGTAATTTACTCACATTTTAGCCCTTTGTTTTTTTTTTATTTTCTAAATTTAAATACAATACAGATGAAATGAGTGGAAATAATATAAACAGATTATATCTTATTTTTAATTAATCTAGTGATGACTGCCATTGGTAAATTAATTTGTTCATAGTATCTCCATGATTTTTATTATACAATTTTATTATTTAACGGACTTCTAAATACGTGGAGGCGTTTTTGCAGTCAGTAATGTCTCTATGGCTTGAGTTGAAGAATGAGTTACGTATTGTTGAAACTCTTATTGAATTATATATTTTAACGACAACAACAAATGTATAATGTATAAAAAACATTTTTGTGGATGAAAACCAAATAGGGGTAATGTTTTTTAAGGCCAACATTTTTTGCAAGGTTTGATTCTTGGGCTTCATGGTACAATGTATTTTTTTGAACATATTTCTTCTAGAAATGAAATTGAAATTTATTTTGAGATTAAAACGAAAATTGAAAGTAAATTTTTAATTAAATTTTATAATATGAATAAAAATCGAAATCGAAATTTATAGTGTTATTAAGAAATATATTGAATTATCACATTAGAAGAATATTACAATCCCATCACAAATCCGATTTTTAACACAAATAAATGTAAGTGCAAAAAAGATTATTAAATAGAAAAAGATTTAGAGAGATATTTCAATATGTATGCACACCATCACTTAAACACGTTCTATAAATTATAATGTATAGAAAATATGTTCAATTTATATTCAATAAAATATCTTTTTAAGGCATATTCAATGAAATAAATAAATACTCCAATGTGCATCGTTTTTTCAACACCATAACCTGGTTAACTATAATTACAGAATCTTAACATGCAGAAAAGAACATAAAATTATCTATACAAACAAAATAAAACAATAGAAAATATATAAAGAAAACAAATATTACAAGATTATCTAAAGGCCCTGCACAAAATTAAGTCACAATGCTAATAAATAAAAGTCTAAAAAATCAAATCAAATCAATGAGATATTTGATTTTGTATCCACATAATCACTTTAACATGTCACGTGTAGTCTGTATATGATATTATTATATTATGTGTGTGACATAAACACATTACGTGTATTTCGTGTTCATGTCATGTCCGCCGTATATGAGATATAATGCATAGTGTACGAACTAATATTTCACAAGGAATAATTCATAAATGAATCATCACAAAATGAGCTATATGGAAGGATGCAACTCTTAAGCACCGGGGCTGGAGGCCTGTAGAAAATCTTCAAGGATTGCAGGGGACGGGGAGTCGTCATGCTGGTGGATATCATTGGGGGATGGGGTTTATTCTAGGCTTATTCCAGGCTGCAGGCGACGGGGAGACGTCAAACTGATGGATGTCATCAGGAGACGTCACACTGGTGCATGGCGGGATGTTACAGAAGAAAGGTATTTTGCAAAAAAAAAAAGATTTAGATTACCGTCACCATTGACAACTCTTTCCAGCACGCCCAAATCTTAGCAGTTCCAAGCTCTCAAAGTGCCTCAACATAGCGGTGTCGACCACGGTGAAACCCACGTCGTTTCAAACTCCCAGAGTCCCTCTATTGGATGACCTTCGACGACACACCGACACATCCTTGAATTTTAAATGGGTATTTATAAGTCGATTTTGACAGAGAATTAAATGACCGATATTGATGGATACTTTAGTGGAGATCGGACATTAAATGGCCGATATTGATGGATAATTTTGAATGGCCGATATTGATGGATAATTTTGACACGAGATATTTGGAGATCGAACATTAAATCCAAACGTCAAAACTCCTAAAAATTTATGTGGCAAATATTCCCATTTATGTTCGAGTAACTTGGGCGAATTAAATAAAGATTTTTTTAATATTTTTTCGCGTTGTGAACCATCTATAGCACCCACAATTTGGTGTCCCGGTTCGAGTCCTTTACACGCGACCCTAGCGCGTCCCCCCCAGGCTCACCGTTCGGCTCCCTCTGTGCGACTTCCTCCGCATGCACCAAGCCTCAACGCGCTCGACTCCCCTGCGCCCAGCCTCTAGCGTGCCCAACCCTCGGAGAAGACATCTAGGGCGAGCCCAAACTGCACGCCGCTGGCCCCTTATGGGCTAGATCCGAGCGCAGCCCTAGCCATGCGTAGCCACCCACACGTATGTGCATTGCCTGATCATGGCTCTGCCATCTCTAGGCATCTTGATCCCAAACTGTGTTTGCGCGACCGTCCTACATCTCAGCCAGGCGCACCAGGCTAAACCAAACTCTGTAATTAGTATTGGAACAAATTTGGTCGCAACAACAACAGTGTTTGGAACAACAAATCCAATCCTGCAGTCAGTTTGGGGCACTTTTGGGGGCATTATGAGACCTTCGCATAACATCTCTGCTACAACCTTGGGTTTCGGCTACCCATTCACCCCACCATGACGCTAGTGACCTTGTTTACGATCTGTTGTTCACACTCCCTCGAAAAAGATGACAACGGATTTCAACCTCGACATAAATGTTGATGATGCCGTGAACATGAATGTACACCCAAACCGGAGTGTTGTTCATGACTCCCATCGTGAAGCTGTTTCTCACGAGCCATTAGTTTGAGACACTTCCTACTTGCCACCAACAAAAGGCTTTGCTCACGCACCCTCAATTAAAGTTATTTGTTATATTTTGGCTACTCCCCAAAATATGTCATGACTCCCGCTGATGGCTAAGCATACTGCTGTTCATATTCCTCTCCTTGGGATTATGGTGGACTCAGACCCGAAGTCAGAAGGAGACGGTTACCCTAACAACAATAATGCTGATTGGAATTGCCAACCGAGCCTAGCAGCGTTTGAACATGGAAGCTTGAAGCAGTTGACTGTGTTTGTTGAAAACAGTTGCTTGGATTGGAATTGTCACCTTTATTTCACATTACTAACGGTCACACTTCCGGCCAAACCATCCTCTTTGAACACACGTCAAACCAATTATTTCAATTTCTATGCCAAAACATTTTCACAAAATAGACTCTTAACTCCCCCAACAAACTAGCCCCTAACAAAAACAAAAATACCCCTTAACTGCCTCCACTTCATAATTTTCTATCATTCGTCACCCCCTAAAAACAGTCTTGTCCTCAAGATTGAAAAAAATGATCATCATCAGCGCTTTCTTCATCTTCACCCAAGAGTACCACCCGCAGTTTGGGATCGACACATCGATGCATGTGGCTAAAGGGTCGCCCACACCTGAAACATAGGCATTTTCTCCGGTGGTCCGCCATTCTTGTTTTGTTAGGTGTCGAATGCCGCGCCCGCCAGGAGGTGTCTGATTTGGAGTCTCCTGACGAACTCCTATCCTAGCACCCTCCCCTCGTCTGAGCGGATGGGGATGGGTCTCAGTCAGCAGCTGAGTCTCTGAATGGTCCGGTGGCCGCCATAGTTCAGCGCTGCGCACCTGACGAGGAGTCGACAACCCACCCCCATGGCATTGGGTGCCCATACTGCCTGTGAAAGCAAGTTCCACATGCCAAGCTAAGTGCATTACTTCCAAGCGAGTCTCGGGGTTGTGGATGCGAACCCAACTGCGAATGTCTTCTTGGAGTCCATGCAAAAAATACCCGACGTATTGCGGCTCGGGCTGGCGAGGAAGTAAAGACGTCATATATTCGAATTGCTCAATATAGTCCTGGACCGATCCTGTCTGATGTAGTGCGGCCAGTTCCTCAAGGATTTTGGATCTCCAGCCCGCTAAACTGTTCCATGAGCTGTTCTTTGAAAGGTGCCCACGTCTCTCCTGGATGAACCTCCCGCACTATGTTGAACCAATGGACCACAACCCCTTCCATACTAATTTGCGCAAGCGATACCTTAACATCGTCTGATGTATGATTAATGCGAAAGTAAAGTTTGGCCCGCGAGATCCAACCCCTGGGTTCCGTGCTATCGAACACCGAGAGTTCCACCCGTTTGGCAATTGGGTGATAATTGGTACCCATGTCAGTGGGGAGTGCAGGAAGGCCAGTTTCCTCCTCGGGCTTGCTGAAGACGCCCGTCTCTATGGTGTGCGAAGCTGAAGGTGCAGTGCAAGATGTCGGAGGTTCTACTGCCAGCTGCGACGCCTTCTCCAGGCAGCTCAGAACACTAGTAGTGTAAGAGAACAATTCAGCTTGTTCTTTGCGACATTCAGATAGCTCCAAGCACTCCTGCTCCTAGGTATGCTGACGTGTCATGGTGATAGCCTCGATTCCCGACGTTAGGTTGAAGATAAGAGTTTCAAGGCGACCTAGTCACTGATCGACAATTTTGCTTCCAAGTCTCCATCAGGGCGGGCGATACCTATTGGCGGTGGTTTGGAAAAAAAGTGCTGGGGTTTGATTGAAGATACAGTGCGCTGCTCGACCAGCTAAAAGAAGAAAAAAATCAGGCACCCACGGTTTTTTCTTTTTTTGCTTTTCTTCTTTATTTCCCTCCCCAACAGAAAAAGCAAGCTATAAAAATAGGGCTCGCCCCTGGAGCACAAACCGGACATCGCCGTAAAGGTCGTCCGACGAGGCCTAGTTGAACACACCAGAGCGAAACGCGAGACAACATAAATGGTAGAGGCGGCCGAGCGCGTTTCTATCTAGCGAAGTCCTGTCGCGCGCTCGGTTCACCTTGTCGGTTGACGCGGTTGATGGCGCGGTGACGAAACAAATGGCGGTAGTCCATGCGGGATTGCGTGTCTTCGTCCGATCGGAAAGAATAAGCGGTAATACTTGGCGCCACGGCGCCGTAAGGTAAAAAAAGAGTAGTGTGCGGCCCCTCGAAGAAGAACAACAGTTGCGAGCTAGTGGCTGGTTGTGGCAGAGCAAGTCGCGCGTCCCGGGAGAACAATAGATCGGACCAATTGATAAAACTGAGGACTGACACTTTGTATTAGAGTAAATGAACTACAGTGAGGAGGAAGAAGAAAACACTTCGGGATAAAATCCCACCCAAGCCTTACAGCTGATTTCCAAGCCGATGGCCGAGTCCCAAGCACAAGGCTGATTCCTTATATTCCTCCCTGCCCTTCTCTCCCTCATGCATTCTTTTTTATGCAGGATCTCCCACCACCACGTGGCCCCTCTAACAACAATATCCCCCCTTGCTCATAAGTTCCTATCACGAAACCGCAATTCACAACGTGAATGTTTCTTGCAGAATTTTCCAGCAACCAGCCTCCAGGTTCTCCTCCTCTTACACTACGGAACACTTCCAGCTAGTTAACCCATGATTCCAAGCATAAAAGGAAAAAGAATTAAACAACGGCGTACCTCAAACTGTGGGTGCTATAGATGGGAGCATAGCATGGATACTTCTAAGTTGCTGGTCCACTCCATCCATTAGTGTTGCCATCTTCTTCAGCAGTGCTCTTCCCCCCTCAACAGGATGAAATCCTGCAGGCCGGACCAAATGGTTAGACCTGCTTGAGGAGACTTCTTTGTATAGAAATATAGAGAATTAGTAGCACCAGAATTAGAGATTATTATAGGAGAAAGGAGGAATGTGGTACTGAGCTGAGAAAGAAAGAGAGAAAGACTTGAGAGGAGAGGTTCCTCAGCGCTCCTGCCCAAGCCACACCGGCCGAACTGCTCCAAAAAGAATAAATCTTATCCCTCACTCCATCCCCCAGCCTCCATTTATAACAGCTCCAGCCCTCCATTAGTGGGCCCCCCTTCCAGAATATTCCTTCCAGTTGTGGCTTGCCGGGATCCGTTGTTGAATCCCCCTTCTAGAATACTCTTCTAGGCTGTGACCGGCTATCCTGGTCCCTATCAGATACTGATTCTGTCATTCTCGTTTTTGACTCATATGAAAACATGCTGGATTGGTCTGTTTTATCTGTATCTATGTTCTGTTCTTGGATGCCTAAGGATCTTCCCTGGAACATTATGTATGATAGGTTTGGCATATTGGTCTTTGTACCGGAATAATTTCACTCCGTCCTGCACTATCTTTGGGGAAACGGTTCTCAATTTCTTGATATTCAGTTTTTTTCTTGTTTCATGAATTTGGACATGCTGGATTATGGAATGATTGGTCTCTTTGTATATGGTTTTCTTGAATGCTGGCTTGGTGTGTTTTAGTGCTTTTGACACTGTGGCTTATTTCAACATTATTGGTAATGGGATCTTAACATTTCAGTGTTTTTGGATTTTGGCTTGTTTCGAAATGTTTGACATTCATTGCTTTTAACATCCTGGTTCTAGCAAATCTCTTCAGAATGCTTTACTTTCAGTGCTTTGGCTTGTTTCAGCTGCAGGTTGTAGTCACAACTGGTTTTGGCATACTGGCTCGGTGTGTTTCAGTGCTTTTGTCTATTTTAGTGCTCTCAGCTACCGGATCTTTGACATTTCAGTTCTTTAGCTTGTCCTGTAAGCTGCCACCAAAACTAATTTTAGATTTGTTTTGGACTTCCATTGTATGTTTAATGCTGGCAGGTGCTTTGGTTTGGCTGCTGCGAAGGAAGCTGCGTGTGGTCTGATGATATTGCCTATTCATGGTACCAAATTGATCCTGCAGTGGGTCTGCTCTCGGTAGATTTAAAGGTCTGTCGATCCACCATTGAACTGAGGATGGTATTTTTATTGAATAATATTTGATGCTAGATACAATTTACAATTTCAAGATAACTTTTTTTGTTTTTTGTTTAGTTCTGGGTTTTATACCATCAGAGACTTGAAAGGCGATCTGATATAAATTATTCTTCAGAATAGGTTTAGGGTTTTTTGTCAATTATTTACTCAATTGATGGATTTCGGAGCTCTCTTTCCCTCCAAAATGAGTAGAGAAACAAGTGTAAGGAACGTTTTATCAAAATATTTTGTATTTGATTTAATGTTTCGTGTTGTGGTATTCCTTTATATGATTTAAAGTGTTAGAAATTAGAGAAAAAAATTAGGAAATTGAGACCATTTAGGGATAAGGGTTTAAAGGAAAAAATATGAGTTCAAATATAACACTTGTTTTCCGTGAATTGGAATGCGAAGCAGGTACCATGAAATTGGTCAAGAAAAAACAAGTCACGCCTGCCTATTGGTTGATCCAACATTACAGAGTTGATGTGGCTTTGATGTTTTTATTGACCGTGATAAATAAAAATGTTTCACTCTTGAGGTCTCGCTTGGTATATAATGAAAACTTTTTTGATGAAAATGTAAAAGGAATTCGAATATGAAATTGAAACATTATTTGATTTCTAAATTGTATTTGGTATAGTTTGAAAAGCTTAGAGTTAATATGATTAAAATAATGAATCAAAATAAAAAAACAAGGAAATGTCTACATTGGCTTATTTCTGTTTTGTATTGTGTTATGATCCTGCAAATTAGGATGGGGCGTCGGTCGGAAACTGTGGCTCGCTGGGCATCAGCGGCGTGTTTGCAAGGCATCAAATGGAAGCTTGGTGGTTCGAAGGCATCAAATGGTAGCTTGGTGGATGATGTTGTTTTGTGACATTGTAACATATGACTCTTAAAATACTTGTTTTTATTCTTTCTTAACGATGTTAGGAGATGATGTTTTTTCATATAAGATGCTATACTATGAAACATCATAATATTTTACGATGATGATGATGATTAACTTTAAATATATCTTATGTAAAAAATTCATGTGAAAAACTTTCATTGAATTGAATCGACTAATTTTGACCCATGAGGGTTTGGGGTAATGTGTAAGAGGGGGATAATGTTACTATTAGAGATGATGTGTTTTCTAAAAATTGAGGAATATTATCAAAAAGATACCAATGGGGGTTACTCTAATATTAATTGGGAGTAATCTTTTGGATATGAGTTTTGATCTGTTTGTTCAATTTGGATCTTTCCTGCCCTACCTTCATCCTAGCTGTTTAACAAGATCACTTGTTCTGATTTTTTTGATATGGTTTCACTGCTATGCTTCTCATGTTTTCAGAGTTTTTTGTTCCTGGCAGTTTCCTATTTTCTCCATTTGAAAATACTCTGATTTGAGTGCCTTTTTTCCAATATGATCACTTCTGAAGTCTTTCATTTTGATTTGCACTGTTGAACTTGGTTGATTGTATTTCCCAGTAATTGGTATTTTCGAGTTCCACATCGGATTACTCGACCTTGTAATCCTTTTTATCCATCTATAAAAGAACGCCTCCTCCTCGCCTTGAGGTAAGGGGGAATTCACATTAACATGGTATCAGAGGGAAAATCCTAATATTTTTCGCCCCCTTCAGCGTATCCCCCCCCTTTAGCGTATCTCATCCTGCCTTCGTCTCGGCGCTCCCCAGCCCGCCTCCGACGTGGTCTCCCAACCCCGCCCTCCTCAACGCTCACCGGCCCGCCTCTGACGCGGTCTCCTAGCCCCACACTCCTCGGCACTCCCTGGCCTATCTCCGACGCAGTCTCCCGGCCCCCGCCCCCCTCAGTGTTTCCCGGTCCCCGCCCTCTTAGTGGGATGCTGTAAATCTCAGTGGGATGTCCTCCGCGTTGCCATATACATCAAGAATGACCATGCCCGTGGTTTTCGGCATTCACATCACGATCATCTGAATATCGAGGTCTTCTGTGATGCTGACTATGCTGATTGTCTTGTTACCCGAAAGTCTACTTCTGAGTTTGCCGTTTTTCTGGCAGGTAAACTCATCTCATTGCGCAGTAAGAAGCAAACTGTCGTTTCAAGATCCAGTGCTGAGTCTGAATACCGTGCGATGGCCATGGTGACTACTTAGATTCTTTGTCTTCGTCATCTCCTTCATAGGATTTGTTTCCCACGACAAACGTTTGCTCATATTTGGTGTGATAATCAGACAACCACGAATATTGCTTCTAATCCTGTCTTCCATGAACGCACAAAGCATATCGAGGTGGACTGTCACTTTCTTCGCCATCATCTCAGGCAACACCATGTCAGTTTCAGCCACATACCGACGACGTATCAGTTTGAAAACATCTTCACCAAAGGCCTACCGGAAGCTCGACTGGATGCTCTCAGTACCAAGTTGGGCATCCACTGTATCAGTGACCCAGCTTGAGGGGGAGTGTTTATGGTCTTGTTTGGTGTCTTCTTTTTTGTGGGACTTTTGGTCCAAGCTACATGTACTAGCTTGAGGTGGAGTGTTGAACCCGATGAACTATATTTTCGGCTAAAGGGTATTTCTGAGTCCCACATCGGATTACTCCATCTTGTAATCCTTTTTATCAATTTATAAAAGAATGTCTCCTCACATTGAGGTAAGGGGGAATTCACATTAACATGTACATTTAGTTCTTTTTTATGTTGATCAACATTCTTTTGGAAGCAGAGGATACTGGTAAGACCCACTAGAGAAGGTTTCTTTGTATAGAAATAGAGTAGTAGCAATAGAATTACAGAGAATTACCAGGGGAAGAAGGAATGCGAGACTGAGCTAAAGAAAGAGAGAGAAAGAGTCGAGAGGCTCCTCAGTGCTCCACCCAAGCCTCACCGGTTGAACTACACTATACAGAGAATTCCCACGTGCCTCCCCCAGTTTGTTAGGTTGTGCCCAGAATATTTCTTCCAGTTGTCGCTTGCTTGGCTCTCTTGTTGTATCCCCTTTCTAGAATACTCTTCTAGGTTGTGACCAGCTTTCCTGGTCCAATAAAAACCAAGTATGGGCAAGATGAGTAATAAGGGGTAAAAGGGTCTTTGTAGGGTGAATTTGTTATTTTGTTAAGGTGGATGTTCAGGACCCGCGTGTGGAGCTGAGAGTTTGTTATATAAGCTAAGGGGGTGAGTAAGATAAGGCAGGGAATATATTGTTTGGGAAATGACTGTAGGCTTGGAAACGACCTTCGTGGCTTCGGTGAGAGTGCAAGTTCCTCTCGATTTCTTCTCCCCATTCATCCTTTATGCTATACAAGTCACCTGTTCTTCTATTGTGCCCGTACCTAACATTTGGTCTGACCCGCTGTCCGCTCCTCCGCTTCACTTGCGATGGCGTGCACTGCTGGAGGTGCATCCCGTAATCCCGTCGACTCCTGTTGTGCTCGGCCGGGCGCAACGTGCGCACCTCGAGAATTCTTCTTTCACTTTGTGTAAATGCACATTCCTTGCTTGCACCAGTCTGTCAGCACGCACTCTACTCCCTCACTTTTCGACAAGCAGCGCACCGACCCGACTTTGCCTGGAGAAGGCGTGCCCGACACAAACCTTTGTAATCCTCTCCCTCCTTGGACGTGCGCCCTTCCATTCACCAACTGCTTGAAGGAGGCATGCACGACTTTTCTTTGTGCAAATGAGTCACGCAGTGTCGAGATGCCCGACTTCCCTCCGACGCGCTGCGCCCTGCTGCTCCTTAAGCGACGAGATTCAAAGTTGGGTTCGCATTCACGACCCATCGACCCGATTGCACGCCATGCGCTTTGCTCGAAATGTGGAGCTCGCTATCACGGGAGGCTAGAGTTCTCCATTCCACGGCGGAGGGTCCCGCATATTCACTATGATCTGTGAGTCTGAAACGTGGCATCCTCCAATCCACTCGGGACCGCACCAATCGGATATGGCTTTCCTCCGACCAGCGAAACACGAAGAGGCCGTCGGCAATGGAGCTCGGCGCGAGCCTCCCACTCACAACACACCTGATGGGTGAGGTGTTCGACACTTGACCACCTAGGAGTGGGAGGATCGACGCCACATGGGGCTTTGTTTCTGATGCGATCAGCTCTACGGGCCCATGCACACGTCTCTCGATCTACACTTGAGGGTGCTATTACTGGGAGAGAACGATGCTGGAAATGATGAAGGGGAAGCAAAGTGGGGCCTAGAGGCAAACCTCAACATCGATGAACCTGTTCCCCACATCCAGCCTTGATAACAAGGAATATATTGTTTGGGAAAGCTTCGTGGCTCGGGAGGGAGTGCAAAGTGCCTCGCGATTTCTTCTCATTTTCATTCCTCATACTATACAAGTCGCCTCTTCTTCTGTCGGGTCCTTATCACTTTTGCCCCATCTTGAGAATCAGTCTTATCTTCAATATTGTGGAGAAGAAACTGATTATGGTTGGTGACGACCTCTTCCCAAGCAACTTCTTTCACTTGACTCCCCTATCATTGCACAACGGCTTGAAACTATTGATTATTTCGTAAAAAATCAGAAGTGCTTGCGCCGTCATTCAAAACCATGTCCGGAGAACTCTTGGGAAACAAATCTAGTGGGTTGGAATTTGGACTGCTCGTAGGAACAGTAGGTTGATCAGCTTGTGTTGAAAAATCTCGAGTCTGGACACTGGTAGGAACTTGTGCTGCAAGTGGAGCTTCAGCTTGCTCAGGATTACCAAACTACAGATAGTCAGCCGCCCTCCCAGGGTTGCTATTGGAATCACGTAGAGCCCACACCACAGTCTTCCTATCCCAACTTCCCCCATCCATGTCATGAAGCTGTTGAATGGCAGTCTCCCATTCATTCCCTTTAACAAGATTTGATGCTGCTTGCCCATAAACATCAGAGTTAGATGAAGCAGATGCCAATGAGGGATTGTTTCCAGCACTGAGTTGCACTTGGCCTGCAATAGGAATTTCAGATGGTATTGATGTCTGCACCAATGAGATAAAGGATCTGCAGCTGGCACACCTATTTCAGTGCATACATCAGAACGTTAATCTCCAGAGAACAAGTTATCTACAGTTGTTTCCAACTAAAAAACCACCGTCATGGATGAAGTATCATTACATCCGCTGCATGTATTGTGCACTGACCCTGCGAGTAAGTCATATAACAGTGGTAACCCGATTGATTTGGTGCCCATGCCCGAGCCCATGATATCCTTCACAACAACCCCAGATGAATTTTCCATAGGCTGACATGGTCGGGTAGAAAACTGAAACAATATCCTATGTTATGTAGGTCCTTCAAAGCAGAACTCAGCACTTGGAACCCGCAATTCACTATGAGTTTGGTGAATGCTGGAATGCGGTTCAGTGCAAAAAAATCCAATTAGCAAGAACAATAGACCCGCCTCCTTCAATTGACAGCTTCGCAACTCGCCTTGCGTCAGTTTGTAACCCGTAACTCCGAGCTTGCCAATAGTCTTTGTCGACAACTTCTCACATGGTCCATCTCTACATATCCCTTCCGTCACACATAGATAGTTCAGCACCTTGAACAAATTGCATTATATGCGGTTGTGGTCAAATTATCCATCTGGATCACACCTTTCCGCTGCTCCGTCGATTCCTCCCTGATCACCAACAGCTGCGCAACATTCTGACATTGAAAAAGTGCAGTTGACTCACATTGCACACTATCGGTAATATTCACTGCCAAAACTGCATCGCATCCCTACGTCTTCAACGCACTAGGTACTGCAACCAGTGCCTCTCCTTGTTGCGCCATCATCTCTGGACACTGCTTTTCCACAACTATTTTTAACGAAGAATCTTCTTCCCTCCGCTGTTCAACTTTCTATAGTGGCATCTTCTTTTCTACGTCGAAGCTCTCCATGTCCGATCCCTTCATTGTTTTTGTCGTTTGTTTTTCTCATTGCAACAACATCTTCTCCATGCGACGTGCCAAGTTGCACCTATTGCGCGTGGCTTACCGGTTTTGCGTGAGTTCTTCCCTTTTGGACATCAGAGTAGGCATACCGACTTTGACATATCCCATGCATGAGCCCCTCCCTCCAAGTTGCACCTGACTTACCGGTTTTGCGGCATCCCTTTCGTCACGCCCATATATTGCGCCATACGCCTTGGGTTGTGTCTCTGGTAGTGCGATCATCCAAGGAGACAGATAGAGTTACCTCCTGCTGCGGTATTATCTTGTCAAGGGGATGCTCCAGTTCTGAGAGAACTTCCAGGAATTCAGACCGCTCCCTTTCCAGTCGGATCGATGTTGTAACATATTGCCCCAACTCATTGGCTTGAGAAAAGACGGAGTGTCACTAACCTTACGTGACATCCCCAAGATACCAAAGACCGTCAATAAATGTCAAGGGATTAGAATATCATTGGAGGACGATTTCCCCTTTAAAGATAAGACAACTAGACAAGACAAAATACAAACATCCAAACCACTATTTGATGTGTAGGTTGCGAATTCCCCTTACCTCAATGTGAGGCCGGGACATTCTTTTATAGATAAGTAAAATGGAATACATGGTGCAGTATTCCGATGTGAGACTTGAAAATACCCAATATAATAAAACAGAGTTTAATACTCCCCCTCAAGCTGGACATGCCCATCTTGGATCAAGAGTCCCACAAAAGAAAGATGAAAATAAATAAGACCGTACACACTCCCCCTCCAGCTGTGCTGCTGATGCTGTTGATACTCATCTTGGCACTGAGAGTCCAGACGAGCTCCCGGGAGTCCTTTTGTGAAGATGTCAGCCAGTTGATCTGTCGACGAAATGTAGCCGAAACTGATATGGTTCTGCTCAAGATGATGACGAAGAAAGCGACAGTCCACCTCGATATGCTTCGTCCGTTCATGGAAGATGGGATTCGAAACCATCTTCGTGGCCGCCTGATTGTCACACCAGATATGAGCAGAGGTCTGCGGTGGGAAGCCAAGCTCATGGAGGAGATGACGAAACCAAATGATCTCAGTAGTGACCGTGACCATGAAATAGTATTCAGCTTCTGCATTAGATCTGGAGATGACAATCTGCTTCTTGCTGTGCCAAAATGGGGTTACCTGCCAAGAAAACGACATACCCAGAAGTAGACTTGCGGGTAGCAAGACAACCAACATAATTAGCATCACAGAAGCCCTTAATATTGAGATGAGCGTGATGAGAATACTTAAGACCATGGGCAGGGTCTTTCTTGATGTGTTTGGTAATGCAGAGGACAATATCCCACTGAGATTTGGTTGATGCTCCATGAGCTGGTTCACTTTGCCAATAACGCAGACAATGTCGGGTCCTGTCAGGTGAGGTAATTGAGTTTGCCCACCGGACGACGATAACACTCTGGGTGAGAAAAAGGTGTCGTGTCATCAATAGAGAGAACGTTCCCCAGGCTCAAGAGGAGCGTCCATGACTGTTTCCTGACTCAACCTTGCATCCTGCAAGATATCCATGGCATATTTCCTTTAGCAAAGAAAGATGGTGTCCGTACGGGAGACCTCGTTGCCAAAGAAGTATGTGAGAGGAACAAGATCTTTGGTGTGGAAGTGGCGGTGAAGATGCCTCTTGAGTTGGGAGATTCCATTGAAGTCGCTCCCTGTGATAATGATATCATTAGTATATACCACCATCAAGATGCAACCGTTGAACGTCGTGCAGTAGAAGACGGTGTGGTCATTCATACTGCGAGGGAGTCCAAAATTGGTGACGATCATGGTGAAGCGGCCAAACCAAGCACGGGGAGACTGCATGAGACTATATAGAGATCGACCAAGTTGGCAGACATGGGAGTCGGCGCCAGAGGCACTTAATCCGAGAGCTGGTGTTGATAGACCTCTTCTTCACGATAACCATGGATGAAGACATTCTTGGCATCCAGTTGATGAAGTGGCCATTGATGATGAGCGGCTAGAGAGATGGATTAGCGGATTGAGGCTATCTTGGTAACCGGAGAGAATGTCTCAAAATAGTCGATGTCATATGTCTGAGTAAAGCCCTTCGCCACAAGTCGAGTTTTGAGGCGATGGAGAGTGCCTTCGGCATTGAGACAGACTGTATAAATCCATTTGCAGTCGACCGCCTGTTTTTCTTCTAGAAGGGGGCCAGATCCCAAGTATGGTTGTCATCCAGAGCCTGCAGTTCATCCCGCATTACCTGTAGCCACCCCGGGTGAGATTTGGCATCGCCAACCGTGCGGGGAATAGATATCATCTTTAGAGCTGACAAACTTCTGTATGAAGATGTATAGAGAGGAGTATGCTGGCAAGAACGAGTATCTTTTTGAAGTGCAATAGGCAAGTCGTCTGGTGTCGGTGCAGGTGCATCGGACGAATCTGGGACGATGGTTTTCCTCGGCCTGGACGGGGAGCACATTTGAGGGGCGACGAGAGTTGACCGTACCAAAATGGTGATCAGCAGGGGGAGACACCCGAGGAGGATGAATGATGAGAGGAAGACAATCCTTGATGTCCGTGTTTGGATGGGAAGAGGGAAGTGGGAATGGAGAGCTTTCAACAAACGAGACGTCAGCAGAGATGATATACCGTTGTAGGTTCGAAGAGAAGCATCGGTATCCACGCTGAGTGCGTGAGTAGCTGAGGAATATGCAGCGGAGGGATTTGGGAGAGAGCTTGGTGAGGCTAGGATAAGTGACACAGATATAACCGAGACATCCAAACACACGGAGTGGAAGTGAGTGAGGAGGGGGAGAGGAGAACAGAGTCTGAAAAGGAGTCTCCCCCTGAAGGATAGAAGAAGGAAGAAGATTGATGAAGTATGTAGCAGTAAGGATGACATATCTCCAAAAGAGAAGGGGAACCGGTCAGTTGAAGAGAAGGGCACGAGTAGTGTCCAGAATATGTCACTATTTCCGCTTGGCCACTCCATTCTGCTGGGGTGTATCAGGACAGGAGGACTGATTAATGATGTCGTGCGCCTAGAGAAACTGCTAAAAGGGAGTGGACAGATACTCGCGCCCATTGCCCGAGCGGAGACATTTAACTGAGATGGAAAACTGGGTATGAATCTCATGGTAAAAAGTCTGAAAAGTTTAAAACACTTCAGACCGATCTCGAAGTAGGGAGTTACTAAGGGAGTTACTTAGTGTTGGGCGCACTTTATGCCAGTCGTATTTTTTATCAATGGTCATCAATGAACAAGGATTTCATTGATTTCAATATGTTGGAGATATATTTTTGAATAAGTATCTTAGATGTTGAATGGAGATGATAATTGTAACGCTCTGAGATTTTATGAGATTGATTCTTTTTAATTTTTTTGATGTCTCGTGTTGTACGCTACACAAAGATTAGCTTGCACCATACGCAACACCGTATTAGCTTGCAGTATACCCAACACCGTATTAGCTTGCAGTATACGCAACACTATTCATGGTTTGTGTTGCACACAATTTCAAGTTCTTTTGAATGAATTCATTTCACGGAACACTGAGTATAGATTTTGTTCACTGTACAAATGAACTAAGTTCGGATTATTTTATACGCAACACCATAAGAAGTTTGAACTACACGCAACACTGACTTGGCTTGCGTTACACACAAGAGCAACCTTTCTCGATAGCCTGCGTTGTACGCAATACCGAGTTTCACTAAACAACGATATATTATTAAAATATTATTATGTGATATAAACTAGCCGTTATTAATAGTATTAACCACATTTTAAATTTTATATAACATTAAGATTCATCTTATGTATTTTCTAGAACATGATATAAGAAAAAAATTCAATTTTTCGGATGAAAGAGGTATTTTTTCAAAAAATGCAGTTTTGTCGCCATTGTCCCAGAGTTCCTTAACCGTATTGGCGGTCCGAGTGACGTCTTTGACGGAGCGATCCATGAGCAAAGACCTTGCTATCAACAAACTTCCATGGACGATATTTGGGATCAGAATATGGGGGTGGAAGATCCTCGAGGTGGGAGTCGAGGTTCATGCCCATGAGTGACATCAACACCGTCTTCCGCCATACTGAGAAATTGGTTGAGTCCACCCGCTCATTAACCAGGTGGGTGGAGGCGGTGATCATCAGAGGCATAATCGAAGGTGCGGTCGAAGGGTCGGCCATTGGAAGGGCGGGGCGGGACGTGCTGAGGAGAGCGGGACTAGGGCAGGGATGTGAACCCGCAGAGCCGCGGGAGGGCGGAGCCGGAAAAATACGGCGAGCGGCGGGGCTGGTCGCGAAGCTAGGAGTCGGAGAGCATGCAGGTCCGGGAGAGCGCTGCAGGATGCGGGTCCGGGAATCGCGACTGGAGGTGGGGCCGGAACTCTGCCAGGAAGCCTGCTGGTGGGCGGGGGCCGATCGCAAGGCCAAGAGGGTCCGCTGGTAGGCGGGGGATGATCGCGAAGCCGGAAGGGAAACCATGTGTGTGTGTTTCTTAGGCGCAGGAGGGAATAAAACTCGCTGGATTCGATGGACTCACGACGTGCATTAGGAATTCGCATTCTGAATTCCCAAGGGGTCGCCTATGCCGAAAAACCCGACGCCTCGATTTATTTTTCTGGAAAAACGATTTCACAACGTGAATGGTTTTCACGTCGTGAATGGACCCGACGAAAACCATTCGGGCTTTGAAATATCTCACGGCGTCTACCCTGAACAATTCACGTCGCGAAACCACAATTCCCGACCTGAATGTTTCTTGCAGAATTTTCTAGTGACCTGCCCCCAGGTGCTCCACTTACACTACCGAACATTTCCAGCTAGTTAACCCATGATTAAAGGGAAAAAGCATAAACAACGGCGTACCTCAAACTGGGGGTTCTATAGAAGCGAGCATAGCACAGAAATATAGAGAGAAGACCTGCTCCATCCATCCATTAGCGTTGCCATCGTCTCCAGCAGTGCTCTTCCTCACTCAACAGGATGAAATCTGGCAGGCCGGACCAAATGGTAAGACCTGTTTGAGCAGACTTCTTTGTATAGAAATATAGAGAAGTAGTAGCAGCAGAATTAGAGAGTATTGCAGGGGAAAGATGGAATGTGAGACTGAACTGAGAAAGAGAGAGAAAGACTCGAGTGGTTCCTCAGCGCTCCTGCCCAAGCCACACCGGCCGAACTGCTCTAAACAGAATAAATCTAATTCCTCACTCCAGCCCCCTGCCTCCCTTTATAACAGCTCCAGCCCTCCTTTAGTGGGCCCCCTTTTCCAGAATATTCCTTCCAGTTGTGGCTTGCCTAGATCCCTTGTTGTATCCCCCTTCTAGAATACTCTTCTAGGCTGTGACCGGCTGTCCCAGTCCCTATCAGATACCGATTCTGTCAGTCTCGTTTTTGACTCATATGAAAACATGCTGGATTGGTCTCTTTTATCTGTATTTGTGTTGTGTTCTTGGATGCCTAAGGATCTTCCCTGGAACATTATGTATGATAGGTTTGGCATATTGGTCTTTGTACTGGAATAATTTCACTCTGTCCGGCACTGTATTTGGGGAAACGGTTCTCAATTTCTTGATATTCAGTTTTTTTGCTTGTTTCATGAATTTGGACATGCAGGATTATGGCATGATTGGTCTCTTTGTATATGGTTTTCTGGAATGCTGGCTTGGTGTGTTTCAGTGCTTTTGGCATTGTGGCTTATTTCAACGTTATTGGCAATGGGATCTTGACATTTCAGTGTTTTTGGATTTTGGTTTGTTTCAAAATGTTTGACATTCATTGCTTTTAACATCCCGGTTCTAGCAAATATATTCAGAATGCTTTACATTCAGTGCTTTGGCTTGTTTCAGCTGCAGGTTGCAGTCACAACTGGTTTTGGCATACTGGCTCAGCGTGTTTCACTGCTTTTGTCTATTTTAGTGCTCTCGGCTACCGGATATTTGACATTTCAGTTCTTTAGCTTGTCCTGTAAGCTGCCACCAAAACTACTTTTAGATTTGTTTTGGACTTCCATTGTATGTTTAATGCTGGCAGGTACTTTGGTTTGGCTGCTGTGAAGGAAGCTGCATGCGGTCTGATGATATTGCCTATTCATGGTACCAAATTGATCCTGCAGTGGGTCTGCTCTCGGTAGATTTAAAGGTCTGTCGATCCACCTTTGAACCGAGGATGGTATTTTTATTGAATAATATTTGATGCTAGATACTATTTAACAATTTCAAGCCAACTTTTTTGTTTTTTGTTTTGTTCTGGGTTTTAGATCATTATAGGGGCTTGAAAGGCGATCTGATATAAAATCTTATTCAGAATAGGTTTACGGATTTTTGTCAATTATTCACTCCATTGATGGATTCCTGAGCTCTCTTTCCCTCCAAAATGAGTAGAGGAACAAGTTTAAGGAACGGTTTATCAAAATATTCCGTATTAGATTTAATGTTTCGTGTTGTGGTATTCCTTTATAGGATTTAAAGTGTTAGAAATTGGAGATTTTTTTTAGGAAATTCAGACCATTTAGGGAAAAGGTCTTAAAAGAAAAAATAGGAGTTTAAATATAACATTTGTTTTCCGTGAATTGGAATGAGAAACAGGTACCATGAAATAGGCTAAGAAAAAACAAATTGCACCTCCCTATTGGTTGTGTTGGACCCCATTTAAGGTTAAATGTCCCACATCGGACTTAAACACCTTGTAATTAGTTTTACTTCTCTATAAAAGAGTATCCCCACCTCACATTGAGGTAAGGGGAATTCACCCATCTACATGGTATCAGAGGGATTTTTATCCCGAACCCTCCCTCTGCGGATTCCCGGCGTCCTCCCGGCCCCGCCTCTCTCCCTGCTGCCCCCCCTACTATCCCGACGCAGCTCTCTCACCCGGCTTCTTTCCGGCCTGGCCATTCCTGGCGGCCCTCTCTCCAGCAGCGCTCCCTCCAGGCGGCCCTCCCTCCCGGCTGCCCTCCATCCTCCCGGCGGCCCTCTTGCCTGCCGCGGCTCCCGGCTCCCCGCATCGCCCCCCCGTGGCTCCTCGCGTCGCCCTCCTGCCAGGTGCGCTATCTCCACGCCGGCGCCTCGCTTCGACGCATCGCCCTCGCCGGCTTCGCCCCGGCTCCTCGCCCCGCCGCCTCGCCCCGGCGCACCCTGCCTCAGCACCCCGCCCTCGGCACCCCGCCCAGACGCCTCGCCCTTGGCGACTCGCCCCGGCGCCCCGCCCTCAGCGCTTCGCCCAGGCGTCTCGCCCTCGGCCTCGCCCCGGCGCCGCGCCCTCGCGCCCCGCCCTCGGCGACTCGCCCCGGAGCCCAGCCCTCGGCGCCCCGCCCAGGCGTCTCGCCCTCGGCCTCGCCCCGACACCACGCCCTCGCCCTCTCCCAGCGGCTCCCCTCCCGGCGCCCTCTCCCGGCGTTGCTCCCGGCCCTGGCTTCCGGCGCCCGACGCGCCCAGGTCCAGCCCTGCTCTCGGCCCCGCGGCGCTCCTGCCCAGAACCCGCGCCCTAGCACCCGCGCCGCCCCTGCCCAGCCGCACCATCCTGAGCGCGACCCCCTGTCGCTGCTCCCTCTGGCAGCATCTCCGGGCCGCTTCCCTTCCACCGCCCGACTCCCGGCGAACGGGTCCAGCGCCCGCCCTCCATGGACGCGTCCTCCGTTCTGCCGTCCCTGATCACGGCCTCCTCCCGGCTTGTCGATGACCGGCTGGATGCCACTAATTTCTCCATCTGGCGGAAAACAGTCTTGATGTCCCTCCGCGGCATGTGACTTCATTCTCATCTTGAGAAACCCCCACCTGAAATCACTGACCCTAAGTTCGACTCTTGGCAGCTGGCGGACAGCAAAATCTTCGCCTTACTGGTCAACTCCATGGACCGCTCCGTGAAAGATGTCACCAGGACTGCCAACACCGTCAAAGAGCTATGAGATTCCTTGATTGTCATGTTCTCCGAGACCAATAACTTGGCTCGGGTCTCTGACGTTCTAAAGCGTCTCTCCCATATCCGCCAGTAGGATCGGACCTTCCCCACCTACTTCATGGAATGGAAGGGTCTCCACGATGAACTACAGGAACTCTGGCCGATTCCTCAAACTCCGGCCGAAGCGCAGACTCAGCGGGACCAGCTCTGCCTATTCAATCTCCTGAATGGCCTCGCACCAGACTACGCCACGACGACCACTGAGATGCTTGCCAACCCGTCTACACTGGATATCCCGCAGGTCTATCATCGCCTGCAGAAGGCTCATCGGACCTTTGCACCACCCGTCCCCCTCCCTGATCACACTGCGCTCCTCGGACGTGGCGGTAGTCGTCCTACCGGCCCTCGCGGGCGCGACCGTGGGGACGATCGACCTCGCCCCCTCTGCCAGCACTGCAGCAAGCTCGGCCATCTGGTAGATCGTTGCTGGGTCCTGCATGGTCGTCCCGAGTCGCACACCCGCCAGGGCCAGACTGCGCTCCGTGATGCGTCCTCACCTGCTGCTGCTCTTCCCCCGTCTTTGGTTCTCTCCCTGACTGAGCTCCAGCTGATTCACGATTACCGGTCCACCTCCATCGCGGGCTCTTCATCAGCTTCTCTTGCCCATTCCGGTGGTCACACTGCCCTTGTCAGTCATCGTTCCCCTGCATGGATGCTTGACTCGGGTGCGTCCGACCACCTCACCGGGGATGCAGGTATGCTCTCCCACTACCGTCCCTATAGTGGATCCTCAGCCATCACTGTTGCTGATGGGTCCACTCTCCCCATAGCTGGCTTTGGCTCCTGTTCCCTCACCTCCTCCCTTCACCTCTCCTCGGTGGCTCATGTACCCCGGAGTCCTTTTAACCTGCTTTCCATCAGCAAACTGACCAAGGATCTCAATTGCACTGCTCTCTTTTCCTCGTCTTCTGTTTTGTTTCAGGAGCGGACGACGAACCAGGAACTTGGTAGCGGCCAGCTTCGGGATGGGGTGTACATGTTCGCTGGCCCGCCTTCCATCGCCTGCACGTCTATCCCTGCTCATGTCGTTGACCTCCATTCCCGGTTGGGCCACCCCTCCGCCTCTGCCCTTCATCGACTCTACCCCGATATTAGTCCCCGTTTTTCTTTTCCTTGTGAGTCGTGTCGTTTTGCGAAACATCATCGCACATCATATCCTCCTCGAGTTGACACACGGGCCGCCAAACCCTTTGATTTGGTTCATTCTGATGTATGGGGTCCTTGTGCCACCTCGAGTCAATCTGGGTATAAATATTACATTTCCTTCATTGATGATTATTCCCGGATGACATGGCTTTATCTTCTTCGAGATCGGACAAAGGTTCTCTCCACCTTCCAGACCTTTTTCCATGAGATCCAAACACAGTTTTCTATCCCTGTCAAATGTCTCCGATCTGACAATGGGCGGGAATACTTATCCACTCACTTTCAGCAGTTTCTGCGGGCCCACGACATCATCCACCAGACCTCCTGTCCTGATACCCCTCAGCAGAATGGGGTGGCCGAGCAGAAACACCGACATATTTTGGAAACCGCTCGTGCCCCCCTCTTCCACCGCCAGGTACCTCTTCTCTTCTGGGGGGATGTCATCCTCACTGCTACTTACCTTCTGAATCGTCTTCCCTCCAATCCTTCAGGGGGAGACTCCCTTTCATACCCTGTTCCCCTCTATTCCTCCTCACTCCCTTCCACTCCGCGTCTTCGGATGTCTCTGTTATGTCCGGGACACTCGCCCCAATCTCTCCAAACTTTCTCCCAAATCCCTTCGTTGTATTTTTCTTGGATATTCCCGCACTCAGCGCGGGTACCGATGCTTCTCTTCAGACCTCTGCCGGTATATCACCTCTGCCGACGTATCGTTTGTCGAGACCTCTCCTTTCACTCTCCCCTCTCCTTCTCCCGACACTACCATCGATGACTGTCTTCCGCTCTTCGTTCACCCGCCTCTGGTGTCTCCCCCGCCCGGTCATCTCTTTGGTCAGACCTACTCCCGTCGTCCTTCCGCTGTACCTCCCATCCCGGCCGAGGACCACCTTGTTCCTGCTTCGTCCGATGCTCCTGTCCCAGCTCCCGAGGACGTGCCGATTGCGCTCTGGAAAGGTACTCGCTCGCGTCAGACTACTCCTCTCTTTGTATCTTCCTACAGGGGTCTGTCAGCGCTGGAGACCGTGTTGATTCCTCGGACAGTAGGTGAAGCAAAATCTCACCCCGGGTGGCTAGCCGCCATGAGGGATGGATTGCAGGCTCTGGATGACAACCATACATGGGATCTTGTTCCACTTCCGGCGAGCAAACAGGCGGTCGGCTGTAAATGGATTTTCACGATCCGTCTCAATCCCGATGGCTCTCTTTGCCGCCTCAAAGCCCGACTTGTCGCAAAGGGGTTTGCTCAGACATATGACATCGACTACTTTGAGACATTCTCTCCAGTCGCAAAGATGGCCTCGGTCCGCCTTTTCATTTCGCTGGCTGCTCATCATCACTGACCGCTTCATCAACTGGATGTTAAAAATGCTTTTCTCCATGGCTTTCTTGATGAAGAAGTCTACCTCCAGCAGCCTCCTGGTTTTTCGGCCTCTGGTGCCGACCGCCATGTCTGCCGTCTCCGTCGCTCCCTCTACGGCCTCAAGTAGTCTCCTCGGGCTTGGTTTGGCCGCTTCAGCACGGTTATCACAGCCTTTGGCCTCTCTCGCAGTATGAAGGATCACACCGTCTTCTTCCGTACGACGGCGCATGGCTGTATCTTGCTTGTGGTTTATGTTGATGACATCATCATCACAGGGAGCGACTCCAGAGGCATCGCCAGCCTTAAGGCGCATCTTCACCAGCACTTTCACACCAAGGATCTTGGTCCCCTCACTTACTTCCTTGGTATCGAGGTCTCTTGGACTGCGGACACTATTTCTCTCTGCCAACGCAAGTATGCTCTTGATATCTTGCAGGATGCCGGGTTGAGCACAGCCACCGCCGTGGACACTCCCATTGAGCCTGGGGAACGCTCCCTTCATTCCGACTCGGAACACTTTCCTCATCCCGAGAGCTATCGACGCCTGGTTGGTAAACTCAACTACCTCACCATGACGCGTCCCGACATTGCCTGTGCCGTTGGCAAAGTCAGCCAGTTCATGGAGCATCTCACCAGATCTCAGTGGGATGCTGTCCTTCGCATTGCCAAATACATAAAGAAAGACTCTGCCTGTGGCCTTCAGTACTCACATCATGCTCACCTGGATGTTGAGGCCTTCTGTGATGCGGACTATGCCGGCTGCCTCGCTACTCGCAAGTCTACTTCGGGTTTCGCCGTGTTCTTCGCCGACAATCTCATCTCTTGGCGCAGCGAGAAGCAGACTGTCGTCTCCCGGTCGAGTGTCGATGCCGAGTATCGAGCCATGACCACCGTCACTACTGAGATCCTCTGGCTTAGTCATCTCCTCCATGAGCTCGGTTTCCCCGCATCGACTCCTGCTCATATCTGGTGTGACAATCAGACCGCCACGAAGATTGCCTCGAATCCCGTCTTCCATGAACGGACGAAGCATATCGAGGTGGATTGTCACTTTCTCCGCCACCATCTGGAGCAGCACCATATCGGCTTCGGCCGTATCCCGACGGCCGATCAGCTTGTCGATCTCTTCACCAAAGGTCTTCCAGGAGCTCGCCTTGAGTCTCTCACTACCAGGTTGGGTATTCACAGCCTCCCTGACCCAGCTTGAGGGGGAGTCTGAGATGGTCATGTGTCTTTGTTGTCTTTGTCTCTTTGTGGGACTCTATCCAATCTGGGCATGTCCAGCTTGAGGGGGAGTGTTGGACCCCATTTAAGGTTAAATGAGTATTTTTGTTCTGAGTCCCACATCGGACTTAAACACCTTGTAATTAGTTTTACTTCTCTATAAAAGAGTATCCCCACCTCACATTGAGGTAAGGGGAATTCACCCATCTACAGGTTGATCCAACATTACTGAGTTGACGCGACTTTGATGTTTTTATTGATCGTGATAAATAAAAATGTTTCACTTCTAAGGCCTTGTTTGGTATAATGAAAACCTTTTTGATGAAAATGTAAAAGGTATTCGAATAGGAAATTGAAACATTATTTGATTTCCAAATTGTGTTTGGTATGGTTTGAAAAGCAGAGAGTTGAGTTGATTAAAATAGTGAATATAAATAAAAAACAAAGAAATGTCTACATTGGCTTATTTCTGTTTGGAATTGTGTTGTCATGATCTTGCAAATTAGGATGGGGGTCGGCATCAGCGATGTGGTGCATCAAAATGGTAGCTTGGTGCATGATGTTGTTTTGTGGCATTCTAACATATCAGATACTTAAAATACTTGCTTTTATTCTTTCTTAATGATGTTAGTAGATGATGTTTTTTTTTTCATATAAGACAATACTACTAAGCATCATAATATTTTAAGATGATTATGATTATTAACTTTAAATATTTCTTATGTAAAAAAAGCATGTGAAAAACTTTCATGGAATGGTATCGACCAATTTTGGTGTAGGTTACCCTTATTACTTGGGAGGCTTCTCCAATGCCTTAGGATTAGGATTGTGGTGACCATGGATTATATTGGGTGAGCTGCATGGAAGGCTTTTTAGTGGGGATGTGGGTGGCACAATTTTGGTTATTATTGATGATGAATTTATGATGTCCAACAATGTGTGGTGTTTGACGGAGTTTTAGGATCCTATAGTATATAAGATTATGCGAGTTAAATGTGATTGTTTTTCACATTATTTTTTATAGTGGATCCAATAATGTGTGTTAAGAGTCACATTATTGTATGGTTCCTTGTGTGATTCTAACATTTGGGATGAGCTCTATGTTGCAAATTACGGGATTTTATACCATGATCTTGTTTTTCTTTATTATTTTGTTTATTATTGGCTGGTCTTGCCCTTGAATTGTGGGTCGAATCAGATCTAAGTTTTGAAATTTTGGAATTTTAACACAGGCGAACAATAGTCGCATGATTTATGTGTAACTGTGTGGAGGCCTTTAATTTTTAGCAGTGATTTTATAAGGTTGACGCACGATTTCGCAAGGAAGGGTTTAGGGTCAATTTTAGGGTTCTTGAAAGAAGATAATATACTAGGATTAGTTTGGGATAGTCCTACGACTTAGGATGCAAAGCGATGCAAATGTCGTCAATTGGATTTGATTAAACAAATTGGATCTACCTATGCTGCAACTATCCCATGGTCAGGTTATAACTGATAACCTAAGTTCTTTATGTTTAGATTAGATGCAGAAAGCGTCATAGACTAATGGTCATAGTCTTGTTCAACTCCAATTAGGTTAGGTTCGTTCAATTACACTCCCCATGGTCAAAGTTGTGCAAAAGAATGTGATGAACAATTATTATTAACCTAGTCACTAGCCTTAGGGTTCCCAAGGATCAATCTATAGATTCTTTAGGCTCAGAAACACCCCTACTCTCGACCCCTAACCTTAGGTGGATGAGCCGCCCATGACAGTGTTGATCAAAAGCAGAGAAATGCTAAAAATGCTACACATAATCCCGAAACAGTTAAGAAATAAGCAATATGAGATTGAAACAATTAAGAATCAAGATCAAACAATTAAGAGCAATGTAAATCTGATCAAAAACTAAGTTGTCTCTCGAACTTTGCACATCGTGCAAACTTTTTATGTCGTGTATTGGATTCACTTTTAGTGGGATTATGATTTTGAAATTCGCACGTCATGTAATGAATGTACACATCGTGTATTGTCTCACGTCATGTAAAATTTTCATGGGTTGATTTGTGGCTCTGTAGGCATGTTGTGAATGAGGACTATATGTTGTGTATGATGTACACAAAGTGTAAAGCCTATTTTTTCCACTTTTCAACATTTCTTCCTAAAGTCCAGAATTCCTAATTCTTGTGAAAACAATCCAAAACGCTGTGCAATATCGAATAAAACATGAATAATACTTAATTAAATGTATCCACAATGTATATATAGATACAACTTATGAAATTTCCCTACACTTGAACAATTTCTTGTCCTCAAGCAAAAAAACATCTCAATAGGGATTCCAAAAGAAATAATTATTAAAACAAGAAACATGCATTACAATCAGGAAAATAAAACTAAGTGTAAGCTGAAAAAGCGAGTTCTCTAGAATTAATCCTCTAAAGAAAATCATTTGTGCCTCATAGTTCAGTTTTTTATCCATATTTTTTCTTCCTTTAATTACAATTTCATAATTGTTCCTTAAATACTATACCCATTTTTTGCAATTTACTTCACAATAAATTTTCTCTTGTCACTCAAGGTAAAATGTAAGTGGAGTTATTCTCATATATGAATACTTGTTCCTAACCATAGGCTTGCATTGATTATAACATCTCCACTTCGTAAAGACAAATACAAAATCAATCATGAGGGCTTCACTAATAGGGTTCAAATGACTTTGAAGCTCGGGGCAAGTGAGAAAGTGATAAAAATCAAGCCTAAAAGGAGGGTAAGCTCTAAAGTGAAATGAATGAAAGTCATGAATAGTGTAATGAAGTGACTTCTCCTAGACAAAGTGTGTCCATGCTCCAACGACTCAAAGTGGGTCCATGAGTATATCAAGTATAAAAAATGTACCATGTTCCTTTCTTTTTTTTATTTTTTTTTATTTTTCGAAAATCATGTCTAGGCCAAATCTCACATCCATGCCCTAACCACATATGATACATCAAAGGATTCATCTGTCTGGTAATGGTGATTTTTGACCTTCCTAATACATAACCAAAAATCATTTTCTTTTTCTTCATATATTTTTTTTATATTTCTTCTTACCAGGGAATAGTGTAGGCGTAGAAATTACCAAATGTAATCATGGACCACATTATGGGAAACTATTGAAAGTTCCACAGTACATCTCCTCAATAACAACATCTTGTGTCCATTAGTAGTGAAAATTCCCCCACATTTATTCAAAGGATGATCATGCATAATACTAAGAGTAGGGTAGGAAGAGATAATCGACTTGAGATAGATCCATCATAAGAAGGTTATTCATGGCTGCTATGGGCTAAAGAAGTAAAGATGTACAAGTGAGTCTTAGGAAAAACCGACTCACAAAAATTTCCTCAGTCATTTTAAAAGTATATTTGTTCAATCATAGGCTCAATAAGATCTTAATGCAAGTTCTAATAGGTTTATTTATCCCAAGTATCTCTCAAGAAATACGATCAGAAAGAATATGATAGTGCAAGTCTAGGATCTTCTTGGGAATGAACGTATATAAAAATAAATGGAAATCACTTAGGGTATAAAATTTAGTAATAAGATAATCAAAAGCAATTGCAAGAATCTTGAAATTGCATTAAATTACTCAACTCAATAATCATGCTAAAAAATCTAAATAGAAATAAAACATGGATTTAAACAATTGTCAGCCTAACTTTGTCTTTTATTTAAATGATTGCATTGAGATTTCAAGTTTAAAGCATGATTTCAATGAAAAATGTCTCCTATATAAGTGAAAACATGCAATAATTCAAGTGTATCGACAGTAAAGCTCAAGAAAGACTCCCCCACACTTAAAACGAGACTGTGTCCGCACTGTTCTGGAAGGCATTGTGAGAGAGATCGCACATAAAGCATCAAAAACATGAAATTGCAATTTGATTTGAAATTAGGGAAGTGAGTGCTCCCTATAGTGAATGTCATGCCTTAGGAAACTTAGTGGATAATGAGTGGAGTTTGTACGACCTGCAAAATTTGTTAGAAAGAAAAAACTTTCACTAGATAAAACATTATTCCATGAAGTTAAAACAAGTTGGAAGTATAAAAATGGAAGGTGAAAATAGTCAAAACCAGGAAAATCAACTCAGATAAACGCATAAATGTGAGAAAAGTGAAGTTCAGGGATAACCTACAAACAAGAATGCTAGAAAAAAAGAAAAAGAAATATCTTAAGCACCCGACTACAATGAAAGCAAACAAAAATATGCGTTGCCTCCCATAAAGTGCAAACAATAGCTTTGTCAGCCAGAGGAATAGATAAAGGGATCAGTTGATGTCCTCCATTTGCTCAGCAGTCCGCTACCTCCTACAGAAACTGGTGGCTATGTCATCGAGCTCATGGAGACGTTTGGCGGGATTAACCACCTCAGGAGCGTATCGAGCATGAATCTCGTACAACAAGAACAACATTCATGCTCATTGTGGTGGGGATCCCTACTGAGCACAGATCTCAAGTGAGAGGTCCTCAAGCTGGTGCTTGACGCCAGCTAGATGTTGAGACATCTGGTGTTGGATCGAAGATGGTGGCGAGACAGGCGTGTCAATGACTATAAAGGAGGAAGGAGATCTAGACATGGTTAAAGTAATATAGTAATAAAATGAAAATAATCCAACCATAAGTATATCCAACATATGTATCCCATGTATATATAGAAGCAATGATACATTAGTGTAAAAGGAATACAAGTAGCACAAAAAATGGACACCCAATCGAAGTAAAAAAAAGGGGAGGGGACCAAGATAAAACTAGGTGGTACACTCAAAGTCACTGAGATCCACATCAGGTTTCCCCTCCCAAATAGTGGGTGCATTCAGCTATCTCGCCCTATCAATATCAGCAATTGTGGAAGGGGTTGGAGGATCGACCACTTTAGTGGGTGTTGTGGTGCTTGTAGCTAGCTTAGTCGAGGAAGTAGGAGATGGGGTGTCGATTTGTACGGTGGTCGTGTATCTGGCAGTTGGATCTATGAAGGGTACCTTGTATGGGGATGGAATGGCGGGACCCTTACCTCGGTGGGCCTACTCCGCTAAAAAGTTATGATGGGCAATGGGATCTGCCAGCTCAGGGGGTAGGTCGATCGAGGTAGTGGGTGGGGTGTGGATGAATGGCGGAGTGGAGTCTGCATAGGGTGATGGGTGGGTAGATACAGAGGCAGATGGTGGAGTGAGGATGGTGAAATAGGATGGTGCACTAAAGGGAATGCCTAAATGAAGGCAGATCTGGTGCTGGTTCTCCATAAGAAACGGTATAGTAAGTCATAGGTCAAATGGAGGAGTTGAGGGGTAGGTGCAGATGTGGCAAGGCATGTGGTGTCAGTGGTGGAGGTGGTAAAAACAGGGACAGGGGGTGGTGATGGAGGTGGTGTTAGGGGTAGTGGTAAAAGGGCGGAAGTTGTGGTGGGGGTGGTGGCAGTGGTAGCAGTAGTGGAGCAGGGACATGAGGATGGGAGGGAGGGTCAACTGCATGTGGAGTGGGTGCCTCATCAACATCCTCAAAATATGTCGGTGCCCACTGATAGATGTTGTTGTCCTTCATGAGTAGCCTCGTTTTGTGGAGCATATGAAGGTTGATGCTCTACATAGGGTCGAGGGAGGTGTGGGTATGTTGGCATCAAAGGCATCGAGATGCCTGACCAGATGAGTAATGAACGAGCCCTCTAAAAGCGTACCTCAAGTACTCCTCGCCTGTCAGGAAGAACAACCCAAACTACCTTGCTGTGTTGACGGCTAGGACTCCCATGGCTAATGCAAGCATAATTACCTCGATCTAGCTCACACTCCCGTGAGCATCACTGTGGGCCATCTATGCATGTGCTAAGGCCCTATGATGGATTCAGAGGATAACACTTCATAGAGCAGTCCTCTTTGTCGTGTGAGGCTCATAGATGCTCTGAGGGTCTCTGGCTATCCCCACCCATAGTTTTGCAGCATCGGCCTTGTTAGGATTGAGTTGTAATGTCAGGAAGATAGGGGAGGCGATGAACTTGACAGAGTAGATGTTGAGGCAGACAATAAAATCGCCAAGGCTTATCTCCTAAGGACTACCTCTGAGTTGGAAATGAATAGAGTTAATGTCCAGCTCAAAGGTGTCCAGGAACTCAAGGAAGATCTCCCTGAAAGTCTCCTCTTGCGCTTGGGTAATCAGGATCAGGTGTAGCTGACTGATGAGGTCAAGGACCTCCCGATGAATGTGGATGTGCTCGAGTACTGTGAGGTCCAACATCTTGTTGGTCCGCATCAGCTGGGCCTGGAGATAGAACAACTGAATCTCATGTCGAGGGTCAGAAAAATGGAGGTAGGGATGAATGTGTGGATGATCAGGGCCCTGTGACCCGCCTGAGGATGACTGTGAGTCTCCAGAAGTGGAAATAGATGTAGAGGTGGAATCAGAGGTCGAGGAGGATTGATATGCGGGTGGAGGAGAAGGTGTGGCCTTCCGCCTGCTTGGGTGGCAGAGGTGTGTCATCATGCTCGGGTGCCCATTTGGTAAGTGGGGTGTGGACGGTCTTCGTTCGATCCATTGAGGAGTGACAACGTAGACCAGGGAAGGAAATGGGGAGGAGCGGAGGGAGTTGTGAGGTGTGATGCTGAAGGGAGGAGGAGGAGAGGGTTTGTCAGTGGTGGTAGGGGAGCGGGTTCAGAAGGGGAGGGGTCACATGTATGGATGGAAACAGGGAGGGGGCTGGGCTGTGAACCTAGGGTTCACAACATTTAAAATCACTCCAAATATTACAGGTCGGGTATGATATACACAACATTTAATGCTTGTTTTTTAATTTTTTTTGGGTGTAACATTTACAGGTTGTGTATTTTTTACACAATGTGTATTTGGCTATTTGTGCCCCCTTTTGAGCAAAGTCATCTTAACAAGCCTCTAATAGCTATAAACCTTCCTAAAGACTAAACTATCATACTCTAGCCTATTGAACCTACCCTGGGTTGTCTGCCAGTCAACACTTTTTTTTATTGACTAATATTTGATGCTAGATACTATTTAACAATTTCAAGCTAACTTTTTTTGTTTTCTGTTTTGTTCTGAGTTTCAGACCATCATAGAGGCTTGAAATGCGATGTGATATAAAATCTTCTTCAGAATAGGTTTAGGGTTTTTTGTCAATTATTCATTCAATTGATGGATTCTTGAGCTCTCTTTCCCTCCAAAATGAGTAGAGGAAAAAGTGTAAGGAACAGTTTATCAAAATATACAGTATTTGATTTAATGTTTCGTGTTGTGGTATTCCTTTATACGATTTTAAGTGTTAGAAATTGGAGAAAAAAAATTAGGAAATTCAGAGCATTTAGGGAAAAGGGTTTAAAGGAAAAAATATGAGTTTAAATATAACACTTGTAAGATCTCAGTTCCTCCATAAGGTATTTCCTTGTTTATGTTTCAGTTTAAGTCCCTTATTTTGAGCTAAATAAGTGTTTCCCAAGTTCATGTGAATACTCAGGGGTGTTCCGGGAGTTCGGGACATGAAACTGGATGAAAAAAGAGTTTTTGGGAATGTTGCACGGTTTGCGCACGGTTAGGGAAAACCGTGCAGAGCATCCCAGGTAACCGTGCAGCTATGGACAAAGGCTTACGCACGGTTGGCGCACGGTTAAGCAAACCATGCGGAATCCCCGGGAAACCGTGTGAAGGGGGTGTTTTTTGAACAGTGGTTCATGCACGGTTTGGCAAACCGTGCGGGTAAACCGTGTGGCCCAGAAAAGTTGGAAAATTTACTAAATTGTCACTCTGATATTTTAAACCCAAACTCGGTTTTCTCCTCCATTTCACCCCGTGAAACCCTAGTGAAGAACTTGGATGACCCAAGCTTACAAGAGTTGATTTTCCTATGATTCTAGATTGTTTGGAGCATCGTTGGTTGCGAATCAAAGCCCCGGGTAAGTCTAATCTCCTCCTTGCTTCATCCTTTCGATTAGGGTTTTCATCTTTCTCCCATCTCCATCTGAAGCTCTAAAACCCTCTTTTATTTGATGGGATCTAGGTTGGGGCTTCAAGGGGTGCTTGAATCCAGATCAAAGGCTACGATTAAGAGTGTGTTCATCATCAGATTCGAGGTAGGCGGTCTAAAAGTATTATCCCATAGTTTTATTTTTGGATTTGTGCATGGAATCTTGTGTTCTTATTTTCCCTAATTGTGTTCTTGTTTCCATCACAGTGTTTGATAAAAAGGGGAGTATAAGTGACCAATTGAAACCCTCACAATCCCCATGGGATGTATAGAGGATGATTTGACCATTTAGGGACACCAGTGGGGTGCTCCGCCAATCCCGAACCTAGAGAGTGGTAGGGTTAAGTGAAGGATTTTTGAGTAAAGTTTGAAGCCCATGTAGAACATGTTTCAATGGTTGATTAAGTTGTAAATGGAATGATAATAGATATGCCTAGGGTGATAAGTCATAAGGGGTTGTTTGGCATGACATGAAAACGGTCAAATTGGGTCGAATGGGATTATATCAATTATTTAACAGAATTTGGTTAGAAATGCCTATGAGGGTTAGTGAATATTAAATGGTGAACTTATAATGGGTTGATGAAATGGGAAATGGGGAATATGTTAATGGTATGTAATAAGGAAATGGATGAATATGTTGAATGGGTTAATACATGGGATGTTGTGGTACACCTAATGGGTTGAATGTAATAAAGTGGTCATGTTATGATATATGAGAAATGTACATGAAATGATACATGTGCTAAATGGGTTAATGTATGGCCATTAGTGAATATTGATTAAGGCATGGGGGTTGTTGAATAAACTTAAAGGGTTAAGGCAGAAGAATGAGAATTTGGCTAAATGGATGTGAATTGTAAACGGTAAATGTATTAATGGGTTATGAAATAGTATTAATTACCATGTTATTTGTTATGTATTATGATTTCCAATGGCATTGTTTATGCTTGGTTGTGTTATGGTGTGGTTTTGGTGATTGGATAAATAAGCATGTGCACATGGCTTGGTAGAGTGGGGTATTGACTTGAGGCTCTATGCCCACGGGTCGAGTTAGACAAAGGCTCTAAACTCCACACCATAAATGCACGGGTTAGGGAAGGGGGCGAATGCTCTATTCCCCTAATGGTTGCATTCCACTTGGACTGAGGCTTCGAGGTAAGGATAATGTGTTGATGTGATATGTGTACCTCTAGTGAGATAGAGACTTGATTTATTTTTCCCTATGCATAATGATTGATTGCCTTAAACCCATATAGAAATGATGTATATGCCTAACTCAAAGAACATGTGTTAAAAATGGATTGTGTGGTAAAAATGGTATAAGAAATGGAATTGGGATAAATTCTAGTCATGAATTAAATAAACCTTGTTAACTAATGGAACTCGAACTGTCCCTTGTTTACTTACCATTCATTTTTTACTTGCATGCACTGTCTATTAGACTGGATATTTTGTAGACACCATTGGTGGTGACCTACTAAGTTTCGTACTCACACCATGCTCGGGCCGTCGTTGGGTACTCGTGCAGATTTCTTGATTGCAGTTCAGGACAAGGGAAAAGGCCCAAATCTAGCATGTTGAGTTGGTTTGGGGATGTACATGGAGATGGATTCAGACTTAGAGTTGGGTCCGGTTTGGGGATTTGGCCACTGTCTTATTTTTTGGTTTTATTCACTTGCACTGCTAGTATGTCATGACATTGTTAATGTGGAATTATGGTTTGTACCCAATTGGGAGATGTTTGGCTTGTATGTTTATTAGTTGTTTCATATTGTTTCCACTATTTATATTGTGTTTTCTTGTGCCTTACTCTGGTAAAGAGGGTATAGTCTCTCCACATGACTCATTAGACCCTCGCCGCTAGTTGGCAACCTCCGGCCTATGGGGAGGCGCGCTTGAGGTCATGTGACGACCCGACTCGGGGCACCGATTTAGTGGCTCCTGGGTCGGGGATGTTACAAAGTGGTATCAGAGGAGTTCTTTTCTCTTTATTACTATTTGGGGATGGTAGACAATAGATTAGGATGTGTTGGGTCTTGGTAATGATCTCGTGATTGGGAGTAGCTAACCCATGTACGAGGGAAAACCCAAGTCACCCTAGGTGGGAATTGTTATTCTTGATGCGTGTTGTTACAGTTGAATGATATTTCACTGTTGGGTGATGCACATATTGTGTGATTTGACTGATTTATGATATTGTGCTCATTGTCGGAATGACATGAGGTTGTGTATTCATACATCATCTTAGACACCTAAGGATATAGGTGGCATGCATAATTATAGGAATACACACGGGATGAGTGTGTGGGGCATAAAGAGTAGAATGCATTTTACTTCCCTGATAAATATTAAGAAAATGATGTCTAATAATGGTAATTAAAGTGGGTGAATGAAAAGATGCAAATGAATAGTTAAGAAATATCGTGTATAAAGAAATGTTGTGACCGGGTTAAAATTTTGGGTTGTGATAAATTGTAAAGGTTGACTCAGTGTCTAAAGGAGAAAGATTGAACAATGACGGTAAAATTGTTAATGAATTTTGCCTAATGAAAGGTGTAAATGAGTTAAAATGATGATTTTAACATGTTGTGAAGTGGGAAATGTGCCTGAGAGTAAGGGATTGTATTGTAAAGGAAGAATTGGTTTGAAGAGGTGTGGACAAAAGACTTGTGATTGAGTAAATTGGTTACCCAATGTTGACCATGACTCACGCTAGGTATGGTAGAGGGTAGTGTTGAAGGTATGATGACGACTATTCAGATAGAGTTTAAATAATGGTTTGTCTAAGGTTGATAGTGTGAGATCTTTTCCATCTGTGCTTAAATCCTATCATTCATTCCTTGAAGCATCGGGTGAACGATAGGTTTAAGATGAGAATGATTGAGTTCAAGGGTGGGAATCCTTTGTGTTGTCAGTTTGACCCTTGTAGGTGTGGGTTGGGGCAGTGAGAGTTCCCTAGTTTGAGACTTTGGATTTTGATTATGAGGATTTTCCGGTGATGATGTGGCCTAGGTGATGTGTTTAGGTAACCCTTGGTGTGGTTGTGGACCTTGGGTTGTGAGGCGTTGTTCGGTAATGTGAGTGAGGAAACTCTCATGGTTTGTGACCATATGGAGTGCATGTTGGACCCTAGGGATGGTGCCTGTGACTTAGTGACCTTGTGAGTAAAGACCTGGTAAGTTGCGTTTTGAATCCCAGAGAGGATGTTTTGCTCGTAGTATCGATGAATGTGTAGACCTTTGGTATAGAACCTAGAGAAAATGGCTGCTTGGTGTGTTAGGCATAGTGTGCATTAGAATGGGGGTGAGAGTGCCATTTCTGATAATTTCTTTGTTCGTGTCATGATATGTATGGTTTGGAGAGAGTGCCGATTGTTTTTCTTGGTTGTGACTCCAATCTAGGGAGTTGGTATCATTCAACCTTCAAGGTGACCTATGAGAGAGGTCGGACAGGGTTCCCAGTGCTTTTGGGTGTGTGTGGCACATGTATATGTTTTGGACCTTGTTAGTGGGACTCATAGTGTTTTATGGTGCGCATTTGGCCTAAATGGCTAATTGGGAAGGTTGGTGGTTGGTGGTGCTACTCGAGTTGTGGTTACGCGATGATAGTTTTGGAAAAATCAAGGGTGACCTCATGGGAGGTTAGCCCAGCGGTGCAGGTACCTCGGAATATGAAGCATGTGAGATGCTTTAGAGGTGGTCTCAATGCATACTAAGTACCCAAGTTTTATTGAATGGTATAGTTGTGCCTGGTTCTTTCATAAGGGCACCCTAGTGTTTGTGATAAGAGGTAAGGTTTGTTTCGAGGGGTTGTATCGCATGGATTCCTGACTCACCTATTTGGATGATGATTAATGGAGGACTCGAAGTTGTTTTGAGTGGAAGAGACAAAGGTGATTGAAGGTCGATTATATTCTTTCGCTCGATAATGACACTCGAGGTGAGGGTGGTCACGTGGCTGAACATGTTTGTAGGAATGGTTTTGGTTGTTGGGTGAGGTGCAGAGGCTGCCTCAGGGTTGATGAGGTGGACTAACTAAGATACACGGTTAGGTAAGTAAGCAGGCGATGAGCTACACATAGATAAAGGTTGATTTGTGAGAGACCATTGGTTTGATTGGTGTGGTAGACCGTTGTGTTTCGGTTGTTAGCTTTCAGGTACACAACGTAAGAATTTGAATGGTGTGGTGGAAGTAGTGCCATATGGAATGTTGGTTCATGACTGCTTGGTGATTTGGTTTGGAGTGATGGTTAGACTTGGTTGGCAACCACACCTGAGTGGTGCTGGTTAAGTGTTGATGAGTTGCGTTCGATAGGGGATCCTGAGATCCTTGACAGGTCATTGTGTCCCATAGTTCCACATCATAAATGGATAAGTGGGTGGTGGTGTTATTCAAAAACTTCTTAGCGTACCTATGTAGTGACGATCCTTCCCAATATCTTGATATCGTCCCAGGTATGTTGAGAATCTCTCGCTTTACGCCAAGAGGCTTGAAGGTGTTTGGTTGAATGAGGTACGTCATGGAGTTTACGCTCATGGAAACAGTGTATTTGGAGCTTGATGATGGAATGTTCACCACCGATGGCTTTGGGTGAGGTCCTCAGGATGGACCGAGTGTCGATAAACGCCATGGGTGTCATTCATGGAAGCTTGGAATGGGCACTGGGTGATGTTTGTTTTCTTATTTTGGAAAAAATCTAGATATCCATGTCTATGTTTTGGGGTTTGTCTTGTGAATGGGTGTAAGAAACTATGGTTGGAATCCCTCATGAGATCAATGGTAACAACATCCTAAGTCAGTCCTAAAAGTGGAGAGGAGAACATCGAGTTGGTGTAGTAGCACCGGGAAGCCAATGAGGAACCTGTAAGGTGCTTGTTAGGTCCCTCAGATAGGCAATGTGGGACTTATATGTGGTGACTAATGAGCCAAGAGTTGGCTTCAGCCACAGGGTGGTTCCATGTGAAGTTGTGATGTTTGTGCTGAGGTCGTAGAAGGGTGTGGTTGGATATGACAACAAGTCATGGCAAGAGAAGTTGGGTTGTATAACTCCAACGAAGATTGGGGTTAAACTCGGGTAATTTCTCCTTTTGTGGTTTTAGAACATCTCTAAGTTTAGGGAACCTTGCCCATGTGAGTTGGTGTCATGCCAAGGGTAAAGTCGATGACGGTTTGGAAGGCGATAACGCTATGATGATGGAATTCTATCAGAATTCAAGGAATGACCTTAGTTGGGTGCGTGGGATGTTAATGATAGGATTCATGTCAATAATCACCTTGGGAAGGTGAGAAATGGGAAGAGTACCATCAATGGAAGGTGGGTGTTCTGGGGAAAGCCAGTCGAGGGTGGTCCAACCTGAGATGGTAAACTTGAATGGGTGTGATAAGAGTGACCCACCTCCAGGTTGATGTTGTGGAGGAAAATGCCTTTTCAAAATAAAGGTGTACCTGAGGGAGGTTGTGTTGATCTTAGTCCTTGAATGGATAGTGTAGTAATGTCCTCCAGAATGGTTTTGACAGTGCAACTGAATGCCAAAGCAGGGTAATGCTCCTATGGATGTTGGGGCGCAATTAGTTGGAACATGCTAGGTGATAGGGAGGTAGAGTTGAGTTCTAGTGGTCCTTTATCGATGGGGGAGGTACCAAGTAACTGAAAATGGAGAGAACCATATCGGATAAATGGTTGGTTGATGACGTGATCAGAGTTTCGGGTTGGAAGGACTTGATTCTTCACCGTTTGTGAGAGTTTTCCCTAGTAGAGAGATTGGGAATGGGTTTAATTGGTCGAGTAACTGAGAGTTTTGGGTTGTGTTTGATTGTACAGTTGTGGAGTGAAATCGCCAAGAAATTTAGTTGGAAGGATCATGTGTTTTCCTTCAGGTGATACCGAGTTTGGTCACCGTTAGAGTTGGGAGAACAGGAAAATGATGCCAAGTGATTTGGGTCATGAGTTGTACAGAGGGTTGGGCCGATGAGGTGCCAATTGGTTTCTCCGTGATGATGTGATGTTGTGTGAGAAGTTTCCATGTGCAGTGAGTTAGGAACTATTGTCTAAGTTTTCTCTATGAAGTTCTAGTGGTTGGGTATGGTTGAAGAAGATGCATCCTTGAGGAGTTTTCTGGTTAGTGTTGTGGGTTGTGGTGAGGAAGTCTTGAGGGGAAAGCATGTGCCCTTGATCTGTGTTTGGTGGACTTGTGATGTGCAACCAGAAACTTGGAAATTAGGAATGGATAGGCAATCCTTGTGTCTTGATCTCTTGTTACGGAAGTTTGGTGATGTTCAGAAGAGCAGCTTAAGGACGAGTCATTATAAGATGGGGAGGTTGTAAGATCTTGGTTCCTCCATAAGGTATGTCCTTGTTTATGTTTCAGTTTAAGTGCCTTAGTTTGAGCTAAATAAATGTTTCCCAAGTTCATGTGAAGACTCGGGGGGTGTTCCAGGAGTTCGGGACATGAAACTGGATGAAAAAGGAGTTTCTGGGAATGTTGCACTGTTTGCGCACGGTTAGAGAAAACCGTGTGGAGCATCCCAGGTAACCATGCAGCCATGGATAGAGGCTTACGCACGATTGGCGCATGCTTAAGTGAACCCTTCAGAATCCCCAGGAAACCGTGTGAAGGGGGTGTTTTTCAAACAGTGGATCACACACGATTTGCACGCGGTTTGGCAAACCATATGGGTAAAATGTGCGCCCAGAAAAGTTGGAAAATTTACAAAATTGCCACTCCGGGATTTTAAACCCCAACTTGGGTTTCTACTCCATTTATCCCCCTACAACCCTGGTGACGAACTTGGATGACCTAAGCTTCTAAGAGGTGATTCTTCTTTGATTTTAGGCCGTTTGGAGCGTCATTGGTTGCAGATCGAGGCCCCTGGTAAGTCTAATCTCCTCCCTACTTCCTCTTTTTGATTAGGGTTTTTATCTTCCTCCCATCTCCTTCTGAAGCTCTAAAATCCTCTTTTTTATGGTGGGATCTAGGTTGGGGCTTCAAGGGGTGTTTTGAATCCGGATCGAAGGCTACGATTAAGAGGTTGTTCATCATCGGATTTGAGGTAGGTGGTCTATAAGTATTATCCCATAGTTTTATTTTGGATTTGTGCATGGAAGATTTTGTTATTCTTTTCCCTAATTGTGTTCTTGGTTCCATTGGAGTGTTTGATAAAAAGGGTAGTCTAAGTGACTAATTAAAACCCTCATGATTCTCGTGGGATGTGTAGAGGATGACTTGATCATTTAGGGATACTCGTAGGGTGCGCCGACAATCCCAAACCTAGAGAGTGGCAGGGTTAAGAGAAGGATTGATGAGTAAAGTGTGAAGCTCATGTAGAACATGTTTAAATGGTTGATTAAGTTGTAAATGGAATGATAATAGATATTCCTTGGGTGATAAGGCATAAGGGGTTGTTTGGAATGACATGAAAATGGGAAAATTGGGTCGAATGGGATTATATCAATTGTTTAACGAAATTTGGTTAGAAATTTTTAAGAGGGTTAGTGCATATTAAATGGTGAACATATAATGGGATGATGAAATGGGAAATGGGGAATATATTGATGGTATGTAATAAGGAAATGGATGAATATGTTGAATGGGTTAATACATGGGAAGTTGTGGTACACCTAATGGGTTGAATGTAATAAATTGGTTATGTTATGAGATATGAGAAATGTACATGAAATGATAAATGGGCTAAATGGGTTAATGTATGGCCATTGGTGAATATTGAATAAGGCATAGGGGTTGTTTAATACACTTAAAGGGTTAAGGCACAATAATGAGAATTTGGCTAAATGGATGTGAATTGTAAATGGAAAATTTATTAATGGGTTATGGCATAGTATTAATTCCCATGTTACTTGTTATGTATTGTGACTTCCAATGGCATTATTTATGTTTGGTTGTGTTATGGTATGGTTGTGGTGATTGGATAAATAAGCATGTGCACATGACTTGGTAGAGTGGGGTATTGACATGAGGCTCTACGCCCACGGGTCGAGTTAGACTGAGCCTCTAAAATTCACCCCATAAATGTAGAGGTTAGGGAAGGGGATGAATGATTTATTCCCCTAATGGTTGCATTCCACCCGGATTGAGTCTTTGAGGTGAGGATAATGTGTTGATGTGATATGTTTATCCCTAGTGAGATGGGGACTTGATTTATTTTCCTCTATACATAATGATTGATTTCTTTAGACCCATATAGAAATTATGTATATGCCTAACTCAAAGAACATATGTTAAAAATGGATTATGTGGTAAAAATGGTATAATAAATGGAATTGGGATAAATTCTAGTCATGAATTAAATGAACCTTATTAACTAATGGAACCTGAATTGTCCCTTGTTTACTTAACATTTAGTTTGTGCTTGCATGTACTATCTATTAGAATGGATATTTTGTAGACATCGTTGGTGGTGGCCTACTGATTTTCGTACTCACACCCTGCTCAGGTCATCGTTGGGTACCCGAGCAGATTTATTGGTTATAGGTCAAGACAAGAGAAAAGGACCTACTCTAGCATGTTGAGTTGGTTTTGGGATGTACATGGAGAAGGATCTGGTCTTAGATTCGAGACCGGTTTGGGGATTTGGTCGTTGTCTTGTTTTGGGATTTTATTCACTTGCACTACTAGTATGTCATGACATTGTTAATGTTGATTTATGGTTTGTACCCAGTTGGGAGATGTTTGGTTTGTATGTTTGTTAGTTGTTTCATATTGTTTATGCTATTTATATTGTGTTCTGTTATGGATTACTTTGTTAAAGAGGGTATAGTCTCCCTGCGTGACTCATTAGACCCTCACCTCTAGTTGGCAACCTCTAACGTATGGGGAGGCGCGCTTGAGGTCATGTGACGACCCGGCTCGGGGCACCGGTTTAGTGGCTCCTAGGTCAGGGACGTTACAACACTTGTTTTCCATGAATTAGAATGAGAAGTAGGTACCATGAAGTAGGTTAAGAAAAAACAAGTCACATCTGCCTATTGGTTGATCTAGCATTACAGAGTTGATGTGGCTTTGATATTTTTATTGACCGTGATAAATAAAAATGTTTCACTCTTAAGGCCTTGTTTAGTATAATGAAACCCTTTTTGATGAAAATGTAAAAGGAATTCAAATAGTAAATTGAAACATTATTTTATTTCCAAATTGTATTTGGTATATTTTGAAAATGTGAGAGTTGATATGATTGAAATAAATAATAAAAATAATAAATAAGGAAATGTCTACATTGGATTATTTCTGTTTGGTATTGTGTTGTCACGATCCTGTAAATTAGGATGGGGCTCATCGGTAGGAAATTGTGGCTGGCAAGGCATCAATGATGTGGTTTCAAGGCATCAATTGGTAGCTTGGTGGTTGCAAGGCGTCAAATGGTAGCTTGGTGTATGATGTTGTTTTGTGGAATTCTAACATATTCGATCCTTAAAATACTTGTTTTTATTCTTTCTTAATGTTGTTCAGATATGATGTTTTTTTTCATATAAGACGCAATACTACCAAACATCATAATATTATAATATTATGATGATGATTAACTTTAAAGATTTCTTATGTAAAAAAACATTTGAAAAACTTTCATTGAATGGAATCGATCAATTTTGACCCATGAGGGTTTGGGGTAATGTGTAAGAGGGGGAATTCACCAAGATAACCAAACATGGGACCTTTTTAATTGGTGCAGGTTATCCTAATTACTTGTTAGGCTTCTCTAGTCCATTAGGATTAGTATTGTGGTGACCATGGATTATATTGGGTGAGATGCATGGAAGGCCTTTTAATGGTAATGTGGGTGGCACATTCACGGTTATTGATGATGAATTTATGATGTCCAACAATCTACAGTGTTTGATGGGAGTTTTATGATCCTCATAGTATATAAGATTATGTGAGTTAAATGTGATTTATTTTCATATTATTTTTGATAGTGGATCCAATAATGTGTGTTAAGAGTCATTTATGGTCGTAGATAGTCATTGTTGTATGGTTCATTGTGTGATTCTGACACCGACGGCCTGCTCTATGTGGCAAGTTAGGGGATGTCACACCTCGATGTTGTTTTTATTGATTATTTTGTTTATATATTATTGGTTGATCTTTCCCTTGAATTTTGGGTCAAATCGGGTCTAAATTTTGACATTTTGGAATTTCAACATAGGTGCACAGTAGTCGCATGATTGTGTGTAACTGTGTGAAGGCCTCTAATTTTTAGTGTAGACATTTTACAAGGTTGACTCACAATTTACCAATGCATGTGGTCAAACATTTCATGCGTTTAGGCTCAAAGTTTGGCAAGTTGTGCGCACTGTCTGGTTTCATTAAAAGTGGAAGATTATCTTTATGCCTCTCTTTGGGTTTTACCCCAGATCACACCTCTCCTTTCATTTGGATCGTGCGGCTCTGCAAGGCACTCTCCTTCGTTCCCCTCCCACATGAAGCCTCTCCCATGGATTTCTTCCCATTTTATGGTCTATTTTTCAATGAATGTCCCACTAAATCATCTTCTTTCTTATTGCCTTCCAATTCCCTTTTTTTATTGCCCCAACATGGTCCTAGGGGCATAAGGTTTCATGTGGTTCACCTTTAATGGAGCGTTTGTAGTTGTTTCAAGGTTTCTCTTGCTTATCTTAACCCCTTTGTACTCCATTGTGGTGGACTATCACTTCAGTTTGTGAAGGGAATGCATTTATGGTAGGTTTGCTCCATTGCATAGTTCTCTAAATTGTTAAAACTTGATTGTTTTTCTTTTAAATCCCTATTTTAAATGTATAATGATTGTATTATATATGTCTATAGACCTTCTGACAAGTAAACCTAGTTTTAACTTGGTTTCCATTTGATGCAAAAGAATCTTTTAGAACATGTAGTTTGAATTGGTTTGTCTACGCACACCAAATTTTTGATATGGCCCTTATAAGTAAATTCTAAGATTTCAAACGATGTTTTGGATTTTGATACTCCCACACTTGTTGTTGAATTCGCACAGGTGTTTCTCAGATTGGAAAATTATATTCCCAAACTACACTTATTATTACGGTGTAGTAAAGTAGAAGCGTAGGGTCGAACCCATAGAGATCACAAGTAACCATTTGAGAAAAACCCTTGGAAAGGATTCCTCATGTTTATTCTTCATGTTTTGTTTTTACTAAAGCTGAGTAGTTTGGATTTTAACATAGATTAAAGGAAGGGTTCAGGGTCAATTTCAGAGGTATTGATAGAAGATAATCCTAGGATTAGTTTGGGATAGTCCTTCGGCTTAGGCTGCGAAGCAGTGAAAATGTCACCAATTGATTTTGATCAAACAAATTGGATCTACCTATGTTGCAACTATCTCATAGTCAGGTTATAGCTAGCAACCTAGGTGCATTGCGTTTAGCTTCTATGTTGAAAGCGTCACAGTCTAATGGTCATAGTCCTACTCAACTCCAATTAGGTTAGGTTTGTTCAATTACATTTCCCATGGTCAAAGTTATGCAAAAGAATGTGATGAAAAATTATTATTTACCTAATCACTGGCTATAGGGTTACCAAGGATTAATATATAAATTCATTAGGCTCAGAAACACCCCTACTCTTGACCCCTAACCCTAGGTGGATTAGTCGTACATGGCGGTGTTGATCAAAATCAAATAAATACAAAACATGATACACATAATCATGAAACAATTGAAAAAGAAGAAATCTAGGATTAAAATAATTGAGAATCAAGATCAAAAAATTAAAAGCAATGTAAATCCAATAAAAAACTCAATGCGCATGAAGAAGCAATAAATAACGATTCAAGCATTGATGAAGGATGGCGAGTGTTGTTGAATCAGATGTCAAAAATGGAAATAGATTCACAGTGGATGAAGAACGGATGTATATTAATCGATAATGCAAAATGATTTAATAAAATGGGCAAAGGAATGAATTAAAACTACTTTGGAATGAAAAAATATGAAAACGAGAGAAATTTCAGGAGAAAACAGAAGTATGTGGAGGTCCATTTACGCGGAGGAGTGCCTAAAATATAAATAGAAAAAAAGTTATACGGTGTGTAAGTCATTCACATTGTGTACTAGCTTAAGCGGCTTCTGTCCCGACATCTGTATGTTGTGTATTTGAGATCCACAATTCCCATCAGAAAATAAGTATGTATCTTTGACTGAGTTGTCTCTCAAAATTTTCACGTCGTGTAAACTCTACACATCATGTATTGGATTCACTTTCAACAGGATTCTAATTTTGAAATTCACATGTTGTGTAATGAATGTACACGTCGTGTATTGTCTCGCGTCATGTAAAATCTTCACAGGTTGGTTTGTAGCTTTGAATACATGGTGTGAATGAGGAATACACGTTGTGTATGATGTACATGATGTGTAAAGCCTATTTTTTTCACTTCATCATTTCTTCCTTAAAGTCCAGAATTCCTTGGTGGAATATGTCCACTCTGCTGAAAATAACCTTGGTTTTGCTGCTGTGATTGCTGAACTGGCCTCTACTGATATTTTTTCTACTATTGGTATTGTTTGGGATGTTGGAATTGTTGGCCTTGTTGATTGTAATTAACGTAATTACAATCTTGAAATTCAGGTTCCTCTAAACCTGCTATGCAGTCTTGGTAAGAGTGCAAACCTTCGCACATTTCATAGGATTGAATTTCTATAATGAGAGAAGGAGGGGGTGGTGGTGTAGCAGGTAGCTAAAAAGGCTCCAACTTCTTTGTTAGGGCTTCAACATGAGCTTTTAGGTGGGTAGTCTCTTCCACCCGATGGGCTCTCCGTCGGGGTGGTCTTCTATCACTTTTCCATGTAATGAAATTGTGGGAAACTTCATTAAGAATGGCTTGGCCCACTTATGGCATCTTGAGCATTTGCATGTAATCAGTAGTTGTGTATACCACAATATAGGCAGTAGGTTGTAGGAGTACCTCATAAAATGTTTGCAATTGAAGTCATACATCTAGTCTGTGATGTGGGAACTTGGGGTTAGCTCTTTAAATTTGTTCCATGTATCCCATGCTGATTCTCCATCCATCTGGATGAAGTTTTGAATGTCATTCCAGAGCTTACAAGTCCGTATCGGAGGGAAGTATGCATCCAGAAACTTTTTGGATTGTTCCTCCCAAGTTGTGATCGACTCAGGAGATTTAATTTTTAACAAATAAAACATTTTAAATTAACGTTTTTCAAAGAAGAACAATATTACCAATACAGATAATCTCTCCTTTAGCATTATATCTGAAAGTTTCTTTTTCTCCTTTCATTTTGATAATATATTTGAAATATTGTTTGTTACTAGTCATATTCCTGAAACATCCACTATCCATATACCAAGTATTCTTGTTGTTGGTATTATCTTTGTCTTCTTGAAAACAAAAACATTAGACTTTCGACACCCAAACCTTCTTGGGTCCGGTAATGTCGGAAAAGAAAATTTTATTAATCCACATTTGTTTTGAAAAATAGGATTTGTGGAAACATAGAGATTGAACTTATTTAAATAACATTTTTTCTTCTAATGGACACTGCTTTGACATTACAAAAAGGAGCACTTTTTGGAACAAAGAGATTGTTACTGAAAAGTGGTTTTTTATAAGAAAATATCATTTTAGAACTAATCTAACGAGGATGAATTTTTTTGTACATTTTATCAAAGTTATATTTACAGTTGGTAAATTTTGATAAAAGTTTCTTCAAAGAATAAATTTCAGATTTTATTTTTACAACTAAATTCTTATCCTCTTTAGTAATAGTTTTGGAATTAAGTTTATCAAAACTAGTTTGTAAAGATTTTTTTTCAGAAATTACTTTTTCTAAATATTTTGAAAAAGTATCATTTTAAGAATTTTCCTTATAAATATCTTTATAAAGATCTTTAATTTCATTTGTCAAAACTTTTATCCTTGAATTAGCTTTGTCAATTTTTTTGCAAACTTTACAATTTTTATTTTCTAAAAGTTTTTCAAAATGAGAAAACTTCTTCATAAGAAGGTAAAGTATTATCTTCACTAGATGAGGTACATTATTCATTAGATGATGCAGAATTTTCCTCATTAGGATAGTTTTCACATAAAAACATATTTGTAAGGTTCTCATCAGTTTGTACCTTTTCCATTAGACATTTGTTTACTTTTGGTACATTGGAAAAAAGACCATAGTACATTGGAATAAGAGTTCCAATGAGATCATCTAAGGTAATACAACTCACCTTTCTTGTTTAATCGACAAAAGTCCTCTTTGATTCTCATTCATTAGGCATGATGTCAATAATATTTTCAATAAGTATTTCATCATCAAGACCTTTCTCACCAATAACTTGTAAACTATTTATGATAGTCATCAATCTTTAACTTCTTGGAAATATTTTCTTAGTTCATTTTATTTTTAATTCTCTCTTGAATCTAATTTCAAAATCTCTCCTCTTTCATGTCTTCGTTTTTTTTTTCAGGGCTATAATCCCTTTACTCCAATTATGTTATCTTTTTGGCAGAGCCTTATCCATTTTCAAATTAATTTTTTAAAATTTCTCTAAAATCTTGAGTTTATATTTTATCTTTTCTTTTTAAATTACAATGATCTTAAAATTTCTTATCTTCAAGTCTTCTCTCAAATGCTTTACTTCTTTCAATCTTGTTATATTCTCTTTTTGTTTTATTTAGGGGGGGTTGTTTTAATGATCTCTGCTCTCTCTCTCTCTCTCTTATATAAGCATGCTCTAAATGATCTATCTTGAATATTTATTCTTAAAATAATGTTTTAAATTGTCTATTTCTTTAACACGATCTTTTTTAATTCTTTACAAATTTCTTTTTAATTACTTTATACTTTATTAAAAAATCCTTGTTTTCAAAAGTTTTTTTAGAAGGTGTTTTTCTCCATGTGTTGATATTATCTTGTCTTATCCACATGATTAATTATTATTATACAATTGATTTTTAAGCTTAATCGATTTATCTATTTATATTGTGAAGCATGATAATTTGTATATTCTCATGCTTTAATACGCCTTACTTTTATTAAGGGGGAGTTAAATTTTGTTGCGTTTATTTTTGTAAAGGTTGTTTTGAAATTTATTTCTTTTATCTTATCAGATCTCTCTAACCCTCTTGCTTCGAAAGAAAATTTTTTATAACCTCAAGGGGGGTTGATGGAGGTACAAGATAAAAGAATATTGGTTTCAAATAATGTTTCATCGAGGGGGATAACTTTGTTTAAAAGTTTCATAAAAGGTGAGACATGGTTTCACATTTATTCAGCAACTCATTCCTTTTTATCTTTTCCCCTTTTCATGATTTCTATATCAAGTGTTTTTTATCATAAAGGGGGAGATTTTTGGATCGAAAAACATAATTATTTTACTGATAAAAAAATGATCTATTTTGTTTATAACTTGTTTTAATTTGTTTTAAGTGTATTTTGTGTGTTTCTAGTGTGTTAGTTTGATTGGAAGACATCTGACCTAAAGATCACTTCAAACTTGACTTAAATAACATCTTTCAAGGTTGTTACAGCAGAGAAGAACTGGTTATCCAGTAGCATATGAAAAAAACCAACAGTTCTCCAGAAGGCTCATCGACTATCTGTCAGAGTCCTACCACGTATCCAGTGGGATCATGCAGTGTGCAGAGGTAGTTCCAGCCGCACCACCGACTACCTGATGGAGGCTACTGGGTATCTGGTGGCATTGGGACTGCTAGTTCAAGGTGGCATTTATGGTGGTCAAAAGGTGTTTTTTTCATGTTTTAAAAGTCGTGGCTCGACTAATTGAACATCAGACATCCTTAAAGGCTATAAAAGGAGGCTTGGAGAGGCTTCAAACATCACCATATTTGCAGTGCGCATCCAACTAAAGGATCTTTGATCTTCCATGGATTCATAATCTCCCAAGGGCATCAAAGTTCCATCATCATCATCATCCTTAAAAGTAGAATCAAAGAGATCAATCTTTCATCAACCCAAGGATATTAAGGCACCGAACCAAGAAGGTAATATTCTTCAACGACTTCATCCAAAACATCATTGACTGTCACGAACCAGACCAGGTACCCTGGTAACCCGATAACCGAGTCGGCCCTGACATGACCCGAAGGGCGTTCATGATCCCCATGGGTTGGAGGCTAGTACCTGCAATCATAAATCATACAAGTGGGAATGATTTTTTCCACAATAATGTGGAAGGAAAAGATAAAAGACAGTATGCATATCAAAGGGAAAATCCACTGGGAGTAAAGTACCAGAATACAACTAGGCACAAAAGTCAAAGTACTAAAACCCAAGTACTTAAAATAGGAAAACAACCCCAAAGTCCCTAAGGACACACCTCACCACATCCAAATCTCAACAGCTGGATCCACCTCTAAGAGATCCCTTCCCTTTCCTCGAGCTTGAAAGGATAAAGTCTACAAACACCCGAAGGAAAAAGTAGGGTGTGAGCCTAATCCCGGTAGGATACCACCAAAAATTTCATAATAGATTCCAAATATAGATTATACAAAGGAAAGATTTTAATTTTTCAAAACAAACAGGTTTGACAATTTAAAGGCATATTTAAACAAAACATGATATACATTTTCAAAATGATGTAAAATACATTCAAAAAACAGGCTTTACTTTACAAGAGATGGAATATTTCTAAAATAATGGATTCTATAAAACATTTATATAAAACATTTTATATAAATTCAGAAGACATGTAAAGCGGTTCAAACAACATTGACACACATTTATATCTCAAATATAAATAAACAAGTGATAAACATGATCATCTGCTAAAAGGTACGATAGTATTTACTAGCCAGAGGATTCCTCACTCTCTATGTGAACTCAGCAAAATGTGTGTACACACATCCCTATGACACTGACCAAAGGTGACTCATCACCAACCCATGGGGGATTTGACCCACTGCATGTATGTTTTAGAATGTTGTAATAGCGCAGAGTGTATCCAAATAACTCACTAACTACCTAAGGATTGCATGTTCTCTTACATGATGGGTGAACTATTAGAAGACTACTTAAAATACGATCAATCTCAATCTTCCATTTCAAAAATGATCATTTATTTACATTTAAAACCAAAATAGGTTTTATTCAAAAACATGCCTTTTTTCACAAGATAAAACCATTGGGTTTCTATCGAATCATTTTAATCCATTTTCATGAGTTTGAAATCCATTCTAAACCAATTACATCCTTTTCACAATTAAATTTTCCAATTAAATTCAATAATTTAATTGAAAACATTTCCATCGAAATCCACCATTTAAATTCAACAATTTAAATCGATTAACTTTCCACAAACCCACCCCAATTCATTGGAATTGGGGGTTTTCCAAATTTCCATGCCAAAACCATTTCAAATCATCTTATTCGTTGGAATTGGGTTTTATTCAAGCAATTAAAAGCAAGTTTAAGAATTTGAATTTAAATCAGTGATTGAAATAATTCAAGCAAAGTAATGGTAATCAATTTGGCTTATCGGCACAGACCCACCTACCTCTTTCCTGAAGAACGACACTTGCAATGACACCCACTAATGAGAATGAAGGTGAAGGAGATCTTGAAACTCAAACTAGAATCAAGATCCAAAACCACATGGAATGTATCCACCAATCCCTAGATGACCCATTGAAAAAACCAAGAGGAGAGAAGGAGAGAAACTCGGAGAACGAGGGAGAACCCTTACCCAGGAATCGCACCGTAAGCGAAGCAACAATCCAAAGTTGATCTGATCAAACCAGAAGGTGGGGCGCCTCTGAAAAATTCCTAGGCAGGGTCTAGGGTTGATATCCAAGGGGTCTGGAATGAAAATGACCGAGCAGAACTTCCAATCCTGAGTTTTAAAACTGGACGTGGTCTGAGTCACGACGTGTACCCCAAAGTCACGACGTGTAGTCAATGATGGATAAGCTATGCCGAAAAACCCATCGCGTCGGATTAAAAATTGACATTTAACCCCTACACGATGTGTACTTTAGGTACACGACATGTACCTGCTCACGACATGATCTCCCAGTTCACGACATAATCTCCCAATCCATGACATGAAACCAACACCAAGTACACGATGTGTACTTCAAGTACACAGTGTGTACCTGTTTTGCAGTCTACAGTAAACCCAGAAAAATCACATAAAAGTATTTTTAACCAAAAGGGAACTTAGAAAAGGTGGAAAACTTACCTGATCAAGGTAACGGGATATTACATCGACATTCTTGTTCAGTCTCTTTTATGCGTCTTTCTCTCTCCTCCATTATAAGTAAAACCTCATTTTCTCTCACTTCATATCCTTCTATGTTTTTCTATTTATAGCTTGATTTATTTCTTTAAGATAAAGTGAATATCATGCATTTTAAAGGGATTGCAATCAAGAAAATCATCTATTTCACTTCTACCTCTATTTCTTTGGTTCTTGGTTATCTGTTTAAACCAAGGGTTTTTAGTTCTTGGTTCTCTGTTCAAACTAAGGGATTAAGGCTCTTATTATTCTGTTAAAAAAAAGTTTTTTAGGCTCTTGTTTTCCATTAAAACCAAATGTTTTTGGTTTCATGGTTCTCATTCAAACCAAGGGGTTTATTATATTGAACCTCACGATCGTTCTCACGATGAGGAGACATAGGGGCACCTTCAGGTACTATTGATAAACTTCTTTTACAAATTGTTCGCATCCTTTTACTTTCCACGTTTTACTTTTCCATAATGTTTTCACATTATTTCCTTATTATTTACACTATGCTTTACTTTGTTTAATTTTGATTTCTTGTACTGCATCGTTGAATCTTTTATCACATCGATTTATTTTTTAAAGGGGAAATTCACCCTCTCTTGTTATTTCCTCATCTATGACCCACACCTATAACCACCACTTGATTTTGTTCTCATTGGTCCACATACATCACTAATTATGGGATCCAATAGTCCACTATCCCTTTCATCTTTTCTCCCAAAAGGCGTTTTTATCATTTTTTCTAATAAACAGGATTCACATGTATCAAATGATTCATAATAAAATTAGTCTAACAATCCATATTTATGGAGTCTTTGGATGCATTTCTTGTTTATATGTCCATGATGACAAATCCAAAGGTTGGTGAGATTAAAATCAACTATGACTTATTCTGAACATCACAGTGAGGATTATCTATATCTAGAATATATAAACAGTTTACTATATCTCTAATGTCATAAAACATTTAATTCTTATATATAGAATAACTATTGTTCTTTACAGAGAATGAAAATACCTTCTTATTCAAACAAGAAACAAAAATCAAATTCATGTTTATGGTGGGAATAAAATTACAATTCTCTATTTCTAAGATTAATTAAAGTTAGATCATATTTATGGATTTTTAATGCAGCAACTCTTGCTTCATTACTGACACACAAATCTACTTCAAGATTCATTAATTATCTTATATCTATAGGTTTCGGGTGTAGCAGAAGCGTGGTTGGGATGAAATCCAACTTTGATTTTTACCATGATCAATGATTATTCCGGGATCAATGCGATTATGAGCGCTAGTCTCCACAGAATATAATAAAAGATATAGATAAAGAAGGAAGAGTCATGACACTTAGAGAGGATCTTGCACATCATGTTTATAATTAATTTAATTAATTTCATAAAGAAAATAATACATGGATCTTCGGTATTTTTTTCATTGATTATATTGATCGTCTGGAACCACTCTTCCAGATTATCTCATTGCCCTTGTAAGGATCCAAACTAGAATCCCTCTATTGGTGATCCACACATGCTCTGATTGCCTCCGATCGACATGGCTCGTTCTCTGGGTGCTAGTGTGGTGGAGAAAGTGTCTTGTTTCGGTCGTTCTTGATGGATTTTTCTTCATCCTTGAAGAACGTATCTCGTTCTTGAGAGTGGGAATAAGAGGATTCGAGAGAGAAATTGTTTGGCTCAACAATTCTCAATTCACGAAGCTTGTTGTGTCACGTGGTATCTGGAACAATAGGCATACTTTTCTATTTATATGCATGAAACTTATGTTACAATATTTAATTGCATAATAGGAATTAAATACATTCATGAACTTAGAGAAAACACATGCTCATAATAATAATACCATGTCATTATTCATGGTCCACTAACTTGCACAAAATGGAATTATAAATAAAATTACGCATCATAAAATAATAGCAGTTTCATTATTATTTTAACTTGTACCAACTAGTTAAATAATTATTTACCATCTTGCAAATAATTATTTTACTATCGGACCAGCCTTGATCCGCTTGAACTCCACTTACATTTATTGAACACCCAAATAAATAAATAAATAATTTATTCTCTTAAATAAATATTTTATTTACAAACTAGTAAATAAATATTTATTAAATGTTCAATAAATAAATATATTTTATTTAATTTATGATATGATTTTAACTTGAATAAAATTATTCCACGGTCTTGAGAATAATATTTATTTCATTAATTAAATTTAAATAGAATTTAACCGCGACCACCAAAAACACTTAGTGTGTGACCCTCTAGGATACTTTCTCGCTGGCATTAGGCGGGCTTACCTAAAGTCCAAGAGTACTCTCTAGAAACGGGTCAAGGCACCCAAGAGAAAGAACATAAAGTCACAACAATGACATCCACATATGAATGCTCACTATGTAGTATAATCCATTTGTCTCAATATTTCATCAAGCAGGTTTCATGATAGTGTCATCAACTTTTATGATTGATACATCGTTCTTTGACTACCTAAAATAAGCTCATCGTTACACCATGTACATGGAATTTCGTGTGATGGTTCTATTTCAATCAAAGGGTCAAGATATCAACTTCCATAAATGGAAGGGAAAATCCTTCCTCAACTTATCCACTAATAACATGCCACTCATGACGCACCCAACATACCCTACTTCCCGTCAACTGTCTGTGTGACAGTTTTCATCAGTAAATCAAAGTGCATGAGTTGTGGCACGTATTAATGATAATCTTAAAGTCTAAAGATCATTACACACACTCGTAGATAGAAATATATGATGACACCAAAACATGGAGAATTCCTACCAGCGGGTCTGTTCTTATAATCTTATATCTTAGAGATTACCAAGTGCGAACTTCATGAGAGAAAATCTCAACTACGTAAGAGTACTCACACCTGATGGTCTGCATGCTATGTGTCCTATAATAGTATGTCATCCAATCGTAGAACTGTATTTAAGAATATTGTTATAGCATTTCAAGGTTCTCATCATAGCAGGGAACTGCCATGACCTTATCAATGCAAAAAATACTCTAGGATATTATTACATCATAGTCATGCATAACAATGAATAATATGTAATAATACATTAAATATCCATGTAATTAAAGTAAAACCAGTTTTTTCTAGGACACTAACTCTTACAAACTCCCACTTCGAAAAGAGCCAACTGCCGATGACTTTTAGTCCACTATACCTCACATGGTGATCATGTTTTTGATGAGTCAAGGCTTTAGTTTAGGGGTCCGCCACATTTTCTTTCATGGAAATACTGCTCACTACAACTTTACCTCTCTAAGAAAAATCTCTCAAGAGATGATACTTCTGAAGTATGTGATTCGTCCACCGATGTGACCTTGTATCTTTTGTAAGAGCCATCACTATAGTATTATCACAGTATAGTGTGATGATATCTTTACTTCTAAGTATCACATCTAGATCTTAGACAAATATTCACATCCAAACTGCTTCTTTATCTACCTCAGAAGCTGCGTTATACTCAGACTCTACTGTAGAATATGCGACCACACTCTTCTTTAAGCTCTTCCAGCTCACTGAACCTCCATTCAAAGTGAAGATGTATCCCGTTTGGGACTTCATGTCATCTTGATTAGTCTGGAAACTAGCATCTACATATCCTCTGATGACTAGTTCCACATATTCTCTATAAACCAAGAACATATCCTTAGTACGCCTCAAATACTTTAGGATAGTCTTGAATGTCATCCAATAGCGGTCACCTGGGTCATATTGATATCTACCTACCCCACTCAATGTGTAGGTGACATCCATCCTAGTACATAGCATGTCATACATGACTGACCCAATCGTTGATGCATATAGAGTCCTTTCCATTATATTTATTTCCTCATGTGTCTGAGGATATGTTTTCTTGGAAAGACGAATGTCATGTGATGTTGGAAACAATCCCCTCTTGAATTGTTCCATACTGAATATCTTCAATATCTTATCAATGTATGTACTTTGACTTAGGCCCAGAAATCTCTTGGATCTATCACGATGGATCTTGATCCCAAAAATATACACTGCCTCTCCCAAGTCCTTCATGGAGAAGCATTGATTCAGCCATTCCTTAACAGACTATAAGATTGATATCTCATTTCTAATAAGTAATATGTCATCAAAATCTACTATTAGGAAAACAACTGCACTCCCACTAAACCATTTGTAGACACAAGGTACGCATCCATTCTTGATAAAACCAAATTCTGTTATGGCTTCATCAAAACAAATATTCCAGGACTTGGATGCTTTCTTTAATCCATAAATGGACTTTTGTGGCTTGCATACCTTATTGGAATCCTTTGGAGTCACAAACGCTTCAGGTTGTGTCATGTAGACTTCATCTTGAAGGTTCCCGTTAAAGAATGTTGTTTTGAAATCCATTTTTCAAATCTCATAGTCATGGTAATCCGCAATAGTAAGTAGAATTTTTATGGATTTCAGTATTGCAACTGGTGAAAAGGTTTCATCATAGTCAATTCCTTGATGATATTTAAACCCTTTTGCAACCAGTCGTTCCTTATAGGTACCGACTTGTCCTTTCATGTCCATTTTCTTCTTGAATACTAATTTTCAACCAATAGTTTTTACATCAATTGGAGGATCTACCAAAATCCAGACTCGGTTTTGGTAAATGGAATCAATTTCAGAATTAATGGATTATTTCCACTTGGAAACATCTGTGCCACTTACTACTTCCTTGTAGGTTAGAGGATCATTATTATCAACTAATAATGAGTCACTATCCTTAGTAACTAGAAAATTGTACCATTCTAGTTCTCTAACATCTCTTTTACTCCTACACAACACTTGTGTCTCTGGAACAGATTCTTCTTCCACAGGGATTTGTGGAATCTATTCCTGTACCAACTCTTGCGTACCTTGAGCCACGACTTCTTCGAAGTCTATCTCGCTCCCACTATCTCTTTTGGAGATGTTCTCTATCTCAAGGAATATGTCATGTCTTTCCACTATAACCTTTTTTTCTAAGGGTTTGTATAGGTAATATCCCCTTGTTTCCTTGGAGTATCCTATAAAGGTACACTTTATGCCTCGGGGTGTGAGTTTGTTAACTAAAGAGGCCTTAACAAACGCTTCGCTACCACACACATGTAAATTTAATAACATAGCTTTTCTTTCACCCCAAAACTCATATAGAATACCATTCATCGATTCAGTTGGTACTTGGTTTAGTATGTGTTCCGCTGTTTGTAACGCATACCCCCAAAATAATAATGGAAGACTTGCATGACTCATCATTGTTCTCACCATGTCCAACAAGGTGTGGTTCCTCCTTTCACTTACACCATTCCATTGAGGCTTGTAAGGAAGAGTGAGTTGGGATAGGATCCCAAACTCTCTTAAGTAATCAATGAAGTCCTGATTAAGATATTCCCCACCTCGGTCTTAGTGGAGTTTCTTAATCTTCTTACCAAGCTAGTTCTCAACTTCATTCTTGTATTCCTTAAATTTATCAAAGGAATCTGACTTATACCTCATTAAGTAGATATATCCATATCTACTAAAATCATCAGTAAAAGTTATGAAGTATGAGTACCCACCCCTTTCTTCAACTGGAAATGGTCCACACACATCGGTATAAACCAATTCAAGAAGATATTTAGCCCTTTCAACTTTCCCACCAAATGGGGATTTGGTCATTTTTCCTTGTAAACATGTATGACATATGCCAAGTGGTTTTAGTTCAAAAGAATCTAAATATCCATCTTGATGTAACTTTGTCAAGTGTTTCTCATTTACATGACCTAGTTGGTGTTTCCAAAGTTGGGTGTGGTATGAGTCATGTGAAATATCTTTGTCATTGATTGTTATTACTTGGTTTGTGTAATCCAACACATAAAGACCATTGTATAAATGTGCCCTACCAAAACAAATGATACCTTTATAAAAGAAGCAAAATTCATTTCTAAACTTGAAAAAAAATCCATCTATATCTAGTTTGGATACAGAAATTATGTTTTTGGTTACAGAAGGAAAATAAAAACAACCCTTTAACACCAAAATCATCTCAGTTGAAAATGTGAGGTGGTAGTCCCCAATAGCTACACCAACAAGTCTAACTCTGCTGGCTGCTCATAGATCTACCTCCCCTCGATCAATCATCCTAAATATACTTGGTTCCTATATTTGGATACATATGTGAGCACCACAAGCTGTATCTAATACCCAATTTGTAGAAACAAATAGATTTCATTCGATATTTCATTCGATAACAAATTCACCTGAAGCTTCCCCTTACTTCTTAGGCTGGGTGCAGTTCTTCTTCCAGTAGCCCTTCTTTCCACATGCGAAACAAACAGCCTCCCATTCCCTTGCCTCCCCTTTGATATTCTTTTTCTTGGAAGGCCGTGAAGAAGCTTTGGGCTTAAAGCTCTTCGTCTTCCCTTTCCTCTTATTCACCATAAGTACAGAAGGGTTTTTTCTCTTCATATCTTTGTCCATTTGGCGAATGAGGATAAGAAGATCAGATAGAGACTTCTCAATTTTGTTCATATTAAAATTGACAACAAAGTTAGAGAATCTCTGAGGGAGTGATGCGAGAATGATATTGGTGCCCAGTTCTTCGGGGAGTTTAAACCCTGAACCTTCAGGCGCTCAATATAGCCAATGATCTTGACTACATGAGGCCCAGTTGGGGCACCTTCTCCAAGCTTACTCTGAAAGAGTGCCTTAGAGATCTCAAACCTTTCATGTCTTGATCTCTCTTGGTAAAGACCAAAAAGGTGCTCAAACATTCTATAAGAATCCATGTTTTCATGAGACTTCATGAGCTCACTTGACTCTTTGGCAGGAGAATCAGGTAATGCTGACTCCAGCACATAAGACTTCCATTCATGGCATAGGATAACCCGAAGGCATCTAAACCATTCCTAGAAGTTACTGCCAGTGAGGATGTTATCTTTATCCATAATTGATCGCAGGGATAGCGTGGTTGACGAGCTTTTCATTTTTATTCTACAATTTAAAAGAGAAGATAATTAGTACGTTCTTGAATACATTTTATGAGAAATAATAAATTTTATTAAGTCTCCCACTATTTTATCATGTCCCAATGTCCCTCACCATTGAAATCAGATTGTCCAGTTGTAATGAAATTCTAGTGGAAAGGATCCATATTCCCCTTCGCATAACCCCAAAAAGGGTTGGTGAAGCTATTAGAATGTATTTAGGTAGGAATGTCTTTTCTAACTGCAGGCTTGCAGCTCCTTGATCTGTTGAGTGGACTCCCCAATCCTAAAATCATGACTTCGCTTTCTCGAAGTGGTTTTTCGAAGAAGGAAGTACCGTAAACCATTTGGTTCTACGAAGATAAGTAGTACCGCACACACAAAACTGGTGGTTAACACCCTCGTTGTGCTTTGTAAAGAGAAGAAAAACAACACGTGCAAATAAACTCAGATCTGCACTAAAAGAAGTAAGTATACTGATACACATAGGTGTACTATTGTTCACCATCCATATGAAGTACATGCCTGAGGAAATGGCGTGTGAGTGTACTTCAGAAATATTTGGAGTACACAGTGTGTCTAGTGGGTCACACTCCATGTAGTTTCTCCTTACATGGTCTCCAGTCGGGCAATCCATGTATGGGGTACATGGTCCAACCCTAACCCAAAGGGACTACACACCGTGTCCATTGGGCCACACGATGTGTAATCTGGAAACCGCGTGCCACCTATTCCTGGTCAACACACGGATTCATTAAGAATTAGACAAACTCCAATGACGCGGCTTGGTTTGGCAGAACAGACTCGATGCATTGAACCTTGACTACACAACGTTTACTATCGAATACACTCCATGTGTTCTAGTGTTGTGCGACCAGGAACCTTTGGCACCTCCGAATGAGATCCTCTGTTTTATTTTAATCAAAATTAAAAGAAAAGATCATTTCTATAAGGTGAATGAGAAACGAAAAAGGAGGAACAGATCTCGATATTCATATTTGCAGAATGATTAACTTGAATTGAAACAACTAAATTATTAAATGTGTAAATCATCAAACAAATATTTAAATAATTATAAACTATGATGTAACCGCTCTCATACCACTTGTTGGTTCCGGGCGCAGCGGAATCATGATTGGGACGAAACCTAACTTTGATTTTTACCATGATCAATGATTATTATGGGATCAATACGACAATGAACTCCAGTATCCATGGAATATAATCAAAGATTTAGATAAATAAGGAAGAGACCCAAAACCTTTATAAAGGATCTTGCATATCATGTTTATAATTAATTTAATTAATTTCATAAAGAAAATAATACCTGGATCTTCGATATTTTCTTCGTTGATGATGTTGATCATCCGGAATGACCCTTCTGCATTATCTCGTTGCACTTGTAAGGATCCAAACTAGAATACCTCTAGTGGTGATCTACAGGTGCTCCGATGGCCTCCGATCGACACCGCTCATTCTTTGGGTGCTAGCGCGGTGAAGCGAGTGTCTTGTGTCTATCGTTCTTGATTGATTGTTCTTTGGACTTGAAGAACATCTCTTGTTCTTGAGTGGGGGAAGAAGAGGATTTGAGAGAGAAGTTTTTTGGCTCAACAATTCTCAATTCACCAAGCTTGCGGTGTCGTGTGGTATCTCACACAATAGGTGTACTTGTCTATTTATATGCATGGAACTTCATTTACAATATTTAATTGCATAACAACAATTAAATACATTCATGAAATTAGATAAAACCCATGCTCATAATAATAATACCGTGTCATTATTCATGGTGCACCAACTGGCAAAAAACAGAATTATAAATAAAATTTTGTATCACAAAATAATATTAACGTTATTATTATTTTAACTTGTGTCAACTAGTTAAATAATTATTTACTGTCTTGGAAATAATTATTTTGATACCGGACCGGATTTAGTCCGCTCAAACTCCACTTCCATTTATTGAACACCTGAATAAATAAATAAATAATTTATTCTCTTAAATAAATATTTTATTTACAAACTATAAAATAAATATTTATTAAATGTTCAATAAATAAATATATTTAATTTAATTTATGCGGTCATTTTAACTTGAATAAAATCATTCCATGGTCTTTAGAATAATATTTATTTCATTAATTAAATTCAAATAGAATTTAACTGAGACCACCAAAAACACTTAGTGTGTGACCCTCTAGGATTCTTTCTTGTTGGCATTAGGCGGGCTTGCCTAAAGTCCAAGAGTATTTTCTAGCAACGGGTCAAGGAACCTAAGCGAAAGAACATAAAGTCACAACAATGACATCCACACACGAACGCTCACTATGTAATATAATCTATTTGTTGCAATATCTCATCGCGCAGGTTTCATGATACACTACTGGAATGTGGGTTTTTCCCCACACTTACATACCAACGGTTTCATAGAACCATTGGTAAAGGATGTTTAGAGAAGGTTTTACCAACGGTTATAGTAAACCGTTGGTAATGATGTGTTTAAGGGGATTTTTACCAATGGTTCAATGAGAACCGTTGGGGAAAATGTGGCTAGGGGGGTTTTTACCAACGGTTTATTAAACCGTTGGTATAGGTGTTGTTGGCACAAGTATATACCAACGGTTTTTAAAAACCGTTGGCACAAGTTTCCCCCAAATTGCCAGTCGCCCGTCCTCTCCCCCATTCGGATACAAAACCCTAAACAGGAGCAGAAACAGCTGATTTAGGCGATTTTGGATCTCCTTCTGCCGGACCAGTTTGGATCTTCGACCTCCTTCAGGTTCCTCTTCTTCTTTATCTAATATTTCAGTTTTTAGATTTCTAGAATCATTACACTCATTGAAGACAGTATAATGAGACATAGGATTTTCACCACATGTGAGGATATGAATCCATGTGATGTATCAGTATCAAAATGAGAGGATTTACTAGTAGAGGCTACTTTGATCTTACCTCTCACTATAGATCGTATGCAACCCTTCTCCATGTGGGTAGGTTTTACATAATAGATATTTCATGAACCATGGACATGTAATAAAACCTCATTGTTTGGAATATGAACACACTGATTTCTCAGTGTAATTATGGCATGGATGACACAGCCACAACCACCACATCCACAACATGATCAAACATCACTTATATATCTTCATTTATGATATTGAGATATTAAAACAATTCCAAAACTTGTTTTCGAATATGACTATCACAAGTCACTGCTAGAGGGATGGTCCAGAAGAAACACTTCATGTTGACTATCCTTCCACATGGTTGAGACTCTATTGGGTCATGATCACATGAAATGTTCTTAATGCCTCCTCTTCCACACTGTTGTAGGAAAACTGAGAAACCAGTACTTCAATCATGACTGTTACTCATCTCATAGGAATCCCCAAAAAAATCCTATGACATGATGTCGGTATACTAGTTCAATAGTCTATAATTCTATCCTATTCTCCCATGACCTCCCTCAGCTTCTAGTATATAAATAGTGTCTGCTTCATAATTTCAGTATTATAGGTCAATATTAACACGTCATCCATGGATCATAAAACATTTCAATGACTTCCCTTAAAGTGTCTCTCTCACAATATCTCATCAAAAATGTACGTTGGTGAAAAATATCATAGTTCGTATCTCAAAATTATAGGACATTTCATTCACACTTTAAACCAGGTCATTAAACACAAACTTCTCCTAAAACTAGAGATGTAATGGAATATAATCATAAAAACAACTAGTGACACTTCTTTTTTCCCACTAAAACTATTAATCTGGGCCGAGACTTAATTTAAACATTCAATATTCAAATTCAATTTGTTTTTATTTGATATTTCATTTTAACTTATACACTTTAAATCATATTTCACAATTAATTTTAAATGTTTCTACTAATATTTCACTAAATTTATATTTAAATGGGACCCCACCCCCAGGACACACCGCTCACCTCCTTGGACAGCCCGCCCACCCCCCTGGACTCCCCCTACCCCAATGGACAGCCTGACCACCCCCGCGGACAGCCCGCCCACCTGGACACCCTGACCCCCCTAGACACCCCTCGACCCCCTGGACACCTCCAACCCCCCGGATAGCCCCACCACCCCTAGACACCCCGCACCCCCCCTGGACACCCCACACCCCCCTTGGACACCCTGTACCGCCCCCGGACAGCCCACTCACCTCTTTGGACAGCCCGCCCACCCCCGGACAGCCCACCCACCTCCTTGGACAGCCCACCCCCTGGACACCCTGTACCCTCCGGACAGCCCCACCCACCCCCTGGACACCCCGTTCACCTCCTTGGACAGCCCGCCCACCCCCCTGGACACTCCTCACCCTCCTTGGACAGCCCGCCCACCCCCCTGGACACCCTGCACCCCCCTTGGACACCCTGTACCCCCCCCCCCGGACAGCCCGCTCACCTCCTTGGATAGCCCACCCCCTGGACACCCCGCTCACCTCCTTGGACAGCCCCACCCACCCCCTGGACACCCCGCTCACCTCCTTGGACAGCCCCACCCACCCCCTGGACACCCCTCTCACCTCCTTGGACAGCCCGCCCACCCCCTGGACACCCCTCACCCCCCTTGGACACCCTGTACCCCCCCCGGACAGCCCGCTCACCTCCTTGGACAGCCCACCCCTTGGACACCCTTTACCCCCCCCCCCCGGACAGCCCCACCCAACCCCTGGACACCCCGCTCACCTCCTTGGATAGCCCTCCCACCCCCCTGGACTCCCCATACCCCATTGGACAGCCTGACCACCCCCGCGGACAACCCGCCCACCTGGACACCCCGACCCCCCTAGACACGCCCCGACCCCCTGGACACCTCCGACCCCCCGGACGGCCCCACCCCCCCTAGACACCCCGCACCCCTTACTGGGAAATCCTTGAATACAGGCATTAGAAATTATGTATCTTATTTTCTTATATACACTGTATTTTGTTGTATTTATTAATATAATTCTCATATAGAGTAATGTGTCAGTTATGCTTTTATATAAAGTAAACAATTGTCATTTACCTAAATATTTTTTTGATTATACTTCAATATTATTGAATTGCTTTGAAATGAATTATTGCAGTTTTTTTACAAAATGGACAGAAGTTGGATGTACGAAAATGATCGGATTTCAACCGATTTTCAAAATAATTTGAACAGCTTTCTAGATTTTGCATTTGACAAGGCTTCAGATAGTGTTCGCATACACTGCCCATGTTTTAAATGTGTTGGAAGACCTTGGTTGAGTCGTGACGCAGTTAGATATCATATAACCAAATATGGTTTCCAAACAAACTATTATGTGTGGTATCACAATAGAGAGAAAATGGAATCTCAAAATGTTGATGATCCAAATGATAAGACTGAATTGGAGAGTTTGATATATGATCGGTTTCCATTTATTCGGCATCATGAGAAGGAAAGGATGTCCAGCCAACAAGATTTCGATACAAGCACACATGATGCGTCCAATGAAAATGATGATGTTGATAGGGTAAAAAAATTGAATGATGTTGCGACGACTCCAGTATATCGGCAATGTGGTAAAATGAAAAAGTTGGAATTTTTAATCCGATTGTTTCATGGGAAAACTATGTATGGGATTTCAAATACTGCAATTGATTACATTCTTACCTTCTTGAAGGACTTACTTCCAGATGATGCAGATATTCCCTCAAACCACTATATGGAATGGAAGTTAGTTGATGAACTTGGATTCTCAAAAAAAAATTCATGCTTGCTCGAATGATTGCAGCTTATTTTGGGAGGAAACTGCTGAAAGAAATGATTGTATCAAATGTGGAACCTCCCGATGGAAGCCAAAAGATGATGGATCACCATCTCATGTGACACAAAAAGTAATGTGGCACTTTCCATTGATACCCAGATTACAGAACCTTTTCATGTCTGATGAAATATCTGAAAAAATGCGATGACATGACACCGAGAGAAAAAACAATAATGAAGAGTTGGTTCACCCTGCAGATGGATTTTCATGGCAGATATTTGATGCTCGATATCCTAAATTTGCAGCCGACGTGCGTAATGTGAGACTGGGTCTTTCATGTGACGATTTTAATCCATTTGGGCAGATTCTTACTTCGCACAACACATGGCCGATTTTCATACACATTTATAACCTTCCCCCTTGGTTGTGTATGAAAAATCCTTACACTTTCTTGAGTATACTGATATCTGGCCCTTCTGATCCTGGAAATGATATAGATGTATACATGCAACCTTTAATAAAAGAGTTGAAACTTATTTGGGATGTGGGTGTGCCCACATACGATGCATGTTCAAAAGACATATTTCAGATGCGTGCTGCGCTTATGTGGACGATCAATGATTTTCCTGCTTATGCAATGATATCTGGATGGAGCACTAAAGGAAAATTGTCATGTCCTATTTGTATGAAGAATACTCGATTGAGAAGACTGAAATATCTTCGTAGTTTTAGTTTTATGGGACATCGACGATTCTTGCCAATGATCCATCCATATAGAAACAATCGTCGAAGATTTGACAATAATATAGAGAAGGACGCTCCACCTCAACGTATGTCTGGAACTGATGTGCTTAATGAATTGAAAGATTTCAGTTATTCATTTGGGAAGGGTGTAATGAAATCTAGAAAGAGGAAAAATGTTTCCAATGATACTTGTTACAATTGGAAGAAGAAAAGTATATTCTTTGAGTTGCCATATTGGTCAACCAACTTGTTACGCCATTGCTTAGACGCAATGCACATTGAAAAGAATATATGTGAAATGTTTCTTTCGATTCTTATAAATGTCAAGGGGAAGACAAAAGATGATTTACGATCTCGGCGTGACTTGGTAGATTGGGGGATCAGACCAGAATTGCATCCTGTCTGTATCAGTGAAAATAAATGGCAAGTTCCATGTGCTTCTTATGTGATGAAACCTACTGAAAAAAATCAATTTCTGGAAGAGCTAGAGACTATTAAAGTTCCTGATGTCTATTTAAGCAATATATCAAAACGGGTCAACAGAAAAGAGTTGAAGCTGAAATCTTTGAAGACTCATGATTATCACATCCTTTTGCATGAGTTGATTCCAATAGAAATCTGTCATCTCTTATCCAATAATGTTAGAGTCTCAGTTATTCGGTTGTGCTATTTGTTTAGAGATCTTTGTGCTAAGAGGCTATCCAAATCCTTCTTGCAAAAACTGTTGGCAGAGACACCATTAATTTTGTGCGAGTTAGAGAAAATATTCCCTCCATCATTTTTTACATGCATGTTGCATCTGACTGTCCATCTTCCGACAGAAATACTTCTTGGAGGACCCATTGCTTTCCGTTGGATGTATCCAACTGAAAGAAACATGTGCACATTGAAATCATATGTTCGAAACAGGAATTATCCCGAAGGTTCTATTGTGAACGGTTACTTGGCTCAAGAATGTATGGATTTCTGCGCAATGTATTTGTCTGATCTTACTACGAGAGTAAACAGACCAATGAGAAATGAAGAAGAACAGTATGGGAAAATTGAACCCAGTTTTCCATCACTTCCTCAGACATGAGGAATTCCGGGATCATATACATTGACGACATTAAGCCTTGAAGAGTGAGAGATGGCACATCGCACAGTGTTGTTCAATTGTGATTTGTTCGATGAGTATATCAAGTAAGTAAATTGTACATTTATCTCTTATCTTATCTCTTGTAATTTTAAATATTTGTTAAACTATTATTATTTTTATCTACAGAGAACATAAAGAATTGATATATAGAAAGCATCATTCTTTATCTTTGATAAGGAAAGAGACTTAGCATAGCAAAGGGTTTTCTACTTGGTTGAAATTGAAGGTAAAAATATTTCTGTAATAACTAAATAAAAATAATATTTAATTAAGTTTACTATTTGTTTATATTTCAGGTATTGAGTTTGCCTGCTGACTCTGTTTCTGAGGAAACAAGAGCTTTGGCTTTTGGTCCTAATACCATGGTTTGTGCTTGTAAATCACTTGTGATCAATGGATACAAATTTATTATCACTGAACGAGCAAGAAACATGAGAACACAGCATAATGGTGTTATGCTAACTGCCACAACAGACTGTTATGCCAGTTCATCGGATACTAGACCTCATTCTGAAAATGTTGCTTATTATGGAGTCATGGAGAAAATAATAATTTTGGATTATTACTCACATGGTCGAGTCACGATGATGAAATGTCAATGGTTTGATTCAATGACGAGGCAAGGCACCTTAATTGATGATTGTGGATTTTGAGTTATTGACATGACTCGCACTCTTGCCACCGATGAACCATATGTATTGGAATCAATGGTGAAACAAGTTTTTTATGTCAAAGATCATCGTCATCCTAAATTCGGTGTAATTATTGAAGTAAATCCCAGACATGTTTTTGATGATGGTGATGATGAAGTTGACACTATCCCTACTGCAATTGGAAGCAATCCGTTTATTACTTATGATGACGCCAATAACTCAATTGTCAGAGTTGATTGTGAACCTGATGTTGTGGTGGGAAATATATAGAATCATACATTCGTGTTCTCACCTACATGTTTCACCTACATCATTCAGAGTGCGTATCCTTGTACTTACCTTCAAACCACCATAAATCTTCTTTTACTTTATGTTTTTTATCAGATTGGTTTTTCTATATTTTTTTTGGGTTACACATTAGTTATCTGTTTTTAATTACTTCCATATTTGTTTTCATTGCAGGAAATGACACCCATTGAAGAGAGGTGATGGAAAAAGATGACAGATAATAATCGTCGCATGATACAGATGGGTGTTCCTCCACTCATCCCTGTTGTGATTATTTTATTTAAAATATAAATATTTCAATAACTTATAATATCATGTGTTTACTTATGTGTTAAACTTTTTTTCAGGATCGACCCCCTAGACGAGAGATATCTGACGAGGAGCCTGATATTGCTCCCAGTAGAGTGGCTGGTGGTAGGAGGGGGCGTGGTGTCAGAGATGGACGATCATCTAGTGGGCCCGGTACTGAGGTCGGTGGTACGAGAGCTCATGGGGAGAGAGTTAGACGATCCACCACCACAGACGTATCTTCTTCACCCCATTTTGATCCTGGTGTGTCTCCAGGGACACACGGGATATTTAGACCTCCGATGTTTACACTACCAGTTGGCCAGACGTCTATGCCATCATCTTTTGCTTCTAGTTCATTATCCCCGAGCTATTATATTCCACCTTTTTCGACTCCTGATGCGACACAGTATGTGGCTGAGGAGTGTGCACTGAGGGACACTCTACCTGTATAGGATATTCCTTCAGCTTCAGCACATCTAGTGACGCCCATTGATCCGACTACCACAGGTATATTTATCTGACTCTATCAAATTTTTATACCAAAATTTATTTTATTATAACTTGTACTGATATTATTTTTCTTTAATAACAGATTCATCTACAGATAGGAGGAGGGGGAGGGGACGTACTCGGTTGCGTGCGGTATGGAACTACCAGACACAGTTGATGGTTGAATATAATGCTGATGGACAAATGATTGAGAAATCTGGGCAGGAATGTCGGGTTTTTTTGGCGACGCTAGCCAAATACTCCGATATCATTCCGGTCAGCCCTCTCTCTTGGAGAAAACTGCCACACGAAGTCAAAGATAACGCGTGGGCACAAATATGGGTAAAAAATCTATTATATTTAATGTAGTATTTTTTTTGTATTTATATGAACTAATCTATTGGGTTTCAGCTTCGGTTTAACTTCCCTGATGGCAAGAGCAATATCGCCAAATGATTACCCATTGGGCGACTGCCAAATTTAAGGTATTAATCTCATTTGAGGTATTTAAATCAGAGTTTTCATATTTTGAATTAATATAATCTTATTTATTATTAAACATTATTTAGGAATCTTCTGAGAAAAACAAAAAAAAAATTGATTCAAAGAAATACCTCCACACTTTGGGGCGCACAACTATGTCAGATCATGAGAGGCAGCTGGTACGATATAGTTGTTTATAATTTTTCTTTAGGACTTTCCCTTTTTATTATTTCCTACTTAAATTATGTGATTTATTGAATATTGAATATATGATTATACTTGCACTTTATATTGTTTAAATGTCATTACAGAAGCACAAATTGAATATTGAAGGACGTATCCCTCGAGCAAAATTGTTTTGCTCGAGTAGAAGAAAAAAAGATGGAACTACGGTAAATGAATCAACCCAAGAAAAGATTGTAAGTTTTAATTTGTTTATTTCAAAGTTTAATATCTATTTTGAAATTTATTAATCTATTAATATTTTTAACAGGCTGCTTTAGAGGCTCTTGATGCCCAGGATCCTGACAATTTTGGGCCACACGATCATTTATATCAGGTTTTGGGAGAGGAGCACTCTGGTCGAGTACACTGCTGACCTGGTAAGAATATAGTTCCGATGAGGTATTGGTCCTCTCCAGGTATCCATTCTAGTACGACTGAGTTGGAACAGGTCAAAGAGAAAGCAAGACAATCTGAGAAAAGGGTCACAGAGTTGGAAGTACAAGTTCAAACGAGGGACAAAGAATTTATGAAACTGATGAAAGCTTTATCTTCATCACTTCCACCAGAGGCTAGCGCGGCTTGTCAGACATTTATGTCGTCGATGGGTGCATTATCCAATGCACCAGGCGACAGTTCTGGTGGCGATCGAGATCATGACATTCCTGGTGATGACAAGGTTGCTGAAGAGGACGAGGGCGAGGATGAGGATGAGGACGAGGGTGAGGATGGGGCCGGGGGCGAGGATGGGGCCGAGGGTGAGGATGGGGCTGAGGATGAGGATGAAGCCGACGATGAGCGTATGGACGATGACAAGGATGATGATGAGGACAGAGATGGGGCGAGGATGAGGCCGATGATGATAGTGGTGATGATGATGGTGATCAGGGGCAGATTGATCCATTTCATTTTTGAATTCTGTATAACTCTTTATTTTTGAACCTGGTTTTCCACTCCGGGGTTTTCCTCTGCTTCATAGGGATGTTGTTATCAGATCTCTTTTTTGCACTTGATTCTTATTGTATAATTAGTCTACTACCTAGACCTTTAGTATTCCTTTGTACTGTGATTCCCTGTATGATATCTGGTTTGATAAGTTAATATGGATATCTTAATATTCAAAAAAAATCACTCGAAATTAGGGGTGTCCATGGGCCGGGTCGGGTCGGGTCGGGTCATGGATGTTCTAGGGCCTAAGGACATATGGTCATCCATAAGTAAGATTTAGGGCCTAAGGACATGACATGAAAAATTATGTGTTTTAGATCCATGGGTAATATTGCGGGTTCATTTTAAAAATAATAAAATGAGGGTTTTTGAGGTGGAAAATGATTTATTAGGTGATGAATTCCCTTTTTTAAAAAATATAAATAAGTGTGTGTCTTTTTGATTTTGATAAATTAATTTTAATGATAATGAAATATTGGTTAATTTCTTTGGTTAAAAAATTTATTTTTAACATTTTTCTTCTCTATTTTAAATATTTTCATTGATTAGGAATATAATTTACAAACAAAAAATATCCAATTACTTATAATATTTATATGTATTAAATTGATTAATTTTGAGAAATTTTTATATTTTCATTTGTGACGTGTACGAGTCAACCCCGCCTCAATCCGAGGGCTAGTGTGGCCGGTACCACTAAAAGTGTCTTTCTTTTGTTTAAAATGGATGGATTTTTAATTAAAATAAACGACATACGGAAAACCGACCAAACACATTCGGATTATGCTGAAACTTTAGTAAAACGATCCATGGGTCATTTGTAATGTGTACGAGTCAACCCCGCCTCAATCCGAGGGCCGGTGTGGCCGGCACCACTCAAAGTGTCTCACTTTTCTTTGAAATGGACAACAGTTTAAGTAAAAACAACAACTGACATACGGGAAACGGACCAAACACATTAGGATTCTGTTGATACTTTAGGAAAAGTATCCATGGGTCATTTTTGTAGTGTAAGAGTCAACCCCGCCTCAATCTGAGGCACGGTGTGGCCAGTACCACTCAAACTGTCTCACTTTTATTTGAAATGGACAGGATTTTAAGTGAAAACAACTACCGGCATACGGAAAACCAACCAAACGCATTCGGATTCTGTTGAAACTTTAGGAAAACGATCCATGGGTCATTTTTGACGTGTACGAGTCAACCCCACCTCAATCCGAGGCACGGTGTGGCCGACACCAATCAAAGTGTCTCACTTTTCTTTGAAATGGACAACAATTTAAGTAAAAACAACAACTGACATACGGTAAACGGACCAAACGCATTTGGATTCTTTTTATACTTTAGTAAAAGTATACATGGGTTATTTTTGTTGTGTACGAGTCAACCCCGCCTCAATCTGAGCCACGGTGTGGCCGGTACCACTCAAACTGTCTCACTTTTATTTGAAATGGACAGGATTTTAAGTGAAAACAACTACCAGCATACAGAAAACCGACCAAACACATTAGGATTATGTTGAAACTTTAGGAAAACGATCCATGGGTCATTTGTGACGTGTATGAGTCAACCCCGCCTCAATCAGTGGGCCGGTGTGGTCGGTAACACTAAAAATGTCTTTCTTTTGTTTAAAATGGATGCGCTTTTAATTAAAATAAACGACATATGGAAAACCGACCAAATGCATTCGGATTCTATTGAAACTTTAGGAAAACAATCCATGGGTCATTTGTGACGTGTACGAGTCAACCTCGCCTCAATCCGAGGGCCGGTGTGGCCGACACCACTCAAAGTGTCTCACTTTTCTTTGAAATGGACAACAGTTTAAGTAAAAACAACAACTGACATGCGGGAAATGGACCAAACGCATTCGGATTCTATTGATACTTTAGGAAAAGTATCCATGGGTCATTTGTGTCGTGTACAAGTCAACCCCGCCTCAATATGAGGCACGGTGTGGCCAGTACCACTCAAACTGTCTCACTTTTATTTGAAATGGACAGGATTTTAAGTGAAAACAACTACCGACATACGGAAAACCGACCAAACGCATTCGTATTCTGTTGAAACTTTAGGAAAACTATCCATGGGTCATTTTTGATTTGTACGAGTCAACCTCGCCTCAATCCGAGGCATGGTGTGGCCAGCACCACTCAAAGTGTCTCACTTTTCTTTGAAATGGACAACAATTTAAGTAAAAACAACAACTGACATACGAGAAACGGACCAAACACATTCGAATTCTGTTGATACTTTAGGAAAAGTATCCATGGGTCATTTGTGTCATGTACGAGTCAACCCTGCCTCAATATGAGGCATGGTGTTGCTGGTACCACTCAAACTGTCTCACTTTTATTTGAAATGGACAGGATTTTAAGTGAAAACAACTACCGACATACGGAAAACCAACCAAACGCATTCGGATTCTGTTGAAACTTTAGGAAAACGATCCATGGGTCATTTGTGACGTGTACGAGTCAACCCCGCCTCAATCCGAGGTCCGGTGTGTCCGGTACCACTAAAAATGTCTTTCTTTTGTTTAAAATGGATGCGCTTTTAATTAAAATAAACGACATACGGAAAACCAACCAAACGCATTCGGATTCTATTGAAACTTTAAGAAAACGATCCATGGGTCATTTTTGACGTGTACGAGTTAACCCTGCCTCAATCCGAGGGCCAGTGTGGCCGACACCACTCAAAGTGTCTCACTTTTCTTTGAAATGGACAACAGTTTAAGTAAAAACAACAACTGACATACGGGAAACGGACCAAACGCATTTGGATTCTGTTAATACTTTAGGAAAAGTATACATGGGTCATTTTTGTCATGTATGAGTCAACCCCACATCAATATGAGGCATGGTGTGGCCGGTACCACTCAAACTGTCTCACTTTTATTTGAAATAGACAAGATTTTAAGTGAAAACAACTACCGGCATACGGAAAACCGACCAAACGCATTCGGATTCTGTTGAAACTTTAGGAAAACGATCCATGGGTCATTTGTTACATGTAAAAGTCAACCCTGCATCAATCCTAGGGCCGGTGTGGCCAGTACCACTAAAAGTGTCTTTCTTTTGTTTAAAATGAATGCGCTTTTAATTAAAATAAACGACATACGGAAAACTGACCAAACACATTCGTATTGTGTTGATACTTTAGGAAAACGATCCATGGGTCATTTGTGACATGTACAAGTCAACCCCACCTCAATCTGAGGGCCGGTGTGGCCGACAACACTCAAAGTGTCTCACTTTTCTTTGAAATGGACAACAATTTAAGTAAAAAACAGCAACTGACATACGGGAAATGGACCAAACACATTTGGATTCTGTTGATACTTTAGGAAAAGTATCCATGGGTCATTTTTGTCATGTACGAGTCAACCCTGCATCAATCTGAGGCACAGTGTGGCCGGTACCACTCAAACGGTCTCACTTTTATTTGAAATGGACATGATTTTAGGTGAAAACAACTACCGGCATATGGAAAACCGACGAAACGCATTCGGATTCTGTTGAAACTTTAGGAAAATGATCCATGGGTCATTTGTGACGTGTAAAGGTCAAAAATTCCTAAATCCGAGGGCCGGTGTGGCCAGTACCACTAAAAGTGTCTTTCTTTTGTTTAAAATGAATGCGTTTTTAATTAAAATAAACGACATACGGAAAACCGACCAAACGCATTCGGGTTGTGTTGATACTTTAGGAAAACAATCCATGGGTCATTTGTGACATGTATGAGTCAACCCCGCCTCAATCCGAGGGCCGGTGTGGCTGACACCACTCAAAGTGTCTCACTTTTCTTTGAAATGGACAACAGTTTAAGTAAAAACAACAACTGACATACAGGAAACGGACCAAACGCATTCGGATTCTGTTGATACTTTAGGAAAAGTATCCATGAGTTATTTGTGTCGTGTAAGAGTCAACCCCGCCTCAATCTGAGGCACGGTGTGGCCGGTACCACTCAAACAGTCTCACTTTTATTTGAAATGGACATGATTTTAAGTGAAAACAACTACCGGCATACGGAAAACCGACCAAACGCATTCGGATTCTGTTGAAACTTTAGGAAAACGATCCATGGGTCATTTGTGACATGCTCGAGTCACAAATGAAAATGGATTTTTCATTTACATGAAAATGAAAATGGATTTTTCAGTGTAATCTGCTTGGTCCCAAAGCATGAACCAAACAGGTTGTGAGACATAATACCAGTAGGCATCTACCACAAGATTTGTGCCTAAATTTTAGTGAATATACATGTATAAAAACAAGGTACAAAAGTAAACATATTATAAATAAATCAACAACCATTAAATATTGAAGTAAATAATAGCTAAAATTTTCCTTGGAGACGTCAATATCTTGCCTAAACGCATGTCACTGTCTTGACCTCGGAAAAAAAACACATCCTCTCCCTCAGGCATCACAGTCTCTCCCTCAGACATATCACAATCTCACCCACATGTATCATATGTAATTAATATATTAACAAGTAAAAATAAGTACCTCATTTAATTTAAATTATTACATCGCAGACTATTATCAACACACCTCATCTAATCTAACTATTGCATGGCATAATAATAATCAAATCACCTCATGTAATCTTACTATCAAATCGCTTTTTAATAATCAATAATCCATCCTAAACAAAAAAAGTCATGGAAATAATTATGCATCTAAGGCGTCATGGGCCAATAGCTCTAACAAATTAATCAAGGGAAACACAACCCTGTGGTTCCCTATCTCAAAGAAATAACCTTAATAACCTAATCAACCAATATCATATGATAATCACGGTGTAATTCCAAGTCATGTATACCAAAAACATGGGTATATGAGTTTTAGGCACATATAATTCTTGACAAAACAACATATAGTCACAACCCACCTACCTCGTAGTCTTGAGAACAATATTGTTGAATATCAGATCTTGATTCATCCTAGATCATTGAAAATCCACAAAAGATTCATAAATTATCAAATCTATATCTATAAAATGAGGAGAGGAGTCAGGAGGATAGGATTAAGGTGAAGGGAGAACTCATTGGTGGGATCCCAATGCACCTTCCAGAGTTCTGATTGGACATTGATAGGAGAATCAGTGGCTCAGAGAATAATTGTCGCTCCTGGCCAAACTTGGATGAACCAATGTCAAAAGAAGTTAATTCTGTAAATGAGACATGACCCCTCTCCCTTATATTAAATAAAAAATAAAATACATGACATTTCCTTTAACAATACACACTGTGTATAAGATTTTACTGGGCCTCACCTTAAGAGGCACGACCACGACACAACATGACTTGGTACATGGCTGAGACACGACCTGTACGTGGTCTAGAAAGGACATCAATGTTCATGGTGTGTACACTGAAGTACATGGCCTGTACATCAAAATTCCCCAATTTTACATTTTCCTCAACACAACCCGAATACAAAATCCATACATGGAAATGGGGAATTGGGTTCTTACAGTTTGATTATCACACCATAGATCTTGTTTCTATCTCAACCAAGCACCAAAATCATTGGTTTCTTCAATCTAGTGGTCTAATATCACATTACGATCTTAATAAATCCTTATGTTTCATCGGCCCCATGTAACGGATCAATGATAGATCTGAAGCAAGCCAAATTTGTTTATTTATCTCTTTTTGGTCATTATTTGGCTTGGAATCTCTAACTAATGATTTTTTATCATGTTTTATTTAGTCTCGCATTATAATATTCGCACATTCAGGTTTTATTCAGCTTCATAATGCATTTGATTATAGATTTTCTCATTACTAATGACCTCAACTGAAGGTTAATATCTTTAATAATGTGTGTTTCTACAATATTTCATGCTAAGAAGTATTATTGAGGTGATAAGATATTGGATGTTGTGTGTTTATACATTGTCATTTAGTTTAGTGAGTTGGGTTTTAAAATTAGCTTGCATTGATAATACAGCATGTTCATTTTGGTTTTGAAAATGTTGGTGCATGGGAGAGCTGAAAAATCCATTTTCATGTAATTGCATAACATGAGATGGTTTTGTAATGGGTTTTCATGAAAATGGATTTTTCATTTACATGAGCTAAAAAATCCATTTTCAAGTCTGTTTCAAGTCTGTATGCAGGTGTACAGTGGAGGGGCTACTGGAGGGAGGGGGGCTGCTGTGTGCAGTTTTGGAAAAACTCTATAGCAACGGTTATAAACCGTTGGTATAAGGGTGTTGGGTTTATGGAAAAACACTATACCAACGGTTTAAAACCGTTGGTATAGGTGTTCTGTATTTCTGGAATAACCTATACCAACGGTTTTAAACCGTTGGTATAGGTGTCTGGATTTTTGGAAATCCAATACCAACGGTTTATAACTGTTGGTATAGGTGTTGCTGGAAAACCAATACCAACGGTTCTAAACCGTTGGTATAGGTTTTCTGGAAAATCACATTACCAACGGTTTAAAACCGTTGGTATAAGACTTCCTCAAATTCATTACCAACGGTTAAAAACTGTTGGTATAAATTGGGTTAAATTTATATAACCCATATACCAACGGTTTGGATCAAACTGTTGGTATAAGGATTTCCTCACGGCTTACTAGCCAACGGTTTGGAAAACCGTTGGCATAGGGTATACCAACGGTTTTCCAGACTATACCAACGGTTTTTAACCGTTGGTATAACCTTCTTTTCTAGTAGTGATAGTGTCGTCAACATTTATGCTTGATACATTGTTCTTTGACTACCTGAAATAAAACCATCATTACACCATGGTCAAGGAATTTCTCAAGACGGTTCTATTTTAATCAAAGGGTTGAGATATCAACTTCTATAAATGGAAGGGAAAAATCCTTCCTCAACCTATCCATTAATAACATGTCACTTGTGACACACCTAACGTACACTACTGGAATTAGATATATTTGTGACGAGCTATTTGCGACGGGATACTATCGCAAATAGGCTTTAGCGACGAGGCCCCGTCGCAAATAGACCATTACAGAAAACAGCACCGCAAATACTATTTTTTGTGACGGGCCCATCGCAAATACTATTTTTTGCGATGGGGAACTATCATGTCGCAAATAATCCTCTGATTATATACATTATATATAAATAAAGCTTTTATGATGGGCCCGTCGCAAATATTATTTGCGATGGGGAACTGGCCCATTGCAAATAATCCTCCGATTATATACATTATATATATAAAAACCTTTTGTGATGGGTCCGTCATCCTATCGCAAATACTGATAATAAAAAATTATATTTAAATTATTTGCGCGGGATCCCATCTCAAAAGGTCCCATCGCAAATACTAAACAAAATAAAAAATATATATTTAATAAAATTATGATTAATGAAAAAATTATATTAATATTATTAAAATAATAAAAAATAAAAAATATTATTATTAGTTAAATAAACAAACATTAAAAAATATAATACTAAAAAAAATATTTAATAAAATTATGATTAATAAATAATTAATACTAATTTTATTAAAATAATAAAAAAATTAAAAATTATTACAATTCTCGATATTTACAAAAAAATATAAAAAAAATCATAAAATGTTATTATTATTATTATTAAAATAAAAAAATATTAAAAAATATAATACTAATAATAAATAATAAAATATTTAAAAAAAATATGCAATATTTGCACCAATATAAAAGACAGAAACTGTAAATAGTTCATAATATAATAAATCTTCAATTGAAATGTTTTTAACATAAAAAAAATCACTAGGGGGTCATCTTCTGGAGGAGATGGTGGAGGAAACTTCATCCCTAAACTATGAGTCAGACGACGCATGCACTCCATCTGCTCGTGATGTTGCCACTACTACTGCTGCCATCGACGCATCTCCTCCTCGTGCTGTTGTTTTTGCTACTGTTGCTGCCGACACAACTCTCCATGCTGCTTCTACAAACTCTCTATATGCTCGGACTGAGTTTTCAAATGCTCCTGATACTGTGAGGCAGAAGATTATGCCTCTCCACGAGCTCCTCTCGAGCTGGACACTGACATCGCAGTGGTACCATAATAAGTACCAGGAGTCGCATGAGAGCTGATACCAACTACTCGAACCTTCTCAAAGCCATACTGAGTCGCCTGCATCCATGCCGCCTCATCAAAATGGTGGGCACTGGTCTGCTCAGTCGTCTCGTCCTGACTCTCAGCCTGTGTCTGTGAGGTCGCAATCTCATATGGCTCCTTCAATTACAATTTAAATTTAAATGTTGAAAATATTATATGCAGTTAATTGTCAAACTGAAAAAATAATACTAACCACAATCCGACGCTGGTGATCACCTCTAATCTCTCTAGTGGCTTGATCACTGTACATCCTCCGATAAACATCGAACTTCGTAATATCCGGATGCTCGACTACCTATATAAATATAAAATAAACTATTTATATTTAAAGTTATATAAAATATTTAAAAAATATACTTACCAGATGCTCTCTATGCATACTAAATGTACGACTACTATCTCGATGCATCACCTCTTCTCTCCCCCGGTTATGTCGTCCCACTGAAGATCTCCTCTAAAATCCACCACCCAACCCGTGTAAACATAATCAATCCCAAACGTGAGATGAAATGTACTCTGGTCGGTGGGCTCTACACAACTCATCAAATTCTATCACTCCTGCTTTCTTAATGGATGTTCTTCTCAAATTGTGCAAAAACTGACGGAAATGGTCATGCATAGACACCTGCCATGCCACGTGGATAACGTCACTCATGATATCATCGATGGGATACCATAAACCCTACAAATAATTTATAATATCAAGTTATTGATAAAATAAATTTCAAAATAAATATTCTTCATTTACGTATCAGCCAATAATCGAACATGTCGCATCGCACATCAATGGGAATCTGTTCCCATGTGATCCATGGCTGAGAAAAATAATTGCGCAAGATAGCACTCCCCTTTCCAATAGCTACATGCACAAAACTATGAAAAAAGAATAAATAATCAAACAATTAGTATATATATATAAATAAATTAATGAAAGCTAACTAAAATGTACAGGTTACCATACCTCCGTGTGTGTGGATCGAAGCCAAGACGTGGAAATCGCTTGGGGATATGGTCAGGAATCATCAGTCGCGCAAGACCGCGCCCCCTCTACGTACCCCCTAAACCGCCAGTAGGCTGAGGGTCAGATGATCTAAAATCCCCCTCATCCAAAGGTAAATCAGCCTCCTGCAACTCATGAAATAGATCATCATCCATCTGAAACAAAAAATGACTGTTGTTAGCAGATAGTTGAAAATAACTATTATATATATATATATTAGTTATGATTATAATCAGTATTTAATTGTGTCAATGTCTATCTTCATCCTCATATTCATAGCTGTCAATATCAATGTCTTCATCTTCCTCCTCAGCATCATCAATATTCATATGAGTTTCAGTTTCATCATCTCTTGTCATTTCAAATTCATTCATAACATCATTAACATATTTGTCGTTATCGATCCTTAATTGTGGGGTGTCATCATCGATATTCACATATCTTTGTGAAAAAGATGGATTTTGAGTAGTCTCTTGAAAAATTTCAATTCCTTCCACTTCAGCGAAACCACATTCAGTTTAAGTAAACAGATATTCCTAAGATTTCATTTTTATTATGCTCCACCAATCACTCAAGTCTCTTGAAGTAGCATAGTACATTGTGTAATAAATTTGATGTGCCTGTTGAGCCAATAAAAATGATTCATTTACTGCAAGAAGACTTTTATATTTAATATCGACGATTCCATGAGTCGGATGAACATGAAAGCCTCTCTCAGTATCCATCCACTGACATTTAAACATCGTTATGTAATTCTGTCCTAAATAACACAACTCAATAATTTCATCCAAAATGTCATAAAAGTCAACTTCAGTTTCTCTGTGATGTGATCCTTTCAAGAAAACTCCACTGTTCATTGTTTTTTTTGATTCCCCATATGCACGTTTATGAAATTGAAAACCATTCACCACATATGCATTATAAGATTTAACCATTTTGGATGGTGGGTTACTCAATATACACAGTCACTTATCAATTTTATCAACATGTTGAGACACTTGAAATTTTTAAAAATAATTATCAATATGATAAATAATAAACAGAATTGATTTTAAATCATCAATAATTTATGTTACCAGTTTTTGAAACCATTGAGAATTTTTTTTTGTCTGCATTCTTCAAGAGCAGCTGCTGTAATTTTTGGAAGTTGTTTTTTGATATGATTATCATATAACCTACAAATAAAATAAGTTTACATACTACAACATAAATTATATAATAAGTGATAGAAGCACTCACAGTATAAATGATGTCATTTCTTCACAATTGAGCAGAACATATGTATGATCTCTGTGATGTTCATCATCTAAAATCCATCATTCATGAACTCCATCGAAACCAAGATTTGGATGATTAAAAAATGATAATTGGTTGTCTATTTCTTCATTAACATTCCCCTCGTTTCATCCCATGTGATTTTGTTTTGAGGGATATTGAGATTCAAAAAAATGAGAGCAGAAAAAAGCAATTTCCTCTTGAAAATAAGTTTCAGTAATTGAGCCTTCAACTGATGCTTTGTTATGTAATTTTTTCTTCAATTTCTGCATGCATCTCTTGAATGGGTACATCCATCAAAATTGTACTAGACCTCATCATTTAGCTTAATGTGGAAAATGTAATATCATATGTTTCATTGAGTCAAAGAAAGCCGACGGAAAGATTTTTTTCAGTTTACATATTATTACAGCAACAACTTCTTCCAGTTTTCTTAGCGCATCATAGTCTGTTATCACTGCACAAATGTCTTGAAAAAAATATGATATGTCTGTTATCGAATCCCAAATCATAGAATTCAACAAACCTCTGAATCCAATCGACATAAGTATTTCCATTATAACATGACAATCATGACTTTTTAATCCAGTAATATAACCATTCTTAACACATCTACCCAAATTGGAAGCATAGCCATCTGGAAGTTTCAAATCTGTAATTCACTGACAAAATAATAAGTGACTCTCTTTGGACAGTGTATAAGATGCTTTTGGCTTCATTAACCTCTGTGATCTGAAATTTTCAAATAGTTCAAGTTCTGGCCGCCTGTAAATTTGGGCAAGATCTAATTGTATCTTTACAGTATCTTTGGTCTTACTTTGTGTATCCAAAACTATATGAAATAAATTATCAAAACAGTTCTTATAAATATTCATGACATCCAACATGTGGCAGACCAACAAATCAGACCAATATGGAAGATCCCAATTTTTTTTTTGTTTTATCTAATTATATTTTTTCCCAAAGCCATAAATTTTCTGTTGGTTTATTGTTGGCCCAAATGTGATGGGAGGTAATGAAAATAAAACTAATTTTAACTCTGTACCTGAGATCATTTTTGGAGGTTCATCCCTTTCAATTGTACCTTTTCTAAAATGAGATTTATTCCTCCAAAAAGGATGATCAGTTGGAAGAAATCTGCGGTGACAGTCAAAATAACAAGGTTTTTTTTCCATTGATGAGCATAAAGGCTTTGTTGTCTTTCATACAGTAAGGACATGATTTCGGACCATGTGTACTCCATCCAGATAACATGTCATATTCTGTAAAGTCACTAATCATCCACATCAATACAGCTTTTAATATAAAATTTCGTTTCACAGCAACATCATATGTACTAACATCATCACTCCATAATGCATTTAACTCATCAATCAATGGTTTCAAATAAACATCAATATTCTTTTTAGGATGTCCTGGAATTAATAAGGTCAAAAAGATATAGGGATCCATCATAAACATCCATGGAGGTAAATTGTATGGAGTTATAAAAACATCCCAACATGAATACTGACTACCATACGAACCAAACGGACAGAAACCAGCAGTAAAAAGACCCAATCGCACGTTTTGGGCTTCTAAAGCAAAAGATGGATGCAGACAGTCAAAATGTTTCCATGAATCACCATTAGATGGATTATTCAAGCTTTTATCAGTTGAAATCTTGGTTTTGTGACATGACATCATTGACGATGTGTTCTGAGACATAAATAAATGCTGAAACCTAGGTGTAAGGGGGAAATATCTCAACTGTTTTACTGGAATCGATCCAGAATTCCCTAGTTGAGCTTCTTTATACCTCGATTGTCCACATGTGGGACAACTATCCAACGAATAATTTTCACCAGAATATAAGATACAATCATTTGTACATGCATGAATCTTCCGATAACTAAGGCTTAGATTACAAACCAGCCTCTTTCCCTCATAGTAATTTACAGGTAACACATTTCCTACAGGTAACAATGTTTTAACCAAAGCAAATATCTGATCAAAACAGTTGTTTGACATTGTATTATCTGATTTAATAGCCATAAATTTTGTAATTGCTTATAATTTTCTTATCTTGCAACCAGGATATAATACATCCTTAGCAGACCTCAATAACTCATAAAATTCGGATGGTGCCAACTCAGGAGTTAAATCAATATCATCTTGAGTTTCAGTTTGTTGAAAAGATTAACCTACAACATCATGTACTAAATTTTGAAACCATGATGGATCCATAATCAAGTTATTAGTATCTTCTCTGGAACTTCATTCACTGTTTTGATACCAAAAAACATAATCTCATTGAAAACCAAACCGCAAGAGATGTCCCCCAACCTTGTCAAATATGTCAAATGTTCTAAGAGCACATTTTTTACAATGACACTTTATTGTGCCTTCTGAAACATATTCTAGTTTTGATGATTCAAATGATAAGAAAGCTTCAACACCCTCAATATATACAGGATTTAAACTAGAACCGTTTGGATTTCTATTTTGATTTATCCAAGCACGATCATCTAATAATGATCGTTGTTGACTTCCTTGTTCCATATTTTTCTACAAAATATAAAATCATTATTTTTTTTGAATAATTTGAAATTATAAAAAAACTATCGGAAAAAAAGATAAATAATTACAACTACTTTTCATAATTACCATTACTTATGGGCGACACAATTTCCAGTGGATTGACGACTCCTCTTTTGTCTGAAGACTCATTTACTTGCAACTTTCTCACACAGAAATCACAATGAAGAATCTGATCAGAGGTACGCATATTCATTCTCATATGCTCGATAATGAATATGCGTACCTCCGAGCAGATTCTTCATTGTGATTTGTGTGTGATAAAGTTGCAAGTAAATGAGCCGTCGGACAAAAGATCCCTTTTTTCGTCGATGAATCATCTTCTTGCAATTGTCACCGCCTGAACACATTATAAAAATGTGGTCCTACGAATCCATATTTAAACTCGTGCATACGAGATTGGATATGCATACGTAGAAGCATACTTTTCATACTGTTTTGAGTCAGTGAAAGTTGAAAGGAGAAGAGTCATCGAGTAAAAGGAGTGTTTTCAATCCACTGGAAATTGTGCCAAGTTATTACAAGTTATTACAATTAATTTTCTTCCTAATTATTATTAATTGTTTCTAATTGTTTCTAATTATTATTAATTGTTGCCAATTGTTTGTTACTAATTGTTGCAAGTAAATGAGCCACCGGACAAAAGATCCCTTTTTTCGTCGATGAATCATCTTCTTACAATTGTCACTGCCTGAACACATTATAAAAAATGTGGTCCTACGAATCCATATTTAAACTCGTGCATACGATATTTGATATGCATACGTAGAAGCATACTTTTCATAATGTTTTGAGTCGGTGAAAGTTGAAAGGAGAAGAGTCATTGAGGAAAAGGAGTGTCGTCAATCCACTAGAAATTGTGCCAAGTTATTACAAGTTATTACAATTTATTACAATTGATTTTCTTCCTAATTGTTCCTAATTGTTTCTAATTATTTCTAATTATTGCTAATTATTGTTAATTGTTGCTAATTGTTGCCAATTGTTTGTTGCTAATTGTTGATAATTATTTCTAGTTGTTTCTAATTGTTGTTATTTGTTGCTAATTGTTGCTAATTGTTGCTAATTGTTGTTATTTCTTTCTATTTGTTTCTATTTCCTCCTATTTGTTGCTAATTGTTCCCATTTCTTCTTATTTTTCCTATTTATCCCTATTTATTCTTATTTATTCCTATTTATTTTTATTTATTACTAATTATTCCAAATTATTTCTAATTATTCCAAATTATTACTATTTATTCCTAATTATTACTATTTATTCCTAATTATTACTATTTATTACCAATTATTCCTAATTATTACTATTTATTACTAATTATTACTAATTATTACTAATTATTACTAATTATTACTAATTATTACTAATTATTACTAATTATTACTACTTATTACTACTTATTACTACTTATTACTACTTATTACTACTTATTACTAGTTATTACTAGTTATTACTAGTTATTACTACTTATTACTAATTATTACTAATTATTACTAATTATTACAAATTATTACCAATTATTACTAATTATTACTATTTATTACCATTTATTACTAATTATTACTAATTATTACTAATTATTACTAATTATTACTAATTATTACTATTTATTGCTATTTATTAGTAATTATTACTATTTATTACTAATTATTACTTTTTATTACTATTTATTATTATTTATTGCTATTTATTACTAATTATTTCTAATTATTCCTATTTATTCTTATTTATTCCTATTTATTCCTATTTATTACAATTTATTCCTATTTATTACTAATTATTCATATTTATTACTAATTCTTCGTATTTATTACAAATTATACCTATTTATTACTAATTAGTCCTATTTATTACTAATTATACCTATTTATTACTAATTATTACTAATTATTAGTAATTATTACTAGTTATTACTAATTATTCCTAATTATTCCAATTTATTCCTAATTATTCTTATTTATTGCTAATTATCGCTAATTATTGCTATTTATTGCTATTTATTGCTATTTATTACTAATTATACCTATTTATTACTAATTATTCCTATTTATTACTAATTATACCTATTTATTACTAATTATTACTAATTATTACTAATTATTACTAATTATTCCTAATTATTCCAATTTATTCCTAATTATTCTTATTTATTGCTAATTATTGTTAATTATTGCTATTTACTGTTATTTATTGCTATTTATTACTAATTATTCCCATTTATTACTAATTATTCCTATTTATTACTAATTATTCCTATTTATTACTATTTATTACTATTTATTACTATTTATTCTTATTTATTACTAATTATTCATATTTATTACTAATTATTACTAATTATTACTAATTATTCCTATTTATTACTAATTATTCATATTTATTACTATTTATTACTATTTATTACTAATTATTACTAATTATTACTAATTATTACTAATTATAACTAATTATTACTATTTATTACCATTTATTACTATTTATTTCTATTTATTACTAATTGTTCCTATTTATTACTAATTGTTCATATTTATTACTAATTCTTCATATTTATTACTAATTATTCATTTTTATTACTAATTATACATATTTATTAGTAATTATTCTATTTATTACTAATTATTTCTATTTATTACTAATTACCCGTAATTATTACTAATTAAACATTATTATTACTAATTAAACATAACTATTACTAATTAGCATTAATTAATATTAATAACTACAATTTACAACTACAAATTACCAATTACTAATTACAAGTAATTATTTATAAACAATACTAATTTTCATTAATAATTATTAATTATTACTAATTGTTAGTTATTAATAATTATTAAGAATTACAATTAATAATTTCAATTTATTATTACAAATAAATACAGATAACAAAACAATTTAAATCTAATTTAATTACAACTAATCAACAATAATTAAAATTAACATAAAAAAATGAAATAAATACTAAATTAAATAAATTATAAATACATTTAAACTTGATCTCCTATTGACGTAAGCGACTTCACAAATTCTCCGTAAAAAAAAACTTAACTCAAAGAAATTTTCACTCTAAAAATAGAGTTTAGAGAGAGAGAGGAAGTGAGAAATGAGAGGAAGAGAAAGAAAAACGGAGGGGGTATATATAGGTTAGAATTAGGTGCGACGAGACTATTAGCAACGGGAATATCATCGCAAAAGGTACTTTTTGCGACGGGGCCCGTCGCAAACACCTTTGTTCGCATTAATTGATGTCAGTGGTTAAAAGGGTATTTGCAATGGGCCCCGTCGCAAAAAGTACCTACTGACACACCTTTTACGACGGGACAACATCCCGTCGCAAATACTCATTTACCGCCGCCGGTATTTGCGACGGGTCCCGTCGCAAATACCCTCCGACCGACACACCATTTGCGACGGGTGGATGCCCCAGTCGCAAATAACCTTCACATGCTTTGGCGCGCATCCCGCGCCAAACCGCGCATTACCTTTTGCGACGGGACCCCAAACCCCGTCGCAAATAACCTCTGGAATGGACTATTTGCAACGAGAATTAATCCCGTTGCAAAAGCCTGTTTTTTCCGTAGTGGTACCCTACTTCCTGCCAACTGTCTGTGTGACAGTTTTCATCAGTAAATCAAAGTACGCGAGTTGTGACACGTATTAATGATAATCTTAAAGTCTAAGGATCATTACACACGCTCACACATAGAAATATCTGATGACACCAAAACATGTGGAATTTCTACTAGCGGGTCTGTTCTCATAATCTTATATCTTGGATATTATCAAGTGTGAACTTCATGAGAGGAAGTCTCATCTGCTTACGAGTACTCGCACCTGACGGTCTGCATGATATGTGTCCTATCATAGTATGTCATCAAACCACATAACTATATTTAAGGATATTGTTATAGAATTTCAAGGTTCTCATCATAGCGGGTGTAGAGACCCAAAGCTTGACGTACATGGACATTACATTACTTTTCCGGAATACTTAATACATAACAAAAATAGACACACAAGGACCATAATAGTTTAGTGTCTTTGGAAACTCGGAATATAATCTTCTAATCTTGGTGAAAGATCTTCAACATCTCCCATAAAGATCTTGCTTTTTTTTCTTACCTAAAACCTTTCTTTATATCCTGTGGAAAAGAAAACATATAAATGGTGATCTCAAATGCTCAGTAAGGGTAAGCATGGTGAAAAATAAAACAAACCATATACATTTTAATTTCAAAACATGAACATAATATTTAAACATCAAAATCTTGAGCAATGACATAAAACATGGCAGTACGTAAGTCATAGATCATAAAGAAACATTAATCCTGATAAAATAGCATTAGAATAAAACATGTAATTGTTGAAACCATTAAGCACATGTTATGATTTCCATTGTAGCCAAGACATTGCTGCAAAGACCATCTTAGTAGACAAAGTCCCTTTCTGAATCGATTTCACTCCTCGTTTCAGTCCTGTAACACTGAACCGGATTAACTTACCGTTCCATCCATGTCTATATCATGAGATATAAATCTTTACCCAATGAATTGGAGGGAGATATAGGTCTCACCCATCTCATAATGAAATCATTCTTACTTGTGCCACAAAATAAACTTAAAACATTCATCATAACCCAAAGAATAAAATGGGTTTCATAAACATCATCCCATCATCACATAATCCATATAAAACAAATGGATATTTCATCATAAGAAAAGTAAAACCATGTAAATCATAGAGACATTATACTTGAAACATACACATATGAAATAATGTCATCTTAGATGGAAAATGTTTTTAATAAAACACTTGAAATGAATTCTTGAGGAAAATATCCTTTATTCTTCAAAATCATTTTCTTTTCACAAAATTCCATGAAATTTTAAAAGAAAATTATTTTGTTGAAAATAGTCATAAAATCTTGTAGAGTAAGCTTCATGAAAATGAGGCGTTATGAAACCGTAAAAATCCATTCAAGCCGTATAAGTTAAAAATATCATTCTACTCGTACTTTTGTCGGAAAAGTCAAAAAGTTCCCCGTGTGGTAAACAAAAGTAAGATTCCTTTCATAACACGTGGTAAATTTCAAAAATGGGTAAAAAGGACTTTTAAAATACATGAATTTTTTTAGAAAACATGGGCATGGATGATAAAAATAACCCCAGTAAATACTTACGAATAACAATCTCGGATAAGAACGAGATTGGAATAGTTATCCCTTACCTTATGTCTGATATGCTTCGTATGTATCCGGACCTCATGTATAATGATTTAAATAATGTCATTGACTTATTAAAGAATCATATTCATTGTTATTATATCATATATGGTTCACTTAGGTATTTATATTACCCGTTCATTTGTCAATTCCATGTTAAAGTAGAGTTTTGGGTAAAATCTTTTCATTTAACGTACATGTTTGGACTTGTTGTTCTTGATATAATTATTACTTATATCATGATTTACTTACTTACAGAATTTAAAACATGATTTATATATCTTATATATTCAGTATATATATATATATATATATATATAATAGATAGATAAATGAAATGAAACACACCGTTCATGGAGACGGTAGGCCGTACGTACGCATGAACGCTGTTTTCCTTTCCTTATTGATTTGAATGGAAGTAAGTAGATGACATATATATATATATATACATAAATAAAGTAGATTTATCATATAATATATTTCATTATTATTCATTATATATACTTTATAATCATTCTTGAATGGTTAACATGGAGAATGAATCTCATCGCGTCGTGGAGACGGTAATCCGTACGTACGCACAAGCGATGATATCGTTCATATAATTATTGAAGTGAATTGGAGTGGATGATATAATATCTCAGAATAATTATGATTTTATAATAACTATATATAGATCTTTACACCATTATACCCATCCATGTAAGGTGGTGTTGGAAAAACAGATTACACCACGGCGTGGAGACGGTATTCCGTACGTACGCACGCACATGATTTAATTTTACATAGGATGGATAGAAGGTGAAATGGGGTTGTTTCACATTTATAATAACATATCAGTATGTAAGTGATACTGATATTATTACTTTATAATGAAACAACTAAAGAAGAAGAAGTTGAAGAAGAAAGAAACATGAAAGAATTGGTAGAAGATATTACCTCTTCCTCAACGCACCTCCTTTAAACTTCTTCTTAGGGCACTAGAGTTGGTCTTTGGAGAATACCAGAACTCTTATGATATAACTAGAGATGTTTAGAATAGGAATTGGCAGGTTTTTTCCGATCTTCAAGGCTCAAAAGGGTGTGAAGAGAAGAGGGAAGGGGTGCCCTTTTTATAAGGGAGGAGAGGGGCACCTTTGGAAAAAATTAAAATATTATTTTATAATAAAGTCATATTTGGTTAATAATGGATCCAAATTGATTTATTTAGAATATAAAGTGGGGATGGGTAGAAATCCTCTCAACCAATAGGTTTTAGACAAGTTTAGGTTACTATTTTAACCATATCATTTAGATTTAACTCTAAGTTAAATAATTTAACTTTTACCGTGTCTGTTTGTTTTCTTTCACTATATGGTTAATAAACTTAATATAACAAGCCAAACGAACCCCAAGTGGTTCATTATTAATATATATAACCTTATCTAAGTCATTTGGATGAACCTTATATTTTTAGGAATATAATAACAATTAATAATATAATATTTGTTTTAAAAACTATTTTATGTCAATTTTGATACTATTTGGTACTTGATTTTTGTGAAAATCATAACAACATGTTTAGTTCAAAAAAAGTTAATTAAATCAATACTAGCATGTCATATGAACCTATAAAGTTAGTGTAATTCATAAAAAGTCTCAAATTACATTTATTTGGGTATTTATAACATCAATTGTGTTAATATTTCATTAATAAGGTAATTACTGCATCATCATTGTGTCATAAATAAATTAAATTATTTAATGTCTAAAAATTATAAATAAAATACCATTATTTAGGAAATATTTTTAGATTTATAATGAATATTTATAGTCTAATTTATCTTATGTATAACCCTATATTAAAAATGTTTTAGTTATTAATCTTTGATTTTAACCATTTTAACTCTTCTTTAAATAAAATAATAATAAATGTCCTAATCTAATTCAAGTGGACCTAAATGGTAATATTTTATTCCTAAGGATTTATTTGGTCAAATTATACTTATCCAATAGAATTAGGACATGTGTTAGGGTAATAGTAAAATCATTTTTACCCTTAATTACCCTATTTACTTTTAACCGTGGCAAATAAAAGTAAAAAGTTACTATTCACAAAAAATTATATTTATCTTATTGAACCATATTTTACTCCTTGATATTAACCCTGTCTCTCGGATTTTCGAAATTCCACTCACAGAAGCGGTAAAATTATGTTTTATGTAAATTTTCAAATTCTCCTAGGAGGTGGGTAAAAGACGGTGAAAAGTTCAATAAAATTTTTATATATCTAAAATTATTATAAAATGACTCCAATGAATTACATTGAAATTATATAGGTATTATGTATCAATTTTGACCTAAAATAAATTTAAATAAAATAAATAATTTTTTAAATAAAAAGTCGGTTTTTAAATAGTAACCCAGTGTTTTCACTATTCATCAAAAATTGAAAGTTTTCAGAAAAATACCAAAAATTCACCCTAGGCTAATTTAGATATTCCGAATCTAAAAATGAAGTCCATTTCAAAAGATAAAATTTATAAAATTTCAAAAAGTGGGTATTACTATTCATAATGGTTAGTTTATATAACATATCGTTGTTTAGTGAAACTCGGTATTGCGTACAACACACGCTATCGTGGAAGGTCGCGATTGCCTGTAATGCAAGCCAAGTTAGGGATGCTTGTAGTGAAAGCTCCTTTTGGTGTAGCGTACAACACAAGACATCAATAAAATTAAAAAGAATATTTTTCATAAAATCTCAAGGTGTTACCTTCTACCCCCCTTAAAATGAATTTCGCCCTTGAAATTCATCGGGGTTATAAATGGTTTACTACTCAAAAGTTTCTTCAATAGAAAACCACATCGTAAAAAGGAATACCAAAACTTAACTTTAAAAACTAAATTATGAAACGTAACAGTCACTCAAATTAACTAATCACTGGGTTTCCACATAGGAGAACACAGGTGAAAATATGGATATGGAAGAGAAATCTAACCATCAAGTTATGATGGAGAGTGGTAGAAGACATGTTTATGAAAAAGCCAACAATCACAAATCCATAAATTTGTGACGATCTAAGGTACTATATAATTCATCAGATATAAGGGAACTAGGACAACATTTTTGGTTTTCAAGATCATTTCCCTAAAGTTGAAGAAATTGGAATTAGAAGAAATACTTTCTTGATTTTGGTAAAATCTCACTATTGGTCATTCCTTGGACAATTTCCACTTCATCTCTTAAAGAAATGAAGTTGAATTTTTCATTTGTGAAGTGTTAGTAGATCAGGTGATAGAATGATGAGTCATTCCATATGTCTCAAACAAAAGGTTAGCAAAAGTTATCAAATATACATAAGTCCATCTATGGTGAGGATAATCGTATACGATTCTAAAAATTGACTTATACTTCATCTATCATACCTCTTAATAAAACTAGTTTCTACTAACCAGGGACTTCTTGTAGGCCAGTGGTAGGCGATAAAGGCATGTCGCACTTCGGTTGTGGGTTTGATTCCCACAGCCTTGTCCGATGCGATGGGTTGTCGCCCATCCTGCAGGTTGTCCCTTTTTCTAAAAATAAATTATAATGACATTCCTACAATAAAATAGAAAAAAGTTCTAGCCTTAAACAATACTATCTTATGTCCAACTTAATTCATTACAATCTTTAGGCTTATCCAAAATACTTTTGTCCAAGCTCATAGTATAAAGAAAACAATTACTAGAAATGTCATCTACCAAGCATGTCAATACCATCATTTATCCCCCATATATCATACGATATATCTTGTTGGTCGCATTCCAAACATGTGAATACCTTAATCATGTATTCTATTGAAAAATGAATACCCATTGACCCTTAGTGAGAACATGAATGTTGTCAAAATTTAACACTTTCCACATACCAAAATCCCAAAATTTCTATATACTAAACCCATAATATCACTTAGTATTTATATCAGTCATGAGCTCATGAATACTATCAAACATTTAATTTTCTCTTTATCCCTTCATTATGTGCATATAATCTACTTTCCAAAATATTTGAATCACTTTTCATGGTTACTGGTACCATATAATTATCAAAAACCACAATAAACCATTACATAGATATTCCAATGTTCCACAATACTATAAATGAGATTCCACAACATTATTTTGGAATACTTTTACATAAACACATAATCATTACACCACATCGTTGTCATACTCAACATTTCTAATAGTGATCGCATGTGACTTCCCTTTGTCCATTGCCTTAAGAGGTTGCCCTTGTTGATCATCATTACCCTTGGATTAGGGAAATGATTAGCATAATGCCCCATTTCCTTGAACTTGAAGCATTGAAGTGTTGGTGGAGCGTTCTCTGTGGTCTTTTCTCTATTAACATCATTAGAAACCTTTTTCCCATTACTTCGGCACTCAGCTGCTTGATAACCTTCTTTTCCACACTTGAAACATTTTCTAGTACCTTTTAGACAATCTCCACCATGCTTCTTTCCACACTTTGAGCATAAAGAAACATTCACCTTATTTTCACCATTGTTCTGAGGTTTTTCCTTGAACTCCATATTTCATTTCTTGTCAAAACCATGAGATGGATATGTTACAACAACTTCCAGTTCTACCTTTATAGCACAACGCACAATTTCTTCATAGCTACTGAAGTCTCTTATAGCTAATGCCCTTCGAAAACTTGGTTTTAAGCCACTGAAAAATTGATCAAATTTAATTTCAGGTTGGACGATAAAACCGGATGCATACCTTGCAAGTCTTGTAAAATTCGCTTCGTATATACCAACAAATTAATCATCCTTCTACTTAAGCTCAAGGAACTCCTTTTCCATCTTTGTTCGAAGAATACGAGGGAAGTACTTACTGAAAAACAAGTTCTTGAACTCATCCCATTCCATGGATTCAATTTCATCTTGGGGCCTTGTATTGTTAATTAGAGTCCACCACTGGTCTGCTTCACCTTCTAAATAGTAAACAACTATAATGACTTTATCATGTTTCAAACAGCGAAGTATGGAAAATATATTTTCAATGGTACTGATCCATTTTTCAGCAACAAGTGGATCAGAAGACCCACTGAAAGAAGGTGGACGTTGCCTCATGAAGGAATCAATAGAATATTGTTCCCCTTATCTGATCATTTGGAAATCCAGAATGATTCATAGATTGTGTAAGTATAGCAATAAGATTTTGCACTCCACCTCCCATCACATTTGGTTGTTTAGGAGGAAAATCATTGCATTGTCCATTACATTGATCAACACAGTTCCTTCAGGTTCCAGCCATCGTCTAAAACCCAAAAATAATAGTATGAGAGGCAAAAATCATGCTAGGGAAAACAACATAATAAAGGGGGAGTACCTTCGATATCTAACATCTTAGGTTTAATTCTAATATCATTACCATAATTCAAGGACTATAACCTATACTTAAACTTAAGCTAAGGGACATACCTAGACATACCTTAGAAATATCTCTAGGGATCTCACTAAAGTTTTCGCATCCTAGTTTCCAAAGGTTAACTAAACCTTTCCCCTGATACCAACTGAAGAGACCCAAAGCTTGACGTACATGTACATTAAATTAATTTTGCAGAATACTTAATACATAACAAAAATAGACACACAAGGACCTTAATAGTTTAGTGTCTTTAGAAACTCAGAATATAATCTTCTAATCTTGGTGAAAGATCTTCAACATCTCCGATAAAGATCTTCCTTTTTTTCTTACCTAAAACCTTTCTTTATATCATTGGGAAAAGAAAAAATATAAAGGGAAAAATAAAACAAACCATATGCATTTTAACTTCAAAACATGAACATAATATTTAAACATAAAAATCTTGAGCAATGACATAAAATATGGCAGTACGTAAGTCATAGATCATAAAGAAACATTAATCCTGATAAAATAGCATGAGATAAAACATGTAATTGTGGCAACCATTATGCACATGTTATGATTTTCATAATAGCCAATGCATTGCTGCCAAGACCATCTTAGTGGACAAAGTCCCTTTCTGAATCGAGTTCACTCCTCGTTTCAATCCTGTAACACTGAACCGAATTAACTTACCATTCCAGCCATGTCTATATCATGAGATATAAATCTTTACCCAATGCATTGGAGGGAGATATAGGTCCCACCCATCTCATAATGAAATCATTCTTACTTGTGCCATAAAATAAACTTAAAACATTCATCATAATCCAAAGAATAAAATGAGTTTCATAAACATCATCGCATCATCACATAATCCATATAAAACAAATGAATATTTCATCATAAGAAAAGTAAAACCATGTAAATCATAGAGACATTATACTTGAAATATACACAAATGAAATAATGTCATCTTAGATGGAAAATGTTTTTGATAAAACACTTGAAATGAATTCTTGAGGAAAATATCCTTTATTCTTCAAAATCATTTTATTTTCACAAAATTCCATGCAATTTTAAAAGAAAAGTATTTTGTTGAAAATAGTCATAAAATCTTGTAGATTAAGCTTCATGAAAATGAGGCGTTATGAAACCGTAAAAATCTGTTCACGCCGTATACGTTAAAAATAACATTCTTCTTGTACTTTTGTCGGAAAAGTCAAAAAGTTCCCCGTGTGGTAAAAAAAAGTAAGATTCCATTCATAACAAGTGGTAAATTTAAAAAATGGGTGAAAATGACTTTAAAAATACATGAAAACATTTTTAGAAAACATGGGCATGGATGATAACAATAACCCCAGTAAATACTTATGAATAACAATCTCGGATAAGAACGAGATTGAAATAGTTATCCCTTACCTTATGTCTGATATGCTTCGTATGTATCCGAATCTCCTGTATAATGATTTAAATAATGTAATTAACTTATTAAAGAATCATATTCATTGTTATTATATCATATATGGTTCACTTAGGTATTTATATTACCCATTCATTTGTCAATTCCATGTTAAAGTAGGGTTTTGGGTAAAATCTTTTCATTTATCGTACATGTTTGGACTTATTGTTCTTGATATTATTATTACTTATATCATGATTTACTTACTTCCATAATGTAAAACATGATTTATATATCATATATATTCAATATATATATATATATAATAGATAGATAAATGAAATGAAACACACCGTTCATGGAGACGGTAGGCCGTACGTACGCATGAACGTTGTTTTCCTTTCCTTATTGACTTGAATGGAAGTAAGTAGATGACATATATATATATAAATAAATATAGTAAATTTATAATATAATATATTTCATTATTATTCATTATATGTACTTTATAATCATTCTTGAATGGTTAACATGGAGAATTAATCTCATCGCGTTGTGGAGACGATAATCCGTACGTACGCACAAGCGATGATATCGTTCCCATAATTATTGAATTGAATTGGAGTGGATGATATAATATCTCAGAATAATTATGTTGTTATAATAACTATATATAGTTATTATTTACACCATTATACCCATCCATGTAAGGTGGTGTTGGAAAAACAGATTACACCACGGCGTGGAGACAGTATTCCGTAAGTACGCACGGGCAATGATTTAGTTTTCCGTAGGATGAATAGAAGATGAAATGGGGTTGTTTAATATTTATAATAACATATCAGTATGTAAGTGATACTTATTTTATTACTTTATAATGAAACAAATAAATAAGAAGAAGTTGAAGAAGAAAGAAACATGAAAGAATCGATAGAAGAGATTACCTCTTCCTCGACGCACCTCCTTTAAACTTCTTCTTAGGGAACTAGAGTTGGTCTTTTGAGAAGACCAGAACTTCTATGATATAACTAGAGATGTTTAGAATAGTAATTAGAGGGGTTGGCCAATATTAAAGGCTCAAAAGGGTGTGAAGAGAAGAGGGAAGGGGTTCCCTTTTTATAAGGGAGGAGAGGGGCACCTTTGGAAAAACTTAAAATATTATTTTATAATAAAGTCATATTCGGTTTATAATAGCTCCAAATTGATTTATTTCAATGATAAAGTGGGGATGGGTATAAATCATCTCAACCAATAGGTTTTAGACAAGTTTAGGTTATTATTTTAACCTTATCATTTAGATTTAACTCGAAGTTAAATAATTTAACTTTTACCGTGTCTTTTTGTTTTCTTTCACTGTATGGTTAATAAACATACTATAACAAGCCAAAAGAACACCAAGTGGTTCATTATTAATATATATAACCTTATCTAAGTCATTTGGCCGAACCTTATATTTTTGGGAATAGAATAAAAATTAATAATATAATATTTGTTTTAAAAATTATTTTATGTCAATTTTGACACTATTTGGTACTTGATTTTTGTGAAAATTATAACAGCATGGTTAGTTGGAAAAAAGTTAATTAAATCAATAATAAAATTTAATATGAACCTATAAAATTAGTTTAATTCATAAAATGTCTAAAATTACATTTATTTGGGTATTTATAACATCAATTATGTTAATATTTCATTAATAAGGTAATTACTGCATCATCATTTTGTCATAAATAAATTAAATTATTTAATGTATAAAAATTATAAATAAAATACCATTATGTAGGAAATATTTTTATATTTCTAATTAATATTTACAGTCGAATTTATCTTATGTATAACCCTATATTAAAAATGTTTTAGTTATTAAACTTTGATTTTAACCATTTTAACTCTTCTTAAAATAAAATAATAATAAATGTCCTAATCTAATCCAAGTGGACCTAAAGGGTAATATTTTATTCCTAAGGTTTTTTTTGGTCGAATTATTCAATAGAATTAGGACATGTGTTAGGGTAATAGTAATATCATTTTTACCCTTAATTACCCTATTTACTTTTAACCGTGGAAAATAAAAGTAAAAAGTTATTATTCACCAAAAATTATATTTATCTTATTAAACCACATTTTACTCCTTGATATTAACTGTGTCTCTCGTATTTTCGAAATTACACTCACAAAAGTGGTAAAATTAAGTTTTATGTAAATTTTCAAATTCTCCTAGGAGGTGGGTAAAAGACGGTGAAAAGTTCAATAAAATTTTTATATATCTAAAATTATTATGAAATGACTCCAATGAATTACATTGAACTTATATAGGTATTATGTATCAATTTTAACCTAAAATAAATTGAAATAAAATAAATAATTATTTAAATAAAAAGTCGGTTTTTAAATAGTAACCTAGTGTTTTCACTATTCATCAAAAATTGAAAGTTTTCAGAAAATACCAAAAATTCACCCTTGGCTAATTTCGATATTCCGAATCCAAAAATGAATTCCATTTTGAATGTTAAAATTTATAAAATTTCAAAAAGTGGGTATTACTATTCATAACGGCTAGTTTATATAACATATCGTTGTTTAGTGAAACTCGGTATTGCATACAACACACGCTATCGTGGAAGGTCACAATTGCGTGTAATGAAAGTCAAGTCAAGGATGCGTGTAGTGCAAGCTCCTTTTGGTGTAGCGTACAACACAAGACATCAATAAAATTAAAAATAATATTTTTCATAAAATATCGGGGTGTTACAACGGGAACTGTCATGACCTTATCAATGCAACAAATACTCAAGGACATTATTACATCATAGTCATATAGAACAATGAAAAATATGTAATAATACATTAAATATCCATGTAATCAAAGTAAAAAAAGTTGGTTTTAGGACATCGAATCTTACACAATCTTGGGGTATGTGTTTGTCAACGCAAATGTATGATGCACACTCAGTATCTAATACCCATGAGTCAGAGTTTGTGGAATCAGTTTCTATAACATTCAATTTTAGATGCTCCAAATGCTTCTCTTTGAGAACACTTTTCAACCCTAGATACCAATGTATAACTATTTTATTGGTCATACCTATAAGTGGTCTCAAAATTATTATCATGAAGTGTGCCAAATTCTACAACAAGGCATGTTTGTGAATGAGTATCATATTTTATATCTTTTCATCAAGGAATTTTAATGAAAGTGATCCTACAAAAAATGATGACTTTGTACATCATATCCATTTAGTGAACCAAGATCCATATTTCACTAAACAATTAGTCTGCTTTAGCATTCATCTCACCACTTAGAGATGTCATGAATTGAATTCTTTCTTGGGTAAAGTATCTCTGGGAATAAAGACTTGGGGTCGGACTACCTACTAACTAGAGATTTATGTCTCGTGTTCATATACCCTTTGCATACAAAGAATTCATACACACACACACAGATATATATATATATATATATATATATATATATATATGACTTCTAATTTTGGGTGAGTAACACAAACTTGTGGTTTGTGTACAGAGTTACATGTCAATATGGTTTGGACATATTTATTTGTTGGATGAATAAAGATTCAAAAACTAAATCGTTAGAAGCATGCCTACACAAGGGAATAAATATGAGATATGATTATGATATTAAATCTCCTTCAAATACTAAGTGTATGATTCCACCCAAAGCATCACCTATTAAGACCTCAATCATCCAACTAAGTAGGTCATGTTAAAGTTGGGTGGCCCTGGATTATCTCGTGTAAGGCAAGAAAGCAATATGCAACTTTGGATTTTCATATTGGGTGGGTCATGCTAAAGTTTGGTGCTTCTGGATTGTCCTTTGTTAGGTTTTTTTTGCATTTTCTTTGGGTTACACTAGTTGGGAGACCCTGATCGGATTAGGTTTCCATAAGAATAAGGTTGAGTTTATCCATATGATGGATTGGGAAAAGAGATTTATATTCAACTATCCAAGAGTCATGTATGATATAATTGGGATGATGTCCTAAATAAATATCTAAGTGAGGGTAAAAATACTAAAACAACCTAGATCATAGTGAAATATGGATGTTGGCCCACTAATGGATATGATAGATTTTAAAAGGGGTCATCATTTTAGTAAGATCCAATTTAATAAAATTCATTATTAAATGGTTAATAAAATATGATACTCATATGATAAAAGTGTTTCTTTTTGTAGATGAATAACATCATCATCAACAATCTGAACTTTGAGATTAATATTTGGAAATAGAAGCTTAATGTTAGCTACTCCTAAGACCGGTAGCTTAAGAAAAGTTCTTAAGCATGACTCGTAATTTAAGAAAAGTTCTTAAGGAAAATTCTATGTGCCATAATAATTTATTCTTGAATAAACAAATAGTTAAATTTGTTTAATAGGTGAATCTATATGATTATAAAGCATAGAATGAGTCACTTAATGTTTGAAAGGCATTAGATGCTAAATTACCAATGGAATCTTAGTCTCCACTCATGTACTCAATATGATCGGGAGCATCAATGATTTAAGTAATTTTAGTATCACATACTCAATATGATTGGGTATGTCAAGTGATATTCAATATGATTTAATATATTAATGACTCGGTGAAACTAAAGTCTTCCTTGAAGATTTATTGGTTATATAATTCAATTATATTATTCTAACTCACATATCGCTAATAATCACGGTGAAGATAAAGGGGGGGGGTCCCCTTTAACAATGCTAAAAAAGTACTGATAAATGGGTCCTTTATCAGTGCTTTTTTTAGAGCTGATAAAAGTTAAAAAAACATAAAATAAAATTAAATAAAAAACTGCATATCGGGGAGGGGCTTAAATAGCACTTAAAGCCCCTTTTAACAGCACCCCCACCCCCAGACCGCATGCCCCAACCACCCCCCAGCCCACACGCCCCAACCACCACCCCAACCCCCTTAAAAGTGCTAACAACAATTCCACCCACGTGTGCGACCTACCTCCCCCTGGATTCGAACCCAAGACCTCTTGCTTGGGCACCTAAGCATTTACCACTCCACTATATTTCTTTGCTCTCTATTTAATAATATACCTATTTATTTATATATATATATTTAGTTATACTTACTCATATATTAATATATATTTATATTAACATATATATATATATATATATTTATTTATAATATATATATATATATTAGTATATTAATATATATATATATGCATATATACATATATAGTTATATTTATATATTTATATATTTATTCGTATACTAATATATATTTATATTTATTTATTTATATATATTTATATTTTTTATCCGTATATTTATTTGTATATTAATATATATTTATAAGATCATTTTTAAATACATTTATAAAATATGATTTTGTGTGTGTGTTTATAAATAAATAAATACATATATAACACACACACACACATATTGTATGTGTATCTGTAAGTATAATTATACATATTTATATATATTTACAAATAATATATATTAATATGTATATACATATGTTTAGAATATATAGATAACATATATTAGTTTTTCAATACAGACACACACAAATACATACACACACACACACATCATATAAGTATATAAATATTAATATATTTGTATTTTAAATAAAATGGATATTGGTTTTTTATTTAGATAAGCCTTATATATCGAGAAATATACTTTATATGTAAATATGTTAAATTATTTATTTATAAAATTAAATTTTTATGGGTGAATATATAAAAAATATGTATGTATTGTTATATAATTGATTATAAATAACAATGAATTGTTAAAAATGAAAAAATTTCAAATCCATAATATCAATATAAATGTAAACCCTCGGAATAAATTCAGTTCTCAGCGAAAAAGGTCAAAAAGACCCCCTGAAACGAGGCTGAAATTCCATTGAATGTTAAAAAATTTGGGTATCCTGACTAAAAAATCACTTTTGGAGGTCTTTTTGGGCCTTTTTTGCCTTGAAAAATGTGACATAAGGCTTACTTAGATCACTATCTTGTAGAACTCTTCGCAGGCTTCGATTTGATATGCAGTAGAGCTCCAACTAACACCTGGATCAAAAGTTATGGTCGTTTGAAGTTTGAGTTACGTTTTCAACTTATTTTAGATATTTTATTAATTTTTTGACTTTTTGTGTCTTCAAATTGTTATTAAATGATTATTAGTCGATGATAATTAGAAAATTTTTAATTAATAATTTTTTTAAGATATTTTATAACCATTTTCACTACATATATTATATATTAAGTGGAAATGTTTATTTATAGTTATCTAAAACATATTTAAAAAATATATATTATATTTATATCAATAAAAATATACTTATATATTTATATATCAATATATTATTTTTTATTATTATTTTAAATATACTCTTTATTAGCGCTAGGGAAAAAATGCTGATAAATCCCCTTCTTAATCAGCGCTACTAAAAAAATGCCGATAAAAGGGGCCCCTTTAACAACGCTAAAAAAAGTGATGTTAAAGGTTGACGTTGCAGAAACCCAGTTTTGTGGTAGTGTATGGAGGTAAAGAAAAATGTAAAGAGTTACATTAGTTACAATAATAATGTAAATATCTCTTTATTTTGTAAGGATTTAGGATGTACCGGTAAAGTACTAATGTAAATGTTTGTATTATTTGAAAAAAAATCAAAGAAAATTTTTGATGGAAAGAGTCCAAAGGATGATGATAATGCACTTAGAAAGAGTTCTAATTAGACAACAAAAGTTGGCATCATAACATTTGATGTTATAAAGTTAAGAAGTTTGAATATTTTCGAAGAGTTGAACATTGGGAATATGATTCCTAAATCTCACCATTATTCAAAATTTTCTTACTTCATGAATGATTCTCACTAAAGAGTTAGTTGGAGGGTTTTATCAGATTCTCGCATAAAGATGTGACTACCTATAATGTAATGAGTTAGAAAAACCCCTTAAAAGCGTATCATGGATAAGGCTGATGTGACTGTTTATCATATATGATATGATAGATATGTTCCTATGTTAGGTATATTAAATATTCTTAAAATATTTTTATGGATATAAAATGTATCATTTATTAGGCAATCTTCACTTCATCATTCTTTCACGCTAGTGGCATAAATGTATATATAGATTTATATTTCGGGAACTGTAATGATAATTAACCCCTCAAAGTATGACTTTGAGTGATCCCTAACTGGTGTTTATCATGGAGTATAATAAGTTATAATGAAATGTTGAGGTTAGTGTGAGTATGATTCTTGTATAGAGATACAAAACGTGCTCCTGGGACAGAAAACAATGAATAAGATTATTTATTTGCATTGGATGACCCACTAAGCATACCGCAGAGTGTCATACAAATGTCATTGGTATTATGGGGTGCATGGATCATATTTGAGTCTCCACTACGTGAGGTTGGCGAGATACCTAACATGAGAATCTCCATACTTTGATACTCTACTTACGCAAGTCTATATATTGACTTATCTAATATGGGGGGTGGTTGAGTACGTTGTTGATCATGTCGTCGATCGGAGCTCGACCATGATGTGATTTTTTCTCTCGTATGACGGGTATGACATATGGGGCCTCTATTGAGACAGACCGTGAAAGTGTACGACTACACCTAGATATTATATATCTATCTGGATAAGGGACATGTGATGTGCTTATCCATAAGGGTGAATGACATGTGATGTATTCACCGAATAATTTAGTCTATGCTTTGAGAGTTGAGAATGTTTCTGCAAGCTTTATGAGATTGACATAACTCGTGTCCCTCTATGTCTCATGGTTGCTCGATGTCTTGAATAAAGAGAAGATGTGAGAATGCACGTTTGCATATGATGCAGGTTGGTAGACACAAGTATAGAGATGCATGTGTTTGATGAAGATCACACAGAATCCCTTTATAGCTTAAGGAGCATCGATGCTTTTCTAGAGGCCGCTCTTTGCTTACAATTATGAATCTGGTGATCTGTATTTGTTGTCAATGCTATAATGGCTCATGGGGTCACACTTTACGGTTGGCTGGATAAGGATTTAGTTTGACTCAAAGAGCTGCACTAAACGTGTTTTAGAGTTAATTTAAAATAGTTTTGGATGAGTATTCACAAGGTATTACATATTATGTGATACAATGTGAAGTTAATGATAACTTTACAAAAATGTTTAGGATGACATCCATAAGGAATTTTGGATGTGATTTCATGAGTTACTGCATATGATACAATACAAGGTGAAATGACATGAAGTCTTTTAGGCTTAAGGGTGGGATATTGAAGGAGGTATGCCCAAAAGTGATGTATGTATATGATATATTTTATGGGTTGAACTGTATTACATGTAAATTATGATATGCATGCAAAATGACTATATTATTGCATGCAACTTGCGTTGGCAGGATATATAATGAATTGTTATCATTTAGTGATTCTCCCACATATGCTATCATTAAAGGAACCATTTGAAAAGATGAAAACAATAAGGAGGAAATGCATTTGATGCATTGTGCATGAGTTTGATGAAGCTGCATATACTCATGTGTTATAAATGCATGAGTACATGCTGTAGCCCAAGTAGCGTTCTCATGTCTTTATATATCATTATCATTTGATAAAAAATGTGCACTGGTATAGAAAATGTCTTTAACATCGATTTTTTGGGGTTTTAACATCAATTTTTGAGTCAACGTCTTTGAGAGAAACATTGTAAATATATTCTTAACATCAATTTTTATAATCGACGTTAAAATGTCATTTATTTTGGAAAACAGATAAAAAATATAATTTTATATAACTTTTAACATCTATTTTTTTAAAATATGACATTAACTATGATCTTTCCATTGGTTATTTAAAAAGTGATAAAATATTTTTTTTTTTAAAAATGAGAAAGAACCCAGAAACCTAGCGTTTGTTTCAGAGAATCATTGAAAAAATTACAACTAAAAAACAAACGTCACTTGGAATGTTAGATTTAAATTTGAAATGATAAAAAAATTTAGTTTACATTTGAGATCAGTTCTTTCATTGAGACACATGATTATAAGGTATTGATGAAAAATTGATATATATGCGTGTTATGCTCAAAATCTTTGGAAGATGTTATATAGTTAATAACTGACCCTCATCTCTCCCATGGAGACCACACTTCCCTGTCACCTCGATACCTAGGGCCTCTCCCTCAGCCGCTGAAGCTGCCAGATAGGACGCCTCCCTCACCCACCTAAGCCTTCCCACGCCTCCCTCTCCCGCCGAAGCCTTCCGATCTGACCCGTCCCTCTCCCACTGAAATGAAGCCGCTCGACCCCTCCCTTTCTCCCTAAGCTACTCGAATCCAACTGCTGCAAGCTGCTGCAAACTCTACTCCAAAGACTCCAATGGTCGGTAATGATTCCCAGAGATCTTGGTCAAGCTCCATGCAAAACATGAAAAGGTCATCCTGATCCTCACATGTTCCATTCTTCAAAGAATTAGCAAGGTAGCCATCTGATGCCACTTTATCAGGACCAATGTCTAAACTTTGTAGTGTTTTTTTATTTTCATGAACTTCAAAAATCTTCATAATAGGAATCAAGACATCTTCAGCATTTTTACGATCTAACACTGTGATTCCAACTTGTAGTGCGCATCCAACGAAAGGTTGTTTGATCTTCTACGAATTCATAATCTCCCAAGGGCTTAAAAGTTCCATCTTCCTCCTTCAAAGTAGAATCAAATATATCAAGCTTTCATTAACCAAGGAGATAAAGACACCGAATCAAGAAAGGCGTGTTCTTCAACGACTTCATCCGCCATCGACATTCTTGTTCACTCTCCTTGGTGCCTCTTTCTCTCCCTCCCTTTAGAGCCTTTTTTTCTAAAACCCCTTGGCTCTTGCTTGTTATCATTCTATCTTTCTCTATTTCCATCTTGATTTAATTTCTTCGAGAGATTGATGATCGTGCATTGTAAAGGGCTTGCAATTAAGCAAGTCATCCGTTTAAACCAAGGGTTTTTGGTTTTTGGTTCTCCCTTCGAACAAGGGATTGAGGTTCTTCTTATTCCGTTAAAAGAAAGGGTTTTTGAGGTTTTTGGTTTCCATTGAAAACAAGTGTTTTTGGTTTCTTGGTTCCCATTCAGACCATGGGGTTTATTATATCGAACCTCACGATTGTTCTCATGGGGAGGAGATGTAGGGTTACCTTCATGTACTATTGCCAAACTTCTTTACCAAATTGCATGTTTCCTTTTACATACCACATTTTACTTTTCTGCAACGTTTTCACATTATTGCCTTATTATTTCCGTTATGCTTTACTTTACTTAATTTCAATTGATTGTATTGAATTGTTGTATCTTTTATTGCATCGATTTATTTATTCACTTTATTTTTTAAAAGGTTAATTCACCCCCTCTTGCCAATTTCTCATCTCCGACCCAGATTTGGTATCTCAAAGGGTTCTATGATTTTATTTCAAAATCTCTTTTTGGAAAATCCTTTTTTATTCTTGTTTTTCCAAATTTGTTTTTGATTTTCGAATCTTAACCAATTTTCAATATTCAATTTTAAATTTACATCTACTTCTTCTACCCATGCTCCTTTTATTGTTCAAATTATTCATATTGGAAAACTCGCATGTCTATTTTCCTTTAAAGTATTGGTTGTCCTCTTTGAAAGATGGTTATGCATGGTTATTGATAAAGATTTTGCAAGTCGGGGACAACTAAGGACAACACAGCTAGGAAGACTCCCTAAAAGGGGGCACCTGATGTTTCAAAAACGTCGGGAGCAACGAAGCAAAGAACGAATCACATAAGAGTAAAAGGGGAAAAAAGAACAAGGGCACAAGGATTTACGTGGTTCAGGAATAATTTCTATGTCCACGGAGAGACAAAATAACTTCACTATGAAAAATATGGGGGCACAATTTACCGGAGTTTCTCACACAATGAAACCCTAGCTCGAAAATTTGCTAAAGTAGAGGACAGAACACTATTCCACCAACCTTAGAAAGTCTGCATCGCTACAGTGAAAGGAAGCCACTAAAGTCAAGAGTGCTATAATGGTTGTTGGTTGGAAGTCCGCGTCGCTACATTATTTGGTGTGTAGTACGGGCCACAAGCATTCGGCCCAACCAGATCGGGCTACACCAATCCAACACCTTAGTCATTACATAGTGTTTTTTTGTACATTCTAGAGTGTTCTTCTCTCATCCGCTGTATTTTTTTTTGTAATTCTGCTTGTATTTCAAAGAACAGCTCTGGTCCATCAGATACTGAACAAATCAAAGGTCACTCTCGCTCAGGATTGTATGGTGGGAGTCGCAGTACATTAGTTCAAAATTATGGTGGAATTTTATTTGGAATTGACATGGTTAGAGTTTAAAGTAGAACTAATGGAGTGATTTGATGGGTTGGAAGATCGGAATCCGTACACAGAAATGGTGGATACTTCTAGCAACACCCGCCTCCCAGTAATCATGGATGAATCAGGTGTGCTGTTGGACGATGATGGTGACTTAAAAATTTCAGACAAGAGGGTGCCGCTGCGGGTGATACTTCCACTTTTGCTGCTAATTGCGCCGCACGAGGTGAAATGCGCAGCGTAAGAAGTTGGTAACGTCGATGGCGAAACACGGACATCGGGCCACATTGAAGCTAGGTTCTTGGGCCAACGCGTGGGTGACACGTGGAATTGTTGGCCAACAACAAACCTGGCGACGTTCTTTTGGACGATGATGTCACCAAGGAGCCGCACAAGGAGCCGCATGAGGAGAACACATCTACTGATGGCAACACTGACGAATTCCCACACTGGGGAGGAGATTTTCTGGATTCATGTGTAGGTAGGGGCAACTTTGCTACAGAATTACCTTAATGGAACCATGTCGAACATTCATCGGGGGGTGCGGTTGCAGACAAAATGTTGCATCACCTGGAGATGCAGTTGTTACAGAAGCGGAATCCTGAAGTGAGGACCCTACCGGCCCCACCGACAACATATCAACAAACAGTGGCACGATCGGAGGCGGGTGGGGAATTGAAGGCGCTGGGATTGAATACGGAAGCACCGGTGAATTTCATTTACATCATGCAAGGCAAGCAGTCATTTAGATTTGAGGAGGATTCATGATAGTTTTGGAAGGAGCCACACGTCGAGTCACACATAGTGGTTTGCAGTGAGGGTCAGGGGGAGGGGGCCACACAACTATTTCAATTGGGTTGATAGAACTTGGAGGGGGACCTCACAACATAGTGGGCAGCAGCATCACACACGATTGGTTCAAAATGCGGGAAGGAATATATGGGAGATTTCCAGGAGGGTAAGTGAAGTCAGGGTGCGTTGCCAACAGGAGCTGCAGGCCTATGGAGCAGGGAGAACCATTTGGAAAATTGCTTCACAATTTTGGGTTCTGCAATCGGTTTCTTTTCCTTGTCAAGACTGATTTTCAAGGCGCAACAAGTGATAAATTCCTTGTAACGATCTGGCTCAACGGGGCCCGAATCACGACTACTCTAAGTCGACCTCCAATAGGCTAGGAGTTGGCGATCACCACCGAGTATACATATCACACAAATGGGAGACATGAGCCTAATGTTCCTATACACAAGCACACATCTCTAAACCCATATAATTATGAAATTTAAACAACTGAAACCAATGAATGAATACATCTATGATCCCACAACTCAGAGTATGATGGTAAAGTACTGAAAGTGAAAAAGAGCCAAATACAATTCCAACCAAAAACTGCAGAGTCCAACCTGCTCCAAGGGTGAGGACTAATATAAAATGAAACCACCTGGGAAACAACTCGATATGTCAACCTAAAGCTACGCTCCACTAGCTCCCTGTCCTCTCAGGACACCGTCAAAAGGGTCGTCGTCTTCATATGACAGAACACATGTAGGCAGAGCCCATGCCCGGGTGAGCATAAAAATACTCTGTAGGACACCCCCAAAACACTAAACATGAAGGAAAAAGAATAATCAACTCATAACAAAGATATAAAAATCAATGCATAACAAAAATAACCCAGATATACTCGGAAAGGATACTGCGCCTCCAGTCGGTCACAACCAAACTGCCAGCCACAAAAATCTGCTCGAAGCAATGATCGTTCTCAAAAAAACCACTTCATGTGCCATGCCGTCATCGAAGACACTCATCGAAGAGTTCATGATCATTGGGCCCCTCCCAAGAAATCTCACTTGTCTCAGAAGACCCTAATACACGGATAGAGAATCACACCTAGGACCGCTGAGGGACACAAAAAATCCAATCTCGATCAACCTACTGTGTAAAGGATCGTAGGCCAACGATACCATGAACCCTATCGGTACAACCTGGGTGAGAGTGCATGTTTATCCTGATTTCTTCTCCTCATTCCTCCTTTATACTATACAAGTCGCCTCTTCATCTGTTGTATCAGTACCTAACATTTGGTCCGACCCGCTGTCCGCTCCTCCGGTTCACCCGTGATGGCGTGCACTGCTGTGGGTGCACCCTGCAATCCTGTCGACTTCTGTTGTGCTCGGCCGGGAACAACGTGCGCACCTTGAGAATTCTTCTTTTTTCTTTGTGTAAATGCATGTTCCTTTGCTTGCACCAGTATGTCGGTGTGCACTCTACCGTATCTCTTTTTAATAAACAGCACACCAAACCGACTTTGCTTGGAGAAGGCGTGCTCGACACAAACCTCGGTAATCCTCTCCCTCCTCGGACGTGTGCCCTTCCATTGACCAACTGCGCGAAGGAGGCGTGCACGACTTTTCTTCGTGCAAATGAGTCACGTAGTGTTGAGAAGCCCGACTGCCCTCCACCGCGCCACGCCCTGCTGCGCCCTGTTGGTGCGCACCCCGCTACAAGGGAACACAGAAAGACGAAAAAAAAAGAAAAGGAAAAAATAAAGAGGGTGCTCGATTTTTCTTTTGGCCAGGCTGGATGCAGATAGTGCCGAATGCACATAACGACATCCGCACTGTTATTCCACACCAGGAAGAAGTCGACTCGCAGCTCGATCGACTCAAATATTTATTGGAAACCTGAGGACCAGAGCAAGCGGTCTTCCGATAGTATCAGGTGCACGACATTGCTAAGCTCACCAAGATAGTCTCCGGCTTGGTCCGCCGCCTGGACAAGACCGCACAACCAAATGAGGCGCGCCCATCACTAACGATTGAGGTCTCTTCCTCGTGCACGTAGTAGTTGGAGAGACCCCCTATGCTCGATCGAGAGGATGGTGTAGCTACATTCACTTAACACATTGGCCCAGGGTAATAGTCTCCTGCTTAGCGGGTGGAGCTCCCGATTTTTGCTGGCACGGGATCCAACAGGTTGGATCGTGCGTGATAAGATGTTTTTTTATATTCACCAGACTACCGAAGGTGAAAAAATATCCCTGAATCAATTAAGTATAGAGGACATCTCTATTCACTGGTTTACAATTTTGGTTGAGGTGTATCCAACTTTAATGTGGACAATGTTCAAAGAGGAGCTGATCGAACGTTTCAACGACTTGGAAATTCAAAACCCCTACAAATAGCTTGAAGAAATCTAGTAGCAGGGACTAGTCTTGGATTATATTAAGCAGTTTGAGTATCTAACGTTCTTGCTACCTCACCAACCTGAGGCCCAGTATGTCGGTTATTTCCTGCATGGCTTGAGCGACGACATTCAAAGTTGGGGTCGCATTCACGACCCACTGACCCGATTTCACGCCATGTAATTTGCTCGAAATGTGGATCTCGCTATCATGGGATGCTAGAGTTCTCTATTCCACGGAGGAGGGTCCCACAAATTCACTATGTTCTGTGAGTCTAAACCGTGGCATCCTCCAATCCGCTCGGGACCCCACCAAACTGATATGGCTTTCCTCCCAACCAAAGAAACACAAAGAGGCTGTTGGGAATGGAGCTTGGCACGATTCTCCCACTCACACCACACCTGACGGGTGAGGTGTTTGACACTTGACCACCTAGGAGTGGGAGGATTGACGCCACGTGGGGCTTTGTTTCTGATGTGATCATCTCTATGGGCCCATGCACATGTGTCCCGATCTACACTTGAGGGTGCTATTATTGGGAGAGAACAATGCTGGAAATGATGAAGGGGAAACATAGTGGGTCCTAGAGGCAACCCTCGCATCGCGGAACCTGTTCCCCACATCCAACCTTGATAACAAGGAATATATTGTTTGGGAAACCTTCGTGGCTCGGGCGGTAGTGCAAGTGCCTCACGATTTCTTCTCATTTTCATTCCTCATACTATACAAGTCGCGTCTTATTCTGTTGGGTCCCTATCACTTTTGCCCCGCCTTGAGAATCATTCTTGTCCTCAAGATTGTGGAGAAGAAACTGATTATGTTTGTTTGCAACCTCTTCTCAAGCAACTTCTTTCACTTGACTCCCCTACCATTGTACAACAGCTTGAAACTGTTGATTATTTCCTAAAAAATCAGAAGTGCTTGCACTGTCATTCAAAACCATGTCCGTAGAACTCTTGGGAAACAAATCTAGTGGGTTGGAATTTGGACTGCTCGTAGGAACAATAGGTTGATCAGCTTGTGTTGAAAAATCTCGAGTCTGGACACTGGTAGGAACTTGTGCGGCAAGTGGAGCTTCAGCTTGCTCAGGATTACTAAAGTAGAGATAGTCAACCACCCTCCCAGGGTTTCTACAGGCATCACGTAGAGCCCGCACCACAGTATTCCTATCCCAACTTCCCCCATCCATGTCATCAAGCTGTTGAATGGAAGCCTCCCAGTCATTCACTTCAATAAGATTTGATGCTGCTTGCCCCTAAACATTAGAGTTAGATGAAGCAGATGCCAATGAGGGATTGTTTCCAGCACTGAGTTGCACTTGTCCTGCAACAGGAATTTCAGATGGTATTGATGGCTGCACCGATGAGATAAGGATATGCAGATGGAGCACTTATTTTAGTGCATACATCATAACGTTAATCTCCATGGAACAAGTTGATTGCAGTTGTTTCCAACTAAAAAACCACTGTCATGGATGAAGTATCATTACATCCTTTGTATGTATTGGACACTGACCCTATGGGTAAGTTATATAACGGTGGTAACCTGATTGATTTGGTTCCCATGCCCGAACACATGACATCCTTCATAGCAACCCTAGACGGATTTTCCCTAGGCTAACATGGTCTGGTAGAAAACTGAAACAATGTTCTTTGTTATGTTGGTCCTTCAGAGTAGAACTAAGAACTTGGAACCCGCAATTCACTATGAGTTTGGTGAATGCTGTAATGCGGTTCAGTGCAAAAAAAATCCAATTAGCAAGAACAATAGACAGGCCTCCTTCAATTGACGGCTTCACAACTCCCCTTGCGTCGGTTTGTAACCCATAACTCTGAGCTTGCCAACAATATTAGTTGACAACTTCTCACACGGTCCTTCTCCACACATCCCTTCCTTCTCTCATAGATAGTTCGGCGCCTTGAACAAATTTCGTTATACACAGCTGTGGTCAAATTATTCATCTGGATCACACCTTTCCGCTGCTCCGTCGATTCCTCCCTGATCACCAAAGGCTGCACAAAATTCTGACATTGAAAAAGTTTAGTTGACTCACATTTCACCTTATCAGTAATATTCACCACCAAAACTGCATCTCACCCCTACATCTTCAACGCACTAGGTACCGCAACCAGTGCCTCTCCTTGTTGCGCCATCATCTCCCGACAGTGCATTTCCCCAACTATTTTTAACGAAGAATCTTCTTCCCTCGGCTGTTTAACTTGCTATAGCGGCATCTTTTTTTCTGCGTCGAAGCTCTCCATGTACGATCCCTTCACTGTTTTTTGTCATTTGTTTTTCTCCTGGTAGAAACATCTTCTCCATGCGGCGGGCCAAGTCTCACCTGTTGCGCGTGGATTACCGGTTTTGGGCGAGTTCATCCCTTTTGGACATCAGAGTAGGAATACCTACTTTGAAATATCCCATGCATGAGTCCCTCCCTCCAAGCCGCACTTGACTTTCTGGTTTTGTGACATCCCTTGCATCACACCCCTATATTGCACCATACGTCGTGGGTTACGTCTCTGGTAGTGTGATCATCCACAGATACAGAGTTACCTCCTGCTGTGATATCATCTTTTCAAGGGGAATCTTCAGTCCTGAGAGAACTTTCAGGAATTCAAACCGCTCCCTTTCCAGTTGGATCGATGTTGTAACATGCTGCCCCAACTCATTGGCTTGAGAAAAGACAGAGTGTCACTAACCTTAGGTGATATCCCCAAGACACCAAATACCGTTAATAAATGTCAAGGGATTAGAAGATCATTGGAGAAAGATTTCTCTTTCAAAGATAAGACAACCAGACAAGACAAAATACCAACATCCAAACCACTATATGATTGTGTAGGTTTCAAATTCCCCTTACCTCAATGTGAGGTGGGGAAATTCTTTTATAGATGAGTAAAATGAAATACATGGTGGATTATTCTGATGTGGGACTTGAAAATACCCAATATAATAAAACAGGGTTTAAAACTCTCCCTCAAGCTGGACATGCCCAGCTTTGAACAAGAGTCCCACAAAAGAAAGATGACAGTAAATAAGACCGTACACACTCCCCCTCCAACTAGGCTGCTGATGCTGTTGATACCCAACTTGGTACTGAGAGTCCAGACGAGCTCCCGGGAGACCTTTTGTGAAGATATCAGCCAGCTGATCCGTCGTCGGAATGTGGCCAAAACTGATATGGTTATGCTCAAGATGATGGTGAAGAAAGTGACAGTCCACCTCACTATGCTTTGTCTATTAATTCATGGAAGACGGGATTCAAAACAATCTTCATGCCCACCTGATTGTCACACCAGATATGAGTAGAGGTCTGCGGTGGGAAGCCAAACTCATGGAGGAGATGACAAAACCAGATGATCTCAGTGGTTACCGTGATCATGAAATGGTATATAACTTCTGCACTAAATCTGGAGACGACAGTCTGCTTCATCCTGTGCCAAGAGATGAGGTCACCTGCCAAGAAAACGGCATACCGAGAATTAGACTTGGTGGTAGCAAGACAACCAGCATAGTTAGCATCACAAAAGCTCTTAATATTGAGATGAGCATGAAGGGAATACTGAAGACCACGGGCAACGTCTTTATTGATGTGTTTGAAAATGCGGAGGACAACATCCCACTGAGATTTGGTCAGATGCTTCATGACTATTGCCTGACTCAACCTTGCATCCTGCAAGACATCCATGGCATATTTCCTTTGGTAGAGAAATATGGTGTCTGTACGAGATACCTCGATGACAAGGAAGTATGTGAGAGGACCAAAATCTTTGGTGTGGAAGTGACCGTGAAGATACCTCTTGAGTTGGGAGATTCTATTGAAGTCGCTCCCTGTGATAATGATATCATCAACATATACCACCAGAAAGATGAAGCCGTTGGATGTCATGTGGTAGAAGATGGTGTGGTCCTTCATACTGTGAGAGAGTTCAAAAGCGGTGACGACGGTGCTAAAGCGGCCAAAACAAGAACAAGGAGACTTATTGAGACCATATGGAGATCAACGAAGTCGGAAAACATGAGAGTCGCCGTGAGAATGGAGAGTTTTCAACAAACGAGATTTCAACAAAGAGGAGACACTAGAGGATGATGAATGATGAGAGAAAGACAATCATCAATATCTGTGTTTGGATGGGAAAATAGAAGTGAGAATGGAGAGTTTTCAACAAACGAGACGTCAACAAAGATGATATACCGCCGTAGGTCTGGAGAGAAGCATTGGTATCCATTTTTGAGTGCGTGAATAGCTGAGGAATATGCAGCGGAGGGATTTGGGAGAGAGCTTGGTGAGACCGGGATGAGTGTCACGGATTTAAAAGAGACATCCAAACACACGAAGTGGAAGTGAGTGAGGAGGGAGAGAGGAGAACATAGTCCAAAAAGGAGTCCCCCAAAAGGATAGAAGAAGTAAGACGATTGATGAGATATGTAGCAGTAAGGATGACATATCTTTAAAATAGAAGGGGCACATGTCAGTGGAAGAGAAGGGCACGAGCAGTTTCCAGAATATGTTGGTGTTTTCGATCGACCACTCTATTGTGCTGGGGTGAATTAGGATAGGAGGTATGATTAATTATGCCGTGTGCCTGGAGAAACTGCTGAAAGAGAGTGGACAGATACTCGCACCCATTATCTGAGGGGAGAAATTTAACTGAGACGGAAAAATGGATATGAATCTCATGGTAAAAAGTCTGAAAAGTAGAAAACACTTCCAACCAATCTCGAAGTAGGTATAGCCAAGTCATACGCAAAAAATAATCAATGAAGGATATATAATATTTATACCCTAATTGACTCTAGACAACACAGAGACCCCATACATCTGAATGAACCAAATCAAAGGGTTTGGAATCTTGTGTATCTATTCGAGGAAAATATGAAGTGAGATGATGTTTCACAAATTTACAAAATTCGCAATGAAAGGAGACATGCTGGCTAATATCAGGAAATATTTGATGAATGACGGAGGTGGTTGGATGACCCAACTAGGAATAAAGGTCCAATGAACGCACAATGACATACATGCAGGCGACAGATGACGATCCCTTGAACACGTATTTCCCACCCCGAAGCTTGCTTCTACCAAGTTCCTGGTTTGTCGTCCACTCCTGAAATACAACAACAAGTGATGCAAATATGGCACTGTAGTTGAAATCCTTTACAAGATTACTGATGGATAAAAGTTTAAAAGGTTTGCGAGGCAATGTGCCACAAAGGGCAGATAAAGAGATGAATTAAGAGAGAAAGCACCGAAGCCGACAATGTGGGGAGTTGATCCATCAGTGATGATGATGGCTGGGGAACTACCATATGAAAGGTAGGTGGATAACATACCTGCATCACCGGTGAGATTGCCTGATGCACCCGTGTCCAACATCCAGGCAAGGGAGCAATGACTGACAAAGGCAGTGAAACCACTAGAGTGGGAAAGAGAATCCGACGAAGGACCTAGCAGAGAGGTGTTCCGATGATCGTGAATCATATGAAGCTCAGCCATGGAAAGTTTCAAAGATTACGGAAGAGCTGCGGGTAATGGTGAAGCATCGTGGACCGCAATCTGTCCTTGCTGAGGTGGTTGGGATGGGCGGCCATGAAGAACCCAACAACGATCGATCAGGTGTCCGAGCTTTCCACAACGCTGGCAGAGGGGACGAAGATACCCCTCCCCACATCCATGTCCATGAGTGCCTGAGGAGCGTCTACTGCCACGGTCCAAGAGGGTGGTGTGATCGATGCTGGGAGTGGGGGAAGTGCTCGCTAAGCCTTTCTCAAGCGATGATACACTTGTTGAATCTCTAGGGAAGAGGGGCTTACGATCATCTCTATGGCTGTCATCGCATACTCCGAAGTGAAGCCATAGTGCAGGCTAATGTGGCACAATTGGTCCCTCTGGGCCAAGGCTGCTGCTGGTGTCTGAGAAATGGGCCATAACTCAAGGAATTCATCCCGGAGAGCTTTCCATTCCATGAAGTATGCTGGAAATGAATGGTCCTGCTGGCGGACGAGCGACAGACATTGAAGAACATCAGAGACCCTTTCCAAATTATTGGTCTCAGAATACATGAGGGTTAAGGAATCCCAGAGTTCCTTAATCATATTGGCGGTCCGAGTGACGTCTTTGACAGAGCGGTCTATGGAATTGACCAATAAGGCAAAGATCTTGCTATCAGCAAGCTTACATGGACGATATTTGGGATCAAAAGATGGGGGTGGAGGATCCTCGAGGTGGGAGTCGAGATCCATGCCCGTGAGTGACATCAACACCTTCTTCATCCATACCGAGAAATCGGTTGAGTTGAGCCATTCATTAACCATGCAGGTGGAGGCGGTGATCAGCGGATGCAGAATCAAAGGGTTGGCCATTGGAAGGGTGTGGCCAGGACGTGCTGAGGGGAGCGGGACTAAGGCCGGGATGTGAACCCAAAGAGTCATGGGAGGGAGGAATTGAAAAAATACGGCGAGCGGCGAGGCTGGTCATATAGTTAGGATTCCGAGAGCAGGCGGGTCCAGGAGAGATCCGTGGGATAAGGGGTTGGGAATCGCGATGGGAGGCAGGGTCGGAACTCTATCGGGAAGCCTGATAGCGGGCGAGAGCCGATAGCGAGGTCAGGAGGGTCCGTTGGTAGGCGAGGGATTATCGCAAAGACGGAAGGGGCTGCGGAGGTGGGTGATGCCGTAGGAGGGCGTGAGCTGGTGAGGACTGGGAAATCACGACGGGTGCGGGGCTGGTAGAGAGTCGCAGGAGGGGATATGCCACCTGGAGTGCCTGAGGCGGGACGAGCCGCGAGGTTCGGATGCAGGCCAAGAGGTGTCGTCATGCGGCGCTCGCAGGGAGGAAGACATCAACTTTGGATTGTCATATTGGGCGGGGCATGCTAATGTTGGGTGCTTCTAGATTGTCCTTTTTTAGGTTTTTTTTCATTTTCATTGGGTTACATTACATGGGAGAACATAATCGGATTAGGTTTCCATAGGAATAAGGTTGAGTTTATCCATATGATTGATTGGGAAAAGAGATTTCTATTCAACTATCCAAGAGTCATGTATGATATAATTGGGATGATATCCTAAATAAATATCTAAGTGAGGGTAAAAATACTAAAACAACCCATATCATAGTGAAATATGGATGTTGGGACACTAATGGATATGATAGATTTTAAAAGGGGTCATCATTTTAGTGAGAACCAATTTAATAAAATTCATTATTAAATGGTTAATAAAATATGATACTCATATAATAAAAGTGTTTATTTTTGTAGATGAATAACATCATCATCAACAATCTGAACTTTGAGATTAATATTTGGAAAGAGAAGCTTAATGTTAGCTACTCCTAAGACTGGTAGCTTAAGAAAAGTTTTTAAGCATGACTCCTGATTTAAGAAAAGTTCTTAAGGAAAATTCTACGTGTCATAAGAATTTACTCTTGAATAAACCAGTAGTTGAATTTGTTTAAAAGGTTAATCTAGATGCTTATGAAGCATAGAATGAGTCACTTAAGGTTTCAAAGGCATTGGATGCTAAATTACCAATGGAATCTTAGTCTCCACTCATGTACTCAATATGATAGGGTGCATCAATGATTTAAGTAATTTTAGTATCACATACTCTATATGATTGGGTATGACAAATGATATTCAATATGATTTAATATATCAATGACTCGGTGAAACTAAAGGCTTACTTGAAGATTTATTGGTTATATAATTCAATTATATTATTCTAACTCACATATGATATCAAATTTATGTTTTAAAAAAGTTGTAAATATATAGAAAGGTCAAAAGATGAGAAATAATTGAAGATTAAAGCTCGAAGGTTGCTTTAAAGTAAGGGAGAAATAGAGTTTCTATGTTGATAACTCGGATGCTTCATGCTTGGAATTTTTTTTCGTAAGAGGTGTAATTTTATATCATTTAGCTCTTAAGTGGATCATATAAACAAAATTGATATGGGTGTTTTTAATACACATAGTTTATGATTTGTTCAATTCTATAACATGTTTTAAGGGAGACTAAACATGTATTGTTTTTGTTAGGGAGTTCATCATATTATCATTGATGAAAGTGTTCCGATAAAATGAATGAATTCAAGAAAATTTTACCAAATGTTCTTAAGTGTTGGGGATGGATGAACTAGACATGTGATGTCTAGATTTAGGCATTATGTTGATTGTGAAGGTGGGTAAAAGTTCAAACCAGAATAAGTAAAGTTAGTTTAAGAAGTTAAACAATGAATCCACTAGAATTCGGTCAGGGTCCTTGAAACCTAGGGTTGTTGGGGAGAAGGAGTAATAATTCCATATGTTGAATTATCAAGATGCCTGAAAGAGTTTTAGGAAACTCTATGGAATGTCCATGTTAGGTATAGGTGTTATAGAAATCGATTATTTAATTTTGAAGGGTACGTGATACCAAATATATATGTTATAAGTTATGTAAATATATAGGATTACAAAATAAATGAATAATTGATTGAACTTATAGTTTACATTCATATTCTTAAGAAAAGAGTTGTTACATCAAACTTGAATGTAATGATATGTATCATGCTCAGATGAATCTAATTAAACGATGTGTATCTTCATCTCATATCTTTTATATGATAAGAGAAGTGGTTCAACAACAAAGGGTTGTTGTGATCAAAGTTTAGATTTTGTATACATGGTTTAAGATTCTTGAGATTCTATAGCATACTTGAAAATAAGATAAGGGTAAAAGTGTTTATCTAGTTATTTGTTAAAATATAAAGGAATGTGATTATGCCACCCATCAGTGGCGTATCTTAGAGAATTATCTTATTTTCGAGAAGAATGATTCAAACACATAGAATACCATATATGAAATGGTACAAATATTTTAATTGTTAAATAGTCTAATTAAGAGGAAATAAGTTTATTTTCTAAACACAAAGTAGTTTGTGTATCATAGCTAGATATTCTGAAAAGAATATGGTGACTAAGATGTTAGTGGGAGTATGTTTAAACTTAGAGAAGCTTAAAGTTAACAAATAAAGGATTACATCTGTCTAAATTTAAAACGTTTTCCACTTAATATCCTAAAGTGTTTGAGATATGTGATGGTAAAGAAAAATATAAAGTGTTACATTTAGTTGCTATTTAGAAAGTGGATATCAATGTTTCCTAATAGATTATACCGATCTAATATTAAAGTGACTTAACACTTAATATCCTAAAGAGTTTAGGATATATTATGATAAAGGAAAAATGTAAAGAGTTACATTTGATTATCATGAATATGTGAACATCAATTTTTCTGAAAGGATTATACCAGTCGAAAGCTGTTGTATTTTTTACTTAATATCCTAAAAGAGTTTTAGGATATTTCATGGTAAAGAAAAATGTAGAGTTACATTTAATTTCCATGAGAAAGTAAATATCCCTATTTCCATTAGGTTTATGCTAGTCAATATGAAAAAAGTGAATTACACTTTATCCTCAAAGGGTTTAGAGTATTACTACTACAAATATGGTCTTTATCAGTGCTAGAAAAGCGCATTTAAAGTGCTAAAATATCGCTAAAAATCACAGCCAAGATAAAGAGGGTCCCCCTTTAACGACGCCAAAAAAGCACTTATAAATAAGTCCTTTATCAGCACTTTTTTTAGCGTTGATAAAAGTTAAAAAACTTAAAATAAAATAAAATAAAAATATGCACATCGGGGAGGGGCTTCAACAACCCTTAAAGCCCCTTTTAACAACGCCCCCACCCCCAGCCTGTACGCTCGAGCCACCCCCCTGCCCACATGCCCCAACCACCTCCCCACTCTCTTTAACAGTGCTAGAAACAATTCCACCCACGCGTGCAACCCGCCTCCCCTTGGATTCGAACCCAAGACCTATTGCTTGGGCGCCTAAGCCTTTACCACTCCACCATATTGCTTTTCTCTCCATTTAATAATATACCTATTTATTTATATATATATATATTTAGTTATATTTACTCATATATTAGTATATATTTATATTAACATATATATATTTATTATATATATTCGTATATTAATATATATATATACATATATGTGCATATATGCATATGTAGTTATATTTATATATTTATATATTTATTCGTATACTAATATATATTTATCTCTATTTATTTATATATATTTATATTTTTTATCCATATATTTATTTGTATATTAATATTTAAATACATTTATAAAATATGCTTTTTTGTGTGTGTATAAATAAATAAATACATATATACAACACACACACACACATATTGTTTTTGTATCTGTAAGTATAATTATACATATTTATATATATTTACAAATATTATATATTAATATGTATATACATATATTTAGAATATATAGATAACATATATCAGTTTGTCAATACAGACACACACACACACACACACATCATATAGGTATATAAATATTAATATATTTGTATTTTAAATAAAATGGATATTAGTTTTTTAGTTTAGATAAGCCTTATATATCGAGAAATATACTTTATATGTAAATATGTTTAATTATTTATTTATAAAATTAAAATTTTATGGGTGAATGTATAAAAAATAGGTATATATAGTTATATAATTGATTATAAATAACATTAAATTATGAAAAATGAAAAGTTTTCAAAGCTATAATATCAATATAAATGTAGCCCCTAAGAATAAATTTAGTTCTCAGCAAAAAAGGTCAAAAAGTCCCCCTGAAATGAGGGTGAGATTCCATTGAATGTTAAAAAATTTGGGTATATTTAGTAAAAACTCAGTTTTGGAGGCCTTTTGGTCCTTTTTTGTGCCTCAAAAAATGTGATAGAAGGTTTCCTTGGGTCACTAGCATGTAAAACTCACCGCAGGCTTCGATTTGATATGTTGTAGAGCTCAAACAAACACCTAGATCAAAAGTTATGGTCGTTTGAAGTTTGAGTTATGTTTTAAACTTATTTTAGATATTTTATTAATTTTTTGATTTTTTGTGTCTTTAAATTGTTATTAAATGATTATTGGTCAATGATAATTAGGAAATTATTAATTAATAATTTTTTAATATATTTTATAAGCCATTTTCAGTACATATATTATATATTAAGTGGAAATGTTTATTTATAATTATCTAAAACATATTTAAAAAATATATATTATATTTATATCAGTATATATATAATTATATATTTATATATCAATATATTATTTTTTATGATTTTTTTAAATATACTATTTATCAACGCTAGGGAAAAAATGCGGATAAATCCCCCCATTATCAGTGCTACTAAAAAAACGCTAATAAAGGGGGCCCCTTTAACAACTCTAAAAAAAGCGTTGTTAAAGGGTGACGCTGTAGAAACCTAGTTTTGTGGTAGTGTATGGAGGTAAAGAAAAATTTAAAGATTTACATTAGTTATAATAATAAAGTGAATATCACTTTATTTTGTAAGGATTTAGGATGTACCGGTAAAGTACTAATGTAAATTTTTGTATTATTTGAAAAAAAATCAAAGAAAATTTTCGATGGAAAGGGTCCAAAGGATGACGATAATGCACTTAGAAAGAATTCTAAGTAGACAAAAAAGTTGGCATCGTAACATTTGATGTTATAAAGTTAAGAAGTTTGAATATGTTCGAAGAGTTGAACATTGGGAATATGACTCCTAAATCTCACCATTGTTCAAATTTTTTTTTACTTCATGAATGATTCTCATTGAAGAGTTAGTGGGAGGGTTTTATCAGATTCTCGCATAAAGATGTGACGGGAATTACCTATAATGTAATGAGTTAGAAAAACCCCTTAAAATCATAGCATGGATAAGGCTCATGTGACAGTTTATCATATATGATATGGTAGATATGTTCCTGTGTTGGGTATATTAAATATTCTTAAAATATTTTTATGGATATAAAATGTATCATTTATTAGGAAATCTTCATTTCATCATTCTTTCACACTGGTGGCATAAATGTATATATAGATATATATTTCAGGAACTGTAATGATAATTAACCTCTCAAAGTATGACTTTGAGTGATCCCTAACTGATGTTCATCATGGTGTATAATAGGTTATAATGAAATGTTGAGGTTAGCGTGGGTATGATTCTTGTATAGAGATACAAAACATGCTCCTCGGGCACAAAACAAAGAATAAGATTATTTATGTGCGTTGGATGACCCACTAAGTATACCACAGAGTGTTATACAAATGTCATTGGTATTTTGGGGGTGCATGGACCATATTTGAGTCTCCACTATGTGAGGTTGGTGAGATACCTAACATGATAATCTTCATACTTTGATACTCTACTTACGCAATTCTATATATTGAATTATCTAATATGGGGGTGGTTGAGTACGTTGTTGATCATGTCGTCAATCAGAGCTAGACCATGATGGGATTTTTCCTCTCGTATTACGAGTATGACATATGGGCCCTCTATTGAGATAGATCATGGAAGTGTATGACTACACCTAGATATTATATATCTATCTGGATAAGGGACATGTGATGTGATTATCCATAAGGGTGAATGACGTGATGTATTCACCGAATAATTTAGTCTATGCTTTGAGAGTTGAGAATGTTTGTACAAGCTTTATGAGATTGACATAACTCGTGTCCCTCTATGTCTCATGGTTGCTCGATGTCTTGAATAAAGAGAAGATGTGAGAATGCACATTTGCATATGATGTAGGTTAGTAGACACAAGTATAGAGATACATGTGTTTGATGAAGATCACACGAGATCCCTTTACAGCTTAAGGAGCATCGATGGTTTTCTAGAGGTCGCTCTTTGCTTACAATTATGAATCTGGTGATTTGAATTTGTTTTCAATGCTATAATGGCTCATGGGGTCACACTTTATGGTTGGCTGGATGGGGAAAGAGTTTGACTCAAAGAGCTGCACTAAAATTGTTTTAGAGTTAATTTAAAATAGTTTTGGATGAGTATTCACAAGGTATTACATATGATGTGATACAATGTGAAGTTAATGATAACTTTCCAACAACGTTTATAATAATATCCATAAGGATTTCTGGATGTGATTTCATGAGTTACTGCATATGATACAATACAAGGTGAAATGACATGAAGTCTTTTAGGCTTAAGGGTGGGAGATTTAAGGAGCTATGCCCAAAAGTGATGTATGTATATGATATATTTATGGGTTGAACTGTATTACATTCAAATTATGATTTGCATGTAAAATGACTGTATTATTGCATGCAACTTGCATTGGCAGGATAGATGATGAATTGTTATCATTTAGTGATTCTCCCACATATGCTATCATTAAAGGAACCATTTGAAAAGATGAAAGAAATATGGAGGAAATGCATTTGATGCATTGTGCATGAGTTTGACGAAGCTACATTTACTCATGTGTTATAAATGCATGAGTAAATGGTGTAGCCCTAGTAGCGTTCCCGTGACTTTATATATCATTATCATTTGATGAAAAATGTACACTGGTATAGAAAAGTTCTTTAACATCGGGTTTTTTGGGGTTTTAACATCAATTTTTGAGTCGACATCTTTGAGAGAAACATTGTAAATATACTTTTAACATCATTTTTTATAATCTACGATAACATGTCATTTATTTTAGAAATCCCATAAAAAATATAATTTTATATAACTTTTGACATCTATTTTTTTAAAATATGACGTTAACAGTGATCTTTCCCATCAGTTTTTTAAAAACTGATAAAATATTTAAAAAAAAATGACAACTCAAAAAATTACAACTCAAAAACAAATGTCACTTGGAATGTTAGATTTTAATTTGAAATGATAAAAAAAATTAGTTTACATTTGAGAACAGTTCTGTCATTGAGACACATGATTATAAGTTATTGATGAAAAATTGATATATATATATATATATATATACATATATACATTTATATATTAAATCACAGGTAAAAAGAAAAGAAAATCATGATACTCATTCCATATATAGGCAATGTGATTTATTCCAATTTTCTTTTATTTCATTTTTCTTTTGAATTGATTTTATTTTCTTTCATTTAAGCATGTTATACTCAAAATATTTGGAAGATGTTATGTAGTTAACAACTGACCCTCCCCTCTCCCACGGAGACCACACTTCCCTGTCACCTTGAAACCTAGGGCCTCTCCCTCAGCCGCTGAAGCCGCCAGATATGACACCTCCCTCACCCACCCAAGCCATCCCACGCCTCGCTCTCTCTCTGAAGCCTTTCGATCTGACCCGTCCCTCTCCCGCTGAAATGAAGCCGCTCAACCCCTTACTTTCTCCCTAAGGTACTCAAATCCAATCATTGCAGGCTTCTGCAAACTCTACTCTAAAGACTCCAATGGTCGGTCAGTCGTTCGTGAAGTGCTGATCATGGGATTGTCAAATATCATGGATCTTTTGGCAACATTGAGTCCATCTATGGACTTTTTTTTCAATGGAAACATTCTTTGATTAATTGAAACAGGTAGCGGTGATGTTTTATCAATGGATATATCTGTTGGTCAATTGAAATGGAGAGTTAGTGATTTCCACACTGGGGGTGTTGCCGCCATTTCTTTTCGGACAAATGGTTCACGCATCTATGCTGCAGGTGCCGATGGGATGGTTTGAAAAATTTGCCCCAGGTCAGGAGATATCCTGGGAAAATTCAAAGCATGTAAGAAAGTGATATCCTCTTTGGTTGTGTCCCAAGATAGGAAATTGTTGGCAATAACAGCTGCTCAATTTAAAATTTTCAATTTCTCAAATGAAAAGAAGTTTCAGAAGTTTTCTGGTCACCCTGGGGCTGTTCATGATTTTTGCTAAATATGGGAATCCCATCCTCTCATATTCAGCTGGTGAGAGATATGCTGTAGTTTGGAGGATAAATGGTTGCAAAAAACAGTCAGCTAGCTGCATTCTTGCAACAGAGTATCCTGCTGTCTTCTTGGATTGCTTCTGGTGATTGGGGAACAGATGCAGATTTCTGTGTTCTGGCCATTTCAGATATTGGGGTCCCTTACTTATGGAAAGGGACAAATGTGGAGGGATTAAAAAATGATAAACCAAAAAAAATACCATTTTCTCTTCAAGATGAGTTCTCTAATAATCATAAGGGTGCACAACCTATTACAAATGATGCAAAACTACTAGGGTCGGGCTTTCCATGTGTTCCTGGCATGTGGTTTGTTGGTAAATCCATTATTTGTGCAGTTTTCTATGCAATTTGGAACTGATGCGATGTTGAGTAGTTCTCAAAATTGAGTCCCTCCATACTAGTTTCACGTATCTAAACAGGGACAAGATTTTCGGGTTGAAATCATAGTGTTAGATCGTGAAAATGATGAAGATGCTTTGTTTCTTGTTGCGAATATTTTTGAAGTTCATGAAAGTAAGATTTTTGATTGTATATCTAAATTAACTATCAATTATTCATTGTTCAAGACAATTAATCTTGAAGGCAACGTCCCATCAAAGAAGGTGAATACAAATTTTTTTCCATGCCATCAAGTGAGACATTCAATTTATTGAAAGTTATGATGTTTGTGTGACATTCACGGTCATGCACCAAAAAGTATGTTATTTCATGGATCTATAGAATATTGCTGAACCATGGTAATCATGTTGAATATGATGAGTTTGCAAGAAATGCACTTAATAATCTATACAAGATTTGATGAATCTTAAAAGCAGACCATGTGGTCTTTGTTACAACTCTCTGGTTGTTTGCATCTTATGACTGCATAGATGAGAAAGACCATTTATAACAAAAATTCCATCATGAAGAGTCACCACAATAATGGATTTGAATATGAAGGTGATAATGAATTTGGTGAATGAATTTACGAATTAGAATATGATAAATCTCAAGTCAACAGTGAAGTTAATGAGTAGTTGTGTTTTCACATGTTTTATGCGAGCTAAACATTCTTTATTTGCATTTTTGCTGTCCAGTTAGGGGGTAGATTCAAGTATGTGCTGTTTTTGCTTTTGAGTTATTTATTTATTTATATCTACTTATTTAGATGTATTTCTTTTTAGTCAAGATAAAAAAATACAATGACAAAATTATCTCTAAAAATTATTTATTACTGATTGCAATGAAAAAAATCATCAGGAATATGATCCTTTTTAAATTTTTAGATACAAGGGTGAGCGTAGCACTATCTTGAATAAATTTTTTGGTTATATTTTTTTTTGATATCTAATATGTTGAAGTTAAACTAGTCTTTTGGATATCCGTCCATTATTGATCAATTATTGGTAAAAATTTGACAATTCATAAAAGGATCACATCATCCACACATGTTGAACTTTTGAATACCAACCTCATTTTGGGTATTTTATTGGGTAAAAAACAATTCGAGTCTAATATATGAAGATATTTTTTATCACTTTAAACAATGATTATTACTTCAATTCTATTATTACTAATTTTAAAAATAAATTAATCGCTTATTTCGGTAAATTATTTGTTGAGCCTAAATTGGAGCTTGTTGTCTCAGTTGTCTTTGTTGGTAAAACATAAAAATAAAATTCCCTTGATAACATATAAAAGTCATGGATGATGGGGATGTGGAGGGGCATGTTGGGTGTGAACCTTGACCACCCATATTTTATACACATCAGAGGATAGTTCGTTAGTAAGGGAAGAATAAGGGAGTTATTGCCGAGGGGGGTAGTTTGGTAATTGTGCAGTTTATTTTGTCGAGTCGGGGTTATAACTTGAAGGAGAATAGAACCTGAGGTGACATTTGGTTAGCAGCAAGGAGGTGCTTCACCTAGGCCCGAGAAGCGGAGCTCTTCCTAGGAGCATCGATTGTAATTGTTTTCTCTTATACTATATTGAAATGAATTCTAAGCAGGTCTCTGAATCCCTATCATCTTGGTTGTAACGATCCGACCCACCGAGCAGAGCTCTTCCTAGGAGTGTCGATTGTAATTGTTTTCTCTTTTGCTATATTGAAATGAATTTTTGGCAGGTCTCTAAATTCCTATCATCTTGTTTGTAAAGACCCGATCCATCGAGCCCTTCTTGGCCAGCGGAAGGCTAAGCCGTCGCAACCCCAAGCCTACCTCCATGCAATGTGTAGTGGAATAATAAAAGACAGTAACATATAGAGTAAAACCATGCATGTAATAACCTCTAAGGAATACGATAGAGTATGATGATATAAACCAAAAGGAAAAAGGAAAAAATACAAGTCCAACCAGAAATGAAGTTCCAACCTGACAATCAATTGGAATAAAGAAAGAACCAAGAGAGCACGACTCCTGATCTCCAAGTCCGACCACCGAATGCAGTCTATGCACCCGAGTATCACTATGCTCCACCGATTTCACCGCTGATTTGCCTATGACCCTCAAATAAAGTCGACTTCTCCTTACCTTCTTCTTGATTCGAACTCTCTACCCATGACTTATACAACTGAGTCAACATCACCTTCATATCTTGCATTGTAATCGATAGGTTTGAATCAATCTCCTCTAAGTTTACTTTGGATGTTTCCACGTTTACCACTTTGGTCTCCATCCTTGTTGACATCCAGCTTCCACCATCCTTTTCTCTTAATGAAAGCCACAATATGATTGGAATTCAGAGACCTTTCTGAAATTCATTTCAATATATTATAATATAAAACAATTACCGTAGATACTCCTAGGGAGAGCTCTGCTCCTCAGGCCTAGTTTCGCACCCCCTTGCACCTAACTAACCAAATTCCCCCCAATGTTCTATCTTTCCCTATCAGTAACTCCCCCACTCTTCCCTTACTCTCTTCTAATATGTATGGGCCGTCAGGGTTCACACCGAACCTGCCCTTCCAAATTCCCATTATCTACAGTTTTTATATGTTATCAAGGGATTTCTCTTTCACTATTTTACCAACAAATACAACTGAGACAATGAGCTTCAAATCAGGCTCCACAAATAATTTACTAAAAAACGCGATAAATTAATTTATTTTTTTAAATGCGTAATAATATAATTAAAGAAATTAGTATTATTTAAAGTGATTAAAAAAATACCTTACTTCATATATTATAATGAAATTGTTTTTCTCTCAATAAAATACCCAAAGTGAGGTTGGTATACAAAAGTTTGACATATGTGGAGGATATGAATCCTTTATACATTGTCAAATTTTTACCAGTAAATGATCAATAATGCACTGATATCAAAAAGAATAGTTGAACTTAAACATATTGGATTTCAAACAAACTCAACCAAAAAAATTTATTTAGGATAGCACGATGTTCATCCTTAATATCTAGAAATTTAGAAAGGACTATATCTCTGATGATTTTTTTTTCTTCATTACAATCACCAAGAAATAATTTTTAGAGATAACCCTAACATTGTATTTTTTTAGCTACCCTAAAAAGTAATACACTTAAATTGGTGGATATAAATAAATATAAAACTCAGAATTCAAAACAACACATACCTAAATCCGCTTCTTAACTGAACGACAAAATTGAAAATACAGAATGGTTAACTCGCATAACACGTTTTAGAACACATCTACTCATTATCTTTATTATTATTTTGAGATTCATGGTCTTCTAATTCGTAAAGTAATTCACCAACATCATCATCATCTTCATATTCAAATTCATTACTTTGATGAATCTCCATACTAGAATTTTTGTTATGGGTGACCTTTACGATCTGTGCAGTCACGAGATGAAAACAACGAGAGAGTTGTAATAAAGACAACGTTACTTGCTTTTTGGATTCACAACTCTTCTATATATTATTAAACACTTTGTTTGCAGACTCATCATGATTACTATGGTTCACCAATATGCTATAAATCTATGGACTAACATATTTTTCAGGACATGACCTTGATTGCCACACATACATCAGAACTTTCAATAACTTGAATGCCTCACTTGATGACATGTACAAAACAGCCTCCTTCACCTTATTTTGTGGGATTTCTTCTTCAAGATTAATTCCCTTAATAATTGGGAGTTAATTCAGATATACAATCAACTTTTCTGCTAATGATTCCAAGGGATCTTGGTCAATCTCCATGCAAAACCTAGAAAGGTCAGCCTGATCCTCACATGATCCATTCTTCAAAGAATTAGCAAGGAAGCCATATGATGCCACTTTATTAGGACCAAGGCCTAAACTTTGTAGTGTTTTATTATTTTCATGAACTTCAAAAATCTTTTGAACAATAAGCAGGATCTTCAGCATTTTCATGACCTAACACTGTGATTCCAACCTGTAGTGCGCATCCAACGAAAGGCTTCTTGATATTCTACGGATTCATAATCCCCCAAGGGCTTTAAAGTTCCATCTTCCTCCTTCAAATTAGAATCAAAGAGATCATGCATTCATTAACCAAGGAGATCAAGACACCAAATCAAGAAGGGCGTGTTCTTCAACGACTTCATCCGCCATTGTCATTATTGTTCACTCTCCTTGGTGCCTCTTTTTCTCCCCCCCTTTAGAGCCTTTTTTTCTAAAACCCCTTGGCTCTCAGTTTTTATCCTTCTATCTTTCTATATTTCCATCTTGATTTAATTTCTTCAAGAGAGAGTGAAGATCATTCATTATAAAGGGCTTGCAATTAAGCAAGTCATCTATTTCACCTCTCCCCCTCTATTTCTTTGGTTTTTGGTTATTTGTTTAAACCAAGGGTTTTTAGTTTTTGGTTCTCCCTTCAAACAAGGGATTGAGGTTCTTCTTATTCCTTTAAAATCAAGGGTTTTTGAGGTTCTTGGTTTTCGTTGAAAACAAGTGTTTTTGGTTTCTTGGTTCCCGTTCAAACCAAGGGGTTTATTATATTGAACCTCACGATTGTTCTCATGGGGAGGAGATGTAGGGGTGCCTTCAGGTACTATTTCCAAACATCTTTACCAAATCGCCTGTGTCCTTTTACTTACAACATTTTACTTTTCCGCAACATTTTCATGTTATTGCCTTATTATTTCCGTTATGCTTTACTTTTCTTAATTTCAATTGATTTTATTGCCTTTTCGTATCTTTTATTGCATCGATTTATTTATTCACTTTATTTTTTAAAAGGGTAATTCACCCCCCTCTTTCCAATTTCTCATCTCCGACCCAGAATTGGTATCTCAAAGGGTTCTTTGATTTTATTTCAAAATCTCTTTTTGAAAATCCTTTTTTATTCTTGTTTTCCAAAATTGTTTTTGATTTTCAAATCTTAACCAATTTTCAATATTCAATTTTAAGTTGACATCTACTTCTTCTACGCATGCTCCTTTGATGGTTCAAATTATTCATATTGGAAAACTTTCATGTCTATTTTCCTTTAAAGTATTGGTTGTCCTCTTTGGAAGATGGTTATGCATGGTTATTGATAAAGATTTTTCCTGTCGGGGACAACTAAGGACAACAAAGCTAGGAAGACTCCCTAAAAGGGGGCACCTGATGTTACGGAAACATCGGGAGCAACGAAGAAAAGAATGAATCACAGAAGAGTAAAAGGGGAAAAAGAACAAGGACACAAGGATTCATGTGGTTCAGGAATAATTCCTACATCCACGGAGAGGCATAATAACTTAACTATGAAAAATCCGGGAGTGCAATTTACATGAGTTTCTCACACAACGAAACCCTAGCTCGAAAATTGGCTAAAGTAGAGGAAGGAACACTATTCCACCAACCTTAGAAAGTCTGCATCACTATAGTGAAAGGTGTCCACTAAAGTCAAGAGTGCTACAATGGATACCGGTTGGATGTCTGCGTCGCTACAGTGTCTGGTGCGTAGTACGAGCCACAAGCATTCGGGCCAACTGGATTGGGCTACACCAATTCAACACTTTAGTCATTACAAAGTGTTCTTTTGTACATTCTAGAGTATTCTTATCTCATCTGTTGTATTTCTGTTTGTAATTCGGCTTGTATTTCAAAGAACAGCTCTGGTCCATAGATATCAGACAAATCATAGGTCACTCTCGCTCAGGATTGTATGGTGGGAGTCGCAAATACACTAGTTCAAAATTATGGTGGAATTTTGATTGGAATTGACATGGTTAGCGTTTAAATTAGAACTAATGGAGTGATTTGATGGGTTGGAAGATCAGAATCTGTACAAAAAATGGTGGATATTTCCAGTGACACCCGCCTCCCAGTAATCATGGATGAATCAGCTGCGCTGTTGCACGATGATGGTGATGCCAAAATATCGGATAAGAGGGTGCTGCTGCGGGTGATACTTCCACTTTTTCTGCTAACTGCGCCACACGAGACAAAATTCACGGCGTAAGAAGTCGGCAACGTCGATGGGGAAACATGGAAACTAGGCCGCATTGAAGCTAGGTGCTTGGGCCGATGCGCAGGTGACATGTGGAATTGTTGGCCAACAACAAACCTGGTGACCTTCTTTTGTATGGGTACATTCTTGTTCACAATACAGGAAAGAATATATGGGAGATTTCCTGGAGGGAAAGTGAAGTCCGGGTGCGTTGCCAACTGGAGCTGCAGGCCTATAGAGCAGGGAAGACCATTTGGAAAATCGCTTCACGATTTTGGGGTCTGCAATCAGTTTCTTTTCCTTCTGAAGACTGATTTCAAGGCACGATGAGTGGTGATAGAGTCCTTGTCACGATCCGGACCAACGGGGCCCGAATCGTGACTACCCCAAGTCGGCCTCCAATAGGCCAGGGGTTGACGATCACCACCGAGTAGACATATCACACAAATGGGAGACATGATCCTAATGTACCCACACACACACACACATCTCCAAACCCATATAATGCTGAAATGTAAATTGAAACCAATGGATGAAAACATCTATGATCCCACAACTCAGAGTGCGATGCTAAAGTACTGAAAGTGAAAAAGGTCTAAATACAAGTCCAACCAAAAACTGCAGAGAGTCCAACTTGCTCCAAGGGCGAGGACTAATATAAAATACAACCACCTGGAAAACACCTCAGTCTATCAACCTAAATCTACGCTCTACTAGCTCCCTATCCTCTCAGGACACCGTCAAAAGGGTCGTCGTCTTCATATGACATAACACATGCAGGCAGAGCCCATTCCAGGGTTAGCATAACAATACCCTATAGGACACCTCCAAAACACTAAACACGAAGCAACAAGAATAATAAACTCATAACAAAGATATAACAATCAATGAATAACAAAAAGAACCCAGATATACTCGGGAAGGATACTGCGCCTCCAGGCGGTCACAATTAAACTATCAGCCACAAAAATCTACTCGAAGCAATGTTCATTCCAGAAAAACCCACTTCATGAGCCATGCCATCATTGAAGACACTCATCCAAGAGATCATGATCATTGGGCCTCACCCAAGAAATCTCACTTGTCTCAGAAGACCCCGATACATGAATAGAGAATCACACCCAGGACCGCTGAGGGACATAAAAAACCCAATCTCGATTAACCTACTATGTAGAGGATCGTAGGCCAACGATACCCCAAACCCTATCAATACAACCTGGGTGAGAGTGAAAGTTCCTCCCGATTTCTTCTCCTCATTCCTCCTTTATACTGTACAAGTCGCCTCTTCATCTGTTGTGTCGGTACCTAACATTTGGTCCGACCCACCATCCGCTCCTCCACATCACCCGTGACGGCGTGCACTTCCGGGGGTGCATCCTGCAATCCTGTCGACTCCTGTTGTGCTCGGCTGGGCACAATGTGTGCACCTCGAGAATTATTTTTGATTTCTGTAAATGCACGTTCCTTTGCTTGCACCAATCTGTCGGTGCGCACTCTACTGTCTCGCTTCTTGACAAGCAGTGCAACGAACCGACTTTTCTTGGAGAAGGCGTGCTCGACACAAACCTCTGTAATCCTCTCCCTCCTCAGACATGCACCTTTCTATTCACCAACTGTGCGAAGGAGTCGCGCATGATTTTTCTTCGTGCAAATGAGTCGCACAGTGTCGAGAAGCCCGACTGCCCTCTGCCGCGCCTCGCGCTGCTGCACCCTGTTGGTGCGCACCCCACTACAAGGGAACACAGAAAGGCGGAAAAAAAAGAAAACGAAAAAAGAAAGAGGGTGCTTGATTTTTCTTTTGTCCAGGCTGGATGTAGACAGTGCCGAACGCACATAACGACATCCGCACTGTTATTCCACACCAGGATGAAGTCGACTAGCATCTCGGTCGACTCGAAGCTTTATTGGAAACCTGGAGACCAGAGCAAGTGGTCTTCCGATAGTCTCAGGTGCACAACATTGTTATGCCCACCAAGACTGTCTCTGGCTTGGTCCGCCGCCTGGACAAGACCGCATAACCAAATGAGGTGCATCCATCACTAATGATTGAAGTCTCTTCCTCATGCATGTAGTAGTCGGAGAGACCCCCTGTGCTCGACCGAGAGGATGGTGTAGCTGCATTCACTTTCCACATTGGCCCACAGTAGCAGTCCTCTACTCGGGACCACACCAATCAGATATGGCTTTCCTCCCAACAAGCGAAACATGAAGAGGATGTTATGAATGGAGCTCGGCGCGAGCCTCCCACTTACACCACACCTGAAGGGTGAGATGTTCGAAACTTGACCACCTAGGAGTGGGAGGATCGACGCCACATGGGGCTTTATTTCTGATGCCATCAGCTCTACGGGCCTATGCACACATGTCCCAATCTACACTTGAGGGTGCTATTACTGGGAGAGAACAATGTTGGAAATGACGAAGGGGCAACATAGTGGGGCCTAGAAGCAACCCTCGACATCGAGGAACCTGTTCCCCACATCCAGCCTTGATAACAAGGAATATATTGTTTGGGAAACCTTCATGGCTCGGGCGGGAGTGCAAGTGCCTCATGATTTATTCTCATTTTCATCCCTCATACTATACAAGTCGCCTCTTCTTCTATCAGGTCCCTATCACTTTTGCCCTGTTTTTAGAATCAGTATTGTCCTCAAGATTGTGGAGAAGAAACTGATTATGGTTGATTATGGTTGGTGACAGCCTCTTCTCAAGAAACTTCTTTCACTTGACTCCCCTACCATTGTACAACGGCTTGAAACTGTTGATTATTTCCTAAAAAATTAGAAGTGAACGTGATTTCATTCAAAACCATGTTTAGAGAACTCTTGGGAAACAAATATAGTGGGTTGAAATTTGGATTGCTCATAGGAACAGTAGGTTGATCAGCTTCTGTTGAAAAATCTTGAGTCTGGACACTGGTAGGAACCTGTGCGGCAAGTGGAGGTTCAGCTTTCTCGGGATTACCAAATTATAGATAGTCAGCCGCCCTCCCAGGGTTGCTATTGGAATCATGTAGAGCCCACACCATAGTATTCCTATCCCAACTCCCCCCATCCATGTCATGAAGCTGTTGAATGGCAGTCTCCCAGTCATTCCCTTCAAAAAAATTTGATGCTGCTTGCCCATAAACATCAGAGTTTGATGAAGCAAATGCCAATGAGAGATTGTTTCCAAAACTGATTTGCACTTGGTCTGCAACAGGAATTTCAGATGGTATTGATGGCTACACCGATGAGATGAAGGATCTGCAGCCGACACACCTATTTCAGTGCATACATCAGAATGTTAACCTCCAGAGAAAAAGTTGATTGTAGTTGTTTCCAACTAAAAAACCACTGTCATGGATGAAGTATCATTAAATCCACTGCATGTATTGTGCACTAACCCTACAGGAAAGTCATATAACGGTGGTAACCCGATTGATTTGGTGCCCATGCCCGAGCGCATGACATCCTTCACAACAACCCCAAATGAATTTTCCCTAGCCTGACATGGTCGGGTAGAAAACTGAAATAATGTCCTATGTTCTGTTGGTCCTTCAGAGCAGAACTAAGCACTTGGAACCCACAATTCACTATGAGTTTGGTGAATGATGGAATGTGGTTCAATTAAAAAAATCCAATTAGCAAGAACAATAGACCCGCCTCCTTCAATTGATGGCTTCACAATTCACCTTGCATCAGTTTGTAACTCGTAACTCTGAGCTTGCCAACAGTCTTGGTCGACAATTGCTCACATGGTCCTTCTCCACGTATCCCTTCCGTCGCACATAGATAGTTCAACGCCTTAAAAAAATTGCATTATACACGGTTGTGGTAAAATTCTTCATCTGGATCACACCTTTCCGCTGCTCTGTCGATTCCTCCCTGATCACCAATGGCTGCGCAACATTCTGACATTGTAAAAGTGTAGTTGACTCACATTGCACACTATCAGTAATATTCACTGCCAAAACTGAACCGCACCCCTACGTCTTCAACTCACTAGGTACCGCAACCAGTGCCTCTCCTTATTGTGCCATCATCTCCCGACAGTGCATTTCCCCAGCTATTTTTAACAAAGAATCTTCTTCCCTCAGTTGTTCAACTTATTATAGAGGCATCTTCTTGTCTACGTAGAAGCTCTCCATGTCCGATCCCTTCACTGTTTTTGTCATTTGTTTTTATCTTGGCAGCAACATCTTCTCCATGTGGCGTGCCAAGTCTCACCTTTTGCGCGTGGATTACCCCTACTAGAAATATAGGCTTTCTCAACAGTTCTGAACCATTGGGAAAGGATACAGAACTGTTGGTATATGTTATACCAACAGTTCTGAAAACCATAGGGAAGTATGCCGTTGGGAAAGCTTTTCCCAACGGTTTACAATGAACCGTTGGGATAGGTTGGAAAAAATCAACCTATCCCAACGGTTGTGCCAAACCGTTGGGATAGTTTTTCCCAATAGTTTGGCTTGAACCATTGGGAAAACCAAGCAGCTTACCTCTTTCCCAACGGTTTCTAAACCATTGGGAAATGATTTTTACCAACGGTTCTATGAACCATTTGTAAAAAAAATCCTCAGAATTCTATGTCAACCATTTCAATCCGTTGGCATAGCCTATGCTATGCAAACTACACAGCAGCCGACCTGCAATTTGCACAACCCCCCTCATTTTCAATCATTTCCAATTATTGTACCTGCAATAAACTAACACATACATATACAATTATTGTACCTGCAATAACCAACTAACACATACATATAGAGAACAAATTCATACACATTTAACATATAATGCATCCTAGAACTATACACATCCATAATTAAATCAGAATTCATAATGTAATTATAAACACACATAATTCATTTAGAATTCAATTAAAAATTTAGATGACAATTATATGTGGAATCCGGAATTCAATTCATAATTTGATCGTTTTTTCGTATACCATATGTTTTTACTAGAAATGATATCCATTTTAAACAAAATACATACACCTGGAGTGATACTGGCCACACCCTGCCTCAGATTGAGGCGATATTAACTCGTACACGTCACAAATGACTCATGAATCGTTGTCCTAAAGTATCAACATATTCCAAAAGCATTTGGTCGGTTCTCCGTATGTCAGTTGTTGTTTTCACTTAAAATGAAGTGATTTTTAAATAAAAGAGAGACAATTTGAGTGGTTCCGGCCACACCGCGCCTCAGATTGAGGTGGGGTTGACTCATACACATCACAAATGACCCATGGATTGTTGTGCTAAAATATCAACACAATCAGAATCCATTTGGTCAGTTTTCCATATGTACTTAAAATGTTGTCCATTTTAAACATAAGAGAGACACTTTGGGTGGTTCCGGCCACACCGTGACTTGGATTGAGGCGCGATTGACTCATAGACGTAACATATGACCCATGGATCATTTTCATAAAGTTTCAATAGATTCTGAATGCGTTTGGTCAGTTTTTCGTATGCCAATAGTTCTTTTCACTTATAATCCTGTCCATTTTAAACAGAAGAGACACAATTAGAGTGGTACCGGCCACACCGCATCTCAAATTTAGACGGGTTTGACTCATACACATCTCAAATGACCCATGGATCATTTTACTAAAGTATCAACACAATCCGAATGCGTTTGGTCGGTTTTCCGAATGTCAGTTGATGTTTTCACTTAAAATGATGTCCTTTTGAAACAAAAGAGAGACATTTTGGGTGGTGTTGGCCACACCGCGCCTCAGATTGAGGCAGGGTTGATTTTTACACGTCACATATGATCCATGGATCATTGTGCTAAAGTATAAACACAATTAGAATCCGTTTGGTCAGTTTTCCATATGTACTTAAAATGTTGTCCATTTTAAACAAAAGAGAGACACTTAGAGTGATCCCGGACACACCGCGACTCGGATTGAGCCCGGGTTGGCTCATACATGTCACATATGACCCATGGATCATTGTGATAAATTATCAATAGAATTAGAATGTGTTTGGTCGGTTTTTCGTATGCCAGTTGTTTTTTTCACTTATAATCTTGTCCATTTTAAACAAGAGACACAGTTAGAGTAGAACCGGCCACACCGCATCTCGGATTGAGGCGGGGTTGACTCTTACATGTCACATATGACCCATGGATCATTGTGCTAAATTATCACACAATCTGAATCTGTTTGGTCAGTTTTCCGTATGCCAGTTGTTTTTATTTAAAATGAAGTCCATTTTAAACAAAAGAGAGACACTTTGAGTGGTGTCGGCCACACCGTGCCTCGGATTGAGGCAAGGTTTCCTCATATATGTCACATATGACCCATGGATCATTCTACTAAAGTTTCAATGGAAACCAAATGCGTTTGGATGGTTTCCGTATGTACTTAAATTGTTTTCCATTTTAAACAAAAGATAGAAACTTAGAGTGATCTCGGCCACACCGCGACTTGGATTGAGCCTGGGTTGGCTCGTAAACATCACATATGACTCAGGGATCATTCTGATAAATTATCAACAGAATCCTAATGCGATTGGTTGGTTTTCCGTATGTTATTTGTTCTTTTCACTTATAATCCTGTCCATTTTAAACAAAAGAGACACAGTTAGAGTGGTACCGGCCACACCACACCTCAGAATTAGACGGGGTTGACCTGTACACGTCTCAAATGACCCATGTATCATTGTGATAAAATACCAACACAATCCGAATGCGTTTGATCAGTTTTCTGTATGTCAGTTGATGTTTTCACTTAAAATGATATCCTTTTGAAACAAAAGAGAGACACTTAGAGTGGTATCAGCCACACCACGCCTTGGATTGAGGCGGGGTTGACTCATACACGTCACATATGACCCATGAATCATTGTCCTAAATCATAAACACATTTCGAATGCGTTTGGTCAGTTTTTCGTATGTCAGTTGTTGTTTTCACTTAAAATGATGTCCATTTTAAACAAAAGAGAGACACTATGAATTCTTTCAGTCACACCACGCCTCAGATTGAGGCGGGGTTGACTCGTACATGTCAAATATGACCCATGGATCGTTGTGCTAAAGTATCGACACAATCAGAATCTGTTTGGTCAGTTTTTCATATGCAAGTTGTTGTTTTCACTTAAAATGAAGTCCATTTTAAACAAAAGAGAGACACTTTGAGCGGTGTCGCCCACACTGCGCCTCATATTGAGGCGTGGTTGACTCGTACACATCACATATGACCCATGGATCGTTCTCTTAACGTTTCAATAGAAACCGAATGCGTTTGGTTGGTTTTCCATATGTACTTAAAATGTTGTCCATTTTAAACAAAAGAGAGACACTTAGAGTGATCCCGGCCACAACACGACTTGGATTGAGCCCGAGTTGGCTTGTACATGTCACATATGACCCATGGATCATTGTGATAAATTTTCAACAGAATTCAAATCCGTTTGGTCAGTTTTCCGTATGCCAGTTTCTCTTTTCACTTATAATCTTGTCAATTTTAAACAAAAGAGACACAGTTAGAGTGGTATCGGCCACACCGCGCCTCAGATTGAGGCGAGGTTTACTCGTACACATCAAATATGACCCATTAATCGTTGTTCTAAAGTATCAACACAATCAGAATCTGTTTGGTCAGTTTTCCGTATGCCAGTTGTTGTTTTCATTTAAAATGAAGTCCATTTTAAATAAAAGAGTGACACTTTGAGTGGTGTCGGCCACACCGCGCCTCCGATTGAGTCTAGGTTGACTCGTACAAATCACATATGACCCATGGATCATTCTCCTAAAGTTTCAATGGAAACCGAATGCGTTTGGTTAGTTTTCCGTATGTACTTAAAATGTTTCCCATTTTAAACAAAAGAGAGACACTTAGAGTGATCCTGGCCACACCGCGACTCGGATTGAGCCCAGGTTGGCTCGTACACGTCACATATGACCCACGAATCATTGTAATAAATTATCAACAGATTCTGAATGCATTTGGTCCATTTTTCTTATGTCAGATGTTCTTTTCACTAATAATCATGCCCATTTTAAACAAAAGAGACACAGTTAGAGTGGTACCGGCCACACCGCGCCTCAGATTTAGATGGGGTTGACTTGTACACATCTCAAATGACCCATGAATCATTGTGATAATGTATCAACACAATCAGAATGCTTTTGGTCGGTTTTTCGTATTTCAGTTGATGTTTTCACTTAAAATGATATCCTTTTGAAACAAAAGAGAGACACTTAGAGTGGTGCCAGCCACACCGTGCCTCGGATTGAGGCGGGGTTGACTGGTACACATCACATATGACCCATGGATAGTTATCCTAAATGCATAAACACATTTCGAATGCATTTGGTCAGTTTTTCGTATGTCAGTTGTTGTTTTCACTTAAAATGATGTCCATTTTAAACAAAAGAGAGACACTATGAGTGGTGTTGGCCACACAACACCTCGGATTGAGGCGGAGTTGACACTTACACATCAAATATGACCCATGGATTGTTGTGCTAAAGTATCGACATAATCAGAATCCGTTTGGTCGGGTTTCCGTATGCAAGTTGTTGTTTTCACTTAAAATGAAGCCCATTTTAAACAAAAGAGAGAAACTTTGAGTGGTGTCAGCCACACCACGCCTTGGATTGAGGCGCGGTTGACTCTTACACATCAAATATGACCCATGGATTGTTCTCATAAAGTTTCAACAGAAACCGAATGTGTTTGGTCGGTTTTCCGTATGTACTTAAAATGTTGTCTATTTTAAACAAAAGAGAGACACTTAGAGTGATCCCAGCCACACCGTGACTCATATTGAGCCCGAGTATGCTTGTACATGTCACATATGACCCATGGATCATTGTGATAAATTATCAATAGAATCCGAATGCGTTTGGTCAGTTTACCGTATGCCAGTTGTTCTTTTCACTTATAATCTTATCCATTTTAAACAAAAGAGACACAGTTAGAGTGGTATTGGCCACACCGCACCACGGATTGAGGTGGGGTTAACTCATACATATCACATATGATCCATGGATCATTTTTCTTAAGTATCAACACAATCTGAATCCGTTTGGTCAGTTTTCCGTATGCCAGTTGTTGTTTTCATTTAAAATGAAGTCCATTTTAAACAAAAGAGTGACACTTTGAGTGGTGTCGGCCACATCACACCTCATATTGAGGCGAAGCTTACTCGTACACGTTTCATATGACCCATGGATCGTTCTTCTAAAGTTTCAATGGAAACCGAATGCGTTTGGTCAGTTTTTCGTATGTACTTAAAATGTTGTCCATTTTAAACAAAAGAGAGACACTTAGAGTGATCCCAGCCACACCGCAACTGGGATTGAGCCCAGATTGGCTTGTACATGTCACATATGACCCATGGCTCGTTTTGATAAATTATCAACAGAATCTGAATGCGTTTGGTCTGTTTTCCTTATGTTAGTTGTTCTTTTCACTTATAATCCTATCCATTTTAAACAAAAGAGACACAGTTAGAGTGGAACCGGCCACACCACACCTCGGATTTAGACGGGGTTGACTTGTACACATCTCAAATTACCCATGGATCATTGTGCTAATGTATCAACACAATCCGAATGCGTTTGGTTGGTTTTCTGTATGCCAGTTGATGTTTTCACTTAAAATGATATCCTTTTGAAACAAAAGTGAGACACTTAGAGTGGTGTCGGTCACACCGCGCCTCGTATTGAGGCGGGGTTGACTCATATATGTCACATATGACCCATGGATCATTGTCCTAAAGCATCAACACATTTTGAATGTGTTTGGTCAGTTTTTCGTATGTCAGTTGTTGTTTTCACTTAAAATGATGTCGATTTTAAACAAAAGAGAGGAACTATGAATAGTGTCAGCCACACCGTGCCTCAGATTGAGGCGGGGTTGACTCATACACATCAAATATGACCCATGGATCATTGTGCTAAAGTATCAACTCATTCAGAATCCGTTTGGTCAGTTTTCCGTATGCTAGTTGTTGTTTTCACTTAAAATGAAGTCCATTTAAAAAAAAGAGAGACAATTTCAGTGGTGTTGGCCACACCACACCTCATATTGGGGCGAGGTTGACTCGTACACGTTACATATGACCGATGGATCGTTCTCCTAAAGTTTCAATGGAAACCGAATTCGTTTGTTCGGTTTTCCGCATGTACTTAAAATGTTGTCCATTTTAAACAAAAGAGAGACACTTAGAGTGATCCTGGCCACACCGCGACTCGGATTGAGCCCGGGTTGGCTCATACACGTCGCATATGACCCATGGATCGTTGTGATAAATTATCAACAGAATCCGAATGCGTTTGGTCAGTTTTCTGTACATCAGTTGTTCTTTTCACTTATAATCCTGTCCATTTTAAACAAAAGAGACACAGTTAGAGTGGTACCGACCACACCGCCCCTCATATTTAGACAGGGTTGACTCGTACATGTCTCAAATGACCCATGGATCATTGTTCTAAAGTATCAACACAATCCGAATGGATTTGGTCAGTTTTCCGTATGCCAGTTGATGTTTTCACTTAAAATGATATCCTTTTGAAACAAAAGAGAGACACTTAGAGTGGTGCCGGCCACACCGCACCTCGAATTGAGGTAAGGTTGACTCTTACATGTCACATATGACCCATGGATCATTTTCCAAAAGCATAAACACATTTAGAATATGTTTGGTCAGTTTTTCGTATGTCAGTTGTTGTTTTCACTTAAAATGATGTCCATTTTAAACAAAAGAGAGACACTATGAATGGTGTCGGCCACACTTCGCCTCGGATTGAGGCGGGATTGACTCGTACACGTCAGATATGACCCATGGATTATTGTGCTAAAGTATCGACACAATCAGAATCTGTTTGGTCAGTTTTCCGTATGCATGTTGTTGTTTTCACTACAAATTAATTCCATTTTAAACAAAAGAGAGACACTTTGAGTGGTGTTGGCCACACCGCACCTAGAATTGAGGCGCGATTGACTCGTACACATCACATATGACTCATGGATCATTATCCTAAAGTTTCAACAGAAACCGAATGCGTTTGGTCGGTTTTATGTATGTACTTAAAATGTTGTACATTTTAAACAAAAGAGAGACACTTAGAGTGATCCCGGCCACACCGTGACTCAGATTGAGCCCGGATTGGCTTGTACATGTCACATATGACCCATGGATAATTGTGATAAATTATCAACAAAATCCAAATGCGTTTGGTCGGTTTTCCGTATGCCAGTTGTTCATTTCACTTATAATCTTGCCCGTTTTAGACAAAAGAGACATAGTTAGAGTGGTACCAGCCACACTGCACCTCGGATTGAGGCGGGGTTGACTTGTACACATCACATATGACCCATGGATCATTTTTTTGAAGTATCAACACAATCTGAATCCGTTTGGTCAGTTTTCCATATGCCTGTTGTTGTTTTCATTTAAAATGAAGTCCATTTTAAACAAAAGAGTGTCACTTTGAGTGGTTTCGGCCACACCGCATCTTGGATTGAGGCAAGGTGGACTCATACACGTCACATATGATCCATGGATCGTTCTCCTAAAGTTTCAATGGAAACCGAATGTGTTTGGTCGGTTTTACGTATGTACTTAAAATGTTGTCCATTTTAAACAAAAGAGAGACACTAAGAGTGATCTCGGCCACACCGTGACTCGGATTGAGCCCGGGTTGGCTCATACACATCACATATGACCCATGGATCGTTGTGATAAATTATCAACATAATACGAATGCGTTTGGTCCGTTTTTCTTTATGTCAGTTGTTCTTTTCACTTATAATCCTGTCCATTTTAAACAAAAGAGACACAGTTAGAGTGGTATCGGCCACACCGTGCCTCAGATTTAGACGGGGTTGACTCGTACAAATCTCAAATGACCCATGGATCATTGTTCTAAAGTATCAACACAATCTGAATGCATTTGGTCAGTTTTCCGTATGCCAGTTGATGTTTTCACATAAAATGATATCCTTTTGAAACAAAAGAGAGACACTTAGAGTGGTGTCGGCCACACCACGCCTCAGATTGAGGTGGGGTTGACACGTACACATCACATATGACCCATGGATCGTTTTCCTAAAGCATCAACACATTTTGAATGCGTTTGGTCAGTTTTTCATATGTCAGTTGTTGTTTTCACTTAAAATGATGTCCATTTTAAACAAAAGAGAGACACTATGAATGGTGTCAGCCACAAAGCGCCTCTAATTGAGATGGGGTTGACTCGTACATGTCAAATATGAACCATGGATCTTTGTGCTAAAGTATCGACACAATCAGAATCCATTTGGTCGGTTTTCCGTATGCTAGTTGTTGTTTTCACTTAAAATGAAGTCCATTTTAAACAAAAGAGAGACACTTTGAGTGGTTTCGGCCACACTGTGCCTCGTATTGAGGCGAGGTTGACTCTTAAACATCACATATGACCCATGGATCATTCTCCTAAAGTTTCAAGGGAAACTTAATGCGTTTGGTCGGTTTTCCGTATGTACTTAAAATGTTGTTCATTTTAAACAAAAGAGAGACACTTAGAGTTATCTCAGCCACACCGCGACTCGGATTGATCCCGGGTTGGCCCGTACATGTCACATATGACCCATGGATCGTTGTGATAAATTATCAAAAGAATCCGAAATCGTTTGGTCTGTTTTCCGTATGCCAATTGTTCTTTTCACTTGCAATCTTGTCCATTTTAAACAAAAGAGACACGGTTAGAGTGGTACCGGTCACACCGCGTCTCGGATTGAGGCGGGGTTGACTCTTACACATCACATATGACCCATGTATCATTTTTCTAAAGTATCAACACAATCCGAATCTGTTTGGTTAGTTTTCTGTATGCCAGTTGTTGTTTTCATTTAAAATGAAGTCCATTTTAAACAAAAGAGAGACACTATGAGTGGTGTCGGCCACACCGTGCCTTGGATTGAGGCGAGGTTGACTTTTACACGTCACATATGACCCGTGGATCGTTCTCCTAAAGTTTCAACGGAAACCGAATGTGTTTGGTCGATTTTCCGTATGTACTTAAAATATTGTCCATTTTAAACAAAAGAGAGACACTTAGAGTGATCCCGACCACACTGTGACTTGGATTGAGCCGAAGTTGTCTCGTACACATCAAATATGACCCATGGATCGTTGTGATAAATTATCAACAGAATACGAATGCGTTTGGTCAGTTTTCCATATGTCAGTTGTTCTTTTCACTTATAATCTTGTCCATTTTAAACAAAAGAGACACAGTTAGAGTGGTACCGGCCACACTGCACCTCGGATTTAGACGGGGTTGACTCGTACACGTCTCAAATGACTCATGGATCATTTTTCTAAAGTATCAACACAATCTGAATGCATTTGGTCGGTTTTCCGTATGCCAGTTGATGTTTTCACTTAAAATGATATCCTTTTGAGACAAAAGAGAGACACTTAGAGTGGTGCCGGCCACACCGCGCCTTGTATTGTGGCGGGGTTGACTCGTACATGTCACATATGACCCATGGATTTTTGTCCTAAATCATCAACACATTTCGAATGCATTTGGTCAGTTTTTCGTATGTCAGTTGTTGTTTTCACTTAAAATGATGTCCATTTTAAACAAAAGAGAGACTATGAATGTTTTCGGCCACATCACACCTCGGATTGAGGCAGGGTTGACTCTTCCACGTCAAATATGACCCATGGATCGTTGTGCTAAATTATCGACACAATCAGAATCCGTTTGGTCGGTTTTCCGTATGCAAGTTGTTGTTTTCACTTAAAATGAAGTCCATTTTAAACAAAAGAGAGAAACTGTGAGTGGTGTTAGCCACACCATGCCTCGGATTGAGACGATGTTGAATCATACATGTCACATATGAAACATGTATCGTTCTCCTAAAGTTTCAACAGAAACCGAATGCGTTTGGTCAGTTTTCCGTATGTACTTAAAATGTTCTCCATTTTAAACAAAAGAGAGACACTTAGAGTGATCCCAGCCACAAAGTGACTCATATTTAGCCCGGGTTGGCTCTTACACATCACATATGACCCATGGATCATTGTATTAAATTATCAATAGAATTCGAATGCATTTGGTCAGTTTTCCGTATGCCAGTTGTTATTTTCACTTATAATGATATCCTTTTGAAACAAAAGAAAGACACTTAGAGTGGTTCCGGCCACACCACGCCTTGGATTGAGGCGCGGTTGACTCGTACACGTCACATATGACTCATGGATCATTTTTATAAAGTATTGACACAATCAGAATCAGTTTGATCAGTTTTCTGTATGCTAGTTATTGTTTTCACTTAAAATGATGTCCATTTTAAACAAAAGAGACACTTTGCATGGTGTCGGCCACACCGTGCCTCGGATTGAGGCGAGGTTGACTCATACACGTCACATATGACCCATGGATTGTTATCCTAAAGTTTCAATTGAAGACGAATGCGTTTGGTCAGTTTTCCGTATGTACTTAAAATGTAGTCCATTTTAAACAAAAGAGAGACACTTATAGTGATCCCGGCCACACCGCGACTTGGATTGAGACCGGGTTGGCTCGTACACATCACATATGACCCATGGATCATTGTGATAAATTATCAACACAATATGAATGCGTTTGGTCAGTTTTCTGTATGCCAGTTGTTCTTTTCACTTAAAATGATATCCTTTTGAAACAAAAGAGAGACACTTAGAGTGGTTCCGGCCACACTGCACCTCATATTGAGTCCTGGTTGACTCGTACATGTCACATATGACCCATGGATCGTTTTCCTAAATCATCAACACATTTTGAATGCGTTTTGTCAGTTTTTCGTATGTCAGTTTTTGTTTTCACTTAAAATGATGTCCATTTTAAACAAAAGAGAGACACTATGAATGATGCATGAGTCCTTAACATGTAACCCATGTCTTATGCTAACAATTTACAACTAAACAAAATCAAACAAGTCATAATTCACATAACATGGAGAATGTACAACAACACAATTGGAACATGGGCCGTGTATGCGACCACTATCTGAAGCATTGTGAAATGAAAAATCTATAAAGCTCTCCAAATTGTTTTGAAAATCGCTTGAGATCCGATCGGTTTCATACATCCAACTTCTTTCCATTCTGTAAAAAGAATTTATATAATTCATTTTGTCATAAAAAATTCAATAGGATTGAACTTTAATAGAAAATACATTTAAGTAAACGATAAAGGAATAAGTTTCTAGTCGATGTGTGAACTATTAAAATAATGTAAAGAACAAGTACTCATAAATTAAATTAAAATTTATTTATATTCATTTTCATTAGGTCTATAAGAGGCACATGACTCTGGTCCCATTATGTGTTATAGTCATCCCAAATCATTCACTCATGTTCAATAACTCATTATTGGCACCTCTATGCCCATACCTTTCATTACCCAATTACTTTCCCAAGTCAAGCACACCCCATGGGTGAATAAATTTTAGGCTTCTACACTAATAGGTTGTTCATGGCTTGTAAAAATATTTGATTTCATTAAGTATAGACAAAAAAATTATTTTTAAATTTGAGATTAATAATATAGTATGTCAATGATAACAACATTGCTGAATTAAACTTGTAACTTATCTAACATTTTTATGGATGTATACACATGCCAGCATGGGTAGTGAAAAGAACCCCACCCTCATAAAAGTGAGTATTGGCCAAGAAGGACACATAATATACAACGTACAATGAGAACCATATTTAATTGACCCTAAAGTTATATTAGTATAGTCATCTTGGGGGAAATGGAATATATGATCCTGGTTAACTGATGAATTCAAAAGCTCGTATTCCCTATGTTGGACACTATCTATGGTAAGAAATCATGTGAGGATGGGTTTACATCATTCAATTTCTTACATGCTATTGAGAATGAAGTCTTGAATTAATGACTTGAGTTCACTGATTAAATGAGGGTAGAGGTTGCATAGGCTGTGTAAACAGAATGATTAAATAAGGGTAGAGGTTGCATACACTGTGCATGGTGGGGGGGTCTCAGCCGATTTAGAAACTAAAATAAATTCCCATCATAGGTATCAATAAGAAACATCAGCATCAAAAGAAACTCCAAATAAAAAAGGACTAAAAACATCAAACATTTCAAAAATTCACTACTATGCATGGTTTATCCACATGTTTAGCAGTAATTATATGTCTTAATCATGAACCACCTCTACAGATCCCAGTTTTCACCAATAAACATAACATAAATATCTCAAAATATCTTTAAAACAACTCATTAATAGGCTCAAAATGTAAATATAATCTTGAACCAACCATGGAATCTCTTTCACAACACATTCTCACACACCAGTTATCTCATGTGTTACTAAATACCAAACATAGTCACATTATGTACTATAACAAATTACATTACACAAGCATTATTAAAAGAAATTCATTTTAATAAAACACTTTCCTCAAGGAATTTTAAGGAAAACATTCATAAAAACTTTGCTAAAAATTAATAAACACATATAAATAAATTTCCAAGTAACAATTAATTACAAGATGAAAAAAAGCATAAAAACACATACTTAGAAAATCTAGAATCCAACCACAATGAATTTGAGATGCTTCTTCTTTGATGGAGGGTTAAAGATTTAATTAATTAAATGGATTGGAATTGATAAAGTCTAGATTAAATCAAAACACAAAAAAATGATATACACATCAAAATAAAAAATTAAAACTAAAATATGAGATGAATAACAATAAAAACAAGGCAGAACTTAAATATTTTATGTGTACGAAGAAGACAATACATGATTTGAGAAGATTCAGATGGAGTTTCATAGGTTCGGATGGAGGAAGTCGCGAGAGGAGCCGAGTGGTGTAGACATTTAGGGTTCTGTCATGAATGGGGGAGAACAACGGCCGATTCTATATTTGGGGTAAACATTTCCCCACGGTTTTTAAAAACCGTTGGGAAACAGGTGTCCAAGGCACCCTTTCCCAATGGTTCTACTAGAATCGTTGAGAAAGGGTGCCTTGGAAACCCCTTTCCCAAGGGTTATTACAAACCGTTGGGAAAGGGCTTCTTTACCAACGGTTTAAGCAAACCGTTGGTAAAGAAGCATTGGGAAAACCTACATTTCTAGTAGTGTACCAGTTTTGCGTGAGTTATTCCCTTTTGGACATCAGAGTAGGCACACCTACTTTGACATATCCCATGCAGGAGTCCCTCCCTCCAAGCCGCACCTGACTTACCAGTTTTGCGGCATCCCTTGCGTCACTCCCCTATATTGCGCCATACGTCATTGGTTGCGTCTTTTGTAGTGCGATCATCCAAGTTTACAGAGTTACCTCCTATTGTGGTATCATCTTGTCAAGGGGATGCTCCAGTCCTGAGAGAACTTCCAGGAATTCAGACCGCTCCCTTTCTAGTCGGATCGATGTTGTAACATGCCGCCCCAACTCATTGGCTTGAGAAAAGACGGAGTGTCACTAACCTTAGGTGACATCCCCAAGACACCAAAGACCATCAATAAATGTCAAGGGCCTAGAAGATAATTGGAGGACGATTTCTCTTTCAAAGATAAGACAACCAAACAAGCCAAAATACAAACATCCAAACCACTATATGATATGTAGGTTGAGAATTCTCCTTACCTCAATGTGAGGCGGGGACATTATTTTATAAATGAGTAAAATGAAATACATGGTGGAGTATTCTGATGTGGGAATTGAAAATACCCAATATAATAAAATGGGGTTTAACACTCCCCCTCAAGCTGGACATGCACAGCTTGGAACAAGAGTCCCACAAAAGAAAGATGACAGTAAATAAGACCGCACCCCCCCTCCAGCTAGGGTGATGATGCTGTTGATACCCACCTTGGTACTATGAGCCCAGATGATCTCCCGGGAGGCCTTTTGTGAAGATATCAGTCAGTTGATCCGTCGTCGAAATGTGGCCGAAACTGATATGGTTTTGCTCAAGATGATGGCGAAGAAAGCGACAATCCACCTCGCTATGATTCGTCCATTCATGGAAGATGAGATTCAAAACAATCTTCATGGCCGCCTGATTGTCACACCAGATATGAGGAGAGGTCTGTGGTAGGAAGCCAAACTCATAGAGGAGATGAAAAAACCAGATGATCTCAATAGTGACTGTGACCATGACATGGTATTCAACTTCTGCACTAGATCTAGAGATGACAGTCTGCTCTTGCTATGCCAATTGATGAGGTCACCTGCCAAGAAAACAACATACCGAGAAGTAGACTTGCAGGTAGCAAGGCAACCCACATAGTTAGCATCACAAAAGCTCTTAATATTGATATGAGCATGATGGGAGTGTCAAAGACCACGAGAAGGGTCTTTCTTGATGTGTTTGACAATGAGGAGGACAACATCCCACTGAGATTTGGTCAGATGCTCCATGAACTGGTTCACTTTGCCAATAACGCAGGCAATGTCGGGTCATGTCAGGTGAGATAATTGAGTTTTCCCACCAGACGACGATAACTCTATGGGTGAGAAAAGGCTATCGTGTCATCATAGAGTGAACGTTTTCCAGGCTCAAGAGGAATTTCCATGACTGTTGCCTGAATCAACCTTGCATCGTGCAAGAAATCCATGAAATATTTCCTTTGGCAGAGAAAAATGGTGTCCGTACGAGAGACCTCGATGCCAAGGAAGTATGTGAGAGGACCAAGATCTTTGGTGTGGAAGTGGCAGTGAAGATGCCTCTTGAGTTGGGCGATTCTATTGAAGTCACTCATTGTGATAATGATATCATCAACATATACCACCAGCAAGATGTAGCCGTTGGACGTCGTGCGGTAGAAGACGGTGTGGTCCTTCATACTGCGAGAGAGTTCAAAAGCGGTGACGACGGTTTTGAAGCAGCCAAACCAAGCACGAGGAGACTTCTTGAGACCATATAGAGATCAACGAAGTCGGCAAACATGAGAGTCAGCACGAGAGGCACGAAATCTAGGGGCTGCTGCAGATAGACCTCTTCTTTATGACAGCTATGAAGAAAGACATCTTTGACATCCAGTTGATGAAGCGTCCAGAGAGATGAATTAGCAGATTGAGGCCATCTTGGGAACCAGAGAGAATGTCTCAAAAGAATCGATGCCATATGTCTGAGCAATGCCCTTCTCCACAAGTCAGGCTTTGAGGCGATGAAGAGTGCCATCGACATTAAGACAGACTGTATTAATTCATTTGTAGCTGACCGCCTATTTTCCTTCTTGAAGGGGGACCAAATCCCAAGTATGATTGTCATCCAGATCCTGCAGTTCATCCTGCATCACCTGTAGCCACCCCGGGTGAGATTTGGCATCGCCAACCGTGCGGGGAATAGATATCATTTCCAGAGCTGACAAAATTCTGTCTGAAGATGTATAGAGAGGAGTATGTTGGAAAGAACGAGTATCTTTCCAGAGTGCAATAGGCAAGTCGTCTGGTGTCGGTGCAGGTGCATTGGACGAAGCTGGGATGATGGTTTTCCTTGGCCTGGATGGGGAGCACAGTTGAGGGGCGACAGGAGTAGACCGTACCAAAACGGTGATCAGCAGAGGGATACACCAGAGGAGGATGAATGATGAGAGAAATACGATCACCGATATCAGTGTCTGGATGGGAATAGAGAAGTGAGAATGGAGAGTTTTCAACAAACAAGACATCAACAGAGATGATATACCACCGTAGGTCCGGAGAGAAGCATCGGTATCCACGTTGAGTGCGTGAATAGATGAGGAATATGCAGCAGAGGGATTTGGGAGAGAGATTGGTGAGACTGGGATGAGTGTCACAGATATAATAGAGACATCCAAACACACAGAGTGGAAGTGAGTGAGGAGGGAGAGAGGAGAACATAGTCCAAAAAGGAGTCCCCCTGAAGAATAGTAGAAGGAAGACGATTGATGAGGTATGCAACAGTAAGGATGACATATCTCTAAAAGAGAAGAGGCACCTGTCGGTGGAAGAGAAGGGCACGAGCAGTGTCTAGAATATGTCGGTGTTTTTGATCGAACACTCTATTCTGCTGGGGTGTTTTAGGACAGGAGGTCTGATTAATGATGTCGTGCGCCTAGAGAAACTTATGAAAGGGAGTGGACAGATACTCGCAACCATTGTCTGAGGGGATACATTTAACTGAGATGGAAAACTTGATATGAATCTCATGGTAAAAAGTATGAAAAGTAGAAAACACTTCCGACCGATCTCGAAGTAGGTATAGCGAAGTCATACGCGAAACTCATCAATGAAGGATATATAATATTTATACCCTAATTGACTCTAGAGAGCATAGAGACCCCATACATCTGAATGAACCAAATAAAAGGGTTTGGAAGCATGTGTATCTATTCAAAGAAAATATAAAGTGCGATGATGTTTCACAAATTTACAAAATTCACAATGAAAGGAGACATGCTGACTGATATCAAGAAACATTTGATGAATAGTGGAGGTGGGTGGATGACCCAATCGAGAATAAAGGTCCAATTCACGCACAATGACAGACGTGAAGGCGACGGATGACGGTCCCTCAAACATGTATTCCTCGTCCCGAAGCTGGTTTCTACCAAGTTCCCAGTTCGTCATCCACTCCTGAAACACAACAACATACGATGTAAATATGGAACTGCAGTTGAAATCCTTTACAAGCTTACTGATGGATAGATTGTTAAAAGGGCTGCGTGGAACATGTGCCACCGAGTGCAAATTAATAGATGAATTAAGGGAGCAAGAACCGAAGCCAGAAATGTGGAGAGTTGACCCATCAGTGACGGTGATGGCTAAGGAACTACCATATGGACGGTAGGTGGATAAAATACCTGCATCACCGATGAGATGATGTGATTCCCCCGAGTCCAACATCCAGGAAGAGGAGCGATGACTGACAAAGGCAGTGAAACCACAAGAGTGTGCAAGAGAAACCGACGAAGGACCTGGCAGTGAGGTGTTCCGATGATCGTGAATCATCTGAAGTTCAGCCATGGAGAGGTCCAGAGATGACGAAAGAGCTATGGGTAATGGTGAAGCATCGTGGACCACAATATCGCCTTGCCGAGGCAGTTGGGATGAGCGGCCATGAAGAACCCAACAACGATCGATCAGGTGGCCGAGCTTGCCACAACGCTGGTAGAGGGGACGAAGACGCCCCTCCCCACATCCATGTCCATGAGTTCCTGAGGAGCGTCCGCTGCCATGGTCCAAGAGGGCGGTGTGATCGATGCTGGGAGTGGGGTAAGTGCTCGCTAAGCCTTTCCCAAGTGATGATACACTTGTGGAATCTCTAGGGAAGAGGGGCTGACGAGCATTTTCATGGCTGTCATCGCATACTCTGGAGTGAGGCCATGGAGCAGGCTAATGAGGCACAATTGGTCCCTCTGGGCCAAGGCTGCCGTTGGTGTCAAAGGAATGGTTCATAGCTCAAGGAATTCATCCCGGAGAGCTTTCCATTTCATGAAGTATGCCAGGAATGAACGGTCCTGCTAGCGGATGAGCAACAGACATTGAAAAACATCGGAGACCATAGCCAAATTATTGGTCTCGAAATACATGAGGGTTAAGGAATCCCAGAGTTCCTTAATCGTATTGGTGGTCCGAGTGACGTATTTGACAGTACGGTCTATGGAATTGACCTCTAAGGCAAAGATCTTGCTATCAGTAAGCTTACATGGATGATATTTGGGATCAGAAGATTTGGGTGGAGGATCCTCGAGGTGGGAGTCGAGATCTATGCCCATGAGTGACATCAACACCGTCTTCCACCATACCGAGAAATTGGTTGAGTCAAGCCGCTCATTAACCATGCAGGTGGAGGCGGTGATCAGCGGATGCAAAATCGAAGGCGCGGCCGAAGGGTCGGCTATTTGAAGGGCGGGGTCGGGATGTGCCGAGGGGAACGGGACTAGGGCTGGGATGTGAACCCAGAGAGTCACGGGCGGGCGGAATCGGAAAAATACGGTGAGCGGCAAGGCTGGTCATGAAACTAAAAGTCCGCGAGCAGGCAGTTCCGGGGGAGCGCCGCAGGATAAGGGGTCAGGAACTGCGACGGGAGGCGGGGTCAGAACTCTGTCGGGAAGCCTGCTGTTGGGCGGGATCCAATCGCGAGGCCAGGAGGGTCTGTTGGTAGGCGGGGGCCGATCGGGAAGCCGGAAGGGGCTGTAGAGGCGGGTGATGCCGTAGGTGGGCACGAGCTGGTGAGGATCGGGAAATCACGATGGGTGTGGGGTCGGTAGAGATCCGCATGAGGGGACGTGCCGCCTGGAGTGCCTGAGGCGGGACGAGCCGCGGGGTTCGGACGCAGGTCAGGAGGTGCCGTCGTGCTGCGCTCGTAGGGAGGAAGTCATCAGCAGGAGGTGGGTCGGGAATCATCGAAGGAGGTGAGCCGGGAAGCGCTGTAGGGAGGCTAGGGCCTAGAGGCAGCGACGAGGCCATTGGGACGCTGCAAGGAAGGAGCACAGAGGAGGGCTGAGGCGGGATGAGATACATCGCTAGGAGGGCGGGGCTAGACAGAACCGGGAGTCCGTAGGGAGGGCAGGGCTGGGAGGAATCGGGAGGCTGGATGGGGAATTGCTGGAAACCCTAGACGAGAGGGAGAAAAAAAAAACAGGAAGGGGGACTCGGGTTAGAGAACGCCCTTTGATACCATGTAGGTTGCAAATTCTCTTTACGTCAATGTGAGGTGGGGACATTCTTTTATAGATGAGTACAATGGAATACATGGTGGAGTATTCTGATGTGGGACTCGGAAATACCCAATATAATAAAACTGGGTTTAACATGAAGAATGAAAACTAATAATACAACTCTGTATAAAACCAACAATACAACACAATCAGAGTGATAACGGAAATGAGAAATAACAACACAAAAGACTGCAAAACTAAAAGACACCAAGAGACATGATCCCAAATACTTTTCTCCTAGCTCCCAGCTCAAACTCCACCTTCCATGCCCACGGTATCAGGATGCATCACTAGAGAAATACGATACCTTTCCCTTACTTGTATCTCGATGTATGGCATTAGCAAACACATCAAAGTGTCTAAGCAGATGGTGAGAATAAAATAAATAGGCATTCCCAGAGACTTCCCAACACACACAAGAGACTTGAACTAATAATACAACTCTGTATAAAACCAATAGTACAACACAATCAGAATGATAACAGAAATGAGAAATAACAGCACAAAAGACTACAAAACTAAAAGACACCAAGAGACATGATCCCAAGTACTTGCCTGCTAGCTCCCAGCTCAAACTCCACCTGCCATGCCCACGGTATCAAGATGCATCACTAGAGAAATATGATACCTTTCCCTTACCTGTATCTCGGTGTATGGCATTAGTAAACTCATCAAAGTGTCCAATCAGATGGTGAGAATAAACTCAGTAGGCATTCCCAGAGACTTTCCAACACATGCACAAAACAACTTAGTTCATTTCATATAAAACAATTGGAAAACTTTTAAACAGTTCATAGAAAGGCATAATTGAAAACCATAAACAAAATAATTATAATACATTCATACTTGGCACAATCAATCTCATGTTCACACACCCACACATCCTTCCACACACACACAATACACTCGAGCTTGGTGTTACCATCGACGGCGGTACTCCATGGCCATAACCCGTCCAACCTTGACGGTTACACTTCCGACCAAACCCATCCCCTTTGAACACACACAAACCCAATTATTTTAATTTCCATGCCCAAACATTTTCACAAAACCAATCTTCCTTGAAATCATTTCATCAAACAATTTGCATGTGTCCAAACAGTTTCATAATTTTAAAATCAACATTTTAAAGCCATTGTCAAAGAGGGTTTTCCAAAACATTTAATTTTCTAAAATTCCCAAAGGAGAATCCAAAACGGTTTCCTTCAAGAAATCACACAATTATACAAATGCAAATCCAAGCAAAACATTTTAAAAAAAACGAAGTCTTCTAGTTCTAGAACACGAGTGGGAGAGAATCCATTTACCTCAAATTCGTTTGATTGACACAAAGGATTTAAGATGAAACCACTGATTTCCCTTATTCCTTCACTTCCTCTAATAAAACCCAAGATCTCATAAGAATGCATCCAAATCCCATAGATCTGGTATCAACATCGATCAATGGTTCTTTTCAAGAAAAATCAAAGAGATCAGAGTCGAGAAGAACAAGACTCAAACCTTGATTTCCACAATCACACGCTCGAAGATCTGTTGGAATTGGAGTCCGAACATCAAAGATTGCTGAGAATCACCTAAGGTTTCCCTGGAATTCGAGCAGAAGGAAGAGAAACCGTGCGTGTGTGTGTTTTCTCGGCGCAGGAGGGAATAAAACTTGAATGGACCCGGCGAAAACCATTCGGGCTCTGAAATATCTCACGAAATCTACCCCGAACAATTCACGTCGCTAAACCACAATTCACGACATGAATGTTTCTTGCAGAATTTTTCAGTGACCAGCCCCCAGGTTCTCGTCTTACACCACCAAACACTTCCAGCTAGTTAACCCATGATTCCGAGCATAAAAGGAAAAAGCATTAAACAATAGTGTACCTCAAACTGGGGGTGCTATAGATTCAATCATAGCATGGATACTTCTAAGTTGCTGGTCCACTCCATCCATTACCATTGCCATCGTCTCCAGCAGTGCTCTTCCCCACTCAACAGGATGAAATCCGGCAGGCCGGACCAAATGGTAAGACCTGTTTGAGCAGATTTCTTTGTATAGAAATATAGAGAAGTAGTAGCAGCAGAATTAGAGAGTATTACAGGGGAAAGATGGAATGTAAGACTAAACTGAGAAGGAGAGAGAAAGACTCGAGTGGTTCCTCAACGCTCCTGCCCAAGCCACACCGGCCGAACTGCTCTAAACAGAATAAATATAATCCCTCACTCCAGCCCCCAGTCTCCCTTTATAACTGCTCCAGCCCTCCTTTAGTGGGCCCCCTTATCCAGAATATTCCTTCCAGCTGTGGCTTGCCTGGATCCCTTGTTGTATCCCCCTTCTAGAATACACTTCTAGGCTGCGACCGGCTGACCCAGTCCCTATCAGATACTGATTCTGTCAGTCTCATTTTTGACTCATGAAAACATGCTAAATTGGTCTGTTTTATCAGTATATGTGTTGTGTTCTTGGATGCCTAAGGATCTTCCCTGGAACATTATGTATGATAGGTTTGGCATATTGGTCTTTTTACTGGAATAATTTCACTCTGTCCAGCACTGTCTTTAGGGAAACAGTTCTCAATTTCTTGATATTCAGTTTTTTTGCTTGTTTCATGAATTTGGACATGCTGGATTATGGCATGATTGACTCTTTGTATATGGTTTTCTGGAATACTGGCTTGGTGTGTTTCAGTTCTTTTGGAATTTTGGCTTATTTCAACGTTATTGGCAATTGGATCTTGACATTTCAGTGTTTTTGGATTTTGGCTTGTTTCAAAATGTTTGACATTCATTTCTTTTAACATCCCGGTTCTAGAAAATCTCTTCAGAATGCTTTACATTCAGTGCTTTGGCTTGTTTTAGCTACAGGTTGCAGTCACAACTGGTTTTGGCATACTGGCTCAGTGTGTTTCAGTGATTTTGTCTATTTTAGTGCTCTCGGCTACCGAATCTTTGACATTTCAGTTCTTTAGCTTGTCCTATAAGCTGCCACTGAAACGACTTTTAGATTTGTTTTGGACTTCCATTGTATGTTTAATGCTGCAGGTGCTTTGGTTTGGCTGCTGCGATGAAAGATGCCTGCGGTCTGATGATATTGCCTATTCATGGTACCAAATTGATCCTGCAGTGGGTCTGCTCTTGGTAGATTTAATGGTATGTTTATCCACCATTGAACCAGGGATGGTATTTTCATTGAATAATATTTGATGCTAGATACTATTTAACAATTTAAAGCCAACTTTTTTGTTTGTTTTTTGTTTTGCTCTGGGTTTTAGATCATTATAGAGGCTTGAAAGGCAATCTGATATAAAACCTTATTCAGAATAGGTTTACGGTTTTTTGTCAATTATTCACTCCATTGATGGATTCCCGAGCTCTCTTTCCCTCCAAAATGAGTCGAGGAAAATTTTTAAGGAACGATTTATCAAAATATTCAGTATTTGATTTAATGTTTCGTGTTGTGGTATTCCTTTATATGATTTAAAGTGTTAGAAATTGGAGATTTTTTTTGGGAAATTCAAACCATTTAGGGAAAAGGGTTTAAAGGAAAAAATATGAGTTTAAATATAACATCTGTTTTCCATGAATTGGAATGAGAAGCAGGTACCGTGAAATAGGTTAAGAAAAAACAAGTCACACCTGCGTATTAGTTGATCCAGCATTAGAGAGTTGACGCGACTTTGATGTTTTTATCGACCATGATAAATAAAAATGTTTCACTTCTGAGGCCTTGTTTGGTATAATGAAAACATTTTTTATGAGAATGTAAAAGGAATTCGAATAGGAAATTGAAACATTATTTGATTTCCAAATTGTGTTTGGTATAGTTTGAAAAGCTGAGAGTTGATATGATTAATATAATGAATAAAAATAAAAAACAAGGAAATGTCTACATTGGCTTATTTCCGTTTGGAATTGCGTTGTCATGATCTTGCAAATTAGGATGGGGTCGGTAGGAAACTGTTGCTCCCAGGGCATCAGCGGTGTGGTACATCAAAATGGTAGCTTGGTGGGTGCAAGACATAAAATGGTAGCTTGGTGCATATTGTTGTTTTGTGGCATTCTAACATATCAGATCCTTAAAATACTTGTTTTTATTCTTTCTTAATGATGTTAGTAGATTATGTTTTTTTTCATATAAGACACAATACTAATAAACATCATAATATCTTAAGATGATGATGATTATTAACTTTAAAGATTTCTTATGTAAAAAAATCTTGTGAAAAACTTTCATGGAATGGTATCGACCAATTTTGGTATAGGTTACCCTTATTACTTGGGAGGCTTCTCCAATGCCTTAGGATTAGGATTGTGGTGACCATGGATTATATTGGGTGAGCTGCATGGAAGGCCTTTTAATGGTGATGTGGGTGGCACATTCACGGTTATTATTGATGATGAATTTATGATGTCCAACAATTCGTGGTGTTTGACGGAGTTTTATGATCCTCATAGTATGTAAGATTATGCGAGTTAAATGTGATTGTTTTTCATATTATTTTTTATATTAGATCCAATAATGTGTGTTAAGAGTAACACTATTGTATGGTTTCTTGTGTGATTCTGACACTTGGGATGAGCTCTATGTTGCAAGTTAGGGGATTTTATACCCCAATCTTGTTTTTCTTTATTATTTTGTTTATTTATTATTGGCTGATCTTGCCCTTGAATTGTGGGTCAAATCGGATCTAATTTTTGAGATTTTGAAATTTTAACACAGGTGAACAATAACCGCATGATTATGTGTAACTGTGCGGAGACCTCAAGTTTTTTGCAGTCATTTTACAAGGTTGACGCACGATTTCCCAAAGCGTACGGTCAAACTGTTCATGTGCTTAAGAGGTGTTCAGAGAGGGGCACACAGTCTGAAAAACTGTGCACATTGTTCGGTTTCATTAAAAATGGAAGATTATCTTTATGCCCCACTTTGGGTTTTAACCCAAATCACATCTCTCCTCTCATTTGGCCCGTGCGCCTCCACTAGACCCTCTCATTTGGTTCCCCGCCTCCATGAAGCTTCTTCCATGGATTTCTTCCCATTTTAAGTTCATTTGACATAAGGTTTCATGTGGTTCAGTTTTAATTGGGGGGGGGGGTTGTAGTGGTTTCAGGGTTTCTCTTGCTCATCTTCACCCCTTTGGACTCCATTGTGGCGTACTATCACTTCAGTTTGTGAAGGGGATACATTTCTGGTAGGTTTTCTCCATTGCATAGTTCTCTAAATTGTTAAAACGCTTGTACTTTAAATCCCTATTTTAAATGTATAATGATTGTCTTATATATGTCCATGGACTTTCTAAGAAGGAAGCCTGGTTTTAACTTAGTTTCCATTTAATGCAAAAGATTCTTCTAAAACATATAGTTTGAATTGGTTTGTCCGCACACAACTTTTTTATGTGGCCCTTATAAATAAATTCTAATATTTCAAAAGATGTTTTGGCTTTTGATTCGCCCACATGTGTTGTTGAATTCGCACAGGTGTTGATCAGATTATAAATTTATAGTCCCAAACTACACTTATTATTATGGCGTAGTAACGTAGAAGCGTGAGGTTGAACCCACAAAGATCACAAGTAACCATTCAAAAAAAAAACCCTTGGAAAGGATTCTCCACATTCATTCTTCAGGTTTGGTTTTTACTAAAGTCGGGTAGTTTTAAGTTTAACATAGATTAAAGGAAGGGTTCAGGGTCAATTTTAGGGTTCTTGAATGAAGATAATATACTAGGATTAGTTTTGGATCGTCCTATGACTTAGGATGCAAAGCGGTGAAAATGTCACCAATTGGCTTTGATTAAACAAATTGGATCTACCTATGTTGCAACTATCCCATGGTTAGGTTATAATTGATAACCCAGGCACATTATGTTTAGCTTCTATGTAGAAAGTGTCACAGACTAATGGTCATATTCTTGCTCCAATTATGTTAGGTTTGTTCAATTACACTCCTCATGCTCAAAGTTGTGCAAAATAATGTGATGAACAATTATTATTAACATAATCACTAGCCATAGGGTTTCCAAGGATCAATCTATAGATTCTTTAGGCTCTGAAACACCCCTACTCTTGACCCCTAAGATTAGGTGGATTAGCCGCGCATGACAGTGTTGATCAAAAGCAGAGAAATACTAAACATGCTAAGAACAATCATGAAACAGTTGAGAAATAAGCAATTCGAGATTAAAACAATTAAGAATCAAGATCAAACAATTAAAAGCAATGTAAATCCCATCAAAAACTATGTTGGCTCTTGAACTTTGCATGTCGTGTAAACTTTTTATGTTGTGTATTGGATTCACTTTTAGTGGGATTTTGATTTTGTAATTCGCGCGTCATGTAATGAATGTACACATCGTGTATTGTCTCACGTCATGTAAAATATTCATGGGTTGGTGTGGATATATAGGCATGTCGTGAATGAGGACTACACGTTGTGTATGATGTACACGATGTGTAAAGCCTATTTTTTCCACTTTTCAACATTTCTTCCTTAATGTCTAGAATTCTTAATTCTTGTGAAAACAATCCAAAATGCAGTGCATTATCGAATAAAACATGAATAATCCTTAATTAAATGTATTCATTATGTATGTATAAATGTAGCTTATCAAATTCCCTTACAGTTGAACAATTGCTCGTCCTCAAGCAAAAAACATCTCAACAAGGATTCCAAAAGAAATAATTATTAAAACAAGAAACATGCATTACAACCAGGCAAATAAAACTACACCTAAGCATAAAAAGTTAGTTCTCTTGAATTAATCCTGTAAACAAAATCATTCATGCCTCATAGTTCAGTTCTTTATCCTGATTTTTTCTTCCTTTAATTACAATTTCATAATTGTTCCTTAAATACTATACCCATTTTTTCAATTTAATTCATAATAAATTTTCTCTCATCGCTCAAGGTAAAATGTAACTGGAGTTAAGATCATATCTGAATAAATGTTCCTAACAATAGGATTGCATTGGTTATAACATCTCCACTTCGTAAAGACAAATACAAAATCAATCACGAGGGCTTCACCAATTGGGTTCAAATGACTTTGAGGCTGAGGGTAAGTGAAAAAGTGATAAAAATCAAGCTCGAAAGGAGGGTAAGTTGTAGCACCCCAAACTTTTTATGGTATGTTTCTCTTAAATACTCTGTATTCATTAGGTAGCCTATATTTCATGAATCACTGAGCCATATGGAACAAACATGATTACTTGTAGGAGATAGCCATAACTTAGCCACTAAACTTAAATTTACCATCTTTGTGATTTGAATTTTAAAAATCTGATATACACAGTTGTGTTCAAGATGATATTTAGAGTCTGATAGAATTACCTTATTTTTGGTGAACAGTAACCTACCCTTATGAATAGTAACCTACCCTTATGAATAGTAACTTACCCTTATGAATAGTAATATGACTCTTATGAATGGTATCCATACCCTTGAGTGTATAAATGAATTTAGACACCCTAAAGATAAAGATGAATATTCTAAGTGTTTATATATTTCAAATAAATAATGATTTAATTAAATATTTAATTAATCATATTTAAAAATTATTTTTGAAAAATGGACTTTAGTTTTGGATTCTATACGTCGAAAAAATGGTTAGGGTGAATTTTTAGGATTTTTCTAAAATACTTAAATTTTTTATGAATAGTAAAATCTGATAATTCACAATAAATGCTAAATAATAGATTAATTGAGTTATCGATGATGATATGATGATGTAAGCCCAATTGGTTCGAAGCCACATGCATATATTACTATTCTTTGTCATGGAATACTCATTATTCCTTGTCTTGAGTAGAAATAATAAATTAATGAGTTTTATATTAAGAAATCCCCTCTCTCCTCCACTATAAAAACCCCCTCTCAGCCCCCTTCCATTCACTCCTCTAAAGCCTTGTGCCTTCTCCAAATTCTATCCAAATACCTTCCCAACCTCCTCCCCCACGTCCAACAAGATTTTTTCTCATAAAAAGACCAAAACCTCTCCCCTTAGGAGGTTCTCAAGGAGGAAGTCTCAAGAGGTAAATTCCTCTTTCAAATCCCTTCTTTTCTTTTATGTTCTTTTATTTTTGTTTCTTTTCTCACCTCCCTTCACCAAAATAGTATGATAAATCCAGTAACATACATGTACTGGAATGTTTTCATTCTAATGGTATATATTCTATTATCTCCTCTCCTTTCCCCACTTTTATTTGAAAGAAATGAAAGCACCGTTTGAGATGTGCAAATTTAGCACATTCAAGGACAACAGTTAATTGATTTCTATTATAATCTTTAATTCTGGTCAGGAAACCATTTGTGTTATGGTTAAACCAGATTATTATGTAATATATCCTATTTTTAGTTCTGTAATTCTTTTGTACACATGGTATTAAGTTATAAAGCAAAAAAAATGTTCCTCGTAATCAAACCCACCGATTAACCAAAACTGTTATCACTAAGGTTACATATATAAAAATTAGACTTCAATCTAAGTAACCCAAATTAAATTTAAAACCATGTAATCTCTTGGATTTTCATTAATAGTGTATAAATTCATTTATTAACAACCACATCCATCTTATATATTTATCCGAACATGAATATAAGTGAACCAATCATTTAAAACCAAGTAAACAAACGAGCCCGAACAATGAAATTGATCCTTATAACCAATAAAAAAGGCATAGAATGAACTAAAAAGAATTATAATAAATCATTTACATATAAAAGAGGTTCTGGACTTATGAATTAATAATCCTAATTTTTTTATTCAAGTCTTTAATAAAAAGTCAAGAACACCTTCAAGCATAAGGTAAGGGATCCTCTCTCTCATTTTTATTCAAGAATCCACCCTATCTTGTGTGTTTTTATTTTTAATTTATAATGATGGGGTATGTTTTCTCATCTCCCCCATACTGACCTTATTATATATAAATCATGGGATAACCTTTTATCTCTCATTAAGCCCTCACAAGAACACTTGTTACTGTGCCAAAATGTTTGTAAGAGGTTTTCTCATCTCACCTTCAATTCTGTGGGATTTTCATTATTCGCCTCTTATTTCTTATATGTGGTATAGGTGTACTTCCATTTGACATATTTTATCATGGTTTTCATTATATTCATTGTATTCTGTGACTCTTTTGGTGTTCATTAACTTTTTTCATATGACTCAATTGAATACAACACGGTAACAAGCTTTGTCTCAATTTTCACTTCGTTGTGGCTTGATTAGTAATCGTGCACCTACTCTTTATTATGTGGTGTACCTACTGCCCATTTGAGATAACTTTTCAATTGAAATTATATTCCATTTAAATATCCATATTCTCATATCATGGATATTATTATTGTCTAATACGTATACCATTTTACATACGGTAATTATTTTGAATGTTGTTTTGACTATGGAAATGTTGATGAATCTGTATCCTCTATTCTATACGGATAATGTAAATACATATTGCTCTTGTATTGAATCTATTTATAAAGAATTATTGGATGTAGAGGTGGGTGGGGCCCACTACAGCCCCTCGATGCATCGGTAGGTCTCACGAGACAAAACATTTTGGCGACAAACCCTTCGAGTTTGTTTCCAAAAATCCGAAGGGTTTCTACCCATAGAACTAAACCGTCTTTATGGTATTATGGTTTCATGTGCCAGATACATTAAATCCAATTAATAATCATTCTATTTATTCATTATCAGTTATGATTATTATCCATGAGGTTTTCACTATGACAAATTCTATGGATGCAGTTTTATTCTCAGTTTATTAATGGAATTAGTTGTTCATTTATTCACTATGCCATATTGATTATGTCAGATTGATTGTGATTCAATTATTATTGTACTCATGCTTCCGCTATTTTTAACCCTTACTAAGCGTTTGATCTCACCCCTTTCATTGTTTACTTTCAATAGGTGACAAGGGGGAGATCATTTATTGAGTTCTTGTGGATTCAGTTTTTAGTTTTCATTATGTATTGTATCTTGTAACTTTATCCAATGTAATTTGTTTTAAATCTATGTATCTAGTTTTTTCAAGAATACTAAACTAATCGTTCCTTTGGGATTTTAATTCCTTCTAACTATGCCAATATCACAAGTAATGCGCCAGATCCTGTCTAGAGGGGCCGGGGTGTTACAGTTGGTATTAGAGGAAGTTTAGTAGAAAACTTGGAAACTAGAGTAGGAAATGTATAGTAGGGAACAAATCCCTAAGGTAGTATCTAATGATTAACATACAATAACGTCCTGGTATTTTCGTAAGGAATAGATTATATGGATATTTTAAGCATTACGTCCCTGTTTGGATACCAGCAGGTAGAGGCGGCTCTGACACAGATGTATCTAGCGGTAAAACCCAAAAACACCGCTTTGAGCTAGACTCAAATGGGAACTGGTGCATGAAAACGGGCCTTGATGCACTCTTGGTTATGACACTCCTGGGGGATATGCTTAGGATAATTCATATTTTCTTTACAAGCCATTATGAAGGAGTTAATTTAAATTTTTCCTCAGAGGAACCTTGTTTATAAGATTAGTTATGCATAGAATTTCTATCTATGTTGAGTGATTTTATATTTGAGATTCATAAACTAACCTAGTGTATCCCATTATTTAGAAATGGACTCTAATGTAAGAAGGGGAATCAATACTCGTGGTCAAGGTAGGGATCTCCCTACTGAGCAAGTCAACACAGTCAATGTTGGAGCAAATCAGATCATGACCATATTGGGACAACTTACTCAAGTTGTAGCGAATAACCATTCAACACCTGTGTTGGATCGTTTCATGCAGTAGAAACCCCCATATTTCAGTGGGGCTACTAATCTAGTGGTTTCTGAGCAATGGATCAAGTCCCTTGAAAAGGTATTCATGGCGTTAAGATGCAATGAAAATGAAAAGGTAGTACTGGAAGTATATTGTCTCAAGAGTGACACTGATCAATGGTGGTCCCTGATTCAAAATACCACAGAGGAATAAGAGATAGAGGATATGGAATGGAGTACTTTTAAAGAAATATTCTTCGAAAAATATTTCCCTCGTGAGCAATGAACTGAAATGAAGAGGAAATTCCTTGGCTTGAAACAAAGGGAAGAAGACAATGTTTCAGAGTATGAGGCTACCTTCACAAGGCTAGCCAGTTATTCCGTGGATTACGTACGTGACTCGGCGGAAAAGATTGATCATTTCTTTGAAGGTCTTAATCCAAGTCTTCTAAGGGCACTAGCTTCTCAATCATTTTCATCATATGATGAAATTGTATCAAGTTCCATCAAAAAAGAGAAGGAATTTGCTAGATCAAATTTTTTCTAAGGAAACCAAGATAAGAAGTGGTACTCTGATAACAAGGGAAAATGAGAAGCACCAAGGAAGAGAAAGGGAATGAATAGTTTCCCATTATGCGAGAACTATGGAGAGAATCATCCCGGGAAATGCTTGAAAGGCATGAGAGTCTGCTATAACTGCGTAGAAAAGGGTCATCGATCTGGTGATTACAAGGGGAAGAAAAAATTCAATGATATTCAATACTACAATTGCAGAGACATGGGACACTATGCAAATGAGTTTCCTAAGCGTCAAGGAATCATGCCTCAGAAAAATCCAAGAGAGAAAGGGAGAGCCTATACGATTACAACTGCGGAGGTTGAAGTTCCTAGTGACGTGGTGGTAGGTACTTTAATTGTTTCCTCAAACTTAGCCAACACTTTATTTGATTCTGGATCATCGCATTCATTTATATCCTCTCAATATGCCAAGAAATTTAGATATGTCCAATTTGATTTAAGAAAGGATTTGTCAGTCAAAACTCCCATGGGATGTATCATTGCAACAAAGGCATGTCGACTAGTCCCCCTCCAAACACCAAAACATGCTTTAGTTTCTAACCTTATCATCATTCCCATGACTGAATTTGATATAATTCTCAGTATGTATTGGCTGTCAAATTATGATGCGAGGATTTATTGCAAGAAAAAGGAAGTTACAATTTTTGAAAATGGTGTAGAATCCCTTGTCTTTAGGGTAGAAAATTCGCCACCTGATTCTTATCTAGAACCACCCCCAGTAGCTCTATTGAATGCAATACTTGGAGAGGAAGATAAAAAAATATTTATGGGAGAGGAAATAAATCTTCAAATTGAAGATGTACACATAGTTAAAGAGTATATTGATGTATTTACAGAGGATTTACCTGGACATCCTCCAGAACGGGAAGTTGAGTTCTCTATTGATTTAATTCCTGATGCAAGACCTATATCAAAGACTCCCTATAGAATGACCACTATGGAATTAGTATATCTAAAGAAACAATTAGAGGATTTGAGTGAAAAAGGATTTATTCGACCTAGTGTTTCTCCATGGGGATCCCCTGTCCTCTTTGTCAAGAAGAAATATGGATTCATGAGGCTTTGCATTGATTATAGGGAAATCAATGATATTACAATAAAGAATAAGTATACTCTGCCCCAGATTGATGATTTATTTGACCAACTTCATGGAGCTCAATACTTTTCAAAGATTGACCTTCGATCTGGATATCATCAACTGCATGTGAGGAAGGAAGATATTCCGAAAATAGCATTTCAAACAAGGTATGGGCATTATGATTTTATAGTGATGCCTTTTGGACTGACAAATGCACCCTCGGTTTTCATGGATTTAATGAATAGAGTTTTCAAGGAATATATTGATAAATTTTTTGTGATATTCATCGATGATATCCTGGTATACTCAAAAATCTATGAAGATCATGAGGATCATTTGCGAACTATTCTGAAAACTCTTAGAAGAAATCAATTATATGGGAAGTTTAGCAAGTCCGAATTCTGGATTCAGTCAGTTTCTTTTCTAGTCTATAATGTCTCTAAAGATGGAATTCTAGTTGATCCTGCAAAGACAAAGGCAATCCAAGAATGGCCCACACCAACAAACATAACCGAGGTACACAGTTTTATTGTCTTAGCAGGTTATTATCGGCATTTCGTGCATAATTTTTCCCGACTGGCTAACCCACTAATTAAGCTCACACGAAAAGGGGTTAAATTTGTTTGGACAAAATATTGTGAAGAATGTTTTGAAGAACTGAGGAGAAGATTAGTCAATGCTCCTATATTGACTCTACCATCGGGGAATGACGGGTTTGTTATTTATAGTAATGCTTAAAATAAAGGACTTGGTTGTGTCCTTATGCAAAATGATAAGGTTATTGCTTATGCATCATGACAACTAACAGTTCATGAGAGAAACAATCCTACTCATGATCTTGAGTTAGCTGCTGTAATCTTTGCTTTGAAGATATGGAGAAATTATATATATGGTGAAAAATGTGAGATTTATACTTATCACAAGAGTTTGAAGTATATTTTCTCACAGAAAGAACTCAACATGAGGCAAAGGAGATGGATTTAACTACTCAAGGAATATGATTTCACGATACACTACCACCCGGGGAAGGAAAATAAGGTGGAAGATGCTTTGAGCAGAAATAATCATGGAGTTTTGAACAAGATGAGAGTTGAAAGGGATCCTATTTCCATGGATCTAATAAAGATGGATATGGGAATAACAATGGAAGTTAAAACATCAATGCTTTTTCAAATTGTTTCCAAACCATATTTACTAGAAAGGATAAAAATTTATCAAGCTGATGATGAGGAGTTTCAAAAGAAGATTAAAACTGTGAATGGTGGGAGATTGAGCGACTTCGTATATGAAGATGGAATTTTGAAATTTGGGAAGAGACTTTGTGTTCCCAATATACCTTATCTAAAAAGGGAATTATTGTATAATGCTCATAGTTACAATTTCTCTATACACCCTAGTAGCACTAAGATGTATAGAGATTTGAAGGAACATTTTTTGTGGGACAACATGAAGAGGGAGATTGCTGATTTTGTGTCAAGATGTATGGTTTGTCAACAAGCGAAAGCTGGAAGGCAATAGCCTGGAGGAGTATTGCAACCTCTTCCCATACTTGAGTGTAAATGGGATAATATCATGATGGACTTTGTCATGGGACTACCAAAGACTCCTATAAGGAACGATGCAATATGGGTCATTGTTGATCATCTTACCAAGTCAGCACATTTTCTTGCTATAAGAGAAGATCTACCATTTGAACGTCTAGCAAGAATATATATTAATGAAGTTGTGAGACTTCATGGAGTACCCCCATTGATTCTTTCTGATCGTGATCCGCGTTTTACATCAAGATTCTGGAAAAGTCTTTAGAAGGCCCTATATACTGATCTTTGTTTGAGCACTACCTACCACCCACAAACCGATGGACAATCAAAGCAGACTATTCAAACATTGGAAGACATGTTGAGGTCTTGTTCACTTGATTTTCAAGGCATGTGGGATTAGTATTTACCTCTTGTGGAATTTTCCTACAATAATAGCTTCCATTCAAGTATTCAGATGCCACCCTATGAAGCATTATATGGGAGGAGATATCGTACACCAACTTGCTGGGATGAAGTTGGTGAAAGAAAAATTGTGGGCCCAGAACCTGTTAAAGAAACAACGGAAAAGGTGAAGAGTATCCAGAACCATATCAAAATAGATCAAAGTAGGAAAAAGAGCTATGCAGATAACTGAAGGAAGGATTTGGAGTTTCAAGAAGGAGATCACGTTTTCTTAAAGGTATCTCCATGGAAGGGTATTATAAGATTCGGTAAGAAGGGAAAGTTAAGTCCCAGGTACATCAGACCTTTTGAAATTCTAGACCGAATTAGAGTCGTAGCTTACCGTTTGGCAATGTCACCAAGTCTCTCAAAGGTTCACAATGTGTTCCACGTGTCAATGTTAAGAAAGTACATGACAGACCCAACATGTGTACTCACTTATGAAGAAGTAGAACTTAAGCGAGATATGTCTTATTGTGAAGAGCCTATCAAGATTCTTGATACTAGAGAACAAGTATTGAGAAATCAGACGACTCATCTGGTAAAGGTTCTATGGAGGAAACATAAGATGAAAGAAGCAACATGGGAGCCTGAGGATCTTATGTTAAATACACATCCAAATCTTTTTAGGTAATATTTTGTGAATTTTTAGGACGAAATTTTTGTAAGGAGGGAATAATGTAGCACCCCAAACTTTTTATGGTATGTTTCTCTTAAATACACTGTATTCATTAGGTAGCCTACATTTCATGAATCACTGAGAACTATGGAACAAAAATGGTTAATTATAGTAGATAGCCATAACTTATCCACTAAACTTAAATTTACCAGCTTTGTGATTTGAATTTTAAAAATCTGATATACACAGTTGTATTCAAGATGATATTTAGAGTCTGATAGAATTAACTTAATTTTTGGTGAATAGTAACATACCCTTATGAATAGTAACCTAACCTTATGAATAGTAACTTACCCTTATGAATAGTAATATGACTCTTATGAATGGTATCCATACCTTTGAGTGTATAAATGAATTTAGGCACCCTAAAGATAAAGATGAATATTCTAAGTATTTATATATTTCAACTAAATAATGATTTAATTAAATATTTAATTAATCATATTTAGAAAATTATTTTTGAGAAATGGACTTCATTTTTGGATTCTACATGTCGAAAAATGGTTAGGGTGATTTTTTGGGTTTTTTCTAAAATACTTAAATTTTTTATGAATAGTAAAATCCGATAATTCACAATAAATGCTAAATAGTAGATTAATTGAGTCATCGATGATGATATGATGATGTAAGACCAATCGGTTCGAAGTTACATGCATATATTACTATTCTTGGTCATGGAATACTCACTATTCCTTGTCTTGAGGAGAAATAATAAATTAATGAGTTTTATATTAAGAAATCCCCTCTCTCCTCCACTATAAAACCCCCTCTCACCCCCTTCCATTCACTCCTCTCAAGCCTTGTGCCTTCTCCAAATTCTATCCAAATACCTTCCCAACCTCCTCCCCCACGTCCAAAAAGCTTTGGTCTCATAAAAAGACCAAAACCTCTCCCCTTAAGAGGTTCTCAAGGAGGAAGTCTCAAGAGGTAAATTCCTCTTTCAAATCCCTTCTTTTCTTTTAAGTTCTTTTATTTTTGTTTCTTTTCTCACCCCCTTCACCAAAATAGTATGATAAATCCAGTAACATACATGTAATGGAATGTTTTCATGCTAATGGTATATATTTCATTATCTCCTCTCCTTTCCCCAATTTATTTGAATGAAATGAAAGCATCGTTTGAGATGTGCAAATTTAGCACATTCAAGGACAACGGTTTATCGATTTCTATTATAATATTTAATTCTAGTCAGGAAACCATTTGTGTTATGGTTAAACCATATTATTATGTAATATATTCTATTTTTTGTTCTGTAATACTTTTGTACACATGGTATTAAGTTATAAAGCAAAAAAAATGTTCATCGTAATCAAACCCACCGATTAACCAAAACTGTTATCACTAAGGTTACATATATAAAAATTCGACTTCAGTCTAAGTAACCCAAATTAAATTTAAAACCATGAAATATCATGGATGTTCATTAATAGTGTATAACTTCATTTATGGACAACCACTTCCATCTTATATATTTATCCGAACTTGAATATAATTGAACCAATCATTTAAAACCAAGTAAACAAACAAGCCCGAACAATGAAATTGATCCTTATAACCAATCAAAAAGGCCTAGAATGAACTAAAAAGGATTATAATAAATCATTTACATATAAAATAGGTTCTGGAATTATGAATTAATAATCCTAATTTGTTTATTCAGGTCTTTAATAACAAGTCAAGAACACCTTGAAGCATAAGGTAAGGGATCCTCTCTCTCAATTTTATTCAAGAATCCACCCTATCTTGTGTGCTTTTGTTTTTAATTTATAATGATGGGGTATGTTTTCTCATCTTTCCCATACTGAACTTATTATATATAAATTATTGTATAACCTTTTATCTCTCATTAAACCCTCGTAAGAACACTCGTTACCGTGCCAAAATGTTTGTTAGAGGTTTTCTCATCTCACCTTCAATTCTGTGGGATTTTCATTGTTTGCATCTTATTTCTTATATGTGGTATAGGTGTACTGACATTTGAAATATGTTGTCATTGTTCTCATTATATTCATTTTATTCTGTGACTCTTTTGGTGTTCATTAACTTTTTTCATATGACTCAATTGAATACAACACGGTAACGAGCTTTGTCTCAATTTTCACTTCGTTGTGATTTGCTTAGTAATTGTGCACCTACTCTTTCTTATGTGGTGTACCTACTTCCCATTTCAGATCACTTTTCAATTGAAATTATATTCCATTTAAATATCCATATTCTCATATCATGTATATTATTATTGTCTAATCCATATACCATTTTACATATGGTATTTATTTTGAATGTTGTTTTGACTGGGGAAATGTTGATGAATCAGTATCCTCTATTCTATACGGATAATGTAAATACATATTTCTCTTTTATTGAATCTATTTATAATGAATGCTTTGATGTAGAGGTGGGTGGGGCCCACTAAATCCTCTCGGTGCATCGGTAGGTCTCATGAGACAAAAACAGTTTGGTGACAAACCCTTCGAGTTTGTTTCCAAAAATCAGAAGGGTTTCTACCCATAGAACTAAAACGTCTTTATGGTATTATGGTTTCATGTTTCAGATACATGACGTCCAGTTAATAAGCATTCTCTTTATTCATTATCAGTTATTATTATTATCCATGAGGTTTTCACTATGACAAAATATGTGGATGCAGTTTCATTCTCAGTTTATTAATGGCATTAGTTGTTCATTTATTCACTATGCCATATTGATTATGTCAGATTGACTGTGATTCACTTATTATTGTACTCATGCTTTCGCTATTTGTAACCCTTATCGAGCATTTGAGATCACCCCATTCATTGTTTACTTTCAACAAGTGACAAGAAGGAGATCATTTATTGATTTCTTGTGGATGTAGTTTGTAGTTTTCATTATGTATTGTATCTTGTAACCTTATCCAATGTAATTTGTTTTAAATCTATTTGTCTAGTTTTTTCAAGAATACTAAACTAATCATTCCTTCGGGATTTTCATTCATTCTAACCATGCCAATATCACAAGTAACGCACCGGCTCCTGACTAGAGGGGTCGGGGTGTTACATAAGCTCTAAAGTGAAATGAATGAAAGTCATGAATAGTGTAATTACGTGACTTCTCCTGGAAAAAGTGTGTCAATGCTCCAACAGCTCAAGGTTGGTCCATGAGTATATCAAGTAAGTATAAAAAATGCACCATGTTCCTTTTTTTCTATTTATTTATTTTTTGAAAATCATGTTTAGCTAAGATCTCACATCCATACTTTAACCACATATGATACATCATAGGATTTATCAGTCTGATAATGGTGATTTTTGACATTCCTAATACATAACCAAAAATCTTTTTCTTTTTCTTCATATATTTTTTTATATTTATTTTTACAAGGGAATAGGGTAGGCATAGAAAATTCTAAATGTAATCATGGACCACATTATGGGAAACTGGTGGAAGTGTCACAATACATCTCCTCAACAAAAACATCTTGTGTCCATCAGTAATGAAAATTCCCCCACATTTATTCAAAGGATGATCATGCATAATACCAAGATCAGGGTAGGAAGAGATAATCATCTTGAAACAGATTCATCCTAATAAGGTTATTCATGGCTACTATTGCTAAAGAAGTAAATATGTACAAGTGAGTCTTAGGAAAAAGTGACTCACAAAAATTTCCTCAATCATTTTAAAAGTGTATTTGTTCGATCATAGACTCAATAAGATCTCAATGTAAGTTCTAATAGGTTTATATATCCAAAGTATCTCTCAAGAAATGCGCTGAGAAATAATATGATAGCATAAGTCTAGAATCCTCTTAGGAATGAGAGTATATAAAAATAAATGGAAATCACTCAGGGTATAAAATCCAGTAATAAGATAATCAAAAAGCAATTACAAGAATCTTGAAATTGAATTAAATCACTCAACTCAACAATCATGCTAAAAATTATAAATAGGAATAAAACATGGATTTCAACAATTTTCAACCTAACTTTATCTTTTATTTAAATGGATGCGGTGATATTTCTAGTTTAAAGCATGCATTCAATTAAAAATGTCTCCTATATAAGTGAAAACATGAAATAATTCAAGTGTATCAACAGTAAAGCTCAAGAAAGACTCCCCCACACTTAAAACGAGACAGTGTTCACAGTCTTCTGGAAGGCATCATGAGAGATATAACACATAATGCATCAAAAAAGATGAAATGGAAATTTGATTTGAAATTAGGGAAGCGAGTGCTCCCTATAGTGAATGTCATGCCTTGAGGAAACTTGGTGGATAATGAGTGGAGTTTGTGTGACCTGCAAAATTTGTAAGAAATAAAAAACTTTCACTATATAAAACATTAGTCTAGGGAGTTAAAACAAGTTGGAAGTAGAAAAATGGAAGGTACAAACAATAAAAACTAGGAAAATCAACTCAGATAAACACATAAATGTGAGGATAGTGAAGTTCAGGGATGAACTACGAACAAGAATGCTAGAAAAAAGAAAGAAAAAAGATCTTAAGCACCCAACTACAAAGAAAGAAAACCAAAATATGATTTTCCTCCCATAAAGTTATAATAACAAATTTTTCAGCCAAACGAATAAATTAATGTATCAGTCAATGTCGTCTATTTGCTCAGCAGTCCGCTTCCTCCTATAAAAACTGGTGGTTATGTCATCAATCTCCCCGGGACGTTTGGTGGGATTAACCACCTCAGGAGCATACCGAACATGAATATCGTATGAGAGATCTAGTGAAGGATCGAAGATAGTGGAGAGACAAGCGTGTCAATGACCATAGAGTAGGAAAGAGATCTAGACATGGATAAAGTAATATAGTAATAAAATGAAAATAATCCAACCATAAGTATAGCCAAAATATGTATCCCATGTATATATAGAAGTAGTGATACATCAGTGTAAAAGGAATATAAGTAGCAGAAAAAATGGACACCCAATTTGAGTACAAAAAAGGGGGAGGGGACCAAGATGGAACTATGTGGTACACTCAAAGTCATCGAGATCCACATCAGGTGTCCCCTACCAAACAGTGGGTGCCTGCAGTTATCTCGCCCTATCATGTCATGATCCACCTTCTCCAAGATGAGGGAAAAGAAGACAAGATGCCCTTCCCTTCCTTCTTCAAGGTGAAGGAGAGATAATGACCCCAAAGTCCTGCCTTTAGTAGGCCCCAGAGTGGAGACTGGCACCAATGGTATAGAATCTCACATAAATGGAAGGTATTACCCTTTTTATAGAATAAGATCAGAAGATAAGATGATAAATCCCAAACAACACCAAGGACTAAATATAAAATTAAAGCCCAAAATCCATTCCCATATGCATGTTCAAAATAAAATGATACAAGGTACAAGATAAACTCTGAAGGGAAGTACCAAAAGAAAAGAAAATCAACAACGTCGACTGTCCCGACTCCCGAGCAAGTAAGGTCCGACACGGTCTCAAAGTCCTCCTGGAAACCTGAAAGCAATTTTATATACGTAGGGTGAGTATACATGCATACTCAGTAGGGAAACCAAAAGCTCTCATGCACAAGTGGGGAGACATTCTAATGTCCCATGAGAAAAATAGAGGTAACCAAAATACTTGGCTAGGAAAACTATCCACCCAGCTTCACCATGGAACACTCCCCAAATAACGCAATCCAAGTAAAGTAATAGTAATAGAACATCAATATTTAGGTACCCCTCACCACTTTACCACTGGTTATTTAGAACATCCTATGCATCAGACCTTCCCAACAGATCTCACTACAGTCCCACTACCTCCCCAACAACAACCCCATGGGCCATCCCAACCGCACGTCTATCTTGCCCGCAAACACTTGGGTCACCACAACCACACATAACCACACCCACAGACACCTGATCCACAACAACCACCTCCATTCCTGAAGACACCTGGGTCAGAATGACCAATGCCATGCCCGAAGACACTTGAGTCTCATCTCGAAGACATTTGGGAAACAAACCTACCCGTACACACCTGGGCCAACCACCACAACACACCCTACCCAAAGGGTCTTAGGCCATAATGAACCTTATGCCATCACAGACTAACCGAAGAGTCTTGGGATATATGGGAGATATAGAAGAAAGGATCTAATAAACAGCCACTTATAGGAATGTTGGAAGAAACACCCTCCCCCATGAAATGGGGGTGTTCGACCTGAAGTGATCAAAATGGGTGGGGTGCGTATAAGAAACATAAGAACTAAAATTTATACATATAGGTAATCAAGCACTAATCCCAACCAAATGGTAACGAAACCAACAACAAGTCCGTACACAACCACTCTTGCTGTTATTACTACATGAACAAGTATACAACAGCCAAACCAGAGCACAACCCATTTCTGGAAAACAGTTCCCCATTGTACTCGTTCTTGTTATATTGTTCAAGTGATTCCATTTAAATATTCATTCACTACCAGGAAACTAACAGGCATAACCACAAGCCAAACAATAATAGGAAGAAAACAGCCAAGAAAGCGTTTAAGCATTCACTCCCGGTTCGCTCGTAAGTAAAAACATCAAAAAGGATCTATGAGATCCCTCGAAGTACTAGAACCAAACCAAGCCCCAACATACTAGGTTTAGAAAATTTTACCACCGGCTCTACATGACCTCCAATTCAAAAACCAATAACCTCTCAACCAGAGGTTCCATTACCCTCTATGTCACCCCACAAGACATCAAACAGAACCACCATGCATATCACCATAACAAAGCTAGGGAGTTTTCTGATTTAGACAACACCATTCATTAAGTTCCTTCTTTCTATCTAGTTAATCGGGGTGATCACACAAGTGTTCTTATTCATCATGCATCCATTTAATCAACCAAGTTTACGTGATTAACCAGTTTCCATGTTACAATCATTCAATCACAAGATTATTCAGAAAACAGGTCTTTATTAGTATGCAAGAAAGGACCACCAATGGCCATGATTTTTAGTAGACATGATATCATAAAATTAACAACATAAAAATTAAGGTAAAATATAAAAAAACATCGTCATCATTACCACCCCTTCCTTCTTTAAAAGTATGTTTATTATCTTTGTTAAAACTGGTTTCAACTAGGTCCTGAGGTAACATCATCATACCCACCCCGCATGATGCACCGTAAAGAGAGACGAAGGAAAAAAATCCTACTTGGATGATCAAGGATCGAAGTTTTATCTTTGTGCCAAGAACTAGGAATGACACGACTTATAGGAAAAGAAAACTCCAAGGTTGAGCAGGAAGGGATCCAACACATGTGCATGATTTGTCTCCGGAGGAAATCTCGAGGCGCATTAAGAGAAATGAAAAGAAAGAAGGAAGAGAGGATCTCATCTTAAGAAGATGTTAGATCCTAAAATAAGGGAGAACATTTCAAAGTACTTAAAAGTCATATCATGGGTTGAACACACGGCTTGAAGGTTTCACACATTGTAATTAATTGAGATTTAATAATTCCACTTGGAAACGATGGAGATAGACCAGTGGATGACTGTGAGTTGATAGATTTCCTTTAAACGGAGAAAAACACGTAACAAGGTCGAAACTGGAAAACACGGGAGACAAGAAAATGTGGCAAAGGGCGTAACAATGATGAAAAGACCATAAGTTTTGGTAATTCAAGGGTATCTAAACTCTTAGGGGATTTAAAACATCTTTTACGAGCCTTAAATCGCTTTGAAAGGGGTATTAAAACAATTTTACTTCAAAAGAAGCGTTAGTGAAGTGAAACCAAAAAGTCCGGGAGAAGCTGGAAATGACTCACCGATGGGTGAGTCACTAACACCCTGACACTGTTGCCCTGGCACCAATGCCCATTAGTGACACTGATGTCTGATTGGTGCTACTGATGCTGATCGGTGCCACTGATGCTGATTGGTGCCACCGTTCGTTCAACCTAAAATTTTGAAAACTCCTCAATGAGTCACTGATGGTCCCCAGGATGCCTCCAACATCGGGATTTGGAAAAGTAATGGACCAGGAGGGTCCAATCCATTACATTAGATACCTCTCAAACTATTATCTCCTTTGAGAATTCAAGAGTAAAACCAAAGAAAATAGAGGGGTCCGAACAACCACCTCATAAGATACTTCTCAGGGACAAACCACCTTAGATTTGTTCAAAAGCTGGAATAAAACCTGAACATCCAGGGACATTCTTCCCACATCTATCTATTGAACAACTGCATAAACACTACTGCTCCTCTCCTTCAAGTGACCACATAACACAAAAGGTTACAACATCCAGAAACATGGGTTAGGAAGTTCCTTCCTCCTTATTAAGATACTATTTGATTTGGGTGACAATAACTCATTGGAACAGGTTCAATAAAATCCACATTAATACATCTTGATCAGGGATCAAGTTCTCCCCTCCCCATAGTCAGTACTTTTCACACAAAACTGGAAACATGGAAACAAATTCTAATACAATAAGTAGGGTCAAAAATTATATCATAAGCAAGGCACAAGGAAAACACAAGATCAAAACTCAGAATAGATCTGGGTACTGGGAATGCATCTGTGCCTTCCATTCCCAGTTACTCTCCTCGAGGACACCATGCCTCCACAACACACGAACCAAGGGAATGGTATGTCCATGAAACACCTTCTCCTTATGATCCTCAATTCTCACCGGTCACTCCACGAATATCACATCGTCCTCGATATTCAAATCTCCCCAGTCGAGGACATGGGATTCATTGTGTAGATATCGATGAAGCTGATATACATGATAAACGTTGTGGATTATCTCTAACCATGGTGGTAATGCTAGCTAATATTCCACCTCGCAGACTTGTCCCAACACCTCAAAGGGTTCGATGAACCTCGGAGGAAGCTAACTCCCCCTACCAAACATCCGTTGTCCACACCGAGTGGAGACCTTTAAGAACACGTGGTCCCTAACCTCGAAATACAAGGGTCTCCTCCTATGATCGACATACAACTTCTGCCGGTTCTGAGCCTCCTTCGTCCTCTCATGTACAAGTTGAACCTTCTCTATCGTGCTCTGCACCACCTCTGGGCCAAGAACACCTGCCTCCCCAACCTTTTTCCAGCACACAGGTGAACGACACAGTCTTTAGTACAAGGATTTAAATGGTGTCATTCCAATGAGAGAGTGATAGCTATTATTGTATGAAAAATATACTATAGGCAAGTGTTATTCCCATGATCCTCCGAAGTCCAAAACACATGCTCGCAGCATATCCTCCAATGTCTAGATGGTTCTCTTTGTCTGCCCATCCGTCTGAGGGTGGAAATAAGTGCTAAGGCATAGATGGGTGCCGAAATCATATTGTAATCAATTCTAGACTCATTAAGTAAAGTGTGTATCCTAATCCGAAATGATGGTTCTGGGAACTCTGTGCAACTGCACAACTTCACCCACGTACTTCTGTGCTAAGTCATCCACTGTGCTCGACTCCTTAATCGCTAAAAAGTGAGATGATTTCGTCAAACGGTCCACCACTATCTAGATGGAATCACATACTCCCTCAGCCCTGGGTAGTCCTGTGACGAAATCCATCGAGACATCATCCCACTTCTACTTGGGAACATTTAAGGGTTGCAACAGACCGCTGAGAACACAGTGTTCAGCCTTCACCTACTGACACACGGGGCACTTTGACACTAACTCTGCCACTATCTGCTTCACTCCGGGCCACCAAAACTGAGCTCTCAAGCCCCGATACATCTTGGAGACTCCTGGGTGTACCACCAGGGGTGAGTTATGGAACTCACCAAGAACTCCCTTGTGCATCGCTATCAGGATGAACAACTTCCCATGGAACAACAACTGATTCTGACTATCCTCGGACCATCCTTCCAGAGCATCACCCTGGATAACACAATCAAACATCACTTCAGTCTTTGAGTCTCCCCACTAAGACTTATCCACCTACCGTACCAAGGAAGACTGCACTGTCATTTTAAACAGACAGCCTCTACCATCCTCCACTCTCACGCCTAGATGTAAAGCAGCCAACTCCCCCATTGGATTCAAAGCATCTACTGACTGCCGAACTACATCCTTCTATGACTTCCTTCTCAAGGCATCGGCCACCAAGTTCCACTTTCCTGAGGTTTAAGAGATCTCAAATTCGTAGTCCTGGAGAAACTTTATCCACCTTCACTACCGCCAGTTCAGGTTTCGCTGGGAGGAGACATACCTTAGGCTCTTGTGATATGTGAAGACTATGAAGCGTTCACTGATGAGGTAATGCCGCCACAACTTCAGTGCGAACACCACCACTACAAGATCTTGGTTGTGGGTGGCATATTTACGTTCGTGAGGATGTAACTTCCTAGAACCATAAGAGATCACTCCCTGCTGCTGCATCGGCTCACACCCCAATCCTAGACCGAAAGCATCACAGAACACTTAAAACGTTACCCTTCCTTTGGAAACCTCAGCACTTGGGCACTAATCATATTCCCTTTTAGATAACTGAAAGCTGTCTGGCACTGCTCACTCCATACAAAAGCTTGGCCTTTTCTGGTCAAGGCTATCAAAGGTGATGAAACTCTAGAAAATTCGGGTACAAACGTTCGATAGTAACTTTCCAATCCAAGGAAACTACAAACCTCTTCCACATTCCTGGGTACTTCCCAAGAAACAACTGTGTCGACCTTCGACGGGTCCACTTTTATTCCTTGCTGGTACACCATGTGTCTAATGAAGTGCACCTCTCGTGTCTAGAACTTGCACTTGGATAACTTCCCGTAGAGATGGTGGTGTCAGAGGACCTCCAAAAGTGTCCTAGATGCTTGTCATGATCCTCCTATGACCTTGAGTAGATCAGGATATTGTTGGTGAACATGACCATGAACCGGTCCAGATACTCATGGAAAACAGAGTTCATGAGCCCCATGAACACAGCTGGTGCATTTGTAACGTTGAACAGTATGACCATGAAATCAAAGTTACCACACCTGTATCTGAAAGCAGTCATCCGGATGCCACCCTCCTTCACCCTCAACTGGTGATATCCAGACCGTAGGTCGATCTTAAAGAAACAACATGCTCCCTTCAGTTGGTCAAAAAGTTCATCAATCCTCAGGAGGGGGTAACGGTTCTTGACCATCACCTGATTCAATCTTCGGTTGTCTATGAACAGCCTGAGACCACCGTCTGCCTTCTTTAAAAACAAGACTGGAGCACCCAATGGAGACAAACTTGGTCAGGTAAAACCCTTCTTCATTAAGTCAGCAACCTGAATCCTCAACTCCCGCAACTCAGAAGGTGCCATCTGATAGGGAGCCATCGAAATCAGATGGGCACAGGGTTGTAAGTCTATCCCAAACTCAACATCACATCGAGGGGGTAGAGTTACAACCTCTTCAGGGAAGACGTTCAGGAATTCACTGACAATCCCTCGAACATCTACCATCCCGGAGTCTGCCGATTCCACTGACATATCAAATAACAAGGAAAAGGGGGCTCTACACGCCGGTTTCCCTCCTGGAAACCCCGCTCACCAACAAAAGTTTCACGTTAGCCACCCATATTTGAGAATACAAACCTTCTCCAGAAGTAGTCTATAATAGTGTGCATGGAAAACAGCTAGTTGATCCTGCCTGAAAACACCCGAGCCACCACAACCACACATAACCATGACTACAGACAGTTGGGCCACAACAACCACTGCCACACCTGAAGACACCTAATCCAAAACAACCACTACCATGCCCGAAGACACCTGAGTCTCATCGCAAAGACATTTGGGAAAAAAATCTGCTCGTACACACCTGATCCAGCCACAACAACACACCCTGCCCGAAGGGTCTTGGGATATAATGAATCTTAGTCCATCACAACCTACCCAAAAAGTCTTGGTCTACATGGGAGAGGGAGCAGAAATGAGCTAATAACCATCCACTCATAGGAATGTTGGAAAAAACAACCTCCCCCATGAAATGGGGGTGTTCGGCATGAAGTGATCAACATGGGTGGGGTGCGTATAAGAAACATAAGAACTAAATTTTATACATATAGGTAATCAAGCACTCATCCCAACCTAAGGGTCACAAAACCAACAACCATCCCATACACAACCAATCTTGCTGCTATCCCTACATGCACAATTATACAACAACCACAACCACTCTTGATTTTATCCTTACATGCACAAGTATACAACAACCACAACCAAAGAGCAAACCATTTCTGGAAAATAGTTCCCCATTGTACTCGTTCTTGGTATCTTGTTCAAGTGATTCCATTTAAATATTCCTTCACTACCAGGCAACTAATAGGAATAACCACAAGCCAAAACAACAAATGGAATAAAAACAGCCAAGCAAGCATTTAAGAATTCACTCTCAGTTCCCTCGTAAGTAACAACATCAAAAGGGATTCTTGAGATCCCTAGAAGTACTGGAACCAAACCAAGACCCAACATATAGGGTCCAGAACATTTACCACCATCTCTACACGCCCTTAAATTCACAAATGAACAACCTATCAACTAGATGTTCTATTCCCCTATATGTCACCCCACAAGGAATCAAACAGAAACACCATGCATATCACCAAAACAAAGCAAGGGAGTTTTCAGATTTAACCAACACCATTCATTAAGTTTATTCTTTCCATATGGCTAATCGGGGTGATCACACAAGGGTTATTATTCATCGGAAATCCATTTAATCAACCAAGTTTACGTGATTAACCAATTTCCATGTTACAGTCATTCAATCACAAGATTATCTAGAAAACAGGGCTTTATTAGTGCACAAGAAAGGACCACCAACGACCAATATTTTTAGTGGACATGAGATCATACAATTAAAAACATAAAAACAAAGGTAAAAGATACAATAACATCATCAAGTTTACTACCCCTTCATTCTTTAAAAGTCCATTTATTATATTCGTTAAAACGGGTTTCAACTATGTCCCTAGGGAACATAATCATACCCACCCTGAATGATGCACAGTAAAGAGAAATGAAGGAAAAAAACTTACTTGGATGATCAAGGATCAAGGTTTTATCTTTGCACCAAGAATTGGGGATGACATGACTTGCATGAAAAGAAAACTCCAAGGTTAAGCAGGAAGGGCTCTAGCATGGGCACACGATTTGTCTTCAGTGGAAGTCTCGAGGCACACAAAGAGAAACAAAAAGGAAGAAGGAAGAGAGGATCTCATCTTAAGAAGAGGAAATATCCTAAAATTAGGGATACCATTTCGAAGTACTTAAAAAAGTCAGATCATGGCTTGACCACGCGGTTCAGAGGCTTCACAGGTTGGAATTAATTGAGATTTAATAATTCCCCTTGGAAATGGTGGAGATAGATCAGCGGATGACTGTGAGTTGATAGATTTCCTTTAAACAGAGAAAAACACGTAACATGGGCGAAACTGGAAAACACGAGAGGCTGGAAAACATAGAAAAGGGTGTGAAACTGATGAAAAGGCTACATGTTTTGGTAATTCAATGGTCACCCAAATCTTGGTGGATTTTAAACATCTTTTTACAGGCCTTCAATCACCTTGAAATGGGTATTAAAACAATTTTACATCAAAAGAGGTGTTACTGGAGGGAAATAGAAAATTTAAGAGAGGATGGAAATGACTCACCGATGGGTGTGCCACCGATGCCCATCGGTGCCCTTGATGCTGATCGGTGTCACCGTTCGTTCAACCAAAAATTTCGCAAACTCCTTAATGAGTCACCGATGGTCCTCAGGATACCTCCAGCTTCAGGATTTAGAAAAGTAATGGACTAGGAGGGTCCATACCATTACATATCGATATCAGCAATGGTGGAAGGGGTTGAGGGATCGACCACTGTAGTGGGTGTCGTGGTGCTTTCAGCTGGCTTAGTCGAGGAACAAGGAGATGAGGTGTTGATCCGTACAGTGGTCGTGTATCTGGCAGCTGGATCTATGAAGGGTACCTTGGATGGGGATGGAATGGTGGGACCCTTACCCATGTGGGCCTACTCTCCTAAAAAATAATGTTTGGAAGTGGGATCTGTGAGCTCAGGTGGTAGGTCGATCGAGGTAGAGGGTGGGGTGTGGATGAATGATGGAGTGGAGTCTGCATATGGTGATGGGTGGGTAGATTCAGAGGCTGATGGTGGAGTGAGGATGGTGAAATAAGATAGTGCACTGAATGGAATGCCTAAATAAAGGCAGATCTTGTGTTGGTTATCCATAAGAAACTGTATAGTAAGCCATAAGTCATATGGAGGAGATGGAGAGGCATGTGCAGATGTGGCAGGGCCTGTGGTGGCAGCGGTGGAGGTGGTAAAAATAGGGACATGGGGCGGTGATGGATGTGGTGTTAGGGGTAGTGGTAAAAGGGGTGGAATCTGTGGTGGGGGTGGGGGTAGTGGTAGTAGTGGTGGTAGAAGGGACATGAGGAGGGGAGGGAGGGTTAACTGCATGTTGAGTCGGTGCCTCATCAACATCCTCAAAATATATCGGTTCCCACGGATAGATGTTGTTGTCCTTCATGAGTAGCCTTATATTGTGGAGCATATGTAGGATGATTCTCTTCATAGTTTCGATGGAGGTGTGGGGATGGGTGGCATCAAAGGAACCAAGATGACTGACTAGATGAGTAATGAATGATCCCTCTAAAAGCATACCTCGAGTTCTCCTCACCTGGGTCAAGAAGAGAAACCCCAACTTCTTGTCCATGTTGTCCCCCATGGCTGAGGCAAGCATAATCACCTCGATCTGGCTCACGCTCCTGTGAGCATCATCGTGGGCCATCCATGCATGAGCTAAGGCCCTATGCTGGATTCACATGACAACACCTCATAAGGCAGTCCTCTTCATTGTGTGAGGATCATTGATGCTCTGAGGGTCTCTGGCTATCCTCACCCATAGTTGTGCAACATCGACTTTATTAGGATCGAATTGTAATGTTGAGAAGATAGGGGAGTCGAACACTCGGCGGAGTAGGTGCCAAGGGAAACAAAAAAATCACCCAGGCTGATCTCCCAAGGACTACCTCTGAGTTGGAAATGAACAGAGTTAATGGTCAGCTCAATGGTGGCCATGAACTCTAGGAAGATCTCCCTGAAAGTCTCGTCTTGCACTTGGGTAATTAGGATCAGGTGTAGTCGACCGATGAGGTCAAGGACCTCCTGATGAATGTGGATGTGCTCGAGTACCATGAGGTACAACATCTTGTTGGTCCACATCAGCTTGTCCTAGAGATAGACCAACCAAATCTCATGTTGAGGGTCATAAAAATGGAGGTAGGGATGAAGGTGTGGACGAGCAGGGCCCTGTGACCTGCCTGAGGATGACCATGAGTCTCCAGAAGTGGAAATAGATGTAGAGGTGGAATCAGAGGTCGAGGAAGATGAATATGTGGGTGGAGGAGAAGGTGTGTCCTTCCACCTGCTTGGGTGGAAGAGGTGTGTCATCACGCTCGGGTGCGAATTTGGTAAGTGGGGTGAGAACAGTCTTCATTCGATCCATGGAGGAGTGAAAACGTAGACCAGGGAAGGAAATGGGGAGGAGCAGAGGGAGTGGTGAGGCATGATGATGAAGGGAGGAGGAGGAGAGGGTTTTTAGGTGGTGGTAGGGGAGTGAGTTTGGAAGGGGAGGGGTCGCACGCATGGAAGGAAACAGGGAGGGGGGTGGACCGTGGACCTAGGGTTCATGAAATTTAAAACCCCCCCAAATATTACAAGTCGTGTATGATATACATGACATGTAACACTTGTTTTTTAAATTTTTTTGGGTGTAAAATTTACAGGTTGTGTATTTTCTACACAATGTGTATTTGGCTATTTGTGCTCCCTTTTGAGTGGAGTCATCTTAACAAGCCTTTAATAGCCCTAAAATTTCCTAAATACTAAACTATCCCACTCTAGCCTATTGAACCTACCCTGGGTTGTCTCCTAGTCAACGCTTTTTTTATTTTCTAGAGTTAGACATGTTTCAATGTAGAAGATATCAAATGTGAGGAGACTCCCTTTTTAGAACAATTCTTGAAAACAGAGGAAAAAAATGGTGGTATGGTATTCTTTGTAAGAGGTGCAATGTAATTTGTGTTCTTGTACGAGGTACAATGTAATTTGGTTGTGACTCCAGTCTAGGGAGTTGGTATCATTCAACCTTCAAGGTGACCCATGAGAGAGGCCGAACAAGGTTCCTAGTGATTTTGGTTGTGTGTGGCACATGTAGATGTTTTGGACCTTGTTATTGGGACTCATATTGTTTTATGGTGTGGGTTTTTCCTAAAGGGATAATTGGGAAGGTTGGTGGTTGGTGGTGCTACTCGAGTTTTGGTTACGCGATGATAGTTTTGGAAAAATCAAGGGTGACCTCGTGGGAGGTTAGCCTAGTGGTGCAGGTACCTCAGAATATGAAGCACGGGAGATGCTTTAGAGGTGGTGTCAATGCATACTAAGTACCCCAAGTTTTATTGAATGGTATAGTTGTGTCTGGTTCTTTCATAAGAGCACCCTAGTGTTTGTGATAAGAGGTAAGGTTTGTTTTGAAGGGTTGTATCACATGGATTCTTGACTCACCTGTTTGGATGATGATTAATGGAGGACTCGAAGTAGTATTGAGTTGAAGAGACAAAGGTGACTGAAGGGTGATTATATTCTTTCACTCGATGATGATAGTCGAGGTGAGGGTGGTCACGTGTCTGAACATGTTTTTAGGAATGGTTTTGGTTGTTGGGTGAGGTGCAGAGGCCGCCTCAGGGCTGATGAGGTGGACTAACTAAGATACATGGTTAGGTAAGTATATAGGAGATGAGCTACACATAGATAAATGTTGATTTGTGAGAGACCATTGGATTGATTGGTGTGGTAGACCATTGTGTTTCAGTTGTTAGCTTTCAGGGACACAATGGAAGAATTTTAATGGTTTGGTGGAAGTAGTGCCATATGGAATGTTGGTTCAAAACTGCTTGGTGATTTGGTTTTGGAGTGATGGTTAAACTTGGTTGGCAACCACACCTGAGTGGTGGTGGTTAAGTGTTGATGAGTTGCATTCGATAGGGGATCCTGAGATCCTTGGTAGGTCATGGTGTCCCATTGTTCCATATCAAAAATGGATAAGTGGGTGGTGGTTTTATTCGACAACTTCTTAGCGTACCTATATAGTGACGATCTTGCCCAATATCTTGATATCGTCCCAGGCATGTTGAGAATATTTGGATTTACTCCAAGAGGCTTGAATGTTTTTGGTTGAATGAGGCACATCATGGAGTTTACGCTCATGGAAACTGTGTATTTGGAGTTTGATGATGGAATGTTCACCACATATGGCTTTGGGTGAGGTCCTCAGGATGGACTGAGTGTCGATAAACGCCATGGGTGTCGTTCATGGAAGCCTAAAACGGAAACTGGATGACGTTTGTTTTCTTGTTTTGGAAAAAATCTAGATATCCATGTCTATGTTTTGGGGATTGTCTTGTGAATGGGTGTAAGAAATGATGGTTGGAATTCCTCTTGAGAGAAATGGTAATAACACTCCTAAGGTGGAGAGTGATAAGTCAGTCCTAGAAGTGGAGAGGAGAACATCGAGTTGGTGTAGTAGCCCCAGGATGCAGATGAGGAACCTGTAAGGTGCTTGTTAGGTCCCTCAGAGAGGCAATGTGGGACTTGTATGTGGTGACTAACGAGCCAAGTGTTGGATTCAGGCTCAGGGTGCTTCTATGTGAAGTTGTGATATCTGTGCTGAGGTCGTAGAAGGGTGTGGTTGGATATGACAACAAGTCATGGAAAGAGAAGTTGGATTTTATAACTCCAACAAAGATTGGGGTTAAACTCGGGTAATTTCTCCTTTTGTGGTTTTGAAACATCTCTATGTTTAGGGAACCCTGCCCATGTGAGTTGGTTTCATGCCAAGGGTAAAGCCGATGAAGGTTTGGAGGGAAACAATGTCGTGATAATAGAATTCTATCGGAATTCAAGGAATGACCTAAGTTGGGTGCGTGGGATGTTAATGATAGGCTTCATGTCAATAATCACCTTGGGAAGGTGAGAAAGGGGCAGAGTACCATCATTCGAAGGTGGGTGTTCTGGGGAAAGGCAGTCGGGGGTGGTCTAACCTGAGATGGTAAACTTGAATGGGTGTGGTAAGAGTGATCCACCTTCGGGTTGATGTTGTGGAGGAAAATGCCTTTTCAAAATAAAGTTGTACCTGAGGGAGGTCGTTTTGATATTAGTCCTCGAATGGATAGCGTAGGAATGTCCTCCCGAATATTTTTGACAGTGCGACTGGATGCCAAAGCAGGGTAATGCTCCTATGGATGTTGGGGTGTAGTTTTTTGGAAAATGCTAGGTGATAGGAAGGTTGAGTTGAGTTATGGTGGTCCTTTATCGATGGGGTAGGTACCAAGTAACTGAAAATGGAGAGAACCATACTGTATAAATGGTTGGTTGATGACGTGATCAAAGTTTCGGGTTAGAAGGACATGAGTGGTCACAGTTCGGGAGATTTGGCCCTAGTAGAGAGATTGCGAATGGGTTTAATTGGTCGAGTAATTGAGAGTTTTGGGTTGTGTTTTGATTGTACAGTTTTGGGGTGAAATCTCCAATAAATGTGGTTGGAAGGATTGTGTGTTTTCCTTCAGGTGATACCGGGTTTGGTCACCGTTAGAGTTCGGAGAACAGGAAAATGACGCCAAGTCATTTGGGTCATGAGTTGTACATAGGGTTGGGACGATGAGGTGCCAATTGGTTCCTCCATGATGATGTGATGTTTTGTGAGAAGGTTCCATGTGCAGTGAGTCAGGAACTATTGTCTAAGTTTTCTCTGTGAAGTTCTAGTGGTTGGGTATGGTTGAAGTAGATGCATCCTTGAGGAGTTTTCTGGTTCGTGTTGTAGGTTGTGGTGAGGAAGTCTTGAGGGGAAAGTTTGTGCCCTTGATCCGTGTTTGGTGGCCTTGTGATGTGCAACCAGAAACTTAGAAATTGGGAATGGATAGGCAAGACTTGTGTCTTGATCTCTTGTTACAGAAGTTTGGTGATGTTCGGAAGAGAAGCTCAAGGGTGATTCATTATAAGGTGGGGGGGTTATAAGATCTTGGTTCCTCCATAAGGTATGTCCTTGTTTATGTTTCAGTTTAAGTCCCTTATTTTGAGCTAAATAAGTGTTTCCCAAGTTCATGTGAAGACTCGGTGGTGTTCCATGAGTCCGGGACATGAAACTGGATGAAAAAAGAGTTTCTGGGAATGTTGTGCAGTTTGCGCACGGTTAGTGAAAACCGTGTGGAGCATCCCAGGTAATCGTGCAGCCATGGACAGAGGCTTATGCACGATTGGAAAATGGTTAAGCAAACTGTGCAGAATCCCCAGGAAACCATGTGAAGGGGGTGTTTTTCGAACAGTGGATCCCGCATGATTTTCACACAGTTTGGAAAACCGTGCGGGTAAACTGTGGGGCCCATAAAAGTTGGAAAATTTACAAAATTGCCACTCCGGGATTTTAAACCACAACATGGGTTTCTCCTCTATTTCATCCCCTAAAACCCTAGTGACGAACTTGGATGACCTAAGCTTCTAAGAGGTTATTATAATTTGATTTTAGGCTGTTTGGAGTGTCGTTGGTTGTAGATCGAGGCCCCGGGTAAGTCTAATCTCCTCCCTGCTTCCTCCTTTCGATTAGGGTTTTCATCTTTCTCCCATCTCCTTCTGAAGCTCTAAAATCCTCTTTTTCTGGTGGGATCTAGATTGGGGCTTCAAGGGGTGTTTTGAATCCGGATCGAAGGTTAAGATTAAGAGGTTGTTCATCATCAGATTTGAGGTAGGTGTTCTACAAGTATTATCTCATAGTTTTATTTTGGATTTGTGCATGGAATCTTGTGTTATTCTTTTCCCTAATTGTGTTCTTGGTTCCATTGGAGTTTTTGATAAAATGGGAGTCTAAGTGACTAATTAAAACCCTCATGTTCCATGTGGGATGCTTAGAGGATGACTTGATCATTTCAGGACACTCGTATGGTGCGCCAGCAATCCCAGACCTAGAGAGTGGTAGGCTTAAGTGTAGGATTGGTGAGTAAAGTGTGAAGCTCATGTAGAACATGATTAAATGGTTTATTAAGTTGTAAATGTAATGATAATATATATGCCTATGGTGATAAGGCGTAAGGGGTTGTTTGGCATGACATGAAAATGGGCAAATTGGGTCGAATGGGATTATATCAATTATTTAACTAAATTTGGTTAGAAATTCCTAAGAGGGTTACTGCATATTAAATGAACTTATAATGGGATAATGAAATGGGAAATGGGGAATATGATAATGGGATGTAATAAGGAAATGGATGAATATGTTTAATGGGTTAATACATGGGAAGTTGTGGTACACCTAATGGGTTGAATGTAATAAAGTAGTTATGTTATGAGATATGAGAAATGTACATGAAATGATAAATGGGATAAATGGGTTAATGTATGTCCATTGGTGAATATTGAATAAGGCATAGTGGTTTTTGAATAAACTTAAAGGGTTAAGGCACAAGAATGAGAATTTGGCTAAGTGGATGTGAATTGTAAATGGTATATTTATTAATGGGTCATGGAATAGTATTAATTCCCATGTTATTTGTTATGTATTGTGACTTCCAATGGCATTATTTATTTTTGGTTGTGTTATGGTATGGTTGTGGTGATTGGATAAATAAGAATGTGCACATGTCTTGGTAGAGTGGGGTATTGACTTGAGGCTCTACGCCCACAGGTCGAGTTAGACTGAGCCTCTAAAATCCACCCCATAAATGTAGAGGTTAGGGAAGGGAACGAAGGATTTATTCCCCTAATGGTTTCTTTCCACCCAGATTGAGTCTTCGACGTCAGGATAATGTGTTGATGTGATATGTATATCCCTAGTGAGATAAGTACTTGATTTATTTTCCCGTATTCATAATTATTGATTACCTTAGACCCATATAGAAATTATGTATATGCCTAACTCAAAGAACATGTGTTGAAATGGATTATGTGGTAAAAATGGTATAAGAAATGGAATTGGGATAAATTCTAGTCATGAATTAAATGAACCCTGTTAACTAATAGAACTTGAAGTGTCCCTTTTTTACTTACCATTTATTTTCTACTTGCATGCACTATCTATTAGACTAGATATTTTTTAGACATCGTTGGTGGTGGCCTACTGAGTTTTGTACTCACACCCTGCTCAGGTCATCGTTGGGTACCTGAGCAGATTTATTGGTTGCAGGTCAAGACAAGGGAAAAGGCCCTACTCTAGCATGTTGAGTTGGGTTTGGGATATACATGGATAAGGATCTGGTCTTAGAGTCGAGACTAGTTTGTGGATTTGGTCGTTGTCTTATTTTGGGGTTTTATTCACTTGCACTACTAGTATGTCATGAAATTTTTAATGTTGAATTATGGTTTGTACCCAGTTGAGAGATGTTTGCCTTGTATGTTCCTTAGTTGTTTCATATTGTTTATGCTATTTATATCGTGTTCTATTATGGATTACTCCGATAAAGAGGGTATAGTCTCTCCATGTGACTCATTAGACCCTCACTGCTAGTTGGCGACCTCTAATGTATGGGGAGGCGCACTTGAGGTCATGTGATGACCCGACTCGTCGCTCCTAGGTTGGGGACGTTGCAACACTTGTTTTCCATGAATTGGAATGAGAAGTAGGTACAATGAAATAAGTTAAGAAAAAACAAGTCACATCCACCTATTGGTTGATCCAGCATTACAGGGTTGATGTGGCTTTGATATTTTTATTGACCGTGATAAATAAAAATATTTCACTCTTAAGGCCTTGTTTTGTATAATGAAACCCTTTTTGATGAAAATGTAAAAGGAATTCGAATAGTAAATTAAAACATTATTTGATTTTCAAATTGTATTTGGTATAGTTTGAAAAGGTGAGAGTTGATATGATTGAAATAAAGAATAAAAATAATAAATAAGGAAATGTCTACATTTTCTTATTTCTGTTTGGTATTGTGTTGTCATGATCCTGCAAATTTGGATGGGGCTCGTCGGTAGAAAATTGTGGCTCGCAAGGCATCGACGATGTAGTTGCAAGTCATAAATTGGTAGCTTGGTGTATGGTGTTGTTTTGTGGAATTCTAACATATTTGATCCTTAAAATACTTTTTTTATTCTTTCTTAATGATGTTAGGATATGATGTTTTTTTTCATATAAGACACAATACTACCAAACATCATAATATTTCAAGATGATGATGATGATTAATTATCTAAAAAAACATTTTAAAAACTTTCATTGAATGGAATCGACCAATTTTGACCCATGAGGGTTTGGGGTAATCTGTAAGAGGGGGAATTCATCAAGATAACCAACCATGATACCTTTTTAATTGGTATAGGTTATCCTTATTACTTGTTAGGCTTCTCCAGTCTATTAAGATTAGTATTGTGGTGACCATGGATTATATTGGGTGAGATGCATGGAAGCCCTTTTAATGGTAATGTGGGTGGAGCATTCACAGTTATTGATGATGAATTTATGATGTCCAACAATCTTTGGTGTTTGATGGGAGTTTTATTATCCTCATAGTATATAAGATTATGTGAGCTAAATGTGATTGATTTTCATATTATTTTTGATAGTGGATCCAATAATGTGTGTTAAGAGTCATTTATGGTCGTAGATAGTCACTGTTGCATGGTTCATTGTGTGATTCTGAAACTGGTGGCATGCTCTATGTGGCAAGTTAGGGGATGTCACACCCCGATCTTGTTTTTATTGATTATATTGTTTATATATTTTTGGTTGATCTTTCCCTTGAATTTTGGGTCAAATCGGATCTAAATTTTTACATTTTGGAATTTCAACACAGGCGCACAATAGCCTCATGATTGTGTGTAACTATGCTAAGGCCTCTAATTTTTAGTGTAGTCATTTTACAAGGTTTATGCACAAATTTCCAATGCATGTGGTCAAAATTTTCATGCGCTTAGGCACAAAGTTTGACAAGTTGTGCACACTGTCTGGTTTCATTAAATGTGGTAGATTATCTTTATGCCCCTCTTTGGGTTTTACCCCAGATCACACCTCTCCTGTCATTTGGATTGTGCGGATCTGCAAGGAACTCTCCTTCGTTCCCCTCCCCCCATGAAGCTTCTCCCATGGATTTCTTCCCATTTTATGGTCTATTCTTCAATGAATGTCCCTCTAAATCATCTCCTTTCTTATTTCCTTCCAATTCCATTTTTTTCTTTCCCTAGCATGGTCCCAGGGACATAAGGTTTCATGTGGTTCACCTTTAATGGGGCGTTTTTAGTGGTTTCAAGGTTCCTCATTCTTATATTCGCCACTTTGTACTCTATTGTGGTGGTCTATCGCCACTTTCTGGTAGGTTTTCTCCATAGCATAGTTATCTAAATTGTTAAAACTTGGTTGTTTGTCCTTTAAATACCTATTTTAAATGTATAATGATTGTCTTATATATGTCTATGGACTTTCTAATAAGTAAACCTAGTTTTAACTTTGTTTCCATTTCATGAAAAAGAATATTTTAGAACATGTAGTTTGAATTGGTTTATCTGCGCACACCAAATGTTTGATATGGCCCTTATAAGTAAATTTTAAGATTTCAAATGATGTTTTGGATTTTGATACTTCCACACGTGTTGTTGAATTTGCATAGGTGTTGGTCAGATTAGAAATTTATAGTCCCAAACTACACTTATTATTACAGCGTAGTAAAGTAGAAGCGTAAGGTCGAACCCAGAGAGATCTCAAGTAACCATTTGAGAAAAACCCTTGGAAAGGATTCCTCATGTTTATTCTTCATGTTTGGTTTTTACTAAATCCGAGTAGTTTGGAGTTTAACACAGATTAATGGAAGTGTTTGGGGTCAATTTTAGAGGTATTAATAAAAGATAATTCTAGGATTAGTATGGGATAGTCTTTCGGCTTAGGCTGTGAAGCGGTGAAAATGTCACCAATTGATTTTGATCAAAAAAATTGGATCTACCTATGCTGAAACTATCTCATGGTTAGGTTATATCTAGCAACCTAGGTGCATTAGGTTTAGCTTATATGTAGAAAGTGTCACAGACTAATGGTCATAGTCCTACTCAACTCTAATTAGGTTACGTTTGTTCAATTACACTTCCCATGGTCAAAGTTATGAAAAATAATGTGATGAACAATTATTATTTACCTAATCACTAGCTATAGGGTTACCAAGGATTAATCTATAAATTAATTAGGCTCATAAACACCCCTACTCTTGACCCCTAACCCTAGGTGGATTAGTCGCACATAGCGGTGTTGATCAAAATCAAAGAAATACAAAACATTATACGCATAATCATGAAACAATTGAGAAAGAAGGAATCTAGGATTAAAATAATTGAGAATCAAGATCAAAAAATTAAAAGTAATCAAAAACTAAATGCACATGAAGAAACAATAAATAACAGTTCAAGAGTTGATGAAGGATGATGAGTGTTGATGAATCAGATGTCAAAAACAGAAATAGATTCACAGCGGATGAAGAACAGATGCAGATTAACCGACCACACAAAATGATTTAATAAAATGGGAAAAGGAATGAATTAAAACTACTTTGGAATGAAAGAATATAAAAATGAGAGAAAATGTGAGGAGAAAAAAGAAGTATGTGGAGCTCCCTTTACATGGAGGAGTGCCTAAAATATAAATAGGCCAAAAGTTATACGGTTTGTAGGTCATTCACATTGTGTACTAGCTTAAGTGGCTTCTGTCCCGACATCTGTATGTCGTGTATTTGAGATCAAAAATTCCCATCGGAAAATCGGTATGTATCTTTGATTGAGTTTTCTCTCAAACTTTTCACGTCGTGTAAACTCTGAACATTGTGTGTTGGATTCACTTTCAACAGGATTTTGATTTTGAAATTCTCATGTTGTGTAATGAATGTACATGTCGTGTATTGTCTCGCGTCATGTAAAATCTTCACAGGTTGGTTTGTAGCTCTATATACATGGTGTGAATGAGGAATACATGTCATGTATGATGTACATGATTTGTAAATCCTATTTTTTCCACTTCATCATTTCTTCCTTAAAGTCAAGAATTCCTTGGTGGCATATGTCCACTCTGCTGAAAATAACCTTGGTTTTGCTGTTGCAGCTACTAAACCGGACTCGGCTGATAGTTTTTCTACTTTTGGTATTGTTTGGGATGTTGGAATTGTTGACCTTGGTGATTGTAATTAACGTAACTACAATCTTAAAATTTGGGTTCCTCCAAACCTGTTATGAAATCTTGGTAAGAGTTCAGACCTTCACACATTTCACAGGATTGAATTTCTATAACGAAAGCAGGAGGGGGTGGTGGTGCAACAGGTAGCGAAAAAGGCTCTAACTTCTTTGTTAGGGATTCAACATGAGCTTTTAGGTGGGTAGTCTCTTCCACCCGATGCGCTCTCCGCTGGGGTGGTACTCTATCACTTTTCCATGGAATGACATTGTGGGAAACTTCATTAAGAATGGATTGGCCAACTTTTGGAATCTTGAGCATTTGTATGTCATCAACAGTTGTGTATACCATAGTATAGGTAGTAGGTTGTAGGAGTACCTCGTATAATGTTTTCAATTGAAGTCATACATCTAGTCCATGATGTGGGAACTTGTGGTTAGCTACTTAAATTTGTTCCATGTATCCCATGCTGATTCTCTGTCCATTTGGATGAAGTTTTGAATGTCATTCCAGAGCTTCCAAGTCCGTATCAGAGGGAAGTATGTGTCCATGAACTTCTTACCTAGTTCCTCCCAAGTCATGGTCGACTCGAGAGATTTAATTTTTAACAAATAAAACATTTGAAATTAAAGTTTTTCCAAGAAGAACAATATTACCTATATTGATAATCTCCCCTTTAACATTATCTCTGAAAGTAACTTTTTCTCCTTTAATTTTGATAATATTTTTGAAAAATTATTTGTTACCAGTCATATGCCTGGAACATACACTATCCATATACCAATTATTCTTATTGTTGGTATTATCTTTGTCTTCTTGAAAACAAAAACATTAGACTTTCAGCACCCAAACCTTCTTGGGTCTGGTAATGTCAGAAAAGAAAATTTTAAGAATCCACATTTGTTTTGAATAATAGGATTTGTGGAAACCTAGAGATTGAAATTTATTTAAAGAACATTTTTTCTTCCAATGTCCACTTCTTTGACTTTACAAAAAGGAGCACTTTTTTGGAACAAAGAGATTGTTACTGAAAACTGTTTTTTTATAAAAAAAAAACTGATATCAGAACTAATATAATGAGGATGAATTTGTCTATACATTTTATCAAAGTTATATTTATAGGTGGTAAATTTTGATAAAAGTTTCTTCAAAGAAGAAATTTCAGATTTTAGTTTTACAACTAAATTATTATCCTCTTCAGTAATAGTTTTGGAAATAAGTTTATCAGAACTAGTTTGTCAATAATTTTTTTTCAGAAATTACTTGTTCTAAATATTTTGAAAAAGTATAATTTTTAGAATTTTCCTTATAAATATCTTTATAAATATATTTTATTTCATTTTTCAAAACATTTATCCTTGAATTAGCTTTGTAAAGTTTTTTGCAACTTTACAATTTTTATTTTCTAAAAGTTTTTTAAAACGAGAAAACTTCTTCATAAGAAGGTAAAGTATTATCTTCACTAGATGAGGTACATTATTCATTAGATGATGCCGAATTTTCCTCATCAGGATAGTTTTCTCATAAAAACATATTTTTAAGGTTCTCAACAGTTTGTACCTTTTCCATTAGACATTTTTTTACTTGTGGTACTTTGGAAAAAAGACCATAGTTCCTCTGCATAAGAGTTCCAATGAGATCATCTAATGTAAGACAACTCACCTTTATTGTTTCATCGACAATAGTACTATTTGATTCTCATTCATTAGGCATGATGTCAATAATCTTATCAATAATTATTTCATCATCAAGACCTTTCTCACCAATAGCTTGTAAACTCTTTATGATAGTCATCAATCTTGAACTTCTTGGAAATATTATCTTAGTTCATTTTATTTTTAATTCTCTCTTGAATCTAATTTCAAAATCTCTCCCCTTTCATGTCTTTGTTTTTTTTCATGGCTATAATACCTTTACTCCAATTATGTTATCATTTTGGCAGAGCCTTATCCCTTTTCAAATTATTTTTTTAAAATTTCTCTAAAATCTTGAGTTTCTATTTTATCTTTTATTTTTAAATTATGATGATCTTCAAATTTTTTGTCTTCATGTCTTCTCTAAAATGATTTACTTCTTTCAATCTTGTTATATGATCTTTTTCTTTCATTCAGTGGGAGTTGTTTTAATGATATCCTCTCTCTCTCTTATCTAAGCACGCTCTTAATGATCTATCTTGAATATTTATTCTTAAAATAATGTTTTAAATTGTATATTTCTTTGAAATGATCTTTTTTAATTCTTTGAAAATTCCTTTCTAATTCCTTTATACTTTATTCAAAAATCCTTGTTTTCAAAAGTTTTTTTAGAAGGTGTTTTTGTCCATGTGTTGATATTATCTTGTCTTATCCACATGACTAATTATTATTATCCTATGGATTTTTGAGCTTAATAGTTTTATATCTTTATATTATGAAGCATGATAATTTGTATATTCTCATGCTTTAATATGCCTTACTTTTATTAAGGGGGGGTTAAATTTTGTTGTGTTTATTTTGTAAAGGTTGTTTTGAAATTTATTTCTTTTATCTTATCATATCTCTCTAACCCTCTTGCTTCGAAAGTACATTTTTGATATCCTCAAAGGGGGGGGGGGATTTTGATGGAGGTAAAAGATAAAAGAACATTGGTTTCAAATAATGTTTCATCAAGGGGGATAACTTTGTTTCAATGTTTCATAAAAGGGGAGACTTGGTTTCACATTTATTTGACAACTCATTCCTTTTTATCTTTTCCCCATTTTCATGATTTCTATATCAAGTGTTTTTATCATAAAGGGGGAGATTTTTGGATTCAAAAACATAATTATTTTAATGATAAAAATTGATCTATTTTGTTTCTAACTTGATTTAATACGTTTTAAGTGTATTTTGTGTGTTTTTAGTGTGTTAGTTTGGTAGGAAGACATCCAACTTAAAGATCGCTACAAACTTGGCTTAAATAACATCTTTCAAGGTTGTTGTAGTAGAGAAGAATTGGTTATCCAGTAGCATATGAAAGAACCAATAGTTCTCCAGAATGCTCATCGGCTATCTATCAGAGTCCTACCATGTATCCAGTGGGATCATGCAGTGTGCAGGTAGTTCCAGCAGCACCTCTGACTACCTAATGGAGGCTACCGGGTATCTGGTGGCACTGGGACTGCTAGTTCGAGGTGGCATTTATGGTGGTCAAAAAGTGTTTTTGTGTGTGTTTTAAATGTCATGGCTTGATTCATTTAACATCATACATCCTTAAAGGGTATGAAAGGAGGCTTAGAGAGGCTTCAAACATCATCATATTTGTAGTACACATCGAACTAAAGGATCTTTGATCTTCCATAGATTCATAATCTCTCAAGGGCATCAAAGTTCCATCGTCCTCTTCCTCATTCAAAGTAGAATCAAAGAGATCAAGCTTTCATCAACCAAGGATATTAAGGCACCTAACCAAGAATGGAATGTTCTTCAACAACTTCATCCAAAGCATCATTGACTGTCACAAACTAGCCCAAGTACCCTGGTAACCTGATAATCCAGCCGACCCTTACATGACTCGAAGGGCGTTCACAATCCTCACGGGTTGGTGACTAGCACCTGAAATCATAAAACAAACAAGTGGAAATGACTTTTTCCATAAGAATGCGGAAGTAAATGAAAAAATACAGTATGCATATCAAAGGGAAACTCCACTGGGAGTAAAGTACCAGAATACAACTAGGAACAAAAGTAAAAGTACTAAAACCCAAGTACTTAAAAGAGGAAAACAATCCCAAAGTCCCTAAGAACACACATCACCACGTTAAAATCTCAACATCTGGATCCACCTCCAAAATATCCCTTCCCTTTGCTCGAGCCTGGAAGGAGAAAGTCTACAAAAACCCGAAGGAAAAAGTAGGGTGTGAGCCTAATCCCAGTATGATACCACCAAAAATTCCAAAATAGATTCCAAATATAGATTATACAAAGAAAAGATTTCAATTTTTCAAAAAAAAAACAAGTTTGACAATTTATAGGCATATTTAAACAAAACATGATATACATTTTCAAAATGATGTAAAATACATTCAAAAAATAGGCTTTACTTTACAAGAGATAGAATATTTCTAAAATAATGGATTCTGTAAAACATTTATATAAAACAGTTTATATAAATTCAGTAAACATGTAAATTAGTTCAAACAAAATTGGAATACATTTATATCTCAAATATAAATAAACAAGTGAGCAACATGATCATCTGCTAAAAGGTACGATAGTATTAACCAGCTATAGGATTCCGCACTCTTTATGTGAACTCAGAAAAATGTGTGTACACACATCCCTATGACACTGACCAAAGGTGACTCATCACCAACCCACCGGGGATTTGACCCACCACATGTATGTTTTAGAATGTTGTAATAGCGTAGAGTGTATCCAAATAACTCACTAACAACCTAAGGCTTGCATGCGCTCTTACATGATGGGTGAAATATTATAAGACTACTTAAAATATGATCAATATCATTCTTCCATTTCAAAAATGCTCATTTCTTTACATTTAAAACCAAAATAGGTTTTATTAAAAAACATGTCTTTTTCACAAGATAAAACCATTGGGTTTCTATCGAATCATTTTAATCCATTTTCATGAGTCTGTAATCCATTCTAAACCAATTTAATCCTTTTCAAAATTAATTTTCACAATTAAATTCAACAATTTAATTGAAAACATTTCCATCGAAATCCACCATTTAAATTCAACAATTTAAATCGGTTAACTTTCCACAAACCCACCCCAATTCATTGGAATTGGGGGTTTTCAAAATTTCCATACCAAAACCATTTCAAATCATTTAATTTGTTGGAATTAGGTTTTATTCAAGAAATTGAATGAAAGTTTAATAATTTGAATTTAAATAAGTGATTTAAATAGATCAAGAAAAGTGATGGTAATCAATTTGGCTTATCGGGATGGAACCACCTACCTATTTCCTGAAGAACGAGACTCTCAATGACACCCACTAATGAGAATGAAGGTGAATGAGATCTTGAAACTCAAACTAGAAGAAAGATACAACACCACATGGCATGTATCCATCAATCCCTATATGATACATTGAAAACCCAAGAGGAGAGAAGGAGAGAAACTCAAAGAATGAGGGAGAACCCTTACCTAGGAATCGCATCGCAAGCGAAGCAACAATCCAAAGATGGTCCGATCAAACCAGAAGGTGGGGAACCTCTAAAAATTACTAGGAAGGGTCTGGGGTTGAGATACAAGGGGTTTGGAATGAAAAGGACCGAGCAGAACTTCCAATTGTGTGTTTTAAAACTTGACGTGGTCCGGGTCATGATGTGTACTCCAAAGTCACAACGTGTAGTCCATGCTAGATAAGTTATGCCAAAAAACCCATCGTGTTTTTATCATTTTTTCTAATAAATAGGATTCAAATGTATCAAATGATTTATAATCAAATTAGTCTAACAATCCATATTTATGGAGTCTTTGGATGCATTTATTGTTTATATTTCCATGGCGACAAATCCAAAGGGTGGTGAGATTAAAATCAACTATGACTTATTCTGAACATCACAGTGAGGATTATATATATCTAGAATATATAAACAGTTTACTATATCTCTAATGTCATAAAACATTTAATTCTTATATATAGAATAACTGTTGTTCTTTACAGAGAATGAAAATACCTTCTTATTCAAACAAAAACAAAAACAAAAATCAAATTCATGTTTATGGTGGGAATATAATTACAATTATCTATTTCTAAGATTAAGTAAAGTTAGATCATATTTATGGATTTTTAATGTATAAACTCTTACTCCATTACCGAAACACAAATCTACTTCAATCTTCATTAATTATCTTCTATTTATAGGTTCCGGGCGTAGTGGAAGCGTGGTTGGGATGGAACCCAACTTTGATTTTTACCGTGATCAATGATTATTTTGGGATCAATACGATGATGAGCGCCGGTCTCCATGGAATATAATAAAAGATTTATATAAAGAAGGAAGAGGCCTGAAACCTTTAGATAGGATCTTACACATCATGTTTATAATTAATTTAATTAATTTCATAAAGAAAATAATACATGGATCTTCAGTATTTTTTTCGTTGATCATCTGGAACCACTCTTCCAGATTATCTCGTTGCGCTTGTTAGGATCCAAACTAGAATACCTCTATTGGTGATCCACATGTGATCTGATTGCCTCTGATCGACACGGATCGTTCTCTGGGTGCTAGCGTGGTGAAGAAAGTGTCTTGTGTCGTTCGTTCTTGATTGCTTGTTCTTCGAACTTGAAGAACATCTCTCGTTCTTGAGAGTGGGAAGAAGAGGATTCAAGAGAGAAACTGTTTGGCTCAATAATTCTCAATTCACCAAGCTTGCGGTGTCATGTGGTATCTGGTACAATAGGTGTACTTGTCTATTTATATGCATGAAACTTCTGTTACAATATTTAATTGCATAACAAAAATATCTCATCAAGAAGGTTTCATAATAGTGTCATCGTCTTTTATGATTGATACGTCGTTCTTTGACTAACTGAAATAAAATCATTGTTACACCATGGCCATGGAATTTCATGTGATGGTTCTATTTCAATCAAAGGGTTGAGATATCAACTTCCATAAATGGAAGGGAAAAATCCTTCCTCGATTTATCCATTAATAACATGCTACTCATGACACACCCAACACACCCTACTTCCCACCAACTGTATACATGATAGTTTTCATCAGTAAATCAAAGCGTGTGAGTTGTGGCACATATTAATGATAATCTTAAAGTATAAGGATCATTACACACACTCAGAGATAGAAATATATGATGACACCAAAACATGCAGAATTCCTGCTAGCGGGTATGTTCTCATAAAATCATATCTTAGAGATTACCAAGTGCGAACTTCATGAGAGAAAGTCTCATCCACTTACAAGTACTCGCATCTGACGGTCTGCATGCTATGTGTCCTATAATAGTATGACATCCAACCATAGAACTATATTTAAGAATATTGTTATAGCATTTCAATGTTCTCATCATAGTGGGGAACTGCCATGACCTTATCAATGCAACAAATACTCTAGGATATTATTACATCATATTCATGCAGAATAATGAATAATATGTAATAATACATTAAATATCCATGTAATGAAATTAAAACCAGTTGGTTCTAGGACACTAACTCTTACAAACTCCCACTTCGACAAGAGCCAACTGCCTATGAATTTTAGTCTGCTATACCTCACATGGTGATTATGTTTCTGATGAGTCAAGGCTTTAGTTAAGGGGTCCGCCACATTGCCTTTCATGGAAATACTGATCACTACAACTTCACCTCTCTGAGAAAAATCTCTCAAGAGATGATACTTCTGAAGTATGTGCTTCGTCCACCGATGTGACCTTGGATCTTTTGTGAGATCCACCGCTGTAGTATTATCACAGTATAGTGTGATGAGATCTTTACTGCTAGGTATCAATCTAGCTCCTAGACGAAGATTCGCATCCAAACTGCTACTTTAGCCACCTCAAGAGCTGCGATATACTCAAACTCTACTGTAGAATATGCGACCACACTCTACTTTGAGCTTTTCCAGCTCACTACACCTCCATTTAAAGTGAAGATGTATCCCGTTTGGGACTTCATGTCATCTTGATCAGTCTGGAAACTAGCATCTACATATCCTCGGATGACTAGTTCCCCATCTCCTCCATAAACCAGGAACATATCCTTAGTATTCCTCATATACTTTAGGATAGTCTTGACTGCCATCCAATGGCATTCACTTGGGTCAGGTTGATACTGCCTACCCCACTCAATGTGTAGGTGACATCCAACCTAGTACATAGCATGGTATACATGACTAAACCAATCGTTGATGCGTATAGAGTCCTTGCCATTATATTTCTTTCATCATTTGTCTGAGGACACATTTTCTTGGAAAGATTAATGTCATGTGATGTTGGCAACAATATCCTCTTGAATTGTTCCATACTTAATATCTTCAATATCTTATCAATGTGTGTACTTTGACTTTGGACTAGAAATCTCTTGGATCTATCATGATGGATCTTGATCTCAAGAATATATGCTGCCTTTCCCAAGTCTTTCATGGAGAAGCATTGATTAAACCATGCCTTAACAGACTGTAAGACTGGTATCTCATTTCCAATAAGTAATATGTCATCAAAATCTACTATTAGGAAAACGATTGCACTCCCACTAAACCATTTGTAGACACAAGTCGCACATTCATTATTGATAAAACCAAATTCTATTATGGCTTCATCATAACGAATGTTCCATGACCTGGATGCTTGCTTTAATCCATAAATGGATTTCTGCACCTTGCATACCTTATTGTCATCCTTTGGAGTCACAAACGCTTCAGGTTGTGTCATGTAGACATCTTCCTGAAGGTTCCCATTAAGGAATGTTGTTTTAAAATCCATTTGTCAAATCTCATAGTCATGGTAAGCTGCAATAGTAAGTAGAATTCTGATGGATTTTAGCATTGAAACTGGTGAAAAGGTTTCATCTTAGTCAATTCCTTGTCGTTGTTTAAACCCTTTTGCAACCAGTCGTGCCTTATAGGTACCTAATTATCCTTCCATGTCCAATTTATCCTTGAATACCCATTTTCAAACAATAGTTTTTACATCAATTGGAGGATCTACCAAAATCTAGACTCGGTTTTAGTACATGGAATCAATTTCATAATTAATGGATTCTTTCCACTTGGAAACATCTATGCCACTCAATACTTCCTTGTAGGTTAGAGGATCATTATTATCAACTAATAACGAGTCACCATCCTCGGTAACTAGAAAACTGTACCATTTTGGTTATCTAACCTCTCTTTTACTCCTACACAGTACTTGTGTCTCTGGAACAGATTCTTCTTCCATAGGGATTTGTGGAATCTATTACTATACCAACTCTTGCATACCTTGAGCCTTGACTTCTTCGAAGTCTATCTCGCTCCCACTATCTCTTTTGGAGATGTTCTCTCTCTCAAGGAATATGGCATGTCTTTCCACTATAACCTTTTTTCTAAGGGGTTGTATAGGTAATATCCCCTTGTTTCCTTGGGGTATCCTATAAAGGTACACTTTGTGCCTCGGGGTGTGAGTTTGTTAACTAAAGAGGTTTTAACAAACGCTTCGCTACCGCAGACATGTAAATTTGATAACATGGATTTTATTCCACTCCAAAACGCATATGGAATACCATTTATCGATTTAGTTGGTAATTTGTTTAGTATGTGTGCCGCTGTTTGTAACTCATACCCCCAAAATAATAATGGAAGACTTGCATGACTCATCGTTGATCTCACCATGTTCAATAAGGTGTGGTTCCTCCTTTTACTCACACCATTCCATTGAGGCTTGTAAGGAGGAGTGAGTTGGGATAGGATCCTAAACTCTCGTAAGTAATCAATTAAGTCCTGATTAAGATATTCCCCACCTCGATCTGAGTGGAGTTTCTTAATCTTCTTACCAAGCTGGTTCTCAACTTCATTCTTGTATTCCTTGAATTTATCAAAGGAATTCAACTTATACCTCATTAAGTAGATATATCCATATCTACTAAAATCATCAGTAAATTTTTTGAATTATGAGTACCCACCCCTTGCTTCAACTGGAAATGGTCTACACACATCGGTATGAACCAATCCAAGAAGCTATTTATCCCTTTAAACTTTCCCACCAAATGGGGCTTTGGTCATTTTTCCTTGTAAACATGTATGACATATGCCAAGTGGTTTTAGTTCAAAAGAATATAAATATGCATCTTGATGTAACTTTGTCAAGCATTTATCATTTACATGACCTAGCCGATGATGCCAAAGTTGGGTGTGGTATGAGTCATGTGAAATATCATTGTCATTGATTGTCATTACTTGGTTTGTGTAATCCAACACATAAAGACCATTGTATAAATGTGTCATACCAAAACAAATGATATCTTTATAAAAAAGCAACATTCATTTCCAAACTTGAAAAAAAATCCATATATATCTAGTATGGATACAGAAATTATGTTTTTGGTTACAGAAGGCAAATAAAAACAACCCTTTAACACCAAAATCATCTCAGTTGGAAACGTGAGGTGGTAGTCCCCAATAGCTACAGCAACAAGTCTAACTCCGCTGGCTGCTTGTAGATCTACCTCTCCTCGATCAATCTTCCTGAATCTACTTGGTTACTATATTTGGATACATATGTGAGCACTACAAGCTGTATCCAATACTCAAATTGTAGAAACAATATATTTCATTCGATAACAAATGCACCTAAAGCTCCCCTTGCTTCTTAGGCTGGGTGCAGTTCTTCTTCCAGTGGCCCTTCTTGCCACATGTGAAAAAAACAGACTCTCATTCCCTTGCCTCCCCTTTGATATTCTTTTTCCTGGAAGGTTGTGAAGAAGATTTGGGATTAAATCTCTTCATCTTCCCTTTCATCTTATTCACCATAAGGACAGAAGAGTTTTCGCTCTTCATATCTTTGTCCATTTGGCGAATGAGGATAAGAAGATCAGATAGAGACTTCTCAATGTTGTTCATATCAAAATTGACAACAAAGTTAGAGAATCTCTGAGGGAGTGATGCGAGAATGAGATTGGTGCCCAGTTCTTCAGGGAGTTTAAACCCTAAACCTCCAGGCGCTCAATATAGCCAATGATCTTGACTACATGAGGCCCAGTTGGGGCACCTTCTCCAAGCTTACTCTGAAAGAGTACCTTAGAGATCTCAAACCTTTCATGTCTTGATCTCTCTTGGTAAAGACCATATAGGTGCTCAAGCATTCTATAAGAATCCATGTTTTAATGATACTTCATGAGCTCACTAGGCATTGATGTTAACATCAAACATTGAACATCGACCGCATCGTTCATATTTTTCTCATAGACCAGGAAATCCTCATCACTCGCCTCTTTGGCAGGAGAATCAGGTAATGCTGACTCTAGCACGTAAGACTTTCGTTCATGACATAGGATAACCCAAAGGCATCTAAACCATTCCTGGAAGTTACTGCTGGTGAGGATGTTGTCTTTATCCAGAATTGATCGCAGGGATAGCGTGGTTGACGAGCTTGTCATTTTTATTCTACAATTTAAAAGAGCAGATTATTAGTACTTTCTTGATTACATTTTATGAGAAATAATAAATTTTATTAAGTCTCCCACTATTTTATCAATTCTAAATGGCCTTCACCATTGAAATCATAATGTCCAGTTGTCATGAAATTCTAGTGGCAAGGATCCATATTCCCTTTCGTATAACCCCAATAAGGGTTGGTCAAGCTATTATAAGCTATTTAGGTAGGCATGTCATTGCCAACTGTGGGCTTGCAGCTCCTTGATCTTTTGAGTGGACTCCCCAATCCTGAAATCATGACTTTGCATTCTTGAAGTGGCTTTGTGAAGAAGGAAGTATTGTGAACCATTCGGTTCTACGAAGAGAAGTAGTACCACACACACATGACTGGTGGTAAACACCCTCGTTGTGCTTTGCGAAGAGAATAAAATCAACACGTGAAACTAAACTCAGATATGCACTGAAAGAAGGAAGTATATTGATACACATAGGTGTACTATTGTTCACCATCCATCTGAAGTACATGCCCGGGGAAACGGCGTGTGAGTGTACTTCGGAAATCTTCAGAGTACACAGTGTGTCCAGTGGGTCACACGCCATGTAGTTCCTCCTTACATGGTCTCTAGTCGGGCAATCCATGTATGGGGTACATGGTCTAACCCTAACCCAAAGGAACTACAAACCATGTCCATTGGGCCACATGAAGTGTAATCGGGAAACTGCATACCACCTGTTCCTGGTCAACACACGAAGTCATTAATAATTAGACAAACTCCAATGACACGGCTTGGTTTGGCAGACCAGACTTGATGCATTGAACCTTGAATACACGATGTGTACTATCGAATACACATTGTGTGTTCTAGTGTTGTATGGCCAGGAACCTTTGGCACCTCCAAATGAGATCCTATGTTTTATTTTAATCAAAATTAAAAGAAAAGATCATTTCTGTAAGGTGAACGAGAAACGAAAGAGGAGGAACAGATATCAATATTCAGATTTGCAGAATGATTAACATGAATTGAAACAACTAAATTATTAAATTTGTAAATCATCAACCAAATATTTAAATAATTATAAACTATGATGTAACTGCTCTGATACCACTTGTTGGTTCAGGCGTATCAGAATCGTGGTTGGGACAGAACCCAACTTTGATTTTTACCATGATCAATGATTATTCTAGGATCAATACGACAATGAACTCCAGTCTCCATGGAATATAATCAAAGATTTAGATAAATAAGGAAGAGACCCGAAACCTTTATAAAGGATCTTGCATATCATGTTTATAATTAATTTAATTAATTTCATAAAGAAAATAATACATGGATCTTCAATATTTTCTTCATTGATGATGTTGATCATCCGGAATGACCCTTCGGGATTATCTTGTTTCACTTGTAAGGATCCAAACTAGAATACCTCTATCAGTGATCTACACATGCTTCAATGGCCTCCCATCGACACCGCTCATTCTTCGGGTGCTAGCGCGGTGAAGCGAGTGTCTTGTGTCGGTCGTTCTTGATTGCTTGTTATTCAGACATGAAGAATATCTCTTGTTCTTGAGAGGGGGAAGAAGAGGATTCAAGAGAGAAATTGTTTGGATCAACAATTCTCAATTCACCAAGCTTGCGGTGTGGTATGGTATCTCGCACAATAGGCGTACTTGTCTATTTATATGCATGGAACTTCAGTTACAATATTTAATTGCATAACAACAATTAAATACATTCATAAACTTAGAGAAAAATCATGCTCATAATAATAATACCATGTCATTATTCATGGTGCACCAACCTGTGCAAAATAGAATTATAAATAAAATTATGTGTCACAAAATAATATTAACATCATTATTATTTTAACTTGTGTCAACTAGTTAAATAATTATTTACCGTCTTGGAAATAATTATTTTGATACCGGATTGGCTTTAATCCACTCAAACTTCACTTACATTTATTGAACACTTGAATAAATAAATAAATAATTTATTCTCTTAAATAAATATTTTATTTACAAACTAGTAAATAAATATTTGTTAAATTTTCAATAAATAAATATATTTTATTTAATTTATGTGGTCATTTTAACTTGAATAAAATCATTCCACGATCTTTAGAATAATATGTATTTCATTAAATAAATTCAAATAGAATTTAACTAAGACCACCAAAAACACTTAGTGTGTGAACTTATAGGATTCTTTCTCGTTGGCATTAGGTGGGTTTGCCTAAAGTCCAAGAGTATTGTCTAGCAACGGGTCAAGGAACCCAAGCGAAAGAATGTAAAGTCGCGACAATGACATCCACACACGAATGCTCACTATGTAATATAATCTATTTGTCGCAATATATCATCAAGCAGGTTTCATGATAGTGTCATAAACATTTATTCTTGATACGTCGTTCTTTGAATACCTGAAATAAACCCATCATTACACCATGGTCGTGGAATTTCACAAAACGGTTCTATTTTAATCAAAGGGTCGAGATATCAACTTCCATAAATGGAAGGGACAAATCCTTCCTCGACTTATCCATTAATAACACGTCACTTGTAACGCACCCAACGTACACTACTAGAATTAGATATATTTGTGACGGGATACTGTCGCAAATAGGCTTTAGCGACGTGGCCCCGTCACAAATAGCCCATTGCAGAAAACAACGTCACAAATACTATTTTTTGTGACGGGCCCATCGCAAATACTATTTTTTGTGATGAGGAACTGTCTCGTCGCAAATAATCCTCCAATTATATACATTATATATAAATAAATCTTTTGTGATGGGCTCGTCGCAAATAATATTTGCGATGGGGAACTGAGTCGCAAATAATCCTCCGATTATATACATTATATATATAAAAACCTTTTGTGACGGGCCCGTCGCAACAACTATTTGCGACGGGCCCGTCGTCCTGTCGCAAATACTGATAATAAGAAATTATATTTAAATTATTTGTGACGGGAGCCAGTCGCAAAAGGTCCCGTCGCAAATACTAACCAAAATAAAAAATATATATTTAATAAAATTATGATTAATGAAAAAATTATATTAATATTATTAAAATAATAAAAAAATAAAAAATATTATTATTAGTAAAATAAACAAAAATTAAAAAATATAATACTAAAAAAATATATTTAATAAAATTATGATTAAAAAATAATTAATATTAATTTTATTAAAATAATAAAAAAATAATTTTTTTTACAATTCTCAATATTTACAAAAAAAATATAAAAAAATCAGAAAATGTTATTATTATTAGTAAAATAAACAAATATTAAAAAATATAATACTAATAATAAATAATAAAATATTAAAAAAAATATGCAATATTTGCACCAATATAAAAAACATAAACTGTAAATAGTTTATATTATAATAAATCTTCAATTCAAATATTTTTAACATAAAAAACAAATCACTAGGGGAGTCGTCTTCTGGAGGAGATGGTGGAGGAAACTTCATCCCTAAACTACGAGTCAGACGATGCATGTACTCCATCTTCTTGTGATGTTGCTGCTACTGCTACTGCTATCAATGCATCTCCTCCTCGTGCTGCTGTTGTTGTTGTTGCTGCCGCCAACACATCTCTTCATGTTGCTTCTGTAAACTCTCTATAAGATCAGACTGAGTTCGCAACTGCTCTAGATACTTTGAGGCAGAAGATGATGCCTCTCCATGAGCTCCTCTCAAGCTAGACGCCGACATCGCAACAGTACCATAATAAGTACCAGGTGTCGCATGAGAGCTGATACCAACTACTCGACCCTTCTCAAAGCCATACCGAGTCGCCTGCATCTATGCCACCTCATCGAAATGGTGGGCACTGGTTTGCTCAGTCGTCTCGTCCTGACTCTCAGCCTGTATCTGAGAGGTCGCAGCCTCATATGACTCCTTCAATTCCAATTTAAATTTAAATGATGAAAATATTATATGCAGTTAATTTTCAAACTGAAAAAAATAATACTAACCACAATCTGATGCTGGTAATCACCTCTAATCTCTCCAGTTGCTGGATCACTGTACATCCTCTGATAAACGTCGAACTCCTTAATATCGGGATGCTCGACTGCCTACATAAATATAAAATAAACTGTTTATATTTAAAGTTATATAAAATATTTAAAAAATATACTTACCAGATGCTCTCTATGCGTACTGAATGTACGACTACCAGCTCGATGCGTCACCTCCTATCTCCCCTGGTTCTGTCGTCCCACTAAAGATCTCCTCTGAAATCCACCACCCAACCAGTGTAAACATAATTCATCCCAAACATGAGATAAAATGTACTCTGGTCAGTGGGATCTACACAACTCATCAAATTCTATCACTCCATCTTTCTTAATGGTTGTTCTTCTCAAATTGTGTAAAAACTTACGAAAACGGTCATGCATAGACACCTGCCATGCCACGTGGATAACATCACACATGATATCATCGATGGGATACCATAAACCCTACAAATAATTTATAATATCAAGTTATTAATAAAATAAATTTCAAAATAAATATTCTTTATTTATGTATCAGCCAATAATCGAACATGTCGTGCCGCACATCAATGAGAATCTGTTCCCATGTGATCCATGACTGAGAAAAATAATTGCGCAAGATAGCACTCCCCTGTCCAATAGCTACATGCGCAAAACTATGAAAAAGGAATAAATAATCAAACAATTAGTATATATATATAAATAAATTAATGAAAGATAACTAAAATATACAGGTTACCATACCTCAGTGTGCGTGGATCAAAGCCAAGATGTGGACATCGCTCGGGGATATGGTTAGGAATCATCAGTCGTGCAAGACCGCACCCCCTCCGCATACCCCCTGAACCGCCCGTAGGCTGAGGGTCAGATGATCCAAAATCCTCCTCATCCAAAGGTAGATCATCCTCCTGCAACTCACAAAATAGATCATCTTCCATCTGAAACACAAAATGATTGTTGTTAGCAGATAGTTGAAAATAACTATTATATATAGATATATATTAGTTATGATTATAATCAACATTTAATTGTGTCAATGTCCATCTTCATCTTCATCTTCATTGCTGTCAATATCAATGTCTTCATCTTCCTCCTCAGCATCATCAATATCCATAAGAGTTTCAGTTTCATCATCTCTTGTCATTTAAAATTCATTTGTAACATAATTAACATCTTCGTCATCATCGATCCTTAATTTTGGGGTGTCATCATCGATATTCACATCTCTTTGTGAAAAAGATGGATTTTGAGCAGTTTCTTGAAAAATTTCAATTCCTTCTACTTCAGCGAAACCACATTCAGTTTAAGTAAACTGATTTTCCTGAGATTTTATTTTTATTATGCTCCACCAATCACTCAAGTCTCTTGAAGTATCATAGTACTTTGAGTAATAAATTTGATGTGCCTGTTGAGCTAGTAAAATGGTCCATTTACTGCAAGAAGAATTTTATATTTAATATTGACGATTCCATGAGTTGGATGAACATGCAAGCCTCTCTCAGTATCCAACCACTGACATTTAAACATCGTTATGTAATTATGTCCTAGATAACACAACTCAATAATTTCATTCAGAATGCCATAAAAGTCAACTTTAGTTTCTCTGTGATGTGATCCTCTCAAGAAAACACCACTGTTCATTGTTTTTTTATTCCCCGCATGCACGTTTATGAAATCAAAAACCATTCACCACATATGCATTATAAAATTTAACCATTTTGGATGGTGGGTTACTCAATATACATAATCACTTATCAAATTTATCAGCATGTTGAGACACCTGAAAATTTTTAAAACAATTATCAATATGATAAATAATAAACGGAATTGATATTAAATCATCAATAATTTATGTTACCAGTTTTTGAAACCATTGAGAAATTTTTTTGTCTGCGTTCTTAAAGAGCAACTGCTGTAATTTGTGGAAGTTTTTTCTTGATATGATTATCATATAACCTACAAATAAAATAAGTTTACACACTGTAACATAAATTATAGAATAAGTGATAGAAGCATTCATAGTAAAAATGATGTCATTTATTCACAGTTGAGAAGAACATATGTATGAGCTCTGTGATGTTCATCATCTAAAATCCATCATTCATGAACTCCATTGAAACCAAGATTTGGATGATTAAAAAATAATAATTGATTTTCCATTTCTTCATTAACATTCCCCTCGTTTCTTCTCATGTGATTGTGTTTTAAGAGATATTGAGATTCTAAATAATGAGAGTAGAAAAAATCAATTTCTTATTGCAAATAAGCTTCTGTAATTGAGCCTTCAAATGATGCTTTGTTATGTACTTTTTTATTTAATATCTGCATGCATCTCTCAAATGGGTACATCCATCAAAATTGTACTAGACCTCCTCATTTAGCTTCATGTGGAAAATGTAATATCATATGTTCCATTGAGTCAAAGAAAGTCGGCGAAAATATTTTTTCTAGTTTACATATAATTATAGCAACATCTTTTTCCAATTTTCTTAGCGCATCGAAGTCTGTTGTCGCTACACAAATGTCTCAAAAAAAATATGATATGTCTGTTATCGAATCCAAAATTATAGAATTCAACAAACCTCTAAATGAAATTGGCAAAAGTCTTTCCATTATAACATGACAATCATGACTTTTTAATCCGGTAATATAACCATTCTTAACACATCTACCCAAATTTGAAGTATAGCCATCTGGAATTCTTAAATCTATAATCCACTGATGAAATAGTAAGCGACTCTATTTGGACAGTGTATAAGCTGTTTTTGGCTTCATTAACCTCTGTGATTTGACATTTTCAAATAGTTCAAGTTCTGGTGGCCTTCAAATTTGGGCAAGATCTAATCATGCCTTTATAGTATCTTTGGTCTTACTTAGTGTATCCAAAACTGTATGAAATAAATTATCAAAATAGTTCTTATCAATATGAATGAAATCCAACATGTGACAGACCAACAAATCAGACCAATATGGAAGATCCCAAAAAATGCTTCGTTTTATCCAATTATGTTCTTTCCCAAAGCCATGAATTTTCTGTTGGTTTATTGTTGGCCCAAATGTGATGGGAGGTAATTAAAATACAACTAATTTTAACTCTTCACCTGAGATCATTTTTGGAGATCCATCCCTTTCAATTGTACCTTTTCTGAAATGAGATTTGTTCCTCCGAAAAGGACGATCGGTTGGAAGAAATTTGCGGTGACAGTCAAAATAACAAGATTTTTTTCTATTGATGAGAATAAAGGCTTTGTTGTCTTTCATATAGTAAGGACATGATTTCGGACCATGTATACTCCAGCCAGATAACATGTCATATGCTGAAAAGTCACTAATCATCCACATCAATGCAGCTTTTAATATGAAATTTGTTTCATGGAAACATCATATGTACTAATATCATCACTCCACAATGCATTTTACTCATCAATCAGTGGTTTTAAATAAACATCAATATTCTTTTTCGGATGTCCTGGAATTAATAAGGTCAAAAAGATACAGGGCTCCTTCATCAACATCCATGGATGTAAATTGTATAGAGTTATAAAAACATGCCAACATGAATAATGACTACCATAAGGACCAAACAGACAGAAAATATCAGTAAAAAGACCCAAACACACATTTTGGGCTTCTAAAGCAAAAGAAAGATGCAGACGGTCAAAATGTTTCCATAAATCACCATCAGATGGATGATTCAAGCTTTTATCAGTTAAAATCTTGGTTTTGTGCCATGACATCATTGACGTTGTGTTCTGAGACATAAATAAATGCTGCAACCTGGGTGTAAGGGGAAAATATCCCAACTGTTTTACTAGAATCGATCCAGACTTCCCTGGTTGAACTTCTTTATACCTTGATTGTCCACATGCGGGACAACTATCCAACGAATAATTTTCACCAGAATATAAGATGCAATCATTTGGACAAGCATGGATTTTCTGATAACTAAGCCTTAGATTACGAACCAGCCTCTTGCTCTCATATTAATTTATAGGCAACACATTTCCTTCAGGTAACAGTGTTTTAACCAAAGAAAATATCTGATCAAAACAGTTGTTTGACATTTCATTATCTGATTTAATAGCCATAAATTTTTCAACTGCTTCAAATTTGATTATCTTGCAACCAGGATATAATGCATCCTCAGCAGACCTCAACAACTCATAAAATTTGGATGGTTCCAACTCAGGAGTTAAATCAATATCATCTTGAGTTTCAGTTTGTTGAAGAGATGAACCTTCAACATCATGTACTAAATTTTGAAACTGTGATGGATCCAGAATCAAGTTATTAGTATCTTCTCTGGAACTGCATTCACCGTGTTGATACCAAAAAATATAATCTGGTTGAAAACCAAACCGCAATAGATGTCCCCAACCTTGTCAAATGTGTCAAACGTTCTTAGAGCACATTTTTTACAAGTACACTTTACTGTGCCTTCAAAAAATATTCTGGTTTTGATGATGCAAATGATAAGAAAGTTTCAACACCCTCAATATATATAGGATTTAAACCAAAACCGTTTGGATTTCTACGTTGATTTATCCAAGCGCGGTCATCTAATAATGATTGTTGTCGACTTCCTTGTACCATAGTTTTCTACAAAATATAAAATCATTACTATTTTTGAATAATTTGAAATTATAAAAACAATATCTGAAAAAAAAGATAAATAATTACAACTACTTTTAATAATTACCATTACTTACGGGCGACACAGTTTCCAGTGGATTGATGACTACCATGAGAATGAATATGCGCACCTCCGAGCAGATTCTTCATTGTGATTTTTGTGTGAGAAAGTTGCAAGTAAATGAGACGTCGGACAAAAGAGCCCCCTTTTCATCGATGAACCATCTTCTTGCAACTGTCACCGCCTGAACACATTATGAAAAATGTGGTCCTATGGATGCATATTTAAACTCGTGCATACGATATTGGATATGCATACGTAGAAGCATACATTTTATAATGTTTTGAGTCGGTGAAAGTTGAAAGGAGAAGAGTCATCGAGCAAAAGGAGTGTCGTCAATCCACGGAAATTGTGCCAAGTTATTACAAGTTATTACAATTTATTACAATTGATTTTCTTCCTAATTGTTCCTAATTGTTCCTAATTGTTGCTAATTATTGTTAATTGTTGTTAATTGTTTGTTGCTAATTATTGCTAATTGTTTCTATTTGATGCTAATTATTGCTAATTGTTTCTAATTGTTGTTATTTATACCTATTTGTTGCTATTTCTTCCTATTTGTTGCTAATTGTTCCTATTTCTTCCTATTTTTCCTATTTATCCCTATTTATTCATATTTATTCCTATTTATTACTAATTATTCCTAATTATTTCTAATTATTCCTAATTATTACTATTTATTCCTAATTATTACTATTTATTCCTAATTATTACTATTTATTCCTAATTATTCCTATTTATTATTATTTATTACTAATTATTACTAATTATTACTAATTATTACTAATTATTACTAATTATTACTAATTATTACTAATTATCACTACTTATTACTACTTATTACTACTTATTACTAGTTATTACTAGTTATTACTTGTTATTACTTGTTATTACTAATTATTACTAATTATTACTAATTATTACTAATTATTACTAATTATTACTATTTATTACTATTTATTTCTATTTATTACTAATTATTACTAATTATTACTATTTATTACTAATTATTACTAATTATTACTAATTATTACTATTTATTACTAATTATTACTAATTATTATTATTTATTACTATTTATTACTATTTATTACTAATTATTCCTATTTATTATGATTTATTCTGATTTATTCATATTTATTCTTATTTATTATAATTTCTTTTCATTTATTCCTATTTATTACAAATTATTCCTATTTATTACTAATTATTTTTATTTATTACTAATTATACCTTTTTATTACTAATTATTCCTATTTATTACTAATTATTCCTATTTATTACAAATTATTTCTATTTATTACAAATTATTCCTATTTATTACTAATTATACATATTTATTACTAATTATACCTATTTATTACTAATTATACCTATTTATTACTAATTATACCTAATTATTACTAATTATTACTAATTATTCCTATTTATTCCTAATTATTCCTAATTATTTCTATTTATTCCTGTTTATTTATATTTAATCCTATTTATTCCTATTTATTCCTTTATATTCCTATTTATTCCTAATTATTGCTAATTATTGCTAATTATTGCTAATTATTGCTAATTATTGCTAATTATTGCTAATTATTGCTATTTATTCCTATTTATTCCTATTTATTCCTATTTATTACTAATTATTCCTATGTATTACTATTTATTACTAATTATTACTATTTATTACTATTTATTACTAATTATTAATAATTATTACTAATTATTAATAATTATTACTAATTATTCCAATTCATTGCTAATTATTCCTATTTATTTCTAATTATTTCTATTTATTACTAATTATTCTTATTTATTACTAATTATTCCTAATTATTCCTATTTATTACAATTTATTACAATTTATTATTAATTATTACTAATTATTAGTAATTATTACCAATTATTACTATTTATTACTATTTATTACTAATTGTTTCTATTTATTACTAATTGTTCATATTTATTACCAATTCTTCATATTTATTACTAATTATACCTATTTATTACTAATTATTCCTATTTATTACTAATTATATCTATTTGTTACTAATTATTACTAATTATTACTAATTATTACTAATTATTACTAATTATTACTAATTATTACTAATTATTACTAATTATTACTAATTATTACTAATTATTCCAATCTATTCCTAATTATTCTCATGTATTGCTAATTATTGCTAATTATTACTAATTATTGCTAATTATTACTATTTACTGCTAATTATTCTTATTTAATACTAATTATTCCTATTTATTACTAATTATTCCTATTTATTACTATTTATTACTATTTATTACTATTTATTACTATTTATTACTAATTATTCCTATTTATATCTAATTATTTCTATTTATTACTAATTATTTCTATGTATTGCTAATTATTCCTATTTATTACTAATTATTCATATTTATTACTAATTATTCCTATTTATTACTAATTATTCCTATTTATTACTAATTATTCCTATTTATTACTAATTATTCCTATTTATTACTAATTATTACTTATTATTACTAATTATTACTAATTATTACTAATTGTTACTAATTATTACTAATTATTACTAATTATTACTATTTATTTACATTTATTACTAATTGTTCCTATTTATTACTAATTATTCATATTTATTACTAATTCTTCTATATTATTACTAATTATTCATTTTTATTACTAATTATACATATTTATTAGTAATTATTCTATTTATTACTAATTATTCCTATTTATTACTAATTACCCGTAATTATTACTAATTAAACATTATTATTACTAATTAAACATAACTATTACTAATTAGCGTTAATTGATATTAATAACTACAATTTACAACTACTAATTACTAATTACTAATTACATGTAATTATTTATAGACAATACTAATTTTCGTTACCAATTATTAATTATTACTAATTGTTAATTATTAATAATTATTAAGAATTGCAATTAATAATTTCAATTTATTATTACAAATAAATACAGATAACAGAACAATTTAAATCTAATTTAATTACAACTAATCAAGAATAATTAAAATTAACATAAAAATGAAATAAATAATAAATTAAATAAAATATAAATACATTTAAACTTGATCTCCTATTGACGTAAGCGACTTCACAACTTCTCCGTAAGAAAAACTAAACTTAGAGAAATTTTCACTCTAAAAATAGAGTTTAGAGAGAGAGGAAGTGAGAAATGAGAGGAAGAGAAAGAAAAACGGATGGGGGTATATATAGGTTAGATTAGGTGCGATTGGACTATTTGCGACGGGAATACCGTCACAAAAGGTACTTTTTGCGACGGGGCCCGTCGCAAATACCTTTGTCCGCATTAATTGCTGTCGGTGGTTAAAAGAGTATTTGCAACGGGACAACATCTCGTTGCAAATACCAATTTACCGTCGCCGGTATTTGCGACGGGTCCCGTCGCAAATACCCTCTCACCAACACACCATTTGCGACGGGGGGATGCCCCCATCACAAATAACCTTCCCGCACTTTGGCGCGCATCCCGCGCTAAACCGCGCATTACCTTTTGCGGCGGGACCCCAAACCCCGTCGCAAATAACCCGTCGCAAAAGCCAGTTTTTCCCGTAGTGGTACCTTACTTCCTGCCAACTGTCTGTGTGACAGTTTTCATCAATAAATCAAAGTGTGCGAGTTGTGACACGTATTAATGATAATCTTAAAGTCTAAGGATCATTACACATGCTCACATAGAAATATCTGATGACAACAAAACATGCTGAATTCCTACTAGCGGGTCTGTTCTCATAATCTCCTATCTTGGATATTATCAAGTGTGAACTTCATGAGAGGAAGTATCATATGCTTACAGGTACTCGCGCCTCACGGTCTGCATGTTATGTGTCCCATCATAGTATGTCATCCAAACACATAACTATATTTAAGGATATTGTTATAGAATTTAAAGGTTCTCATCATAGCGGGAACTGCCATGACCTTATCAATGCAACAAATACTCTAGGACATTATTACATCGTAGTCATATAGAATAATGAACAATATGTAATAATACATTAAATATCCATGTAATCAAAGTAAAACAAGTTGGTTCTAGGACACCAACTCTTACACTATCTTGGAGTCTGTGTTTGTCAACGCAAATGTATGATGCACACTCGGTACCTAATACCCACGAGTCAGTGATTGTGGAATCAGTTTCTATAACATTCACATTTAGATGCTCCAAATGCTTCTCTTTGAGAACACTTTTCAACCCTAGATACGAATGTCTAACTATTTTATTGGTTATACCTATAAGTGGTCTCAAAATTATTATCATGAAGTATGACAAAATCTACAACAAGGCATGTTTGTGAATGAGTATCGTATTTTACATCTTTTCATCAAGGAATTTTAATGAAAGTGATCCTACTAAAATTGATGACTTCGTACATCATATCCATTTAGTGAACCAAGATCCATATTTCACTAAGCAATTAGTCTGCTTTAGCATTCATCTCACCACTTAGAGATGTCATGAATTGAATTCTTTCTTGGGTAAAGTATCTCTGGGAATAATGACTTGGGGTCAGACTACCTACTGACTAGATATTTATGCCTCGTGTTCATATACCCTATGCATACAAAGCATTCACACACACACACACACACACATATATAAATGACTTCTAATTTTGGGTGACTAACACAAACTTATGGTTTGTGTACAGAGTTACATGTCAATATGGTTTGGACATATTGATTTGTTGGATGAATAAAGATTCAAAAACTAAATCGTTAGAAGCATGCCTACACAAGGGAATAAACATGAGATATGATTATGATATTAAATCTCCTTCAAATACTAAGTTTATGATTCCTCCCAAAGCATCACCTATTAGGACCTCAATCATCCAACTAAGTAGGTCATGTTAAAGTTGGGTGGCCCTGGATTATCTCATGTAAGGCAAGAAAGCAACATGTTTTAAGGGAGACTAAAAATGGCTTGTTTTGTTTAGGGAGTTCATCCTATTATCATTAATAAAAGTGTTCTGACAAAATGAATGAATTCAAGAAAAGTTTACCAAATGTTTTTAAAGTGTTGGGGATCGATGAACTAGACATGTGATGTCTAGATTTAGGCATTACGTTGATTGGGAAGGTGGGTAAAAGTTCAAACTAGAATAAGTAAAGTTAGTTTAAGAAGTTAAACAATGAATCCACCAAAAGTCAGTGAAGGTCATTGAAACCTATGGTTGTTGGGGAGAAGGAGTAATAATTCCATATGTTGGATTATCAAGATACCTGAAGGGGTTTTAGGAAACTCCATGGAATGTCCATGTTAGGTATAGGTGTTATAGAAATCGATTATTTAATTTTGAAGGGTACGTGATACCGAATATATATGTTATAAGCATTGTAAATATACAGGATTACAAAATCAATGAATAATTGATTGAAATTATAGTTTACATTCATATTCTCAAGCAAAGAGTTGTTACATCAAACTTGAATGTAATGATATGTATCATGCTCAGATGAATCTAATTAAAGGATGTGTATCTTCATCTCATGTCTTTTATATGATAAGAGAAGTGGTTCAACAACAAAGGGTTGTTGTGATCAAAGTTTCGATTTTGTATACGTGGTTTAAGATTCATGAGATTCTATAGCATACTTGAAATTAAGATAAGGGTAAAAGTGTTTATCCGACTATTTGTTAAAATATAAAGGAATGTGATTGTGTCGCCCATCAATGGCGTATCTTAGAGAATTATCTTATTTTCGAGAAGAATGCTTCAAACACATAGAATACCATATATGAATTGGTACAAATAGTTTAATTGTTAAATAGTCTAGTTAAGAGGAAATAAGTTTATTTTCTAAACAAAAAGTAGTTTGTGTATCATAGCAAGATATTCTGAAAAGAATATGGTGACTAAGATGTTATTGGGAGTATGTTTAAACTTAGAGAAGCTTAAAGTTTACAAATAAAGGATTACATCAGTCTGAAGTTAAAGTGTTTTCCACTTAATATCCTAAAGTGTTTAGGATATGTGATGGTAAAGAAAAATATGAAGTGTTACATTTAGTTTTTATTTAGAAAGTGAATATCATTGTTTCCTAATAGATTATACCGATATAATATTAAAGTGACTGACACTTAATATCATAAAGAGTTTAGGATATGTTATGATAAAGGAAAAATGTATTGAGTTACATTTGGTTATCATGAATACGTGAACATCAATTTTTCTTATAGGATTATACCAGTCGAAGGTTGTTGTATTTTTACTTAATATCCTAAAATATTTTTAGGATATGTCATGGTAAAGAAAAATGTAAAGAGTTACATTTAATTTCCATGAGAAAGTGAATATCACTATTTCCATAAGGATTATGCCAGTCAATATTAAAAAAAGTGAATTACACTTTATCCTCAAAGGGTTTAGAGTATCACTACTCTAAATATGGTCTTTATCAGCGCTAGAAAAATGCATTTACAGCGCTAAAAAATCACTAATAATCATGGGGAAGATAAAGGGGGGTCCCCTTTAACAACACATAAAAACCACTGATAAATGGGTCCTTTATCATCGTTTTTTAGCGCTCATAAAAGTTAAAAAACATAAAATAAAATAAAATAAAAAACTGCATATCGGGGAGGGGCTTCAACTGCGCTTAAATCCCCTTTTAACAGCACCCCCAGCCCCAGCCTGTACGCCCCAACCACCCCCTAGCCCACACACCCCAACCGCCACTCCACCCCCTTTAAAAGTACTAACAACAATTCCACCCACGCGTGCGGCCTGCCACCCCTGGATTCGAACCCAAGACCTCTTGTTTGGGCGCCTAAGTATTTACCACTCCACCATATTGCTTTGCTCTCCATTTAATAATATACCTATTTATTTATATATATATTTAGTTATATTTACTTGTATATTAATATATATTTATATTAACATATATATATATATATATATCCGTATATTAATATATATATATATATGCATATATACATATATAGTTATATTTATATATTTATTCGTATACTAATATATATTTATATCTATTTATTTATATATATTTATATTTTTTATCCATATATTTATTTGTATATTAATATATATTTATAAGATCATTTTTAAATACATTTATAAAATATTCTTTTTTGTGTGTGTTTATAAATAAACAAATACATATATACAACACACACACACACATATTGTATGTGTATCTATAAGTATAATTATACATATTTTTATATATTTACAAATATTATATATTAATATGTATTTACATATGTTTAGAATATATAGATAACATATATCAGTTTGTCAATACAGACACACACAAATACACAGACACACACACACACACATCATATAGGTATATAAATATTAATATATTTGTATTTTAAATAAAATGGATATTAGTTTTTTATTTAGATAATCCTTATATATCGAGAAATATACTTTATATGTAAATATGTTAAATTATTTATTTATAAAATTAAATTTTTATGGGTGAATATATAAAAAATATGTATATATTGTTATATAATTGATTATAAATAACAATGTATTGTGAAAAATGAAAAAATTTCAAGGCCATAATATCAATATAAATGTAACCCCTCAGAATAAATTCAGTTCTCAGCGAAAAAGGTCAAAAAGACTCCCTGAAATGAGGCTGAAATTCCATTGAATGTTAAAAAATTTGGGTATCTTGACTAAAAACTCAATTTTGGAGGTCTTTTTGGGCCTTTTTTGTCCTCTAAAAATGTGATAGAAGGCTTCTTTAGATCATTAGCATGTAGAACTCTTCGCAGGCTTTTATTTGATATGCTATAGAGCTCAAACGAACACCTGGATCAAAAGTTATGGTCGTTTGAAGTTTGAGTTACGTTTTCAACTTATTTTAGATCTTTTATTAATTTTTTGATTTTTTGTGTCTTCAAATTGTTGTTAAATGATTATTAGTCGATGATAATTAGAAAATTTTTAATTAATAATTTTTTTAAGATATTTTATAACCATTTTCACTACATATATTATATATTAAGTGGAAATGTTTATTTATAGTTATCTAAAACATATTTAAAAAATATATATTATATTTATATCAATATAAATATACTTATATATTTATATATCAATACATTATTTTTTTATGATTTTTTTAAATATAATCTTTATCAGCGCTAGGGAAAAAACACCGATAAAGCCCCCTCTCAATCAGCGCTACTAAAAAAAATGCTGATAAAAGGGGCCCCTTTAACAGCGCTAAAAAAAGTGATGTTAAAGGGTGACGCTGTAGAAACCCAGTTTTGTGGTAGTGTATGGAGGTAAAGAAAAATGTAAATAGTTACATTAGTTACAATAATAAAGTAAATATTGCTTTATTTTGTAAGGATTTAGGATGTACCGATAAAGTACTAATGTAAATGTTTGTATTATTTGAAAAAAAATCAAAGAAAATTTTCGATGGAAAGAGTCAAAAGGATGACGATAATGCACTTAGAAAGAGTTCTAAGTAGACAACAAAAGTTGGCATTATAAAATTTGATGTTTTAAAGTTAAGAAGTTTGAATATGTTCGAAGAGTTGAACATTGGGAATATGATTCCTAAATCTCACCATTATTCAAAATTTTCTTACTTCATGAATGATTCTCACTGAAGAGTTAGTGGGAGGGTTTTATCAGATTCTCGCATAAAGATGTGATCGGAATTACCTATAATGTAATGAGTTAGAAAAACCCCTTAAAATCATAGCATGTATAAGGTTGATGTGATTGTTTATCATATATGATATGATAGATATGTTCCTGTGTTAGGTATATTAAATATTCTTAAAATATTTTTATGGATATAAAATGTATCGTTTATTAGGCAATCTTCACTTCATCATTATTTCACGCTGGTGGCATAAATGTATATATAGATATATATTTTGGGAACTGTAATGATAATTAACCTCTCAAAGTAGGACTTTGAGTGATCCCAAACTGATGTTTATCACGGAGTATAATAAGTTATAATGAAATGTTGAGGTTAGCGAGAGTATGATTCTTGTATAGAGATACAAAACATGCTCCTGGGACACAAAATAAAGAATAAGATTATTTATGTGTGTTGGATGACCCACTAAGCATACCGTAGAGTGTCATACAAATGTCATTGGTATTCTGGGGGTGCATGGATCATATTTGAGTCTCCACTACGTGAGGTTGGTGAGATACCTAACATGAGAATCTCCATACTTTGATACTCTACTTACGCAAGTCTATATATTGACTTATCTAATATGGGGGGTGGTTGAGTACGTTGTTGATCATGTCGTCGATCGGAGCTCGACCATGATGTGATTTGTCCTCTCGTATGACGGGTATGACATATGGGCCCTCTATTGAGACAGACCGTCGAAGTGTACGACTACACCTAGATATTATACATCTATTTAGATAAGGGACATGTGATGTGCTTATCCATAAGGGTGAATGACATGTGATGTATTCACCGAATAATTTAGTCTATGATTTGAGAGTTGAGAATGTTTCTGCAAGCTTTATGAGATTGACATAACTCGTGTCCCTCTATGTCTCATGGTTGGTTGATGTCTTGAATAAAGAGAAGATGTGAGAATGCACGTTTGTATATGATGCAGGTTGGTGGACACAAGTATAGAGATGCATGTGTTTGATGAAGATCACACGAGATCCCTTTATAGCTTAAGGAGCATCGATGATTTTCTAGAGGCCCCTCTTTGCTTACAATTATGAATCAGGTGATTTGTATTTGTTGTCAATACTATAATGGCTCATGGGGTCACACTTTATGGTTGGCTGGATGGGGATTGAGTTTGACTCAAAGAGCTGCACTAAACGTGTTTTAGAGTTAATTTAAAATAGTTTTGGATGAGTATTCACAAGGTATTACATATGATGTGATATAATGTGAAGTTAATGATAACTTTCCAACAATGTTTAGAATGACATCCATAAGGAATTTTGGATGTGATTTCATGAGTTACTGCATATGATACAATACAAGGTGAACTGACATGAAGTCTTTTAGGCTTAAGGGTGGGAGATTGAAGGAGGTATGCCCAAAAGTGATGTATGTATATGATATATTTATGGGTTGAACTGTATTACATGCAAATTATGATTTGCATGCAAAATGACTATATTATGGCATGCAACTTGCGTTGGCAGGCTAGATGATGAATTGTTATCATTTAGTGATTCTCCCACATATGCTGTCATTAAAGGAACCATTTTGAAAAGATGAAAACAATATGGAGGAAATGCATTTGATGCATTGTGCATGAGTTTGATGAAGCTGCATCTACTCATGTGTTATAAATGCATGAGTACATGAAGTAGCCGTAATAGCGTTCTCGTGGCTTTATATATCATTATCATTTGATGAAAAATGTGCACTGGTATAAAAAATGTCTTTAACATCAATTTTTTTGGGGTTTTAACATCAATTTTTGAGTCGACGTCTTTGAGAGCAACATTGTAAATATATTCTTAACATCATTTTTTATAATCGACGTTAAAATGTCATTTATTTTGGAAAACTGATAAAAAATATAATTTTATATAACTTTTAACGTCTATTTTTTTTAAAATATGACATTAACAGTGATCTTTTCATCGGTTTTTTAAAAAGTGATAAAATATTTTTTTTTTAAAAATGATAAAGAACCGAGAAACCTAGTGTTTATTTCAGAGAATCATTGAAAAAATTACAACTCAAAAACAAACATCACTTGGAATGTTAGATTTCAATTTGAAATGATAAAAAAAATTAGTTTACATTTGAGATCAATTCTGTCATTGAGACACATGATTATAAGGTATTGATGAAAAATTGATATATATATATATATATATAAACACACATATATATTTACATTTATATATTAAATAACCTAATGATACATTTTTAGTGACATTAACCAGGTAAAAAAATCACGATACTCATTCCATATATAGGCAATGTGATTTATTCCAATTTTCTTTTATTTCATTTTTTTTGAATTGATTTTATTTTCTTTCATTTAAGCGTGTTATACTCAAAATCTGTTATATAGTTAACAACTAACCCTCCTCTCTCCCTTGGAGACCACGGTTCCCTGTCACCTCGAAACCTAGGGCCGCTTCCTCAGCCGCTGAAGCCGCGGGATAGGACGCCTCCTTCACCCTCCTAAGCCGTCCCACGCCTCCCTCTCCCGCCGAAGCCTTCCGATCTGACCCGTCCCTCTCCCACTGAAATGAAGCCGCTCGAACCCTCCCAGGTCAGGAGATATCCTGGGAAAATTCAAAGCATGTACGAAAGCGACATCCTCTTTGGCCGTGTCCCAAGATAGGAAATTGTTGGCAACAACAGCTGCTCAATTAAAAGTTTTCAATTGCTCAAATGAAAAGAAGTTTCAGAAGTTTTCTGGTCACCCTGGGGCTATTCATGATTTTTGCTAAAGATGGGAATCACATCCTCTCATCTTCAGCTGGTGAGAGATATGCTGCAGTTTGGAGGATAAATGGTTGCAAAAAACAGTCAGCTAGCTGCGTTCTTGCAATGGAGTATCCTGCTGTCTTCTTGGATTGCTTCTGCTGATGGGGGAATGGATGCAGATTTTTGTGTTCTGGCCATTTCAGAGATTGGGGTCCCTTACTTATGGCAAGGGACAACTGCGAAGGGATTACAAAATGCTAAACCAACAAAAATATCATTTTCGTTTCAAGATGAGTTTTCTAAGAATCGTAGGGTGCACGACCTATTATATATGCTGCAAAACTACTAGGCTCGTGCTTTCCATGTGTTCCTGGCCCGTGGTTTGTTGGTAAAACAATTATTTATGCATTTTTCTGTGCAATTTGGAACTGATGCGATGTTAAGGAGTTTTCAAAATTGAGTCCCCCCATACTAGTTTCGCGTATCTAAACAGGGACAAGATTTGTGGGTTTAAATCATAGTGTTAGATCGTGAAAATGATGAAGATGCATTGTTTCCTGTTACGAAGATTTTTGAAGTTCATGAAAGTAAGATTTTTGATTGTATATCTAAATTAACTATCAATTCTTCATTGTTCAAGAGAATTAATCTTGAAGGCGACGTCCCACCAAAGAAGGTGAATACAACTGTTTTTCCATGCCATCAAGTGAGACATTCAAGTTATTGAAAGTTATGATGTTTGTGTGACATTCACGGTCATGCACCAAAAAAGTATGTTATTTCATGGATCTATAGAATATTTCTGAACCATGGTAATCATGTTGAATCTGATGAGTTTTCAAGCAATGCACTTGATAATCTATACAAGAGTTGATGAAACCTAAAAGTAGACCATGCAGTCTTTGTTACAATTCTCTGGTCGTTTGCATCTCATGACTGCATAGATCAGAAAGACCATCCATAACAAAAATTCCAGCATGAAGAGTCACAACAATAATGGATTTGAAATATTAAGGTGATAATGAATTTGGTGAATTACTTTACGAATTAGAAGATGATAAATTTCAAGGCAACAGTGAAGATAATGAGTAGTTGTGTTTTCACATGTTTTATACGAGCTAAACATTCTTTATTTGTAGTTTTGTTGTCCAGTTAGGGGGTAGATTCTAGTATGTCCTGTTTTGGCTTTTGAGTTTTGTATTTATTTATATCTACATATTTAGCTGTATTTTTTTTAGTCTAGATAAAAAAATACAATGACTAAATTATATCTAAAAATTATTTATTGCTGATTGCAATGAAAAAAAATCATCAAGAATATGGTCCTTTTAAAAATTTTAGATACAATGGTGAGCGTAGCGCTATCTTGAATAAATTTTTTGGTTATGTTTTTTTTTGATATCTAATATGTTGAAGTTAAACTAGTCTTGTGGATATCCGTTCATTATTGATCAATTATTGGTAAAAATTTGACAATGCATAAAAGGATCACATCCTCCACACATGTTGAACTTTTGAATACCAACCTCATTTTGGGTATTTTATTGGGTAAAAAACAATTTAAGTCTAATATATGAAGATATTTTTTTATCACTTTAAACAATGATTATTACTTTAATTGTATTATTACTAATTTTAAAAATAAATTAACCGCTTATTTTTGGTAAATTATTTGTTGAGTCTAAATTGGAGCTTGTTGTCTGAGTTTTCTTTGTTGGTAAAATATAAAAATAGAAGTCCCTTGATTACATAGAAAAGCAGTGGATGATGGGGATGTGGAGGGGCATGTTGGGTGTGAACCTTAACCACCCATATTGTATACACATAAGAGGATAGTTCGTTAGTAAGGGAAGAATAAGGGAGTTAATGCCGAGGGGGGGTAGTTTTGTAATTGTGCAGTTTATTTTGTTGAGTCGGGGTTATAACTTGAAGGAGAATAAAACTTGGGGTGACATTTGGTTAGTATCAAGGAGGTGCTGTGCCCAGGCCTGAGAAGCGGAGCTCTTCCTAAGAGCGTCGATTGTAATTGTTTTCTCTTATACTATATTGAAATGAATTCTAGGCAGGTCTTTGAATCCCTATCATCTTGGTTGTAACGATTCGACCCACCGAGCAGAGCTCTTCCTAGGAGTGTCGATTGTAATTGCTCTTTTACTATATTGAAATAAATTCTAGAAAGGTCTCTGAATTCCTATCATCTTGTTTGCAACGACCCGATCCATCGGGGCCCGCTTGGCCGGCGGAAGGCTAAGCTGTCACAACCCCAAGCCTACCTCCATGCAATGTGCAGTGGAATAATAAAAGACAGTAACATCTAGAGTAAAACCATGCATGTAATAACCTCTAGGGAATACAATAGAGTACGATGATATAAACCAAAACGAAAAAGGGGAAAATACCAGTCCAACCAGAAATGAAGTTCCAACCTAACAATTAACTAAAATAAAGAAAGAACTGAGAGAGCACGACTCCTGATCTCCAAGTCCGACCACCAAACACAGTCTATGCACCCGAGTATCACTATGCTTCATCGATGTCACCGTCGATTTGCCTATTACCCTCAAATAAAGTCGACTTCTCCTTACTTTCTTCTTGATTCGAACTCTCTGCCCACGACTTATATAACTGAGTCAACATCACCTTCATATCTTGCATCGTAATCGATAGGTCTGAATCAGTCTCCTCTAAGTTTACTTTGGATGTTTCCACGTTCACCACTTTGGTCTCCATCCTTGTTGACATCCAGCCTCCACCATCCTTTTCTCTTAATGAAAGCCCCAAGATGATAGGAATTTAGAGACCTTATTGAAATTCATTTCAATATATTATAAGAGAAAACAATTACAGTAGACACTCCTAGGGAGAGCTCCACTCCTCAGGTGTAGTTTCATGCCTCCTTGCACCTAACTAACCAAATGCCCGCCAAGGTTCTATCTCTCCCCATCAGTAACTCCCCCACTCTTCCCTTACTCTCTTATGATATGTATGGATGGTCAGGGTTCACACTGAACTTTCCCCTCCTTCAAATTCCCATTATCCACAGTTTTTTCCTATTATCAAGGGACTTCTCTTTTTCTATTTTACCAAAAAAGACAATCGAGACAACGAGCTTCAAATTAGGCTCCACAAATAATTTACTAAAAAACACGATAAATTAATTTACTTTTTAAATGAATAATAATAGAACTAAAGCAATTAATATTATTTAAAGTGATTAAAAAAATACCTTCATATATTAGACTGAAATTGTTTTTATCTCAATAAAATACCCAAAGTGAGGTTGGTATAAAAAAGTTCAACATATGTGGAGGATATGAATCCTTTATGCATTGTCAAATTTTTACCAGTAAATGATCAATAATGCACTGATATCAAAAAGACTAGTTGAACTTAAGCATATTTGATTTCAAACAAACTCAACCAAAAAAATTTATTCAGGATATCACGATGCTCATCCTTAATATCTAGAAATTTAGAAAGGACTATATTCCTGATGATTTTTTTTCTTCATTGCAATCACCAATAAATAATTTTTAGAGAGAACCCTCACATTGTATTTTTTTAGCTACCCAAAAAAATAATACACTTAAATTGGTGGATATAAATACATATAAAACTCAAAATTCAAAACAACACATACCTAAATCCGCTTCTTAACTGAATGACAAAACTGAAAATAAAGAATTGTTAACTCACATAAAATGTTTTAAAACACATTTACTCATTATATTTATTATTATTTTGAGATTTATGATCTTCTAATTCGTAAAGTAATTCACCAACATTATCATCATCTTCATATTCAAATTCAATACTTTGATGACTCTCCATACTGGAATTTTTGTTATGGGCGACCTTTGCGATCTGTGCAGTTAGGAGATGCAAACAGCCAGAGAGTTGTAATAAAGACTGCCTGACTTGCTTTTTGGATTCACAACTCTTCTATAGATTATTAAACATTTTGTTTGAATATTCAGCATGATTACTATGGTTCACCAATATGCTATAAATCTATGGACTAACATACTTTTCAGGACATGATCGTGAATGTCACACAAACATGATAACTTTCAATAACTTGAATGCCTCACTTGATGACATGTACAAAACAGTCGCCTTCACCTTCTTTGGTGGGATGTCATCTTCAAGATTAATTCCCTTAAGAATTGGGAGTTAATTCATATATACAATCAACTTTGCCGCTAATGATTCCTAGGGATCTTGGTCAAGCTCCATGCAAAACCTGGAATGGTCAGTCTGATCCTCACATGATCCATTCTTCAAAGAATTAACAAGGCAACCATCTGATGCCACTTTACCAGGACCAATTTCTAAACTTTTTAGTGTTTTCTTATTTTCATGAACTTCAAAAATCTTCAGAACAGAAAGCAAGACATCTTCAGCATTTTCACAATCTAACTCTATGATTCTAACCTGTAGTGCGCATCCAATGAAAGGCTGTTTGATCTTCTACGAATTCATAATCTCCCAAGGGCTTCAAAGTTCCATCTTCCTCCTTCAAAGTAGAATCAAAGAGATCAAGCTTTCATAAACCAAGGAGATCAAGACACCGAATCAAGAAGGGCATGTTCTTCAATGGCTTCATCCTCCATCGACATTCTTGTTCACTCTCCTTGGTGCCTCTTTCTCTCCCTCCCTTAAGAGCCTTTTTTTCTAAAACCCCTTGGCACTCACTTTTTATCCTTCTATATTTCTCTATTTCCATCTTGATTTAATTTCTTCTAGAGAGAGTGATGACCGTGCATTGTAATGGTATTACAATTAAGCAAGTCATCTGTTTCACCCCCCCTCTATTTCTTTGGTTTTTGGTTATCCGTTTAAACCAAGGGTTTTTGGTTTTTGGTTCTCCCTTCGAACAAGGGATTGAGGTTCTTATTATTCCATAAAAAGCAAGGGTTTTTGAGGTTCTTGGTTTCCATTAAAAACAAGTGTTTTTGGTTTCTTGGTTCCCATTCAGACCAAGGGGTTTATTATATTGAACCTCATGATTGTTCTCATGGGGAGGAGATGTAGGGGTACCTTCAGGTACTGTTGCCAAACTTCTTTACCAAATCACCCGCGTCCTTTTACTTACCACATTTTACTTTTCCGCAACGTTTTCACATTATTGCCTTATTATTTCCATTATGCTTTACTTTGCTTAATTTCAATTGATTGTATTGCATTGTCATATCTTTTATTGCATCGATTTATTTATTCACTTTATTTTTTAAAAGGTTAATTCACCCCCCTCTTGCCAATTTCTCATCTCCGAACCAGATTTGGTATCTCAAAGGGTTCTTTGATTTTATTTCAATATCTCCTTTTGAAAATACTTTTTTATTCTTGTTTTTCCAAAATTGTTTTTGATTTTCGAATCTTAACCGATTTTCAATATTCAATTTTAAATTGATATCTACTTATTCTAAGAATGCTCTTTTTATGGTTAAAATTATTCATATTGGAAAACTCACATGTCTATTTTCCTTTAAAGTATTGGTTGTCCTCTTTGGAAGATGGTTATGCATGGTTATTGATAAAGATTTTTCCAGTTGGGGACAACTAAGGACAATACACCTAGGAAGACTCCCTAAAAGGGGGCACCTGATGTTTCAGAAACGTCAGGAGCAATGAAGCAAAGAATGAATCACATAAGAGTAAAAGGGGAAAAAAGAACAAGGACACAAGGATTTATGCGGTTCAGGAATAATTCCTACGTCCATGGAGAGACAGAATAACTTCACTATGAAAAATCTGGGGGTGCAATTTACAGGAGTTTCTCACACAACGAAACCCTAGCTTGAAAATTGGCTAAAGTAGAGGACGGAACACTATTCCACCAACTTTAGAAAGTCAGCATCGCTACAGTGAAAGGAAACCACTAAATTCAAGAGTGCTACAATGGTTGTCAGTTGGAAGTCCACATCGCTACAATGTTTGGTGCGAAGTACGGGCCACAAGCATTCGACCCAACTGGATCAGGCTACACCAATCTAACACCTTAGTCATTACAGAGTGTTCTTTTGTACATTCTAGAGTGTTCTTATCTCATCCACTGTATTTCTGTTTGTAATTCTGCTTGTATTTCAAAGAACAAATCTGGTCCATCAGATACTGAACAAATCAAAGGTCACTCTCACTCAGTATTGTATGGTGGGAGTCGCAGTACACTAGTTCAAAATTATGGTGGAATTTTATTTGGAATTGACATGGTTAGCGTTTAAAGTAAAACTAATGGAGTGATTTGATGGGTAGGAAGATCGGAATCCATACACAGAAATGGTGGATACTTCCAGTGACACCCACCTCCCAGTAATCATGGATGAATCAGGTGCGTTGTTTCACGATGATGGTGACTTAAAAATATCGGACAAGAGGGTGCTGCTGCGGGTGATACTTCCACTTTTGCTGCTAACTGCGCTGCACGAGGCAAAATGCGCGGTGTAAGAATTTGGCAACGTCTATGGGAAAGAACGGACACCGGGCCGCATTGAAGCTAGGTGCTTGGGCCGACGCGTGGGTGACACATGGAATTGTTGTCCAACAACAAACCTGGAGACGTTCTTTTGGATGATGATGTCACCAAGGAGCCGCATGAGGAGAACACAACTACTGATGGCAACACTGTCGACTTCCCACACCGGGGAGGAGATTTGCTGGATTCATGTGTTGGCGGGGACAACTTTGCTGCGGGATTACCTCAATGGAACCACGTCAAACATTCACCGGGAGGTGCGGTCGCAGACAAAACGTTGCATCTCTTGGAGAAGCAGTTGTTACAGAATAGGACTACTGAAGCGCGAGGACCCTACCGGCCCCACCGACAACATATCGACAAACAGTGGCACGATCGGAGGCAGGTGGGGAATTGAAGATGCTGGGATTGAATACAGAATCTCCAGTGACTTTCATTTACATCATGCAAGGAAAGAAGTCATTTAGATTTGAGGAGGATGCATGATAGTTTTGGAAGGAGCCACACGTTGAGTCACATATAGTGGTTTGCGGCGAGGATTAGGGGGAGGGGGCAACACAACTATTTCAATTGGGTTGAGAGCACTTGGAGGGGGACCTCACAACATAGTGGGCAGCAGCAGAACACACGATTGGTTCACAATGCGGGAAGGAATATATGGGTGATTTCCTGGAGGGTAAGTGAAGTCAGGGTGCATTGCCAATAGGAGCTACAGGCCTATGGAGGAGGGAGGACCATTTGGAAAATTGCTTCGCGATTTTGGGGTCTGCAATTGGTTTCTTTTCCTTCTCAAGACTGATTTTCAAGGCGCGACGAGTGATAAAGTCCTTGTCACGATCTAGCCCGACGGGGCCCGAATCGCGACCACCCCAAGTCGACCTCCAATAGGATTGGGGTTTGAGATCACCCCTGAGTAGACATATCACACAAATGGAAGACATGAGCCTAATGTACCCATACACAATCACACATCTCCAAACCCATATAATGCTGAAATGTAAACAACTGAAACCAATGAATGAATACATCTATGATCCCACAACTCAGAGTACGATGGTAAAGTACTGAAAGCAAAAAAGATCCAAATACAAGTCCAACCAAAAACTACAAAGATTCTAACCTTCTCCAAGGGCGAGGACTACTATAAAATGATACCACCTGGAAAACACCTCGGTCTATCAACCTAAATCTACGCTCCACTAGCTCCCTGTCCTCTCAGGACACCGTCAAAAGGGTTGTCGTCTGCATATGACAGAACACATGCAGGCAGAGCCCATGCCCGGGTGAGCATAACAATACCTTGTAGGACACCCCCAAAACACTAAACATGAATCAAAAATAATAATAAACTTATAACAAAGATATAACAATCAATGCATAACAAAAATAACCCATATATAATCGGAATGGATACTACGCCTCCAGGAGGTCACAACCAAACTGCCAGCCACAAAAATCTGCTTGAAGCAATGCTCATTCCAGAAAAACCCACTTCATGTGCCATGCCATCATCGAAGACACTCATCCAAGAGGTCATGATCATTGGGACCCACCCAATAAAGCTCACTTGTCTCAGAATACCCCGATACACAGATAGAGAATCACACCCAGGACTGCTGAGGGACACAAAAAACCCAATCTCGACTAACCTAATGCCTATAGGATCGTAGGCCAACGATACCATGAACCCTATCGATACAACTTGGGTGAGAGTGAAATTTCCTCCTGATTTCTTCTCCTCATTCCTCCTTTATACTATAAAAGTTGCCTCTTCATCTATTGTGTTGGTACCTAACATTTGGTCTGACCTGCCGTCCGTTCCTCCGCTTCACCCGCGACGGCGTGCACTGCCGGGGGTGCACCCTGCAATCCTGTCGACTCCTGTTGTGCTCGGCCAGGCACAACGTGCGCACCTTGAGAATTCTTATTTTCTCTTTGTGTAAATGCACGTTCCTTTGCTTGCACTAGTATGTCGGTGCACACTCTTCCGTCTCGCTTTTCGACAAGCAATGCACTAAACCGACTTTTCTTGGAGAAGGCGTGCTCGACACAAACCTCTGTAATCCTCTCCCTCCTCGGACATGTGCCCTTCCATTCAACAACTATGTGAAGGAGGCGTGCATGACCTTTCTTTGTGAAAATGAGTCGCATAGTGTCGAGAAGCCCGACTGCCCTCCGACGTGTTGTGCCCTACTGCGCCCTGTTGGTGCGCACCCCGCTACAAGGGAACACAGAAAGGTGAAAGAATAGAAAAGAAAAAGAAAAAAGAAAGAGGGTACTCGATTTTTTTTGCCAGGCTAGATGCAGAGAGTGCCGAACGCACATAACGACATCCGAACTGTTATTCCACACCAGGACGAAGTCGACTAGTAGCTCGGTCGATTCGAAGCTTTATTAGAAACATGGGGACCAGAGTAAGCGGTCTTTTGATAGTCTCAGGTGCACGACATTGCTAAGCTCACCAAGACAGTCTCTAGCTTGGTCCGCCGCCTAGACAAGACCATGCAACCAAATGAGGCGCATCCATCACTAATGATTGAGGTATCTTCCTCATGCACGTAGTAGTTGGAGAGACACCTTGTGCTCGGTCGAGAGGATGGTGTAGCTGCATTCACTTAACACATTGGCCCACGGTGGCAGTCTCCTGCTCGGTGGGTGGAGCTCCCGGTTTTCGCTGGCACAGGATCCAACAGGTTAGATCGTGAATGCTAAGATGTTTTTTTATATTCACCAGACTACCGAAGGTGAAAAAATCTCCCTGAATCAATTAAGTATAGAGGACATCACTATTCACTAGTTTACAATTTTGGTCGAGGTGTATCCAACTTTAATGTGGACATTGTTCAAAGAGGAGCTGATCGAACGTTTCAACGACTTGGAAATTCAAAACCCCTATAAAGAGCTTGCAGAAATCTAGTAGTAGGGACTAGTCTTGGATTATATTAAGCAGTTTGAGTATCTAACGTCCTTGCTACCTCACCAACCTGAGGCCCAGTATGTCGGTTATTTCATACATGGCTTGAGCGACAACATTAAAAGTTGGGGTCGCATTCACGACCCACTGACCCGATTGCACGCCATGCACTTTGCTCGAAATGTGTATCTCACTATCACAGGATTCTAGAGTTCTATATTCCACGGTGGAGGGTCCTGTAAATTCACTATGGTCTGTGAGTCTAAACCGTGGCATCCTCCAATCTTCTCAAGACCCCACTAATTAGATATGGCTTTCCTCCCAACCAACGAAACATGAAGAGGCTGTTGGGAATGGAGCTCGGTGCGAGCCTCCCACTCACACCACATCTGATGGGTGAGGTGTTCGACACTTGAACAGCTAGGAGTGGGAGGATCGATGCCACATGGGGATTTGTTTTTGATGTGATAAGCTCTACGAGCCCATGCACATGTGTCCCGATCTACACTTGAGGGTGCTATTATTGGGAGAAAACAATGTTGGAAATGACGAAGGGGAAACATAGTGGGGCCTATAGGCAACCCTAGAAATTGAGGAACCTGTTCCCCACATCCATCCTTGATAACAATGAATATATTTTTTGGGAAACCTTTGTGGCTCGGGAGGGAGTGCTAGTTCCTCACGATTTTTTCTCATTTTCATTCCTCATACTATACAAGTCGCCTCTTCTTCTGTCGGGTCCCTATCACTTTTTCCCCTCCTTTAGAATCAGTCTTTTCCTCAAGATTGTGGAGAAGAAACTGATTATGGTTAGTGACAACCTCTTCTCAAGCAACTTCTTTCACTTGAATCCCCTACCATTGTACAACGGCTTAAGTTTGTTGATTATTTCCTAAAAAATCAGAAGTGCTTGCGCTGTCATTAAAAACCATGTCTGGAGAACTCTTGGGAAACAAATCTAGTGGGTTGGAATTTGGAATACTCGTAGGAACAATAGGTTGATCATCTTTTGTTGAAAAATCTAAAGTCTGGACACTGGTAGGAACTTGTGCGGCAAGTGGAGCTTCAGGTTGCTCGAGATTACCAATTTATAGATAGTTAGCTGCCCTCCTAGGGTTTCTATAGGCATCACGTAGAGCCCACACCACAATATTCCTATCCTAACTTCCCCCATCCATGTCATGAAGCTATTGAATAGCAGCCTCCTAGTCATTCCCATCAACAAGATTTGATGCTGCTTGCCCATAAACATCAAAGTTAGATGAAGCAGATGCCAATGAGGGATTGTTTCCAGCATTGAGTTGCACTTGGCTTGTAATAGGAATTTCAGATGGTATTGATGGTTGCACCGATGAGATGAAGGATTTGTAGCCGGAACACTTATTTCAGTGCATACATCAGAACGTTAATCTCTAGAGAACAAGTTGACTGAAGTTGTTTCAAACTAAAAAACCACTGTCATGGATGAAGTATCATTACATCCACTACATGTATTAGGCACTGACCCTGCGGAGAAGTCATATAACAGTGGTAACCCGATTGATTTGGTGCCCATGCCCGATCCCATGACATCCTTTATAGCAACCCCAGATGGATTTTCCCTAGGCTGACATGGTCAGGTAGAAAACTGAAACAATGTTCTTTGTTATGTTGGTCATTTAGAGCAGAACTAATCACTTGGAACCCGCAATTCACTATGATTTTGGTGAATTCTGGAATGCGGTTAAGTGAAAAAAAATCTAATTAGTAATAACAATTGACCCACCTCCTTCAATTGAAGGCTTCACAACTCGCCTTGCACGTCAGTTTGTAACCCGTAACTCTGATCTTACCAACAGTCTTCGTCAACAACTACTCACATGGTCCTTCTCCACATATCCTTTCCGTCGCACATAGATAGTTCATCACCTTTAACAAATTTCATTATACACGGTTGTGGTCAAATTCTCAATCTGGATCACACCTTTCCGCTACTCCATCGATTCCTCCCTGATCACCAATAGTTGTGCAACATTATGACATTGAAAAAGTGGAGTTGACTCACATTGCACACTATCTGTAATATTCACCGCCAAAACTGTATCGCACCCCTATGTATTCAACACACTAGGTACCGCAACCAGTGCCTCTCCTTGTTGCGCCATCGTCTCCCAATAGTGAATTTCCCCAACTATTTTTAACAAAGAATCTTCATCCCTCGGCTGTTTAACTTGCTATAGGGGCATCTTCTTGTCTGTGTCAAAGCTCTCCATGTTCGATCCCTTCACTGTTTTTGTTTTTTGTTTTTCTCCTGACAGCAACATCTTCTCCATGCGGCGTGTCGAGTCGCACCTGTTGCGCATGACTTACCAGTTTTGGGTGAGTTCTTCCCTTTTGGACACCAGAGTAGGCATACCTACTTTGACATATCCCATGCATGAGTCCCTCACTCCATACCACACCTCACTTACCGGTTTTGCGGCATCCCTTACGTCACACCCCTATACTGCGCCATACACCGTGGGTTACGTCTTTGGTAGTGCGATCATCAACGAAGACAAAGTTACCTCTTACTGCGGTATCATATTGTCAAGGGGATGCTCCAGTCCTGAGAGAACTTTCAGGAATTCAAACTGCTCCCTTTCCAGTCGGATCGATATTGTAACATGCCGCCCCAACTCATTGGATTGAGAAAAGGCGTAGTGTCACTAACCTTAGGTGAAATCCCCAAGACACCAAATACCGTCAATAAATGTCTAGGGATTAGAAGATCATTGGAGGATGATTTCTCTTTCAAAGATAAGACAACCAGACAAGACAAAATACCAACATCCAAACCACTATATGATTGTGTAGGTTGCGAATTACCCTTACCTCAATGTGAGGCGAGGACATTATTTTATAGATGAGTAAAATGAAATACATGGTGGAGTATTCTGATGTGGCACTCCAAAATTCCCAATATAATAAAACAGGTTTTAACACTCCCCCTCAAGCTGGACATGCCCAGATTGGAACAAGAGTCCCACAAAAGAAAGATGACAGTAAATAAGACCATATACCCCCCCCTCCAGCTGGTCTGCTGATGCTGTTGATACCCAGCTTGGTACTGAGAGCCCAGAAGAGCTTCCGGGAGGCCTTTTGTGAAGATATCAGCCAGCTGATCTATCGTCGAAATGTGGCTGAAACTGATATGGTTTTGCTCAAGATGACGACGAAGAAAGCGACAGTCCACCTCGCTATGCTTCATCCGTTCATGGAAGATGAGATTCAAAACAATCTTCATGCCCGCCTGATTGTCACACTAGATATGAGAAGAGGTATGCGGTGGGGATCCAAACTCATGGAGGAGATGAAGAAACAATATGATCTCAGTAGTGACCATGATCATGACATGGTATTCAACTTCTGCACTAGATCTGGAGACGACAGTCTGCTTCTTCCTGTGCCAAGAGATGAGGTCACCTGCCAAGAAAACGTCATACTAAGAAGTAGACTTGGTGGTAGCAAGACAACTAGCATAGTTAGTATCACAAAAGCTCTTAATATTGAGATGAGCATGAAGGGAGTACCAAATACCATGGGCAGGGTCTTTCTTGATGTGTTTGACAATGCGGATGACAACATCCCACTCAGATTTGGTCAGATGCTCCATGAACTGACTCACTTTTCCAATAGCACAGGCAATGCTGGGTCATGTCAGGTGAGATAATTGAGTTTTCCCACCAGACGATGATAACTCTCTTGGTGAGAAAAGGCTGTCGTGTCATCATAGAGTGAATGTTTTCTAGGCTCAATAGGAATGTCCATGACTGTTGCCTGAATCAACCTTGTATCCTACAAGAAATCCATGGAATATTTCTTTGGAAGAGAATGATGGTGTCCATATGAGAGACCTCGATGCCAAGGAATTATGTGAGAGGACCAAAATATTTGGTTTGGAAGTGGTAGTGAAGATACCTATGACAACCCTGCTTTTTAATACAAACTTAAACATGATTTATTACATAAAACTTCACTTGATACAACAAAAAAGATCAAGTGGTTTAGTGTATTTGGGGCTTAGGATCATTACATAAAAACTTAAAACATGAAATACAACATCTTTATTGAAAACTTCCTTTACATGACCACTACATTCCTTCGTACTTAGCATTGCATGGGATAACCTGAGGACATGAATAAGAAAAGGGTGAGATATAAAGCCCAGTAAGGGAATACACATGGAATAACATGAGGAGTACAATAAATGTTATACATTAGGCATATCAATAGAGCATAAGAGAAACATGAACATAAAGGCATGATAAATCATGATAATCATAACATGGAAATGTGGCAACAACACTTAACATAGAATTAGCATGAGCCAAGGCTCATTGCACATAGAGCATGAGTAAATCCTCATTGCACATGAAGCACAAGTAAACCCTAATTTCACTTGAATTAGCATGAGTCAACACTAATTTCACATGACATATCATGATACTATACTTTACCCAATGCATTGGAGCGCTATAAGGGCGCACCCTTCTTAAACATTTCATTTCATGCATAAGTGTGCCACATGGATCATAAAAAATTGATTCATAAAACATAATCATTTATTACATGATAAAGTAATGTGGAATTAATACATGAAACTTTATAATCAATAAGTAAATGTGCATAAAGGTAAATACCATTGATGGAGAAATGGGCATGATATTCACTACACAATGACATTGGCTTAGAAAATCGGTGCAATTTCGGCAACGTAACGACGTGATATAAGAATTCATAAAAATGGTTGATGAGAGAGAAATGGGTGTCTCATCATATTTACATTAATTGGAAAGTAAGGGGGTCATATAGATACATGTCCAAACAATTGTAATGTAATTTAGATTCATGATACAAAAGTATTGCTTGAATGTAAAAGAGGAGAGAGAAGTTCCTTTTGGAATTTTGGCATAGTAACGGGTGTACATGGGAGGAATTTAATGAGAGAGAAAGAGGTCTCCCATCATTAAAATAATAAGAGGGAAGTATGGGGGAGGCGCGAAACCATACCCCAGCATTTATATTTGAAATTAAAAGGGCATAAAAATATGAAGAAAATTGGACAAAAATGAGAAAGGAAGAAAAAACCCTTACTTGGAAGTGTGCTTCCAAAGGATAGAGAGAGGCTTGTGAGAGGATTATTGGGAGCTTGGGGAACCTTGGGAGGATTATAGAGAGAGTATGGTAGAGGTTGGATGAACTCTCAAGGCTTTGAGTGAGGAGGAAGTGGGAGCTTGGGTGGGTTTATATAGAAAATGTGAGGGAATTCTTTATTATTTAGGTTTGGGACCCCTTATATTAAATTAATCCAAACCACAAACCATCCCATGGTTTTTGCCCATGGTTTTTGGAAAAGGGAAGAGGAAAATAATATTTTATAAGGCCAAAGTCCTAAATTCTTAAAATAATAGGGTTGCTTATGTGGAGGTGAGTCACACTCCCATGAAAAACAATTTAAAAAGACAAGGTGTTTAATAAGTCTTGAGGGGTCCAATAATGCTTGGAAAAGTAAGTAAAACAAACCCAAAATCACATTATTTTAATGGTAAAACATATATTGGCATAAAATAAATATTATAGTATTTTATTACATCACTATTGGGTCATTATGATGTCATAAAACACATTATATATTTAAACGGTATTTAATTTTTACCCAAAAATTTAACTATCTTAGAAAATTATGAAAAATTCACCGTTGGATAATTTCGACGTCATGATTCCAGAAATAAAATTTATTTTATCTAAATAATTTTATAAATATGTTAATTTTTACTTTTAAAATAAAAACTGACATTTATCGAAAATTCACGGGTTTTGACAGAAATGGCTTTCAAAACTTAATAAAATTTATAATTGCATTCATAAAATTATAAGATAATTTATATTTAATAAAAATTAATTTAATAATAGTATTTTTTTAAAATATTTTTTAATTCAAAAATCCCTTAATTTAATAAAATAGAATTCTTAATTAAATAATAACTAAAAACACTATTTGTACTTTAAAAAACTATGTACAATGTATCAATGATGACAAGAACGTATATACATTATTATATACAAAAACTATTGTACATGAACATAGTACTATAGATTTTTTACATAACCCCTTAAAACAATCGCATAAGACCTAAGGGTATGGTGTGTGATGGTGACAGACTCTTGGGGTGGCTCAGATAACATCGCTCGAGTGGTAATTTCTATCAACTTCCACTTCTCCCATAGACGGTCCCGTTCGAGCTTGACATGATGAAGCTCAGCTTGGGATTAGTCAAGAGCGAAGCCCAAGGATGCCACCTCTTTTTCGAGCTCTGACAAATAGGCTTCGTATGGGGCAATTCTACTGGATGAGGCCATGGATTCCTTTGTCTGAGTAAATTTGGATTTGTTAAAGCCCTATATTTATACTAATTATGTAATCACTGTTCAACATCTATAATAGCAACGGTCAAAATTCTTAACATAAAACCAATGAAGTTGACATTTTATATAAACATAAAGAGACATTTAATTAGATCAAGAGGGATTTCCATTAATGAAACTTTGGTTCGTTACAATACCTCTTGAGTTGGATGATTCTATTGAAGTTAATCACTATGATAATGATATCATCAACATATACCACCAATAAGATGTAGCTGTTGGACGTCGTGTTGTAGAAGATGGTGTGGTCCTTCATACTGTGAGAGAGTTCAAAAGCGGCGACGACGGTGCTGAAGCAGCCAAACCAAGCACGAGGAGACTGCTTGAGACCATATATAGATCAATGAAGTCAGCAAACATGAGAGTCGGCGCGAGAATGGAGAGTTTTCAACAAACGAGATGTCAACAAAGAGGAGACACCATAGGAGGATGAATGATGAGAGAAAGACAATCATCGATATCCGTGTCTAGATGATAAGAGAGAAGTGAGAATGGAGAGTTTTCAACAAACGAGACATCAACAAAGATGATATACCATCGTAGGTCCAGAGAGAAGCATCAGTATTCATACTGAGTGCGTGAATAGCCGAGGAATATGTAGCAGAGGGATTTGGGAGAGAGCTTGGTGAGACCAGGATGAGTGTCACAGATTTAAAAGAGACATCCAAACACATGGAGTGGAAGTGAGTGAGGAGAGAGAGAGGAGAACATAGTCCGAAAAGGATTCCCCCTGAAGGATAAGAGAAGGAAGACGATTGATGAGGTATGTAGCAGTAAGGATGACATATCTACAAAAGAGAAGGGGCACATGTCAGTGGAAGAGAAGGGCACGAGCAGTGTTCAGAATATGTCGGTGTTTTCGCTCGACCACTCTATTTTTCCAGAGTGTATTAGGATAGGAGGTCTGATTAATGATGTCGTGCGCCTGGAGAAACTACTGAAAGAGAGTGGACAGATACTCACGCCCATTGTCTGAGGGGAGACATTTATTTGAGACAAAAAACTAGATATGAATCTCATGGTAAAAATTCTGAAAAGTAGAAAACACTTCTGACCAATCTCGAAGTAGGTATATCCAAGTCATACGCGGAAAATCATCAATGAAGGATATATAATATTAATACCCTAATTGACTCAAGACAGCATAGATACCCCATACATCTGAATGAACCAAATCAAAAGGTTTGGAAGCCTGTGTATCTATTCAGGGAAAATATGAAGTACGATGATGTTTCACAAATTTACAAAATTTGAAATGAAAGGAGACATGATGATTGATATCAGGAAACATTTTATGAATGAAGGAGGTGGGTGGATGACCCAACCAGGAATAAAGGTCCAATGCACGCATAGTGACATACGTGTAAGTGACGGATGGCGGTCCCTCAAACACGTATTCCCCGTCCCGAAGCTGGCTTTTACCAAGTTCCTGGTTTGTCATCCACTCCTGAAACACAAAAACAGAAGATGTAAATATGGAACTATAGTTGGAATCCTTTACAAGCTTACTGATGGATAGAAGGTTAAAAGGGATGCGAGGCAATGTGCCACAGAGGGCATATGAAGAGATGAATTAAGGTAGCAAACACCGAAGCCGGCAATGTGAGGAGTTGATCCATCAGTGACGGTGATGGATGAGGAACTATCATATAGACGGTAGGTGGATAATATACCTACATCACCGGTGAGATGGTCTGATGCACTCAAGTCCAACATCCAGGAAAGGGAGCGATGATCGACAAAGGCAGTGAAACCAATAGAGTGAGAAAGAGAAGCCGATGAAGGACCTGGCAGAGAGGTGTTTCGATGATCGTGAATCATATAAAGCTCAACCATGGAGAGGTCCAGAGATGATGAAAGAGCTGCGGGTGATGGTGAAGCATCCTGGACCACAATCTGGCCTTATCGAGGTGGTTGGTATGGGTGACCATGAATAACCAAAAAACGATCGATCAGATGGCCGAGCATGCCACAACACTGACAAAGGGGACGAAGATGCCCCTCCCCACATCCATGTACATGTGTTCTTGAGGAGCATCCACTGCCACGGTCCAAGAGGTCGGTGTGATCGATGCTGGGAGTGGGGGAAGTGCTCGCTAAGACTTTCCCATGTGATGATACACTTGTGGAATCTCTAGGGAATAAGGGATGATGAGCATCTCTGTGGCCGTTATCACATACTCCGGAGTGAGGCCATGGTGTAGGAAAATGAGGCACAATTGGTCCCTCTGGGCCAAGGCTGCTGCTGGTGTCTGAGGAATGTGCCATAGCTCAAGAAATTCATCCTAGAGATCTTTCCATTCCAAGAAGTATACCGGGAATGAACAGTGCTGCTGGCGGATGAGCGACAGACATTGAAGAACATCGGAGGCCCTAGAAAAATTATTAGTCTCAGAATACATGTGGGTTAAGGAATCCCAGAGTTCCTTAATCGTATTGGCGGTCCGAGTGATGTCTTTGATGGAGCGGTCTATGGAATTGACCAGTAAGGCAAAGATCTTTCTATCAGCAAGCTTACATGGACAATATTTGGGATCAGAAGATGGGGGTGGAGGTGTAACGTCCCAGGCCTGAGTGCCACTCAACGGGTGCCTCGAAACCGATTGGTCACATGACCTCAAGCGCATTTCCCCAAATGCCAGAGGCTACCGACTAGCAGCGAGGGCCCAGGTCTGATAGTGGGGAAACTATGCCCTCACGTGTCAAAGTGTAGCGCAGCGAAATAAAATATACAAATATACAACAACAGTGGAAGCAATAAACCATAGACAACTAATATGAACAACTGTAGTAAAAGATAAACAACTACTGTATTGATAATGATGAAACATGTCTCTAGTCCTAAGAAAATAGCCAGAACATGTTACACATCAGTACAATATGACACAATGGAAAGTACAGGTACAATAGAATAAAACAGAATAGCCGGAAGCATCATGAGCCTGAGCTCGGTCCCATGCTCCCATACACCTCAGCAACACTCAAGTACCTGTATAGGGATGCTTTCCATTATCCACACCTGTAGCAATATAGTCTGTTTGGGCCGAAGACATGACCCAAACATGGTGTGAGAAATAAATCCCAGTAGGCACCCACCAAAGGCCCATGCCCAACTGACAGTGTAAATATGTAACAACAGTGTGCAGTAGTAAATGCAATAAACTAAGCAGTACTCAAAAATAACTAGCTTTACCAGTTATTTTTCCATTTTAATATTCATTTAATCCATTTAATATAAGACATCATCTCAGTGAATGTTCTAAGTAGATAATCAGTGTCCTCAGACATGTCAACTCTTACCCAAAGGTAAATAGAAACAAAACCCTCAGGTAACTGTCCTCAGACATAATAGATATTTCCCTCAGGCATACGAAGTGTCTCCCTTGGGCATAGAAGTCACTGCCCTCAGGCATAAGAAGCGTTTCCCTCAGGCGTAATAGAGCGTTTCCCTTGGGCTAAGCAGTACCTTGCCCTCACGCTAAACAAACAATGCCCTCAGGATAAAAGAACGCTGCCCTCAGGAACAAGTAATCGGGCCGATCCCAAAGCATAAACACAAAAATTGTATACAATTCCTCTCAAGGAAAAAGTAATGCACAATATAAACATGGCATACCCTCGGGTATCCTGGCCAAATGGCTAAACAGAGGGACGCACCCTCGGGGTGGTCCTAGATCCAAGAAGCGATCCCAAACAACAGTTTATTATCACATTTAATTACCTATACAATTCTAGGTATTCAAAACAGCCAAGGCCTCATCCACACGACACCCCAACATGGGTTCGTAGCAAAAAGGTACACACAAATGCACAACAGTTGGAATTTAAACACCAAGCCACCTACCTCGATCACCTTTGATCAGTATACGTGAACGAAGCTCCTCGAATTGTCTACAAATGACGTAGATCTGAGGTAAAATAAAATCATGTTCAGATGTAAATAACTTCCCCTTGAGAAATAATTAGTAAGAACAGCTTAAGAAGAAGGAAGGGCTTACCCGTACGGCTCCAACGAGATTAATGGAGGAGGAATCGGATTCCCGGTGCTCGCTCGGGTGATCTCCAAAGATCCGACCATCTCTCCCAAACCCTCCTCCGGTTCTAAGCCTTCCCTATGAACAGGGGAGGCTACTACCCATTTTAAGTGAAAAACAGACTACATGGGGTGTAGTTTTCATTCTTTTAACTGTTTATTTGGTGGCTTCTCACCAGCATGGCACTGTTTATCTGTCGACATGACTACACGACGTGTATTCCTGAGTACACGATGTGTATTGTTGCTCAGCTGGTGGCTGCTTCCACTGCTTTACTATTTTCCTTCCAACCGACTACACAGCATGTAGTCGGTTTTTACACCTTTCATTGCCGACAGGGCTACACGCCCTGTGTACTCATCCCACACAGCCAAAGTACATGGCGTGTGGAAAAGTACACGGGGTATACCCACAAAATTTGGGATTTTCCCCATTTTCCTTATTTTCTCAAAAACACTTAAGGAAAAGAGAAAAGAAGAAACCCATACCTCCAGAATAAGAACCGAGTTCTTACAAACTTCCCCCCTTAAAGCAATTCGTCCCCGAATTGACCTTCCAAGGGTGGTGAAGATAAAGCTGTGAACAACTCAGGCCACTGAGCACGTACGTTGGTCTCCCACTCCCAGGTTTCATCCTGCACTCGGCCATGCTTCCATAACACCCGTACGAGAGGAACTGACTGGCCTCAGAGAACCTTTGTGCTCCTATCAACGATACAAATCGGATGCTCCTCAAAGGATGAATCGACCTGAAGCTTAACCTCCTTGGGCTGAAAAACATGAGATGGTTCTGAGTGATAACGGTGTAGCTGAGATACATGGAAGACGTCATGCATGGCCCAATACCTCTGTGGTAACTACAACCCATAGGAAACTGACCTGACTCTCTCTAGAATCTCAAATGGCCCCACATACCTCGGTGAAAGTTTACCCCGTCTCCTGATTTTCCTGTGTCCCAACCTCGGTGAAACACGCAAAAACAGCTGATCCCCGACCACGAACTCCAAGGGTCGTCTGCGGCGATCAAAATAAGATTTCTGACGAGACTGAATCGTAGTCATCCGCTTCTGTATCAAATGGACTTGCTCTAAAGTCTCCTGCACGAGACGTGGTCCTAGTAAAGGTGCCTCACCTGCCTCTATTCAGTACAAAGGTGATCGGCATGACCTACCATATAAATCTTCGTAAGGTGTCATCTCAATAGTTTCCTAAAAACTATTATTATAGGAAAACTCGACCAGGGGTATATGATTCTCCCAAGAGCCCCCAAAGTCTAGGATGCATGCACGCAGTATGTCCTCAAGCACCTGTATCATACGCTCTGACTGGACATCAGTCTGAGGGTGGTAAGCTGTGCTCAAGAGCACCTGTGTACCCAGTGCCCTCTGAAAACTCTTCCAGAAATGAGATGTAAAATGGGCGTCCCTATCTGAAACGATAGAACGAGGGACTCCATGAAGACGTAAGACCTCTTGGATATACAGCTTCCTGAGCTCGTCAACACCGAAGGTCTCCTTGATTGGAAAAAAGTGAGCTACCTTCATAAGTCTATACCCAAAGACCCACATGACATCATTACCTCGAGGTGACCTCAACAACCCTGTCATGAAATCCATCATGACATCATCCCATTTCCACTCCAGAATTGGTAACTGCTGTAACAGTCCAGCTAGCCTCTGATGCTCTGCCTTCACCTGCTGACAGGTGGAACATCTCATAACAAAACCATCCACTTCATTCTTCATACTCGGCCACCAGTACTGATGTCTCAAGTCACGGTACATATTGGTAACTTCGGGATGCACTGCCCAAGCTGAAGCATGAAACTCACGCATCAACTCCAAACGTATGTCCCCTGGAACCCATACTCGTCCATGAAAACACAGTACCTCATAATCGCCTATCGTCCAACCAGGAGGAGGGTCCTCACTTTCCACCGACTCCCATAGAACTAGGACTTCTGAATCAGATAGCTATCTCATCCTCACTCTATCCAAGAGGGTAGAAGTCACAGCTAAATAAGAAAGATAGGTTTTCCCCTGACTGTCGTGCACCTCCAAATGCATCTCAGAGAACAAATCCATAAGCTGCCACTCACCACTAGCCTCATGAACTGCCTGTGTCTGAGTCTTCCTGCTCAGTGCATCAGCAACTGCATTACCTTTACCAAGTGTATAGGCAATCTCAATGTCGAAGGACTGAAGGTACTCAACCCACCTTCACTATCTTAGGTTCAAGTCATGATGAGTAAAGATGTACTTGAGACTTTTGTGGTCTGTGAAAACCACAAAATTCTCTCCCAAGAGATAATGTCTCCAACAGCATAACACATAAATTATTGCATCCAAATCGAGGTCATGCATTGGGTAATTCCTCTCATGTGGCCTCAACTGCCGAGACCCGTACGCAACTAATCGATTCCCCTACATCAACACTTCTCCCAGCCCAATACCCGATGCATCACAGTAAACTGTATAGCTCTTCCCCTGCTCTGGAAGTATCAGGATTGATGCTGATGTCAACTTTCCCTTCAGCTCCAGAAAGGCTATCTCGCAAGCTTCGGTCCAAACGAACTTCACACCCTTCTTAGTCAAACCCATCAACGGCGCTGCTAAGAAGGAGGAGTCTTGAATAAAATGCTTGTAGTAACCAGCCAACCCCAAGTACTCATATAGACCATACCTACTCCTGAAGGCTATGAGAGGTATATCAGATTGTCTAACGCGCAACTGATGATATTCGGATCTCAAGTTAATATTCGAGAACACTCATGTACCTCGAATTTGATAAAAAAGATCATCAATCCTTGGAAAAGGATATTAGATCTTGACCGTCAGCTGGTTTAACTTCCAATAATCCACACAAAGTCTGAGGGTACCGTCTGCCTTCTTCATAAAGAGTACCGGAAAACCCCAAGGAGAAGTACTGGGTCGGATGAAACCCTTTGACTGAAACTCCTATAACTATCTCTTGAGCTCCTGCAACTCTGGAGTAGCCATCCTATAAGAAGGAATGAACACCGGTGCTGCTCCTGGCACAAGCTCAATAGAGAAATCCACCTCTCGCTCTGGAGGAAGACCTAAAAAGTCATCTGGGAAGACATCCCTGAAACAATCAACTACAGGAGGGAAATCCTTCAAGAAAGTTCCCTGGTCATCCAGATATAAACTTGCAATCTAGGCTGTCACACTACCTCGCCCACGATGTTCTGGTCTAGTTCGAATCGCCTGAACATCCCAATCGCCCTTGTATAGAAACTCTCCGCCCTCTGGTGACATGAAACACACCCTGCGACGATGGAAATCTAAAAAGGCTCAAAAGGGTACCAACCAATCCATCTCAAGAATGAAATCATAACTTGTCATCTCTAAGACATAGAGGTCCCATAAAAAGTGACACCCACCAACCTCTAGGCGGAACTCCCTGCACTGACGCACACCAGCCGTTGTAGTTCCCAACGGAGTGTCTAGCATCATAAAAACAGAAGAAGAAGAAACACAAAGCCAAAGGCTCTCCACAAAGGCCACATATATGAAACTATGTGTAGCACCAGTATCAAAAAGTACTGAAGATAAAACAGAAGCTAATAGAATAGTACCTCTGACAGTAGAAGGTCTGGGATCCTGCTCCTGTTGGGTCTGTTGCACTGCATATGCCTGCCCAGTGCCGCGACCCTACGACACAGCCTGGCTACCCTGAGCTGTCCCACCCTACTACCTCTAATATCCTGGTGTCTGGATACCACGGCCACACCCACCATCTCATCCTGTACGCCCTGACGTTTTCCAGTTTCCCGACTGGTAAGAAGCTGTTGGTCCTGCTCCTATACGTGGAGTCTGCACAGAACCCCTCTCACTAGCCACTGATGGAAATGCCCTGCAAAAGCGTTGCAGATGACCCATCTTTCCACAAGATCGACACTCCACTGGGTCACGTGGACACTGTGGTCTCTTGTGCCCCCCTCTACCACACTGGTAGCACATGATCGGGCCACCTGAAGTAATCGTCTGAATAATACTTCCACCATGAGAAAAACTCATATGTCGCTTCCTTTTCCTAGTAGAAATAGTACCAGAAACTGGTGTCAAACCACCCTGACCCACACCACTAGATTCCCGTAGGTCCGTTCAATAATTAGTGCCTAGTTCACAATAGCATGTACTGTAGGCAACCTGAAAACATTTACCAGTGCTCGGATGTCATATAGAAGACCATCCTCAAAGCGTATAGCCCTCAACGTCTCATCACCCACCAGAACGAGTGCAAAATGCTGAATCTTGGTGAAACGATCAGAATAATCCATCACCAACATAGCTTCCTACTGTAGATTCATGAACTCTCGAGCTCTATCTGCCCTTAGCGTATCTGGGAAAAAGAAATCATAGAAAGCTGTCTGAGAATCTTCCCACGCCATGTCTCTGTGATGCTCTGTCTGGGTGGTAACATCCCACCACCTCTTGGCGGAATCATGCATCATATAATTCACGAGCTTGACCCTCCTCCCTGGTGGAATCTCAAGATGCTCGAAAATATTCTGCATAGAACCCAGCTAAGACTCTGCATCCTGTAGTCCTCCATCCCCTGAAAACATAGGCGGATGCTGCTACTGGAATATATGAGTCAGCTTATCCATAGATGTTGTAGCCGGCGGTGCTCCCTGAAAGGTCTGCATGAACCGCATGAAGCCTTCATGAAATTGCGCCTCTGCGCCTGCGTCCGGTATAACGGTTGGCACTGCATCTGGATCTACTGGAGGATCCATCAGTAGACCATGGACTACCGTTTCCAGAGTATAATCGTCGCTGATCTCTTGGCGAACAATTGGTTGTCATCTCAGCGGCATGACTCTACAAGGTCAAACTCACGCCTTAGATCAATATTTAACAAGGACAGAAAACAAGGGGACCAAGAAGGGAACAAGAGAAGAAAGCATCCAAGATTTACAAAACTTGACTACACAGTGTGTATAAAAACTACACGGAGTGTTCTCACAATCCATTCACATGGGCATGTACTCCAGCTAAAACTGGTCATGCAACACCCCAAACACACGGTGTGTCCTCAGACGACACAACGTGTACTTGAATCCTCTTTCCCTGCTCGAGTCCTTCTACATGGCTAAGCCACACGACTCTCTTTTGGACAAGACTACACGACGTGTATGTCATCTACACGATGTGTGTTGTTTAAATTTCCAACTGCCTGTGTTGTTTGTGACACGACCGACTACTCAGCTAATCCTACACGGCGTGTTACACCCGCACACAATGAGTACACCACCCTGTTTTCCCAGCCACATGGTCAGGTCCACATGGTCTATCCTTAGTCAAGACTACACGGCATGTCCCACAAGTACACGACATGTAATTGAGGAAGTAACACCGACCCATGTTTGTTAGCTACATGGCTGAGACTCCAAGTAAGACTACACGGTGTGTTCCATAATGGACACGACATGTATTTCTTAAGGTATTCTCCATCCGTGTTGTTAGTTAAACGGTCGGACTCCGAGTTAACACTACAAGGCGTGTACATCCGGTACACGGTGTGTTTTTCCCAAGCCTTTCTATACCCCGTGTCCCTACCCACACGGTCCATGACATGGGAAGAGACTAAATGGTGTGTACTTAATTTTTTTTTCTTTTCTTCCCGAACATAAGAACACACGGCGTGTGTCCAAGGAACTACACGATGTGTATCCTGGGTTTTCCGGACAGTAAGCCTCTGAAACTACTCCGGAACCCAGTAAATACTGAAAAACAACACCTAAGTGCCAAATTCCGATCCATGAGATCCCATACTCCCCGCGAATCAAAGTTTGGCATCTTATATGTGTTATAACAAGAGAAACAGTCAATGATCCACCCAATTATGGTCAATGAGGGCCCATACTCCCCAAAAACCAAAGTTTGGCGTCCATTCTATCAACATACTCGTACGAAAATACCCTATCACATAGAAGGTATTTATCAAAGCAGCTATCACAACAGCATGCGTTTTTAGCACACAACTATCACAACATCATGCAGATTTCTAATGCACCTACATGGAATGGAAGAATGCATGACATGTGATTTATAGCATGTTCCTAAATGATGCATGATATGGCATACCCTCATATCATCGGGTTGCAACTAAATAGAACCCATAGATAAAATATAAACAGCACAATCACAAGTGCGTCACCCAACAGTGAAAATCAGATCAACTATAAATTGTAAAATCATTAACATTACAACATGAGGTAAATTGAATTTTCCCTGTACACGAGTGAGCTTCTCCTGGGCACAACTTATTACCAACTACCATTTCCATCCTATCCCAACTAAGGCTCCAAATAGTAAGTCAAAGAAAAAGAAACTCCTATGATACCACTTTGTAACGTCCCGGGCCTGGGTGCCACTCAACAGGTGCCCCGAACCCGGTTGGTCACATGACCTCAAGCACATTTCCCCAAAGACACCAGAGTCACAACCACTGCCACATTCAAAAAATCCTGAGGCAAAAAAACCACTACCATGCCCGAAGACACCAGAGTCTCATCCCGAAAACATTTGGGAAACAAACCTGCCCGTACACACCTGATCCAACCACCATAACACACCCTGCCCAATGGGTCTTGGACTATAATGAATCTTAGGCCATCAAAACATACCCGAAGAGTCTTGGGATACATGGGAGAGGGAGAAAAAAGGAGATAATAACCAGCCACTCATAGGAATGTTGGAAAAAACACCCTCCCCCCATGAAATGGGGGTGTTCAGCATGAAGTGATCAACATTGGTGGGGTGCATATAAGAAACATAAGAACTAAATTTTATACATATAGGTAATCAAGCACTCATCCCAACCTAAGCGTCTTGAAACCAACAACCAACCCGTACACAACCACTCTTGCTGTTATCCCTACATGCACAATTATACAATGACAACCACTCTTGTTATTATCCCTACATGCACAAGTATACAAAAACCACAACCAAAGCACAACCCATTTTTGGAAAGAAGATCCCCATTTTACCCATTATTTTTATCTTGCTCAAGTGATTCCATTTAAATATTTCTTCACTACCGGGAAACTAACAGGCATAACCACAAGACAAAACAACAACTGGAAGAAAAAATCCAAGCAAGCGTTTAAGCATTCACTCCCGGTTCACTCGTAAGTAACAATATCAAAAGGTATTTGTGAGATCCCTCAAAGTACTGGAACCAAACCAATCCCTAACATATTAGGTCCAAAACATTTACCAAAATCTCCACATGCCCTCAGATTCCAAAACCAACAACCTCTCAAATAGAGGTTCCATTCCCCTCTATGTCACCCCACAATGAATCAAACAGAACCACTATGCATATCACCAAAACAAAGCAAGGGAGTTTTTAGATTTAGCCAACACCATTAATTAAATTCCTTCTTTCCTTCTGGTTAATCGGGGTGATCACACAAGGGTTCTTATTCATCGTACATCCATTTAATCAACCAAGTTTACGTGATTAACCAATTTCCATGTTGCAGTCATTCAATCACAAGATTATCCAAAAAACAGGGATTTATTAGTGCGCAAGAAAGGACCACCAATGACCAATATTTTTAGTGGACATGATCTCATACAATTTAAAACAAAAAAAACAATGGTAAAAGATACAACAACATCATCATCATTACCACCCCTTCATTCTTTAAAAGTCCATTTATTATATTTGTTAAAATTAGTTTCAACTATGTCCCTAGGGAACACCATCATACCCAACCCGCATGATGCACAGTAAATAGAGATGGAGGAAAAAAATCCAACTTGGATGATCAAGGATTGAAGTTTTCTCTTTGTGCTAAGAACTGGGGATGGCACAACTTGTAGGAAAAGAAAACTCCAAGGTTGAGCAGAAAGGTCTCCAGTATGGGCGCACGATTTGTCTCGGGAGGAAGTCTCGAGGTGCACTAAGAGAAATGAAAAGGAAGAAGAGAGTATCTCGACTTAAGAAGATGAGAGATCCTAAAATTAGGGAGACCATTTCAAAGTACTTAAAACTCAGATCATGGATTGACCACGTGGTTCGGAGGCTTAACACGTTGGAATTAATTGAGATTTAATAATTCCCCTTGGAAACGGTGGAGATAGATCAGCGAACGACTGTGAGTTGATAGATTTCCTTTAAACGAAGAAAAACACGTAATAGGGGAGAAACTGGAAAACACGGGAGGCTGGAAAACACAGAAAAAGGTGTGACGCTGATGAAAAGGCTACACATTTTGCTAATTCAAGGGTCACCCAAATCTTGGTGGATTTTAAACATCTTTTACGGGCCTTAAATCGCCTTGAAAGGGGTATTAAAACAATTTTATGTCAAAAGAGGTGTTATTGGAGCGAAACAGAAAAGTTCGAGAGAAGCTGGAAATGACTCACCGATGGGTGTGCCACTGATGTCGATCGGTGCCTTTGATGTTGATCGATGCCGCCGTTCGTTCAACCAGAAATTTTGAAAACTCCTCAATGAGTCACCGATGGTCCCTAGGATGCCTCCAACATCAGGATTTGGCAAAGTAATGGACCAGGAGGGTCCAAACCATTACATATTGATATCATCAATAGTGGAAGGGGTTGGGGGATCGACCACCGTAGTGGGTGTCGTTGTGCTTGTAGCTGGCTTAGTCGATGAAGGAGGAGATCAGGTGTCGATCTGTACAGTGGTCGTGTATCTGGCAGCTGGATCTATGAAAGGTACCTTGGATGGGGATGGAATAGTGGTACCCTTACCCCTGTGGGACTACTTTGCTAAAAATCATGATGGGAAGTGGGATCTATGAGCCCAGAGGGTAGTTCTATCGAGGTTGAGGGTGGGGTGTGGATGAATGATGGAGTGGAGTCTGCATATGGTGATGGGTGGGTAGATACAGAGGCTGATGGTGGAGTGAGGATGGTGAAATAATATGATGCACTGAATGGAATGCCTAAATGAAGGCAGATCTGGTGTTGGTTCTCCAGAAGAAACTGTATAGTAAGCCATAGGTCAGATGGAGGAGATGGAGGGGCAGGTGCAGATGTGGTAGGGCCTGTGGTGACAGTGGTGGAGGTGGTAAAAATAGGGACAAGGGGCGGTGATGGATGTGGTAGTGGTAAAAGGGGCGGAAGTTGTGGTGGGGGTGGTGGTTGTGGTAGTAGTGGTGGTAGTAGGGACATGAGGAGGGGAGGGAGGGTCAGCTACATGTGGAGTCGGTGCCTCATAAACATCCTCAAAATATGTCGGTGCCCACTATTAGATGTTGTTTCCCTTCTTGAGTAGCCTCATATTGTGGAGCATATATAGGCTGATTCTCTTCATAGGGTCGAGGGAGGTGTGAGGATGGGCTGCATCGAAGGAACCAAGATTCCTGACTAGATGATTAATGAACGATCCCTCTAAAAGCGTACCTTGATTTCTCCTCACCTGGGTCAAGAAGAACAACCCCAAATGCCTGGCCATGTTGCCACTCATGGCTGAGGCAAGCAGAATCCCCTCGATCTGGCTCATGCTCCCGTGAGCATCACCGTGATCCATCCATGCATGAGCTAAGGCCCTATGATGGATTCAGAGGAAAACACCTCATAGAGCAGTCCTCTTCGTCGTGTGAGGCTCATTGACGTTTTGAGGGTCTCTGTATATCCTCACCCATAGTGGTGCAACATCGATTTTGTTAGGATCGAGATGTAATGTTGGGAAGATAGGGGAGTTGACGAACTCATTGGAGTAGATGCCGAGGAAAACAAAAAAATCGCCCAGGCTGATCTCCCAAGGACTACCTCTGAGTTGTAAGTGAATAGAGTTAATGGCCAGCTCAATGGTGGCCAGGAACTCAAGGAAGATCTCCCTAAAAGTCTCCCCTCACAAATGGGTAATCAGGATTAGGTGTAGCTGACTGATGAGGTCAAGGACCTCCTGATGAATGTGGATGTGCTCGAGTACCATGAGGTCCAACATCTTTTTGGTCCGCATCATCTTGGCCTAAATATAGACCAACGGAATCTCATGTTGAGGGTCAGAAAAATGGAGGTAGGCATGAAGGTGTGGATGAGCAGGGACCTGTGACCCGCCTAAGGATGACTGTGAGTCTCCAGAAGTGGAAATAGATTTAGATATGGAATCAGAGGTCGAGGAATATGGATATGTGGGTGGAGGAGAAGGTGTGGCCTTCCACCCACTTGGGTGGCAGAGGTGTGTCATCATGCTCATGTGCGAATTTGGTGATTGGGGTGATAACGGTCTTCGTTCGATCCATGGAGGAGTGAAAACATATAACAGGGAAGTAAATGAGGAGCGGAGGGAGTGGTGAGGCATGATGATGAATGGAGGAGGAGGATAGGGTTTTTTTTTGTGGTGGTAGGGGAGTGAGTTCGAAAGGGGAGGGGTCGCACGCATGGAAGGAAACAGAGAGGGGGGTGGGATGTGAACCTAGGGTTCATGAAATTTAAAACCTCCCCAAATATTACCAGTCGTGTATGATATACACAACATGTAACACTTGTTTTTTATTTTTTTTTGGTGTAACATTTACAGGTTGTGTTTTTTATACACAATGTGTATTTGGATGTTTGTGCTCCCTTTTGAGCAGAGTCATGTTAACAATCCTCTAATAGATCTAAAATTTCTTAAAGACTAAACTATCCCACTCTATCCTATTGAACCTACCCTGGGTTGTCTCCTAGTCAGTGTTTTTTTATTTTCTAGAGTTATACATGTTCGATGTAGAAGATTTCAAGTGAGGAGACTCCCTTTCTAGAACAATCCTTGAAAACAGAGGGGGAAAATTGTGGTATGGTATTCTTTGTAAGATGTGCAATGTAATTTGTGTTCTTTTAATATGTGCAATGTAATTTGGTTGTGACTCTAGTCTAGGGAGTTGGTATCATTCAACCTTCAAGGTGACCTATGAGAGAGGTCAGACATGGTTCTTAGTGCTTTTGTGTGTGTGTTACACATATAGATGTTTTGGACCTTGTTAGTGGGAATCATAGTGTTTTATAGTGCGGTTTTGGCCTAAAGGGATAAATTGGAAGGTTGGTGGTTGGTGGTGCTACTCGAGTTGTGGTTACGCGATGATAGTTTTGGAAAAATCAAGGGTGACCTTGTGGGAGGTTAGCCCAGCGGTGCAGGTGCCTCAGAATATGAAGCATGAGAGATGCTTTAGAGGTGGTGTCAATGCATACTAAGAACCCCATGTTTTATTGAATGGTATAGTTATGCCTGGTTCTTTAATAAGGGCACCCTAGTGTTTGTGATAAGAGGTAAAGTTTGTTTCGAGGGGTTGTATCGCATGGATTTCTGACTCAACTGTTTGGATGATGATTAATGGATGATTCAAAGTTGTTTTGAGTGGAAGAGACAAAGGTGACTGAAGGGTGATTATATTATTTCACTTGATGATGAAACTCGAGGTGAGGGTTGTCACGTGGCTGAACATGTTTGTAGGAATGGTTTTGGTTGTTGGGTGAGGTGCAGAGGATGCCTCAGGGCTGATGAGGAGGACTAACTAAGATACATGGTTAGGTAAGTAAGCCAGCATTGAGCTACACATAGATAAAGGTTGATTTGTAAGAGACCATTAGTTTGATTAGGATCTAGGTTGGGGCTTCAATGGGTGTTTTGAATCTGGATCGAAGGCTACGATTGAGAGGTTGTTCATCATCGGATTTGAGGTAGGTGATCTATAAGTATTATCCCATAGTTTTATTTTGGATTTGTGCATGAAAGTTATGTTATTATTTTCCCTAATTGTGTTCTTGGTTCCATTGGAGTGTTTGATAAAAAGGGGAATCTAAGTGACTAATTAAAACCCTCATGATCCCCATGGGATGCGTAGAGGATGACTTGATCATATAGGGACACTTGTAGGGTGCGTCAGTAATCCAAGACCTAGAGAGTGGTAGGGTTAAGTGAAGGATTGTTGAGTAAAGTGTCAATCTCCTATAAAACATGTTTCAATGGTTGATTAAGTTGTAAATGGAATGATAATAGATATTCCTAGGGTTATAAGGCGTAAGGGGTTGTTTGACATGACATGAAAATGGGAAAATTGGGTCGAATGGGATTATATCAATTGTTTAAAGAAATTTGGTTAGAAATTCCTAAGAGGGTTAGTGCATATTAAATGGTGAACTTATAATGGGATGATGAAATGGGAAATGGGGAATATGTTGATGGGATGTAATAAGGAAATTAATGAATTTGTTGAATGTGTTAACACATGGGAAGTTTTGGTACACCTAATGGGTTGAATGTAATAAAGTGGTTATGTTATAAGATATGATAAATGTACATGAAATGATAAATGGGATAAATGGGTTAATATATGGACATTGGTGAGTATTTAATAAGGCATAGGGTTTGTTGAATACACTTAAAGGGTTAAGGCTCAAGAATGAGAATTTGGCTAAATGGATGTGAATTGTAAATGGTAAATTTATTAATGGGTCATGGCATAGTATTAATTCATATGTTATTTGTTATGTATTGTGACTTCTAATGGCATTATTTATGTTCAGTTGTGTTATGGTATGGTTGTGGTTGTGGTGATTGGATAAATAATCATGTGCACATGGCTTGGTAGAGTGGGGTATTGACTTGAGGCTCTACGCCCACCGGTCGAGTTAGACTGAGCCTCTAAAATCCACCCCATAAATGTAGAGGTTAGGGAAGGGGACGAAGGATTTATTCCCCTAATTGTTGTATTCCACCTTGATTGAGTCTTAGAGGTGAGGATAATGTGTTGATGTGATATGTATATCCCTAGTGAGATATGGACTTGATTTATTTTCCCCTATGCATAATGATTGATTGCCTTAGACCCATATAGAAATTATGTATCTTCCTAACTCAAAGAACATGTGTTAAAAATGGATTATGTAGTAAAAGTGGTATAATAAATGGAGTTGGGATAAATGCTAGTCATGAATTAAATAAACCGTGTTAACTAATGGAACCTGAATTGTCCCTTGTTTACTTACCATTTATTTTGTACTTGCATGCACTATGTATTAGACTAGATATTTTGTTGACATAGTTGGTGGTGGCCTACTGAGTTTCGTACTCACACCCTGCTCAGGTCATCGTTGGGTACCCGAGTAGATTTACTGGTTGTAGGTCAAGACAAGGGAAAAGGCCCTACTCTAGCATGTTGAGTTGGGTTTGGGATGTACATGGAGAAGGATCTGGTCTTAGAGTCGAGAACGGTTTGGGGATTTGGTCGTTGTCTTATTTTGGGGTTTTATTCACTTGCATTACTAGCATGTCATTACATTGTTAATGTTGAATTATAGTTTGTACCGAGTTGGGAGATGTTTGGCTTGTATGTTTATTAGTTGTTTCATATTGTTTCTGATATTTATATTGTGTTATGTTATGGATTGCTCTGGTAAAGAGGGTATAGTCTCCCCGTGTGACTCATTAGACCCTCTCCGCTAGTTGGAAACCTCTAATGTACTGGGAGGCGCGCTTGAGGTCATGTGATGACCCGACTCGGGTCACCAGTTTAGTGGCTCCTAGGTTGGGGACGTTACAACACTTGTTTTCCATGAATTGGAATGAAAAGTATGTACCATGAAATAGGTTAAGAAAAAACAAGTCACATCTGCTTATTGGTTGATCCAGCATTACAGAGTTGATGTGGCTTTGATATTTTTATTGACCGTGGTAAATAAAAATGTTTCACTCTTAAAGACTTGTTTGGTATAATGAAACCGTTTTTGATGAAAATGTAAAATTAATTTGAATAGTAAATTGAAACATTATTTGATTTCCAAATTGTATTTGGTATAGTTTTAAAAGGTTAGAGTTGATATGATTGAAATAACGAATATAAATAATAAATAAGGAAATGTCTACATTGGCTTATTTCTGTTTGGTATTGTGTTGTCATGGTCCTGTAAATTAGGATGGGGCTCGTCGGTAGAAAATTGTGGCTCACAAGGCATCGGCGATGTGGTTTTAAGGAATCAATTGGTATCTTGGTGGTTTCAAGGCATCAAATGGTAGCTTGGTGTATGACGTTGTTTTGTGGAATTCTAACATATTTGATCCTTAAAATACTTTTTTATTATTTCTTAATGATGTTAGGATATGTTGTTTTTTTCATATAAGACGCAATACTACCAAACATCATAATATCTTAAGATGATGATGATGATTAACTTTAAAGATTTCTTATGTAAAAAAACATTTGAAAAACTTTCGTTGAATGGAATCGACCAATTTTGACCCATGAGGGGTTGGGGTAATGTGTAAGAGGGGGAATTCGTCAAGATAACCAAACATGGGACCTTTTTAATTGGTGTAGGTTATTCTTATTACCTGTTAGGCTTCTCCAGTCCATTGGGATTAGTGTTGTGGTGACCATGGATTATATTGGGTGAGATGCATGGAAGGCCTTTTAATGGTAATGTGGGTGGCACATTTATAGTTATTGATGATGAATTTATGATGTCCAACAATTTATGGTGTTTGATGGGAGTTTTATGATCCTCATAGTATATAAGATCATGTGAGTTAAATGTGATTGATTTTCATATTATTTTTTATAGTGGTTCCAATAATGCGTGTTAAGTGTCATTTATGGTCGTAGATAGTCACTCTTGTATGGTTTTTCAAATCGGGCTTCAAACATTTCATAGGATTGAATTTCTAAAACAAGAACAAGAGGGGGTGGTGGTGTAGTAGGTAGCTAAAAGGCTCAAACTTCTTTATTAGGGCTTCAACATGATCTTTCAGGTGGGTAGTCCTGTCCACCCGATGGGTTCTCCATCGGGGTGGTCCTTTATCACTTTTCCATGGAATGACATTGTGGGAAACTTCATTAAGAATGTCTTGGCCCACTTCTTGCATCTTGAGCATTTGTATGTCATCAACAATTGTGTATACCACAGTATAAGTAGTAGGTTGTAGGAATAAATCATAGAATGTTTTCAATTGAAGTCATACATCTAGTCCGTGATGTGGGAACTTGGGGTTAGCTCCTTAAATTTGTTCCATGTATCCCATGCGGATTCTTCATCCATCTGGATGAAGTTTTGAATGTCATTCCAGAGCATCCAAGTCTGTATTAGAGGGAATTATGTGTCCAGGAACTTTTTCGCTAGTTCCTCCCAAGTCGTGATCGACTCAGGAGATTTAATTTTTAACAAATAAATCATTTGAAATTAATATTTTTCCAAGAAGAACAATATTACCTATATCGATAATCTCTCCTTTAGCATTATCTCCAAAAGTAATTTTTTCTCATTTCATCTGGATAATATTTTTGAAAAATTATTTGTTACCAGTCATATGTCTGGAACAACCACTATCCATATACCAAGTATTCTTGTTGTTGGTATTATCATTGTCTCCCCGAAAACAAAAACATTAGAATTTCAGCACCCAAACCTTCTTGGGTCTGGTAATGTCGGAAAAGAAAATTTTAGGAATCCACATTTGTTTTAAAAAATAGTATTTGTGGAAACCTAGAGATTGACATTTATTTAAGGAACATTTTCTCTTCCAATGGCCACCGTTTTGACATTACAAAAAGGATCACTTTTTGGAACAAAGAGATTGTTACTGAAAATTGGTTTTTTATAAGAAAATCTCATTTTAGAACTAATTTAATGAGGATGAATTTGTCTGTACATTTTATCAAAGTTATATTTACTGTTGGAAAATTTTGATAAAAGTTTCTTCAAAGAAGAAATTTCGGATTTTAGTTTTACAACTAAATTCTTATCCTCTTCAGTAATAGTTTTGGAATTAAGTTTATCAAAACTAGTTTTTAAAGAATTTTTTTTCAGAAATAACTTTTTATAAATCTTTTGAAAAAGTATCCTTTTTAGAATTTTCCTTATAAATATCTTTATAAAGATCTTTTATTTCATTTGTCAAAACATTTATCCTTGAATTAGCTTTGTCAAATTTTTTCAAACTTTACAATTTTTATTTCCTAAAAGTTTTTCAAAATGAGGAAACTTCTTCATAAAAAGGTAAAGTATTATCTTCACTAGCCGAGGTAAATTATTCATTAGATGATGTGGAATTTTCCTCATCAGGATAGTTTGCACATAAAAACATATTTTTAAGGTTCTCAGCAGTTCGTACCTTTTCCATTAAACATTTTTTTCTTGTGGTACTTTGGAAAAAAGACCATAGTTCCTCTGCATAAGAGTTCCAATGAGATCATCTAAGGTAATAAAACTCACCTTTATTGTTTCATCAACAATAGTCCTCTTTGATTCTCATTCATTAAGAATGATGTCAATAATCTTTTCAATAAGTATTTCACCATCAAGACCTTTCTCACCAATAGCTTGTAAACTATTATGATAGTCATCAATATTGAACTTCTTGGAAATATTTTCTTAGTTTATTTTATTTTTAATTATCTCTTGAATATAATTTCAAAATCTCTCCTCTTTCATGTCTTCATTTTTTTCATGGCTATAATCCCTTTACTCCAATTATGTTATCATTTTGGTGAAGCCTTTTCCCTTTTCATTTTTTTTTAAATTTCTCTAAAATCTTGAGTTTTATTTTATCTTTTCTTTTTAAATTACGATGATATTCAAATTTTTTATCTTCATGTCTTCTCTCAAATTCTTTACATCTTTCAATCTTGTTATATGCTGTTTTTGTTTTATTTAGGGGGAGTTTTTGTAATGATCTCCTCTCTCTCTCTCTTATCTAAGCATGCTCTCAATGATCTATCTTGAATATTTATTCATAAAATAATGTTTTTAATTTTCTATTTCATTGAAAAGATAATTTTTAATTCTTTACAAATTACTTTTTAATTATTTTATACTTTATTAAAAAATCCTTGTTTTCAAAAGTTTTTTAGAAGGTGTTTTTGTCCATGTGTTGATATTATCTTGTCTTATCCACGTGACTAATTATTATTATCCAATGGATTTTTGAGCTTAATTGTTTTATCGCTTTATATTATGAAGCATGATAATTTGTATATTGTCATGCTTTAATATTCCTTACTTTTATTAAGGGGGAGTTAAATTTTTTTGTGTTTATTTTGTAAAGGTTGTTTTGAAATTTATTTCTTTTATCTTATCATATCTCTCTAACCCTCTTGCTTCGAAAGCACAGTTTTGATATCCTCAAAGGGGGGGGGATTTGATGGAGGTAAAAGATAAAAGAATATTGATTTCAAATAATGTTTCATCAAGGGGGGATAACATTGTTTCAAAGTTTCATAAAAGGGAAGACATGGTTTCACATTTATTCGATAACTCATTCCTTGTTATCTTTTATCCCTTTTCATGATTTCTATATCAAGTGTTTTTGATCATAAAGGGGGAGATTGTTGGATCCAAAAACATAATTATTTTAATGATAAAAATGATCTATTTTGTTTATAACTTGTTTTAATATGTTTTAAGTGTATTTTGTGTGTTTCTAGTGTGTTAGTTTGGTAGGAAGACATCGGACCTAAAGATCACTTCAAAATTGACTTAAATGACATCTTTCAATGTTGTTGCAGCAGAGAAGAACTGACTATCTAGTAGCATATGAAAAAACCAATAGTTCCCCAGAAGGCTCATCAGATATATGTCAAAGCCCTATCAGGTATCCAGTGGGATCATGCAGTGTGCAGAGGTAGTTCCAGCAGCACCACCGACTACCCGATGGAGGCTACCAGGTATCTGGTGGCATTAGGACTGCTAGTTCGAGGTGACATTTATGGTGGTCAAAAAGTGTTTTTTTCGTTTTTTAAATGTTGTGGATCGATTCATTTAACATTATACAACCTTAAAGGCTTTAAAAGGAGGCTTGGAGAGGCTTTAATCATCATCATATTTGTAGTGCGCATCCAACTAAAGGATCTTTGATCTTCCATGGATTCATAATCTCTCAAGGGAATCAAAGTTCCATCATCCTCCTCCTACTTCAAAGTAAAATCAAAGAGATCAAGCTTTCATCAGGCCAAGGATATTAAGGCACCGAACCAAGAAGGGAATGTTCTTCAACGACTTCATCCAAAGCATCATTGACTGTCACAAACCAACCCGGGTACCCTGGTAACCTGATAACTGAGCCAGCCCTGACATGACCTGAAGGGCATTCACGATCCCCATGAGTTGGTGACTAGCACATGAAATCATAAAACATACAATTGGGAATGATTTTTCCCCAAGAATGTAGAAGGAAAAGATAAAATACAGTATGCATATCAAAGGGAAACTCCACTGGGAGTAAAGTATAAGAATACAACTAGGTAGAAAAGTCAAAGTACTAAAACCCAAGTACTTAAAATAGGAAAACAACCCCAAAGTCCCTAAGGACTCACCTCACCACATCCAAAGTTCAATAGCTCGATCCACCTTCAAGAGATCCCTTCCCTTTGCTCGAGCTTGGAAGGAGAAAGTCTATAAACCCCCGAAGGAAAAAGTATGGTGTGATCCTAATCCCAATTGGATACCACCAAAAATTCCACAATATATTCCAAATATAGATTATACAATGAAAAGATTTCAATTTTTAAAAACAAATAGATTTTATAATTTAAAGGAATATTTAAACAAAACATGATATACATTTTCAAAATGATGTAAAATACATTTAAAAACAGGATTTACAAGAGATGGAATATTTCTAAAATAATGGATTCTGTAAAACATTTATATAAAACAATTTATATAAATTTAGAAAACATGTGAAGCAGTTCAAACAACATTGGAAGACATTTATATCTCAAGTATAAATAAACAAGTGAGCAACATGATCATCTGCTAAAAGGTACGATAGTAATAACCAGCTATAGGATTCCACACTCTCTATGTGAACTCAGAAAAATGTGTGTACACACATCCCTATGACACTGACCAAAGGTGACTCTTCACCAACCCATTGGGAATGTGACCCACCGAATTTATGTTTTATAATGTTGTAATAGCATAGAGTGTACCCAAATAACTCACTAACTACCTAAGGTTTGCATGTGCAATTACATGATGGGTGAACTATTATTAGACTAGTTAAAATACTATCAATATCATTCTTCCATTTAAAAAATGCTCATTTCATTACATTTAAAACCAAATTAGGTTTTATTCAAAAACATGCCTTTTTTCACAAGATAAAACCATTGGGTTTCTATCGAATCATTTTAATCCATTTTCATGAGTTTGAAATATATTCAATTCCAATTCCATCCTTTTCAAAATTAATTGTCATAATTAAATTCAAAAATTTAATTGAAAACATTTCCATCGAAATCCACCATTTAAATTGAACAATTTAAATCGGATAACTTTCCACAAACCCACCCCAATTAATTGGAATTGGGGGTTTTCCAAATTTCCATGCCAAAACCATTTCAAATCATCTAATTCTTTGGAATTGAGTTTCATTCAAGCAATTTAAAGAAAGTTTAAGAATTTGAATTTAAATCAGTGATTAAAATAAATCAAGCAAAGCGATGGTAATCAATTTAGCTTATCGGGACATACTTACCTCTTTCCCAAAGAACGACACTCGCAATGACTCCCACTAATGGGAATTAAGGTGATGGAGATCTTTAAACTCAACCTAGAAGAAAGATCAAAACCCGCATGGCATGTATCCATCAATCCCTAGATTATCCATTGAAAAACCAAGAGAATAGAAAGTGAAAAACTCGAAGAACGGGGGAGAACCCTTACCCAGGAATCGCACCGCAAGCGAAGCAATGATCCAAAGCTGATATGATCAAACCAGAAGGTGGGGAGTCTCTAAAAAATTCTTAGGAAGGGTCTAGGGTTGAGATCCAAGGGGTCTGTAATGAAAAGGACCGAGCAGAACTGTCAATCGTGCGTTTTAAAATTGGACGTGGTTCGGGTCATGATGCGTACCCCAAAGTCACGACGTGTAGTCCATGATGGATAAGTTATGCCAAAAAACCCATCAGGTCGGATTAAAAATTGACTTTTAACCCCTACACGATGTGTACTTCAGGTACACAACATGTACCTACTCACGACATGATCTCCCAGTTCACGACATGATCTCCCAGTCCACGACATTCAACCAACCCCGAGATCAATGATTATTCCGAGATCAATATGATGATGAACGCCAGTCTCCATAGAATATAATAAAAGATTTAGATAAAGAAGGAAGATCCCCAAAACCTTTATAGATGATCTTTCACATCATGTTTATAATTAATTTAATTAATTTCATAAAGAAAATAATACCTGGATCTTCAGTATTTGTTTCCTTGATTATGTTTATCATCCGGAATAACTCTTCTAGATTAACTTGTTGCGCTTTTAAGGATCCAAACTAGAATCCCTCTAGTGGTGATTCACAAGTGCTCTGATGGACTCCGATCGACACAACTCATTCTTTGGGTGCTCACGTGGTGAAGCGAGTGTCTTGTGTCAGTCGTTCTTAATTGCTTGTTCTTTAGCCTTAAAGAACGTATCTCGTTCTTGAGAGGGGGAAGAAGAGTATTCTAGAGAGAAATTGTTTGGATCAAAAATTCTTAATTCACCAAGCTTGTGGTGTCATGTGGTATCTGGCACAATAGGCTTACTTTTCTATTTATATTCATGTAACTTCAGTTACAATATTTAATTGCATAATAGCAATTAAATATATTCATGAACTTAGAGAAAAATCATGCTCATAATAATAATACCACGTCATTATTCATGGTGCACCAACTTGCGAAAAATGGAATTATAAATAAAATTTTGCATCACAAAATAATAGTAGTGTCATTATTGATTTAACTTGTGCCAACTAGTTAAATAATTATTTACTATCTTGCAAATAATTATTTTACTTCCGAACCGGCTTTGGTCCGCTCAAACTCCACTTACATTTATTGAACACCTGAATAAATAAACAAATAAATTATTCTCTTAAATAAATATTTTATTTACAAACTAGTAAATAAATATTTATTAAATTTTCAATAAATAAATATATTTTATTTAATTTATGAGATCATTTTAACTTGAATAAATTTATTCCACGGTGTTAAGAATAATATTTATTTCCTTAATTAAATTCAAATAGAATTTAACCAAGACCACCAAAAACACTTAGTGTGTGACCCTCTAGGATTATTTCTCATTGGAATTAAGCGACCTTACCTAAAGTCCAAGAGTACTGTCTAGAAAAGGGTCAAGGAACCCAAGAGAAAGAACGTAAAGTCACAATAACGACATCCACATATGAATGCTCACTGTTTAGTATAATCCATTTTCACAATATCTCATCAAACAGGTTTCATGATAGCGTCATCAACTTTTATGATTGATAGGTCGTTCTTTGACTACCTGAAATAAACTCATCGTTACACCATGTCCATGGAATTTTGTGTGACGTTTCTATTTCAATCAAAGGGTTGAGATAACAACTTCCATAAATGGAAGGGACAAATCCTTCCTCCACTTATCCATTAATAACATGCCACTCGTGACACACCCAATGTACCCTACCTCCTGCCAACTGTCTGTGTGATGGTTTTCATCAGTAAATCCAAGTGTGGGAGTTGCGACACGTATTAATGATAATCTTAAAGTGTAAGGATCATTACACACACTCGTAGATAGAAATATCTGATGACACCAAAACATGAGGAATTCCTACTAGTGGGTCTGTTATCATAATCTATTATCTTGGTGATTACCAAGTGTGAACTTCATAAGAGGAAGTCTCATCTGCTTATGAGTACTCTCACCTGACAATCTTCATGCTATGTGTCCTATCATAGTATGTCATCCAACCGTAGAACTCTATTTAAGAATATTGTTATAGCATTTCAAGGATCTCATCATAGTGGGGAACTACCATGACCTTATCAATGAAACAAATACTCTAGGATATTTTTACATCATAGTCATGTAGAACCATGAACAATATATAATAATAAATTAAATATCCATGTAATGAAAGTAAAACTAGTTGGTTCTAGGACACTAACTCTTACAAACTCCCACTTGGACTAGAGCCAACTACCTACAACTTTCAGTCTGCTATACCTCACATGGTGATCATGTTTCTGATGATTCAAGGATTTAGATAAGGGGTTCGCCACATTTTCTTTTATGGAAATACTACTCACTACAACTTCACCTCTCTGAGAAAAATCTCTCAAGAGATGATACTTATGAAGTATGTGCTTCGTCTGCTGATGTGACTTTGGATCTTTTGCAAGAGCCACCATTGCATTATTATCACAGTATAGTGTGACGAGATCTTTTGTGTTAGGTATCACATATAGCTTCTAGATGAAGATTCGCATCCAAACGTCTTCTTTAGCTGCCTCAGAATATGCGATATACTCAAACTCTATTGTAGAATCTGCGACCACACTCTTCTTTGAGCTCTTCCATCTCATTGAACCTCTATTCAAAGTGAAGATGTATCTCGTTTGCGACTTCATGTCATCTTGATCATTCTAGAAACTAGAATCTACATATTCTATGATGAATAGTTCCCTATCTCCTCCATAAACCAGGAACATATCCTTAGTACGCCTCAGATATTTTAGGATAGTCTTGACTGCCATCCAATGGCGGTCACCTGGGTCATCTTGATATCTTCCTACTCCACTCAATGCGTAGGTGACATCCAGCCTAGTACATAGCATGGAATACATGACTAACCCAATCGCTGATGTGTATGGAGTCCTTGCCATTATCTTTCTTTCTTCATGTGTACGAGGACACACTTTCTTGGAAAGATGAATACTATGTGATGTTGGAAACAATCCCCTCTTGAATTGTTCCATACTGAATATCTTCAATATCTTATCAATGTATGTACTTTGACTTAGGCCCATCAATCTCTTGGATCTATCACAATGGATATTGATCTCAAGAATATATGTTGTCTCACCCAAGTCCTTCATGGAGAAGCATTGATTCAACCATGCCTTAACAGACTGTAAGACTGATATCTCATTTCCAATAAGTAACATGTCATCAACATATACTATTAAGAAAATGACTATACTCCCAATAAACCATTTGTTGAAACAAGGCGCACATTCATTCTTGATAAAACCAAATTCTGTTATGGATTCATCAAAATGAATGTTCCGTGAGCTGGATTCTTGCTTTAATTCATAAATGTATTTATGCAGCTTGCATACCTTATTGGCATCCTTTGGAGTCACAAAAACTTCCGGTTGTGTCATATAGAAATCTTCCTGAAGGTTCTCGTTAATGAATGTTGTTTTGAAATCCATTTGTCAAATCTCATAATCAAGGTAAGCCTCAATAGTAAGGATAATTTTGATGGATTTCAGTATTGAAACTGGTGAAAAAGGTTTCATCGTAGTCAATTCCTTAATGTTGTTTAAACTCTATTTCAACCAGTCGTTCCTTATAGGCACCGACTTGTCCTTCCATGTCTAGTTTCTTCTTGAATACCCATTTTCAACCAATAGTTTTTACACCAACTGGAGGATCTACCAAAATAAAGACTTGGTTTTGGTACATGGAATCAATTTCAGAATTAATAGATTCTTTCCAATTGGCAACATCTATGCCACTTACTACTTCCTTGTAGGTTAGAGGATCATTATTATCAACTAATAATGAGTCACCATCCTCGGTAACTAGAAAACTATACCATTCTGATTCTCTATCCTCTATTTTACTCCTACACAGTACTTGTGTCTCCGGAATAGATTCTTCTTCCACAGGGCTTTGTGGAATTTGTTCCTGTACCAACTCTTGTGTACCTTGAGCCTCGACTTCTTCGAAGTCTATCTCCCTCCCACTATATCTTTTTGAGATGTGCTCTCTCTAAAGGAATACAACATTATTTCCACTATAACCTTTTTTTCTTGAGGGTTGTATAGGTAATATCCCCTTTTTTCCTTGGGTTATCCTATAAAGGTACACTTTGTGCCTCGGGGTGCGAGTTTGTTACCTGAAGAGGCCTTAACAAAGCTTCACTATCGCACACATGTAAATTCAATAACATGGATTTTCTTCCACTCCAAAACTCATATGGAATACAATTTATCGATTTATTTGGTACTTGGTTTAGTATGTGTGCTGCTGTTTGTAACGCATACCCCCAAAAAAATAATGGAAGACTTGCATGACTCATCATTGATCTCACCATGTACAACAAGGTGCGGTTCCTCCTTTCGCTTACACCATTAAATTGAGGCGTGTAAGGAGGAGGGAGTTGGGATAGGATCCCAAACTCTCATAAGTAATCAATGAATTCCCAATTAAGATATTCCCCACCTCGATCTGAGTAGAGTTTCTTAATATTCTTACCAAGCTTGTTCTCAACTTCATTCTTGTATTCCTTGAATTTATCAAAGGAATGTGACTTATACCTCATTAAGTAGATATATCCATATCTACTAAAATCATCAGTAAAAGTTATGAAGTATGATTACCCACCCCTTGCTTTAACTGGAAATGGTCCACACACATCGGTATGAAGCAATTGAAGAATCTCTTTAGCACTTTCAACTTTCCCACCAAATGGGGCTTTGGTCATTTTTTCTTGTAAACATGCATGACATACGCCAAGTGGTTTTAGTTCAAAAGAATCTAAATATCCATCTTGATGTAACTTTGTCAAGAGTTTGTCATTAGATGACCTAGCCACTGATGCCAAAGTTGGGTGTGGTATGATTCGTGTGAAGTATCTTTGTCATTGATTGCCATTACTTGGTTTGTGTAATCCAACACATAAAGACCGTTGTATAAATGTGCCCTACCAAGACAAATTCTATCTTTATAAAAGAAGCAACATTCGTTTCAAAACTTGAAAAAAAATCCATCTATATCTATTTTGAACACAGAAATTATGTTTTTGGTTACATAAGACACATAAAAACTACCCTTTAACACCAAAATCATCTCAGTTGGCAACGTGAGGTGGTAGTCCCCGATAGTTACAACAACTAGTCTAGCTTTGTTGGCTACTCGTAGATATACTTCCTCTTGATCAATCTTCCTGAATCTACTTGGTTCATATATTTGGATACATATGCGAGCACCACAAGCTGTATTTAATACCCAATTTGTAGAAACAAATAGATTGCATTCGATAACAAACGCACATGAAGCTTCCCCTTGCTTCTTAGGCTGGGTGCATTTCTTCTTCCAGTGGCCCTTCTTTCCACATGAAAAACAAACAGCCTCCCATTCCATTGCCTCCCCTTTGATCTTCCTTTTCTTGGAAGGCTGTGAAGAATTTTTGGACTTAAAGCTCTTCGTCTTCCCTTTCCTCTTATTCACCATAAGGACAGAAGGGTTTTCACGCTTCATATCTTTATCCACTTGACGAATGAGGATAATAAGATCAGATAGAGACCTCTAAATGTTGTTCATATTAAAATTGACAACAAATTTAGAGAATCTCTGAGGGAGTGATGCGAGAATGAGATCAGTGCCTAGTTATTTGGGGAGTTTAAGCCCTAGAACCTCCAGGAGCTCAATGTAGCCAATGAGATTGACTACATGAGGCCCAGCTGGGGAACCTTCTCCACTCAGCTCCTTGATTTTTTAAGTGGACTCCCCAATCCTGAAATCATGAATTTGGATTTCCTCAACTCTTGCCTCCAATATTACACCAAGTCTAGTACGAGCTACTTCTCTTGATGTAATATGGTTAAGTCAACTCGAAACCTTTCATAAGTCCTTCCTGTATAAAATTAAGTGTTGTTGGGACCACTTTGTGTGTAAGGTTGTATTTTTTTTAATAGTTTTCAATGAAGATCAAAATGTAGGAGATCAGGAAGAACTATAATGAAATGGTATAATCCATCTTAGGGTGGTTGAAGAATAATGAGGATTTGATGAAGACCATGAAATTCATCATGATTTCATGTGAACCATGCAAGAGCTTACTTGAAAAGTAGAATCATATGGTTTGCATGAAGTATATAATGATGATTGAAGACAAAGAGAGAGTATGAAAGGGCTTGGAATTCTGAGATGGCAATGCTTTTCACAATTGTATCTAAATCTGACGAGGATAAAGTTGTTCAATCAAAGGATACATATCACGACAATGGATTTCGTGAGGACAACTAAAGAATGGTTATGGGACGTAGTGAAGAGAGCAATGAAAAGGGGAATAATGATCTGGAGGCGGCACAAAATAACATTCTAAGGTGGCATTTTTTTTTTCAGTGTTTGCCAAATTATTAGGCCATAAAATCGAAAGATGAAGAAATGTATTTTTGACAAAGGATGTTGCACGCAAGTTTTAAGATGGATTTTTATGTTGCACACAAGTGGAGTTCCATGATCCAAACTTCAAAATCTGACAAAGGAGAGTCTTGCGTGAAAGATTGGTTTTTGCGCGCAAGATTGAAGGTGTTTTTTAAAACTTGCGCGCAAGATTGGTTTTTCTGGTTTTTGCGTGCAAGATTTAATTAATTTTAGTGTCACGTACTCGATATGATTGGGTATGTCAAATGGTATTCAATATGATTTAATATATCAATGACTCGGTGAAACTAAAGGATTCCTTGAAGATTTATTGGTTATATAATTCAATTATATTATTCTAACTCACATATGATATCTACTTTACATTTTAAAAAAGTTTTAAATATATAGAAAGGTCAAAAGATGAGAAATAATTGAAGGTTAAATCTCAAAGGTTTCTTTCAAGTAAGGGAGAAATAGAGTTTCTATATTGATAACTCGGATGCTTTAAGCTTGTAATTTTTTTTTCGTAAGAGGTGTAATTTTATCTCATTTAGCTCTTAAGTGGATCATATAATAAAAATTGATATGGGTGTTTTTAATACACATAGTTTATGATTTGTTCAATTCTATAGCATTTTTTAAGGGAGAATAAAAATGGATTGTTTTTTTAGGTAGTTCATCATATTATCATTGATGAAAGTGTTCCGAAAAAATCAATGAATTCAAGAAAAGTTTACCAAATGTTCTTAAGTGTTGGGGATGGATGAACTAGACATGTGATGTCTAGATTTAGTCATTATGTTGATTGTGAAGGTGGGTAAAAGTTCAAACTAGAATGAGTAAAGTTAGTTTAAGAAGTTAAAAAATGAATCCACCAGAAGTCGGTCAAGGTCCTTGAAACCTAGGGTTGTTGGGGAGAAGGAGTAATAATTCCATATGTTGGATTATCAAGATACCTGAAGGAGTTTTAGGAAACTCCATGGAATGTCCATGTTAGGTATAGGTGTTATAGAAAACGATTATTTAATTTTGAAGGGTACATGATAACGAATATATATGTTATAAGTTATGTAAATATATAGGATTACAAAATCAATGAATAATTGATTGAACTTATAGTTTACATTCATATTCTCAAGAAAAGAGTTGTTACATCAAACTTGAATGTAATGATATGTATCATGCTTAGATGAATCTAATTAAAGGATGTGTATCTTCATCTCATATCTTTTATATGATAAGAGAAGTGGTTCAACAACAAAGGGTTGTTGTGATCAAAGTTTAGATTTTGTATACATGGTTTAAGATTCATGAGATTCTATAGCATACTTGAAAATAAGATAAGGGTAAATGTGTTTATCCAGTTATTTATTAAAATATAAAGTAATGTGATTGTACCGCCCATAAGTGGCATATCTTAGAGAATTATCTTATTTTAGAGAAGAATGCTTCAAACACATAGAATACATATATGAAATGGTACAAATAGTTTAATTGTTAAATAGTCTAGTTAAGAGGAAATAAGTTTTTTTTTCTAAACACAAAGTAGTTTGTGTATCATATCAAGATATTCTAGGAATAATATGGTGACTAAGATGTTAGTGGGAGTATGTTTAAACTTAGAGAAGCTTAAAGTTAACAAATAAAGGATTACATCAGTCAAAAGTTAAAGTGTTTTCCACTTAATATCCTAAAGTGTTTGGGATATGTGATGGTAAAGAAAAATATAAAGTGTTACATTTAGTTGCTATTTAGAAAGTTAATATCAATGCTTCCTAATAGATTATACCGATATAATATTAAAGTGACTTGACACTTAATATCCTAAAGATTTTTGGATATATTATGATAAAGGAAAAATGTAATGAGTTACATTTGGTTATCATGAATATGTGAACATCGATTTTTCTAAAAGGATTATACCAGTATAAGGCTGTTGTATTTTTTACTTAATATCCTAAAAGATTTTTAGGATATGTCATGGTAATTAAAAATGTAAAGAGTTACATTTACTTTCCATGAGAAAGTGAATATCACTATTTCCATAAGGTTTATGCCAGTCAATATGAAAAAAGTGGATTACACTTTATCTTCAAAGGGTTTAGAGTATCACTACTACAAATATGGTCTTTATCAGCGCTAGAAAAGCGCATTTATAGAACTAAAAAATCACTAATAATCAAGGCGAAGATAAAGGGGGTCCCCTTTAACAGCGCTAAAAAAGCACTGATAAATGGGTCCTTTATCAGCTCTTTTTTTTAGCGCTGATAAAAGTTAAAAAACATAAAATAAAATAAAATAAAAATCTGCACATCGAGGAGGGGCTTGAAAAACACATAAATCCCCTTTTAACAGCGCCCCCACCCCCGGCCTGTACACCCGAGCCACCCCCCCATCCCTCACGCCCCAACCGCCACCCCACTCCCTTTACCAGTGCTAGCAAAAATTCCACCCACGTGTGCGACCCGCCTCCCCTTGGATTCGAACCCAAGACCTATTGCATGGGCGTTTAAGCCTTTACCACTCCACCATATTGCATTTCTCTCCATTTAATAATATACCTATTTATTTATATATATATTTAGTTATATTTACTCATATATTTATATATATTTATATTAACATATATATATTTATTTATATTAATATATATATATATCCGTATATTAATATATATATATATACATATATACATATGTTGTTATATTTATATATTTATATATTTATTCATATACTAATATATATTTATATCTATTTATTTATATATATTTATATTTTTTATCCGTATATTTATTTGTATATTAATATATATTTATAAGATCAGTTTTAAATAAATTTATAAAATATGATTTTTTGTGTGTGTTTATAAATAAATAAAAACATATATACAACACACACACACACACACATATTGTTTGTGTATCTATAAGTATAATAATATATATTTATATATATTTACAAATATTATATATTAATATGTATATACAAATATTTAGAATACATAGATAAAATATATCAGTTTTTCAATACAGACACACACAAATACACACACACACACACATCATATAGGTATATAAATATTAATATATTTGTATTTTAAAAAAAATGGATAATAGTTTTTTATTTAGATAAGACTTATATATTGAGAAATATACTTTATATGTAAATATGTTTAATTATTTATTTATAAAATTAAATTTTTATTGGTGAATATATAAAATATATGTATATATAGTTATATAATTGATTATAAATAACATTAAATTGTGAAAAATGAAAAACTTTCAAAGCCATAATATCAATATAAATGTAACCCCTCAGAATAAATTCAGTTCTCAGTGAAAAAGGTCAAAAAGAGCCCCTTAAATGAGGGTGATATTCCATTGAATGTTAAAAAAATTGGGTATCTTTACTAAAAACTCAGTTTTGGAAGCCTTTTGGTCCTTTTTTGTCTCAGAAAATATGATAAAAGGTTTCCTTGGGTCACTAGCATGTAAAAATCATCACAGGCTTCGATTTGATTTGTTGTAGAGCTCAAATAGACACCTGGATCAAAAGTTATGGTCGTTTGAAGTTTGAGTTATGTTTTCAACTTATTTTAGATATTTTATTAATTTTTTGATTTTTTTGTGTCATTAAATTGTTATTAAATGATTATTAATCGATGATAATTATAAAGTTATTAATTAATAATTTTTTAAGATATTTTATAAACCATTTTCACTTCAAATATTATATATTAAGTAGAAATGTTTATTTATAATTATCTAAAACATATTTAAAAAATATATATTATATTTATATCAATATATTATTTTTTATGATTTTTTTTAAATATACTATTTATCAACGCTAGGGAAAAAATGATGATAAAGCCCCCCCTTTATCAGTACTACTAAAAAACACTGATAAAGGGGGCCCCTTTAACAACGCTAAAAAAAGCGTTGTTAAAGGGTGATGCTACAGAAACCCAGTTTTTTGGTAGTGTATGGAGGTAAAGAAAAATGTAAATAGTTACATTAGTTACAATAATAAAGTTAATATCACTTTATTTTGTAAGGGTTTAGGATGTACCGGTAAAGAACTAATGTAAATGTTTGTATTATTTGAAAAAAAAATCAAAGAAAATTTTCGATGGAATGAGTCCAAAGGATGGCGATAATGCACTTAGAAAGAATTCTAAGTAGACAACAAAAGTTGGCATCGTAACATTTGATGTTATAAAGTTAAGAAGTTTGAATATGTTTGAAGAGTTGAAAATTTGGAGTTTGACTCCTAAATCTCACCATTATTCAAATTTTTTTACTTCATCAATGATTCTCATTGAAGTGTCAGTGGGAGGGTTTTATCAGATTCTCTCATAAAAATGTGACAGGAATTACCTATAATGTAATGAGTTAGAAAAGCCCTTAAAAGCGTAGCATGGATAAGGCTGATGTGACAGTTTATCATATATGATATGAAAGATATGTTTATGTGTTGGGTATATTAAATATTCTTAAAATATTTTTATGGATATAAAATGTATCATTTATTAGGAAATCTTCATTTCATCATTCTTTCAAGTTGGTGGCATAAATGTATATATAGATATATATTTCAAGAACAGTAATGATAATTAACCTCTCAAAGTATGACTTTGAGTGATCCCTAACTGATGTTCATCACGATGTATAATAGGTTATAATGAAATGTTGAGGTTAGCGTGAGTATGATTCTTGTATAGAGATACAAAACATGCTCCTCGGGCACAAAACAAAGAATAAGATTATTTATGTGTGTTGGATGACCCAATAAGTATACCGCAGAGTTTCATACAAATGTCATTGGAATTATGGGGTTGGATGGACCATATTTGAGTCTCCACTATGTGAGGTTGGCGAGATACCTAACATGAGAATCTCCATACTTTGATACTCTACTTATGCAATTCTATATATTGACTTATCTAATATGGGGGGTGGTTGAGTACGTTGTTTGTCATGTCGTCGACCAGAGATCAACCATGATGGGATTTGTCCTCTCGTATGACGAGTATGACATATGGGCCCTCTATTGAGACATATCGTGGAAGTGTACGACTAAACCTAGATATTATATATCTATCTGGATAAGGGACATGTTATGTGCTTATCCATAAGGGTGAATGACGTGTGATGTATTCACCAAATAATTTAGTCTATGCTTTGAGAGTTGAGAATGTTTGTACAAGCTTTATGAGATTGACACAACTCGTGTCCCTCTATGTCTCATGGTTGCTCGATGTCTTGAATAAAGAGAAGACGTGAGAATGCATGTTTGCATATGATACAGGTTGGTGGACACAAGTATAGAGATACATGTTTTTGATGAAGATCACACGAGATCCCTTTACAGCTTAAGGAGAATCGATGGTTTTCTAGAGGTCTCTCTTTGCTTACAATTATGAATCTGGTGATTTTTATTTGTGGTCAATGCTATAATGGCTCATGGGGTCACACTTTACGGTTGGTTGGATGGGGATTGAGTTTGACTCAAAGAGCTGCACTAAAAGTGTTTTAGAGTTAATTTAAAATAGTTTTGGATGAGTATTCACAAGGTATCACATATGATGTGATACAATGTGAAGCTAATGATAACTTTCCAACAACATTTAGAATGATATACATAAGTATTTTTGGATGTAATTTCATGAGTTACTGCATATGATACAATTCAAGGTGAAATGACATGAAGTCTTTTAGGCTTAAGGGTGGGAGATTGAAGGAGGTATGCCCAAAAGTGATGTATGTATATGATATATTTATGGGTTGAACTGTATTACATGCAAATTATTATTTGCATTCAAAATGACTATATTATTGCATGCAACTTGCGTTGGTAGGCTAGATGATGAATTGTTACCATTTAGTGATTCTCCCACATCTGCTATCATTAAAGGAACCATTTGAAATGATGAAAGCAATATGGTGGAAATGCATTTGATGCATTGTGCATGAGTTTGACGAAGCTGCATTTACTCATGTGTTATGAACGCATGAGTAAATGGAGTATCCCTAGTAGCATTCCCGTGACTTTATATATCATTATCATTTGATGAAAAATGTACACTGGTATAGAAAATGTCTTTAACATCGGGTTTTTGGGGTTTTAACATCAATTTTTGAGTCGATGTCTTTGAGAGAAACATTGTAAATATATTTTTAACATAATTTTTTATAATCGACGTTAAAATGTCATTTATTTTATAAAACAAATAAAAAATATAATTTTATATAACTTTTAACGTCTATTTTTTTAAAATATGACGTTAAGGGTGATCTTTCCCATCAGTTTTTTAAAAACTGATAATATATTTTTTTTAAGAAAATGAGAAAGAACCCAGAAACCTAGCGTTTGTTTTAGAGAATCATAGAAAAAATTACAACTCAAAAACAAATGTCACTTGGAATGTTAGATTTCAATTTGAAATGATAACAAAAAATTAGTTTACATTTGAGAATAGTTCTGTCATTGAGACACATGATTGTAAGGTATTGATGAAATATATATATATATATATATATGTATATATTTACATTTATATATTAAATCACAGGTAAAAATAAAATAAAATCACGATCCTCATTCCATATATAGGAAATGTGATTTATTAGAATTTTATTTTATTTCAATTTTTTTGAATTGATTTTATTTTCTTTCATTTAAACGTGTTAAACTCAAAATCTTTGGAAGATGTTATGTAGTTAACAACTGACCCTCCCCTCTCCCACGGAGACCACACTTCCCTATCACCTTGAAACATAGGGCCACTCCCTCCACCGGATAGGACGCCTCCCTCACCCACCCAAGTCATCCCACGCCTCGCTCTCCAGCCGAAGCCTTTCGATCTGACCCATCCCTCTCCCGCTGAAATGAAGCCGCTCGACCCCTCCCTTTCTCCCTAAGCTTCTCGAATCCAACTGCTAAAGGATGCTGTAAACACTACTCCAAAGACTCCAACGGTCGGTCAGTCGTTCATGAAGTGCTGATCATGGGATTGTCAAATATCAGGGATCTTTTGGCAGCATTGAGTCCATCTATGGACTTTTTTGCAATGGAAACATCCTTTGATCAATTGAAATAGGAAGCAGTGATGTTTTATCAATGTATATATCCGTTGGTAAATTGAAATGGAGAGTTAGTGATATCCACCCTGGGGGTGTTTCCACCATTTCTTTTCCGACAAATGGCTCACACATCTATGCTGCAGGTGCTGATGGGATGGTTTGCAAAATTTTCCCTAGGTTAGGAGATATCCTGGGAAAATTCAAAGCATGTACGAAAGCGATATCCTCTTTGGCCATGTCCCAAGATAGGAAATTGTTGGCAACAATAGTTGCTCAATTTAAATTTTTCAATTGATCAAATGTAAAGAAGTTTCAGAAGTTTTCTAGTCACCCTGGGGCTGTTCATGATTTTTTCTAAATATGGGATTCCCATCCTCTAATCTTCAGTTGCTGAGAGATATGCTGTAGTTTGGAGGATAAATGGTTGCAAAAAATAGTCAGCTAGCTGTGTTCTTATAATGGAGTATCCTTCTGTCTTCTTGGATTGCTTCTGTTGATGGGGGAACAGATGCATATTTCTGTGTTCTGGCCATCTCAGAGATTGGGGTCCCTTACATATGGCAAGGGACAAATACAGAGGTATTAAAAAATGATAAACCAACAAAAATATCATTTTTCGCTTCAAGATGAGTTCTCTAAGAATCTTAAGGGTGCACGGCCTATTACAAATGCTGCAAAACTACTAGGCTCGGGCTTTCCATGTGTTCCTGGCCAGTGGTTTGTTGGTAAAGCCATTATTTGTGCAGTTTTCTGTGCAATTTGGAACTGATGCGATGTTGAGTAGTTTTCAAAATTGAGTCCCGCCATACTAGTTTTGCATATCTAAATAGGTACATGATTTTTGGGTTGAAATCATAGTGTTAGATCGTGAAAATGATGAAGATGCTTTGTTTCTTGTTGAGAAGATTTTTGAAGTTCATGAAAGTAAGATTTTTGATTGTATATCTAAATTAACTATAAATTCTTCATTGTTCAAGAGAATTAATCTTGGAGGCGACGTACCACCAAAGAAGGTGAATACAACTGTTTTTCCATGCCATCAAGTGAGGAATTCAAGTTTTTGAAAGTTGTGATGTTTGTGTGACATTCACAGTCATGCACCAAAAAGTATGTTATTTCATGGATCTATAGCATATTGTTAAACCATGGTAATCATGTTGAATATGATGAGTTTTCAAGAAATGCACTTAATAATCTATACAAGATTTGATGAATCCTATAAGCAGACCATGCGGTCTTTGTTACAACTCTCGGGTTGTTTTCATCTCATGACTGCATAGATCAGAAAGACCATCTATAACAAAAATTCGAGCATGAAGAGTCACCACAATAATGGATTTAAATATGAAGGTGATAATGCATTTGGTGAATTACTTTACGAATTAAAAGATGATAAATCTCAAGACAACATTGATGTTAATGATTAGTTTTTTTTCACATGTTTTATACGAGCTAAACATTCTTTATTTGCAGTTTTGCTGTCTAGTTAGGGGGGTAGATTCTAGTATGCACTGTTTTGGATTTTGAGTTTTGTATTTATTTATATCTACTTATTTAGTTGTATTTCTTTTTAGTCTAGATAAAAAAATACAATGACAAAATTATCTCAAAAAATTATTTATTGCTGATTGCAATGAAAAAAAAACCATCAGGAATATGGTCCATTTTAAATTTTTAGATACAAGGGTGAGCGTAGCGCTATCTTGAAAAAAAAAATGGTTATATTTTTTTTATATCTAATATTTTGAAGTTAAAGTAGTCTTTTGGATATCCGTCCATTATTGATCAATTATTGGTAAATATTTGACAATGCATAAAAGGATCACATCCTCCACACATGTTGAACTTTTGAATACCTACCTCATTTTGGGTATTTTATTTGGTAAAAAACAATTCAAGTCTAATAAATGAAGATATTTTTTTATCACTTTAAACAATTGTTATTACTTTAATTATATTATTACTAATTTTAAAAATAAATTAATCGCTTATTTCGGTAAATTATTTATTGAGCCTAAATTAGAGATTTTTGTCTCAGTTGTCTTTGTTGGTAAAATATAAAAATAGAAGTCCCTTGATAACATATAAAAGTCATGGATGATGGGGATGTGGAGGGGCATGTTGGGTGTGAACCTTGAACACCCATATTTTATACACATCAAAGGATAGTTCGTTAGTAAGGGAAGAATAAGGGAGTTATTGCTGAGGGGGGTAGTTTTGTAATTGTGCAGTTTATTTTGTTGAGTTAGGGTTATAACTTGAAGGAGAATAGAACTTGAGATGACATTTGGGTATCAGCAAGGAGGTGCTGTGCCTAGGCCCGAGAAGTGGAGCTCTTCCTAGGAGTGTCGATTGTAATTGTTTTCTCTTATACTATATTGAAATGAATTCTAGGCAGGTCTCTAAATCCCTATCATCTTGGTTGTAACAATCCGACCCACTGAGCAGAGCTCTTCCTAGGAGTGTCAATTGTAATTGTTTTCTCTTTTACTATATTGAAATGAATTGTTGACAGGTCTCTGAATTCCTATCATCTTGTTTGTAACGACATGATCCATTGAGGCCTGCTTGGTCGGCGGAAGGCTAAGCCGTCACAACCCCAAGCCTACCTCCATGCAATGTGCAGTGGAATAATAAAAGACAGTAACATCTAGAGTAAAACCATGAATGTAATAACCTCTAGGGAATACTATAGATTACGATGATATAAACCAAAACGAAAAAGGGAAAAACACAAGTCCAACGAGAAATGAAGTTTTAACCTGGAAATAAATTGGAATAAAGAACCGAGAGAGCACGAATCCTGATCTCCAAGTTCGACCACCAAACGCAGTCTATGCACCCGAGTATCACTATGCTCCACCGATGTCACCACCGATTTTCCTATGACCCTCACATAAAGTCGACTTCTCCTTACCTTCTTCTTGATTCAAACTCTCTGCCCACGACTTATAAAACTGATTCAACATCACCTTCATATCTTGCATCGTAATCGATAGGTCTGAATCAGTCTCCTCTAAGTTTACTTTGGATGTTTCCATGTTCACCACTTTGGTCTCCATCCTTGTTGACATCCAGCCTCCACCATCCTTTTCTCTTAATGAAAGCCCCAAGATGATAGGAATTCAGAGACCTTTCTGAAATTCATTTCAATATATTATAAGAGAAAACAATTATAGTAGACACTCCTAGGGAGAGCTCTACTCCTCAGACCTAGTTTTTCACCCCCTTGCACCTAACTAACCAAATGCCCCCAAGGTTCTATCTCTCCCTATCAGTAACTCCCCCACTCTTCCCCTACTCTCTTATGATATTTATGGGTGGTCAGGGTTCACACCGAACCTGCCCCTCCTCCAAATTCCCATTATCCACATTTTTTCTATGTTATCAAGGGATTTCTCTTTTACTATTTTACCAACAAAGACAATCGAGACAACGAGCTTCAAATCAGGATCCACAAATAATTTACTAAAAAACGTGATAAATTAATTTACTTTTTAAATGTGTAATAATATAATTAAAGCAATTAGTATTATTTAAAGTGATTAAAAAAACACCTTACTTCATATATTAGACTGAAATTGTTTTTCTCTCAATAAAATACCCAAAGTGAGGTTGGTATACAAAAGTCCAACATATGTGGAGGATATGAATCCTTTATACATTGTCAAAATTTTACCAGTAAATGATCAATAATGCACTGATATCAAAAAGACTAGTTGAACTTAAGCATATTTTATTTCAAACAAACTCAACCAAAAAAATTTATTCAGGATAGCACGATGATCATCCTTAATATCTAGAAATTTAGAAATGACTATATCACTGATGATTTTTTTCTTCATTTCAATCACGAAGAAATAATTTTTAGAGAGAACCCTGACATTGTATTTTTTTAGCTACCCTCAAAAGAAATACACTTAAATTGGTGGATATAAATAAATATAAAACTCAAAATTCAAAACAACACATACCTAAATCTGCTTCTTAACTGAATGATAAAACTGAAAATAAAGAATGGTTAACTCGCATAAAATGTTTTAGAACAAATCTACTCATTATCTTTATTATTCATTTGAGATTTATGATCTTCTAATTTGTAAAGTAATTCACCAACATCATCATCATCTTCATAATCAAATTCATTACTTTGATGACTCTTCATACTAGAATTTTTGTTATGGGTGACCTTTCCGATCTGTGCAGTCACGAGATGCAAATAGCCAGAGAGTTGTAATAAAGACCGCATGAATTGATTTTTGGATTCACAACTCTTATATAGATTATTAAACACTTTGTTTTCAGATTCAACATGATTACTATGGTTCACCAAAATGCTATAAATCTATAGACAAACATATTTTTCAGAACATGACCGTGATTTCCACATAGACATCAGAACTTTCAATAACTTGAATGCCTCACTTGATGAAATGTACAAAATAGCCGCCTTCACCTTCTTTGGTGGGATTTCATCTTCAAGATTAATTCACTTAAGAATTTGGAGTTAATTCAGATATACAATCAACTTTGCCGCTATTGATTCCAAGGGATCTTGGTCAAGCTCCATGCAAAACCTCGAAAGGTCAGCATGATCCTCACATGATCCATTATTTAATGAATTAGCAAGGAATCCATCTGAATCCACTTTATCATGACCAAGGCCTCAAATTTGTAGTGTTTTCTTATTTTCATGAACTTCAATAATATTCTGAACAGGAAGCAAGATCTTTATCATTTTCATGATCTAACATTGTGATTCCAACCTGTAGTGCGCATCCAAAGAAAGGATGCTCGATCTTCTACGGATTCATAATCTCCCAAGGGCTTCAAAGTTCCATCTTCCTCCTTTAATGTAGAATCAAAGAGATCAATCTTTCATCAAGAAAGGAAATCAAGACACCGAATCAAGAAGGGTGTGTCCTTTAACGTCTTCATCCTCCATCGACATTCTTGTTCACTCTCCTTGGTGCCTATTTCTCACCCCCCCTTTAGAGCCTTTTTTTTCTAAAACCCCTTGGATCTCACTTGTTATACTTCTATATTTCTCTATTTCCATCTTGATTTAATTTCTTCGAGAGAGAGAGTGAAGATCGTGCATTGTAAAGGGCTTGTAATTAAGCAAGTCATCTCTTTCACCTCCCCCTCTATTTCTTTGGTTTTCGTTTTTCGTTTAAACCAAGGGTTTTTGGTTTTTGGTTCTCCCTTAAAACAAGGGATTGAGGTTCTTCCTATTCTGTTAAAATCAAGGGTTTTTGAGGTTATTGGTTTCCATTGAAAACAAGTGTTTTTGGTTTCTTGGTTCACGTTCAAACCAAGGGGGTTATTATATTGAACCTCACGATTGTTCTCATGGGGAGGAGATTTAGGGGTACCTTCAGGTACTATTTCCAAACTTCTTTACCAAATCTCCCATGTCCTTTTAATTACCACATTTTAATTTTCCGCAACATTTTCACATTATTTCCTTATTATTTCAGTTATGCTTTACTTTGCTTAATTTCAATTGATTGTATTGCATTGTCGTATCTTTTATTGCATCGATTTATATATTCACTTTATTTTTTAAAAGGGAAATTCACCCCCCTCTTTCCAATTTCTCATCTCTGACCCAGATTTGGTATTTCAAATGGTTCTTTGATTTTATTTCAAAATCTCTTTTTGAAAATCCTTTTTATTCTTGTTTTCCAAAATTGTTTTTTATTTTCAAATCTTAACCGATTTTAAATATTCAACTTTTAGTTGACATCTAATTATTCTATGAATGATCCTTTGATGGTTCAAATTATTCCTATTGGAAAACACACATGTCTATTTTCCTTTAAATTATTGGTTGTCCTCTTTAGAAGATGGTTATGCATGGTTATTGATAAAGATTTTTCCAGTCAGGGACAACTAAAGACAACACAGCTAGGAAGACTCCCTAAAGGGGGGAACCTGATGTTATGGAAACGTCAGGAGAAATGAAGCAAAGAATGAATCACAGAAGAGTAAAAAGGGAAAAAAGAACAAGGACACAAGGATTTACGCGGTTCAGGAATAATTCCTACGTCCACGGAGAGGCAGAATAACTTCACTATGAAAAATCTGGGAGCGCAATTTACAGGAGTTTCTCACACAATGAAACCCTAGCTCAAAATTTGGATAAAGTAGAGGACATAATGCTATTCCACCAACCTTTTAAAGTCTGCATCGCTACAATGAAAGATAGCCACTAAAGTCAAGAGTGCTACAATGACTGCCGGTTGGAGGTCTGCGTCGCTACAGTGTCTGGTGTGCAGTACATTCCACAAGCATTCGGGCCAACCAGATCGGGCTACACCGATCCAACACGTTATTCATTACAGAGTGTTCTTTTGTACATTCTAGAGTGTTCTTCTCTCATCCACTGTATTTCTGTTTGTAATTATGCATGTATTTAAAAGAACAGATCTGGTCCATAGATACTAGGCAAATCAAAGGTCACTCTCGCTCAGGATTGTATGGCAGGAGTCACAAATACACTAGTTCAAAATTATGGTGGGATTTTATTTGGAATTGACATGGTTAGAATTTAAAGTAGAACTAATAGAGTGATTTGATGGGTTGGAAGATCAGAATCCGTACACAGAAATGGTGGATACTTCCAGTGACACCCGCCTCCCAGTAATCATGGATGAATCGTGTGCGTTGTGTCACGATGATGGTGACACAAAAATATCAGACAAGAGGGTGCCGCTGTGGGTGATACTTCCACTTTTTCCTCTAACTGCTCCGCACGAGACCAAATTCATGGTGTAAGAAGTTGGAAAAATCGATGGGGAAACACGGAAACTGGGATGCATTGAAGCTAGGTGCTTGGGCCAACGCGTGGAATTGTTGGCCCGCAACAAACTTGGTGACGTTCTTTTGGACGATGATGTCACCAAGGAGTCGCAGAGGAGCCACACAAGGAGAACACAACTACTAATGGAAACACTACCGAATTCCCACATCAGGGAGGATATTTGATGGGTTCATGTGTAGTCTGGGGAAGCTCTGTTGTGGGATTACCTCAATAGAATCATGTCAAACATTCAATGGGGTGTGCGGGCGCAGACAAAATGTTCCATCACCTGGAGATGCAGTTGTTACAGAAGCAGGCTCCTGAAGTGAGTACACAACTATTTCAATTGGGTTGAGAGGCACTTGGAGGGGGATCTCACAATATAGTGGGAAGCAGCAGCACACACGATTGGTTCACAATGAGAGAAGGAATATATGGGATATTTCCTGGAGGGTAAGTGAAGTCCGAGTGCGTTGCCAATAGGAGTTGCAGGCCTATGGAGCAGGGAGGACCATTTGGAAAATCACTTTACGATTTTGGGGTCTGCAATCAGTTTCTTTTCCTTCTCAAGACTGATTTTCATGACGCGATGAGTGATAAATTCCTTTTCACAATCCGGCCCAATGGGGCCCGAATCGCGACTACCCCAAGTCGGCCTCCAATAGGCTAGGGGTTGACGATCACCACCGAGTAGACATATCACACAAATGGGAGACATGAGCCTAATGTACCCATACACATGCACACATCTCCAAACCCATATAATGCTGAAATGTAAACAAATGAAACCAATGGATGAATACATCTATGGTCCCACAACTCAAAGTACAACGCTAAAGTACTGAAAGTGAAAAAGGGCCAAATACAAGTCCAACCAAAAACTGCAGAGAGTTCAACCTTCTGCAAGGGAGAGGACTACTATAAAATGAAACCACCTGGAAAACACCTCAGTATTTCAACCTAAAGCTACGCTCCACTACCTTTTTGTCCTCTCAGGACATCGTCAAAAGGGTCATCGTCTACATATGACAGAACACATGCAGGCAAAGTCCATGCCCGGGTGAGCATAACAATACCCTGTAGGACACCCCCAAAACACTAAACATGAACCAACAATAATAATCAACTCATAACAAAGATATAACAATCAATGCACAACAAAAAGAACCCAGATATACTCGGGAAGGATACTGCGCCTCCAGGCTGTCACAATCAAACTGCCAGCCACAAAAATCTACTTGAAGCAATGTTCATTCCAGAAAAACCCACTTCATGAGCCATCCCATCATCTAAGAAACTCATACAGGAGGTCTTGATCATTGGGAACCACCCAAGAAAGCTCACTTATATCAGAATACCCCAATACACAGATAGAGAATCAAACGCAGGATCACTGAGGGACACAAAAAACCCAATCTCGATCAACCTACTACGTAGAGGATCGTAGGCCAACGATACCACGAACCCTATCGATATAAACTGGGTGAGAGTACAAGTTCCTCCCTATTTCTTCTCCTCATTCCTCCTTTATATTATACAAGTCGCCTCTTCATCTGTTGTGTCGGTATCTAACATTTGGTTCGACCCACCGTCCGCTCCTCCGCTTCACCCGTGATGGCGTGCACTTCCGGGGGTGCACCCTACAATCCTGTCGACTCCTGTTGTGCTCGGCCAGGAACAATGTACGCACCTTGAGAATTCTTCTTTTCGCTTTGTGTAAATTCACATTCCTTTGCTTGCACCAGTCTGTCGGTGCGCATTCTACCATCTCGCTTTTCGACAAGCAGCGCACCGAACTGACTTTTCTTGGAGAAGGCGTGATCAACACAAACCTCTGTAATCCTCTCCCTCCTCGGACGTGCTCCCTTCTATTCACCAACTGTGTGAAGGAGGCGCACACGATTTTTCTACATGCAAATGAGTCACGCAATGTCGAGAATTCTGACTACCCTCTGATGCGTCGCGCCCTGTTTCACCCTGTTGGTGCGCACCCCGCTACAAGGGAACACAGAAAGACGAAAAAAAATAAAATAAAATGAAAAAAGAATGAGGGTGCTCGATTTTTCTTTTGGACGGGCTGGATGCAGACAGTGTCGAGCGCACATAACGACATCCGCACTGTTATTCCACACCAGGACGAAGTCGACTAGCAGCTCGATCGACTTGAAGCTTTATTGGAAACCTGGAGACTAGAGCAAGCGGTCTTCCGATAGTCTCAGGTGCACAACATTGCTAAGCTCACCAAGACAGTCTTCATTTTGGTCCGCCGCCTAGACAAGACCGCACAACCTAATGAGGCGCGTCCATCACTAACGATTGAGGTCTCTTCCTCGTGCATGTAGTAGTTGGAGAGACCCCCTGTGCTCGACCGAGAGGATGGTGTAACTACATTCACTTTCCACATTGGCCCACAGTAGCAGTCTCCTGCTTGGGACCACACCAATCGGATATGGCTTTCCTCCTAACCAGCGAAACATGAAGATTCTATTGGGAATAGAGCTCGGAACGAGCCTCCCACTTACACCAAACATGACGGGTGAGGTGTTCGACACTTGACCACCTAGGAGTGGGAGGATTTACGCCACATGGGGCTTTGTTTCCATTGCCATCAGCTCTACGGTCCCATGAACATGTGTCCCGATCTACAATTGAGGGTGCTATTGCTGGGAGAGAATGGTGCTAGAAATGACGAAGGGGAAACATAGTGGGGCCCAAAGGCAACCCTCGACATCGAGGAACCTGTTCCCCACATCCATCCTTGATAACAAGGAATATATTGTTTTGGAAACCTTCGTGGTTAGTGCGGGAGTGCAAGTGCCTCATGATTTCTTCTCATTTTCATTCCTCATACTATACAAGTCGCCTCTTCTTCTGTCGGGTCCCTATCACTTTTGCCCCATTTTGAGAATCAGTCTTGTCCTCAAGATTGTAGAGAAGAAACTGATTATGGTTGGTGATGAACTCTTCTCAAGCAACTTCTTTCACTTGACTCCCCTACCATTGTACAACGGCTTGAAACTGTTGATTATTTCCTAAAAAATCATAAGTTCTTGCACTATCATTCAAAACCATGTCCAGAGAACTCTTGGGAAACAAATCTAGTGGGTTGTAATTTGGACTGCTCGTAGGAACAGTAGGTTGATCAGCTTGTGTTGAAAAATCTCAAGTCTGGACACTGGTAGGAACTTGTGCGGCAAGTGGAGCTTTAGCTTGCTCAGGATTACCAAAGTATAGATAGTCAGCTGCCCTCCCAGGGTTGCTATTGGAATCACATAGAGCCCGCACCATAGTATTCTGATCCCAAATCCCCCCATCCATGCCATGAAGCTGTTGAATGGCATTCTCCCAGTCATTCCCTTCAATAAGATTTGATGTTGCTTTCCCATAAACATCAGAGTTTGATGAAGAAAATGCCAATGAGATATTATTTCCAGCACTGAGTTGCACTTGGCCTGCAATAGGAATTTCAGATGGTATTAATGGATGCACCGATGAGATGAAGGATCTGCATCCGGCTCACTTATTTTAGTGCATACATTAGAATGTTAACCTCCAGAGAACAAGTTGACTGCAGTAGTTTCCAACTAGAAAACCACTGTCATTGATGAAGTATCATTACATCTGTTGCATGTATTGTGCATTGAATTTGCGGGAAAGTCATATAACGGTGGTAACCTGATTGATTTGGTGCCCATGAATGAGCTCATGACATCCTTCACAACAAACACAGAAGAATTTTCCCTAGGATGACATGGTCGGGTAGAAAACTGAAACAATGTCCTATGTTATGTTGGTCCTTCAGATCAGAACTAAGCACTTGGAACCCGCAATTCACTATGAGTTTGGTGAATGCTGGAATTCGGTTCAGTGAAAAAAAAATCCAATTAGAAAGAATAATAGACCCACCTCCTTCAATTGATGGCTTCACAACTCACTTTGCGTCAGTTTGTAACCCATAACTCCGAGCTTTCCAACAGTCTTCGTCAACAATTTCTCACATGGTCCTTCTCCACGTATCCCTTCCGTCGCACATAGATAGTTTAATGCCTTGAATTTTTTTTATTATACATGGTTGTGGTCAAATTCTCCATCTGGATCACACCTTTCCGCTGCTCTGTCGATTCCTCCCTGATCACCAACGGCTGCACAACATTATGACATTGAAAAAGTGTAGTTGACTCATATTGCACACTATCGGTAATATTCACGACCAAAACTGCACCGCACCCCTACGTCTTCAATGCACTATGTACCGAAACCAGTGCCTCTCTTTGTTGCACCATCATCTCTCGACAATGCATTTCCCCAGCTATTTTTAACGGAGAATCTTCTTCCCTCGGATGTTAAACTTGTTATAGCGGCATCTTCTTGTCTGCATTGAAGCTCTCCATGTCTGATCCCTTCACTATTTTTGTCGTTTATTTTTCTCCTGGCAGCAACATCTTCTCCATGCGGCGTGCCAAGTCTCACCTGTTGCATGTGGATTACCGGTTTGGCATGAGTTCTTCCCTTTTGGACATCATATTAGGCATTCCTACTTTGACATATCCCATGCATGAGTCCCTCCCTCTAAGAAACACCTGACTTACCGGTTTTGAGGCATCCCTTGCGTCACTCCCCTATATTACACCATACGTCGTGGGTTGTGTCTCTTGTAGTGTGATCATCCATGGTGATAGAGTTACCTCCTACTGCAGTATCATCTTGTCAAGGGGATGCTCCAGTCCTGAGAGAACTTGCAAGAATTCAGACCGCTCCCTTTGCAGTCGGATCGATGTTGTAACATGCCGCCCTAACTCATTGGCTTGAGAAAAGACGGAGTGCCACTAACATTAGGTGACATTCCCAAGACACCAAATACCGTTAATAAATTTCAAGGGCCTAGAAGATCATTTGAGGATGATTTCTCTTTCAAAGATAAGACAACCAGATAATCCAAAATACAAACATCCAAACCACTATATGATGTGTAGGCTGCGAATTCCCCTTACCTCAATGTGAGGCGGGGACATTCTTTTATAAATGAGTAAAATGAAATAAATTGTGGAGTATTCTGATGTGGGACTCAAAAATACCCAATATAATAAAACAGGGTTTAACACTCCCCCTCAAGCTGGACATGCCCAGCGTGGAACAAGAGTCCCACAAAAGAAAGATGATATTAAATAAGACCGTACACACCCCCCTCCAGTTGGGCAGCTAATGCTGTTGATACCCAGATTGGTACTGAGAGCCCAAATGAGCTCCCGAGAGGCCTTTTGTGAATATATCAGCCATCTTATTCATCATCGGAATGTGGCCAAAACTGATATGGTTTTTCTCAAGATGATAGAAAAGAAAGCGACAGTCCACCTCACTATGCTTCGTCCATTCATGGAAGACAGTATTTGAAACAATCATCGTGGCCACCTGATTGTCACACCAGATATGAGAAGAGGTATGCGATTGGAAGCCAAACTCATGGAGGAGATGAAGAAACCAGAAGATCTTAATAGTAACCATGACCATGACACAATATTCAACTTCTAAACTAGATCTGAAGATGATAGTCTTCTCTTGCTATGCCAAGAGATGAGGTCACCTGCCAAGAAAACGGTATACCGAGAAGTAGACGTGCGGGTAGTAAGGAAACCAGCATAGTTAGCATCACAAAAGCTCTTAATATTGAGATGATCATGAAGGGAGTGCCGAAGACCATAGGTAGGATTTTTCTTGATGTGTTCTACAATTCGGAGGACAACATCCCACTGAGATTTGGTCGGATGCTCCATGAACTGGATCACTTTACCAATAGTGCAGGCAATGCTGGATCTTGTCAGGTGAGATAATTGAGTTTGCCCACCAGACAATGATAACTCTCTGGGTGAGAAAAGGTTGTCTTTTCATCATAGAGTGAAAGTTTTCTAGGCTCAAGAGGAATTTCCATGACTGTTACCTGACTCAACCTTGCATCGTGCAAGACATCCATGGTAGATTTTCTTTGGCAGAGAAAAATGGTGTCCGTATGAGAGACCTCGATGCCAAGGAATTATGTGAGAGGACCAAGATCTTTGGTGTGGAAGTGGCAGTAAAGATGCCTCTTGAGTTGGGAGATTCTATTGAAGTTGCTCCCTGTGATAATGATATCATCAACATATACGACCAGCAAGATGCAGCCGTTGGATGTCGTGTGGTAGAAGACGGTGTGGTCCTTCATACTGAGAGAGAGTTCAAAAGCGGTGATGATGGTGCTAAAGCGGTCAAACCAAGCACGAGGAGACTTCTTGAGACCATATAGAGATCAACAAAGTCAGCAAACATGAGAGTCAGTGCGAGAGGCACGAAATATGAGGGCTGCTATAGATATAACTCTTCTTCATGACATCCATGGAGAAAGACATTCTTGACATCCGGTTGATGAAGCGGCCAACGATGATGAGTAGCTAGAGAGATGAATTAGAATATTGAGGCCATATTGGGAACCAGAGACAATGTATCAAAAGAGTTTATGCCATATGTCCTAGAAAATCCCTTCGCCACAAGTCGGGCTTTGAGGCGATGAAGAGTTCCATCGAAATTGAGATAGAATGGATAAATCCATTTGCAGCTGACCGCCTGTTTTCCTTCTCGAAGGGGGACCAGATCCCATGTATAGTTGTCATCCAGAGCCTGCAGTTCATCCCGCATCGCCTGTAGCCACCCCGGGTGAGATTTGGAATCGCCAACCATGCGGGGAATAGATATCATCTCCAGAGTTGACAAACTTCTGTATGAAGAAGTATAGAGAGGATTATGCTGGAAAGAACGAGTATCTTTCCAGAGTGCAATAGGCAAGTCATCTGGTGTCGGTGCAGGTGAATCAGACAAAGTTGGGACGATGGTTTTCCTCGACCTGGATGAGGAGTAGAGCTGAGGGGCAATGGGAGTAGACCGTACCAAAATGGTGATTAGTATAGGGAGACACCAGAGGAGGATAAATGATGAGAGAAAGACAATCATTGATATCCGTGTCTGGATGGGATGAGAGAAGTGAGAATGGAGAGTTTTTAACAAACGAGACGTCAATAGAGATGTTATACCACTGTAGGTCCGGAGAGAAGCATCGGTATCCACGTTGAGTGCATGAATAGATGAGGAATATGTAGTGGATGGATTGGGGAGAGAGCTTGGTGAGACTGGGATGAGTGTCATGGATATAACAGAGACATCCAAACACACGGAGTGGAAGTGAGTGAGGAGGGAGAGAGGATACCATATTCCGAAAAGGAGTCCCTCTGAAGGATAGAAGAAGGAAGACAATTGATGAGGTATGCAGTAGTAAGGATGACATATCTTCAAAAGAGAAGGGGCACCAGTCGGTGGAGGAGAAGGGCACAAGCAGTGTCCAGAATATGTCGGTGTTTTCGCTCAACCACTCTATTCTGCTGGGGTGTTTTAGGACAGGAGGTCTGATTAATTATGTCGTGCGCCTGGAGAAACTTCTGAAAGGGATTGGATAGATACTCGTGCCCATTTTCTGAGGGGAGACATTTAACTGAAATGGAAAACTGGATATGAATCTCATCGTAATTTGTTTTGAAAAGTAGAAAACACTTTAGACCGATCTCGAAGTAGTTATAACCAAGTCATACACAAAAAATCATCAATGAATGATATATAATATTTATACCCTAATTGACTCTAGACAGCATAGAGACCCCATACATCTGAATGAACCAAATCCAAGGGTTTGGAAGCCTGTGTATCTATTTGAAGAAAATATGAAGTGTGATGGTGTTTCACAAATTTACAAAATTCACAATAAAAGGAGACATGATGACTGATATCAGGAAACATTTGATGAATGGCAAATGTGGGTGGATGACCTAATCAAGAATAAAGGTCCAATGCATGCACAGTGACAGACATGAAGGTGACGGATGACGGTCCCTCGAACACCTATTCCTTGTCCTGAAGCTGGTTTTTACCAAGTTCCTGGTTCGTCGTCTACTCCTAAAAAACAACAACAGACGATGTAAATATGGAATTTTAGTTGAAATAATTTAAAATATTACTAATGGATAGATTTTTAAAAGGTTTACGAGGCACTTGTGCCATAGAGGGAAGATTAAGAGATGAATTAAGGGATCAAGCACTGAAGCCGACAATGTGGAGAGTTGATCCATCAGCGATGGTGATGGATAAGGAACTACCATATGGACGGTAGGTGTATAACATAGCTGCATCACTAGTGAGATGATGTGATGTAGCCGATTCCAACATCCAGGCAAGGGAGCGATGATGGATAAAGGCAGTGAAACCACAAGAGTGGGCAAGAGAAACCGACGAAGGACCTGGCCGTGAGGTGTTCTGATGATTGTGAATCATCTGAAGATTAGCCATGGAGAGGTCCAGAGATGACGGAAGAGCTGTGGGTGATGCTGAAGCATCGTGGAGCGCAATATCACCTTATTGAGGTGGTTGGGATGGGAGGCCATGAAGAACCCCACAAAGATCGATCAGGTTGTTGATCTTGCCACAATGCTGGTAGAGGGGACGAAGACGCCCTTCCCCACATCCAGGTCCACGAGTGCCTAAGGAGCATCCACTGCCACGGTCCAAGAGGGCAGTGTGATTGATGTTGGGAGTGGGGGAAATGCTCACTAAGCCTTTCCCAAGTGATGATACACTTGTGGAATATATAGGGAAGAGGGGATGATGATCATTTCTGTGGCCGTCATCGCATACTCTGGAGTGGGGCCATGGAGTAGGATAATGAGGCCCAATTGGTCCCTCTGGGCCAAGGCTGCTGTTGGTGTCTGAGGAATGGTCCATAGCTCAAGGAATTAATCCTGGAAATCTTTCCATTCCATGAAGTATACTAGGAATGAACAATCCTACTGGTGGATGAGCAACATACATTGAAGAACATCAGAGACCCTAGCCAAATTATTGGTCTCAAAATACATGAGAGTTAAGGTATCCCAGAGTTCCTTAATCGTATTGGTGATCCGAGTGACGTCTTTGATAGTACGGTCTATGGAATTGAACAGTAAGGGAAAGATCTTGCTATCAGCAAGCTTACATGGACGATATTTTGGATCATAAGATTTGGGTGGAGGATTCTCGAGGTGGGAGTCGAGATCCATGCCCGTGAGTGACATCAACATCGTCATCCACCAAACTGAGAAATTGGTTGAGATGAGCCGCTCATTAACCATCCAGGTGGAGGCGGTGATCAGTGGATGTAGAATCGAAGGTGCGGCTGAAGGGTCGGCCCTTTTAAGGGTAGGGCTGGGATGTGCTGAGTGGAGCAGGACTAGGGCCGGGATGTGAACCCGGAGAGTCACGGGCGGGCAGAATCGGAAAAATATGGAGAGCGGAGAGGCTGGTCGTGAAGTTAGGATTCCACAAGAAGGTGGGTCTGGGAGATCTCCGTGGGGTAAGGGGTCAGGAACTTCAACTAGAGGTGGGGTCAGAACTCTTTCGGGAAGCCTGATGGTGGGCAGGAGCTGATAGCGAGGCCAAGAGAGTCCTTTGGTAGGCGGGGGACGATCGTGAAGCCGGAAGGGGCTGCAGAGGCAGGCGATGCTGTAGGAGGGCGTAAGCTGGTGAGGACCTGGAAATCACGGTGGGTGCAGGGCTGGTTGAGAGCCGTAGGAGGGGATGTGCCGCCTGGAGTGCCTGTGGCGGGACGAGTAGCGGGGTTCAGACGTAGGTCAGGAGGTGCCATCATGCGGCGCTCGCAGGGAGGAAGTCATCTGCAGGAGGTGGGTTATGAATCATCGAAGGAGGTGAGCCGAGAAGTGTTGTAGGGAGGCTGGGGCCTGGGTAGTTCTGTGACAAAATCCTTTGAGACATCATCCCACTTCCACTTAGAAACGTTTAAGGGTTGCAACAGACCACTGGGAACATGGTGTTCATCCTTCACCTGCTAACACATGAGGCACTTTTCCACTAACTCTGCCACTGTCCGCTTCACTCCAGGCCACCAAAACTGATCGATCAAGCCCCAATACATCTTGGAGACTCATGTGTGTACCACCGGGGGTGAGTTATTGTAACACCCCGAGCTTCTACGATACGCCTCTCTTTCAATAATGCAATAGCTTGCATTGTACGCAAGTTCAAGTTCTAACACACCGCAACTAATCAAAATAGCCGTTATGAATAGTAATAACCACCTTTTAAATTTATAGAAATTTTATATTTCAAAATGGACTTCATTTTTGTATTCCTAATATTGAAATTAGCCTATGTTGAATTTTTTGTAATTTTCCGAGAACTTCCAAATTTTTATGAATAGTGAAAAATACTTAAAACAACTTTTTTAATAAAAATAATTCATAGTGATAAATTATACTATTGAGTGGTTTTAGAGTATAATTAGAATATATTTTTACCATTTTATCCAATGGTGGTCATTAGAATTAATTTAACATTGAAATTGGACATAAAAAATTGCCAATCTTTTGATATAAATTGTTTCTTAAAAACACGCTATTTGTTGTAACAGCGGGAATTAATTATAAAATTAATTAATGCAACTTATATGTTTGGAATTTTGTAAAATAGGCATCATTTTTGAATTCGGAATATCAATTATAGCTTAGGGTGAAATTTTGGCATTGTTCTGAAAAACTTCAATTTTCGATGAATAGTGAAACCACTAAGTGGTAGTTAAATAACTGATTTTTCGTTTAAATGAAATATTACCACTTCTGTGATTTGATTTTCAAAAAACCGACATACATGGTTGTCATTAATAAGTAAAATGTGGTTCAATGAGATCAAAATAATTTTTTGGTGAATAGTAACTTTTAAGTTCTTAATCGCGATTAGAGGTAATTAGTGTAGTTTAAGGTAAAAACAATGTTTTATTAATATGATATGAGCTTGACACTTGTCCTACTCCTATTGGATGAGTCATGGCCGACCAAGACAACCCATGGGTCAACTTGGGGACCCCATGGAGCCACTTTAGTTGGAAAATGACATTAATATATATTTATTTAATGTTAAAATTAAATTGACACAAACATGAGTTGTTTTACTAAAACAGTTTTTAAGTGAGGTTACACAAGTCCAAATTTTGATTATAAATATTCATTAGAAAGCTAAAAATATTTCCTACATCATAGTATTTTTTTTTATAATTTTTAGACATTAAATAAATTAAATTATTTATGACATCATGATGATGTAGTGATGACCTCATTATTTAACGATTTAAATAAAATAGGAAGATAATGCAAAATCCAAGGCTTACACTTGTCCAAAGCCAATTGGATGAGGAGATTTCGAACCCTTATCACCTTAGCCTCGAGTTATATAAGTGTGGGACCTTTAGAATCCGAAAAGCATTGTGTAAATAATGTAACATTTCAATCTTTCCAAAAGAGACCCTCCTCTCCACTTATAAAAGGCCCCCACCTCTCCCACCTTATTCACACCTTCAAGCCATTTGGCTCGGCCAACCTCTGCCCAAATACTCTCCCAACATTCCTCCCTTACTCATAGAAACCTCACTTTGGGCAGAACTCTTCCCAAGGAAGCCTTTGGCTCAAATCAAAAAGAGTTACCTGATTTTGAGGTAATGTCTTTTCTAATGTTGTTTTGTTTTATTTTTCTTCTCCAACCCCCTAAACTCTTTTTATTCATTTCTTTTGTAACAACACCAGTATCCTCAATATACTAGGATGTTGTTATAAGAAGGATTAGAGCTACACTTACACACACCTACATCTAATGGTTAAAGAACATACGGTTTCTGTGGATGGCGAATTTCTGCCTCACGAAACGATGATTGTTCAACACTCATATAACACCTTCAAAGGTGTCCATTAAGATGTCACTATATTTATATATGATATATAATGTGTTTATGTTTTACTTATGCTTCTGTATTTCTCATTTATGGCTTACTTTATGATTTCCATTATGGGTAAAACGCGATAATTTCATTTTAGGAAGTGCGGACTACCGCCCCCTCAAAGTGATTTGAATCGTTAATGCCATATGTGGGATGTATAAAGGATGGAGTAAATGGTATTATACACTATATTATACTGGAATTATATAATACATTTATATCATTATGATTTAGTTCCATTAAATATGAAATTGAAATGAAAGTAGCGTTCATGCGTACGTACGGCTTACCGTCTCCATGAACGGTGCATTTCATTTCTTACCTCTAAATGTTACGTAATATTATAAATGAATGTATATACTGGATATATAAGATATATATGACATCTAAATCATGAATATAATTCTGGATATAATGGATATTTCACCACATAAACAACTTGTAATTATAAGAAGCTTGTTGTTGACTCAAGTACCAAAGATCGACAAAACGACCGTTATTAACTTAAATAATTACATAATGTTCATATCATTGTAATAAGTGATATAATAAGGATAATGAAATTGAAAATGGTTCTTAATAAGGTATATATTAACTCTAGTTTATTATTCAGGAGGTTAAAGAACGGTTGAGTCAAGTCAGACAAGAGGTAAGGGAACTTCTTAACCCAATTTCCATTCTTTGGGTTAATCTCCTACTTTCAAATTATGTCATGATGTTATTATGTACTATTTTGTATTTTTACTTTCTTTATGTGTACCTATAGTGAATACACATAATATATCTATTTTATTTTAAAAATGATCTTTTTAAGGACTTCGTCTCAATCTCCTTTCATTGAGGCATATTTTGTTTTATACACAAATTTCTTTTATACGGTGTATAAACCCCTTTGACTTTTACGTTTATTCAAAAGGAATCTTTTTTATACAAAGTGTTTTACTAAACGACAAAAAGGGAATGTTGTTCTTTCCGTACTTATGCGGCGACAACGACTTCTCCGCCGCCGTGACCATTATTTGAGTTTCGGCTTCCTCTACAAGCCATCATTTTTTTAATGAAAAATAAATACAAAGTTTTAACTTTCTTTTATTTTGGTATTGAAAATGGGTTTGAAAGCATTTTTATTATATCAATGTGTTGTATTGATATCTTGTGATTGAAATGTGGAAATGTTATGTTTCCTTTATGGATGTTTTATGTGATACGATTATGTTATGGTTTATGATATGTTTAAACCTATTCATATGAGGAATGTATTGGACTTAATAAGTTACGGGTGGAGCCCTCTATAGCTCCTCGATGCATCGGTAGGTCTCATGAGACAACTAGACGTGGAATTGGCCAAGGCCCTTTCCCAATTTGATTTATGGTTTTGGCCGAGGCCTTAATCATTTTAGACGTCTTGGCCGAGGCCTTGACAAAATGTTTCAGAATGTCCGGCATTATACATTCCCTCATTATGAAAGTGGTTATTGTTATTGCATGTGATTATTCGACCAGTAGAATATCCATGTGAAGAAGTGAATGGAATTATCTCATTTTACTTTTGCCATATTATGTTGAAGTTCATGTTTAAAAAGGCTTTTGTTTTAGTTATACATTTCCTTAAATGTTTATGTTTATTTATGAAAGCTTCCGCAATATTGTTATCCTTACTGAGCATCTGAGCTCACCCCTTTCAATGTTTTAATATTTTCCAGGATGTGAAGAAGTATTTTATGAATGACCTGCAGGGATAGTCAGAAGAGGATATGAGTGTGGACTATGGAGACTTTGTTATTGTAGTTTTTCACTTTATGATGTAATGTAACGTTTACGAATGTATCTAGTGTTTCCAAGGCTACTAAACTAATCGGTCTTTCGAGACTTGATCTTTTGTGATCATGCCAATGTTACGAAGTAATGCACCGACTCTGGGTAGCTGGGGTCGGGGCGTTACAGTTATGGAACTCATCGAGAACTCCCTTGTGCACCGCTATCAGGACGAACAACTTCCCATGGAACAATATCTGATTCTGACTATCCTCCAACCATCCTTTCAGAGCATCACCCTGGATAACATGATCACACATCACTTTGGTCTCTAAGTCTCCCCACTAAGACTCCTCCACCTACCGTACCAAGGAATAATGCACTGTCATTTCAAATAGACAACCTCTACCATCCTCCACTCTCATGCCCATATGTAAAGCAGCCAACTCCCCCATTGGATTCCAAGCATCTTCTGACTCCCAAAACTACATCCTTCTGTGAATTCTTGCTTAAGAAATCGGCCACCAAGTTCTCCTTCCCTGAGGTGTAAGAGATCTCAAAGTTGTAGTCCTGGAGAAACTTTATCCACCTCCACTACCACTAGTTCAGGTCTTGCTGGGAGAAGATGTACCTCAGGCTCTTGTGATATGTGAAGACCATGAAGCATTCCCCGATGAGGTAATGCCTCCACAACTTTTGTGCGAAAACCACCACTACAATCTCTAGGTTGTGGGTGGCATAGTTACGTTCGTGAGTATGTAACTTCCTATACCCATAAGAGATCACTACCCGCTGCTGCATCGGCACACACCCCAAGCCTAGACCAGAAGCATCATAGAACACTTCAAACGTTACCCTCCCTCTGGAAACCTCAGCACTGGGTCATTGATCAGCTTCCCTTTTAGATAACTGAAAGCTTCCTGGCACTGCTCACTCTATACTAAGGCCTGGTCTTTTCTGGTCAAGGATATCAAATGTGATGCAACATGAGAAAAGTCGAGTACAAAACTTTTATAGTAACATTCCAATCCTAGGAAACTATGAACCTCTTTCACGTTCCTGGGTGATTCCCAAGAAACAACTATGTAGAACTTTGATGGGTCCACTGTTATTCCCTGCTAGGACACCATGTGTCTAATGAAGTGCACCTCTCATGTCCAGAACTTGCACTTGGACAACTTCCCATAGAGATGGTGGTGTCGAAGGACCTCCAAAAGTGTCCTAAGATGCTTGTCGTGATCCTCCTCTAACATTGAGTAGATCAGAATGTTGTTGATGAACATGACCATGAACCGGTCCAGATACTCATGGAAAACATAGTTCATGAGCCCCATGAACATAGCTGGTGCATTCATAATGCCAAACGGTATGACCATGAACTCAAAGTGACCATACCTGCATCTGAAAGCAGTCTTCTGGATTCCACCCTCCTTCACCCTCAACTGGTGATATCCAGACCGCAGGTCGATATTAAAGAGCCAACATTCTCCCTTAAGTTGGTTGAAAAGTTCATCAATCCTTGGGAGGGGGTAACGGTTCTTGACCATCACCTGATTCAGTCTTCGGTAGTCTATGAACAGCCCGATACCACTGTCTGCCTTCTTTAAAAACAAGACTGGAGCACCCCATGGAGAAAAAATTGGTCAAGTAAAACCCTTTTTCATCAAGTCAGCAACCTGAATCCGCAACTCCCACAACTCAGAAGGCTCCATACGATAGGGAGCCATCTAAATCAGATGGGCACAGGTTTATAAGTCTATCCCGAAATCAACATCACGTCGACGGGGTAGAGTTACAACCTCTTCGGGGAAGATGTTCAGAAACTCACTGACAATCCCTCAAACTTCCACCATCCCTGAGTCTACCGATTCTACTGACATCTCGGATAATAAGGAAAAGGGGGGCTCCACACGCTGGCTTCCCTCCTGGAAACCCCACTCACCAACAAAAGTTTGACGCTAGCCACCCATATCTGAGAACACAAACCTTCTCCGGAAGCAGTTGATAACAGTGTGCACGGAAAACAGCCAGTCGATCCTACCCGCAAACACCTGAGCCACCACAACCACACATAACCAATCCTGCAGACAATTAGACCACAACAACCACTACCATGCTCGGAGACACCTGAGCCAAAACAACCACTACCATGCCCGAAGTCACCTGAGTTTCATCATGAAGACATTTGGGAAACAAACCTGCCCGTACACACCTGATCCAACCACCACAACACACCCTTCCTGAAGGATCTTGGGCTATAATGAATCTTAGGACATCACAACCTACCCTAAAATTCTTGGGCTACATGGGAGAGGGAGCATAAATGAGATAATAACCATCCACTCATAGTAATGTTGGAAAAAACACCCTCCCCCATGAAGTGGGGGTGTTCGGCACGAAGTGCTCAACATGGGTGGGGTGCGTATAAGAAACATAAGAACTAAATTTTATACATATAGGTAATCAAGCACTCATCCCAACCTAAGGGTCCTGAAACCAAAAGCCAGCCCGTAAAAAACCACTCTTTATGCTATCCCTACATGCACAATTATACAACAACCACAACCAATCTTGTTGTTATCCCTACATGCACAAGTATAAAATAACCACAACCAAAGCACAAACCATTTCTGGAAAACTGCTCCCCATTGTACCCATTCTTGGTATCTTGTTCAAGTGATTACATTTAAATATTACTTCACTACCAGGAAACTAACAGGAATAACCACAAGACAAAACAACAACTGGAAGAAAAACAGACAAGCAAGCGTTTAAGCATTCACTCCCAGTTCCCTCTTAAGTAACAACATCAAAAGGGATTCGTAATATCTCTCGAAGTACTGGAACCAAACCAAGCCCCAACATATAGCATCCAGAGAATTTACCACCATCTCTACATGCCCTCAGATTCAAAAACAAACAACCTCTAAGCTAGAGGTTCCATTCCCCTCTACGTCACCCCACAAGGAATCAAATAGAACCACCATGCATATCACCAAAACAAAGCAAGGGAGTTTTCATTTTTACCCAACACCATTCATTAAGTTCCTTCTTTCTATCTGGTTAATTGGGGTGATCACGCAAGGGTTATTATTCATTGGGCATCCATTTAATCAACCAATTTTACATGATTAACCAATTTCCATGTTAAAGTCATTCAATCACAAGATTATCCAGAAAACAGGGCATTATTAGTGCGCAATAAAGGACCACCAACGACCAATATTTTAGCTCATACAATTCAAAACATAAAAAAAGGTAAAAGATACAATAACATCATCATCATTACCACCCCTTCATTCCTTAAAAGTCCATTTATTATATTCGTTAAAACTAGTTTCAAGTATGTCCCAAGGTAACATCATCATACCCACCCTGCATGATGCAAAGTAAAGAGAAATGAAGGAAAAAAACCTTACTTGGATGATCAAGGATCAAAGTTTTCTCTTTGCACCAAGAACTGGGGATGACATGACTTACAAGAAATGAAAACTCCAAGGTTTAGCGGGAAGGGCTCTAGCATGGGCACACAATTTGTCTCCGGAGGAAGTCTCGAGGTGCACTAAGAGAAACGAAAAGTAAGAAGGAAGAGAGGATCTCAGCTTAAGAAGAGGCCATATCCTAAAATCAGGGAGACCATTTCAAAGTACTTAAAAGTTAGATTGTGGCTTGACCACACGGTTCAGAGTCTTCACAGGTTGGAATTAATTGAGATTTTATAATTTCCCTTGTAAACGATGGAGATAGATCATCGGATGAATGTGAGTTGATAGATTTCCTTTAAATAGAGAAAAACACGTAACATGGGTGAAACTGGAAAACACGGGTGGTTGGAAAACATAGAAAAGGGTGTGACACCGATGAAAAGGCTACACGTTTTGGTAATTCAAGGGTCACCCGACTCTTGGTGGATTTTAAACATCTTTTTACAGGCCTTAAATCTCCTTGAAATGGGAATTAAAACAATTTTACATCAAAAGTGGTGTTAGTGGAGGGAAACAGAAAAGTTCGAGAGAAGCTGGAAATGACTCACCGATGGGTGTTCCACTGATGCCCATCGGTGCCTTTGATGCCGATCAGTGTCACCGTTCGTTCAACCAGAAATTTGGAAAACTCCTCAATGAGTCACCGATGGTCCCCAAGATGCCTCCAACATAAGGATTTGGAAATTCAATGGACCAGGAGGGTCCAGACCATTATATATCGATATCAACAATGGTGGAAGGGGTTGGGGGATCGACCACCGTAGTGGGTGTCGTGGTGCTTGCAGCTGGCTTAGTCGAGGAAGGAGGATATGAGGTGTCGATCCATATAGTTGTCATGTATCTGGTAGATGGATCTATTAAGGGTACCTTGGATGGGGATGGAATGGTGGTACCCTTACCCATGTGGGCCTACTCTGCTATAAACTCATGATGGGAAGTGTGATCTGTGAGCATAGGGTGTAGGTCGATCGAGGTAGAGGGTGGGGTGTGGATGAATGATGGAGTGGAGTCTGCATATGGTGATGGGTGGGTAGATCCAGAGGATGATGGTGGAGTGAGGATGGTGAAATAAGATGGCACACTGAATGGAATACCTAAATGAAGGCATATTTGGTGTTGATTCTCCAGAAGAAACTGTATAGTAAGCCATAGGTCAGATGGAGGAGATGGAGGGGCATGTGCAGATGTGGCGGGGCCTATGGTGGCAGTGGTGGAGGTGGTAAAAATAGGGACAGGGGGCGGTGATGGATGTGGTGTTAGGGGTAGCGGAAGTTGTGGTGGGGGTGCAGGTAGTGGTAGTAGTAGCGGTAGAAGGGACATGAGGAGGGGAGGGAGGGTCAGCTGAATGTGCAGTCGGTGCCTCATCAACATCCTCAAAATATGTCGGTGCCCACTAATAGATGTTGTTTTCCTTCGTGAGTAGGCTCATATTGTGGAGCATATGTAGGATGATGCTCTTCATAGGGTCAAGGGAGGTGTGGGGATGGGCGACATCAAAGGCACCAAGATTCCTGACTAGATGAGTAATGAATGATCCCTATAAAATTGTACCTCGACTTCTCCTCACCTGAGTCAAGAAGAACAACCCCAACTGCCTGTACATGTTGTCACCCATGGATGAGGGAAGCATAATCACCTCGATTTGGATCACGCTCTCATGAGCATCATCATGGGCCATCCATGCATGAGCTAAGGCCCTATGCTGGATTCACAGGACAACAGCTCATAGAGAAATCCTCTTCATCATGCGAGGCTCATTGACACTCTGAGGGTCTCTGGCTATCCTCTCCCATAGTTGTGCAACATTGACTTTGTTAGGATCGAGTTGTAATGTTGAGAAGATAGGGGAGTTGACGAACTTGGCAGAGTAGATGCCGAGGGAAACAAAAAAATCGTCTAGGCTGATCTCCCAAGGACTACCTCTAAGTTGGAAATGAATAGAGTTAATGGTCAGCTCAAAGGTGGCCAGGAAATCAAGGAAGATCTCCCTTAAAGTCTCCTCTTGCACTTGGGTAATCAGGATCAGGTGTAGTCGACCGATGAGGTCAAGGACCTCCTAATGAATGTGGACGTGCTCGAGTATTGTGAGGTCCAACATCTTGTTGGTCCACATCAGCTTGGCATGGAGATAGACCAACTGAATCTCATGTTGAGGGTTAGAAAAATGTAGGTAGGGATGATGGTGTGGACGAGTAGTGTAACGCCCCAAGGTTTTGAAAATAAATATAGAATTCAATTTTATAATCTATCCATTAAACAAAACTTTTCATCTTCTATGTTTTGAATTTCGAGAAATGGTCATCTAGAGTTGTATTCAGTAAGTCATTTGGAGTTTGATAGAACAAACTTGATTTTTGGTGAATAGTAACATACCCTTATGAATAGTAATATGAATAGTAATATGACCATTGAATAGTAAATAATTATATTATTTTATTTTCTTAATGTAATAAGATAATGGGATCATAATTAATTTTTCAATGTCACATAAATCTAATTATACCTCTAAGATTGTTATTTTTAGAATTAACTATGACTTTATTTAAAAATTAAATTAATAATATTTAGAAAATTAATTTTGAAAAATGGAGTTCACTTTTGGATTCTACACGTCTAAAAATGGTAGGGGTGAATTTTTGGGATTTTTTTAAAATACTTGATTTTTTTGTGAATAGTGAAAAATACAATTTTTGAGTATTCAGAAGTTTAATGATATCATAATGACATAATAATTAAAATAAAAGGCTAGTAGAATTATGTATAGTAACATATTTTATGAGGTGTCCCAAGTGGTTAAAACCATGGGAAAATACCATGGGAAATCCCATGGTTTGGAAAAAACCACCATGAGGTGTCCCTTTAAAATTATGAAAAAACCCCCTCTTTTTTCTATAAATACCCACACATCCATTCATTTTTATTCATTAAAAATCCCTCATCCTCTAAGATCTAGTAGTTTCACCTCTCTAAGAGTCCTCCCAAGGTGTCTCTAAGCCCCCCAAGGTCTTAACCTTCAAATACTAGGAGTTACTCTACAAGATAAGGGAATCCTTCACCCTCCTCTTTTAGTCGACACTTATTTTATGTTATCTCTTTGAATTTCCATTCTAATATGTTGAGGTTTGATTTTATGTATTATTATTACTATCCTTTTGATTTCAATATGATGATGTACCCTTTTTCTCTCATCATTTCATATTATGAAATATTAAGCGACGCCGTTAGGCTGCAGAATTTTCATAAGGGATCTCTCACCTCTTCTTTTATTTTCAGGATCATCTCTATTCTTTTTCTCTCCTCACCTACTCTGTCCAAAGGATCATGATAAATCCAGTAGCATCTATATACTGGATTTATATCATGTGAATGGAATAACAATCATAAATATTCTTACTCCCTTCCTTTTATTTTTATAAATTAAATCGACGTCCATGAGGTTCCGATTTATAACCTTCGTGGACGACAAAGTTTCATTCTACAATTTATTCTTCATTATTGGTCATGAAACCATATTCATGGTTGAACCAGAATATAATATATGTGTTATAACCTTATTAATATCCAGGAACCGGAATATGTACATATAATTAAGTTATATGACAAAAGTAGTTCATAATATTCCAAATATCGCCGAATAATCAAAGTGGTTGTCATCTAATGATTAATCCTCATTCTATGTAACCAAATGATAGAAATTACCATTATAAATTCTTTATGTTCATTAATAATTCCAATCCTGGAGATTTATAACCATTCCACATGAACTTCATTACTTTAAAACAAGTGAACCGAATATGAAAATAAAGGAAACAAACACTCCAGAACGACGGAATTCAATACAATAACTTATCAATAATGATATAAATGACCTAAATAGAATTATGATAAACTAAATACATGTCTAAAATGTTCTTAAATAAGTTATTAATAAGTTTAATTTCATATTCTAGGATCTTAAGTACAAGAGTGGAACACGTTTGGAGTTAAGGTAAGGGTTTTTCCACCCGAACTTCAACTTTCATTCATGATACTTTCATTGTATAATTACCTCGATGTAATTATTATGTACTATTATGTACTCATCATATGATCTTTGTGAGAATCATATATATGCTTACAAACCATAATCCTTCCTTATTTTAAGGATAGTTATACGTTTTAAAAGGAACTTTCAATATTGTTTCAAAAATACAAGCCCGATTCAAGGGAATTTCTCAAATTCTTACCTATATCCAAGGGAACACTATAATCTATTTTTGGAAACCATTATCTTATAAAATCACTAATTTTATTATGATAATACTATCTTACTTCACTTCTAGTTTTATACAAATACTTTTCCAAAAGAACTCTTCTTTTCAAAATAAAAGAGTATTTATCTCCAGAATTGCTTAATGATTTTATAAGAGTGTTTTCATCTAATTCAACACTCTTGTTGATTCCATGGTATTATTGGGATTAATAATTTATGAATTCATATATCATATTTTATTTAATGGTTTATGACTAACTTTATTGTGGATGATCTATCCTAAAACCATTCACCATATTATTCTGAATGGTTAGTGTTTTATGATTGGGGAAAGATAGTTACATTTCATATGATAGTTTGAATATGAATGTATTTGTTGTTTATTTTTATCCCCGCTCATATGAGGAATGTATTGGACTTATTATGTGATGGGTGGGGCCCACTATAGCCCCTCGATGCATCGGTAGGTCTCATGAGACAACTAGATGAGGAATTGGCCGAGGCCTTTCCCAATATGATAGGATTTTGGCCAAGGCCTTAATCATTAGATGTCTTGGCCGAGGCCTTGAAAAAATGTTTCATAATGTCTGGCATTATGAATTCCATCATTATGATTTCAGCTATTGATATTTTATGTGGTTATTCGATTAGTAGAATACCCATGATTATGTTTTATTATGTTATCATTTACTCAGCTCATATTCCAGCCATAATGTGTTCAAGTTTATTATTAAAGGTACGTGTTTTCAATTATTCACCATGTCTAATGTTTATATTATCTTCCATTTTATTGCTTACTATTACTGATCATTTGAGATCACCCCTTTATTATGTTTCATTTTCTCAGGGAAAGAAGAATTCTATTATGAATGACATGTTGAGATAACCTAGGAGTAATGGAAGTTGTCTAAGGAATTTCTATGTTGTTTTTCATTTCAAGTTGTAATGATGAAATTATGTATGTATCTTATTTCCAATAATACTAAATTACTCGGTCCTTTGGGATTTTTATTCCTTGTGTGTATGCCAATGTAATCCAATAAGGCAACGACTCCCGAGTGTTCGGAGGACGAAACCTCCCTCTGGGCAGTTCTGGGGTCGGGTCCTTATAGTTGGTATCAGGGGAAGTTTAGTGAAAAACTTGGAAACTGGATTTAGAAAACGTAGATTAGGGAAGAGTCCCTAAGATAATCTTTGAAGATAAACACACAAGAACTTCTTGGTATTTTGGTAAGTAATAGATTATGTGGATCTTTCAAGAAATACATCCCTGTCTGGATATGAGTAGGTAGAGGTGGCTCTGGAACTGATATACCTAGGAGTGAAAGCTTTGACAAGGAGTTTCGGGCTTGACCCGAGGTATCCTGGTATACGAAAATGGGTCTTACTGCACTCTTGGTTACAACACTCTCGGGGGATATGCTTAGGATAATTCATGTTTTCTTTACAAGCCATTATGAAGGACTTAAATATAGATTTTTCCTCAAAGATACCATGTTTATGATTAAGATATTAGCTATGCGTATCATTTAAATTTATGATTAGTATTTTTCTACATTGAGAATATAAATTATGATTCATACTCTAATCTAGTGTATGCCATTATTTAGAAAATGGAGCCTAGTGGAAGGAATGGAAACAGCACGAAGACACGTGTCCCCTATAGGGATTTCCCTCTGATGCAAGATAATGATGTTGGATACGGTGCTATGACTGGTGCAAAGAAACTCATAACTATACTGGGACAACTTATTCAGGTTATGAATAATAAATTTACCCGTATGGAGCATCCAGATCCACCACGTGGAGGAGCTGTGTTAGATCTCTTTATGTGACAACAACCTCCATCATTCAATGGGACTAAAAACCCGTTTGTAGCAGAGTAGTGGATATGTTACCTTGAGAAGATATTTATTGCCTTGGGATGTAATGAAAGAGATAAGGTTGTCATGGCAGTCTATCATTTATCGGGATATGCGGATCAGTGGTGTCTATTAATCCAGAACACAAATGAGGAGGAAGAAATAGAGGAGATGGAATGGAGGGATTTTAAGGAAATCTTATTAGAAAAATATTTCCCTCGTGAACAGTGAGCAGATATGGAGAGGCAATTCTTGAATCTGAGGAAGGAGGATGAAAATGTTGCCAAGTATGAATCCAACTTTACAAGGCTCGAAAGGCATGTTTCGGACTACATACGTAATCTAAGGATCAAAATTGATCGATTCTTTGATGGTTTAAAACCATTCCTCCGAAGGGCTCTTGTATCCCAAAGATTTGAATCATATGAAGAAATAGTCTTAAGTGCTATCAAGACTGAAAATGAATTCTCTAAGTCTTATGACTTTAAAGGAAAGCAAGATAAGAAAAGGGAATCTGAAAACCCTGTTAAAGTAAATAAGGAAACAGGGAAGAAGGGAAGAGTTGAATTTCCACCATGTGACAATTGTGGAAGGAAACACCCAGGCGCATGCTTAAAAGAAAAAGGAGTATGCTACAAATGTTGTCAGAAAGGCCATCTTGTTGGTGATTGCAAGGGGAATAAGGAAGACAGTGATGTTCGATGCTGTAATTGTTAGGAGATGGGGCACTATGATAATGATTGTTCAAAACGTCCAGGAAATATGCAACAGAAGATGCCAAGGGAGCAAGGACAAGCATATTCGATCACAAATGTAGAGGTTGAAGTTCCGCGTGATGTGGTGGTAGGTACTTTGATCGTTTAATCAAACTTATCGAATGCATTATTTGATTCTGGATCATCGCATTGTCTCATATCTTCCCAGTTTTCTAAGAAAATTAGATATTTCCAATTTGATTTAACAATTGAGTTGTCAGTCAAAACTCTTAAGGGAATTATCATTGCAATAAAGTTTTGTGAATTAGTTCCCAATAGGGCATATTAATGTTCTTTATCTGTGGATCTCATTATTATACCCATGATTGAGTTTAATATAATCCTCAGTATGGATTGGATTTCGGACCATGATGCGAAAATTTATTGTAAGATGAAGGAGGTTACAATCATCAATGATGATAAGGAGTACCTTATCTTCAGAGTAGAAACGTCACCACTTGATTCTTATCTAGATCTACCTCCTGTATCCCAACTAAACTCAATTATTGGGGAGGAAGAGAATGAAATAAGTATGGGTGAGGAAAATAAAGTTCAAATAAAAGATGTACATGTTGTGCAAGAATATATTGATGTCTTTCCAGAGGATTTACCTAGACATCCTCCAGAGCGGGAAATTGAGTTTTCCATTGACTTAATTCTTGGTTCAAAGCCCATATCAAAGACCCCCTATATAATGACCACAATGGAGTTAGTGGATATAAAGAAACAACTAGAGGAATTGGGTGATAAGGGATTTATTCGCCCTAGTGTTTCTCCATGGGGAGACCCTATTCTTTTCATTTAAAAGAAAGATGGGTCTATGAGGTTGTGCATTGATTATAGGAAAATAAATGATATTATAATAAATAATAAGTATCCTCTACCACAAATTGATGATTTATTTGATCAACTTCATGGAGCCCAATATTTTTCAAAGATTGATCTTCGATCTAGATATCATCAGTTTCTTGTGAGAAAGGAAGACATTCCGAAAACAAAATTTAGAACCAGGTACATGCATTATGAGTTTACAGTAATGCCTTTTGGACTAACCAATGAACCATCTGTTTTCATGGATCTCATGAACAAAGTCTTCAAGGAATATCTTGATGACTTTTTAGTGGTGTTTATCGATGATATCCTGGTTTACTCTAAGAGCTATGAAGATCATGAAAATCACTTGCACACCATTTTAAATACTTTGAGAAGAAATGAATTGTATGGGAAGTTCAGCAAGTGTGAATTCTGACTCCAATCAGTTTCCTATCTAGGCCACATTGTCTCTAAGGATGGAATATCTATAGATCCTACGAAGACAAAGGTTGTAGAATAATGGCCTACTCTAATGAACGTAACTGAGGTACGTAGTTTTATTGGTTTAACAGGTTATTATCAGCATTTCGTTTAGAACTTCGCTCGTTTAGCCAACCCAATGACCAAGCTCACACGAAAAGGGGTTAAGTTCCTATGGACCAAGGAATGTGAAGAGTGTTTTGAAGAATTGAAGAGGAGGTTAGTGAATGCTTCGATCCTAACCCTACCATTGGGGAATGATGGGTTTTTTATCTATAGTGATGCATCAATGAAAAGACTTGGTTGTATCCTTATGCAGAATGATCGAGTTATTGCCTATCCATCTAGGCAGCTAAAAATTCATGAACAAAACTATCCAACTCATGATCTTGAGTTAGCTGCTGTAATATTTTCTTTGAAGATATGGAGACATTATCTCTATGGTGAAAAATGTGAGATTTATACTGATCACAAGAGTTTGAAGTATATTTTATCACAGAAAGAACTCAACATGAGGCAAAGGAGATGGCTTGAACTACTCAAGGATTATGATTTCATGATACACTACCACCCAGGGAAGGAAAATAAGGTGTTAGACGCTTTGAGTAGAAAGGACCATGGGATTCTGAACAAGATGAGAGTTCAAAGGGATCCTCTGTTCATGGATCTAGTAAAAATGGATATGGGAATTATCAAAGAAGGTAAAACATCACTACTTTTTCAAATGGTTGCCAAACCTTCTTTACTGGAAAAGATAAAATGTTATCAGGACGTTGATGAGGAGTTTCAAAAGAAAATTAAAGCTATAAATGATGGGAGGTTGACTGAATTTTCATATGAAGGTGGAATTTTGAAATTTAGAAAAAGGATTTGTGTTCCTGATATTTCTGAGCTAAAGAGGGAACTATTGGATGATGCTCATAGCTCTAATTTCTCTATACACCATAGTAGCACAAAGATGTTTAGATATCTAAAGGAACATTTTTTGTGGGAAAACATGAAGAGGGAGATTGCTGATTACGTGTCGAGATGTTTACTTTGTCAACAGGTGAAGGCAGGAAAACAACAGCCTGGTGGATTCATGCAACCTCTTACTATACCTATGTGGAAATGGGATAATATCTTGATGGACTTTTTCATGGGACTACCAAAGACTCCTAGAAGGAACGATGCAATATGGGTCAGTGTTGATCGTCTTACCAAGTCAGCACATTTTCTTTATATAAGAGAAGATATACCACTTGAACGTCTAGAAATACTATATATTAAGGAAGTTGTGAGACCTCATGGATTACCCATATCGATTGTTTTTTATCGTGATCCACGTTTTACAACAAGATTATGGAAAAGTCTTCAGAAGACCCTAGATACTGATCTTCGTTTGACACTTCCTACCACCCACAAATTGATGGACAATTAGAACAGACTATTCAAACATTGGAAGACATGTTGAGGACTTGTTCACTAGATTTTCAAGGCATGTGGGATCAGTATTTACCTCTTGTGGAATTTTCCTACAAAAATATATTCCATTCAAGTATTCAGATGGCACCCTATGAAGCATTATATGGAAGAGATGTCGTACACCAACTTGCTAGGACAATATTGGTGAAAGAAAGATCGTGGGCCCAGAACTTGTTGAAGAAACAACAAAAAAGGTGAAGATTATCCAGAACCAGATCAAAATAGCTCAAAGTAGGCAAAAGAGCTATGCTAATAACTGAAGGAAGAATTTGGAATTTCAAAAAGGTGATCACATTTTCTTAAAGGTATCTCCATGGAAGGGTATTATTCGATTCAGTAAGAACGGAAAATTAAGTCCTAGGTATATCGGACCTTTTGAAATTCTAGACCTAATTGGAGACATAGCTTACCGTTTGGCGATGCCGCCAAGTCTCTCCAAGGTTCACAATGTGTTCCACGTGTCAATGTTAAGAAAGTTCATGCCAGACCCAACAGATGTACTCACTTATGAAGAAGTAGAACTTGAACCCGATCTATCTTATTGTGAAGAACCTATCAAGATTCTTGATACTAGAGAAAAAGTATTGAGAAATTGGATGACTCGTCTGGTAAAGGTTCTTTGTAGGAACCATAAGATGGAGGAAGCAACATGGGAGCCTAAGGACCTTATGTTAAAGACATACCCGAATCTTTTTAGGTAATATTTTGTGAATTTTGAGGACAAAATTTTTTTAAGGAGGGGAGAATGTAACACCCCAATATTTTTAAAATAAGTATAGAATGAAATTTTATAATCTATCTATTAAACACAACTTTTCCTCTTCTATGTTTTGAATTTCGAGAAATGGTCAACTAGAGTTGTGTTCAGTAAGTCATTTGGAGTCTGATAGAACAAACTTGATTTTTGGTGAATAGTAACATACCCTTATGAATAGTAATATGAATAGTAATATGCCCCTTGAATAGTAAATAATGATATTATTTTATTTTATTAAGTTAATAAGATAATGGGATCATAATTAATTTTTCAATGTCACATAAAACTAATTATACCTCTAAGATTGTTATTTTTAGAATTAACTCTGAATTTTTTTAAAAATTAAATTAATAATATTTAGAAAATTATTTTTGAAAAATGGAGTTCACTTTTGGATTCTACATGTCTAAAAATGGTAGGTGTGATTTTTGGTATTTTTCTAAAATACTTGAATTTTTCGTGAAAAGTGAAAAATACAATTTTGAGTATTCAGTAGTTTAATGACATCATAATGAAATAATAATTAAAATAAAAGGCTGGTCGACTTTTTTATAGTATCATATGACATGAGGTGTCCCAAGTGGCTAAAACCATGGGAAAATACCATAGGAAATCCCATGGTTTGGCAAAAGCCACCATGAGGTGTCCCTTTAAAATTATTAAAAAACTCCCTCTCTTTTTCTATAAATACCCACACATCAATTCGTTTTCATTAATTCCAAATCCCTCATCCTCTAATCTCTGGTTGTTTTACCTCTCTAAGAGTCCTCCTAAGGTGTCCCTAAGCCCCCCAAGGTCTCAACCTTCGAATACTAGGAGTTACACTACAAGGTAAGGGAATCCTTCACCCTCCTCTTTTAGTCGACACTTATTTTATGTTATCTCTTTGAATTTCTATTATAATATGTTTAGGTTTGATTTTATTTATTATTTTTACTTTCCTTTTTATTTAAATATTATGAGGTACCCTTTTTCTCTCATCATTTCATATTATTAAATATTAAGTGACGTCGTTAGGCTGCCGAATTTTCATAAGGGATCTCTCACCTCTTCTTTTATTTTCAAGATCATCTCTATTATTTTTCTATCCTCACCTCCTCTGTAAAAATGATCATGATAACTCTATTAACATATATATACTGGATTTATATCATGTGAATGGAAGAACAATCATAAATATTCTTACTCCCTCCCTTTTATTTTTATAAATGAAATCGACGTCCATGAGGTTCCGATTTATAACCTTCGTGGACGACAAAGTTTTGTTCATCAATTTCTTATTAATTACTGGTCATGAAACCATATTAATTGTTGAAACATAATATAATATATTTTTTATAACCTAATTAATATTCAGGCACCATAATATGTACATATAATTAAGTTATATGACAAAACTAGTTCATAATATTCCAAATACCGCCGAATAATCGAAGTGGTTGTCATCTAATGATTCATCCTCATTCCATGTAACCAAATGATAGAAATTACCATTATCAATTATTTATTTTCATTAATAATTCCAATTTTTGATATTTATAAACATTCCACATGAACTTCATTGCTTAAAAACTAGTGAACCGAATATGAAAATAAAGGAAACGAACACTCCAGAACGAAGAAATTCAATACAATAACTTATCAATAAGGATATAAATGAACTAAACAGAATTATGATAAAATAAATACATGTCTAAAAGGTTCTGAAATAATTTATTAATAATTTTAATTTCATATTCCAAGAGCTTAAGTACAATAGTGGAACATGTTTGGAGTTAAGGTAAGGGTTTTTTCCACCCGAACTTCCACTTTCATTCGGGATACTTTCATTGTCTAATTACCTCGATGTAATTATTATGTATTGTTATGTACTCATCGTATGTTCTTTGTGAGTTTCATATATATTTTTACAAACCATAATACTTCCTTATTTTATGGATAGTTACACTTTTTAAAAGGAACTTTCAAAATTGTTTCAAAAAAACAAGCCCGATTCGAGTGAATTTCTCAAATTCTTACCTATATCCAAGGGCACACTATAATCTATTTTTAGAAACCATTATATTTATAAAATCACTCATTTTATTATGAAAATTATATCTTACCTCACTTCTGGTTTTATACAAAGACTTTTCCAAAATAACTCTTCTTTTCAAAAATAAAAGAGTATTTATCTCCAGAATTGCTTAATGATTTTATAAGAGTGTTTTCATCTAATTCAAAACTCTTGTTGATTCCATGGTATTATTGGATTTAATAATTTAGGAAGTCATCTACCATATTTGATTTAATGGTTTATGACTAACTCTATTGTGGATGATCTATCCTAAAACCATTCACCATATTATTCCGAATGGTTAGTGTTTTATGATTGGGGAAAGATAGTTACATTTCATAAGATAGTTTCAATATGAATGTATTTGTTGTTTATGTTTATCCCCGCTCATATGAGGAATGCATTGGACTTATTATGTGATAGGTGGGGCCCGTTATATCCCCTTGATGCATCGGTAGGTCTCATGAGACAACAAGATGAGGAATTGGCCGAGGCCTTTCCCAATGTGATATGGATTTTGGACGAGGCATTAATCATTAGACATCTTGGCCGAGGCCATGACAAAATATTTCAGAATGTTCGGCATTATGCATTCCATAATTATGAGTTCAGCTATTGATATTTCATGTGGTTATTCGATTAGTATAATACCCATGATTATGTTTTATTATGGCATTATTTACTCAACTCATATTCCTGCCATAATGTGTTCAAGTTTATTATTAAAGGCATGTGTTTTCAATTATTCACCATGTCTATTGTTTATATTATCTTCTGCTTTATTTCTTAATCTTACTGAGCATTTAAGCTCACCCCTTTATTATGTTTCACTTTCTCAGGGAAAGAATAATTCTATTATGAATGACATGCTAAGATAACATAGGAGTTATGGAATTTGTCTAAGGAGTTTCTATGTTGTTTTTCATTTCAAGTTGCAATGATGAACTTATGTATGTATCTTGTTTCCAATAATACTAAACCACTCGTTCCTTTGGGATTCGTATTCCTTGTGTGTATGCCAATGTAATCCAATAAGGAACTGACTCTCGAGTGTTCGAAGGAAGAAACCTCCCTCTGGGAAGTTTTGGGGTCGGGTCCTTACAAGAAGGGCCCTGTGACCCGCCTGAGGATGACTGTGAGTCTCCAGAAGTGGAAATAGATGTAGAGGTGGGATAAGAGGTCTAGATGGATATGTGGGTGGAGGAGAAGGTGTGGCCTTCCACCTTCTTGGGTGGCAGAGGTGTGTCATCACGCACGGGTGCGAATTTGGTAAGTGGGGTGAGAACGGTCTTCATTTGATCCATGTAGGAGTGAAAACATAGACCAGGGAAGGAAATGGGGAGGAGCAGAGGGAGTGGTGAGGCGTGATGATGAAGGGAGGAGGAGGAGAGGGTTTTTTGGTGGTGGTAGGGGAGCGAGTTCGGAAGGGGAGGGGTGACATGCATGGAAGGAAAGATATAGGGGGTGGTCCATGAACCTAGGGTTCATGAAATTTAAAACTTCCCCAAATATTACAAGTCATGTATGATATACACGACATGTAACACTTGTTTTTTAATTTTTTTTGGGTTTAACATTTACAGGTACTACTACCACAAAACTGGGCATTCCCGGCACCAAACTTTATTAACGCTAACAAAAAAGTACTGATATGGAGGGGGGGTACCTTTATCAGCGCTAAAAAAGCACTGATAAACGTACCCCTTTATCAGCGCTTTTTTTAGCACTGATAAAGGTACCCCCTTTAACAATGCTTTTTTAGCGCTGTTAAAGGGTACCCCTTTATCAGCGCTTTTTTTAGTAGCGCTGATAAAGGGTCTACTTCCAAATAAAATTCATTAAATAATATATATTAATATTTAAATATATATATATAGTTATATTTATATAAATATAAATTATATTTTTGAAATATAATTTTAAATATATTTTAGATAAGTATAAATATACAATTACACTTAATATATAAGATATTTAGTGAAAATGGATTATAAAAAAATTAAAAAACTATTTTTAATTAATAATTTGACAATTATTATAGAGTAATAGTCATTTAATAACCATTTGAAGACTAAAAAAATAAAAAAAATAGATCCAAAATATGTTGAAAACGCAACTCGAACTTCAAACGGCCATAACTTTTGATCTGGGTGTCCGTTTGAGCTCTACCACATATCAAATCGAAGCCTGCGATGATCTCTATGTCACAATGACCCGGAAGGACCCCAGTCAAGGTTTTTACAAGGCCAAAAAGGGACCATAAGGCCTTTAAAACTAAGTTTTTAGTCGGGGTACCCCGATTTTTTAACATTTTGTGGACTTTCAGGCTCATTTAAGGGGGTATTATTGGCTTTTTTTGGTGGGTACTGAATTTATTCCAAGGTATTACATTCATATTGATATTATGTCTTTGAAATTTCATCATTTTTTATATTTAAATGCTATTTATAATCATATATATAACTATATGTACATATTTTTTATATATTCACACCTAAAAATTTAATTATAAATATAAATAATAAAATATATTATCTTTATCTAAATAATAACTAATATCCATTTTATTTAAAATACAAATATATGAATATTTATATACCTATATATTAATCTAACTATATATATATATATATTAATATAACTACATATATATATTGATATAATTATAAATATATATATTAATATCACTATAAATATATATATATATATTAATATAACTATATATATATATTAATATTAATATATATTACTATACGAATAAATAGAACTTAATATATATATAAATAAATAGATATATCACTAACAAGAGAACAAATCAACATAGGGGAGTGGAAAAGGCTTCAGGTGCGCAGGGGGGAGGTCTCGAGATCAAATCTAGGAGGAGGCAGGGACGTGCGCGCATGGGTGAATCTGGGGATAGCACTGATAAAGGGTGGAGGGGTGCATGCAGGGCACTGGAGGGGGGCAGAAAAGTGCTGTAAAAGGGGAGGCTCAAGGGCTATAAAATCCCCCCCGATCGGCATTATTTTTTTAATTTTTTTTAATTCTTTTTAACTTTTATCAGCGCTCAAAAAAATCACTGATAAAAGGGGTATTTTATCAGTGCTAAAACAAAAGCCCTGATAAAAGACCCCTTTTATCAGTGCTTTTTATGAGCGCTGATAAAAGGGGTCTTTATCATCACTTTTTGGAGCACTGATAAAGGGGACCCCGCCTTTATCTTCACTGTCATTTATAGCGCTTTTCTAGCGCTGTCATCTTAACAAGCCACTAATAGCTCTAAAATTTCCTTAATACTAAACTATCCCACTCTAGCCTATTAAACCTAACCTGGGTTGTCTCCTAGTCAATGCTTTTTTTATTTTCTAGAGTTAGACATGTTTCGATGTAGAAGATTTCAAATGTGAGGAGACTCCCTTTTTAGAACAATCCTTGAAAACAGAGGGGACAAATGGTGGTATGGTATTCTTTGTAAGAGGTGAAATTTAATTTGTGTACTTGTAAGAGGTCCAATGTAATTTGGTTGTGACTACAGTCTAGGGATTTGGTATCATTCAACCTTCAAGGTGACCTATGAGAGAGGTCGAATAGGGTTCCTAGTGATTTTGGGTGTGTGTGGAAAATGTAGATGCTTTGGACCTTGTTAGTGGGACTCATAGTGTTTTATGGTGTGGGTTTGGCATAAAGGGATAATTGGGAAGGTTGGTGGTTGGTGGTGCTACTCGAGTTGTGGTTACGCGATGATAGTTTTGAAAACATCAAGGGTGACCTTGTGGGAGGTTAGCCCAGCGGTGCAGGTACCTCGGAATATGAAGCATGTGAGATGCTTTAGAGGTGGTGTCAATGCATACTAAGTACCCCAAGTTTTATTGAATGGTATAGTTGTGTCTGGTTCTTTCATAAGGTCACCCTAGTGTTTGTGATAAGTGGTAAGGTTTGTTTTGAGGGGTTGTATCACATGGATTCTTGACTCACCTATTTGGATGATGATTAATGGAGGACTCGAAGTTGTTTTGAGTGGAAGATAAAAAGGTGACTGAAGAGCGATTATTTTCTTTCGCTCGATGATGACACTCGAGGTGAGGGTGGTCACGTGGATGAACATGTTTGTAGGAATGGTTTTTGTTGTTGGGTGAGGTGCAGAGGCCTCCTTAGGGATGATGAGGTGGACTAACTAAGATACATATGGTAAGTATGCAGGCGATGAGCTACACATAGATAAAGGTTGATTTGTGAGAGACCATTGGTTTTATTGGTGTGGTAGACCATTGTGTTTTAGTTGTTAGCTTTCAGGGACACAATGGAAGAATTTGAATGGTGTGGTGGAAGTACTTCCATATGGAATGTTGGTTCACAACTGCTTGGGGATTTGGTTTTGGAGCGATGGTTAAACTTAGTTGGCAACCACACCTGAGTGGTGGTGGTTAAGTGTTGATGAGTTGCATTCGATAGGGGATCCTGATATCCTTGGTAGGTCATGGTGTCCCATAGTTCCATATCAGAAATGGATAAGTGGGTGGTGGTGTTATTCGACATCTTCTAAGGGTACCTATATAGTGACGATCCTACCCAATATCTTGATATCGTCCCTGGTATGTTGAGAATATCTGGCTTTATGCCAAGATGCTTGAAGGTGTTTGGTTGAATGAGGTACATCATGGAGTTTACAATCATGGAAACTGTGTATTTGGAGTTTGATGATGGAATGTTCACCATCGATGGCTTTGGGTGAGGTCCTCAGGATGGACTGAGTGTCGATAAACGCCATGGGTGTCGTTCATGGAATCCTGGAATGGGAACTGGGTGACGTTTGTTTTTTTTTCTTTGGTGAAAATCTATATATCCATGTCTATGTTTTGGGGTTTGTTTTGTGAATGGGTGTAACAATGATGGTTTTAATCCCTCTTGAGAGAAATGTTAATGACACTCCTAAGGTGGGGAATGATAAGTCGGTCCTAGAAGTGGAGAGGAGAACATCGATTTGGTGTAGTAGCCCCGAGATTCCAATGAGGAACCTGTATGGTGCTTGTTAGGTCCCTCATAGAGGAAATGTGGGACTTTTATGTGGTGAATAATGAGACAAGTGTTGGATTCAGGCTCAGGTTGGTTCTATGTGAAGTTGTGATATCTGTGCTGAGGTCGTAGAAGGGTGTGGTTGGATATGACAACAAGTCATGGAAAGAGAAGTTGGATTTTATAACTCCAATGAATATTGGGGTTAGACTCGGGTAATTTATCCTTTTGTGGTTTTAGAACATCTTTAATTTTAGGGAACCTTTCCCATGTGAGTTAGTGTCATGCCAAGGGTAAAGCCGATGATGGTTTGGAGGGAAACAACATCGTGATAATGGAATTCTATCGGAATTCAAGGAATGACCTCAGTTGGGTGTGTGGGATATTAATGATAGGATTCATGTTAATAATCGCCTTGGGAAGGTGAGAAAGGGGCAGAGTACCATCAGTCGAAGGTGGGTGTTCTGGGGAAAGCTATTCGGGGGTGGTCCAACCTGATATGGTAAACTTGAATGGGTGTGGTAAGAGTGACCCAAATCTTGGTTGATGTTTTGGAGGAAAATGCCTTTTCAAAATAAATTTGTACCTAAGGGAGGTAATGTTGATCTTATTCCTTGAATGGATAGTGTAGGAATTTCCTCTCGAATAGTTCTGACAGTGCGACTGGATGCCAAAGTAGGGTAATGCTCCTATGGATGTTGGGGTGTAGTTTTTTGGAACATGCTAGGTGATAGGAAGGTTGAGTTGAGTTATGGTTGTCCTTTATTGATGGGGGTGGTACCAAGTAACTGAAAATGGAGAGAACCATACCGGATAAATGGTTGGTTGATGACGTGATCAGAGTTTCGGTTTGGAAGGACTTGAGTGGTCACCGTTCGGGAGAGTTGGACCTAGTAGAGAGCTTGGGAATGGGTTTAATTGGTTGAGTAACTGAGAGTTTTGGGTTGTTTTTTATTGTACAGTTGTGGGGTAAAATCTCCAAGAAATGTGTTCGAAAGTATTGTGTGTTTTCATTCAGGTGATACCGGGTTTGGTCACCATTAGAGTTGGGAGAATAGTAAAATGACGCCAAGTCATTTGGGTCATGAGTTGTACAGAGGGTCGGGCCGATGAGGTTCCAATTGGTTTCTCCATGATTATGTGATGTTGTGTGAGAAGTTTCCATGTGCAGTGAGTCACGAACTATTATCTAAGTTTTCTCTATGAAGTTTTAGTGGTTGGGTATGGTTGAAGCAGATGCATCCTTGATGGTTTTTCTGGTTCGTGTTGTAGGTTGTGGTGAGGAAGTCTTGAGGGGAAAGTCTGTGCCCTTGATCCGTGTTTGGTGATCTTGTGATGTGTAACCAGAAACTTGGAAATTTGGAATGGATAGGCATGCCTTGTGTCTTGATCTCTTGTTATGAAAGTTTGGTGATGTTTGGATGAGCAGTTCAAGGACGATTCATTATAAGGTGGGGAGGTTGTAGGATCCTGGTTCCTCCATAAGGTATGTCATTGTTTATGTTTCAATTTAAGTCCCTTATTTAGAGCTAAATAAGTGTTTCCCAAGTTCATGTGAAGACTTGGTGGTGTTCCAGGAGTTCAGGACACGAAACTGGATGAAAAAGGAGTTTCTGGGAATGTTTCACAGTTTGCACATGGTTAGTGCAAACAGTGTGAAGCATCCCAGGTAACTATGCAGCCATGGACAGAGGCTTACACATGATTGGAACACAGTTAAGCAAACCGTGCAAAATCCCCAGGAAACCATGTGAAGGGGGTGTTTTTTGAATAGTGGATCACGCCTGATTTTCACACAGTTTGGAAAACCATGCGGGTAAACTGTGCGGCCCAGAAAAGTTGGAAAATTTACAAAATTGCCACTCCGGGATTTTAAACCCCAACTTGGGTTTCTCCTCCATTTTGTCCTCTGCAACCCTAGTGAAGAACTTGTATGACCTAAGCTTCTTAGAGGTTATTATAATTTTATTTTAGGCCATTTGGAGCGTCGTTGGTTGCATATCGAGGCCCCGGGTAATTCTAATCTCCTCCCCACTTCCACCTTTCGATTAAGGTTTTAATCTTTCTCCCATATCCTTCTGAAGCTCTAAAATCCTCTTTTTCTGGTGGAATCTAGGTCGGGGATTCAAGGGGTGTTTTGAATCTGGATCGAAGGCTACGATTAAGAGGTTTTTCATCATCATATTTGAGGTAGGTGGTCTACAAGTATTATCCCATAGTTTTATTTTGGATTTGTGAATGGAAGCTTGTGTTATTCTTTTCCCTAATTGTTTTCTTGGTTCCATTGGAGTGTTTGATAAAAGGGGAGTCTAAGTGACTAATTAAAACCCTCACGATCCCTATGGGATGCTTAGATAATTACTTGATCATTTAGGGACACTCTTATGGTGCGCCGAAAATCCCAGACCTAGAGAGTGGTAGGCTTAATTGTAGGGTTGGTGAGTAAAGTGTGAAGCTCATGTAGAACATGATTCAATGGTTTATTAAGTTGTAAATTGAATGATAATAGATATGCCTATGGTGATAAGGCATAAGGGGTTGTTTGGCATGACATGAAAACGGGAAAATTGGGTCGAATGGGATTATATCAATTGTTTAACGAAATTTGGTTAGAAATTCCTAATAGGGTTAGTGCATATTAAATGAACTTATAATGGGATAATGAAATGGTAAATGGGGAATATGTTAATGGGATGTAATAAGGAAATGGATGAATATTTTGAATGGGTTAATACATGGGAAGTTGTGGTACACCTAATGGGTTGAATGTAATAAAGTGGGTATGTTAAGAGATATGAGAAATTTACATGAAATGATAAATGGGATAAATGGGTTAATGTATGGCCATTGGGGAATATTGAATAAGGCATAGGGGTTTTTGAATACACTTAAAGGGTTAAGGAACAAGAATTAGAATTTGGCTAAGTGTATGTGAATTGTAAATGGTAAATTTATTAATGGGTCATTGCATAGTATTAATTCCTATGTTATTTGTTATGTATTGTGACTTCCAATGGCATTATCTATGTTTGGTTGTGTAATGGTATGGTTGTGGTGATTGGATAAATAATCATGTGCACATGGCTTGGTAGAGTGGGGTATTGACTTGAGGCTATACGCCCATGGGTCGAGTTAGATTGAGCCTCTAAAATCCACCCCATAAATGTAGAGGTTATGTAAGGGGATGGAGGATTTATTCCCCTAATGGTTGCTTTCCACTCGGATTGAGTCTTCGACATCACGATAATGTTTTGATGTGATATGTATATCCCTAGTGAGATTAGGACTTGATTTATTTTCCCTTATGCATAATGATTGATTTCCTTAGACCCATATTGAAATTATGTACATGCCTAACTCAAAGAACATGTGTTAAAAATGGATTATGTGGTAAAAATGGTATAAAAAATGGAATTGGGATAAATGCTAGTCATGAATTAAATGAACCATATTAACTAATTGAACCTGAATTTTCCCTTGTTTACTTACCATTTATTTTGTACTTGCATGCACTATCTATTAGACTGTGTATTTTGTAGACATCGTTGGTGGTGGCCTACTGAACCCTGCTCGGGTCATCGTTGGGTACCCAAGCATATTTATTGGTTGCAGGTCAATACAAAGGAAAAGGACCTACTCTAGCATGTTGAGTTGGGTTTGGGATGTACATGGAGAAGGATCTAGTCTTAGAGTTGAGACCAGTTTGGGGATTTGGTCGTTGTCTTATTCTGGGGTTTTATTCACTTGTACTACTAGTATGTCATGACATTTTTATTGTTTAATTATGTTTGTACCCAGTTGGGAGATGTTTGGCTTGTATGTTTATTAGTTTTTTCATATTGTTTCTGCTATTTATATTGTGTTCTATTATGGAGTGCTCTGTTAAAGAGGGTATAGTCTCCCCACGTGACTCATTAGACCCTCACGGGTAGTTGGCAACCTCTAACGTATGGGGAGGCACACTTGAGGTCATGTGACGACCTGACTCGTGGCACCGGTTTAGTGGCTCCTAGGTTGGGGACGTTACAACACTTGTTTTCCATGAATTGGAATGAGAAGTAGGTACCATGAAATAGGTTATGAAAAAACAAGTCACATCCACCTATTGGTTGATCCAGCATTACAAAGTTGATTTGGATTTGATATTTTTATTGATCGTGATAAATAAAAATGTTTCACTCTTAAGGCCATGTTTGGTATAATGAAACCCTTTTTGATGAAAATGTAAAAGGAATTAGAATAGTAAATTGAAACATTATTTGATTTTCAAATTGTATTTGGTAGAGTTTGAAAAGGTGAGAGTTGATATGATTGAAATAAAGAATAAAAATAATAAATAAGGAAATGTATACATTGGCTTATTTCTGTTTGGTATTGTGTTGTTATGATCCTGAAAATTAGGATGGGGATCGTCGGTAGGAAATTGTGGCTCGCAAGGCATTGGTGATGTGGTTGCAAGGCATCAATTGGTATCTTAGTGGTTGCAAGGCGTCAAATGGTATGTTGGTGTATGATGTTTTTTTGTGGAATTCTAACATATTCAATCCTTAAAATGATTTTTTTTATTCTTTCTTAATGATGTTAGGATATGATGTTTTTTTCATATAAGACGCAATACTACCCAACATCATAATATATTAATATGATGATGATGATTAACATTAAAGATTTCTTATGTAAAAAAAACATATGAAAAACTTTCATTGAATGGAATCGACCAATTTTGACCCATGAGGGTTTGGGGTAATGTGTAAGAGGGGGAATTCATCAAGATAGCCAAACATGAGACCTTTTGAATTGGTGTAGGTTATCCTTATTACTTATTAGGCTTCTCCAGTCCATTAAGATTAGTATTGCAGTGACCATGGATTATATTGGGTGAGATGCATGGAATCCCTTTTAATGGTAATGTGGGTGGCACATTCACGGTTATTGATGATGAATTTATGATGTCCAACAATCTATGGTGTTTGATGGGATTTTTATGATCCTCATAGTATATAAGATTATGTGAGTTAAATTTGATTGATTTTCATATTATTTTTGACAGTAGATCCAATAATGTATGTTAAGAGTCATTTATGGTCGTAGATAGTCACTGTTGTATGGTTCATTGTGTGATTCTGACACCGGTGGCATGCTCTGTGTGGCAAGTTTGGGGATGTCACACCCTGATCTTGTTTTATTGATTATTTTGTTTATATATTATTGGTTGATATTTCCCTTGAATTTTTGGTCAAATCGGGTCTAAAATTTGACACTTTGGAATTTCAACACAGGCGCACAGTAGCTGTATGATTGTGTGTAACCATGTGAAGGCCTCTAATTTTTAATGTAGTTATTTTACAATGTTGATGCACAAATTCCCAATGCATATGGTCAAACTTTTCATGTGCTTGGGCACAAAGTTTGACAAGTTTTTCAAACTTTCTGGTTTCATTAAAAGTTGAATATTATCTTTATGCCCCTCTTTGGGTTTTACCCCAGATCACACCTCTCATGTCATTTGGATCATTCAGAACTACAAGGCACTCTCCTTCGTTCCCCTCCACCATGAAGCTTCTCCCTTGGATTTCACCTTTAATGGGGTGTTTGTAGTGGTTTCAAGGTTCCTATTGCTTAACTTCACCCCTTTTTACTTCATTGTGGTGGACTATCACTTCAGTTTGTGAAGGCAATACATTTCTGGTAGGTTTTCTCCATTGCATAGTTCTCTAAATTGTTAAAACTTGGTTGTTTTTCCTTTAAATAACTATTTTAAATGTATAATGATTGTATTATATATGTCTATGTACTTTCTAAGAAGTAAACCTAGTTTTAACTTGGTTTCCATTTCATGCAAAAGAATCTTTTAGAACATGTAGTTTGAATTGGTTTATCTGCGCACACCAAATGTTTGATATGGACCTTCTATGTAAATTATAAGATTTCAAACGATGTTTTGGATTTTGATACTCCCACATGTGTTGTTGAATTTTCATAGGTGTTGGTTAGATTATAAATTTATAGTCCCAAACTACACTTATTATTACAGCGTAGTAAAGTAGAAGTGTAAGGTCGAACCCGGAGAGATCACAAGTAACCATTTGAGAAAAACCCTTGGAAAGGATTTTTCATGTTTATTCTTCATGTTTGGTTTTTACTAAAGCTGATAAGTTTGGAGTTTAACATATATTAATGGAATGGTTCAGGGTCAATTTTAGAGGTATTGATAGAAGATAATCCTAGGATTAGTTTGGGATAGTCCTTCGGCTTAGGCTGCAAAGCAGTGAAAATGTCACCTATTGATTTTGATCAAATAAATTGGATCTACCTATGCTACAAATATCTAATGGTTAGGTTATAGATATAAACCTAGGTTAATTACATTTAGATTATTTGTAGAAAGTGTCACAGACTAATGGTCATAGTCTTACTCAACTCCAATTAGGTTACGTTTGTTCAATTACACTTCCCATGGTCAAAGTTATGCAAAAGAATGTGATGAACAATTATTATTTACCTAATCACTGGATATAGGGTTACTAAGGATTAATCTATAAATTCATTGGGCTCAGAAACACCACTACTCTTGACCCCTAACCCTAGGTGGATTATTCGCGCATAGCAGTGTTGATAAAAATCAAATAAATACAAAACATGATACGCATGATCATGAAACAATTGAGAAAGAAGGAATCTATGATTAAAATAATTGAGAATCAAGATCAAAAAATTAAAGGCAATGTAAATCCAATAAAAAACTCAATGCACATGAAGAAACAATAAAGAACGGTTCAAGTGTTGATGAAGGATGGTGAGTGTTGATGAATCAGATGTCAAAAACGGAAATAGATTCACAGTGGATGAAGAACAGATGTAGATTAACCGACCACACAAAATGATTTAATAAAATGGGAAAAGGAATGAACTAAAACTACTTTGGAATGAAATAATATAAAAATGAGAGAAAATGTGAGGAGAAAAAAGAAGTATATGGAGCTCTCTTTAAGAAAAAGAGTGCCTAAAATATAAATAGGCCAAAAGTTATACGGTGTGTAAGTCATTCACATTGTGTACTAGCTTAAGTGGCTTCTGTCCCAGCATCTATATGTCGTGTATTTGAGATCCAAAATTCCCATCGGAAAATCGGTGAGTATCTTTGATTGAATTGTCTCTCAAACTTTGCATGTCATGTAAACTCTACACATTGTGTATTGGATTCACTTTCAACAGGATTTTGATTTTGAATTTCACATGTTGTGTAATGAATGTACATGTCGTGTATTGTCTCGCATCATGTAAAATCTTCACAGGTTGGTTTTTAGCTCTGCATACATGGTGAGAATGAGGACTACACGTCATGTATGATGTACATGATGTGTAAATCCTATTTTTTCACTTCATCATTTCTTCCTTAAAGTCTAGAATTCCTTGGTCGCATATTTCCACTCTGCTGAAAATAACCTTGGTTTTGCTGTTGCGGCTACTGAACCAGCCTCGGCTGATAGTTTTTCTATTGTTGGTATTGTTTGGGATGTTGGAATTTTTGGCCTTATTGATTGTAATTTATGTAATTATAATCTTGAAATTTGGGTTCCTCCAAACCTGTTATGCAATCTTGGTAAGAGTGCATACCTTCGCACATTTCATAGGATTTAATTTCTATAACGAGAGTAGGAGGGGGTGGTGGTGCAGTAGGTTGCTAAAAAGGATCCAACTTCTTTATTAGGGCTTCAACATGATCTTTCAGGTGGGTAGTCTCTTCCACCCGATGGGCTCTCCATCAGGGTGGTCCTCTATCACATTGCCATGGAATGACATTGTGGGAAACCTAATTAAGAATGGCTTGGCCCACTTCTGGCATATTGATCATTTGTATGTCATCAGCAGTTGTGTATACCACATTATAGATAGTATGTTGTAGGAGTACATCGTTTAATGTTTTCAATTGAAGTCATACATCTAGTCTGTGATGTGGGAACTTGCGGTTAACTCCTTAAATTTGTTCCATGTATCCCATGTTGATTCTCCATCCATCTGGATGAAGTTTTGAATGTCATTCCAGAGCATCCAAGTCCTTATCAGAGGGAATTATGTGTCCATGAACTTTTTTTCTAGTTCCTCCCAAGTCATGATCGACTAGAGAGATTTAATTTTTAACAAATAAAACATTTTAAATTAAAGTTTTTCCAAGAAGAACAATATTACCTATATAGATAATCTCCCCTTTAGCATTATCTCTGAAAGTAACTTTTTCTCCTTTCATCTTGATAATATTTTTAAAAAATTATTTATTACCAGTCATATTCCTAGAACATCCACTATCCATATACCAAGTATTCTTGTTGTTGGTATTATCTTTGTCTTCTTGAAAACAAAAACATTAGACTTTCGGCACCCAAACCTTCTTGGGTCTGGTAATGTTGGAAAAGAAAATTTTAAGAATCCTCATTTGTTTTGAAAAATAGGATTTTTGGAAACCTAGAGATTGAAATTTATTTAAAGAACATTTTTTCTTCCAATGGCCACCGCTTTGACACTACAAAAAGGAGCACTTTTTGGAACAAAGAGATTGTTACTAAAAACTGGTTTTTTATAAGAAAATCTGATTTTAGAACTAATATAATAAGGATGAATTTGTCTGTACATTTTATTAAAGTTATATTTATAGGTGGTAAATTTTAATAAATGTTTCTTCAAAGAAGAAATTTCATATTTTACTTTTACAACTAAATTCTTATCCTCTTCAGTAATAGTTTTGGAATTAAGTTTATTGAAACTAGTTTGTAAATAATTTTTTTCAGAAATTACTTGTTCTAAATCTTTTGAAAAAGTATCCTTTTTAGATTTTTCCTTATAAATATCTTTATAAAGATATTTTATTTCATTTGTCAAAACATTTATCCTTCAATTAACTTTGTAAAGTTTTTTTCAACTTTACAATTTTTAATTTCTAAAAGTTTTTCAAAATGAGAAAACTTCTTCATAAGAAGGTAAAGTATTATCTTCCCTATAAGAGGTACATTCTTCATTAGATGATGCAGAAGTTTCATCATCAGGATAGTTTGCACATAAAAACATATTTGTAAGGTTCTCAGCAGTTCGTACCTTTTCCATTAGAATCTTTTTTACTTGTGGTAATTTGGAAAAAAGACCATAGTTCCTCTACATAAGAGTTCCAATGAGATCATCTAAGGTAATAAAACTCACCTTTCTTGTTTCATCGACAATAGTCCTATTAGATTATCATTCATTAGGCATGATGTCAATAATCTTTTCAATAAGTATTTCATCATCAGGACCTTTCTCACCAATAGATTGTAAACTATTTATGATAGTCATCAATATTGAACTTATTGAAAATATTTTCTTAGTTCATTTTATTTTTAATTATCTCTTGAATCTAATTTCAAAATATCTCCTCTTTCATGCCTTTGTTTTTTTTCATGGCTATAATCCCTTTACTCCAATTATGTTATCATTTGGGAAAAGCCTTATCCCTTTTAAAATTATTTTTTAAAAATTTCTCTAAAATATTGAGTTTCTATTTTATCTTTCCTTTTTAAATTACAATGATCTTTAAATTTTTTATCTTCATGTATTCTCTAAAATGCTTTACTTCTTTCAATCTTGTTATATTCTCTTTTTCTTTCATTAAGTGGGAGTTGTTTTAATGATCTCCCCTCTCTTTCTCTCTTATCTAAGAATGATCTCAATGATCTATCTTGAATATTTCTTCTTAAAATAATTTTTTAAATTGTATATTTCTTTGACATGATCTTTTTTAATTCTTTGCAAATTCCTTTTTAATTCCTTTATACTTTATTCAAAAATCCTTGTTTTCCAAAGTTTTTTTAGAAGGTGTTTTTGTCCATGTGTTGATATTATCTTGTCTTATCCACATGACTAATCATTATTATCCAATGGATTTTTGAGCTTAATAGTTTTATCTCTTTATATTATGAAGCATGATACTTTGTATATTCTCATGCTTTAAATGCCTTAATTTTATTAAGGGGGAGTTAGATTTTGTGGTGTTTATTTTGTAAAGGTTTTTTTTGAAATTTATTTCTTTTATCTTATCATATCTCTCTAACCCTATTGCTTCGAAAACACATTTTTTATATCATCAAAGGGGGGGATTTTGATGGAGGTAAAAGATAAAATAATATTGGTTTCAAATAATGTTTTATCAAGGGGGATAACTTTGTTTTAAAGTTTCATAAAAGGGGAGGCATGGTTTCACATTTATTCGACAACTCACTACTTTTTATCTTTTCCCCCTTTTCATGATTTCTATATCAAGTGTTTTTTATCACAAATGGGGAGATTGTTGGATCCAAAAACATAATTATTTTAATGATAAAAAATGATCTATTTTGTTTCTAACTTTTTTTAATATTTTTTAAGTGTATTTTCTGTGTTTCTAGTGTGTTAGTTTGGTAGGAAGACATCTGACTTAAAGATCGCTTCAAACTTGGCTTAAATAACATCTTTCAAGGTTGTTGCAACAAAGAAGAACTGGTTATCTAGTAGCATATGAAAAACTAACAGTTCACCAGAAGGCTCATCAGCTATCTGTCAGAGTCCTACCATGTATCCAGTGGGATCATGTAGTGTGCAGGTAGTTCCAGCAGCACCACCGACTACCCGATGGAGGCTACCGGGTTTCTGGTGGCATTGGGACTGCTAGTTCGAGGTGGCATTTATGGTGGTCAAAAAGTGTTTTTTTGTGTTTTAAATGTCATGGCTCGATTCATTGAACATCAGACATCCTTAAAGGATATAAAAGGAGGCTTGGAGAGGCTTCAAACATCATCATATTTGTAGTGCGCATCCAACTAAAAGATCTTTGATCTTCCATGGATTCATAATCTCTCAAGGGCATCAAAGTTCCATCGTCCTCTTCCTCCTTCAAATTAGAATCAAAGGGATCAATCTTTCATCAACCCAAGGATATTAAGGCACCTAACCAAGAAGGGAATGTTATTAAAAAACATAATCCAAAGCATCATTGACTGTCATGAACTAGCCTGGGTACCCTGGTAACCCGATAACCAAGCTGGCCCTGACATGACCCGAATGGCATTCACAATCCTCACGGGTTGGCGACCAGAACTTACAATCATAAAACAAACAAGTGATAAAGATTTTTCCCACAAGAATGTGGAAGTAAAATATAAAAGATAGTATGCATATCAAAGTTAAACTCCATTGGGAGTAATGTACCAGAATACAACTAGGCACAAAAGTCAATGTACTAAAACCCAAGTACTTAAAACAGGAAAACAACCCCAAAGTCCCTAAGGAAACACCTCACCACATTCAAATCTCAATAGCTAGATCTACCTCTAAAAGATCCCTTCTCTTTTCTTGAGCCTAGAAAGAGAAAGTCTACAAACACCCAAAGGCAAAAGTAGGGTGTGAAGCTAATCCCAGTAGGATACCACCAAAAATTCCATAATAGATTACAAATATAGATTATGCAAAGAAAAGATTTCAATTTTTCAAAACTAACAGGTTTGAAAATTTGAAGGCATATTTAAACAAAACATGATATACATTTTCAAAATGATGTAAAATACATTAAAAAACATGATTTACTTTACAAGAGATGGAATATTTCTAAAACAATGGATTCTGTAAAACATTTATATAAAATAGTTTGTATAAATTCAGAAAACATGTAAAGAAGTTCAAACAACATTGGAATACATTTATATCTCAAATATAAATAAACAAGTGAGCAACATGATCATCTGCTAAAAGGTACGATAGTATTAACCAACTATAGGATTCCACACTCTCTATGTGAACTCAACAAAATGTGTGTACACACATCCATATGACACTGACCAAAGGTGACTCATCACCAATCTATCGGGGATGTGACCCACCACATGTATGTTTTAGAATATTGTAATAACGTAGAGTGTATCCAAATAACTCAATAACTACCTAAGGCTTGCATGCGCTCTTACATGATGGGCGAACTATTATAAGACTACTTAAAATATGATCAATCTCATTCTTCCATTTCAAAAATTCTAATTTCTTTACATTTAAAACCAAAACAGGTTTTATTAAAAAAACATGCCTTTTTCACAAGATAAAACCATTGGGTTTCTATCGAATCATTTTAAGCAATTTTCATGAGTTTGAAATCCATTCTAAACCAATTTCATACTTTTCACAATTAATTTTCACAATTAAATTCAACAATTTAATTGAAAACATTTACAACAAAATCCACCATTTAAATTCAACAATTTAAATCCGTTAACTTTCCACAAACCCACCCCAATTCATTGGAATTGGGGGTTTTCTAATTTCCATGCCAAAACCATTTCAAATCATCTAATTTTTTGGAATTGGGTTTCATTCAAGCAATTGAAATCAAGTTTAGGAATTTTAATTTAAATCAGTGATTGAAATAAATCAAGCAAAGGGATGGTAATCAATTTGGATTATCGGGATAGAACCACCTACCTCTTTCCTGAAGAACGACACTCCCAATGACACCCACTAATGAGAATGAAGGTGAAGGAGATCTTGAAACTCAACCTAGAAGAAAGATCCAACACCACATGTAATGTATCCATCAATACCTAGATGATTCATTGAAAAACCAAGAAAAGAGAAGGAGAGAAACTCGAAGAACGAGGGAGAACCCTTACCTAGGAATCGAACCGCAAGCGAAGAAATGATCCAAAGCTGATCTGATCAAACCAGAAGGTGGGGCACCTTTAAAAATTCCTAGGAAGGGTCGAGATATCAACTTCCATAAATGGAAGGGACACATCCTTCCTCGACTTATCTATTAATAACATGTCACTTGTGACGCACCCAACGTACCCTACTTCCCGCCAACTGTCCGCGTGACGGTTTTCATCAGTAAATCAAAGTGCGTGAGTCATGACAGAAATTAATAATAATATTAAAGTCTAAGGATCATTACACACACTCACAGATAGAAATATCTGATGACATCAAAACATGCAGAATTCCTACTAACGAGTCTGTTCTCATAATCTCCTATCTTAGAGATTACCAAATGCGAACATCATGAGTGGAAGTCTCATATGCTTACGAGTACTCATACCTGGTGGTCTTCATTCTATGTGTCCTATCATAGTATTTCATCCAATAATAGAACTATATTTAAAAGTATTTTTATATCATTTCAAGATTTTCATCATAGCGGGGAACTGTCATGACCTTATCAATGCAACAAATACTCTAGGATATTATTACATCATAGTCATGCAGAACAATGAAAAATATGTAATAATACATTAAATATCCATGTAATGAAAGTAAAACCAGTTGGTTCTAGGATACTAACTCTTAAAAACTCCCACTTAGACTAGATCCAACTGCCTATGACTTTTAGTCTGCTATACCTCACATGGTGATCAAGTTTCTGATGAGTCAAGGCTTTAGTTAAGGGGTCCGCCACATTGTCTTCCATGAAAATAATTCTCACTGCAACTTCACCGCTCTGAGAAAAATCTTTCAAGAGATGATACTTTTAAAGTATGTGCTTCGTCCACCGATGTGACCTTGGCTCTTTTGTGAGATCCACTGCTACAGTATTATCACAGTATAGTGTGATGAGATCTTTACTACTAGGTATCACATCTAGCTCCTAGATGAATATTATCATCCAAAATGCTTTTTTAGTAGCCTCAGAAGCTGCGATATACTCAGAATCTGCTGTACAATCTGTGACCACACTCTGCTTTGAGCTCTTCCAGCTCACTACACCTCCATTCAAAGTGAAGATGTATCCTGTTTGGGGCTTCATGTCATCTTGATCAGTCTGGAAACTAGAATCTACATAGCCTCTGATGAATAGTTTCCCATATCCTCCATAAACTTGTAACATATCCTTAGTACGCCTCAGATACTTTAGGATAGTCTTGACTTCCATACAATGGTGGTCACCTAGGTCATCTTGATATCTTCCTACCCCACTCAATGCGTAGGTGAAATCCAGACTAGTACATAGCATGGCATACATGACTGACCCAATCGTTGATGCGTATAGATTCCTTGCCATTATATTTCTTTCATCATGTGTCTATGGACACATTTTCTTGGAAAGATGAATCCCATTTGATGTTGGAAAGAATCCCCTCTTGAATTATTCCATACCTAATATCTTCAATACCTTATTAATGTATGTACTTTGACTTAGGCCCAACAATCTCTTGGATCTATCATGATGGATATTGATCCCAAGAATATATGCTGCCTCGCCCAAGTCCTTCATGGAGAAGTATTGATTAAACCATGCCTTAACAGACTGTAAGATTGGTATCTCATTTCTAATAAGTAACATGTCATCAACATATACTATTTGGAAAATGACTGCACTCCCACTAAACCATTTGTAGACACAAGGTGCACATTAATTCTTGATAAAACCAAATTCTATTATGGCTTCATCAAAACTAATGTTCCATGACCTGGATGCTTGCTTTAATCCATAAATGGATTTCTGCAGCTTTCATACCTTATTGGCATCCTTTGGAGTCACAAAACCTTCAGGTTATGTCATGTAGACATCTTCCTGAAGGTTCCTGTTAAGGAATGTTGTTTTGAAATCCATTTTTAAAATCTCATAGTCATGGTAATCCGCAATAGTAAGTAGAATTCTGATGGATTTCATCATTGCAACTGGTGAAAAGGTTTCATCATAGTCAATTAATTGATACTGTTTAAAACTTTTTACAACCAATCATGCCTTATAGGTACCAACTTGTCCTTCCATGTTTAGTTTCTTCTTGAATACCCATTTTCAACCAATATATTTTACATCTACTAGAGGATCTACCAAAATCCAGACTTGGTTTTGGTATATGGAATCAATTTCAGAATTAATGGATTCTTTCCACTTCGCAACATCTGTGCCACTTACTACTTCCTTGTAGGTTAGAGGCTCATTATTATCAACTAATAATGAGACACCATCCTCAGTAACTAGAAAATCATACCATTCTGGTTCTTTATCCTCTCTTTTACTCCTACACAGTACTTGTGTCTCTAGAATAGAATCTTCTTCCATAAGGCATTGTGGAATCTATTCATGCACCAACTCTTGTGTACCTTGAGCGTCGAATTCTTCGAAGTCTATCTTTCTCCCACTATCTCTTTTAGAGATGTGCTCTCTCTCAAGTAATATGGAATCTCTTTCCACTATAACCTTTTTTTATGAGGGGTTGTATAGTTAATATCCCCTTGTTTCCTTGGGGTATCCTATAAAGGTACACTTTGAGCCTTGGGGTGCGAGTTTGTTACCTGAAGAGGCCTTAACAAACGCTTCGCTACCACACACATTTAAATTCGATAACATGGATTTTCTTCCCCTCCAAAACTTGTATGGAATACCATTTATCAATTTATTTTGTACTTGGTTTAGTATGTGTGTCATCGTTTGTAACACATACCCCCAAAAGAATAATGGAAGACTTGCATGACTCGTCATTGATCTCACCATGTCTAACAAGGTGTAGTTCCTCCTTTCGATTACACCATTCCATTGAGGCGTGTAAGGAAGAGTGAGTTGGGATATGATCCCAAACTCTCGTAAGTAATCAATGAAGTCTAGATAAAGATATTCCCCACCTCGATCTGAGTGGAGTTTCTTAATCTTTTTACCAAACTGGTTCTCAACTTCATTCTTGTATTCCTTGAACTTATCAAAGGAATCCGACTTATACCTCATTAAGTAGATATATTCATATCTACTAAAATAATCAGTAAAAGTTATGAATTATGAGTACCCACCCCTTGATTCAACTAGAAATGTCCCACACACATCGATATGAATCAATTCAAGAAGCTCTTTAGCCATTTCAACTTTCCCACCAAATGTGGATGTGGTCATTTTTCCTTGTAAACATGCATGACATACGCCAAGTGATTTTAGTTTAAAAGAATCTAAATATCCATCTTGATGTAACTTTGTCAATCATTTCTCATTTACATGACCTTGGTAGTGATGCCAAAGTTGGGTGTGGTATGATTCATGTGAAGTATCATTATCATTGATTGGCATTACTTGGTTTGTGTAATCCAACACATAAAGACCGTTGTATAAATGTGCCCTACCAAAAAATGATATATTTATAAAAGAAGCAACATTCATTTCCAAACTTGAAAACAAATCCATCTATATCTAGTCTGGATACAAAAAAAAAAATTTGGTTATAGAAGGCACATAAAACAACCCTTTAACACAAAAATCATCTCTGTTGGTAACGTGAGGTGGTAGTCCCTGATAGCTACAACAACAAGTCTAGCTCTATTGGCTGCTCGTAGATCTACCTCCCCTCAATCAATCTTCCTGAATATACTTGGTTCATATATTTAGATATATATGTGAGCACCACAATCTGTATCTAATACCCAATTTGTAGAAAAAAATAGATTGCATTTGATAACAAACACACATGAAGCTTCCCCTTGCTTCTTAGGTTGGGTGCAGTTCTTCTTCCAATGGCCCTTCTTGCCACATGTGAAACAAACAGCCTCCCATTCCCTTTCCTCCCCTTCGATCTTTCTTTTTTTGGAAGGTCGTGAAGAAGCTTTGGGCTTAAAGCTCTTCTCCTTCCCTTTTCTCTTATTCACAATAAGTACATAATGATTTTTGTGCTTCTTATCTTTATCCACTTGGCGAATGAGGATAAGAAGATCAGATAGAGACCTCTCAATATTGTTCATATTAAAATTGACATCAAATTTAGAGAATCTCTGAGGGAGTGATGCGATAATGATATCGGTGCCCAGTTCTTTGGGGATTTTAATCCATAGAACCTCCAGGCGCTCAATTTAGCCAATGATCTTGACTACATGAGGCCCAGCTGGGGCACCTTCTCCAAGATTACTCTGAAAGAGTGCCTTATAGATATCAAAACTTTACTATCTTTCTCTCTCTTGGTAAATAACACATAGGTTCTCGAGCATGATATAAGAATCCATGTTTTCATGAGACTCCATGAGCTCACTAGACATTGGTGATAACATCAAACATTGAACACCGACCACGTAGTTCATATTTTTCTCATAGACCAGGAAATCCTCATCACTCGCCTCTTTGGAAGGTGGATCAGGTAATGCTGACTCCAACACGTAATACTTCTATTCATGGAATAGGATAACCCGGATGCATCTAAACCATTCTTGGAAGTTATTTTCGGCAAGGATGTTGTCTTTATCCACAATTGATCGTTGGGATAGCGTGGTTGACAAGCTTGACATTTTATTCTACAATTTAAAAGAGTAGATCGTTAGTAATTTCTTGAGTACATTTTATGAGAAATAATAAATTTTATTAAGTCTCCCACTATTTTATCAAGTCTAAATGGCCCTCACCATTGAAATTGGAAGGTCCATTTGTCATGAAATTATAGTGTAAAGGATCCATATTCCCCTTAGCATAACCCCAACAAGGGTTGGTCAAGCTATTGGAAGGTATTTAGGTAGGCAGGTCTTTTCCAAATGTGGGCTTGATACCCCTTTATTTGTTGAGTGGACTCCCCATTCCTGAAATCATGACTTTGGATTTCCTCAACTCTTGCCTCCAATATTACACCAAGTCTAGAAAGGGCTACTCCTCTTGATATAATATGTTTAAGTCAACTCGAAACCTTTCATAAGGTCTTCCTGTATAAAAGTAAGTGTTGTTGGGACCACTTTGTGTATAAGGTTGTATTTGTTGTCAATAGTTTTCAATGAAGATCAAAATGAAGGAGATTAAGAAGAACTGCAATGAAATGGTATAATACATCTTAGGATGGTTGAATAATAATGAGGATTTGATGAAGACCATGTAATTATTCATGATTGCATGCGAACCACGTAAGAGATTACTTGAAAAATAGAATCATATGTTTTTCATGAAGTGTATAATGATGAATTAATATGAAGAGAGAGTGTGAAATGGCTTGGAATTATGAGATGGCCATGCATTTCACAATTGTATCTAAATTTGACGAGGCTAAAGTTGTGCGCAAGACATGATTCATGGTCTAAACTTTGAAAAAATGGCTAAGGCATGAAGTTCGCGAAAGATTCAAGAATTTTTTGAAATATGAGGTTGGCACGAGAGAGACTTACGTGCCCAATGCAACGTCAAATGGGATTTTACGCGACGTGTCACGATCTTGCGTGACACATTAGGGTTTTTGCACGCAGGGGTCAACGAGGTCTATAAATAAGAGGCCACCCACTCACATTCAGTTTGCTCGACACTTAGAGAAATCCAGAGCATTGAAGTGCAAAATAATTCCATGTAAAGGGAGTTGCACGAAAGAAATATAGTTGCATGCAAGAAGTAGAAGTTGCGCGCATGAAGAGAGTTGCGTGCAATATTGAAGTTGCGCGTAAGAGGTCTTCCATGACAAAAGTTTAATGTTGCACACAAGTAGTTAATGTTGTGCGCAAGTCACCCAAAAGGGGTGTGTGAAATATTGGGGTCCCACAGGCCTTTGATAGGTTCATATCATTCTCGAAGTGGCTTCGCGAATAAGGAAGTACCACGAACTATTCGGTTCTACGAAGATAAGTAGAACCGCACACACACGAATGGTGTTTAACACCCTCGTTGTGCTTTACAAAGAGAAGAAAAACAACACGTGAAACTAAACTCATATTTACACTGAAAGAAAGAAGTATACTAATACACATAGGTGTACTATTATTCACCATCCATCTGAAGTACATGCCCAGGAAAACGGCGTGTGAGTGTACTTCGGAAATCTTCGGAGTACACGGTGTGCCCAGTGGGTCACACGCCATGTAGTTCCTACTTACACGGTCTCCATCCAGGCAAGCCGTGTATGGGATACACAGTCCAACCCTAACCCAAAGGGACTAAACACCGTTTCCATTGGGCCACATGACCTATAATCCAGAAACTGCGTGCCACCTGTTTCTGGTCAACACACGAAGTCATTAAGACTTAGATAAAATCTAATGACATGGCTTGTTTTGGCGGACCAGACTCGGTGCATTAAACCTTGACTACACGACGTGTACTTCCGAATACAAGCCATGTGTTCTGGTGTTGTATGGACAAGAACCTTTGGCACCTCCGAATGATATCCTCTCTTTTATTTTAATCAAAATTCAAAGAAAAGATCGTTTTTGTAAGGTGAACGAGAAATGAAAGAGGAGGAAAAGATGTCAAGATTCAGATTTTCAGAATGATTAACTTGAATTGAAACAACTAAATTATTAAATTCGTAAATCATCAACCAAATATTTAAATAATTAGAAAATATGATGTAACCACTCTGAAACCACTTGTTGGTTCTGGGCGCAGTGGAATCGCGGTTGGGATGGAACCCAACTTTGATTCTTACCATGATCAATGATTATTCTGGGATCAATATGACAATGAACTCTAGTCTCCATGGAATATAATAAAATATTTAGATAAAGAAGGAAGAGGCCCGAAACCTTTATAGAGGATCTTTCATATCATGTTTATACTTAATTTAATTAATTTCATAAAGAAAATAATACTTGGATCTTCAGTATTTTCTTCCTTGATAATGTTGATCATCCGGAATGACCCTTATGGATTATCTCGTTGCACTTGTAAGGATCCAAACTAGAATACCTCTAGCGGTGATCCACATGTGCTCTGATGGCCTCCGATCGACACCGCTCATTCTCCGGGTGCTAGCGCGGTGAAACGAGTGTCTTGTGTCAGTCGTTCTTGATTGATTGTTCTTCGGTCTTGAAGAACGTCTCTTGTTCTTGAGAGGGGGAAGAAGAGGATTTGAGAGAGAAATTGTTTGGCTTAAAAATTATCAATTCACTAAGCTTGCGGTGTCGTGTGTTATCTGGCACAATAGGCATACTTGTCTATTTATATGCATGGAAATTCAGTTACAATATTTAATTGCATAACAGCAATTAAATACATTCATGAACTTAGAGAAAACCCTTGCTCATAATAATAATATTGTGTCATTTTTCATGGTGCGCCAACTTGTGAAAAATAGAATTATATATAAAATTCTATGTCACAAAATAATATTAATGTCAATATTATTTTAACTTATGCCAACTAGTTAAATAATTATTTACCATCTTGCAAATAATTATTTTAATACCGGACTGGCCTTAGTCATCTAGAACTACACTTTCATTTATTGAACACCAATAAATAAATAATTTATTCTCTTAAATAAATATTTTATTTACAAACTAGTAAATAAATATTTATTAAATGTTCAATAAATAAATATATTTTATTTAATTTATTCTGTCATTTTAACTTGAATAAATTTATTCCACAATCTTTAGAATAATATTTATTTCATTAATTAAATTCAAATATAATTTAACTAAGACCAACAAAAAAACTTATTGTGTGACCCTCTAGGATTATTTCTCATTTGAATTAAGCGGGCTTGCCTAAAGTCCAAGAGTACTATCTAACAACGCGTCAAGGAAACCAAGCGAAAGAATGTAAAGTCACAACAATGAAATCCACACATGAACGCTAACTATGTAATATAATATATTTTTCGCAATATCTCATCAAGAAGGTTTCATGATAGTGTCCTCAACATTTATGCTTGATACGTCATTCTTTGAATACCTGAAATAAACTCATTTTTACACCATGGTCATGGAATTTCGCATGCCGATTCTATTTCAATCAAAGAGCTGAGATATCAACTTCCATAAATGGAAGGGACAAATCCTTCCTCGACTTATCCATTAATAACATGAAACTTGTGAGGCACCCAACGTATCCTACTTCCTGCCAAATTTCTATGTTACGGTTTTCAACAGTAAATCAAAGTGCGCGAGTTATGACATGTATTAATGATAATCTTAAAGTCTAAGGATCATTACACACGCTGACACATAGAAATATCTGATGACACCAAAACATGTAGAATTCATACTAGTGTTTCTGTTCTAATAATCTCCTATCTTGGATATTCCCAAGTGTGAACTTAATGAGAGGAAGTATCATCTGCTTACGAGTACTCACGCTTGACGGTCTGCATGCTATGTGTCCCATCATAGTATGTCATCCAACCACATTACTATATTTAAGGATATTGTTATATAATTTCAAGGTTCCCATCATAGTAGGAACTGCCATGACCTTATCAATGCAATAAATACTCTAGGACATTATTACATCATAGTCATATAGAACAATGAACAATATGTAATAATACATTAAATATCCATGTAATAAAATCAAAACAAGTTGGTTCTATGACACCAACTCTTACACTATCTTGGAGTCTATGTTTGTCAACACAAATGTATGATTCACACTCGGTATCTAATACCCATGAGTCAGAGTTTGTGGAATCAGTTTCTATAACATTAACATTTAGATGCTCCAAATGCTTCTCTTTGAGAACACTTTTCAACCCTAGATACCAATGTATAACAATTTTATTGGTCATACCTATAAGTGGTCTCAAAATGATTATCATGAAGTATGCCAAAATCTATAACAAGGAATGTTTGTGAATGAGTATCATATTTTATATCTTTTCATCAAGGAATTTTAATGAAAGTGATCCTACTAAAAATGATGACTTCTTACATCATATCCATTTAGTGAACCAAGTTCCATATTTCACTAAACAATTAGCCTGCTTTAGCGTTCATCTCACCACTTAGAGATTTCATGAATTGAATTCTTTCTTGAGTAAAGTATCTCTGGGAATAGGGACTTCGGGTCGGACTACCTGCTGACTAGATATTTATGCCTCGTGTTCATATACCCTATGTATACAAAGAATTAATATATATATATATATAAATGACTTCTAATTTTGGGTGAGTAACACAAACTTGTGGTTTGTGTACAAAGTTACATGTCAATATGGTTTGGACATATTGATTTGTTGTATGATGTAAGAATCAAAAACTAAATCATTAGAAGCATGCCTACACAATGGAATAAACATGAGATATGATTATGATATTAAATCTCCTTCAAATACTAAGCGTATGATTCCTCCCAAATCATCACCTATTAGGAACTCAATCATCCAACTAATTAGGTCGTGTTAAATTTGGGTTGCCCTGGATTATCTCATGTAAGGCAAGAAAGCAATATGCAACTTTGGATTGTCATATTGGGTGGGTCATGCTAAAGTTGGGTGCTTTTGGATTGTCCTTTGTTAGTTTTTTTTTTGAATTTTCTTTGGGTTACACTAGCTGGGAGACCCTGATCGGATTAGGTTTCCATAGGAATTAGGTTGATTTTATTCATATGATTGATTGGGAAAAGAGATTTCTATTCAACTATCCAAGAGTCATATATGATATAATTGGGATGATGTCCTAAATAAATATCTAAGTGAGGGTAAAAATACTAAAACAACCTAAATCATAGTGAAATATGGATGTTGGCCCACTAATGGATATGATAGATTTTAAAAGTGGTAATCATTTTAGTGAGAGACAATTTAATAAAATTCATTATTAAATGGTTAATAAAATATGATACTCATATGATAAAAGTGTTTCTTTTTGTATATGAATAACATTATCATCAACAATATGAAATTTGAGATTAATATTTGGAAAGAGAAGCATAATGTTAGCTACTCCTAAAACCGGTAGCTTCAGAAAAGTTCTTAAGCATGACTCGTGATTTAAGAAAAATTCTTAAGGAAAATTCTATGTGTCATAAGAATTTATTCTTGAATAAACCAATAGTTGAATTTGTTTAATAGGTTAATCTATATGCTTATGAATCATAGAATGAGTCACTTAAGGTTTCAAAGGCATTAGATGTTAAATTACCAATGGAATCTTAGTCTCCACTCATGTACTCAATATGATCTGGTGCATCAATGATTTAAGTAATTTTAGTATCACATACTCGATATGATTGGGTATGTCAAATGATATTAAATATGATTTAATATATCAATGACTCAGTGAAAATAAAGTCTTCCTTGAATATTTATTGGTTATATAATTCAATTATATTATTCTAACTCACATATGATATCAACTTTATGTTTTACAAAAGTTGTAAATATACAGAAATGTCAAAAGATGAGAAATAATTGAAGATTAAAGCTCGAAGGTTGCTTTCAAGTAATGGAGAAATAGAGTTTCTATATTGATAACTCGGATGCTTCAAGCTTGGAATTTTTTTCCGTAAGAGGTGTAATTTTATCTCATTTAGCTCTTAAGTGGATCATATGAACAAAATTGATATGGGTGTTTTTAATACACATATTTTATGATTTGTTCAATTCTATAACATGTTTTAAGGGAGAATAAAAATGTCTTGTTTTGGTTAGGGAGTTCATCCTACTATCATTTATGAAAGTGTTCTGACAAAATTAATGAATTCAAGAAAAGTTTACCAAATGTTCTTAAAGTTTTGGGGATCGATGAACTAGACATGTGATGGATAGATTTAGGCATTATGTTGATTGTGAAGGTGGGTAAATGTTCAAACCAGAATAATTAAAGTTAGTTTAATAAGGTAAACAATGAATCCACCAAAAGCCGGTCAAGGTCATTGAAACATAGTTGTTGGGGAGGAGTAATAATTACATATGTTGGATTATCAAGATACCTGAAGGAGTTTTAGAAAACTCCATGGAATTTCCATGTTAGGTATAGGTGTTATAGAAATCGATTATTTAATTTTTAAGGTTACGTGATACCGAATATATATGTTATAAGTGTGGTAAATATACAGGATTACAAAATCAATGAATAATTGATTTAACTTATAATTTACATCATATTCTCAAGCAAAGAGTTGTTAGATAAAACTTGAATGTAATGATATGTATCATGCTCAGATGAATCTAATTAAAGGATGTGTATCTTCATCTCATATCTTTTATATGACAAGAGAAGTGGTTCAACAACAAAGGGTTGTTGTGAGAAAAGTTTAGATTTTGTATACATGGTTTAAGATTCATGAGATTATATAGAATACTTGAAAATAAGATAAGGGTAAAAGTGTTTATCCATTTATTTGTTAAAATATAAAGGAATGTGATTGTGTCGCCCATCAGTGGTGTATCTTAGAGAATTATCTTATTTTCGAGAAGAATGCTTCAAACACATAGAATACCATATATGAAATGGTACAAATAGTTTAATTGTTAAATAGTCTAGTTAAGAGGAAATAAGTTTATTTTCTAAACACAAAGTAGTTTTTGTATCATAGCAAGATATTCTGAAATGAATATGGTGACTAAGATGTTAGTGGGAGTATGTTTAAACTTATAAAATATTAAAGATAACAAATAACAGATTACATCAGTCTAAAGTTAAAGTGATTTCAACTTAATATCCTAAAGTGTTTAGGATATGTGATGGTAAAGAAAAATAATAAGTGTTACATTTAGTTGCTGTTTAGAAAGTGAATATCATTGTTTCCTAATAGATTATACCAATCTAATATTAAAGTGACTTGAAACTTAATATCCTAAAGAGTTTAGGATATATTATGATAAAGGAAAAATGTAAAGAGTTAAATTTGGTAATCATGAATATGTGAACGTCAATTTTTCTTAGAGGATTATACCAGTCGAAGGCTGTTGTATTTTTTACTTAATATCCTAAGAGAATTTTAGGATATGTCATGGTAAATAAAAATGCAAAGAGTTAGATTTAATTTCCATGAGAAAGTGAATATCACTATTTTCATAAGGTTTATGCCAGTCAATATTATAAAAGTGAATTACACTTTATCCTCAAAGGGTTTAAAGTATCACTACTACAAATATGGTCTTTATCAACGTTAGAAAATGGCATTTACAGTGCTAAAAAATTGCTAATAATCATGGCGAAGATAAAGGGGGTCCCCTTCAATAGCGCTAAAAAAGCACTCATAAATGGTTCCTTTATCAGCGCTTTTTTTAGCACTGATAAAAGTTAAAAAAACATAAAATAAAATAAAATAAAAATATGCATATATTGGGGAGGGGATTCAACAGCGCTTAAAGCCCCTTTTAAAAGTGCCCCCACCCCCAGCCTATACACCCCAGTCACCCCCACCCACACACCCCAACCGCCACCCCATCCACCTTTAACAGTGCTAGCAACAATTCCACCCACGCGTGCAACCTGCCTCCCCCTAGATTCGAACCCAAGACCTCTTGCTTGGGAGCCTAAGACTTTACAACTCCACCATATTTCTTTTCTCTCCATTTAATAATATACCTATTTATTTATATATATATTTAGTTATATTTACTCATATATTAACATATATTTATATTAATATATATATATGCATATATACATATATAGTTATATTTATATATTTATATATTTATATATTTATTCGTATATTAATATATATTTATATCTATTTATTTATATATATTTATATTTTTTATTCGTATATTTATTTGTATATTAATATATATTTATAAGATCGGTTTTAAATACATTTATAAAATATTCTTTTTTGTGTGTGTTTATAAACAAATAAATACATATATACAACACAAACAGACATAGATACACACACATATATATATTGTATGTGTATCTGTAAGTATAATTATACATATTTATATATATTTACAAATATTTTATATTAATATGTATATACATATGTTTAGAATACATAAATAACATATATCAGTTTGTCAATACAGACACACACACACACACACACATCATATAGGTATATAAATATTAATATATTTGTATTTTAAATAAAATGGATATAATTTATTTATTTAGATAAGCCATATATATTGAGAAATATACTTTATATGTAAATATGTTTAATTATTTATTTATAAAATTAAATTTTTATGGATGAATATATAAAAAATATGTATATATTGTTATATAATTGATTATAAATAACATTACTATAAAGACCCACACTTATTTCATACATAATCTTGAATTTATTCAACAAAACAATTCCTTTTACATTGAGGATCTTTTAAAGTTTAGAGCTTTAGATAATTAAGACAAAACATTCATAACATTACACATTGTTACATAGTGGATACCATAAAATCAGTTTCCATTTTCCTCAGAATATATAACATTAAAACTTAAAACAAGACTCCTTGAAAATTCTTCAACATTTAACATGTCTTCCTTCCTTGTATTAATCATCCATTAACCTGTGAAAAATCATTTAAAAACTTGGGATGAGCACAAAATCTCAGTAAGGTATGAAAAAGAAGGAAAAATCACATTAGTCCACGAATATGCATGACGTATGAAAACATTTTCAAAAGACATGCATTCCACCCATAAATACTTACTTTGTGTAACATGAGATTTACACAAGATCCACACAAACATAAATATAATCATAGAGGTATCTTGGGGCATTACTTACATAATCTTGTAACCATCTTGGCTACCTTGAAATTTGTAACCCTCACGGCAACCTTACTTTGTGTAACCATCACAGTTACACTTGGAGTAACCATACGGCCGACCTCCAACTTACTCATACCAAATGAATTGGAGGGAAATATAGGTCCCACCCTTCATCATAAATAATTCCCAATAACCAAAACATAATCATACAACATAAATAATAGAATAAAAAACATTGCTTTAGAATCTTGTAAAACAGAATTTTAAATGGAGAGTTTAGAAGAAAAGTCCCTTATAAACATAATATACTTAAAGAGAGACTTAATAGAGTGGATTGAATATGTATATAATCTGTAAATACACATTATTAAACATATTATAATCATAAGTCATCACACAAACAATTCAAATACCACATAATTAACAAAGTAGAATGTTAACCCAAAGAATGGAAATCGGGTTAAGAATTCCCTTACCTTAGGCTTGTCTTACTTCAAACTTGTTTAAAACTCCTGTATAATGGTTAAAAGAGTTTTATTAGTATTTTACAGAAACATTTTCATGTTTATAACATCTTATATGGTCATTTCATAACCTCATTTCACCCCTTAATTGTTAGTATTTTGTTTCTTGCATTATTTTGGGTGAGTTCTTTTGTGATTTTCACGATCGGTTCATGATGAATCGTTCTTTTTGATTGGAAGTGAAACTCCAGAATTGGAATGGATTAGTATTTACATATTTCCAGTACCATAATTTATACCATTTATCACTTTTATTCTTTATATGAGAATGACTTATACGTTAAAACATTAATGATGTTCGTTTAGATCATTTTAGTGGTTCTTTGATAATAACAACGTCATTTTGTCTTTTAAATTAGAACCATGAGTAAAAAAGAATTCCAGAACCATATATGAGTCATAAAACATATATTATAGCCTGGTTCAACCATATAAATGGTTTTATGACCAGACTTGAAATAATTAATGGAAATTGAAAATACATCGTCTACGATGTCGGTAATTCGACACAAATGGACAATGTTTTTTATTCTTTAAATAAGTAGAAGAGGAGAAGAATACTGATGAGGAATTTTCCATAATCATGAGAACATAATGAATATACATGATTCTGTATATTTCATGCCTCTTGGATAAGAGGGAGTGAGGAAAGAAGAAAAACGAATCATGAAATAAAAGAAAATCTTCAGAAATTTCTCACAAAAATTCGGCAGTCTAACGACGTCTCTTAAAATTTCACAAAAACAAGATTGATGAGAGGAATGGAATATATCATCATTCATAAAAAATATGGACAGTAAGGGGGGGATATTTAGTGAAATATCCCAACAAAATATAAAGGTAATGGAAGATAATAACATAAAATGAAAGAAAATAAAGAAAATAAAAGAGGATGTTTACCTCTTGATCTCTTCTCCTTGAGATCCTTCTTAAGGGATTTGATTTTGGTATTTTGGTGAGACCAGAATCTCTAGGACGTGGGGAAGAAAATTGGAGAGGGAATTTGGCAGAAATTAGACAATGCTCAAGGCTTGAGAGGTGTGGGAGGAATAGGGGAGTGAGGGTGATATTTATAGTGGGGGAGGGGAGGTATTTTAGATTATTTTAATTATTATTATAATATTTTTATCAAGACTGTGAATAATATCAAATAAAGTGGCCCTAAATAGTGAAAATATCATTTGAGTTCGAAGAAAGTGGCCTTGCATCAATTATGATGTCATAAATAGTGCATTTTTACTGATAAATTGATTATACGGTATTTTATCGTATTTCACTATTCACTGAAAATTCAAGAGTTTCAGAAAAATACTAAAAATTTACCCCAACCATTTTTCGATGTGTAGAATTCAAAAATGAACTCCATTTTTCAAAAATAATTTTCTAAATATTATTAAATTTAATTTTTAAATAAGGTCACAATTAATTCGAAAAATAACAATATTGAAGTGAAATTAGTTTTATGTGACATTGGAAAATTAATTAAGATCCCATTATCCTATTGCCTTGGGAAAATAAAATAATATTATTATTTACTATTCATGAGGTCATATTACTATTTATATTACAATTCATAAGGGCATGTTACTATTCACCAAAAAAACAAGTTTGTTTCATCAGAATCTAAATAACATACTGAACACAATTGTAGATGACAGTTTCTTGAAATTCAAAACATAGAAGAAATAAAATTATGTTTAAAGGATACTTATAAATATATACCTTAAACAAAATTTCAAGAATTTTCAATTTATTTTTAGAAAACCTTGGGATGTTACATTATCCCCACCTTCTTGAAATTGCGTCCTCGCAATTTTATTTACTTATTAAACAACTGAGGGTATTTTTCCCTCATAGCATTTTCAGACTCCCATGTTGGTTCTTCAACCATGTGGTTTCTCCACAAAACCTTTACCTAGTGGATTACCTTATTCCACAATACCTATTCTCTTCGATCAAGAATCTGAACCGGTTTTTCTTCATAAGAAAGGTTCTCTTCCAGCTGAACTTCTTCCAGCCTCAAGACATGTGATGAATCTGGAACATACTTTCTCAACATCGAAACATAAAAAACATTGTGTACCTGAAATAAGCTCGGAGGCAAAGCTACGCGGTATGAAACTGTTCCAACTTTATCCAAGATTTTAAAAGGACCGATGAACCGTGGACTTAGTTTCCCTTTCTTACCGAAACACATCACACTTTTCCGAGGAGAGATTTTAAGGAAAACATGGTCACCTACCTCGAAAGAGAAGTATTTCCTTCTGTTATCTGCATAACTTTTTTGCCTGCTCTGAGATGTCCTCATGTGTTGCTGGATCATCCTCACTTTCTCAGCCACTTCTTCTACTAATTCTAGCCCCATCAACTTTCTTTCACCGACTTCATCCCAAAACACAGGAGTCTGACACCGCTTTCCATACAAGGCCTCAAAAGGTGCCATCTGAATACTGGAATGGAAACTGTTATTATAATAAAACTCAACTAATGAAAGATACTAATCCCAACTTCCCTGATAGTCCATTGAACAAGCTCAAAGCATATCCTCCAATGTTTTAATCGTTCGTTCTGACTGCCCATCTGATTGAGGATGAAAATTTGTACTGAAATTCAACTCGGTGCCCAAAGACTTTTGAAGTCCCTTCCAAAATTTAGAAGTGAACCTAGGATCTCGGTCAGACACAATGGAAAGAGGAACTCCATGTAACCTGACAATCCCCTTGAGGTATAATCGAGAAATTTGATCCAATGTCATTGTATCTCGAATAGAAAGAAAATGAGCAGACTTTGTTAGCCGATCAATAATAACCCAAATCGCATTGTTACCTCGAGAAGTCTTTGGTAGTCCCACCACAAAATCCATGGATATATTCTCTCATTTCCACTCTGGCACTGGAAAAGGCTGAATCATCCCCTTCGGTAACTGCCGCTATGCTTTAACCTGCTGACATGTCAAACATTTCATTGTAAAATCAGCAATATCTCCTTTCATCCCATTCCACCAATAATACTCTCGAAGGTCTCTGTACATCTTAGTACTTCCAGGATGAACAGAAAATGGAGAACTATGAGCTTCACACAACAATTATTTTTTCAACTGGGAATCACAAGTCACACACAACCTTTTTCCAAATCTTAAAACACAATCTTTATCAAGATTAAATTCTGTCAACTTACCCATTTTAACCAATTCTACCTTTTTCTGTAGCTCACGGTCTTCCCTCTGCGCTTTCATAATTCTGTCGGACAACGAAGACTGCACTAAAACCTGAAACAAAAGAGAGATATTCCCTGCACCAACAACTTCCAATCCAAAATTCATCAAATCATTAATCAAGGGATCATGTTCCAAATGTAGCATGGTTAATGATTCATGATGTTTCTGACATAAGGCATCCGCTACTTTGTTTTCTTTTCCCGGATGGTAATTGATCATGCAGTCATAATCCTTTATCAGTTCTAACCATCTTCTCTGCCTCATGTTTAATTCCTTCTGAGTGAATATATACTTTAGAATTTTATGGTCAGTATATATTTGGCATTTGGTTCCGTATAGATAATGCCTCCAAATTTTCAAAGCAAAAACCACAGCTGCCAATTCAAAATCATGTGTGAGATAATTTAGCTCATGAGGTTTAAGTTGTCTCCAAGCATAGGCAATTACCTGATCATTCTGCATCAAAACACAACCAAGTCCCTTCAAAGAAGCATAACTATAGATGATAAACTCACCATACCGGGAAGGTAAGGCCAAAACTGGAGCATTCACCAATCTCTTCTTTAGTTCCTGAAAACAAACATCACATTCCTCTGTCCAAACAAATTTAACCCCTTTCCGTGTTAACTTAGTTATCGGGCTAGATAACCGTGCAAAGTTCTTAACAAACCGTCGGTAATAACTTGATAAGCCCAGAAAACTACGAATCTCTGTAACATTTGTGGGTCTTGGCCATTCATCAACTACTTTTGTTTTGGCAGGATCAACTGTTATTCCATCCTTATTTACAATGTGCCCAAGAAAAGAAATCTGTTGCAACCAAAAATCACACTTGCGGAATTTTCCATATAGTTTCTTTTATTTTAAAGTTTTTAAAACAACCCTTATATGTTTTTCATGCTCCTCTTTATTTTTAGAAAAAACCAAAATGTCATCAATAAATACAGCCACAAAATTATCCAAGAACTCATGAAATACTCTATTCATAAGATTCATGAATACAGAAAGTGCATTAGTTAACCCAAATGGCATAACAATAAATTCATAATGCCCATATCTAGTATGAAAGGCTATTTTCGGGATGTCATCCTCCTTCACCTTCAGCTGATGGTATCCGGATCTCAAGTCAATCTTGGAAAAGTACTGAGCTCCCTGGAGATGATCAAACAAGTCATCAATATGAGGCAAAGGATACTTGTTTTTAACAGTGATGTTATTCAAAGCTCTATAATCAATGCAAAGTCTCATGGAACCATCTTTCTTTTTAACAAACAAAATAGGGGCTCCCCATGGTGAAGTGCTGGGACGAATGAAGCCTTTTACAAGAAAATCCTGCAACTGATTTTTCAATTCAAGAAGTTCTATTGGAGCCATACAATATGGGGGTTTTGAAATTGGCTTAGCATCAAGAACTAAATCAATTGTGAATTTGACTTCTCGTTCAGGTATGAAACTGGGTAACTCCTCAAGAAAAACATCAAGGTATTCATTTACCACTGGCACATCATTAATTTGAATAGTTCCCTTGTTTTTAACAATATGAGCAAGATAAATTTCACTTACATCTTTCAGTAGTTTCTCAGCTTCCTGATATGTTATCAATTTTATGGGTTCATTCTTGTATACAAACTGAAACTCTTTCTGAAAAACAACTTCTTTAGCTCTACAGTCAATCTTAGCATGATAATCAGAAAGCCAGTCCATCCCCAGAATAACATCAAACTTGACTAAGGGTGAAACAACAAGGTTTTCAGGTAAAGTATTTCCACATACCACAATAGAAATATTCTTATAATTCATCTTTGATATAAAACTTCTCCCTGGTGTTTTAACAACAAGTTCAGGTCTCATTTGTTGAGGTGATATTTCCAATCTACCATAAAATTTCTCAGAGATGAAGGAATGTGTAGACCCCGTATCAAACAAAACTTTAGCAAAATATGAGTGAACAAACAAAGTACCTGATACAACTTCATTGGATGGCCCAACACCTGCTGACGTAGTTGCAAAGGATCTCACTACACCTTTCTGCTTGTAGTCTGGCTTCTTTGCATCATTTGGATCCCACTTTGGACAGGGATTTTCATAGTGACCCATCTCACCACATTTAAAACACTTTACAATTTTCTTATCAGGATTAGTCTTTGGATCATTTTCATTGAAATCTCGGGCCATATGTCCAAAATTATCACATTTAAAACACTTACCAGTTTTGATAAGACATTCCCCAGGGTGCTTCTTGCCACACTTTTCACAAACTGAAAACTGGATTTTCTTACCATCAAATTTCTTTGGTTGATTCTTACCCATTTCTTGCCAACGAGACCTCTTCTTCTCTTTGTTTCCAAAATGCATGTGATCGTCAGCAAATTCCATCTCTACCCTCTCAGCACATCGGACAAGTTTCTCATAACTTTTGAATTCATGGGAGGCCAACGCCCTTCGATACCTTGGCTTCAATCCTGAGTAAAAGCGGTTGATTTTTCTATCGAGATCCAGAATAAGATTTGGAGCATACCTCGCCAGTCGGGTGAAGTTCGCTTCATACACAGCCACTGAATCTTCCTCCTTTTGTTTCAATTCAAGGAATTGCTTCTCCATTCTAAGTCGCACCACCTTAGGAAAATATTTTTCAAGAAAAAGACTTTTAAATTCATCCCACACTAAGGCATCAAAATCCTCTCCACCCCTGATATTCCTTACCATTGACCACCACTGATCAGCTTCCCCTTCAAAACGATAAATGGAAAGGCTTACCTTTTGATTGTCCAAACATCCCATAACATCAAATATCTTTTCAAGGGATTTAATCCATCCTTCTGTTGCCACTGGGTCAGAAGATCCATTGAATGCAGGAGGATGTTGTCTCATAAAATGTTCCACCACTGGCATGTTCCGTTGGGGTACCTCTATTGGTTCTCTTGCATGGATGCCACCACCATTTATAGCCTGCATTAGCTGAGCCATTACTGTCACAAACTGCTCGGTTCCAATCCCTACCATTCCGGGCTGTAGATCAGGAAGGATGTCATTCTGTCGGTGCGTCTCCTCTTCAGCATCCTTTTTCCTTCTGCAGAAAACCATTCTGAACAAACATTTCTTAGATGAAGCAACATGGTAATCTTTAAATGCTATAACAAATTAAACATAGAGTGAAAATTATTTATGGTATTCTATTAGCATCACCTTAACCCCTAAAGTTATCTAAACCATCCTTTGATACCAACTATAAAGACCCGCACTTATTTCATACATAATATTGAATTTATTCAAGAAAATACTTCCTTTTACATTGAGGATCTTTTCAAGTTTAGAGATTTAGAGAATTAAGACAAAACATTCATAACATTACACATTATTACATAGTGGATACCATAAAATCAGTTTCCATTTTCCTCCGAATATAAAACATTAAAACTTAAAACAAGACTCCTTGACAATTATTCAACATTTAACATGTCTTCCTTCCTTGTATTACTCATCCATTAACCTGTGAGAAATCATTTAAAAACTTGGGATGAGCACAAAAGCTCAGTAAGGTATGAAAAAGAAGGAAAAATCACATTAGTCCATGAATACGCATGACGTATGAAAACATTTTCAAAAGACATGCTTTCAACCCATAAATACTTAATTTGTGTAACATGATATTTACACAAGATCCACACAAACATAAATATAATCATATAGGTATCTTGGGGAATTACTTACATAATCTTGTAACCATCTTGGCTACCTTAAAATTTGTAACCCTCACAGCTACCTTACTTTGTGTAACCATCACAGTTACACTTGGAGTAACCATACGGACGACCTCCAACTTACTCATACCCAATGCATTGGAGGGAAATATAGGTCCCAACCTTCATCATAAATAATTCCCAATAACCAAAACATAATCATACAACATAAATAATAGCATAAAAAACATTGCTTTAGAATCTTGTAAAACAGAATTTTAAATGGGGAGTTTAGAAAAAAAGTCCCTTATAAACATCATATACTTTAAGTGAGACTTAATAGAGTGGATTTAATATGTATATAATCTGTAAATAAACATTATTAAACATATTATAATCATAAGTCATCACACAAACAATTCAAATACCACATAATTAACGAAGTAGAATGTTAACCCAAAGAATGGAAATCGGGTTAAGAATTTCCTTACCTTAGGCTTGTCTTACTTCAAACTTGTTTAAAACTCCTGTATAATGGTTAAAAGATTTTTATTAATTTTTTACAGAAATATTTTCATGTTTATAACATCTTATATGGTCATTTCATAACCTCATTTCACCCCTTAATTGTTAGTATTTTGTTCCTTGCATTATTTTGGGTGAGTTCTTTTGTGATTTTCACGATCGGTTCATGATGAATCGTTCTTGTTGAATGGAAGTGAAACTCCAGAATTGGAAAGGATTAGTATTTACATATTTCCATTACCATAATTTATACCATTTACCAATTTTATTATTTATATGAGAATGACTTATATGTTAAAACATTAATGATGTTCGTTTAGATCATTTTAGTGGTTCTTTGATAATAACAACGTCATTTTATCTTTTAAATTTGAACCATGAGTACAAAAGAATTCCAGAACCATATATGATTCATAAAACATATATAATAACCTGGTTCAACCATATAAATGGTTTCATGACCAGACTTGAAAGAATTAATGGAAATTGAAAAGACATCGTCCACGATGTCGGTAATTCGACACAAATGGACAATGTTTTTTTATTCTTTAAATAAGTGGAAGAGGAGAAGAATACTGATGAGGAATTTTCCATAATCATGATAAAATAATGAATATACATGATTATGGAGATTTCATGCCTCTTGGATAAGAGGGAGTGAGGAAAGAAGAAAAATGAATCATGAAATAAAAGAAAATCTTGAGAAATTTCTCACGAAAATTCGGCAGCCTAATGGCGTCTCTTAAAATTTCATAAAAACAAGATTGATGAGAGGAATGAAATATATCATCATTCATACAAAATATGGACAGTAAGGGGGGAATATTTAGTGAAATATCCCAACAAAATACAAAGGGAATGGAAGAGAATAACATAAAATGAAAGAAAAGAAAGAAAATAAAAGAGGATGTTTACCTCTTGATCTCTTCTCCTTGAGATCCTTCTTAAGGGCTTTGATTTTGGTCTTTTGGTGAGACCAGCAGCTCTAGGACGTGGGGAAGAAGATTGGGGAGGGAATTTGGCAGAAATTAGACAATGCTCAAGGCTTGAGAGGTGTGGGAGGAAGAGGGGAGTGAGGGTGATATTTATAGTGGAGGAGGGGAGGTATTTTAGATTATTTTAATTATTATTATAATATTTTTATCAAGACTATGAATAATCTCAAATCAAGTGGCCCTAAATAGTGAAAATATCATGTGAGTTCGAATAAAGTGGCCTTGCATCACTTATGATGTCATAAATAGTGTATTTTTACTGATAAATTGATTATACGGTATTTTATCGTATTTCACTATTCACCGAAAATTCAAGAGTTTTAGAAAAATACCAAAAATTTACCCCAACCATTTTTCGACGTGTATAATTCAAAAATGAACTCCATTTTTCAAAAATAATTTTCTAAATATTATTAATTTAATTTTTAAATAAGGTCACAGTTAATTCGAAAAATAACAATATTGAAGTACAATTAGTTTTATGTGACATTGGAAAATTAATTAAGATCCCATTATCCTATTGCCTTGGGAAAATAAAATAATATTATTATTTACTATTCATGAGGTCATATTACTATTCATAAGGGCATGTTACTATTCACCAAAAAAAACAAGTTTGTTTCATCAGACTCTGAATAACATACTGAACACAATTGTAGATGACAGTTTCTTGAAATTCAAAACATAGAAGAAATAAAATTATGTTTAAAGGATACTTATAAATATATACTTTAAAAAAAATTTCAAGCATTTTCAATTTATTTTTAGAAAACCTTGGGAATTTACAATTACATTGTGAAAAATGAAAAAAAATTCAAATCCATAATATCAATATAAATGTAACCCTCAGAATAAATTTAGTTCTCAGTAAAAAAGGTCAAAAAGTCCCCCTGAAACGACGTTGAAATTCCATTGAATGTTAAAAAATTTGGGTATCCCAACTAAAAACTCAGTTTTGGAGGCCTTTTGGTCCTTTTCTAGCCTCAAAAAATGTGATAGAAGATTTCCTTTGGTTATTAGCATGTAGAACTCATCACAGGCTTTGATTTGATATGTTGTAGAGCTCAAATGGACACCTGGATCAAAAGTTATGGTCGTTTGAAGTTTGAGTTACGTTTTCAACTTATTTTAGATATTTTATTATTTTTTTGATTTTTTTTGTCTTCAAATTGTTATTAAATGATAATTATAAAATTATTAATTAATAATTTTTTAATATATTTTATAAGCCATTTTCACTACATATATTATATATTAAGTGGAAATGTTTATTTATAATTATCTAAATCATATTTAAAAAATATATATTATATTTATATTAATATATTATTTTTTATGATTTTTTTGAATATATTTTTTATCAGCGCTAGGGAAAAAAACGCTGATAAAGGGGGGCCCTTCAACAACGCTAAAAAAAAGCAATGTTAAAGGGTGACGCTGTAGAAACCCAATTTTGTGGTAGTGTATGGAGGTAAATAAAAATGTAAAGAGTTTCATTAGTTACAATAATAAAGTAAATATCACTTTATTTTGTAAGGATTTAGGATGTGCCGGTAAATTACTAGTGTAAATGTTTGTATTATTTGAAAAAAAATCAAAGAATTTTTTTGATGGAAATAGTCCAAAGGATGACGATAATGCACTTAGAAAGAGTTATAAGTAGATAAAAAAGTTGTCATCGTAACATTTGATGTTATAAAGTTAAGAAGTTTAAATATGTTCAAAGAGTTGAACATTGGGAATATGATTCCTAAATCTCACCATTATTCAAAATTTTCTTACATAATGAATGATTCTCACTGAAGAGTTAGTGGGAGGGTTTTATCAGATTCTCGCATAATGATGTGATAGGAATTACCTATAATGTAGTGAGTTAGAAAAATCCCTTAAATGATGCTGCTCGACCCCTCCCTTTCTCCCTAAGCTACTCGAATACAACCGCTGTAGGCTTCCGCAAACTCTACTCCAAAGACTCCAACGGTCAGTCAGTTGTTCGTGAAGTGCTGATCATGGGATTGTCAAATATCAGGGATCTTTTGGCAGCATTGAGTCATCTATGGAATTTTTTTCAATGGAAACATTCGTTGATCAATTGAAACAGGCAGCGGTGATGTTTTAGCAATGAATATATCTGTTGGTTAATTGAAATGGCGAGTCAGTGATTTCCACCCTAGGGGTTGTTGCTGCCATTTCTTTTCCAACAAATGGTTCACGCATCTATTGTGCAGGTGCCGATGGGATGGTTTGCAAAATTTTCCCCAGGTCAGGAGATATCCTGGAAAAATTCAAAGCATGTACGAAAGCGAAATCCTCTTTGGCCATGTCCCAAGATAAGAAATTGTTGGCAACAATAGCTGGTCAATTTAAAGTTTTCAACTGCTCAATTGAAAAGAATTTTCAGAAGTTTTCTGGTCACCCTGGGGGCTGTTCATGATTTTTTCTAAAGATGGGAATCACATCCTCTCATCTTCAGGTGGTGATAGATATGCTGCAGTCTGGAGGATAAATGGTTGTAAAAAACAGTCAGCTAGCTGTGTTCTTGCAATGAAGTATCATGCTGTCTTCTTAGATTGCTTCTACTGATGGGGAAATGGATGCAAATTTTTGCGTTCTTTCCATTTTAGAGATTGGGGTCCTTTACTTATCGCAAGGGAAAAATGTGAAGGGATTAAAAAATACTAAACCAAAAAAAATATCATTTTCTCTTCAAGATGAGTTCTCTAAGATTCGTAAGGGTGCACGACCTATTATATATTCTACAAAACTGCTAGTCTCAGGCTTTCCATGTGTTCCTAGCCAGTGGTTTGTTGGTAAAGCCACTATTTATGCAGCTTTCTGTGCAATTTGGAACTGATGTGATGTTGAGTAGTTCTCAAAATTGAGTCCCACCATACTAGTTTCACGTATTTAAACAGGGACAAGATTTGTGTGCTATAATCATAGTGTTAGATCATGAAAATAATGAAGATGCTTTGTTTCTTGTTACGAAGATTTTTGAAGTTCATGAAAGTAAGATTTTTGATTGTATATCTAAATTAACTATCAATTATTCATTGTTAAAGAGAATTAATCTTGAAGGTGACGTCCCCCAAAAGAAGGTGAATACAGCTGTTTTTCATGAACTTTAAAAATCTTCAGAACAGGAAGCAAGACATCTTCAGCATTTTTACGATCTAACACTGTGATTCCAACCTGTAGTGCACATCCAACAAAAGGCTGTTTGATCTTTTACAGATTAATAATCTTCCAAGGGCTTCAAAGTTCCATATTCCTCCTTCAAAGTAGAATCAAATAGATCAATCTTTCATCAACCAAGGAGATCAAGACACCAAATCAAGAAGGGCGTGTTCTTCAACGGCATCATCCTCCCTCGACATTCTTGTTCACTCTCCTTGGTGCCTATTTCTCTCCCTCCTTTTAAATTCTTTTTTTCTAATACCCCCTGGCCCTCGCTTGTTATCCTTCTATCTTTTTCAATTTTCATCTTGATTTAATTTCTTCGAGAGAGAGAGTGAAGATCGTGCATTGTAAAGGGCTTGCAATTAATCAAGTCATCTATTTCACCTACCCCTCTATTTCTTTGGTTTTTGGTTATCCGTTTAAACCAAGGGTTTCTGGTTTTTGGTTCTCCCTTCAGACAATGGATTGAGGTTCTTCTTATTCCTTTAAAAGCAAGGGTTTTTGAGGTTCTTGGTTTCCATTGAAAACAAGTATTTTTGGTTTCTTGGTTCCCGTTCAAACCAAGGGGTTTATTAATTGAACTTAACGATTGTTCTTGTGGGGAGGAGATGTAGGGGTACCTTCGGGTACTATTGCCAAACTTCTTTACCAAATCACCCGTGTCCTTTTAATTACCACATTTTACTTTTCCGCAACGTTTTCACATTATTGCCTTATTATTTCCATTATGATTTACTTTTCTTAATTTCAATTTATTGTATTTCATTGTCGTATCTTTTATTGCATAGATTTATTTATTCACATTATTTTTTAAAAGGGCAATTCACCCCCCTCTTTCCAATTTCTCATATCCGACCCAGATTTGGTATCTCAAAGGGTTCTTTGATTTTATTTCAAAATCTCTTTTTGAAAATCCTTTTTTATTCTTGTTTTCCAAAATTGTTTTTGATTTTTAAATCTTAACTAATTTTCAATATTCAATTTTAATTTGACATCTACTTCTTCTACACATGCTCCTTTGATGGTTCAAATTATTCATATTGGAAAAATCGCATGTCTATTTTCCTTTAAAGTATTGGCTGTCCTCTTTGGAATATGGTTATGCATGGTTATTGATAATGATTTCGCTAGTCGGGGACAACTAAGGACATCACATCTAGGAAGACTCCCTAAAAGGGGCACCTGATGTTACAGAAATGTTGGGAGAAACTGTGACAACCGGGCCCCAGTGACAGCACAGCCACCCCGCCTTAACATGGCCATCGGGTCCTGGCCTACCAAGTACCACCAGTTGCCCCACAGACATGTGGGGCCCACCCCAGGGTCCACCCACATGCCCGAAAGGGTCATCTGACTAATGATAGTCCCCACAGGCCAACACATGTCCTTTCCAGTGTGCTTTGTCCTCACTCACACACACCCTGAGAAACTTCCCAGGAGGTCACCCATCCTGATCACTACTCCAGGTCAAGCACGCTTAACTGTGGAGTTCTAATCAGACAGGCTCCCGAAAAGGAAGGTGCACCTTGTTGACATGAGTCTTATCATTTAGTCATTTAACCCTTTATCATTTGGGGATGTTACAATCACCCCCCCCCCCTTTAGAGCACAACGTCCTCATTGTGGGCCCTACATCTCAACCCAGGCAGTGCACTGCACTTAAGGCTGGGTACCACCTCTGATACCAATTGTGACAACCGGGCCCCAGTGACAGCACAGCCACCCCGCCTTAACATGGTCGTCGGGTCCTGGCCTACCAGGTACCACCAGTTGCCCCACAGACATGTGGGGCCCACCCCAGGGTCCACCCACATGCCCGAACGGGTCATCTGACTAATGATAGTCCTCACAGGCCAACACATGTCCTTTCCAGTGTGCTTTGTCCTCACTCACACACACCCTGAGAAATTTCCCAGGAGGTCACCCATCCTGATCACTACTCCAGGCCAAGCATGCTTAACTGTGGAGTTCTAATCAGACAGGCTCCCGAAAAGGAAGGTGCACCTTGTTGACATGAGTCTTATCATTTAATCATTTAACCCTTTATCATTTGGGGATGTTACAGAAACGAAGCAAAGAACGAATCATAGAAGAGTAAAAGGGGAAAAAACAAGGATACAAGGATTTACGCGGTTCAGGAATAATTCTTATGTCCATAGAGAGGCAGAATAACTTCACTATGAAAAATCCGGGAGCACAATTTACATGAGTTTCTCACACAATGAAAACCTAGCTCGAAAATTGGCTAAAGTAGAGGACATAATACTATTCCACCAACCTTGGAAAGTCTGCATCGCTACAGTGAAAGACAACCACTAAATTCAAGAGTGCTGCAATGTCTGCCGGTTGGAAGTCCGCGTCGCTACAGTGTCTGGTGCACAGTATGGGCCGCAATCATTCGGACCAACTAGATCGGGATACCCCAATCCAACACCTTAGTCAATAAAGAGTGTTCTTTTCTACATTATAGAGTGTTCTTATCTCATTCGCTGTATTTATGTTTGTAATTATGCTTGTATTTCAAAGAAAATATATGGTCCATCAGATACCGGACAAATCAAAGGTCACTCTTGCTCAGGATTTTATGGTTGGAGTCGCAGTACACTAGATCAAAATTTTGGTGGAGTTTTATTTGGAATTGACATGGTTAGCCTTTAAAGTAGAACTAATGGAGTGATTCGATGGGTTGGAAGATCGGAATCTGTACACAGAAATGGTGGATACTTCCAGTGAAACCCGCCTCCCAGTAATCATGGATAAACCAAGTGCGTTGTTTCACAATGATGGTGACACAAAAATATCGGACAAGAGGGTGCCGCTACGGGTGATACTTCCACTTTTGTCACTAACTGTGCCACAAGAGACGAAATGCGTGACATAAGAAGTTGGAAACATTGATGGAGAAACACAAACACCGGGCCACATTGAAGCTAGGTCCTTGGGCCGACGCGCGGGGACACGTGTAATTGTTGGCCAACAACAAACCTGGCGACATTCTTTTGAACGATGATGTGACCAAGGATCCGCACGAGGAGAACACAATTACTGATGGAAACACTGCCGACTTCCCACACCAGGGAGGATATTTTCTGGATTCATGTGTGGGTAGGGGCAGCTCTGCTGCAGGATTATCTCAATGGAACCACGTCGAACATTCATTGGGAGGTGCGGTCACAGACAAAACGTTGCATCGCCTGGAGATGCAGTTGTTACAGAAGCAGACTCCAGAAGCGAGGACCCTACCAGCCCCATCGACAACATATCAACAAAGGGTGGCATGATCGGAGGTGGGTGGGGAATTGAAGGCGCTGGGATTGAATACGGAACCATCGTTGACTTTCATTTACATCATGCAAGGCAAGCAGTCATTTAGATTTGAGGAGGATGCATGATAGTTTTGGGAGGAGCCACACGTTGCGTCACGCATAGTGGTTTGCGGTGAGGGTCAGGGGGAGGGGGACACACAACTATTTCAATTCGGTTGAGAGTACTTGGAGGGGGACCTCACAAAATAGTGGGCAGCAGCAACACACACGATTGGTTCAAAATGCGGGAAGGAATATATGGGATATTTCCTGGAGGGTAAGTTAAGTCAGGGTGCGTTTCCAATAGGAGATGTAGGCCTATGGAGCAGGGAGGACCATTTGGCAAATTGCTTCGCGATTTTGGGGTCTGAAATCATTTTCTTTTCCTTCTCAAGACTGATTTTCAAGGCATGATGAGTGATAAAGTCCTTGTCACGATCCATCCCAACGGGGCCTGGATCGGGACTACCCCAAGTCAGCCTCCAATAGGCTAGGGGTTGGCGATAATCACTGAGTATACATATCACACAAATGGGAGACATGAGCCTAATGTACCCATAAACATGCACACATCTCCAAACCCATATAATGCTAAAATGTAGGCAACTAAAACCAATGAATGAATACATCTATGATCCCACAACTCAGAGTATGACGGTAAAGTACTGAAAGAGAAAAAGGGCCAAATACAAGTCCAACAAAAAACTGCAGAGAGTCCAACCAGCTCTAAGGGTGAGGACTACTATATAATTCAACCACCCGAAAAACACCTTGGTCTATCAACCTAAAGCTATGATCCACTAGCTCCCTATCCTCTTAGGACACCGTCAAATGGGTCGTCGTCTACATATGACAGAACACATGCTGGCAGAGCTCATCCCCGGGTGAGCATAACAATACCCTGTAGGACACCCCCAAAACACTAAACACGAAGTAAAAAGAATAATTAACTCATAACAAAGATATAACAATCAATGAATAACAAAAAGAACCCAGATATACTCGGGAAGGATACTGCGCCTCCAGGCCGTCACAACCAAACTGCCAGCCACAGAAATATGCTCGAAGCAATGCTCGTTCCAGAAAAACCCACTTCATGAGCCTTGCCATCATCAAAGACACTCATCCAAGAGGTCATGATCATTGGGCCCCGCCCAAGAAAGCTCACTTGTCTCAGAAGACCCCGATACACAGATAGAGAATCACACCCAGGACCGCTGAGGGACACAAAAAACCCAATCTCGATCAACCTACTACGTAGAGGATCGTAGGCCAACGATACCATGAACCCTGTCGATACATCTTGGGTGAGAGTGAAATTTCCTTCCGATTTCTTCTCTTTATTCCTAATTTATACTATACAAGTCGCCTCTTCATCTGTTGTGTCGGTACCTAACATTTGGTCTGACCCATCGTCCGCTCCTCCGCTTCACCCGCGACGACGTGCACTGTCGGGGGTGCACCCTACAACCCTATCGACTCCTGTTGTGCTCGGCCGGGCACAATGTGCGCACCTCAAGAATTATCCTTTTCTCTTTGTGTAAATGCACATTCCTTTGCTTTCACCAGTCTGTCGGTGCACACTCTACCATCTCGCTTTTCGACAAGCAGCACACCGAACCAACTTTGCTTGGAGAAGGCATGCTCGACACAAACCTCTTTAATCCTCTCCCTCCTCAGACGTGTGTTCTTCCATTCACCCATTGTACGAAGGAGGCGCACATGACTTTTCTTCGTGCAAATGAGTCGCGTAGTGTCGAGAAGCCCGACTGCCCTCCGACGTGTTGCACCATGCTGCGCTCTGTTGGTGCGTAACCCGCTACAAGGGAACACAGAAAGGCGAAAAAAAAGAGAAGAGAATGAAAAAAGAAAGAGGGTGCTCGATTTTTCTTTTGGCCTGGCAGGATGCAGACAGTGCCTAACGCACATAACGACATCCGCACTATTATTCCACACCAGGACGAAGTCAACTAGCAGCTCGGTTGAATCGAAGCTTTATTGGAAACCTGGGGACCAGCACAAGTGATCTTCTGATAGTCTCAGGTGCACGACCTTGCTAAACTCACCAAGACAGTCTCCGGCTTGGTCCACTTCCTCGACAAGACTGCGTAACCAAATGAGGAGCGTCCATCACTAATGATTGAGGTCTCTTCCTCATGCATGTAGAAGTTGGAGAGACCCCCTGTGCTCGACCAAGAGGATGGTTTAGCTGAATTCACTTTCCACATTGGCCCACAGTAGCAGTCTCCTGCTCAGCGGGTGGAGCTCATGGTTTTCACTGGAACGGGATCCAACAGGTTGGATGGTGCGTGCTAAGATGTTTTTTTATATTCACCAGACTAACAAAGGTGAAAAAATATCCCTAACTCAATTAATTATAGAGGAAATCACTATTCACTGGTTTGCAGTTTTGGTTGAGGTGTATCCAACTTTAATGTGGACAATGTTCAAAGAGGAGCTAATCGAATGTTTCAACGACTTGGAAATTCAGAACCCCTACAAAGAGCTTGCAGACCTCTTGCAGTAGGGACCAGTCTAGGATTATATTAAGTAGTTTGAGTATCTAACGTCTTTTCTACCTCACCAACCTGAGGCCCAGTATGTCGGTTATTTCCTGCATGGCTTGAGCGACGACATTCAAAGTTGGGGTCGCATTCACGACCCGCTGAGCTAATTGCACGCCATGCACTTTGCTCGAAATGTGGAGCTTGCTTCCATGAGAGGCTAGAGTTCTCTATTCCACGGTGGAGGGTCTCGCAAATTAACTATGGTCTGTGAGTCTGAACCATGGAATCCTCCAATCCACTTGGGACCGCACCTAATGGATATGGATTTCCTCCCAACCAGCGAAACATGAAGAGGTTGTTGGGAATGGAGCTCGGCGCGAGCCTCCCACTCACACCACACCTAACGGGTGTGGTGTTTGACACTTGACCACATTGGAGTGGGAGGATCAATGCCACATGGGGCTTTGTTTCTGATGGGATTAGTTCTATAGGCCCATGCACACGTGTCCTGATCTACACTTGAGGGTTCTATTACTAGGAGAGAACAATGCTGGAAATGACGAAGGGGAAACAGAGTGGGGCCTTGAGGTAACCCTCGACATCGAGGAACCTGTTCCCTACATCCATCCTTGATAATAAAGGAATATATTGTTTGGGAAACCTTCATGGCTCGGGCGGGAGTGCAAGTGCCTCAAGATTTCTTCTCATTTTCATTCCTTATACTATACAAGTCGCCTCTTCTTCTGTTGGGTCCCTATCACTTTTTCCCCGCCGTGAGAATCATTCTTGTCCTCAATATTGTGGAGAAGAAACTGATTATGGTTGGTGACACTTGTTTCACTTGACTCCCCTACCATTGTACAACGGTTTGAAACTATTGATTATTTCCTAAAAAATCAGAAGTGCTTGCGCTGTCATTCAAAACCATGTCTGAAGAACTCTTGGGAAAAAATCTAGTGGGTTGGAATTTTGACTTCTCGTAGGAACAATGGGTTGATCAACTTGTGTTGAAAAATCTCGAGTCTGGACACTGGTAGAAACTTTTGCGGTGAGTGGAGCTTCAGCTTGCTTAGTATTACCAAAGTATATATAGTCAACCACCCTCCCATAGTTGCTATAGGCATCACATAGAGCCCGCACCATAGTATTCCTATCCCAACTCCCCCCATCCATGTCATGAAACTGTTGAATGGCAGTCTCCCAGTCATTCCCTTCAACAAGATTCGATGTTGCTGGCCCATAAACATCAGAGTTAGATGAAGCAGATGCCAATGAGGGATTTTTTCCAACACTGAGTTGCACTTGGCCTGCAATAGGAATTTCAGATGGTATTGATGGATGCACCGATGAGATGAAGGATCTGTAGCCGACACACCTATTTCAGTGCATACATCAGAACGCTAATCTCCATAGAACAAGTTGACTAAAATTGTTTCCAACTAAAAAACCAAGGTCATGGATAAAGTATCATTACATCCGCTGCAAGTATTGTGCACGGACCCTGTGGGTAAGTCATATAACGGTGGTAACCAGATTGATTGGGTGCCCATGCCCAAGCCCATGAAATCCTTCACAGCAACCCCAGATGAATTTTCCCTAGGATGACATGGTCGGGTAGAAAAATGAAACAATGTCCTATGTTATGTTGTTCCTTCTAAGCAGAACTAAGCACTTGGAACACACTCCCCCTCCAGCTGGGATGCTGATGCTGTTGATACCCAGCTTGGTACTGAGAGTCCAGACGAGCTCCCTGTAATGTCCCGAGTCCGGAGCCCCTCCACTGGTGCCCCGTACTCGGTTCACCACATGAACTCAAGTGCGTTTCCTCGAATGCCAGAGGCTTCCGACTAGTAACGAGGGCCTTGGTGAGTCGGTGGGGAAACTATGCCCTCATTCGGTAAGGTATACAAGGTAAGAAAACAACAATAAACTACGGAAGAAGTAAACGACATGCATAACAACAGAAACCGAACAACAAAAGCAATGTAGATATATAACTATGATGAAAATGATGTAGCATGTACAAGTATCTAAGGAAAATAGCAAACACAACAACGTGCTGAAATAAAACTGAAACCAAGTGCAAAAGAAAAAAAAAATAATCTCCTCAGCATCGTGAGCCACGGCTCGGTCACATGCTCCCCATCTCCTGTTGCAGTCAAGATCCTGAAGTAGAAGGGCGCTTTCCCTTATCTATACCTGTAGCAACATAGTCTGCTTTGGCCCAAAATCATGGCCCAAACGGGGTGTGAGATACAATCCTAGTAGGCAATCACCCAAAGATTTGTGCCTATCAGTCAATGAATACATGGAAGTAATAAAACAAGAAGTAGTAAACAGAAAAGCACAAGCAGCTAAAATCCACAGTTCTAACAAGTAAAGCACACAAGTAAGCAGTCAGCAACAAGAAGAAAATAGGTAACCCTCTGGGTAGCTCTCATAGTCTAATCCCTATGGTTCAACCTCTAAGTACTAGAAACCCTCTGGGAGGCACACACAGTCTCACCCCTCTAGTTCAGCTATGTAATTAAGCAGACTCTCTGAGGAAGCACTCACCGTCAATTCCCCATATAGTCTCGTATCGTGCTAAAGGCTCTCTGGGGAAGCACTCAACGTCAATTCCCCCTATAGCCCGCGTCGTAATTAAAAGACACATTGGAGAATCCCTTAAGTCAATTCTCCCCTTGGTCGCAGATCATGATTAAAAGACACTCTGGAGAAGCCCTTCCGTCAATTCTCCCTTTGGTCTACTACTCTAGGTTCTCACAGTCCTGAGTATAACTAAACATGCTCAGTTCATGTATATCGTCCAAGTAAAACTCAAGAACTACTTGGCTATCAACTAAGGCTCAACAGCAATAATAAAACAATAGTTCCACTATCCTACGACTAGGCATGGCAACTGGAAAAATGACAAACAGGTAGAACAAGCATGGAAAATCAATATGAGCACAAACAAATTACTCTAATCACAAGAAATAACCTCTACTAAATCAATCAAGCAATGCAGGCAAGTAACAAGGGAAAAACAGGAAACACGCAATACCCTGTTCAAGTGTATTGGTGGAAATTGCAGGAAATATTCATCAACGTTCTACGGAAAGGCACAAACCACCTACCTCGATCCTAGGAGATCGATATACGTGAACCACGACAAAAAAATCCTCTTAGAACAACGTAGATCTGAGAAAACGCACAAAACGTTCATCCCATGATAACTTGGAAAAGAGGAGGAATCAAGAAACAAGGCTAAAGAAGAAGTAAGAACTCACCACTGCGATTCCAACGCAACTGACCATGCTCGAATCGGAGAACAGACGGCGAGGCAGGACTCCGTCTAAGATCCGGTCGCTCTCAGACAGTCGAAAACTGGAGAAGAAGATGGAAATAGGGGTTAGGCGCGACCCCAGTCCGTTTAATGAAAAAAAAGTACACATTGTGTACTTCTTGATTACACGGCGTGTACTTCAATTTTTCCGTACTCCGAATTAACCGGATGCCACCTCAGCCTTACACACTGTGTGTGTGGCCCGGACACGACCAGCGCACGGCTTCGAGCCGGAACAGAGTACACGACGTGTACTCAAAAAGTACACAGCGTGTAATTAGAAAATTTCCAAAAAATTTATTTTCCTTAAAAACTCCAGAAAAAGGGAAAACATACCTGAATGAAGATCCGGGTTCTTACAAACTTCCCCCTTAAAGAAATTCATCCCCGAATTTCCCTAACGAGGTGGAGAAGAAGAATCCCTGAACAGCTCTGGCCACTGCGATCGTACATCGGCCTCCCTCTCCCAGGTCTCGTCCTGTACTCACCCGTGCTGCCATAGCACTCATACCAGAGGAATAGACCGCCCGTGGAGAACCTTCGTACTACGATCGACAATCCGGATAGGATGCTCCTCGAATGACGCATCCGCTTCAATCTCAACTTCCTCAGGCTGAAAGACGTGAGATGGGTCTGAAAAGTAACGTCGGAGCTGAAAGACGTGGAAGATGTCGTGCATGGCCCGATACCTCTGAGGTAGCTGCAACCGATAGGCGACCGACCCCACTCTCTCCAAAACCTCAAACGGCCCGACGTACCGTGGCGAAAGCTTACCCTATCTCCAAATCCTTTTGTGTCCCAACCTAGGTGTGACACGTAGGAAAACCCGATCACCGACCTCGAACTCCAAAGGTCATCTCCGCTGATCAACATAAGACTTATGCCGAGACTGTGCTGTAGACATCCTCTTCCGAATCAGCTCTATCTGCTCTGAAGTCTCCTGTACAAGACGAGGTCCTAGCAAAGCTGCCTATCCTGCCTCCAGCCAGCATAAGGGTGATTGGCATGGCCTACCGTACAAAGCCTCTTATGGTGACATCTGAATGGTCGCCTGGAAACTGTTGTTGTAGGCAAACTCTACAAGAGGAATATGTTTCTCCCAAGAACCGCCAAATTCAAGGATGGAAGCTCGGAGCATATCCTCAAGCACCTGGATCGTGCGCTCGGACTGGCCATCAGTCTGGGGATGGTAAGCTGTACTCAAAAGTACCTTTGTACCCAAGGCCTTCTGAAGTCCCTGCCAGAACCGAGAGGTAAAGCGCGCATCTCTGTCTGAAACAATAGAGCACGGAACTCCATGCAGACGAACGATCTCTCTGGTGTAAAGTCATCCCAGATCATCGACGCTGAAGGTCTCCTTGATCGGAAAGAAGTGAGCAACCTTCGTAAGCCTTTCAACGACAACCCAAACAGTATCGTTCCCTCGAGGTGATCTCGGAAACCCGGTCACGAAGTCCATCGCAACATCATTCCACTTCCACCCTGGAATGGGTAACTGCTGTAAAAGGCCTGCTGGTCGCTGATGCTCTGCTTTCACCTGCTGACAAGTAGAACATCTCGTGACAAAACCAGCATCATCCTTCTTCATACCTGGCCACCAGTATTGGCGATGAAGATCCCGATACATCTTGGTGACGCCAGGATGAACTGCCCAAACCAAGGAATAGAAATCCCACATTAGCTCCCCGCGTATGTCTGCTGGCGCCCATACACGTCCTTGGAAACGTAAGATCTCATCCTCACCCACTGTCCATCCAGGAAGAGGGTCCCCTCCTGACACACTCTCCTGCGGGACTAAGCCTTCTGAGTCTGATAGCTGCCTCATCCGTACCCGATCAAGTGGCGTGGAGGTAATAGCTACTGAAGATAGAAAGGTTTGTCCCCGTCTGTTGTGTACCTCCAGATGCATCTCAGAGAACAGAGCCATCAACTGACACTCACTACTGGCCTCCTGAACTACCTGAATCGGAGTTCTCCTACTTAATGCATCTGCCACAGCGTTGCCCTTTCCCAGTGTATAGGTAAGCTCGAAGTCAAAAGATTGTAGATACTCAACCCACCTGCACTGCCTCAGATTCAGATCACGCTGAGTGAAGATATACTTGAGACTCTTGTGGTCAGTGAAGACCACAATGTGCTCTCCTAGAAGATAGTGTCTCCAATAGCGCAAGTCATGAACAATAGCTGCCAACTACAGATCGTGCGTAGGGTAGTTCCTCTCATGTGGCCTCAGCTGCCGAGACCCATACACAACGACTCCATCTCCCTGCAAAAGCACAGCTCCCAGCCCGATACCCGAAGCATCACAGTAAACAGTGTAGCTCTTGTCTGGCTCTGGAAAGACTAGTATCGGTGCTGACGTCAACCTCCCTTTCAGCTCCTGAAAGGCTGACTCACAAGAATCTAACCATAAGAACTTCACCCCATTCTTGGTCAGACCTGTCAAAGGTGCTGCTAGATGAGAAAAGTCCCGAATGAAGCGTCTGTAGTATCCAGCCAGCCCTAGGAAGCTCCGTACCTCAAAAACGTTCTTTGGATGCTCCTAGGAAACTACATCTCTCACTTTCTCTGGGTCCACAGATACTCCTGCCTCGAAGATGACGTGACCCAAGAAGTGAATCTGATCCATCGAGAAGTGGAACTTCGAGAGTTTAGCATAAATATGATTCTCTCTCAGTGTACTCAGAATGATCTCAAGATGTGTGTCATGGTCGTGTCTAGTGTGAGAGTACACCAAGATATCATCCACGAAGACCACGATGATGGAATAAAATTAAGGATGAAACACTCGGTTCATAAGTGCCATGAAAACTGCAGGGGTGTTTGTGAGACCGAACGACATGACTATATACTCGTAAAGACCGTACCTGCTCCTGAAGGCTGCCAGAGGTATATCTGATGGTCTAACGCGCAACTGATGATAACCGGACCTCAAGTCGATCTTTGAGAACACCCAGGCTCCTCAAAGCTGATCGAAAAGGTCATCAATCCTCTACAAAGGATATCGGTTCTTGACCGTCAACAGGTTCAGCTTCCGATAATCCACACAAAGCCGAAGGGTACCGTCTGCCTTCTTCGTAAACTGAACAGGCGAACCCCAAGGAGAAGTACTGGGTCGGATGAAACCTTTAGCCTGTAACTCCTCCAACTGCTTCTTGAGCTCCTACAACTCAGGTGTGGCCATCCTATATGGAGGAATGGACACCGGTGCTGCTCCTGGCATGAGATCAATAGAGAATTATACCTCACGCTTCGGAGGCAAACCCGAAAAGTCCTATGGAAAAACATCCCTGAAGCGATCCACCACTGGAGGAAAGTCCAACTGTGGAGTCCCCTGATCATCCAGATAAAGACTAGCAATATGGGCCGTCACTCCTCCTAGCCCAAGATGCTCGAGTCCTGCCCGACTCGCCTGAATGTCCCATTCGCCTCTATGAAGGAAAGATTCACCTTCCGGTGAAATGAAACTGACTCTGCGGCGATAGAAGTCGACAACTGACCGGAAAGGAATCAAGCAGCCCATGCCAAGGATGACATCATAGCCTGTCATCTCTAGGACATAGAGATCCCATAAGAAGCGATACCCTGCAATCTCGAGAGGGAACTCTCTACGCTGACGCACACTAGATGTCCTCATTCCTAAAGGTGTGTCTAGTGTCAAAGAGTCGGCAGAAGAAAAGACGTAGAGTCCAAGGCTCTTCACAACAACAACAAAGATAAATCTATGCCTAACACCAGTATTGAAAAGGGCTGAAGATAAAACTGAGGCTACTAAAATCGTACCTCGAACAGTAGAAGGGTCGGGATCCTTCTCATGATAAGTCTGCTCCACGGCGAAACACTGGCCTGCACCGCAGCCCTGCGCCCCTGACTGACCACTCAGAGCTGAACCTCCCTGCTGGTGCTGAGGAACTTGTGGCTGACTACCACGGCCTCGACCTCCACCTTGGCCCGAACGGCCGGGAGAACTCCAGTTCCCTGACTGGTGAGAGACTGGTGGGGCTGATCCTGAACGAGGAGTCATGGAAGAACCCCAGTCACCTACTACTAGTGATAAAACCTGGCATAAACGCTGAAGGTGACCCATCTTGCCGCATGATCGGCACTCCACAGGGTCTCTCTGACACTGCGGCCTCGTGTGCCCTGTCCGACCACACTGGAAGCATGTCACCTGGTTGCCTGATGATGCATCTCGCTTCCTCACATCACCGCGTATAGGCTCCCTACAACACTTCTTGCTGTCATCTGAAGGGAAGCTAGCTCTGGAAGTAGAACCACCCTGACTCGCAGCTCCAGAGTCTCTCAGATTGCGCTCCGCAATCAGTGCCTGGTTGACGATGGAAGTAATGGAAGTCAGCTGGAAGATGTTCACCTGCGAGAGGATCTCCCGCCTGATTCCATCCTCAAAATTCCTCACCAAGAACACCCCACTCCCATCCCGAAGGGGTGTAAAATGTTGTAGCTCAGTGAAATGAGAGGAATACTCCATGACAGATAGAGTACCCTGCTCTAAGATCATGAACTCCTGGGCTCGATCGGCCCTCAGGGTCTCCGGGTAGAAGTAGTCGTAGAACATGCGCTGGAACTCATCCCAAGCCAAAGCCTGCTGCAGACCCGCCTGTGAGATCACGTCCCACCACCTCTTGGCGGAGTCTCGGAGCATGTAGGTGGTGAGCTTGACCTGCCTCTCTGGAGGCGTCTCCAGATGCTCGAAGAAAGTCAGCATGGCTTCCAGCAATGACTCTGCAGCCTAAGGTCCTCCCTCCCCCGAGAACGTGGGAGGATGTTTCTACTGAAAGACCCGCGTCAAGTCTGCCATAGACGAGGTAGGAGGCGGTGCTCCCTGGAAGGCCTGCATCATCCTCATGAAACCTTCCCTGAACTGTGCATCAGCGCCCGTGACTGGTACAACAACCGGTGCCAAGGCTGGCTCAGCTGGGGGATCGACAGGAAGTCCCTGATCAGCCCTGTCTGGCGTCTAATCACTGCCTGACGACAAACGTACGACCGGAGGACATCTCGGAGGCATAGCTATGAAAGATCAAAAGCACACCATAGATCAGGAAAACAAGGACAAGGAACACAAGAGTACAAAATGAGAATAGGGGAAGAAAAACACACAAGATTGCAAAACACGACTACACTGCGTGTATAAAACTACACGGCGTGTCTTCTTAAACCACTGACATGGGCATGTACTCTCGCCCTAAAAGTCGTGTACACTTCAAACTACACGACGCGTTGACCCCCACACACGGTGTGTACTTGAAAACTATTCCCCTGCCTGAGTCTCCTTACATGGCTAACCCACACGGTCTGACTCAACCTGATACTACACGACGTCTTCGAAACAAACACGACATGCACTAGACAAGGCTTCGACGGTCCATGTTGTTGAGTACACGGCCGTCTACACGACTGGACTTTACACAGTGTGCTCCGAACAAGCACGGTGTGCATAGGCGAAGGTGACACTGTCCCGTGTTGTTTGTGACATGGTCGGGTACCTGGGCAAGACTACACGGCGTGTTCCCTATGGACACTGCGGGTTCTACCCGAGCTTCCAAGACCCTTGTTGTTAGTGAAACGACTGGGTACACGGATCCAAACTCACACGGCGTGTATCAATGGTACACGGCGTGTTCCCGAAGTTACTCCTACGACACCGTGTTCTACTCACACGGTCAGTGACACGGCCAGAGAACTACACGACATGTATCTAAAAAGTACACGCTGTGTATTCTGGGTTTTTCTGGGCAGTAGCTCAAAAAACTGCACAGAATTCCAGAACACAAAAACAAGGCGAAAAGTTCCAAATTTTGATCTGTGAGGTCCCATAACACCTCAAGAACCAAAATTTGGTGTTCACTTTAAGCAAAGAACAAAAAAATGGTTTTATAACATAGCAACAGAGAATCTATCAAACAACTATCACAACAGCATGGATAATCTACACATAGTCTATCACAACAGCATGCAATCGCTAATGCACCCTAGATAGCATGGCAAGAATGCATGGCATGTGATTCCTACAAGTGTCTATATGATGCATGAGATGACATACCCTCATCTAATCGGGTTGCGACAGAAATAGAACCGAAATATCAAAACAATAACCGCACAAGTCATACGAATCACTATAGGTGAAAACATACCAACCATAAAATCTCAAAACCAAAAAACTGTAATTAACGAGGTAGTATGGATTTTCCTTGTACACGGGTTAGCTACTACCGAGCATAGCTTAATGACAAGTACCGAATTCTTCATATCCCTAGCTAAGGTCTCTAAACAGTAAGACAAGAGAAAAGAACTCCTCTGATACCACTTTGTAACGTCCCGAGTCCGGAGCCCCTCCACTAGTACCCTGTACCCGGTTCGCCACATGACATCAAGTACATTTCCCCGAATGCCAGAGGCTGCCGACTAGCAGCGAGGTCCTTGGGGAGTCGGTGGGGAAACTATGCCCTCATTCGGTAAGGTATACTAGGTAAGAAAATAATAATAAACAGCGAAAGCAGTAAACGACATGCATAACAACAAAAACCGAACAACGAAAGTAATGTAGATATATAACTATGATGAAAATGATGCAGCAGGTACAAGTATCGAAGGAAAACAGCAAACACAACAACGTGATGAGATACAACTGAAACCAAGTGCAAAAGAAAAAAAAAATAATCTCCTCAGCATCGCGAGCCACAACTCGGTCCCATGCTCCCCATCTCTTGTGCAGTCAAGATCCTGAAGTAGAAGGGCGCTTGCCCTTATCTATACCTGCAGCAACATAGTCTGCTTGGGCCCAAAAGCATGGCCCAAACAGGGTGTGAGATACAATCCCATTAGGCAATCACCCAAAGATTTGTGCCTAACAGTCAATGAATACATGGCAGTAATAAAAAAAGAAGTAGTAAACATAAAAGCACAAGCAGCTAAAATCCATAGTTCTAACAAGTAAAGCACAGAAGTAAGCAGTCAGTAACAAGAAGAAAACAGGTAACCCTCTAGATAGCTCTCACAGTCTAACCCCTATGGTTCAACCTCTAAGTACTAACAACCCTCTGGGAGGCACACGCAGTCTCACCCCTTTGTTTCAACTACGTAATTAAGCCGACTCTCTGGGGAAGCACTCACTGTCAATTCCCCCTATAGTCTCGTATCGTGGTAAAGGCTCTCTGGGGAAGCACTCAATGTCAATTCCCCCTATAGCCAGCGTCGTAATTAAAAGACACTCTGGAGAAGCCCTTCCATCAATTCTCCCCTTGGTCTCACATCGTGATTAAAAGACACTCTGGAGAAGCCCTTTCGTCAATTATCCCTTTGGTCTACTATTCTAGATTCTCACAGTACTGAGTATAACTAAACATGCTCAGCACATGTATATCATCCAAGTAAACCTCAAGAACTACTTGGCTATCAACTAAGGCTCAACAACAATAATAAAACAACAGTTCCACTATCCTACGTCTAGGCATGGAAACTGGAAAAACGCCAAACAGGAAGAACAAGCATGGAAAAGAAAACTGAGCACAAACAAATTACTATAATCACAAGAAATAACCTCTACTAAAGAAATCAAGAAAAGAAGGCAAGTAACAAGGGAAAAACAGGAAACACGCAATAATCCGTTCAAGGGTATTGGTAGAAATTTCATGAAATATTCATCAACTTTCTACGGAAAGGCACAAACCACCTACCTCGATCCTAGGAGATCGATATACGTGAACCAAGATGACAAAATTATCTTAGAACAATGTAGATCTGAGAAAATGCACAAAACGTTCATCCCACGATAACTTGGAAACGAGGAGGAATCAAGAAACAAGGCTAAAGTAGAAGGAATAACTCACCGCTGCGATTCCAACGCAACTGACCGTGCTCGAATCGGAGAACGGACGGCGAGGCAGGACTCCATCGAAGATCCGGCCGTACGGTCGCTCTTGGACGGTCGAAAACTGGAGAAGAAGATGGAAATAGAGGTTAGGCGCGACCCTGGTCCGTTTAATGAAAAAAAAGTACACAACGTGTACTTCTTGAGTACACGACGTGTACTTCAATTTTTCCATACTCCGAATTAACCGGCCTCCACCTCAGCCTTACACACCATGTGTGTGGCCCGGACACGGCCAGCACACGACTTCGAGCCGGAACAGAGTACACGGCGTGTACTCAAAAAGTACACGGCGTGTACTTCTGAAATTTCTAGAAAATTTATTTTCCTTAAAAACTCCATAAAAAGGGAAAACATACCTGAATGAATATCCGGGTTCTTACACTCCCAGGAGGCCTTTTGTGAAGATATCAGCCAGCTGATCCGTTGTCGGAATGTGGCAGAAACTGATATGGTTCTACTCAAGATGATGGTGAAAAAAGCAACAGTCCACCTTGTTATGCTTCATCTGTTCATGGAAGACGGGATTCGAAACAATCTTCATGGCCACCTGATTGTCACACCAGATTTGAGCAGAGGTCTGCGGTGGGAAGACAAACTCATGGAGGAGATGACGAAACCAGAAGATCCCAGTAGTGACCATGACCATGACAGAGTATTCAACTTCTGCACTAGATCTGGAGATGACAATTTGCTTCTTGTTGTGCCAAGAGATGAGGTCACCTTCCAAGAAAACGTAATATCGAGAAGTAGACTTTGTGGTAGCAAGGAAACCATCATAGTTAGCATCACAAAAGCTCTTAATATTGAGATGATCATGATAGGAGTACCGAAGACCATGATTAGGGTCTTTCTTGATGTGTTTGACAATGCGGAGGACAACATCCCACTGAGATTTTCTTAGACGCTCCATGAACTGGCTCACTTTTCCAATAGCGCAGGCAATCCCGGGTCGTGTCAGGTGAGATAATTGAGTTTGCCCACCAGACTACGATAACTCTCTCGGTGAGAAAAGGCTATCGTGTCATCATAGAGTGAATGTTTTCCAGGCTCAAGAAGAATGTTCATGACTGTTTCCTGACTCAACCTTGCATCCTGCAAGACATCCATGGCATATTTCGTTTGTCAGAGAAAGATGGTATCTGTACGAGAGACCTCGATGCCAAGGAAGTATGTGAGAGGACCAAGATCTTTGCTGTGGAAGTGGCAGTGAAGATTCCTTTTGAGTTGGCAATTCTATTGAAGTCACTCCCTGTGATAATGATATCATCAACATATACCCCCAGCAAGATGCAGCCATTGGACGTCCTACGGTAGAAGACAGTGTGGTCCTTCATACTGCGAGAGAGTTCAAAAGTGGTGATGACGGTGCTGAAGCGGCCAAACCAAGCACGAGGAGACTGCTTGAGACCATACAAAGATCAAAAAAGTCGGAAAACATGAGAGTCGGTGCGAGGGGCATGAAATCCGGGGGATACTGTAGATAGAACTCTTCTTCATGACACCCATGGAGAAAGACATTCTTAACATCTAGTTGATGAAGCAGCCAATGATGATGAGCAGCCAGAGAGATGAATTAGCGGATTGAGGCCATCATAGTAACCAGAGAGAATGTCTCTAAAGAGTCGATACCATATGTCTGAGAAAATACCTTTTCCACAAGTCAGGCTTTGAGGCGATGAAGAGTGCCATTGACATTGATATAGACTTCATAAATCCATTTACAGTGGACCGCCTATTTTCCTTCTGAAAGGGGGACTAAATCCCAAGTATGGTTGTAATCCAGAGCATGCAGTTCATCCCACATCGCCTGTAGCCACCCCGGGTGAGATTTGGCATCGCCAACCGTGCGGGAAATAAATATCATCTCTAGATCTGACAAACTTCTGTATGAAGATGTATATAGGAGTATGCTGGCAAGAACGAGTATCTTTCTGGAGTGAAATAGGGAAATCGTCTGGTGTCGGTGCAGGGGCATTGGACGAAGCTGGGATGATGGTTTTCCTTGGCCTGGATGGGGAGCACAGTTGAGGGGTGATGAGAGTAGACTGTAATAAAATGGTGATCAACAGAGGGAGACACCAGAGGAGGATGAATGATGAGAGAAATAAAATAATCAATATCCATGTTTGGATGGGAAGAGAGAAGTGAGAATGGAGAGTTTTCAACAAACGCGACATCAACATAGATGATATACCACCGTAGGTCTGGAGAGAAGGATCAGTATCCGCCCTGAGTGCATGAATAGCCGAGGAATATACAACGGAGGGATTTGGGAGAGAGCTTGGTGAGACCTAGATGAGTGTCACAGATATAACAGAGACATCCAAACACACTGAGTGGAAGTGAGTGAGCATGGAGAGAGGAGCACATAGTCCGAAAAGGAGTCCCCTTGAATGATATAAGAAGGAACACGATTGATGAGGTATGTAGTATTAAAGATGACATATCTCCAAAAGAGAAGGGGCACCTGTCGGTGGAAGAGAAGGGAACGAGCAGTGTCCAGAATATGTCGGTGTTTCCGCTCGACCACTCTATTCTGTTGGGGTGTATTAGGACAAGAGGTATGATTAATTATGTCATGCGCCTGGAGAAACTGCTGAAAGGTAGTGGACAAATAATCATTCCCATTGTCCGAGGGGAGACATTTAACTAAGGTGGAAAACTGGATATGAATCTCATGGTAAAAATTCTGAAAAGTAGAAAACACTTCCGACCGATCTCAAAGTAGGTATAGCCAAGTCATATGCGAAAAACCATCAATGAAGGATATATAATATTTATACCCTAATTTACTCTAGACAACACAGAGACCCCATACATCTGAATGAACCAAGTCAAAGGGTTTGGAAGCCTGTGTATCTATTTGAGGAAAATATGAAGTGAGGTGATGTTTCACAAATTTAAAAAATTCATAATGAAAGGAGACATGCTGACTGATATCAGGAAACATTTGATGAATGGTGAAGGTGGGTGGATGACCCAATCGGGAATAAAGGTCCAATGCACGAACAATGACAGATGTGCAGGCGACGGATGACGGTCCCTCGAACATGTATTCCCCGTCCCAATGTTGGCTTCTACCAAGTTCCCGGTTCGTCATCCACTCCTGAAACACAACAATAGACGATGTAAATATGGCACTGCAGTTGAAATCCTTTACAAGCTTACTGATGGATAGAAGGTTAAAAGGGCTGCGAGGCACATGTGCCATAGAGGGTAGATGAAGAGATGATTTGAGGGAGCAAGCATCGAAGCTGGCAATGTGGAGAGTTGATCCATCAATGATGGTGATGGTTGAGGAACTACCATATGGATGGTAGTTGGATAACATACCTGCATCACTGGTGAGATGATCTGATGCACCCGAGTCCAACATCCAAGTAGGGGAGTGATGATCGAAAAAGGTAGTGAAACCACTAGAGTGGGCAAGAGAAACTGACGAAGGACCAGGCAGAGAGGTGTTCCGATGATCGTGAATCATATGAAGCTCAATCATGGATAGGTCTAGAGATGACAGAAGAGCTACAGGTGATGGTGAAGCATCGTGGACTGCAATATGGCCTTGCTGGGGTTGGGATGGGCGGCCATGAAGAATCCAACAATAATCGATCAGGTGACCAAGCTTGACACAATGCTGGAAGAGGGGACGAAGATGCCCCTCCCCACATCCATGTCCACGAGTGCCTGAGGAGCATTCACTGCCACGGTCTAAGAGGGTGGTGTGATCGATGGTGGGAGTGGGGGAAGTGATCGCTATGCCCTTACTAAGCGATGATACACTTGTGGAATATCTAGGGAAGAGGAGCTGTTGAGAATCTCTGTGGTCGTCATCATATACTCTGGAGTGAGGCCATAGAGCAGGTTAATGAGGCACAATTGGTCCCTTTGGTCCAAGGCTGTCGCTGGTGTCTGAGGAATGGGCCATAGCTCAAGGAATTAATCCCAGAGAGCTTTCCATTCCATGAAGTATGCCATGAATGAACGGTCCTGCTGGCGGATGAGCGACAGACATTGAATAACATCGGAGACCCTAGCCAAATTATTGGTCTCGGAATACATGAGGGTTAAGGAATCCCAGAGTTCTTTAATCGTATTGGTGGTCCGAGTGACATCCTGGACGGAGCAGTCTGTGGAATTGACCAGTAAGGAAAAAAGATCTTGCTATCAACAAGCTCACATGGATGATATTTGGGATTAGAAGATGGGGGTGGAGGATCCTCAAGGTGGGTGTGGAGATCCATTCTCGTGAGTTACATCAACACCATCTTCCACCATACTGAGAAATTGGTTAAGTCGAGCCGCTCATTAACCATGCAGGTGGAGGCGGTGATCAGCGGATGCAGAATCGAAGGTGTGGCCGAAGGGTGGCCATTAGAAGGGCGGGGCCGGGACGTGCTGAGGGGAGCGGGACTAGGGCCAGGATGTGAACCCGGAGAGTCACGGGTGGGAGGAACTGGAAAAATACGGAGAGCGGCGAGGCTGGTCGTGAAGCTAGGAGTTCGCGAGCAGGCGGGTCCTGGAGAGCGCCGTAGGATAAGGGGCCGGGAACCGTGATGATAGGCGGGGTCGGAACTCTGTCGGGAAGCCTGCTGGCGGGCGGGAGCCAATCACGAGGCTATGAGGGTCTGTTGTTTGGTGGGGGCCGATCGCGAAGTAGGAAGGGGCTACGGAGGCGGGCGACGTTGTAGGAGGGTGCATGCTGGTGAGGACCGGGAAATCACGGTGGGTTCGAGGCTGGAAGAGAGCCGCAGGAGGGGACGTGCCGCATGGAGTTCCTGATGCGGGATGAGCCGCGGGGTTCGGACGCAGGCGAGGAGGTTCCGTCGTGCGCCGCTTGCAGGGAGGAAGTCATCAGCAGGAGGTGGGTCGGGATCATTGAAGGAGCTGAGCTGGGTAGTGCTGTAGGGAGGCTGGGGGCTGGAGGCCGCGACAAGTCCATCGGGACGCCGCAAGGAGGGTGGTCAGAGGAGGGATGAGGCGGGATGGGATATACTTTGCTGGGAGGGCGGGGCCGGACAGAACCTGGAGTCCGTAGGGAGGGCTGGGCTGGGTGGAACCAGGAGGTTGCACGGGGAATTGCTGGAAACCCTAGACGGGAGGGAGAAAAAAAATACTTGATAGAGGACTCGGGTTAGAGAGAGCCCTTTGATACCATGTTGGTTGCGAATTCCCTTTACCTCAATGTGAGGTGGGGACATTCTTTTATAGATGAGTACAATGGAATACATGGTGGAGTATTCTGATGTGGGACTTAGAAATATCCAATATAATAAAACTGCATTTAACATGATGCATGAGTACTAATAAGACAACTCTTTATAAAAACAACAGTACAACACAATCAGAGTGATAACGGAAACAATAAATAACAGCACAAAAGACTACAAAACTAAAAGACACCAAGAGACATGATCCCAAGTACTTTCCTGCTAGATCCGAGCTCAAACTCCACCTACCATGCCCACGGTATCAGGATGCATCGCTAGAGAAATACGATACCTTTCCCTTACCTGTATCTCAGGGTATGGCATTAGCAAACGCATCAACGTGTCCAAGCAGATGGTAAGAATAAACTCAGTAGGCATTCCCAGAGACTTCACAACACACACCCAAAACAACTTAGCACATTTCATATAAAACAATTGGAAAACTTTTAAACAATTTATAGAAAGGCATAATTGAAAACCATAAAAAAAATCATTATAATACATTCATACTTGGCACAATCAATCTCATGTTCACACACCCACACATCCATCCATACGCACACACAATACACTCGAGCTTGGTGTTACCATCGACGACGGTACTCCATGGCCATAACCCGTCCAACCTTGACGGTTACACTTCCGACCAAACCCATCCCCTTTGTACACACACCAACCCTATTTTTTCAATTTCCATGCCCAAACATTTTCACAAAACCAATCTTCTTTGAAATAATTTCATCAAAAAATTTGTATGTGTCCAAACAGTTTCATAATTTTAAAATCAACATTTTAAAACCATTGTCAAAGAGGGTTTTCCAAAACATCTAATCTTCTAAAATTCTCAAACGAGAATCCAAAACGGCTTCCTTCACGAAATCACACAATTATACCAATGACAATCCAAGTAAAACCTTTTTATCAAAACTAAGTCTTCTAGTTCTAGAATACCTCAAATTCGTTTGATTGACACAAAGTATTTAAGATGAAACCATTGATTTCCCGTATTCCTTCCCTTCCTCTAGTAAAACCGAAGATCTCATAAGAATGCATCCAAATCCCATAGATCCGGTATCAACATTGATCAATGGTTCTTTTCAAGACAAATCAAAGAGATCAGAGTCGAGAAGAACAAGACTCAAACCTTGATTTCCACAATCACACAGTCAAAGATCTGTTGGAATTGGAGTCCGGACATCAAAGATTGCTGAAAATCGCCTAAGGGTTCCCTGGAATTCGAGCATATGGAAGAGAAACCGTGTGTGTGTGTTTCCTAGGTGCAGGAGGGGATAAAACTTTCTGGACTCGATGGCTTCATGACGTGCATTAGTAATTTGCGTTCTGAATTCCCAAGGGGCCGCGTACGCCGAAAAACCCAACACCTCGATTTATTTTTTTGGAAAACTGATTTCACGATGTGAATGGTTTTCACATCGTTAATGGACCTGGTGAAAACCATTCGGGCTATGAAATATCTCATGGCATCTACCCCGAACAATTCACATCGCGAAACCACAATTCACGACGTGAATGTTTCTTGCAGAATTTTTCAGTGACTAGCGCCCAGGTTCTCCTCTTACACCACCGAACACTTCCAGCTAGTTAACCCATGATTCCGAGCATAAAAGGAAAAAAGAATTAAACAACGAAGTACCTCAAACTGGGGGTGCTATAGATGCGAGAATAACATGGGTACTTCTAAGTTACTGGTCCACTCCATCCATTAGCATTGCCATCGTCTCCAGCAGTGCTCTTCCCCACTCAACAAGATGAAATCCGTAAGGCCGGACCAAATGGTAAGACCTGCTTGAGCAAACTTCTTTGTATAGAAATATAGAGAAGTAGTAGCAGTAGAATTAGAAAGTATTACAGGGGAGAGATGGAATGTGAGACTTGTTAGGAATAGGGGCTGGCAGGGGGTTGTTGAGGACTCATTGGAGGGTGTTCATAGTTGGGCTGTTAGAGGAGAGAAGGGAATATTCTTGGTTGGAGGTTGTTGGGTTGTTACAGGAGAGAGGGGAATATTCCTGGCTGGAGGATGTTGGGCTATTAGAGGAGAGAGGGGAATATTCTTGGCTGGAGGCTGTTGGGCTGTTAGAGGAGAGGAGAATATTCTTGGCTGGAGGGGGACCACCTGGAACAGTTGGTTGGTTGGAGGGGGTTGGGTGGGCCTTTAAATATAGGGGGCCAGTGTTAGGAAGAGGCACTGATTTTTATGGAATATTTTCACAGCAGGCTGCTGTTGAGGGCTGGTTCATTGGGACGACCAGCATGTGGCTCGAGAGTGGTCTTCCACTGGTTTCCTCTCTTTCTCTCACTCTCTTTTCTTTTCGCTCTCTCTCCTTCCATTGTTGTATTTCTTCTAGTTTTCTGTTGTAATTCTACTACTATGATCTACTGCTACTTCAATAGACACAGTTCACTTCTATTTACACCCTCTCTCTCATTTTTACATAACAAGACTAAACTGAGAAAGAGAGAGAAATACTCGAGTGCTTCCTCAGCGCTCTTGCCCAAGCCACACCGGCCAAACTGCTCTAAACAGAATAAATATAATCCCTCACTCTAGCCCCCAGCCTCCCTTTATAACAGCTCTAGCCCTCCTTTAGTAGGCCCCCTTTTCCAGAATATTCCTTCCAGCTGTGGCTTGCCTGGATCCCTTGTTGTATCCCCCTTCTAGAATACTCTTCTAGGCTGTGACCGGCTGACCCAGTCCCTATCAGATACTAATTCTATCAGTCTCATTTTTGACTCATAGGAAAACATGCTGGATTGGTCTGTTTTATCTGTATATGTGTTGTGTTCTTGGATGCCTAAGGATCTTCCCTTGAACATTATGTATGATAGGTTTGGCATATTGGTCTTTGTACTGGAATAATTTCACTCTATCCAGAACTGTCTTTGGGGAAACAGTTCTCAATTTCTTGATATTCAATTTTTTTTCTTATTTCATGAATTTGGACATACTGGATTATGGCAAGATTGGTCTCGTTGGATATGGTTTTCTGGAATGCTGGCTCGGTGTGTTTCAGTGCTTTTGGAATTTTGGCTTATTTCAATGTTATTGGCAATTGGATCTTGACATTTCAGGGTTTTTGGATTTTTGGCTTGTTTCAAAATGTTTGACATTCATTGCTTATAACATCCCAGTTCTAGAAAATCTCTTCATAATGCTTTACATTCAGTGCTTTGGATTGTTTCAGCTGCAGGTTGCAATCACAACTAGTGTTGGCATACTGGCTCGGTGTTTTTCAAGGCTTTTTTCTATTTTAGTGCTCTTGGCTACCAGATCTTTGACATTTCAGTTCTTTTGCTTGTCCTGTAAGCTGCCACGGAAACTACTTTTAGATTTGTTTTGGACTTCCACTGTATGTTTAATGCTGGCAGGTGCTTTGGTTTGGCTGCTACGACAGAAGCTTCCTGCGGTTTGATGATATTGCCTATTCATGGTACCAAATTGATCCTGCAGTGGGTCTACTCTCGGTAGATTTAAAGGTATGTCGATCCAAAATTGTACCGAGGATGGTATTTTTATTGAATAATATTTGATGCTAGATACTATTTAACAATTTCAAGCCAACTTTTTTTTGTTTTTTGTTTTGTTCTGCGTTTTAGATCATTATAGAGGCTTGAAAAGCAATCTGATATAAAATCTTCTTCAGAATAGGTTTACGGTTTTTTGTCAATTATTCACTCCATTGATGGATTCCCAAGTTCTCTTTCCCTCCAAAATGAGTAGAGGAACAATTTTAAGGAACAGTTTATCAAAATATTCAATATTTGATTTAATGTTTAGTGTTGTGGTATTCCTTTATATGATTTAAAGTGTTAGAAATTGGAGTTTTTTTTTTGGGAAATTCAGACCATTTAGGTAAAAGGGTTTAAAGGAAAAAATATGATTTTAAATATAACATTTGTTTTCCGTGAATTGGAATGATAATTAGGTACTGTGAAATAGGTTAAGAAAAAACAAGTCACACCGGCTTATTGGTTGATCCAGCATTAGAGAGTTGACACAGCGTTGATGTTTTTTTCGACCGTGATAAATAAAAATGTTTCACTTCTGAGGCCTTGTTTGGTATAATGAATTTTTTTTAATGAGAATGTAAAAGGAATTCGAATAGGAAATTGAAACATTATCTGATTTCCAAATTGTGTTTGGTATAGTTTTAAAATCTGAGAGTTGCTATGATTAATATAATGAATAAAAATAAAAAACAAGGAAATGCCTAGATTGGCTTATTTCTATTTTGAATTGTGTTGTCATGATCTTGCAAATTAGTATGGGGGGCGGTAGGAAACTGTTTCTCGCAGGGCATCAGCAGTGTGGTGCATAAAAATGGTAACTTGGTGGTTGTAAGACATCAAATGGTAGCTTGGTGCATGTTGTTGTTTTGTGGAATTCTAACATATCGGATCCTTAAAATACTTGTTTTTATTCTTTCTTAATGATGTTAGTAGATGATGTTTTTTTCATATAAGACGCAATACTAATAAACATCATAATATCTTAATATGATGATGATTATTAACTTTAAAGATTTCTTATGTAAAAAATTCATGTGAAAAACATTCATGGAATGGTATTGACCAATTTTGTTGTAGGTTACCCTTATTACATGGGAGGATTCTCCAATTCCTTAGGATTAGGATTGTGGTGACCATGGATTATATTGGGTGAGCTGCATGGAAGGCCTTTTAATGGTGATTTGGGTGGCACATTCACGATTATTATTGATGATGAATTTATGATGTCCAACAATTTGTGGTGTTTGACAGAGTTTAATGATCCTCATAGTATATAAGATTATGTGAGTTAAATGTGATTGTTTTTCATATTATTTTTGATAGTGGATCCAATAATGTGTGTTAAGAGTAACACTATTGTATGGTTTCTTGAGTGATTCTGGAATGAGCTCTATGTTGCAAGTTAGGGGATTTTATACCCCAATATTGTTTTTCTTTATTATTTTGTTTATTTATTATTGGCAGATCTTTCCCTTTAATTGTGGGTCTAATCGGATCTAAATTTTGAGATTTTGGAATTTTAACACAGGTGAACAATAGACGCATGATTATGTGTAACTGTGCGGAGACCACTAATTTTTAGCAGTCATTTTACAAGGTTGACACATGATTTCCCAAAGTGTACGGTCAAACTGTTCATGTGCTGAGAGGTGTTCAGTGAGGGGTACACAGTCTGACAAACTGTGCACAATGTTCGGTTTCATTAAAAATGGAAGATTATCTTTATGCCTCGCTTTGGGTTTTACCCCAAATCACATCTCTCCTCTCATTTGGCTCGTGCGCCTCCACTAGACCCTCTCATTTGGTTCCCCACATCCATGAATCTTCTCCGATGGATTTCTTCGCATTTTAAGGTTGTTTGACATAAGGTTTCACATGGTTCAGTTTTAATGGGGGGTTTTTAGTGGTTTCAGGGTTTCTCTTGCTTATCTTCGCCCCTTTAGACTCTATTGTGGCGTACTATCACTTTGTTTTGTAAAGTGGATACATTTCTGGTAGGTTTTCTCCATTGCATAGTTCTCTAAATTGTTAAAATGCTTGTCCTTTAAATCCCTATTTTAAATGTATAATGATTGTCTTATATATGTATATGGACTTTCTAAGAAGGAATCCTAGTTTTAACTTACTTTCCATTTAATGAAAAATATTCTTCTAAAACATATAGTTTGAATTGGTTTTTCTGCACACACCAACTTTTTGATGTGGCCCTTATAAATAAATTTTAAGTTTTCAAATGATTATTTGGATTTTGATTTGTCCACACGCGTCGTTGAATTCACGTAGGTGTTGATAAGATTAGAAATTTATATTCCCAAACTACACTTATTATTAGGGCGTAGTAAAGTAGAATCATGAGGTTGAACCCACAAAGACCACAAGTAACCATTCAAAAAAAAATCCTTGGAAAGGATTCTCCATGTTCATTCTTCATGTTTGGTTTTTACTAAAGTCGGGTAGTTTGAAATTTAACATAGATTAAAGGAAGGGTTTAGGGTCAATTTTAGGGTTCTTGAAATAAGATAATATACTAGGATTAGTTTGGGATAGTCCTAGGACTTAAGCTGTAAAGTAGTGCAAATGTCACCAATTGGCTTTAATTAAACAAATTGGATCTACCTATGCTGCAATTATCCCATGGTCATTTATAACTGATAACCTAGGTGCATTATGTTTATCTTCTAAGAAGAAAGTGTCATAGACTAATGGTCATAGTCTTGCTCAACTCCAATTAGGTTAGGTTCGTTCAATTACACTCCCCATGCTCAAAGTTGCGAAAAATAATGTGGTGAACAATTATTATTAACATTATCACTATACATATGGTTTCCAAGGATCAATATATAGATTCATTAGGCTCTGAAACACCCTTACTCTTGACCCCTAACATTAAGTGGATTAGTCGTGCATGACGGTGTTGATAAAAAACAGAGAAATACTAAACATGCTACGCACAATCATGAAACAATTGAGAAATAAGCAATCCGAGATTAAAACAATTAAGAAACAAGATCAAACAATTAAAAGCAATGTAAATCCCATAAAAAACTAAGTTGGATCTCTAACTTTGCATGTCATGTAAACTTTTTATATTGTGTATTGGATTCACTTTTAGTGGGATTTTGATTTTAAAATTCACACATCGTGTAATGAATGTACTCATCGTGTATTGTCTCACATCATGTAAAATATTCACGGGTTGGTGTGGCTCTATAGGCATGTTGTGAATGAGGAATACACGTTGTGTATGATGTACACGATGTGTAAAGCCTATTTTTTCCACTTTTCAACATTTCTTCCTTAATGTCCAGAATTCCTAATTCTTTTGAAAACAATCCAAAAAGTAGTGCATTATCGAATAAAACATGAATAATCCTTAATTAAATGTATCCACTATGTATATATAAATTCAGCTTATCAAATTCCCTTACACTTGAACAATTGCTTGTCCTCAAGCAAAAAACATCTCAACAAGGATTCAAAAAGAAATAATTATTAAAACAAGAAACATGCATTACAACCAGGAAAATATAACTATATCTAAGCATAAAAATTCAGTTCTCTTGAATTAATCCTGTAAATAAAATCATTCATGCCTCATAGTTTAGTTCTTTATCCAGATTTTTTCTTCCTTTAATTACAATTTCAGAACTATTCCTTAAATACTACACCCATTTTTGCAATTTACTTCATAATAAATTTTCTCTCATCACTCAAGGTAAAATGTAACTGGAGTATTCTCATATCTCAATACATGTTCCTAACAATAGGTTTGCATTGGTTATAACATCTCCACTTCGTAAAGGCAAATACAAAATCAATCACGAGGGCTTCATCAATAGGGCTCAAATGACTTTGAGGCTGAGGGCAAGTGAAAAAGTGATAAAAATCAAGCTCGAAAGGAGGATAAGCTCTAAAGTGAAATGAATGAAAGCCATGAATAGTGTAATTAAGTGACTTCTCCTGGACAAAGTGTGTCCATGCTCCAAAATCTCAAGGTTGTTCCATGAGTATATCAAGTAAGTATAAAAAATGCACCACGTTCCTTTCTTTTTTTTTCTTTTTTTTTTGAAAATCATGTTTTGGTAAGATCTCACATCTATACTCTAACCACATATGATACATCATAGGATTTATCAGTCTGATAATAGTGATTTTTGACCTTCCTAATACATAACCAAAAATACTTTTCTTTTTCTTCATACATTTTTTTATATTTATTTTTAAAGGGAATAGGGTAGGCATAGAAAATGCTAAATGTAATCATGGACCACATTATGGGAAACTAGTGAGAAAGTGTCACAGTACATCTCCTCAATAACAACATCTTATGTCCTTCAGTAGTTAAAATTCCCCCACATTTATTCAAAGTTTGGTCATACATAATAACAAGAGCAGGGTAGGAAGAGATAATCAGCTTGAAATAGATCCATCCTAATAAGGTTATTCATGTCTACTATGGGCTAAATAAGTAAATATGTACAAGTGAGTCTTAGAAAAAAGTGACTCATAAAAATTTCCTCAATCATTCTAAAAGTGTATTTGTTCGATCATAGGCTCAATAAGATCTCAATGTAAGTTCTAATAGGTTTATTTATCCCAAGTATCTCTCAAGAAATACGCTGAGAAAGAATATGATAGCATAAGTCTAGAATCCTATTAGGAATGAGAGTATATAAAAATAAATGGCAATCACTCAGGGTATAAAATCCAGTAATAAGATAATCAAAAAGTAATTGCAATAATCTTGAAATTGAATTAAATCACTCAACTCAACAATCATGCTAAAAATTCTAAATAGGAATAAAACATGGATTTTAACAATTTTCAACCTAGCTTTGTCTTTTATTTAAATGGATGCGGTGATATTTATAGTTTAAAGCAGGCATTCAATGAAAAATTTCTCTTATATAAGTGAAAACATGCAATAATTCAAGTGTATCAAAAGTAAAGCTCAAGAAGGACTCTCCCACACATAAAACAAGACAGTGTTCGCACTCTTCTGGAAGTCATCGTGAGAGATATAGAACATAAAGCATAAAAAAGATGAAATGGCAATTTGATTTAAAATTAGGGAAGTGGGTGCTCCCTATAGTGAATGTCATGCCTTGAGGAAACTTGGTGGATAATGAGTGGAGTTTGTGTGACCTACAAAATTTGTTAGAAAGAAAAAACATTCACGAGATAAAACATTAGAATAGGGAGTTAAAACAAGTTGGAAGTAAAAAAATGGAAGGTAAAAACAATCAAATCTAGGAAAATCAACTCAGATAAACGCATAAATGTGATCACAGTGAAGTTCAGGGATGACCTACGAACACGAATGCTAGAAAAAAGAAAAAAAGATCTTAAGCACCCGATTACAAAGAAAGAAAACCAAAATATGAGTTTCCTCCCATAAAGATCTAATAATATCCTTTTCATCCAAACGAATAGATAATGGGATCTGTCAATGTCGTCCATTTTCTCAGCAGTCTGTTGCCTCCTACAGAAATTGGTGGTTATTTCATCGAGCTCCAGGGGATGTTTGGCGGGATTAACCACCTCGGGAGCGTACCAAGCATGAATCTAGTACGAGAGATCTTATAAAGGGTTGAAGATGGTGGTGAGAAAAGCATTTCAATGACCATAAAGGAGGAAGGAGATCTAGACATGGCTAAAGTAATACAGTAATAAAATGATAATAATCCAACCATAAGTATAGCCAAAATATGTATCCCATGTATATATAGATGCAATGATACATCAGTGTAAAAGTAATACAAGCAGCACAAAAAATGGACACCCAATTTGAGTAAAAAAATGGGGGAGGGGACTAGGACAAAACTGGGTGGTAGACTCAAAGTCATCAAGATCCACATCAGGTGTCCCCTCCCAAACAGTGGGTGTCTGGAGTTATCCCGCCCTATCGTTTCACGAGCCATGTTATCAAAGATGAGGGAAAGGATACAAATATGCCCTTCCCCTCCTTCTTCAAGGTGAAGGAGAGATAATTACCCCCGAGTCCCACCTTCAGTAGGCCCTAGAGTGGCGACTGGCACCAATGGTATAAAATATCACATAAATGGAAGGCATTACCCTTTTTATAGAACAAAATCGGGAGATAAGACGATAAATCCCAAACAACACCAAGGAATAAAGATAAAAGTAAATCCCAAAATCCATTCCCATATGAATGTTCAAAATAAAATGATACAAGGTATAAGATAAACTCTGAATGAATATAACAAAAGAAAAGAAAAGCAACAACGTAGTCTGTCCCGATGCCCGAGCTAGTAAGGTCCGACATGGTCCTCAAAGTCCTCCTGGAAACCTAAAAGTAATTTTATATACGTAGGGTTAGTATACATGTATAATCAGTAGGGAAACCAAAATCTCTCATGAACAAGTGGGGAGACATTCTAAAGCCCCGTGAGAAAAATAGAGGTAACCAAAATACCTGGCACAGACAACTATCCACCCAGCTTCACCATGACACACTCCCCAAATAACGCAAGCCAAGAAAAATAATATTAATAGCACATCGATATTTGGGTACCCCACAGTAATTTACCATTGGTTATTTAGAACATCCTACGCATCAATCCTTCCCCACAGATCTCACTGCAGTCCCACTACCGCCCCAACAACAACCCCATGGTTCATCCCAATCGCACATCTATCATGCCCGTAAACTCCTGGTTCACCACAAGCACACATAACCACACCCATAGACACCTTATCCACAACAACCACCACCACGCCCCAAGACACCTGGGCCAGAACAACCACAATCATGCCCGAAGACACTTGAGCCTCATCTTGAAGACATTTGGGAAACAAACCTGCTCGTACACACCTGGGTCAACCACCACAACACACCCTAACCAATGGGTCTTGGTCCATAATGAACCTTAGGCCATCACAGACTAACCTAAGTGTCTTGGTCTAGATGGGAGATGTAGTAGAAATGAGCTAATAACCAGCCACTCAGAGGAATGTTGGAAAAAACACCCTCCCCCATGAAATGGGGGTGTTCGACACGAAGTGCTCAACGTGGGTGGGGTGCATATAAGAAACATAAGAACTAAATTTTATACATATAGGTAAGAAAGAACTCATCCCAACCTAAGGGTCTCGAAACCAATAACCAGCTCATACACAACCACTCTTGTTGTTATTCCTACATGCACAAGTATACAACAGCCAAACCAGAGCACAACCTATTTCTAAAAAACAGTTCCCCATTGTACCCATTCTTTTTATCTTGTTCAAGTGATTCCCTTTAAATATTACTTCACTACCAAGAAACTAACAGGAATAACCACAATCCAAAACAAAAACTGGAAGAAAAATATCCAAGAAATCTTTTAAGCATTCAATCCCAGTTCGCTCGTAAGTAACAACATCAAAAGGGATTCGTGAGATCTCTCGAAGTACTGGAACCAAACCATGCCCCAAAATACTGGGTCTAGAACATTTACCACCGACTCCACATCACCTCAGATTTAAAAACCAACAACCTCTCAACCAGAGGTTCCATTCCCCTCTACGTCACCCCACAAGGCATCAAACAGAACCACCATGCATATCACCAGAACAAAGCATGGGAGTTTTCTGATTTAGCCAACACCATTCATTAAGTTCCTTATTTCTGTCTGGTTAACCGGGTTTATCACACAAGTGTTCTTATTCATCATGAATCCATTTAATCAACCATGTTTACGCGATTAACCAGTTTCCATGTTACAATCATTCAATTACAACATTATCCAGAAAACAAGTCTTTATTAGTTTGCAAGAAAGGACCACCAATGGCCACAATTTTCAGTGGACATGAGATCATACAATTCACAACATAAAAATTAAGGTAAAAGATACAAAAACATCAGCATCATTACCACCCCTTCATTCTTCAAAAGTCCATTTATTATCTTTGTTAAAACTGGTTTCAACTACGTCTTGAGGGAACATCATCATACCCACCCCGCATGATGCACCGTAAAGATAGACGAAGGAAAATAACCCTACTTGGATGATCAAGGATCAAAGTTTTCTCTTTGCGCCAAGAACTGGGGATGACATGAAATGCAGGAAAATAAAACTCAAAGGTTGAGCGGGAAGGGCCCCAACACGTGCACATGATTTGTCTCCAGAGGAAGTCTTGAGGCGCATTAAGAGAAATGAAAAGAAAGAAGGAAGAGAGGATCTCAACTTAAGAAGATGTTAGATCCTAAAATTAGGGAGACCATTTCAAAGTACTTAAAAGTCGGATCATTGGTTGACCACGTGGCTCGATGGTTTCACACATTGTAATTAATTGAGATTTAATAATTCCCCTTGGAAATGGTGGAGATAGACCAGGGGATGGCTGTGAGTTGATTGATTTCCTTTAAACGGAGAAAAACACGTAATAGGGGTGAAACTGGAAAACATGAGAGGCTGGAAAATGCGGCAAAGGGCATGACACCGATGAAAATCCCACATGTTTTGGTTAATTCAAGGTTCTCTCAACTCTTGGGGGATTTAAAACATCTTTTACGGGCCTTAAATCGCTTTGAAAGGGGTATTAAAACAATTTTACATCAAAAGAGGCATTAGGGGAGTGAAACAGAAAAGTATGGGAGAATCTGGAAATGATTCACCGATGGGTGAGTCACTGACACCCTGACACCGTCGCCCTGGCACCGATGCCCATGGGTGCCACTGATGGATGATCGGTGCTACTGATGTTGATCGGTGCCATCGATGCTGATCGGTGCCACCATTCGTTCAACCTGAAATTTGGAAAACTCCTCAATGAGTCACCGATAGTCCCTAGGATGCCTCCAAAATCATGATTTGGAAATGTAATGGACCAGGAGGGTCTGATCCATTACATTAGATACCTCTCAAACTATTCTTGCCTTTGAGAATTCAAGAGTAAACCTAAAGAAAAGAGAGGGGTCCGAACAACCACCTTGTAAGATACCTCTCAGGGACAAACCACCTTAGAGTTTTTAAAAAGTTGGAATAAAACCTCAACATCCAGGGACATTCTTCCCACATCTATCTCCTGAACAACTACAGAAACTCTACTGATACTCTCCCTCAAGTGACCACATAACCCAAAAGGTCAAAACGTCCAGAAACATGGGTTAGGTAGTTTCTTCCTCCTTGTTAAGATACCATCTGCTTTGGGTGGCACTAACTCGCCCGCACGAGTTCAATCGCATCCACATTAATGTGTCTTGATTAGGGATCAAGTATTCCCCTCCCCATAGTCAGGAATTTTCACACAAAACCAGAAACATGGAAACAACTTATCATACAATAAGTAGGGTCAAAAATTATATCATAAGAAAGGCACAAGGAAAATACAAGATCAAAACTTAGAATAGATCTGGGTATTGGGCACACGTCTGTGCCTCCCGTTTCCAGTTACTCTCCTTGAGGCCACCATGCCTCCACAACACACAAACCAAGGGAATGGTCTGTCCACAAAACACCTTCTCCTTACGATCCTCAATTCTCATTGGTCACTACACGAATGTCACATCTTCCTCGATATTCAACTCTACCCAGTCGAGGATGTGAGAGTCATCATGTAGATACCGATTAAGCTGATATACATGATAGATGTAGAATGGTAAAATAGGAGACTCGAACCCCCATGGTGTTCTCTCTAAAGGAGCCCTTGGGGTTATTTTATAACAAATAATTAAGACCACACCGGACCTCAAGTCTGATGTGGAATACAGACTCCAACACTCCCCCTCAAGCTAGGTGTACCTAGCTTGGACACACAAAGAAAAAAAAGCAAGCAACATGCTACAAACACCCCTCCTCAAGATGGATAGACCCATCTTGATGAAAAAACAAGAAGAAATAAAATATAAAGCTACAAAGGCTGATGCTCCCCCTCACAATCATAGCTCCCCTCTAGAATGATGGATGGATGATATCACGGACGTAATAGATAAACCACTCAGACCGGCCGGTTGACGGAGTGCCAGGAATGTCGCACTAGTAAGTCCGGTCGATGAAACACCGGGAAATTCACACTAGCACTGGGAAAACCGCACTTTCGGGGCCAGTGATGGGAGGCGGAGATTCTGCAGGAGTTTTTCGGGAATTGGTGGCACCAACGGGCCCAAATCATAGGTGGTCGAGCTTCTGTGCCAGCGCATGGGCATGCCAGCGGACAGAGATGTGGCTGCTGAGAGTCTTCGGGAGATGCCGACGAGGCGGGTGCTGGTAGTTGTGGGGAGCTGGAAAGACCTCCAGCTGGGAGCCGGAAAGATCGCTGGGTAGGGCGGTATTGGAAGAGGAGGCGGGGTCGGATGTCACCGGATGATAATATTCGTCGTACTGGAGCAGATGAATCCAGCAAGAGGGAGGGCTGACTTGCAGGAGGAGGCCGGTAAGGAGGGGACATCGGATAGGGAACTTGGTCCGTCGGGAGTCTCGCATAGGTGGAGCAGCGGGCTGGTATGGTGCTTCTCGGAATATGTCGCGACGGGAGGCGAGCCGACGGTTGGCGTAGGGAGCCAGGAAATGTAGGGAAACATCGATCTGCCGGGATAAAGCCATCGCGCTGGAGCGATCCATCGGACAGAGGCCCGTTGGGAGAGAACCTCCAGGAAAGAGGAGATCCACCAGGGGAAACACGTCTGGAAAAGGGGTCATCTGAGCTGGCACACTGAATCTGGATGGCGGGAGAGAGCACTGGGAAGAAGCCGTGAGGGAGGGCTGCCGTGTATGAGGCCGATCACGTGCGGGAAGAAGGGAGCCTTCACTGTCGTGCGAAGAGGAGGAAGCGGGGAGGGGCAGGCCGTCACTACAAATCTGTCATGCAGGAATGAACTGGAGGCGGGCTGCCGAAAAGAGCCACAACAAGTGAGATTGGGAGGCTGGGATTCCTCGCATGCACAGGGGTGGATCCGTCACATGGGGTCAGCCGGGAACCTACACTGGATCACGAGCGGAGATCGTGTGAAGGGAGCTGCGAAAGGAGGTAGGCCTGTAGTTATGAGGGGAAGGGCGCTGAGAGCCGTGACAGACAACGGGTGGAGGGCAACGAGAGAAGCAAGCAACCGCATCGGAGGATCCATCTAAAGGAGAGACGCGCCGAGGGAGGGACGATGTGGGAGTAGCACTAGGGATAATCATCACAGGAGTGAATCGCAGGGTTGCGTTGTGGAATGGAGTTTGTCGCGGAAGTCAGTCGGGAACCCGAGTTGGATCGCAAGCGGGGGTCATGTGCAGGGAGCGTCAGGAGGGAAGAGAGTATCAGGACGATACAAAGCCGATGGGAGATCCGCCGGGAGAGGTCCTGTGGGCGGAGCCAAGGGAAGAAGTGGGCCACCTAGCTGCCTGGAGATGCAGGGAGGGATCCACCGGCAATGGGAGAGGGAAACTGGAGCGGACAGTGGGAGAGATCCACGCAGGAGAGGGGTGCTGCTGGAGGAACGCGCAGGGAGGTGGGCCGCCGGGGTGCAGGCACCGGTATGGAGGAGAACCACCAGATGGCTTGCCCGCAGGGGGGGGGGGGGCGGGAGATACCAATGGATTGCTGGCCATGGAGTCCGCCGCCCCCCAACCTGGAGAAACCCTAGAGGCCGGCGAGAAAAAATAAAATGGGAGGGAGGGTTCGGGATTAGGTCCCCTCTGATACCATGTAGAATGGGAAAATAGGAGACCCGAACCCCCAATGTGTTCTCTCTAAAGGATCCCTTGGGGTTCTTTTATAACAAATAATTAAGACCACACTGGACCTCAAGTCTGATGTGGGATACGGACTCCAACAATAGACGTTGTGGATTCTCTCCAACCATGGTGGTAACACCAGTAGATATTCCACCTCGCAGACTCATCCCAACACCTCTAAGGGTCCGATGAACCTAAAATAAATCTTAATACCCCTGCCAAACATCTGTTGTCCACGCAGAGGGGAGACCTTTAAGAACATGTGGTCCCTAACCTCGAACTCCAAGGGTCTCCTACTATGATCGACATATGACTTCTGCCAGTTCTGAGCCGCCTTCATCCTCTCACACACAAGCTGAACCTTCTCCATCATGCTCTACACCACCTCTGGGCCAAGAACACCTGCGTCCCCAACCTCTGTCCTGCACATGAGTGAACGACATAGTCTCCCGTACAAGGATTCAAACGGTGTCATGCCAATGGTATAGTGATAGATATTATTGTAGGAAAACTCTATGAGAGTCAAGTGTCATACCCAAGATCCTTCTAAGTCTAGAACAAATTATCACAGCATATCCTCCAACGTCTAGATGGTTCTCTCTGTCTGCCCATCCGACTGAGGGTGCAAAGAAGTGTTAATGCATAGCTGGGTTCCGAAAGCACGTTATAATCTCTTCCAGATTTGCTATGTAAAGTGTGTATCCTGATCCTAAATGATGGTTATGGGAACTCCATGCAGCTGCAAAACTTCACCCATGTACTTCTGTGCTAAGGCATCCACTGCGCTCGACTCCTTAATCGCTAAAAAGTGATCCAATTTCGTCAAACGGTCCACCACTACCTAGATGGAATCACATCCTACATCAGTCCTGGGTAGTCCTATGATGAAATCCATCGAGACATCATCCCACTTCCACATGGGAACATCTAAGGGTTGCAACAGACTGCTGGGAACATGGTGTTCACCCTTCACCTGCTGACACATGAGGCGGTTTACCACTAACTCCGCCACTGCCCGCTTCACTCTGGTCCACCAAAACTGACCTCTCAATCCCTGATATATCTTGAAGACTCCTGGGTGTGCCACCAGGGGTGAGTTATGGAACTCAATGAGAACTCCCTTATGCATCACTACCGGGATAAACAACTTCCCATGGAACAACATCTGATTCTAACTATCCTCTAACCATCCTTCCAAAGCATCACCTTGGATAACATGATCACACATCACTTCTGTCTTTGAGTCTCCCCACTAAGACTCCTCCACCTACCGTACCAAGGAAGACTGCACTATCATTTCAAACAGATAGCCTCTACCATCCCCCACTCTCACGCCCAGATGTAAAGCAGCCATCTCCCCGATTGGATTCCAAGAATTTGCTGACTCCCGAACTACATCCTTCTGTGACTTCCTGCTCAAGGAATCATCCACCAAGTTCCCCTTCCCTAAGGTTTAAGAGATCTCGAAGTCTTAGTCCTAGAGAAACTCTATCCACCTCCGCTACCACCAGTTCAGGTCTCGCTGGGAGAATACATGCCTCAGGTTCTTGTGATATGTGAAGACCATCAAGCATTCCCCGATGAGGTAATTCCGCCACAACTTTAGTGAGAACACCACCACTGAAAGCTCCAGGTCTTGGGTGGCATAGTTACATTCGTGAGGACGTAACTTCCTAGACCCATAAGAGATCACTCCCCACTGATGCATCGACACACACCCCAAGACTAGACCGGAAGCATCACAGAACACTTCAAACGTTACCCTTCCTATGGAAACCTCAGCAATGGGGCACTTATCATCTTCCCTTTTAGTTAACTGAAAGTTTCCTGGCACTGCTCACTCCATACGAAATCCTGGTATTTTCTGGTCAAGTCTATTAAAGGTGATGCAACTCGAGAGAAGTCGGGTATGAACCTTCGATAGTAACCTGCCAATCCTAGGAAACTACGAACCTATTCCACGTTCCTAGGTGCTTCCCAAGAAATGACCATGTAGACCTTCGATAGGTCCACTTCTATTCCCTGTTAGGACACCATGTCTCAAATGAAGTGCACCTCTCATGTCCAGAACTTGCACTTGGACAACTTCCCGTAGAGATGGTGGTGTCGGAAGACCTCCAAAACTGTCCTTAGATACTCGTCGTGATCCTCCTCTAACCTTGAGTAGATCAGGATGTTGCCGATGAACATGACCATGAACCGGTCCAGATACTCATGGAAAACAGAGTTCATAAGCCCCATGAACACAGCTGGTGCATTCGTAATGCCGAACAACATGACCACGAAGTCAAAGTGACCATACCTACATGTGAAAGCAGTCTTCTAGATGACACCCTCCTTCACCCTCAATTGGTGATATCCAGACCACAGGTCAATATTAAAGAACCAACATGCTCCCTTCAATTGGTCGAAAGGTCATCAATCCTTGGGAGGGGGTAACGGTTCTTGACCATCACTTGATTCAGTCTTCGGTAGTCTATGAACAGCCTGAGACCACCGTCTTCCTTCTTAACAAACAAGACTGGAGCACCCCATGACGACAAAATTGGTCAGGTAAAACCCTTCTTCATCAAGTCAACAACCTAAATCCGCAACTCCCGCAACTCAGAAGGCGCCATCCGATAGGGAGCCATCAAAATCAGATGGGCACCGGGTTGTAAATCTATTCCGAACTCAACATCACGTCGAGGGGGTAGAGTTACAACCTCTTCAGGGAAGACATTCTGGAACTCACTAACAATCCCTGGAACTTCCACCATCCTTGAGTCTGCCGATTCTACTAACATCTCGGATAACAAGGAAAAAAGGTGCTCCACATGTCAGCTGCCCTTTTGGAAACCCCACTCACCAACAAATGTTACATGCTAGCCATCCATATCTGAGAACACGAACCTTCTCTGGAAGCAGTTGATAATAGTGTGCACGAAAAACAGCCAGTCAATGCCCAAGATGAAATCGTATGGCTACATTTGCAGCATAAAGAGATCCCCACTCGACCGATGCGACCCCAACATCATTCTTCATCCTCTAAAAACATCAAACAGGCTGGTCGAACCTCCAACTAGTGTGCTCAACACCAGATGCATGGAAAGTATCTATACATCTAGAACCAATGCATGGTCTAGACCGAGTGCAATAAAGGAGTGAAAAGCTTCTGAATCAAACAAGGCACATACAAGATTGCTAAACAGACTGATCGTACCTTGAATGACCTTTGGTCTTACTGGAACTGCTTCTTCCATGGCATGCAACTTCCCACAGACAACTCCTCTACCCCTCGGCTATCGGTCGCCTCCCCAACCACGCCTTTGTTGAGGTCCCTAAGGAGCACCCGGAGGCCGACCTCCTCCTGCAACATCTCCTCTCGGAGGGGCAGGGGCCTGCTGTTGCTTCTGAAAAGTTCTGGATGGAAATTGGTGCTACTGAGGTGGGTGCCGAACCTACCCACCCCCACTTTTCTGCACTCATACAGGGCACTGATTCTGAAGATGACCACATCTTCCACAGGTAAAACACCTGGGTCTTAGTCCTATGGGGAAGGGGCGAGGACTGGGATATCAGAACTGAAACTGCTGCGGCATGCTCCCCGTCAACCGAAACCTGGAAGGCCTTGATGACAGAGGCCCGCTACCAATGACCTTCCCCTTTGACGAGCTCAACTGGATCCCCTATCATGACACACCTACTAGCATGTGCATCCTCTCCACTACTTCAACATTCTTATGGACCTCCAAGTATGTCGGTAGAGTGAAGGGAGTGACAACATGCTGAAGAGAAGGTCGAAGTGCCTCCTCTAAGCATCTTGGTCGTGACTCCTCATCTGGGAAGAGGTATGGAGAGAAACAAAGGAGATCCTTGAACTTGATCCCTAACTCCCTTTCTGACATACTCTCTTGCTAGATGGATAGCAGCTCTTGCCTCTTTTCGACCTTCATCATGGAAGAAAAAAATTCTGTCTGGAACATCTTCTCGAAGTCAGTCCATAAAACCTCAGCTTCCTTCTTCTCTCTGAGATAAAGCATCCACCACTAACACACCCCTCCCCTCATCTATCTCATAGTAAAAGGAATCCGGTACTCTGTTGGAGCCCGTATCAAGAAAAAGCTATCACCAGCTCCTCGATCCAACTCTCCATATCCATGTCTGAGATGTTTCCATTGTACTTTTCGAAAGTTTTACGCTGGAAGGTAGGAAGCATATTCTTCCACTGGTCGTCCTCTTCCTCTTGATCAGCCCTCTGATAATTAAACAGATTAACCTATTGGGCCTCGACTGCCCGCACTACTCCTGGACGTCGTACGTGTGCCATAGCTGAAAGATAAACAAAGAATTCCTAAGACTGTGTAGTGTAGAAGATTCCTTTTTAAACTTGTTTAAAAATTTTATTTAATTTAAAATTTTCAAAACACCCAAGACACACAAGAACACAAGTCATTATGATGTATGTACCTTTATTAGGGTCTCTACCCTACAATTAGTGTAGCCTCACTTGGTCATTTGGAAGGTCTAGAGTCCTTGTATTAGATCACGGGGGGGCCTAAAATGTCGTGTCCTAGTCTGTCTTCCCTAGCATATTTCACACACCAAGATTGCCTAACACTGTTTCCCTATCATCCCATGCAATCCTCATTGTGCCTAACCCCGAACTCCATCCAATCTCTCAACCATAACCTCTGATACCATTATTTCATGACCCGCCTTCTCCAAGATGTGGGAAAGTATGGAAAGATGCCCTACCCTTCTTCAAGGTAGAGGAGAGATAACGACCCCCCGAGTCCTGCCTTCTATAGGCCCCGAAGTTGAGACTAGCACCAAGGGTATAGAATCTCATATAAATGGAAGGAATTAAACTTTTTATATAACTAGATCAGGAGATAAGACGGTAAATCCCAAAAAACACCAAGGAATAAAGATAAAAGTAAATCCCAAAATCCATTCCCATATGCATGTTCAAAATAAACTGATTCAAGGTACAAGATAAACTCTGAAGGAAAGTACCAAAAGAAAAGAAAACCAACAACGTTGACTATCCCGACGCCTGAGCTAGTATGGTCTGACACGGTCATCAAAGTCCTCTTGGAAACCTGAAATCAATTTTATATACGTAGGGTGAGTATACAGTTATACTCAGTAGGGAAACCAAAAGCTCTCTTACACAAGTGGGGAGACATTCTAATGCCCCGTGAGAAAAATAGAGGTAACCAAAACACCTAGAAAGGAAATATATCGACCCAAATTCACCATGAAACACTTCCCAAATAACGCAAGCCATGTAAATTAATAGTAATAGCACATCAATATTTGGGTACTCCACACCGCTTTTCCATTGGTTATTTAAAACATCCTACGCATCAGACCTCCCCCACAGATCTCATTGCAGTCCCACTGCCACCCAACAACAAACCCATGGGTCATCCCAACCACACGTCTATCCTGCCCTCAAATACCCGGGCCACCACAACCAACCATAACCACACCTGCAGACACTTGGGCCACAACAACCACTGCCACGCCTGAAGACACCTGAGCCAACACAACCACTACCATGCCCGAAGACACCTTAGTCTCATCTTGAAGACATTTGGGAAACAAACCTGCCCGTACACACCTGATCCAACACCACAACACACCCTGCCCGAAGGGTCTTGGACTATAATAAATCTTAGCCCATCACAACCTACTCGAAGATTCTTGGGCTACATGGTAGAGGGAGCAGAAAAGAGCTAATAACCATCCAATCATAGGATTGTTGGAAAAAACACCCTCCCCCATGAAATGGGGGTGTTCGGCACGAAGTGCTCAACATGGGTGGGGTGCGTATAAGAAACATAAGAACTAAATTTTATACATATAGGTAATCAAGCACTCATCCCAACCTAAGGGTCCCAAAACCAAAAACCAGCCCATACACAACCACTCATGATGAAATCTATACATGGACAATTATACAACAACCACAACCACTCTTGTTGTTATCCCTACATGCACAAGTATACAAAAACCACAACCAAATCACAACCCATTTATGGAAAATAGTTCCCCATTCTACCCATTCTTGGTATCTTGTTCAAGTGATTCCATTTAAATATTCCTTCACTACCAGGAAACTAACATGCATAACCACAATCCAAAACAACAACTGGAAGAAACAAAACCTAGCAATCATTTAAGCATTCACTCCTGGTTCCCTCATAAGTAACAACATAAAAAGGGAATCGTGAGATCTCTCGAAGTACTGGAACCAAACCAAGCCCCAACATATAGGGTCCAGAACATTTACCACCATCACTACATTCCTCAGATTCACAAACCAACAACCTCTCAACCAGAGGTTACATTCCCCTCTATGTCACCCCATGAGTAATCAAATAGAACCACCATGAATATCACCAAAACAAAGCAAGTTAGATTTCATATTTAACCAACACCATTCATTAAGTTCCTTCTTTCCTTCTGGTTAACCGGGGTGATCACACAGGGGTTCTTATTCATTGGGCATCCATTTAATCAACCAAGTTTATGTGATTAACCAATTTCAATGCTACAGTCATTCAATCACAAGATTATCCAGAAAACAGGGCTTTATTAGTGCGCAAGAAAGGACCACCAACGACCAATATTTTTAGTGGACATGATCTCAAACAATTCAAAATATAAAAACAAAGGTAAAAGATACAATAACATCATCATCATTACCACCCCTTCATTCTTTAAAAGTCCATTTATTATATTCGTTAAAACTAGTTTCAACTATGTCCCTAGAGAACATCATCATACCAACCCCGCATGATGCACAATAAATTGAAATGAAGGAAAAAAACCTTACATGGATGATCAAGGATTGAAGTTTTCTCTTTGCGCCAAGAACTGGGGATGACACGACTTGTAGGAAAAGAAAACTCAAAGGTTGAGTGGGAAGGGATCCAGCATGGGTGCACGATTTGTCTCCGAAGGATGTCTCAAGGCGCACTAAGAGAAATGAAAAGGAAGAAGGAAGAGAGGATCTCGGCTTATGAAGAGGCCAGATCCTAAAATCAGGGAGACTATTTCGATGTACTTAAAAGTCGGATCGTGGATTGACCACACAGTTCGGAGGCTTCACATGTTGAAATTAATTGAGATTTAATAATTCCCCTTAGAAACGGTGGATATAGATCAACAGATGACTGTCAGTTGATATATTTCCTTTGAACAGAGAAAAACACGTAACAGGGGTGAAACTGGAAAACACGGGAGGCTGGAAAACATAGAAAAGGGTATGACATCGATTAAAAGGCTACACATTTTGGTAATTCAAGGGTCCCCCAACTCTTGGTGGATTTTAAACATCTTTTACGAGCCTTAAATCACCTTGAAAGGGGTATTAAAACAATTTTATGTCAAAAGAGGTGTTACTGGAGGGAAACAAAAAAGTTCAAGAGAAGCTGGAAATGACTCACTGATGGGTGTGCCACCGATTCCCATCAGTGCCTTTGATGTCGATCGGTGTCACCGTTCGTTCAACCAAAAATTTGGTAAACTCCTCAATGAGTCATCGATGGTCCCCAGGATTCCTCCAACATCAGGATTTTCCAAAGTAATGGATCAGGAGGGTCCAGACCATTACATATCGATATCAGCAACGGTGGAAGGGGTTGGGGGATCAACCATCGTAGTGGGTGTCATGGTTCTTGCAGTTGGCTTATTTGAGGAAGGAGGAGATGAGGTGTCGATCTGTACAATGGTCATGTATCTGGAAGCTGGATCTATGAAGGGTACCTTGGATGGGGATGGAATGGTTGGACCCTTACCCCAGTGGGCCTACTCTGCTAAAAAATCATGATGGGAAGTGGGATCTGTGAGCTCAGGGGGTAGGTCGATCGAGGTAGAGGGTGGGGTGTGGATGAATGATGGTGTGGAGTCTTCATATGGTGATGGGTGGGTAGATGCAGAGGCTGATGGTGGAGTGAGGATGGTGAAATAAGATGGTGCACTGAATGAAATTCCTAAATGAAGGAAAATTTGGTGTAGGTTCTCCAGAAGAAACTATATAGTAAGCCATAGGTCAGATGGAGGAGATGGAGGGGCATGTGCAGATGTGGCAAGGCCTGTGGTGGCAGTGGTGGAGGTGGTAAAAATAGGGACAGGGGTCAGTGATGGATGTGGTGTTAGGGGTAGTGGTAAAAGGGGAAGAATCTGTGGTGGGGGTGGTTTTAGTCGTAGTAGTGGTGGTAGAAGGGACATGATGAGGGGAGGGAGGGTCACCTGCATGTGGAGTCGGTGCCTCATCAACATCCTCAAAATATGTCGGTGACCACTGATAGATGTTGTTGTCCTTCGTGAGTAGCCTCATATTGTGAAGCATATGTATAACAATGCTCTTCATAGGGTCGATGGAGGTGGGGGATGGGCGACATCAATGGCACCATGATGCCTAACTAGATGAGTAATGAAGGAGCCCTCTAAAAGCGTACCTTGAGTTCTCCTCACTTGGGTCAAGAAGAACAACCCCAACTGCATGGCCATGTTGTCGCCCATGGCTGAGGCAAGCATAATCACCTCGATCTAGATCACGCTCCCATGAGCATCACCGTGGGCCATCCATGCATGAGCTAAGGCCCTATGATGGATTCAGAGGAAAACACCTCATAGAGAAGTCCTCTTCATCGTGCGAGGCTCATTGACGCTCTGAGGGTCTCTCGCCATCCTCGCCCATAGTTGTGCAACATCAACTTTGTTAGGATCAAGCTGTAATTTTGAGAAAATAGGGGAGTCGACGAACTCGGTGGAGTAGCGGCCAAGGAAAACAAAAAAATTGCCCAGGATGATCTCCCAAGGACTTCCTCTGAGTTAGAAATGAATAGAGTTAATGTCTAGCTCAAAGGTGGCCAGGAACTCAAGGAAGATCTCTCTGAAAGTATCATCTTGCACTTGGGTAATCAGGATCAGGTGTAGTCGACTGATGAGGTCAAGGACCTTCTGATGAATGTGGATGTGCTCTTGTACCGTGAGGTCCAACATCTTGTTGGTTCTCATCAGCTTGGCCTGGAGATAGACCAACCGAATCTCATGTTGAGGGTCATAAAAATGGAGGTAGGGATGATGGTGTGGATGAGCAGGGCCCTGTGACCCACCTGAGGATGACTGTGAGTCTCCTGAAATGGAAATAGATGTAGAGGTGGAATCAGAGGTCGAGGAAGATGAATATGTGGGTGGAGGAGAAGGTGTGGCCTTCTAACCGCTAGGGTGGCAGAGGTGTGTCATCACACTCAGGTGCGAATTTGGTAAGTGGGGTGAGAACGGTCTTCATTAGATCCCTGGAGGAGTGAAAACGTAGACCAGGGAATAAAATGGGGAGGATCGGAGGGAGTGGTGAGGAATGATGATGAAGGGAGGAGGAGGAGAGGGTTTTTCAGTGGTGGTAGGGGAGTGTGTTTAGAATCAGAGGGGTCACACACATGGAAGGAAACATAGTGGGGGTGGGTCGTGAACCTAGGGTTCATGAAATTTAAAACTTCCCAAAATATTACTAGTTGTGTATGATATACATGACATGTAACACTTGTTTTTTAAATTTTTTTGGGTGTAACATTTACAGGTTGTGTATTTTCTACACAATGTGTATGTGGTTTTTCGTGATCCCTTTTGAGTAGAGTCATCTTAACAAGCCTCTAATAGCTCTAAAATTTCTTAAAGACTAAACTATCCCACTCTAGCCTATTGAACCTACCATGGGTTGTCTCCTAGTCAGCACTTTTTTTATTTTTTGGGGTTAGACATGTTTCGATGTAGAAGATTTCAAATGTGAGGAGACTCCCTTTTTAGAAAAATCCTTGAAAACATAGGGGGAAAATGGTGGTATGGTATTCTTTTTAAGAGGTGCAATGTAATTTGTGTTCTTGTAATAGGTGCAATGTAATTTGGTTATGACTCCAGTCTAGGGATTTGGTATCATTCAACCTTCAAGGTAACCTATGAGAGAGGTTGGATAGGGTTCTTAGTGATTTTGGGTGTGTGTCACTCATGTAGATGTTTTGGACCTTGTTAGTGGGACTCATAGCGTTTTATGGTGCGGGTTTGGCCTAAAGGGCTTTTTGTTGGTGAATTCCTCTTACCTTAATGAGAGGTGGAGACATTCTTTTATAGATGAGTAAAAAAAATTACAGGGAGGGTGGGTCCGATGTGGGACTCATAAATACCCATTAAACTGAAATGGGGTCCGAAACTCCCCCTCAAGCTGGACATGCCTAGATTGGATTGAGTCCCAAAAATAAAAAGGAAGACAAGACACAAAAACCATCACATACTCCCCCTCAAGCTGGGTCATGGAGGTTGTGAATACCTAGACTGGTAGTGAGAGAGTCAAGGCGAGCACCCGAGAGGACTTTGGGGAAGAGGACAACAAGCTGTTCCGCCGTCGGAATATGGACAAAGCTGATATGGTTTTGCTCCATATGTTTTCAAAGAAGGTGGTAGTACACCTCAATATGCTTCGTCCGTTCATGGAAGACGGGATTCGAGGTAATCTTTGGGGATACCTGATTGTCACACCAGATATGAGCAGAAGTCTGGGCTGGGAAGCTGAGCTCTTGCAGGAGGTGACGGAGCCAGAGGATCTTAGTGGTGACTATGGCCATGGCGCGGTATTCGGCCTCAGCACTCGATCAGGAGACGACAGTCTGCTTCTTGCTGCGCCAGGAGATTAGATTATCGGTGAGGAACACATCAAATCTCGAAGTAGACTTGCGGGTAGCGAGGAAACCGACATAGTCCACATCACAGAAGGCCTCAGCATCAAGATGAGCATGATGTGTGTACCTCAGGCCACGTGTAAGGTCTTTCTTGATGTATTTGGAAATGCGGAGGATAACATCCCACTGAGATCTGGTTGGATGATCCATGAACTGGCTAACTTTGCCAATGGTGCCGACAATGTCAGGTCGCTTCATGGTGAGGTAGTTAAGTTTACCCACCAGATTTCGATAGCTATTAGGATGAGGAAATGGTTCTGAGTCAGTATGGAGAGATCGTTCCCCAAACTCAAGAGGAGTGTCCACTGCAGTCGCTGTGCTCAAACCTACATCTTGTAAAATATCAAGAGAATATTTGCATTGGCAGAGGGGAGAGAGGCGGGGCTGGACATAACCAGGAATCCGCAGGGGAGGGAGGGCTCGAGATTAATTTCCCTCTGATACCATGTTGTTGGTGAATTCCCCTTACCTCAATGAGAAGTGGATACATTCTTTTATAGATGAGTAAAACAAATTACAAGGAGGGTAGGTCTGATGTGGGACTCATAAATACCCATTAAACTAAAATGGGGTCCAACATGGCTAATTGGGATGGTTGGTGGTTGGTGTTGCTACTCGAGTTGTGGTTACGCAATGATAGTTTTGGAAAAATCAAGGGTGACCTCGTGGTAGGTTAGCCCAGTGGTGCAGGTACCTCAGAATATGAAGCATGAGAGATGCTTTAGAGGGGGTTTCAATGCATACTAAGTACCCCCAGTTTTATTAAATGGTATAGTTGTGCCTAGTTCTTTCATAAGGGCACCCTAGCGTTTGTGATAAGAGTTAAGTTTTGTTTTGAGGGGTTGTATCGCATGGATTCTTGACTCACCTATTTAGATGATGATTAATGGAGGACTCGAAGTTGTTTTGAGTGGAAGAGACAAAGGTGACTGGAGGGCGATTATATTCTTTTTCTCGATGATGACACTCGAGGTGAGGGTGTTCACGTGGCTGAACATGTTTGTAGGAATGGTTTTGGTTGTTGGGTGAGGTGTAGAGGCCGCCTCAAGGATGATGAGGTGGAATAACTAAGATACATGGTTAGGTAAGTATGAAGGCGATGACCTACACATAGATAAAGGTTGATTTGTGAGAGACCATTGGTTTGATTGGTGTGGTAGACAGTTGTGTTTTAGTTGTTAGATTTTAGGGACACAACGGAAGAATTTTAATTGTGTGGTGTAAGTAGTGCCATATGGAATGTTGGTTAACAACTTCTTGGTGATTTGGTTTTAGAGTGATGGTTAAACTTTGTTGGAAACCACACCTGAGTGATGGTGGTTAAGTGTTGATGAGTTGCGTTCTCTAGAGGATCCTGAGATACTTGGTAGGTCATGGGGTCCCATAGTTCCACATCATAAATGGATAAGTGGGTGGTGGTGTTATTCGACAACTTCCTAGCGTATCTATATAGTGACGATCCTGTCCAAAATCTTGATATCATCCCAGGTATGTTGAGAATCTCTGGCTTTACGCCAAGAGGCTTGAAGGTGTTTGGTTGAATGAGGTACATCATGGAGTTTACGCTCATGGAAACTTTGTATTTGGAGCTTTATGATGGAATGTTCACCACCGATGGCTTTAGGTGAGGTCCTCGTGATGGACCGAGTGTCGATAAATGCCATGGGTGTCATTCATGGAAGCCTGGAATGGGCACTGGGTGATGTTCATTTTCTTGTTTTGGAAAAAATCTAGATATCCATGTCTATGTTTTGGGGTTTATCTTGTGAATGGGTGTAAGAAATGATGGTTTGAATCCTTCAGGAGAGAAATGGTAATGACACTCTTAAGGTGGGGAGTGATAAGTCAGTCCTATAAGTGGATAGGAGAATATCTAGTTGGTGTAGTAGCACCGAGATGCCAGTGAGGAACCTCTACGGTGCTTGTTAGGTCCCTCAGAGAGGCAATGTGGGATTTGTATGTGGTGACTAACGAGCCAAGTGTTGGCTTCGAGCTTAGGGTGGTTCCATGTGAAGTTGTGATGTCTGTGCTGAGGTCGTAGAAGGGTGTGGTTGGATATGACACCAAGTCATGGAAAGAGAAGTCGGGTTTTATAAATCCAATGAAGATTGGGGTTAGACTCAGGTAATTTCTGCTTTTGTGGTTTTAGAACATCTCTAAGTTTAGGGAACCTTGCCCATGTGAGTTGGTGTCATGCCAAGGGTAAAGCCAATGATGGTTTGGAGGGCGATAATGCCGTGATGATGGAATTCTATCAGAATTCAATGAACGACCTCAGTTGGGTGTGTGGTATGTTAATGATAGGATTCATGTCAATAATCACCTTGGGAAGGTGAGAAAGGGGCAGAGTACCATCAGTGGAAGGAGGGTGTTCTGGGGAAAGCCAGTCGGGGGGGGGGTCCAACTTGAGATGGTAAACTTGAATGGGTGTGGTAAGAGTGACCCACCTCTGGGTTGATGTTGTGGAGGAAAATGCATTTTCAAAATAAATTTGTACCTAAGGGAGTTCGTGTTGATCTTAGTCCTTGAATGGATAGTGTAGGAATGTCCTCCCGAATGGTTTTGATAGTGCGACTGGATTCCAAAGCAGGGTAATGCTCCTATGGATGATGGGGCACAGTTAGTTGGAACATGCTAGGTGATAAGAAGGTTGAGTTGAGTTATGGTGGTCCTTTATCGATGGGGGAGGTACCAAGTAACTGAAAATGGAGATTACCATACCAAATAAATGGTTGGTTGATGACATGATCAGAGTTTCAGGATGGAAGGAATTGAGAGGTCACTGTTCGGGAGAGTTGGCCCTAGTAGAGAGCTTGGGAATGGGTTTAATTGGTCGAGTAACTAATAGTTTTGGGTTGTGTTTGATTGTACAGTTGGGGATTGAAATTTCCAATAAATTTGGTTGGAAGGATCGTGTTTTTTTCTTCAGGTGATATCGGGTTTGGTCACCGTTAGAGTTGGGAGAACAGGAAAATGATGCCAAGTGTTTTGGGTCATGAGTTGTACAGAGGTTCAGGCAGATGAGGTGCCAATTGGACCCTCCATGATGATGTGATGTTGTGTGAAAAGTTTCCATGTGCAGTGAGTCAGGATCTATTGTCTAACATTTCTCTGTGAATTTCTAGTGGTTGGGTATGGTTGAAGCAGATGCATCATTGAGGAGTTTTTTGGTTCATGTTGTAGGTTGTGGTGAGGAAGTCTTGAGGGGAATGTCTGTGCACTTGATGAATGTTTTTTGGCCTTGTGATGTGCAACCAGAAACTTGGAAATTGGGAATGGATAGGCAAGCCTTGTGTCTTGATATCTTGTTACGGAAGTTTGGTGATGTTCGGAAGGGCAGCTCAAGGACGAGTCGTTATATGGTGGGGAGGTTGTAAGATCTTGGTTCCTCCATAAGGTATTTCCTGGTTTATGTTTCAGTTTAAATCCCTTATATTGAGATAAATAAGTGTTTCCCAAGTTCATGTGAATACTCGGGGGTGTTCCAGGAGTTCGGGACATGAAACTGGATGAAAAAGGAGTTTCTTGGAATGTTGCGTAGTTTGCGCACGGTTAGTGAAAATTGTGTGGAGCATCCCAGGTAACCGTGCAGCCATGGACAGAGGCTTATGCATGATTGACACATGGTTATGAAAACTGTGTGGAATCCCCAGGAAACCATGTGAAGGGGGTGTTTTTTGATCAATGGATCGCGCACGATTTGCATACAATTTGGCAAACCGTGCGGGTAAACTGTGTGTCCCATAAAAGTTGGAAAATTTACAAAATTGTCACTCCGGTATTTTAAACCACAACTTGGGTTTCTCCTCCATTTCGCCCCCTAAAACCCTAGTGACGAACTTGGATGACCTAATCTTCTAAGAGGTGATTATACTTTGATTTTAGGCCATTTGGAGTGTCGTTGGTTGCAGATCGAGGCCCCGGGTAAGTCTAATATCCTCCCTGCTTACACCTTTCAATTAGGGCTTTCATCTTTCTCACATCTCCTTCTGAATCTCTAAAATCCTCTTTTTCTGGTGGGATATAGTTTGGGGCTTCAAGGGGTGTTTTGAATTCAGATCGAAGGCTATGATTAATAGGTTTTTCATCATCAGATTTGTGGTAGGCGGTCTACAAGTATTGTCCCATAGTTTTATTTTGGATTTTTTCATAGAAGCTTGTGTTATTCTTTTCCCTAATTGTGTTCTTGGTTATATTGGAGTGTTTGATAAAAAGGGGAGTCTAAGTGGCTAATTAAAACCCTCACGATCCATGTGGGATGCGTAGAGGATGACTTGATCATTTAGGGACACTCGTAGGGTGTGCCGGCAATCCCAGACCAAGAGAGTGGTAGGGCTAAGTGTAGGATTGCTGAGTAAAGTATGAAGCTCGTGTAGAACATGTTTCAATGGTTCATTAATTTTTAAATGGAATGATAATAGATATGGATAGGGTGATAATGTGTAAGGTTTTGTTTGGCATGACATGAAAACGGGAAAATTGGGTAGAATGGGATTATATCAATTGTTTAATGAAATTTGGATAAAAATTACTAAGAGGGTTAGTGCATATTAAATGGTGAACTTATAATGGGATGATGAAATTGGAAATGGGGAATATGTTAATGGGATTTAATAAAGAAATGGATGAATATGTTGAATGGGTTAATACATGGGAAGTTGTGGTACACCTAATGGGTTGAATGTAATAAAGTGGTTATGTTATGAGATATGAGAAATGAACATGAAATGATAAATGGGATAAATGGTTCAATGTATGTTCATTGGTGAATATTGAATAAGGTATAGGGGTTGTTTAATACACATAAAGGGTTAAGGCACAAGAATGATAATTTGGCTAAATGGATTTGAATTTTAAATGGAAAAATTTATTAATGGGTCATGGCATAGTATTAATTCCCATGTTATTTGTTATGTATTGTGACTTCCAATGGAATTATTTATGTTTGGTTGTGTTATGGTATTATTGTGTTGATTGGATAAATAAGAATGTGCATATGGCTTGGTAGAGTGGGGTATTGACTTGATGCTCTACGCCAACTGGTCTAGTTCGACGGATCCTCTAAAATCCACCCCATAAATGTAGAGGTTAAGGAAGGGGACAAAGGATTTATTCCCCCAGTGGTTTCTTTCCACCCGGATTGAGTCTTAGAGGTGAGGATAATGTCTTGATGTGATATGTATATCCCTAGTGAGATAAGGACTTTATTTATTTTCCCCTATGAATAATGATTGATTGCCTTAGACCCCTATAGAAATTATGTATATGCCTAACTCAAATAACATGTGTTAAAAATGGATTATGTGGTAAAAATGGTATAAGAAATGGAATTGGGATAAATGCTAGTCATGAATTAAATGAACCCAGTTAACTAATAGAACCTAAACTATCCCTTGTTTACTTACCATTTATTTTGTACTTGCATGCACTATCTATTAGACTGGATATTTTGTAGACATCGTTGGTGGTGGCCTACTAAGTTTCGTACTCACACCATGCTCGGGTCATCGTTGGGTACCCGAGCAGATTTATTGGTTACATGTCAAGACAAGGGAAAAGGCCCTACTCTAGCATGTTGAGTTGGGTTTGGGATGTACATGATGAAGGATACAGTCTTAGAGTTGAAACCAGTTTGGGGATTTGGTCATTGTTTTATCTTAGCGTTTTATTCACTTGCACTACTAGTATGTCATGACATTGTTAATGTTGAATTTTAGTTTGTACCCAGTTGGGAGATGTTTGAATTGTATGTTTATTAGTTGTTTCATATTGTTTATGCTATTTATATTTTTTTCTGTTATGAATTGCTCTGGAAAAGAGGGTATAGTCTCCCCACATGACTCATTAGACCCTCACCGCTAGTTGGAAACCTCTAACATATGGGGAGGCGCACTTGAGGTCATGTGACGACCCGACTCGGGGCACTGATTTAGTGGCTCCTAGGTCAGGGACGTTACAACACTTGTTTTCCATGAATTGAAATGAGAAGTAGGTACCATGAAATAGGTTAAGAAAAAACAAGTCACAACCACCTATTGGTTGATCTATCATTACAGAGTTGATGTGGCTTTGATATTTTTATTGATCGTGATAAATAAAAATGTTTCACTCTTAAGGCCTTGTTTGGTATAATGAAACACTTTTTGATGAAAATGTAAAAGGAATTGGATTAGTAAATTGAAACATTATTGGATTTCCAAATTGTATTTGGTATAGTTTGAAAAGGTGAGAGTTGATATGATTGAAATAAAGAATAAAAATAATAAATAAGTAAATGTCTACATTATCTTATTTCTATTTGGTATTGTGTTGTCATGTTCCTTCAAATTAGGATGGGGCTCGTTGGTAGGAAATTGTGGCTCGCAAGGCATCGATGATGTGGTTGTAAGGCATAAATTGGTAGCTTGGTTGTTTCTAGGTGTCAAATGGTAGATTGGTGTATGATGTTGTTTTGTGGAATTCTAACATATTTGATCCTTAAAATACTTTTTTTATTCTTTCTTAATGATGTAAGGATATGATGCTTTTTTAATATAAGACGCAATACTACCAAACATAATAATATTTTAAGATGATGACAATGATTAACTTTAATGATTTCTTATGTAAAAAAACATTTGAAAAACTCTCATTGAATGGAATCGACCAATTTTGACACATGAGGGTTTGGGGATAATGTGTAAGAGGGGGATTTCATCAAGATAACCAAACATGAGACCGTTTTAATTGGTTTAGGTTATCCTTATTACTTTTTAGGATTCTCCAATCCATTATAATTATTATTGTGGTGACCATGGATTATATTGGGTGTGATGCATAGAAGGCCTTTTAATGGTAATGTGGGTGACACATTCACGGTTATTGATGATGAATTTATGATGTCCAACAATCTATGGTGTTTTATGGGAGTTTTATGATCCTCATAGTATATAATATTATGTGAGTTAAATGCGATTGATTTTCATACTATTTTTGATAGTGGATCCAATAATGTGTGTTAAGAGTCCTTTATGGTCATAGATAGTCACTGTTGTATGGTTCATTGTGTGATTATGACACCAGTGGCATGCTCTATGTGGCAATTTAGGGGATGTCACACCCCGATCTTGTTTTTATTGATTATTTTGTTTATATATTATTGGTTGATCTTTCCCTAGAATTTTGGGTCAAATTAGGTCAAAATTTTGACATTTCAAAATTTCAACACAGGCGCACAGTAGCCGCATGATTGTGTGTAACTGTGCGAAGGCCTCTAATTTTTATTGTAGTCATTTTACAAGGTTGACGCACAATTTCCAAATGCATGTGGTCAAACTTTTCATTCACTTAAGAAAAAAGTTTGACAAGTTGTGCACACTATCTGGTTTCATTAGAAGTGGAAGATTATCTTTATGCCCTTCTTTGGGTTTTACCCCAGATCACACCTCTCCTGTCATTTGAATTGTGCGGCTCTGCAAGGCACTCTCCTTCGTTCCCCTCCCCCATGAAGATTCTCCCATGTATTTCTTCCCATTTTACGGTCTATTCTTCAATGAATGTCACTCTAAATCATCTCCTTTCTTATTTCCTTCCAATTCCCTTTTTTCTTTCCCCAACATGGTCCTAGGTACATAATGTTTCATGTGGTTTACCTTTAATGGGGAGTTTGTAGTTTTTTAAAGGTTCCTCTTTCTTATCTTCGCCCCTTTGTACTCCATTGTGGCGGACTATCACTTCAGTTTGTGAAGGCAATACATTTCGGGTAGGTTTTCTCCATTGCATAGTTCTCTAAATTGTTAAAACTTGACTGTTTGTCCTTTAAATCCCTGTTTTAAATGTATAATGATTGTCTTATATATGTCTATGGACTTTCTAATAAGTAAACCTAGTTTTAACTTGGTTTCCATTTGAGGCAAAGGAATCTTTTAGAACATGTAGTTTGAATTGGTTTTTCTGCGCACACCAAATGTTTGATATGGCCCTTATAAGTAAATTCTATGATTTCAAATGATGTTTTGGATTTTGATACACCCACATGTGTTGTTGAATTCGCATAGGTGTTGCTAATATTAGAAATTTATAGTCCCAAACTACACTTATTATTACGACGTAGTAAAGTAGAAGCGTAAGGTCGAACCCACAGAGATCACAAGTAACCATTTGAGAAAAAACCTTATAAAGGATTCCTCATGTTTATTCTTCATGTTTAGTTTTTACTAAAGCTTAGTAGTTTGGATTTTAACATAGAATAAAGGAAGGGTTCTGGGTCAATTTCAGAGGTATTGATATAAGATAATCCTGATATTATTTTGGGATAGTCCTTCGGCTTAGGCTGCAAAGCGGTGAAAATGTCACCAATTGATTTTGATCAAACAAATTGGATCTACCCATGCTGCAACTATCTCATGGTCAGGTTTTAGCTGGTAACATAGGTGTATTACGTTTAGCTTCTATATAAAAAGCGTCACAGACTAATGGTCATAGTCCTACTCAACTCCAGTTAGGTTAGGTTTGTTCAATTACACTTCCCAGGGGAAAAGTTATGCAAAAGAATGTGATGAACAATTATTATTTACCTAATCACTTTCTATAGGGTTACCAAGGATTAATCTATAAATTAATTAGTCTAAAAAACACACCAACTCTTGACCCCTAACCCTATGTGGATTAGTCGCGCATGGCGGTGTTGATCAAAATCAAATAAATACAGAACATGATACACATAATCATGAAAAAATTGAGAAAGAAGCAATCTATGATTAAAATAATTGAGAATCAATACCAAAAAATTAAAATCAATGTAAATCCAATCAAAAAATCAATTCACACGAAGAAACAATAAAGAACGGTTCAAGCGTTGATGAAGGATGGAGAGTGTTGTTGAATCAGATGTCAAAAATGGAAATAGATTCACATCAGATGAAGAACAAATGTATATTAACTGAAAATGAAAAATGATTTAATAAAATGGGCAAAGGAATGAATTAAAACTACTTTGGAATGAAAAAATATGAAAAGGAGAGAAAATGTTAGGAGAAAAAAGAAGTATGTGGATCTCCCTTTATGCAGAGGAGTGCCAAAAATATAAATAGGCCAAAATTTATACGGTGTGTAAGTCACTCACATTGTGTACTAGCTTAAGTTGCTTCTGTACCGGCATCTGTATGTCGTGTATTTGAGATCCACGATTCCCATCAGAAAATTGGTATGTAACTTTGACTGAGTTGTCTCTCAAACTTTTCATGTCGTGTAAACTCTGCACATCGGGTATTGGATTCACTTTCAATAGGATTCTGATTTTGAAATTCGCATGTTGTGTAATGAATGCACACGTCGTGTATTGTCTCGCGTCATGTAAAATCTTTACAGGTTGGTTTGTAGCTCTGCATACATGGTGTGAATGATAACTACATGTCGTGTATGATGTACATGATGTGTAAAGCCTATTTTTTTCACTTCATCATTTCATCCTTAAAGTACAGAATTCCTTGGTGGCATATGTCCACTCTGTTGAAAATAACCATGGTTTTGCAGTTGCGGCTGCTGAACCGGCCTCTTCTGATAGTTTTTCTACTGTTGGTATTTTTTGGGTTGTTGTAATTGTTGGCCTTGTTGATGGTAATTGACGTAATTATAATCTTGAAATTTGGGTTCCTCCAAACCTGCTATGAAATCTTGGTAAGAGTGCGGACCTTCACACATTTCACAGGATTGGATTTCTAGAACGAGAGTGGGTGGTGGTGCAGTAGGTAGATAAAAAGGCTCTAACTTCTTTTTTAGGGCTTCAATATGAGCTTTTAGGTGGGTAGTCTCTACCACCCGATGGGCTCTCCTCCGGGGTGGTCCTCTATCACTTTTCCAATGAATGACATTGTGGGAAACTTCATTAAGAATGGTTTGGCCCACTTCTGGCATCTTGAGCATTTGTATGTCATCAGGAGATGTGTATACCACAGTATAGGTAGTAGGTTGTAGGAGTATCTCGTAGAATGTTTGCAATTGAAGTCACATATCTAGTTCGTGTTGTGGGAACTTGGGGTTAGCTCCTTATATTTGTTCCATGTATCCCATGATGATTCTCCGTCCATCTGGATAAAGATTTGAAAGTCATTCCAGAGCTTCCAAGTCCGTATCGGAGGGAAGTATGCATCCATGAACTTTTTGGCTAGTTCTTCCCAAGTTGTGATCAACACGCGAGGTTTAATTTTTAACAAATAAAACATTTGAAATTAAAGTTTTTCCAAGAAGAACAATATTACCTATATCGATAATCTCTCCTTTAACATTATCTTCAAAAGTAACTTTTTCTCATTTCATCTTGATAATATTTTTGAAAAATTATTTGTTACCAGTCATATGTATGGAACATACACTATCCATATACCATGTATTCTTGTTGTTGGTTTTATCTTTGTCTTCCTGAAAACAAAAACATTAGACTTTCAGAACCCAAACCTTCTTGGTTCTGGTAATGTCAGAAAAGAAAATTTTAGGAAACCACATTTGTTTTGAAAAATAGGATTTGTTGAAAGCTAGAGATTGAATTTTATTTAAAGAACATTATTTATTCTAATGGCCACCGCTTTGACATTACAAAAAGGAGCACTTTTTGGAACAAAGAGATTTTTACTGAAAACTATTTTTTTATAAGAAAATATCATTTCAGAACTAATCTAATGAGGATTAATTTATATTTACATTTTATCAAAGTTATATTTACAGGTGGTAAATTTTGATAAATGTATCTTCAAAGAAGAAATTTCAGATTTTAGTTTTAGAACTAAATTCTTATCCTCTTTAGTAATAGTTTTGGAATTAAGTTTATCAAAACTAGTTTGTAAAGATTTTTTTTTTCAGAAATTACTTATTCTAAATCTTTTGAAAAAGTATCCTTTTTAGAATTTTCCTTATAAATATCTTTTATTTAATTTTTCAAGACAATTATCCTTGAATTAGCTTTGTCAAGTTATTTTGAAAACTTTACAATTTTTATTTTCTAAAAGTTTTTCAAAACGAGAAAACTTCTTCATAAGAAGGTAAAGTATTATCTTCATTAGCCAAGGTACATTCTTCATTAGATGATGCAGAATTTTCCTCATCAGGATAGTTTTCACATAAAAACATATTTGTATGGTTCTTAGCAGTTCTTACCTTTTCCATTAGACATTTTTTTACTTGTGGTACTTTGGAAAAAAGACCATAGTTCCTCTCCATAAGAGTTCCAATGAGATGATCTATGGTAAGACAACTCACCTTTCTTGTTTCATCGACAATAGTCCTCTTTGATTCTCATTAATTAGGCATGATGTCAATAATCTTTTCAATAAGTATTTCATTATCAAGACATTTCTCACCAATATCTTCTAAACTATTTATGATAGTCATCAATCTTTAACTTCTTGGAAATATTTTCTTAGTTCATTTTATTTTTAATTCTCTCTTGAATCTAATTTCAAAATCTCTCCTCTTTCATGTCTTTTTTTTCATGGCTATAATCCCTTTACTCCAATTATGTTATCATTTTGGTGGACCCTTATCCCTTTTCAAATTATTATTTTTTAATTTCTCTAAATTATTGAATTTCTATTTTATCTTTTCTTTTTAAATTACGATGGTCTTCAAATTTTTTATCTTCATGTCTTCTCTCAAATGATTTACTTCTTTCAATATTGTTATATGCTCTTTTTGTTTTATTTAGTGGGAGTTGTTTTAATGATCTCCTCTCTCTCTCTCTCTTATCTAAGCATGCTCTCAATGATCAATCTTGAATATTTATTCTTAAAATAATGTTTTAAATTGTCTATTGCTTTGACATGATCTTTTTTAATTCTTTTCAAATTCCTTTTTAATCACTTTATACTTTATTAAAAAACCCCTGTTTTCAAAAGTTTTTTTAGAAGGTGTTTTTTTACATGTGTTGATATTATCTTGTCTTATCCACATGACTAATTATTATTATCCAATGGATTTTTGAGCTTAATCATTTTATCTCTTTATATTATGAAGCATGATAATTTGTATATTATCATGCTTTAATATGCCTTACTTTTATTAAGGGGGAGTTAAATTTTGTTGTGTTTATTTTGTAAAGGTTTTTTTGAAATTTATTTATTTTATCTTATCATATCTCTCTAACCATCTTGCTTTGAAAGAACATTTTTGATATCCTCAAAGGGGGGGATTTTGATGGAGGTAAATGATAAAAGAATATTGGTTTCAAATAATGTTTCATCAAGAGGGATAACTTTGTTTCAATGTTTCATAAAAGGGGAGACATGGTTTCACATTTATTCGACAACACATTCCTTTTTATCTTTTCCCCATTTTCATGCTTTCTATATCAAGTGTTTTTTATCATAAAGAGGAAGATTTTTAGATCCAAAAACACATTTATTTTAATGATAAAAAACAATATGTTTTGTTTCTAACTTGTCTTAATATGTTTTAATATGTTTTAAGTGTATTTTGTGTGTTTCTAGTGTGTTAGTTTGGTAGGAAGGCATCTGACTTAAAGATCACTTCAAACTTGACTTAAATAACATCTTTCAAGGTTGTTGCAGCCGAGAAGAACTGGCTATCCAGTAGCATATGAAAAAATCAACAGTTCTCCAGAAGGATCATCGGCTATCTATCAGATTCCTACCACGTATCTAGTGGGATCCTGCAGTGTGAAGGTAGTTCTAGCAGCACCAACTACTACCCGATGGAGGCTATCGGGTATCTAGTGGCATTGGGACTGCTAGTTTGAGGTGGCATTTATGGTGGTCAAAAATTGTTTTTTCGTGTTTTAAATGTAGTTGCTCGATTCATTAAACATCAGACATCCCTAAAGGATATAAAAGGAGGCTTAGAGAGGACTCAAACATCATCATATTTGTAGTGCACATCCAACTAAAGGATCTTTGATCTTCCATGGATTCATAATCTCTCAAGGTCATCAAAGTTCCATCGTCCTCTTCCTACTTCAAAGTATAATCAAATAGATCAAGCTTTCATCATCCCAGGGATATTAAGGCACTGAACTAATAAGGGAATGTTCTTCAATGACTTCATCCAAAGCATCATTGACAGACACGAACCAGACCAGGTACCCTGGTAACCCGATAATGGAGCTGGCCCTGACAAGACCCGAAGGGAGTTCTTAATCCCCACGGGTTGGCGAGTAGCACCTGCAGTCATAAAACATACAAGTGGGGATGATTTTTTCCACAAGAATGTGGAAGGAAAAGATAAAAGATAGTATGCATATCAAAGTGAAACTCCACTGGGAGTAAAGTACCAGAATACAACTAGGCACAAAAGTCAAAGTACTAAAACCCAAGTACTTAAAATAAGAAAACAACCCCAAAGTCCCTAAGGACACACCTCACCACGTTCAAAGCTCAATAGCTGGATCCAACTAAAATAGATCCCTTCCCTTTGCTCGAGCTTGGAAGGAGAAAGTCTAAAAACACCCGAAGGAAAAATTAGGGTGTGAGCCTAAGTCCAGTACGATATATCCAAGAATTCCATAATAGATTCCAAATATAGATTATACAAAGAAAATATTTCAATTTTACAAAACAAATATGTTTGACAATTTAAAGGCATATTTAAACAAAACATGATATACATTTTCAAGATGATGTAAAATACATTCAAAAAACAAGCTTTACTTTACAAGAAGTGGAATAGTTCTAAAATAATGGATTCTGTAAATCATTTATATAAAATAGTTTATATAAATTCAGAAGACATGTAAAGTGATTCAAACAACATTAGCATACATTTAGATCTAAAATATAAATAAACAAGCGAGCAACATGATCCTATTCTAAAAGTTATGATAATATTAAACAACTATAGGATTCCACACTCTCTATGTGAAATCATCAAAATGTGTGTACACACATCCCTATGACACTGACTAAAGGTGACTCATCACCAACCCATCGGGGATGTGAGTCGCCGCATGTATGTTTTAGAATGTTTTAATAGCGTAGAGTGTATCCAAAAAACTAAATAACTACCTAAGGCTTTCATGAGCTCTTACATGATGGAAAAAATATTATAAGAATACTTAAAATATGATCAATATCATTCTTCCATTTCAAAAATTATCATTTATTTACATTTAAATCAAAAATAGGTTTTATTCAAAAACAATCTTTTTTCACAAGATAAAACCATTGGGTTTCTATCGAATCATTTTAAGCCATTTTCATGAGTTTGAAATCCATTCTAAACCAATTCCATCCTTTTCACAATTAATTTTCACAATTAAATTCAACAATTTAATTGAAAAAATTTCCATCAAAATCCACCATTTAAATTCAACAATTTAAATCGGTTAACTTTCCATAAACCCACCCCAATTCATTGGAATTGGGGTTTTTCCAAATTTCCATGCCAAAACCATTTAAAATCATCTAATTTGTTGGAATTGGGTTTCATTCAAGCAATTGAAAGCATGTTTAAGAATTTTAATTTAAATCAGTGATTGAAATAAATCAAGCAAAGTGATGGTAATCAATTTGGCTTATCAGGACAGAACCACCTACCTCTTTTCTGAAGAACGACACTCGCAATGACACCCACTAATGAGAATGAAGGTGAAGTAGATCTTGAAAATCTACCTAGAAGCAAGTTCCAACACCACATGGAATGTATCCATCTATCCCCATATGATCCATTGATAAACCAAGGGGAGAGAAGGAGAGAAACTCGAAGAACGAGGGAGAACCCTTACCCAGGAATCGCACCGCAAGCGAACCAACGATCCAAAGCTGATCCTATCAAACCAGAAGGTGGGGAGCCTCTGAGAAATTCCTATTAAGGGTCTAGGATTTAGATACAAGGGGTTTGGAATGAAAAGGACCAAGTAGAACTACCAATCGTGCGCTTTAAAATTGGACGTGGTCCGGGTCACGATGCGTACCCCAAAGTCACGACGTGTAGTCCATGCTGAATAAGTTATGTGGAAAAACCCATCGCGTCGGATTAAAAATTGACATTTAACCCTTACACAATGTTTATTTCATGTACACGACATGTACCTGCTCACAACATGATCTCCCAATTCACGACATGATCTCCTAGTCCACAACATGCAACCAACACCAAGTACACGACGTGTATTTCATGTACATGGTGTGTACCTGTTCTGAAATCTATAGTAAACCCAGAAAAATCACATAAAGGATTTTTAACCAAAAGGGAACTTATAAAAGGTGAAAAACTAACCAGATCAAGGTAACAGTATGTTACATCGACATTCTTGTTTAGTCTCTTTTATGCGTCTTTCTCTCTCCTCCATTATAAGTAAAACCTCATTTTCTCTCACTTCTTATCCTTATTTGTTTTTTTATTTCTAGCTTGATTTATTTCTTTAAGAGAAAGTGAATATCATGCATTGTAAAGGGATTGCAATGAAAAAAATCATCTATTTCACTTCTCCCTCTATTTCTTTGGTTCTTGGTTATCTGTTTAAACCAAGGGTTTTTAGTTCCTGGTTCTCTGTTCAAACCAAGGGATTAAGGTTCTTATTATTCCATTAAAAGAAAGAGTTTTTTAGGCTCTTGTTTTCCATTAAAACCAAATGTTTTTGGTTTCATGGTTCTCATTCAAACCAAAGGGTTTATTATATTGAACCTCGTGAACATTCTCGCGATGAGGAGACATAGGGGTACCTTCAGGTACTATTTCTAAACTTATTTTCCAAATAGTCAATATCCTTTTACTTTCCACGTTTTACTTTACCATAACATTTTCACATTATTTCCTTATTATTTCCACTGGGAATTACTTTGTTTAATTTTGATTTCTTGTATTGAATTGTTGAATCTTTTATCACATCGGTTTATTTTTTAATGGGGAAATTCACCCTCTAATGTTATTTCCTCATCTATAACCCACGCCTATAACCACCGCTTTCTTGTGTTCTCATTGTTCCACATACATCACTAAGTATGGGATCCAATTGTCCACTATCCCTTTTATCTTTTCTCCCAAAAGTCATTTTTATCATTTTTTCTAATAAAAAAGATTCACATGCATCAAATGATTCATAATCAAATTAGTCTAACAATCCATATTTATGGAGTCTTTGGATTCATTTCTCGTTTATATGTCCATGGCGACAAATCCAAAGGGTGGTGAGATTAAAATCAGCTATGACTTATTCTGAACATCACAGTGAGTATTATATATTTCTAGAATATATAAACAGTTTACTATATCTCTAATGTCATAAAAAATTTAATTATTATATATATAATAACTATTTTTCTTTACAGGGAATGAAAATACCTTCTTATTCAAACAAGAAACAAAAATGAAATTCATTTTTATGGTGGGAATATAATTACAATTATCTATTTCTAAGATTAAGTAAAGTCAGATCATATTTGTGGATTTTTAATTCAGCAACTCTTGCTCCATTACTGACATAGAAATATACTTCATGCTTCGTTAATTCTCTTCTATCTGTAGGTTTTGGGTGTAGCGGAGATGTGGTTGGGATGGAACCCAACTTTGATTTTTACCATGATCAATGATTATTTTGGGATCAGTACGATGATGAACGTCTGTCTCCATGGAATATAATCAAAGATTTAGATAAATAAGGAAGAGGCCCTAAACCTATAGAGGGGATCTTGTAGATCATGTTTATAATTAATTTAATTAATTTCATAAAGAAAATAATACCTCGATCTTCGGTATTTTTTTCATTGATTATGTTTATTGTCCGTAATAACTCTTCTGGATTATCTTGTTGTGCTTGTAAGGATCAAAACTAGAATCCCTCTAGTGGTGATCCACACATGCTCTGATAGCCTTCAATCGACATGGATCATTCTCTGGGTGATAGCACGGTGAAGTGAGTGTCTTGTGTCGATCGTTCTTGATTGTTTGTTCTTCGGCCTTGAAGAAAGTCTCCCGTTCTTGAGAGTGGGAAGAAGAGGATTCAAGAGAGAAATTGTTTGGCTAAACAAATTTCAATTCAACAAGCTTGCGGTGTCGTGTGGTATCTAGAAAAATAGGTGTACTTGTCTATTTATATGCATGGAACTTCAGTTACAATATTTAATTGCATAATAGTAATTAAAAACACGTGTGTGACCCTCTAGGATTTTTTCTCGCTAACATTAGGTGGGCTTGCCTAAAGTCCAAGAGTACTGTCTAGCAACAGGTTAAGGCACCAAAGAAAAAGAACGCAAACTCACACCAATGACATCCACATACGAATGCTCAATGTGTAGTATAATCCATTTGTCGCAATATCTCATCAAGCAGGTTTCATGATAGTGTCATCAACTTTTATGATTGATACATCATTTTTTGACTACCTGAAATAAACTCATTGTTACACCATGGACATGGAATTTCATGTGACGGTTCTTTTTCAATAAAAGGGTCAAGATATCAACTTCTACAAATAGAAGAGACAAATCCTTCCTCAACTTATCCATTAATAACATGTCACTTGTGACGCACCCAACATACTCTACTTCCCGCCAACTGTCTGTGTGACTGTTTTCATCAGTAAATCAAAGTGCGCGAGTCATGACACATATTAATGATAATCTTAAAGTCTAAGTATCATTACACACACTCGCAGATAGAAATATCGGATGAACCAAAACATGCGGAATTCTTACTAGCGGGCATGTTCTCATAATGTCCTATGTTGAAGATTATCAAGTGTGAAATTCATGAGAGGAAGTCTCATTTTGTTACGAGTACTTACACCTGACGGTCTGCATGCTATGTGTCTGTCACGACCCGCCCTCGGGGTCCATGCCGTGACCACCCCAAGCCCGCCTTCCATAGGCCAGGGGCTGGCGACTAGCACCAAGGCGTAAATCCCGGTAAAAAGGGAAGGCATTGCCTTTGTAAAGTAAACAAACACCACAGAGTAAGAAAGCGGAAAGTAAACACTAAACAAAAGCAGAGTACAACTGAAAGTGCGGAAAAGTAAATGGGCCAGTATACAAACCCAAACTGAAAGTAAAGTACAAATCGAAAAGGGAAAACAACAACTGAAAAGTAAAAGCCGCTACACCGAGCTGTCCACTGGAAATCCCACCTGAAGGGTGGGTACAGATAGCTCCTCTGCTCCACGGGTCCCGTCGTCCGCTCCGAGCACGTCCTGCCCAGTGGTCCACCTCTGGGTACCGTCCTGCTCTGCAAGCCTCAGCTAAGGTCAACGCTATCCGTCGTCTGCAACCAACACAACGTAGTGCGGGAAAAGCCCGTGCAGGGGTGAGTATAAGCTACTCAGTAGGGACCCCGAGACCCCTGAAGGTCTCTCAAATCCACAAAGGATAAACCACGAAGAAAGGTACAATCACGAAGTAACAACCGACACTGCTTAGGTATATGCCCATACATATACCTAAGTCATCAATTTCAAATACGCTCCAACCTCCGAGCCCAAGTACAACTCAGTCCACACAGGAAAGTAAACGTATTCCACACAGGAAAGCAAAACGTAATCCACACAGGATAGCACAACACAATCCACACAGGAAAGCAACAGGATTCAGCTCACACAGGTATACTTCTTCAAAAGACGATAAAGATGATCTCTGATCTATCTAAGTCGTCAGAACCACGAAGGATCGATAGGTAACTAACCCCCGCAAAAGACCCACACAGGATCGGGCCCACACAGGACCTGTAGCACTGATCCACGTAGGATCGCTGAGTGCTGTAGTCGTCGTCGTCGAATCCACACAGGATCTCTGTACTGTCGTCGTCGCAGTCACAGTAGCAGTAGTAGCAGTAGTAGTCATAGTAACAGTCGCAGCCAGCACTAGGGTTCCCGCACACAGCAAGCTCGTTCGGAGGGTCCGCTCCACGAGCCGAGAGGCTGATACATCAACTGTCACAAAGTCCAGAGTTGATGTATCCAAAAGTTCCGTATCGTCAACAAGAACTCAACGCAACAGACGGCGCGTCGATCGGACGCCCGGTCTGAGAGTTATTGGCATTTTCGTCCCCAGGGCCCGGTTAGTTTTTAAGGCAAAACCAACCCAACCATACTCCACCTGCGTCCAAACCTCGGGCGGAGTATGCCAAAAGATTCGTCTCACTAAGAGGAACACAACACAGCTGACGACACGTCAATCAGACGTCCGTAGCTCAAGATATGAGCGTTTCCGCTCCGAAGGCCCGGTTGGTTTCGTGAACGAACCAACCCGGCCGAACTCAAAGTAATCCGAAACCTTGAGTGCGATATACCGAAACGACCGTCTCGATCCAAGGATCGCGTTACCGCAGACGGTTCGTCAATCGGAGGTCCGTGGCTCAAGTTATGGCATACTCCACAATGAGTCACCGATGGTCCCCAGGATGCCTCCAACATTAGGATTTGGCAAAGCAATGGACCAGGAGGGTCCGATCCATTACATTAGATACGTCTCAAACTATTCTCTCCTTTGAGAATTCAAGAGTAAACCTAAAGAAAAGAGGTGTCCGGACAACCACCTCGTAAGATACCTCTTAGGGACAAACCACCTTAGAGTTGTTTGAAAGACGGAATAAAACCTCAACATCCAGGGACATTCTTCCCACATCTATCTTCTAAAAAACTATAGAAACACTACTACTCCTCTCCCTAAAGTGATCACACAACACAAAAGGTTGCAATGTCCAGAAACATGGTTTAGGGAGTTCCTTCCTCCGTGTTAAGATACTATCTTCTTTGGGCAGCACTAACTCTCCCTCACAGGTTCAATCACATTCACATTAATGTGTCTTGATTAGGGATCAAGTTCTCCCCTCCCCATTGTTAGGACTTTTCACAAAAAACCAAAAACATGGAAACAACTTATCATACAATAACCAGGGTCAGACTTTATATCATAAGCAAGGCACAAGGAAAACACAAGATCAAAACTCAGAATAGATATGGGTACTGGGCACACATCTGTGACTCCCATTCCCAGTTACTCTCCTGGAGGCCACCATGCCTCCACAACACACGAACCAAGGGAATGTTCGGTCCATGAAACACATTCTCCTTACGATCCTCAATTCTCATTGGTCGCTCCATGACGTCGCATTGTCCTCGATATTGAACTCTCCCCAGTCGAGGATGTGGGAGTCATCATGTAGACACTGATAAAGTTAATATACATGATAGAAGTTGTGGATTCTCTCCAACCACAGTGTTAACGCCAGCTGATATGCCACCTTGAAGACTCGTCCCAACACCTCGAAGTGTCTGATGAACTTGGGAGAAAGCTTACTCCCCCTGCCAAACATCCGTTGTCCACACCGAGGGTAGACCTTTAAGAACACGTGGTACCTAACCTCAAACTAGAAGGGTCTACTCCTATGATCGACATACGACTAATGCCAATTCTAAGCTGCCTTCATCCTCTCATGCACAAGCTGAACCTTCTCCGTCATGCTCTGCACCACCTATGGACCAAGAACACCTGCCTCCCCAACCTCTGTCCGACACATGGGTAAACGACACAGTCTCCCGTACATGGATTCAAATGGTGTCATGCCAATGGTAGATTGATAACTATTATTGTAGGAAAACTCTACCAGAGGCAAGTGTCATACCCATGATCCTCTGAAGTCCATAAAACACGCTTGCAGCATATCCCCCAAAGTCTGGATGGTCCGCTCTGTCTGCCCATCCGTCTGAGGGTGGAAATAAGTGTTAAGGAATAGCTGGGTGCTGAAATCACATTGTAATCCCTTATAGACTCATTATGTAAAGCATGTATCCTAATCTGAAATAATGGTTCTAGGAACTCTGTGCAGCTGCACAACTTCACCCACGTACTTCTGTGGTAAGGCATCCACTGTGCTCGACTCCTTAATCGCTAAAAAATGAGCCGGTTTCGTCGAACGGTCCACCACTACCTAGATGAAATCACATCCTCCCTCAGCCTTAGGTAGTCCTGTGAAGAAATCCATCGACACATCATCCCACTTCCACTTGGGAACATCTAAGGGTTGCAACAGACCGTTGGGAACACTGTGTTCAGCCTTCCCCTACTGACACATGAGGCACTTTGACACTAACTCCGTCACTACCCGCTTCACTCCAGGCCACCAAAACTAACCTGTCAAACCCCGATACGTCTTGGAGACTCCTGGGTGTGCCACTAGGGGTGAGTTATGGAACTCACCAAGAACTCCCTTGTGCATCGCTACCAGGACAAACAGCTTCCCATGGAGAAACATCTGATTCTGACTATCCTCCGACCATCCTTCCATAGCATCACCCTAGATAACACAATCACACATCACTTCGGTCTCTGAGTATCTCCACTAAGACTCCTCCACCTACCGTACCAAGGAAGACTGCACTGTCATTTCAAACAGAAACCCTTTACCATCCTCCAATCTCATGCCCAGATGTAAAGCAGCCAACTACCCCATTGGATTCCAAGCATCTGCTGAATCCCAAACTATATCCTTATGTGACTTCATGATCAAGTAATCGGCCACCATGTTCCCCTTCCCTTAGTTATAAGAGATCTCGAAGTCTTAGTTCTGGAGAAACTCTATCCACCTCCGCTACCGCCAGTTCAGGTCTCGCTGGGAGAAGACATACCTCAGGCTCTTGTGATATGTGAAGACAATGAAGTTTTACCTGATGAGGTAATGCCGCCACAAATTCAGTGATAATGTCACCACTGTATGCTCCAGGTCGTTAGTGGTATAGTTACGTTGGTGAGGATGTAACTAGCTAGACCCATAAGTGATCGCTCCCCACTACTGCATCGGAACACACCCCAAGCCTAGACCAAAAGCATCACAGAACACTTCAAATGTTACCCTTCCTCTGGAAACCTCAGCACTGGGGCACTGATCAGCTTCCCTTTTAGATAACTCAAAGCTTCCTGGCACTACTCACTCCATATGAAAACCTGGTATTTTCTAGTCAAGGCTATCAAAGGTGATGCAACTCAAGAGAATTTGGGTACAAATCTTTGATAGTAACCTTCCAATCCTAGGAAAATGTGAACCTATACCACGTTCCTGGGTGCTTCCCAAGAAACAACTGTGTTGACCTTCGATGGGTCCACTTCTATTCCCTGATGAGACACCATGTTTCCAATGAAGTGCACCTCTCGTTTCTAGAATGTGCACTTGGAAAACTTCTCGTAGGGATGGTGGTGTCAGAGGACCTCCAAAACTGTCCTTAGATGCTCGTCGTGGTCCTCATATGACCTTGAGTATATCAGGATGTTGTCGATGAAAATGACCATGAACCGGTACAGATACTCATGGAAAACGGAGTTCATGAGCCCCATGAACACAGCTGGTGAATTCGTAACGCCGAATGACATGACCACGAACTCAAAGTGACCATACCTGCATCTGAAAGAAGTCTTCTGAATGCCACCCTCCTTCACCCTCAACTGGTGATATCCAAACCACAGGTCGATCTTAAATAACCAATATACTCCCTTCAATTGGTTGAAAAAGTCGTCAATCCTTGGGAGGGGGTAACGGTTCTTGGCCATCACCTGATTTAGTCTTCGGTAGTCTATGGACAGACTGATACCACTATTTTCCTTCTTTACAAACAAGACTCGAGCACCCCATGACGACAAACTTGGTCAGGTAAAACCCTTCTTCATCAAGTCAGCAACCTGAATCCGCAACTCCCGCAACTCAAAAGGTGCCATCCGATAGGGATCCATCGAAATCGGATGAGCATCGGGTTTTAATTCTATCCCGAACTCAACAACAATTCGAGGGGGTAGAGCTACAACCTCTTCAGGGAAGACGTTCAGGAACTCACTAACAATCCCTGGAACTTCCACCATCCCTGAGTCTGCTGATTCTACCGAAATCTCAGATAACAAGGAAAAAAGGGACTCTACATGCTGGTTGTCCTCCTAGAAACCCCGTTCACCAACAAAAGTTACATGCTAGCCGCCCATATCTGAGAACATGAACCTTATCTAGAAGCAGTCGATAAGATTGTGCACGAAAAATAGCCAGTCGATGCCCATGATGACATCATATGGCTACATTTTCAGCATAAAGAGATCCCCACTTGACTGATGCGACCCCAGCATCAGTCTTCATCCTCAACAAACATCAAATAGGCTGGTCTGACCTCCTACTGGCATGATCAACACTAGAGGAATGGAATGTCTCTCTACGTCTAGACCCAAGGCATGGTCTGGACAGGGTGTAACAAAGGAGTGAAAAGATTCTGAATCAAACAAGGCACATGCAAGAGTACTAAACAGACTGATCGTACCTCGAATGACCTCTGATCCTACTGGAACTGCTTCCTCTATGGAATGCAACTTCCCTCGCCAAACTCCTCTACCCCTCATCCATCGGCCGTCTCCCCAACCATGCCCCGGTCGAGGTCCCTAAAGAGTGCCCTGAGGCCGACCTCCTACTGAAACATCTGCTCTCGGAGGGGCAGGGGCCTGCCGTTGCTGCTGAAAAGGTCTGGATGGAAACTGGTGCTACTGAGGTGGGCGTTGAACCTACCCACCCCCACTGTACTACACTCAGATAGGGCCCTGATTCTGAAGATTCCCATAGATTCCATAGGTAAAACACCTCGGTCCTAGTCTCGTGGAGAAGGGGCGAGGATTGGGAGATCAGAACTAAAACTGGTGAGGCATGCTCCCCGTTGACCGAAACCTAGAAGGCCCTGATGTCGGAGGCATGCTACTAATGACCTTCCCCTTTGACGAGCTCAACTAGCTCCCCTCTCACGACACACCTCCTAGCTTGTGAATCCTCTCAACTACTTCAGATTTCTTATGGATCTCCAAGTATGTCGGTAGAGTGAAGGGAGTGACAACATGCTGAAGAGAAGGTCAGAGTGCCTCCTCTAAGCATATTGGTCGCTACTCCTCATCTGGGAAGAGGTCTAGAGTGAAACAAAGGAGATCCTTGAACTTGATCCCTAACTCCATTACCAACATACTCCCTTGCTAGAGGGAGAGGATCTCTTGCCACATTTCGGCCTTCATCGTGGAAGAAAGTAATTATGCCTGGAACTTCTTCTCAAAGTCAGTCCATAAAACCTCAGCTTCCTTCTTCTCTCTGAGATAAAGTGTCCACCACTAGTGCGCTGCTCCCCGCATCTATCTCATAGCCAGAGGAACCCAGTACTCTATCGGAGTCCAGATCAACCTAAAATTTATCACCAGCTCCTCGAGCCATCTCTCCATCTCCATGCCTGAGATGTTGCCCTTGTACTTTCCAAGAGTTTGTTGTTGGAAGGCACGAAGAATCTTCTACCACTGGTCGTCCTCCTCCTCTTGATCATCCCTCTGCTGATTAAACAGATCAACCTACCAGGCCTTGACTTCCCGCAGTACTCGTGGACATCGTACGGGTGCCATAGCTAAAAGAGAAACAATGAATTCCTAAGACCGAGTAGTGTAGAAGATTCTTTTTTAAACTTGTTTAAGATTTTTATTTATTTTAAAATTCCCAAAACACCCACGACACATAGGAACACAAGTCATTATGATGCACATACCTTTTCTAGGGTCTCTACCCTGTAACCAGTGTAGCCTCACTTGGTCATTTGGAAGGTCTAGAGTCCTTGCATCGGATCAAAGAGGGCCCTAAAATCCCGTGTCCTAGTCGGTCTTCCCTAGCCTATTTCACGCACCAAGATTTCCTAACACCATTTCCCTACCATCCCATGAAATCCTCATTGTGCCTAACCTCGAACTCTATCCTATCTCTCAACCATCACCTCTGATACCATTATTTCATGACCCACCTTCTCCAAGATGTTGGAAAGGATGGAAAGATTCCCTACCATTCCTTCTTCAAGGTTAAAGAGAGATAAAGACCCCTTGGGTCCTACCTTTTGTAGGCCCTGGAGTGGATACTAGCACCAAGGGTATAGAATCTCACATAAATGGAAGACATTAAACTTTTTATAGAACTAGATCAGAAGATAATATTGTAAATCCCAAAAAACACCAAGGACTAAAGATAAAAGTAAAGCCCAAAATCCATTCTCGTATGCATGTTCAAAATAAACTGATACTAGGTACAAGATAAACTCTGAAGGAATGTACTAAAAGAAAATAAAATAAACAACATCGACTATTGCGATGCCCGAGCTAGTAAGGTCTGGCATGGTCATCAAAGTCCTCTTGGAAACCTAAAATCAATTTTATATACGCAGGGTGAGTATACAGTTATACTCAGTAGGGAAACCAAAAGCTCTCGTACACAAGTGGGGAGACATTCTAATGCCCCGTGAGAAAAATAGAGGTAACCAAAACACATAGAAAGGAAAACTATCCACCCAAATTCACCATGGCACACTCTCCAAATAACGCAATCCAAGTAAAATAATAGTAATATCACATCGATATTTGGGTACTTAACACCGCTTTCCCACTGGTTTTTTAAAACATCCTATGCATCAGAACTCCCCCATAGATCCCATTGTAGTCCCACTACTGCCCAACAATAACCCCATGGGCCATCCCAACCACCCGTCTATCCTGCCTACAAACATCTAGGCCACCACAACCACACATAACCATGCCTGTAGAAACTTGGGCCACAACAACCACTGCCACGCCCAAAGAAACCTGAGCCAAAACAACCAATACCATTCCCGAAGACACCTGAGTCTCATCTCGAAGACATTTTGGAAACAAACCTGCCCGTACACACCTAACCCAACCACCACAACACACCCTGCCTGAAGGGTCTTGGGTTATAATGAATCTTAAGCCGTCACAACCTATCCGAAGAGTCTTGGGATACATGGGAGAGGGAGCAGAAAGGAGATAATAACCATCCACTCATAGGAATGTTAGAAAAAACACCCTCCCCCATGAAATGGGGGTGTTCGGCACGAAGTGATCAACATGGGTGGGGTGCGTATAAGAAACAGAAGAACTAAATATTATACATATATGTAATCAAGCACTCATCCCAACCTAAGGGTCCCAAAACCAACAACCAGCCCGTACACAACCACTCTTGTTGCTATCCCTACATGTACAATTATAAAACAACCACAACCACTCTTGTTGTTATCCCTACATGCACAAGTATACAACAACCACAACCAAAGCACAACCCATTTCTGGAAAACAATTCCCCATTGTACCCATTCTTGGTATCTTGTTCAAGTGATTCCATTTAAATATTCCTTCACTACTGGGCAACAAATAGGCATAACCATGAGCCAAAACAACAACTGGAAGAAAAAAAACCAAGCAAGCATTTAAGCATCCACTCCCCGTTCCCTTGTAAGTAACAACTTCAAAAGGGATTCATGATATCCCTCAATGTATTTGAACCAAACCAAGCCCCAACATATAGGGTCCAGAACATTTTCCACCATCTCTACATTCCCTCAGATTCACAAACCAACAACCTCTCAACCAGAGGTTCCATTCCCCTATATTTCACCCAACAAGGAATCAAATAGAACCACCATGCATATCACCAAAACAAAGAAAATGAGTTATCATATTTAACCAACACCATTCATTAAGTTCCTTCTTTCCTTCTGGTTAACCGGGTTGATCACACAAGGGTTCTTATTCATCGGGCATCCATTTAACCATCCAAGTATACGTGATTAACCAATTTCCATGTTACAGTCATTCAATCACAATATTATCCAGAAAACAAGGATTTATTCGTGTGAAAGAAAGGACCACCAATGACCAATATTTTTAGTAGACATGAACTCATACAATTCAAAACATAAAAACAAAGGTAAAAGATACAATAACATCATCATCATTACCACCCCTTCATTCTTTAAAAGTCCATTTATTATATTCGTTAAAACTGGTTTCAACTATTTCCCTAGGGAACATCATCATACCCACCCCGTATTATGCACAGTAAAGAGAAATGAAGGAAAAAAACCTTACTTGGATGATCAAGGATCAAAGTATTCTCTTTTCACCAAGAACTGGGGATGACACGACTTGCAAGAAAAGAAAACTCCAAGGTTGAGCAGGAAGGGCTTCAACATGGGCGCACGATTTGTCTCCGGAGGAAGTCTCGAGGTGTAATAAGTGAAATGAAAAAGAATAAGGAAGAGAGGATCTCGGTTTAAGAATAGGCCAAATCTTAAAATCAGGGAGAGCATTTCGAAGTACTTGTCGGATCGTGGCTTGACCACGTGGTTCAGAGGCTTCACATGTTGGAATTAATTGAGATTTAATAATTCACCTTGGAAACGGTGGAGATAGAGCATAGGACGACTTTGAGTTGATATATTTCCTTTAAACAGAGAAAAACATGTAATAGGGGTGAAATTGTAAAACACAGGAGGCTGGAAAACACAGAAAAGGGTGTGACACCGATGAAAATGCTACACTTTTTGGTAATTCAAGGGTCACCCAACTTGTGGTGGATTTTAAACATCTATTACGAGCCTTAAAACAACTTGAAAGGGGTATTAAAATAATTTTACATCAAAAAAGGTGTTAGTGGAGGGAAACATAAAAGTTCGAGAGAAGCTGGAAATGACTCACCGATGGGTGTGCCATCAATTCCCATCAGTGTCATTAATATTGATCGGTGTCACCGTTCGTTCAACCAGAAATTTGGAAAACTCCTCAATGAGTCACTAATGGTCCCTAGGATGCCTCCAACATCAGGATTTGGCAATGTAATGGACCAGGAGGATCCAGACCATTACATATTGATATCAGTAATGGTGGAAGGGGTTGGGGGATCGACCACCGTAGTGGGTTTTGTGGTGCTTCCAGCTGGATTAATCGAGGAAGGAGGATATGAGGTGTCGATCTGTACATTGGTCATGTATCTGGAAGTTGTATCTATGAAGGGTACCTTGGATGGGGATGGAATGGTGGGACCCTTACCCTAGTGGGCCTACTCTACTAAAAAATCATGATGTGAAGTGGGATCTGTGAGCTTAGGGGGTAGGTCGATCGAGGTAGAGGGTGGGGTGTGGATGAATGATGAAGTGGAGTCTGCATATGGTGATGGGTGGGTAGATGTAGAGGCTAATAGTGGAGTGAGGATGGTGAAATAAGATGGTGCAATGAATGGAATGCCTAAATGAAGGCAGATTTAGTGTTGGTTCTCCAAAAGAAACTGTATAGTAAGTCGTAGGTCAGATGGAGGAGATGGAGGGGCATGTGGAAATGTGGCAAGGCCAGTGGTGGTGGAGGTGGAGGTGGTAAAAAAAGGGACAGGGGGCAGTGATGGATGTGGTGTTAGGGGTAGTGGTAAAAGGGGTGGAAGCTGTGGTGGGGGTGGTGGGGGTGGTGGTAGTGGTGGTAGTGGTGGTAGAAGGGACATGAGTAGGGGAGGGAGGGTCACCTGCCTATGGAGTCAGTGCCTCATCAACATCCTCAAAATATGTTGATGCCCACTGATAGATGTTGTTTTCCTTCGTGAGTAGCGTCATATTGTGGAGCATATGTAGGCTGATGCTCTTCATAGGGTCGAGGGAGATGTGGGGATGGAAAGCATCGAAGGCACCAAGATGCCTGACTAGATGAGTAATGAATGAGCCCTTTAAAAGCGTACCTTGAGTTCTCCTCACCTGGGTCAAGAAGAACAACCCCAACCGCCCCTCCATGTTTCCGCCCATGGTTGAGGCAATCATAATCACCTCGATCTGGATCACACTCCCGTGAGCATCACCGTGGGCCATCCATGCATGAGCTAATTCCCTATGATGGATTCAGAGGACAATACCTCATAGAGCAGTCCTCTTCATCGTTCAAGGCTCATTGACACTCTGAGGGTCTCTGGCTATCCTCGACCATAATTTTGCAACATAGACTTTGTTAGGATTGAGCTGTAATGTTGAGAAGATAGGGTAGTCAACGAACTCGGTGGAGTAGATGCCGAGGAAAAAAATCGCCCAGGCTGATCTCCCAATGACTGCCTCTGAGTTTGAAATTAATAGAGTTAATGTCCAGCTCAAAGGTGGCCAGGAACTCAAGGAATATCTCCGTGAAAGTATCCTCTTGCACTTGGGTAATCAGGATCAGGTGTAGTCGACCGATGAGGTCAAGGACCTCCTGATGAATGTGGATGTGCTCGATTACCGTGAGGTCCAACATCTTGTTGGTCCGCATTAGCTTGGCCTAGTGATAGACCAACCGAATCTCATGTTGAGGGTCAGAAAAATGGAGGTAGGGATGAAGGTGTGGACAAGCAGGGCCATGTGACCCACCTGAGGATTATTGTGAGTCTCCATAAGTGGAAATAGACGTAGAGGTGGAATCAGAGGTCAAATAAGATGGATATGTGGGTGGAGGAGAAGGTGTGGCCTTCCACTCGCTTGGGTGGCAGATGTGTGTCATCACACTCAGGTGCGGATTTGGTAAGTGGGGTGAGAGCGGTCTTCGTTCGATCCATGGAGGAGTGAAAACATAGACCAGGGAAGGAAATGGGGAGGAGCGGAGGGAGTGGTGAGGCGTGATAATTAAGGGAGGAGGAGGAGAGGGTTTTTCGGTGGTGGTGGTAAGGGCACATGTTCGGAAGGGGAGGGGTCGCAAGCATGTAAGGAAATAGATAGGGGGGTGGGCCGTGAACCTAGGGTTCATGAAATTTAAAAGTTCCCCAAATATTACAAGTCGTGTATGATATACACAGCATGTAACACTTTTTTTCATTTTTTTTGGTGTAACATTTACAGGTTGTGTATTTTCTACACAATGTGTATTTGGTTGTTTGTGATCCCTTTTGAGCGGAGTCATCTTAACAAGCCTCTAATAGCTCTAAAATTTCCTAAAGACTAACTATCCAACTCTATCATATTGAACCTACCAAGGGTTTTCTCTTAGTCACCGCTTTTTTTATTTTCTAGAGTTAGACATGTTTTGATGTAGAAGATTTCAAATGTGATGAGACTCCCTTTTTAGAACAATCCTTGAAAACAGAGGGGACAAATGGTGGTTTGGTATTCTTTGTAAGAGGTGTAATGTAATTTGTGTTCTTGTAAGAGGTGAAATGTAATTTTGTTGTGACTCTAGTCTAGGGATTTGGTATCATTCAACCTTCAAGGTGACCTATGATACAGGTCAGATAGGGTTCCTAGTGCTTTTGGGTGTGTGTCACACATGTAGATGTTTTGGACCTTGTTAGTGGGACTCATAGTGTTTTATGGTGTGGGATTGGACTAAAGAGCTAATTGGGAAGGTTGGTGGTTGGTGGTGCTACTCGAGTTGTGGTTATGCGATGATAGTTTTGGAAAAATCAAGGGTGGCCTCGTGAGAGGTTAGCTCAACGGTGCAGGTACCTCAGAATATAAAGCATGGGAGATGCTTTAGAGGTGGTTTCAATGCATACTAAGTACCCCAAGTTTTATTTAATGGTATAGTTGTTCCTGGTTCTTTCATAAGGGAACCCTAGTGCTTGTGATAAGAGGTAAGGTTTTTTTCGAGGGGTTGTATCGCATGGATTCTTGACTCACCAGTTTGGATGATGATTAACGGAGGACTCGGAGTTGTTTTGAGTGGAAGAGACAAAGGTGACTGAAGGGTGATTATATTATTTTGCTCTATAATGACACTCAAGGTGATGGTGGTCATGTGGCTGAACATGTTTTTAGGAATGGTTTTGTTTTTTGGGTGAGGTGCAAAGGCCGCCTCAGGGCTGATGAGGTGGACTAACTAAGATACATGGTAAGGTAAGTAAGCAGGCGATGAGCTACACATAGATAAAGGTTTATTTGTGAGAGACCATTGGTTTGATTGGTGTGGTAGACCGTTGTGTTTAGGTTGTTAGCTTTCTGGGACACAACAGAAGAATTTTAATGGTGTAGTGGAAGTAGTGCCATATGGAATGTTGGTTCACAACTGCTTGGTGATTTGGTTTTGGAGCGATGGTTAAACTTGGTTGGAAACCACACCAGAGTGGTGGTAGTTAAGTGTTGATGAGTTAAGTTTGACATGGGATCCTAAGATACTTGGTGGTTCATGGTGTCCCATAGTTCCACATCTGAAATGGATAAGTGGGTGGTGGTGCTATTCGACATCTTCTTAGCGTACCTATATAGTGACGATTCTGCCCAATATCTTGATATCGTCCCAGGTATGTTGATAATATCTGGCTTTACGCTAAGAGGCTTGAAGGTGTTTGGTTGAATGAGGTACATCAAGGAGTTTACGCTCATGGAAACTGTGTATTTGGAGCTTAATGATGGAATGTTCACCACAGATGTCTTTGGGTGAGGTCGTCAGGATGGACTGAGTGTCGATAAACGCCATGGGTGTCGTTCATGGAAGCCTGGGACAGGCACTGGGTGACGTCAGTTTTCTTGTTTTGGCAAAAATCTAGATATCCATGTCTATGTTATGGGGTTTGTCTTGTGAATGGATGTAAGAAATGATTGTTGTAATCCCTCATGAGAGCAATGTCAATGACACTCCTAGGGTGTGGAGTGATAAGTCAGTCCTAGAAGTGGAGAGGAGAACATCGAGTTGGTGTAGTAACACCAGGATGCCAATGAGGAACCTGTAAGGTGCTTGTTAGGTCCCTTAGAGAGGAAATGTGGGACTTTTATGTGGTGACTAATGAGCCAAGTGTTGGCTTCGGGCTCAGGGTGGTTCCATGTGAAGTTGTGATGTCTGTGCTGATGTCGTAGAAGGGTGTGGTTGGATATGACAACAAGTCATGGAAAGAGAATTTTGGTTTTCTAACTCCAATTAAGATTAGGGTTAGACTCAGGTAATTTCTCCTTTTGTGATTTTAGAACATCTCTAAGTTTAGGGAACCTTTCCCATGTGAGTTGGTGTCATGCCAAGGGTAATGCTGATGATGGTTTGGAGGGCGATAATGCCCTGATGATGGAATTATATCGGAATTCAAGGAACGACCTCAGTTGGGTGCGTGGGATGTTAATGATAGGATTAATGTCAATAATAACCTTGGTAAGGTGAGAAAGGGGCATAGTACCATCAGTGGAAGGTTGGTGTTCTGGGGAAAGCTAGTCAGGGGTGGTAAAACCTAAGATGGTAAACATGAATGTGTGTGGTAAGAGTGATCCACCTCCAGGTTGATGTTGTGGAGGAAATGCATTTTCAAAATAATGTTGTACCTGAGGGAGGTCGTGTTGATCTTAGTCCTTGAATGGATAGTGTAGGAATGTCCTCCAGAATGGTTTTGATAGTGCGACTGGATGCCAAAGTAGGGTAAATCTTTTATGGATATTGGGGCGTAGTTAGTTGGAACATGTTAGGTGATAGGAAGGTTGAGTTGAGTTATGGTGGTCCTTTATCGATGGGGGAGGTACCAAGTAACTAAAAATGGAGAGAACCATACCGGATAAATGGTTGGTTGATGATCTGATCATAGTTTTGGTTTGGAAGGACTCAAGTGGTCACTTTTCAAGAGAGTTGGCCCTAGTGGAGAGCTTGGGAATGGGTTTAATTGGTTGAGTAACTGAGAGTTTTGGGTTGTGTTTTAATGTACAGTTGTGGAGTTAAATCTCCAAGAAATGTGGTTGGAAGGATCATGTGTTTTCCTTCAGGTGATACCGGGTTTGGTCACCGTTAGAGTTGGGAGAACAGGAAAATGACACCGAGTGATTTGGGTCATGAGTTGTACAGAGGGTCGGGCTGATGAGGTTCCAATTGGTTCCTCCATGATGATGTGATTTTTTGTGAGAAGTTTCCATGTGCAGTGAGTCAGGAACTATTTTCTATGTTTTCTCTGTGAAGTTCTAGTGGTTGGGTATGGTTGAAGCATATGCATCCTTGAGTAGTTTTCTAGTTTGTGTTGTAGGTTGTGGTGAGGAAGTATTGAGGGGAAAGTCTGTGCCCTTGATTCATGTTTGGTGGCATTATGATGTGCAACCAGAAACATGGAAATTGGGAATGGATAGGAAAGCCTTGTGTCTCGATCTCTTGTTATGGAAGTTTGGTGATGTTTTGAAGAGCAGATCAAGGACGAGTCATTATAAGGTGTGGGGAGGTTGTAAGATCTTGGTTCCTCCATAAGGTATGTCCTTGTTTATGTTTTAGTTTAAGTTCCTTATTTTGAGCTAAATAAGTGTTTCCCAAGTTCATGCGAAGACTCGGGGGTGTTCCCGGAGTTCGGGACACGAAACTAGATGAAAAAGAAGTTTTTGGGAATGTTGCGCGGTTTGCGCACAGTTAGTGAAAACCGTGTGGAGCATCCCAGGTAACTGTGTAGCCATGGATAGAGGCTTATGCACGATTGGCGCACAGTTAAGAAAACTGTGCAGAATCCCCAGGAAACTGTGTGAAGTGGGTGTTTTCGAACAGTGGATCACACACGATTTTCATGCGGTTTGGAAAACTATGCGGGTAAACTGTGCGGCCTAGAAAAGTTGAAAAAATTACAAAATTGCCACTCAGAGATTTTAAACCCCAACTTGGGTTTCTCCTCCATTTCTCCCCCTGCAACCCTAGTGATGAACTTCGATGACCTAAGCTTCTAAGAGGTGATTATACTTTTATTTTAGGTCGTTTGGAGCGCCGTTGGTTGCAGATCGAGGCCCCAGGTAAGCTTAATCTCCTCCCTGCTTCCTCTTTCCGATTAGGGTTTTAATCTTTCTCCCATATCCTTCTAAATCTATAAAATACACTTTTTCCAGTGGAATCTAGGTTGGGGCTTCAAGGGATGTTTGGAATCTGGATCGAAGGCTACGATTAAGAGGTTTTCCATCATCAGATTTGAGGTAGGTGGTCTACAAGTATTATCTCATAGTTTTATTTTGGATTTGTGCATGGAAGCTTATGTTGTTATTTTCCCTGATTGTTTTCTTGGTTCCATTGGAGTGTTTGATAAAAAGGGGAGTATAAGTGACTAATTAAAACCCTCACGTTCTCTATGGGATGCATAGAGGATGGCTTGATTATTTAGGGACACTCGTAGGGTGCGCCGACAATCCCAGACCTAGAGAGTGGTAGGGTTAAATGTAGGATAGCTGAGTAAAGTGTGAAGCTCATGTAGAACATGTTTCAATGGTTTATTTAGTTGTAAATGGAATTATAATAGATATTCCTAGGGTTATAAGTCATAAGGGGTTGTTTGGCATGAAATGAAAATGGGAAAATTGGGTTGAATGGGATTATATCAATTGTTTAACAAAATTTGGTTAGAAATTTCTTAGAGTGTTAGTGCATATTAAATGGTGAACTTATAATTGGATGATGAAATGGGAAATGGGGAATATGTTAATGTGATGTAATAAGGAAATAGATGAATATGTTGAATGGGTTAATACATGGGATGTTGTGGTACACCTAATGGGTTGAATGTAATAAAGTGGTTATGTTATGAGATATGGGAAATGTACATGAAATGATAAATGGGATAAATGGGTTAATGTATGGCCATTGGTGAATATTGAATAAGGCATAGGGGTTGTTGAATACACTTAAAGGGTTGAGGCACAAGAAAGATAATTTGGCTAAATGGATGTGAATTGTAAATGGTAAATTTATTAATGGGTCATGGAATAATATTAATTCTCATGTTATTTGTTATGTATTGTTACTTCCAATGGCATTATTTATGTTTGGATGTGTTATGGTATGGTTGTGGTGATTGGATAAATAATCATGTGCACATGGCTTGGTAGAGTGGGTTATTGACTTGAGGCTCTACACCCACGGGTTGAGTTAGACTGAGCCTCTAAAATCCACCCCATATGTGTAGAGGTTAGGGAAGGGGATAAAGGATTTATTCCCCTAATGGTTGCCTTCCACATGAATTGAGTCTTCGAGGTGAGGATAATGTGTTGATGTGATATGTAAATCCCTAGTGAGATAAGGACTTGATTTATTTTCCCCTATGAATAATGATTGATTTCCTTAGACCCATATAGAAATTATGTATATGCCTAACTCAAAGAACATGTGTTAAAAATGGATTATGTGGTAAAAATGGTATAAGAAATAGAATTGGGATAAATGATAGTTATGAATTAATTGAACCCTGTTAACTAATGGAACCTGAAATGTCCCTTGTTTACTTACCATTTATTTTGTACTTGCATGCACTATCTATTATATTGGATATTCTATAGAAATCTTTGGTGGTGGCCTACTGAGTTTCGTACTCACACCCTGCTCGGGTCATCGTTGGGTACCTGATCAGATTTATTGGTTGAAGGTCAAGACAAGGGAAAAGGCCCTACTCTAGCATGTTGAGTTGGGTTTGAGATCTACATAGAGAAGGATCTGGTCTTATTGTCGAGACTGGTTTGGGGATTTGTTTGTTGTTTTATTTTGGGGTTTTATTCACATCCACTACTAGTGTGTCAGAACATTGTTAATGTTGAATTGTGGTTTGTACCCAGTTGGGAGATGTTTGGATTGTATGTTTATTAGTTGTTTCATATTGTTTCTCCTATTTATATTGTGTTATGTTATGGATGGCTCTGGTAAAGAGGGTATAGTCTCCCCACGTGACTCATTAGACCCTCACCTCTAGTTGGCAACCCCTAACGTATGGGGAGGCATGCTTCAGGTCATGTGACAACCTGACTCGGGGCACCGGTTTAGTGGCTCGTAGGTCGGGGACGTTACAACACTTGTTTTCCATGAATTGGAATGAGAAGTAGGTACCATGAAATAGGTTAAGAAAAAACAAGTCACATATGCCTATTGGTTTATCCAGCAATATAGAGTTGATGTGGCTTTGATATTTTTATTGACTGTGATAAATAAAAATGTTTCACTCTTAAGGCCTTGTTTTGTATAATGAAACCATTTTTGATGAAAATTTAAACGGAATTAGAATAGTAAATTGAAAAATTATTGGATTTCCAAATTGTATTTGGTAGAGTTTGAAAAGGTGAGAGTTGATATGATTGAAATAAAGAATAAAAATAATAAATAACTAAATGTCTACATTGGATTATTTATATTTGGTATTGTGTTGTCATGATCTTGAAAAATAGGATGGGGCTCATCGGTAGGAAATTGTGGCTCGCAAGGCATCGACGATGTGGTTGCAAGGCCTCAATTGGTATCTTGGTGGTTGCATGGTGTCAAATGGTAGCTTGGCATGTGATGTTGTTTTGTGGAATTCTAACATATTCGATCCTTAAAATACTATTTTTATTATTTATTAATGATGTTAGGATATGATGTTTTTTTATATAAAAGGAAATACTACCAAACATCATAATATTTTAATATGTTGATGATGATTAACTTTAAAGATTTCTTATGTAAAAAAATATTTGAAAAACTATCATTGAATGGAATCAACCACTTTTGACCCATGAGGGTTTGGGGGTAATGTGTAAGAGGGAGAATTCATCAAGATAACCAAACATGAGACCTTTTTAATTGGTGTAGGTTATCCTTATTACTTTTTAGTCTTATCTGGTCCATTTGGATTAGTATTGTGGTGACCATGGATTATATTTGGTGATATGCATGGAAGGCCTTTTAATAGTAATGTGGGTGTTACATTCATGGTTATCGATGATGAATTTATGATGTCCAAATATCTATGGTGTTTGATGGGAGTTTTATGATCCTCATAGTATATAAGATTATGTGATTTAAATGTGATTAATTTTCATATTATTTTTTATAGTGGATCCAATAATGTGTGTTAAGAGTTCTTTATGGTCGTAGATAGTCACTATTGTATGGTTCATTGTGTGATTCTAACGCCGGTGGCATGCTCTATGTGGAAATTTAGGGGATGTCACACCTCGATCTTGTTTTTATTGATTATTTTGTTTATATATTATTGGTTGATATTTCCCTTGAATTTTGGGTCAAATCGGGTGTAAATTTTGACATTTTCGAATTTCAACTGAGGCGCACAGTAGCCGCATGATTGTGTGTAACTGTGTGAAGGCCTCTAATTTTTAGTGTAGTCATTTTACAAGGTTGAAGCACAGTTTCCCAATGCAGAACTTCACACATTTCACAGGATTGAATTTCTATAACAAGAGCAGGAAGGGGTGGTGGTGCAACAGGTAGCTAAAAATGCTCCAACTTCTTTGTTAGGGCTTCAACATGAGATTTCATGTGGGTAGTATCTTCCACCCGATGGGCTCCCCTTCAGGGTGGTCCTCTATCACTTTTCCATGGAATTAAATTGTGGGAAAATTCATTAAGAATGTTTTGGACCACTTCTGGCATCTTGAGAATTTGTATGTCATCAGTAGTTGTGTATACCACAGTATAGGCAGTAGGTTGTAGGAGTAACTCATAGAATGTTTGCAATTAAAGTCATACAACCAGTCCGTGATGTGGGAACTTGGGGTTAACTCCTTAAATTTGTTCCATGTATCACATGCTAATTCTCCATCCATCTGGATGAAGTTTTGAATGTCATTTCGGAGCTTCCAAGTCTGTATCGAATGGAAGTATGTGTCCAGGAACTTTTTGGATATTTCCTCCCAAGTCGTGATTGACTCTAGAGATTTAATTTTTAACAAATAAAACATTTGAAATTAAAGTTTTTCCAAGAAGAACAATATTACCTATATTAATAATATCTCCTTTAGCATTATCTCCGAAAGTAACTTTTTCCCCTTTCATATTGATAATATTTTTGAAAAATTATTTGTTACCTGTCATATGTCTGGAACGTCCACTATCCATATACCAAGTATTCTTGTTGTTGGTATTATCTTTGTCTTCCTGAAAACAAAATCATTAGACTTTCGGCACCCAAACCTTCTTGGGTTCGGTAATGTCGGAAAATAAAATTTTAGGAATCCGCATTTATTTTGAAAAATAGGATTTGTGGAAACCTAGAGATTGAAATTTATTTAAAGAACATTTTTTCATTCCAATGGCCACCGCTTTGACATTACAAAAAGGAGAAATTTTTGGAACAAAGGGATTGTTACAAAAAACAGGTTTTTTCTAAGAAAATCTTATTTCAAAACTAATCTAATGAGGATGAATTTGTCTTTACATTTTATAAATGTCATATTTACAGGTGGTAAATTTTGATAAACGTTTCTTCAAAGAAGAAATTTCAGATTTTAGTCTTACAACTAAATTCTTCTCCTCTTCAGTAATAGTTTTGGAATTAAGTTTATCAAAACTAGTTTTTAAAGAATTTTTTTTCAGAAATTACTTATTCTAAATCGTTTGAAAAAGTATCCTTTTTATAATTTTACTTATAAATATCTTTATAAAGATCTTATATTTAATTTTTCAAAACATTTATCATTGAATTAGCTTTGTCATGTTTTTTGCAAACTTTTCAATTTTTATTTTCTAAAAGTTTTTCAAAACTAGAAAACCTCTTCATAAGAAGGTAAAGTATTATCTTCACTTGTCGAGGTACATTCTTCATTAGATGATGCATAATTTTCCTCATCAGTATAATTTGCACATAAAAACATATTTTTAAGGTTCTCAGCAGTTCGTATCTTTTCCATTAGACATTTTTTACTTGTGGTACTTTGGAAAAAAGACCATAGTTCCTCTGCATAAGAGTTCCAATGAGATCATCTAAGGTAAGACAACTCACCTTTCTTGTTTCATCTACAATAGTTCTATTTTATTCTCATTCATTAGGCATGATGTAAATAATCTTTTCAATAAGTATTTCATCATCAAGACATTTCTCACCAATAGCTTGTAATCTATTTATGATAGTCATCAATCTTGAACTTCTTGGAAATATTTTCTCAGTTCATTTTATTTTTAATACTCTCTTGAATCTAATTTCAAAATCTCTCCTCTTTCATGTCTTTGTTTTCTTCATGGCTATAATCCCTTTTCAAATTAATTTTTTTAAATTTCTCTAAAATCTTAATTTTATATTTTATCTTTTCTTTTTAAATTATGATGATATTAAATTTTTTTATCTTCATGTCTTCTCTCAAATGATTTATTTCTTTCAATCTTGTTATATGCCCTTTTTTTATTTAGGGGAATTTGTTTTGAGGATCTCCCCTCTCTCTCTCTCTTATCTAAGCATGCTCTCAACGATCTATCTTGAATATTTCTTCTTAAAATAATGTTTTAAAATTTCTATTTCTTTGACATGATCTTTTTAAATTATTTTCAAATTCCTTTTTAATTACTTTATACTTTATTCAAAAATCCTTGTTTTGAAAAGTTTTTTTAGATGGTGTTTTTGTCCATGTGTTGATATTATCTTTTCTTATCCACATGACTAATTATTATTATCCAATGGATTTTTGAGTTTAATAGATTTATCTCTTTATATTATGAATAATGATAATTTTTATATTCTCATGCTTTAATATTCCTTACTTTTATTAAGGGGGAGTTAAATTTTGTTGTGTTTATTTTGTAAAGGTTGTTTTGAAATTTATTTCTTTTATCTTATCATATCTCTCTAACCCTCTTGCTTCGAAATCACATTTTTGATATCCTCAAGGGGGAGGGGATTTTGATGGAGGTAAAAGATAAAAGAATATTGGTTTCAAATAATGTTTCATCAAGGGGGATAACTTTGTTTCAAAGTTTAATAAAAGGGGAGACATGGTTTCACAATTATTCGACAACTCATTCCTTTTTATCTTTTCCCCCTTTTCATGCTATCTATATCAAGTTTTTTTTATCATAAAGGGGGAGATTTTTGGATCTAAAAACATAATTATTTTAATGAGAAAAAATGATCTATTTTGTTTCTAACTTGTTTTAATATGTTTTAAGTGTATTTTGTGTGTTTCTAGTGTGTTAGTTTGGTAGGAAGACGTCTGACTTAAAGATAGCTTCAAACTTGACTTAAATAAAATCTTTCAAGTTTGTCACAACATAGAAGAACTGGATATCCAGTAGCATATGAAAAAACCAATAGTTCTCAAGAAGGCTCATCGGCTATCTATGCGAGTCCTACCACGTATCCAGTGGGATCGTGCAGTGTGCAGGTAGTTCCACCCGCACCACTGACTACCCGATAGGGGCTACCGGGTATCTGGTGGCATTGGGACTCCTAGTTCGAGGTGGCATTCATGGTGGTCAAAAAGTGTTTTTTTTATGTTTTAAATGTCGTGGCTCAATTCATTGAACATAATATATCCTTAAAGTCTATAAAAGAAGGCTTGGAGAGGCATCAAACATCCTCATATTTGTAGTGCGGACCTTTGCACATTTCACAGGATTGAATTTCTATAACAAGAGCAGGAGGGGGTGGTGGTGCAGCAGGTAGCTAAAAAGGATCCTACTTCTTTATTAGGGCTTCAACATGAGCTTTTAGGTGGGTAGTATCTTCCACCCAATGGGCTCTCCGTCGGGGTGATCCTCTATCACTTTTCCAGGGAATTACATTGTGGGAAACTTTATTAAGAATGGCTTGGCCCACTTCTGGCATCTTGAGCATTTGTATGTCATCAACAGTTGTGTATACCACAATATATGTAGTAGTTTGTAGGATTACCTCATAGAATGTTTTCAATTTAATTCATACATCTAGTCCGTGATGTGGGAACTTGGGGTTAGCTCTTTAAATTTGTTCCATGTATCCCATGCTGATTCTCCATCCATATGGATGAAGTTTTGAATGTCATCTCAAAGCTTCCAAGTCCGTATCGGAGGGAAGTATGTGTCCAAGAACTTTTGGCTAGTTCTTCCCAAGTCATGATCGACTCAGTAGATTTAATTTTTAACAAATAAAACATTTGAAATTAATGTTTTTCCAAGAAGAACAATATTACCTATATCGATAATCTCTCCTTTAGCATTATCTACGAAAGTAACTTTTTCTCCTTTCATCTTGATAATATTTTTGAAAAATTATTTGTTACCTATCATATTCCTGGAACATCCACTATCCATATACCAATTATTCTTGTTGTTGGTATTATCTTTGTCTTCCTGAAAACTAAAACATTAGACTTTCAACAACCAAACCTTCTTGGGTCCGATAATGCCTGAAAAGAAAATTTAGTAATCTACATTTGTTTTGAAAAATAGGATTTGTTGAAACCTAGAGATTGAACTTTATTTAAAGAACATTTTTTATTCCACTGGACACCGCTTTGACATTACAAAGAGTAGAACTTTTTGGAACAAATATATTGTTACAGAAAACTGGTTTTTTATAAGAAAATCTCATTTCATAACTAATATAATGAGGGTGAATTTGTCTGTACATTTTATCAAAGTTATATTTAAAGGTGGTAAATTTTGATAAAAGTTTCTTCAAAGAAGAAATTTCATATTTTAGTTTTACAACTAAATTCTTATCCTCTTTAGTAATATTTTTGGAATTAAGTTTATCAAAAATAGTTTGTAAAGAATTTTTTTCCGAAATTACTTGTTCTAAATATTTTTAAAAAGTATCCTTTTAGAATTTTCCTTATAAATATCTTTATAAAGATTTTTTATTTAATGTGTAAAAACATTTATCCTTGAATTAGCTTTGTCATGTTTTTTGCAATCTTTACAATTTTTATTTTCTAAAAGTTTTTCAAAATGAGAAAACTTCTTCATAAGAAGGTAAAGTATTATCTTCACTAGCCGAGGTACATTCTTCATTAGATGACGCAAAATTTTACTCATTAGGATATTTTGAACATAAAAACATATTTGTAAGGTTCTCAGCAGTTCATACCTTTTCCATTAGACTTTTTTTACTTGTGGTACTTTGGAAAAAAGGCCATAGTTCCTCTGCATATGAGTTCCAATGAGATCATCTAAGGTAAGACAACTCACCTTTCTTATTTCATAGACAATAGTTCTATTTGATTTTCATTCATTAGGTATGATGTCAATAATATTTTCAATAAGTATTTCATCATCAAGCCCTTTCTCACCAATAGCTTGTAAACTATTTATGATAGTCATCAATCTTGAACTTCTTGGAAATATTTTCTTAGTTAATTTTATTTTTAATTCTCTCTTGAATATAATTTCAAAATCTCTCCTCTTTCATGTCTTTTTTTTCATGGCTATAGTCCCTTTACTCCAATTGTGATATCATTTTGGCAGAGCCTTATCAATTTTCAAATTAATTTTTTTAAAATTTCTCTAAAATCTTGAGTTTCAATTTTATATTTTCTTTTTAAATTATGATGATCTTCAAATTTTTTTATCTTAATGTCTTCCCTAAAATGCTTTACTTCTTTAAATCTTGTTATATACTCCTTTTATTTTATTTAGGGGGAGTTGTTTTAATGATATCCTCTCTCTCTCTCTTATCTAAGCATGCTCTCAATGATCTATCTTGAATATTTCTTCTTAAAATAATGTTTTAAATTGTATATTTCTTTGACATGATCTTTTTTAATTTTTTGCAATTTTTTTAATTACTTTATACTTTATTCAGAAATCCTTATTTTCAAAAGTTTTTTTAGAAGGTGTTTTTGTCCATGTGTTGATATTATCTTGTCTTATCCACATGACTAATTATTATTATCCGATGGATTTTTAAGCTTAATCGTTTTATCTCTTTATATTATGAAGCATGATAATTTGTATATTCTCATGATTTAATATGCCTTACTTTTATTAAGGGGGAGTTAAATTTTGTGGTGTTTATTTTGTAAAGGTTGTTTTGAATTTTATTTCTTTTATCTTTTCGTATCTCTCTAACCCTCTTTCTTTGAAATCACATTTTTGATATCCTCAAAGGGGGGGGGGGGATTTTGATGGAGGTAAAAGATAAAAGAATATTGGTTTCAAATAATGTTTCATCAAGGGGGATAACTTTGTTTCAAAGTTTCATAAAAGGGGAGACATGGTTTCACATTTATTCGGAAACTCATCCCTTTTTATCTTTTCCCCATTTTCATGCTTTCTATATCAAGTGTTTTTTATCATAAATGGGGAGATTGTTGGATCCAAAAACACATTTATTTTAATGATAAAAAACGATCTATTTTGTTTCTAACTTGTTTTAATATGTTTTAAGTGTATTTTGTGTGTTTCTAGTGTGTTAGTTTGGTAGGAAGACATCTGACTTAAAGATCGCTTCAAACTTGACTTAAATAACATCTTTCAAGGTTGTTGCAGCAGAGAAGAACTGGCTATCCAGTAGCATATGAAAAAACCAACAGTTCTCTAGAAGGCTCATCAACTATCTGTCAGAGTCCTAACACGTATCTAGTGGGATCATGCATTGTGCAGGTAGTTACAGCAGTACCACCGACTACCTGATGGAGGCTACCGAGTATCCGGTGGCATTGGGACTGCTAGTTCGAGGTGGAATTTATGGTGGTCAAAAAGTTTTTTTTCATGTTTTAAATGTTGTGGCTCGATTCATTAAACATCATACATCCATAAAGGCTATAAAAGGAAGCTTGGAGAGGCTTCAAACATCATCTTATTTGTAGTGTGCATCCAACTAAAGGATCTTTGATCTTCCATGGATTCGTAATATCTCAAGGGCATAAAATTTTCATCGTCCTCTTCCTCATTCAAAGTAGAATCAATGAGATCAAGCTTTCATCAACCCAAGGATATTAAGGCACTAAACCAAGAAAGGAATGTTCTTCAATGAATTCATCCAAAGCATCATTGACTATTAAGAACCAGCACGAGTACCCTGGTAACCCGATAACCGAGTCGACCCTGACATGACCCAAAGGGCGTTCACAATACCCATGGGTTGGCGACTAGCACCAACAATCATAAAACATACAAGTGGGAATGATTTTTTCCAAAATAATGCGGAAGGAAAAGATAAAAGACAGTATGCATATCAAAGGGAAACTCCACTGGGAGTAAAGTACTAGAATATAACTAGGCACAAAAGTAAAAGTACTAAATCCATAGTACTTAAAACAGGAAAACAACCCCAAAGTCCCTAAGGACACACCTCACCACATTCAAAGCTCAATATCTGGATCTCCCTCCAAGAGATCACTTCCCTTTGCTCGAGCTTGGAAGGAGAAAGTCTACAAACACCAAAGGAAAAAGTAGGGTGTGATCCTAACCCTAGTAGGATACCACAAAAAATTCCATAATAGATTCCAAATATAGATTATACAAAGAAAATATTTCAATTTTTTAAAACAAACATGTTTGAAAATTTAAAGGCATATTTAAACAAAACATTATATACATTTTCAAAATGATGTAAAATACATTCAAAAAACATTCTTTACTTTACAAAGACATATATTTCTAAAATAATGGATTCTGTAAAACATTTATATAAAACAGTTTATATAAATTCAGCAGACATGTAAATCAGTTCAAACAACATTGACGTACAATTAGATCTCAAATATAAATAAACAAGCGAGCAACATGATCATCTGCTAGAAGGTATGATAGAATGTTGTAATAGCACAGAGTGTATCCAAATAACTCACTAACTACCTAAGTCTTGCATGGGCTCTTACATGATGGGTGAAATATTATAAGACCACTTAAAATATGATCAATCTCATTCTTCCATTTCAAAAATGCTCATTTCTTTACATTTAAAACCAAAATAGGTTTTATTCAAAAACATGCCTTTTTTCACAAGATAAAACCATTGGGTTTCTATCGAATCATTTAAATCCATTTTCATGAGTTTGAAATCCATTCTATACCAATTCCATAATTTTCAAAATTTATTTTCACAATTAAATTCAACAATTTTATTGAAAACATTTCCATCGAAATCCACCATTTAAATTCAGCAATTTAAATCAGTTTACTTTCCACAAACCCACACCAATTCATTGGAATTGGGGGTTTTCCAAATTTCCCTTCCAAGACCATTTAAAATAATCTAATTTGTTGGAATTGGGTTTCATTAAAGAAATTGAAAGAAAGTTTAAGAATTTTAATTTAAATTAGTGATTGAAATAAATCAAGCAAAGCGATGGTAATCAATTTGGCTTATCGGGAGAGAACCACCTACCTCTTTCCCGAAGAACAACACTCATAATGACACACACTAATGAGAATAAATGTGAAGGAGATCTTGAAAATAAACCTAGAATCAAGATCCAACACCACATGGCATGTATCCATCGATCCCTAGATGATCCATCGAAAAACCAAGAGGAGAGAAGGAGAGAACTCGAAGAACGAGGGAGAACCCTTACCCAGGAATCACACCGCAAGAGAAGCAACGATCCAAAGTTGATCTGATCAAACCAAAAGGTGGGGAGCCTCTGAAAAATTTCCAAGAAGAGTCTAGGTTTTAGATACAAGTGGTATGGAATGAAAAGGACCTATCAGAACTTCCAATCGTGCGTTTTAAAACTGGACGTGGTCCGGGTCACGATGCGTACCCCAAAGTCACGACGTGTAGTCCATGCTGGATAAGTTATGCGGAATAACCCATCACGTCAGATTAAAAATTGACATTTAACCCCTACACGATGTGTACTTCAGGTACACGACATGTACCTACTCTCGACATGATCTCCCAGTTCACGACATGATCTCCCAGTCCACGGCATGCAATCAACACCAAGTACACGACGTGTACTTCATGTACACAGTGTGTACCTATTCTGCAGTCTATAGTAAACCCAAAAAATCACATAAAAGGATTTTTAACCAAAAGGGAACTTAGAAAAGGTGGAAAACTTACCCGATCAAGGTTGTAACATCCCCCCTTTTATCACATTAACTTTCATTACATTATACAAAACCGAGGATCTTTAAGTTTTAGTGTCTTGGAAACCAGGAACTTAATAAATGAAAACATAAAAATTATTCTTAAACACTTGAAAAGCTTCTTCATTGTTCATCATAAGTTCATTACAACATCTCATAACCTGAGAGAATACATAAAAGGAAAGGGTGAGCATAAGGCCCAGTAAGGGAAACAAGGGAAACATTTTACATGTGAACTTGAGATACATCAAAAAGTCATGAAAAATAACTTTAAGGCATGAGAAAGAGATCATGAGGCATATCATAATAAAAATAATGTGTTTTATAACATGAAGATGTGGCTAAAAAATTTAACATAGAAAATCATTTCCATTTCTCCAAGGTCCATCCCCAAGGTGTCATTAAAAATTACCAAGGTTATTCACCAAGGTATCGTTAAAAAATGGTCATCTCTAGAGATTAAGTCTTTACCCAATACATTAGAGCGCTATCAGGGCGAACCCTCAAATTTTCCTTTATTATAATGTGAGACACATATATCATCATCAAAAATTTCATAAATAACCCATATATCATAAAAGAAATGGGTTTCATTTCATAATCATAACGTTTTAAAAACTGCTTTAAAGACATGATCTTTATGTCACTTTAAACCCACGGAAAAAAGAAAGTGGGTTTCATGTATGTAAGTCCCATAATTAAAGTAGAACATTTTTATATATATGTTAGTACCCATATATAATAAATATATTTTAGTATTCACTTAATAAAATAAAATAATTTGATAAAATGAGAGAGACATTTTGAGACGAAAATTCTGCAGCATAACGACTATGTTATAGGGTTTTAGAAAATATTGAAAAGAAAGGGGACATGGGTCACCCACTCATAAATGATCCATAAAACAGTAGAGGTACATAATATAAAGGATATAATAACATGGTAATGAAATTTTAAAGACATACCATATGAAATGAAAAACATGGAAGGAAGAAAAAAATAAGATTTCTCTTATGAAAATTCGGCAGCCTAACGGCATCACTTAAAACATAAAAAAAATGAATTGATGAGATCAAATAGGGTATATCATAATATGAACATAAAATATCAGTATGATATAAATATAAGATCATACCCCAACATAGGAAAAGGAACTTTAAAGAAATGACATGAAAATAGAACTTGAAAAATGAGAAGGGTGGAAGAATCCCTTAAAAATTCGTCGGCCTAACAGCGCCACTTAAACATTCTTAAAATGAATTGATGAGAGAAAGGAGGGGTATCTAATCAAATGAAAATGAAAATAAAAGTAGTATGAATATAAAAGAACATCCCCAACATAAGAACTTTGGGATTAAAAGAAATGACATAAAAGAGGGTACTTAGAAAGAAAGAGAGAGGTAGGATCCCTTACCTTCAAGAGTAACTTCAAAATCTTGAAGTTTGGGACTTTGGGGGGATTGAGGGAACCTTGCGAGGACTCATTGGGAGGTAAGAAGACCAGAACTTCGTTGAGAAAGATTTTGGAATCAAAAGGATGAGAGAATGGCTTGGTATTTATAGGAGAAGTGAGGGGACAATGCATTAATGGCCAAGGAACACCTCATTGGTGGTATTGGAAAAACCATGGGCTTGCCCATGGTATTTGCCCATGGTATTGGACACTTGGGACACCTCATACCTTATCTTACTATTAATAAGTCTACCATATTGATTACATACTTAATACATCATTTAATGTTGTCATTAAACACCCGTAACTTAAAAACTGTATTTTCATTATTAACTGAAAATTCAACTTTCTTAGAAAAATCCCAAAATTTCAACTTAACCAAATATCGATGCTCTGATTTCAAAAATGAACTCCATTTTATAAAAATAATTTTCTAAATATTTTCAATTTAATTTTTAAATAAATACTCTATTCACCGAAAATTAATTTTTTTCAGAAAAATCCCCAAAAATTACCTTAACATAATATCGATGCTCTGAGTTCAAAAATTAACTCCATTTTATAAAAATAATTTTCTAAATATTTTTAATTTAATTTTTAATTAAAAAATTCTATTCACCCGAATAAACTGATACTTGACTAATAATTTCTGAAACAGTTATTTACCTATTTTATTGAATCACGTTACTTAATCAAGGTGCCTAGATTATATTAATAATTTCTTTAAGTGATATTATTAATCCATTTGGTCACATTACTAATCCTAAGCGTAAAATCACTATTCATAAATTACTATTCACCAAAAATTAGGTTGATCTTATTAAACTCTAAATTTCTTACTGAATACATTTATAGAAGACCATTTTTTTAAAATCTTTACACATCAATAATTATTTAAGGTTTACATAAATATTTTAAAATATCATTTTTCCAAAATTCATCAATAATATACATCCTAAAATTATCTGGACATTTGAAAATTCACAAACATCACCATAAGAAGAAATCACAATTTTATTTATCTCAAAGGATTACACAAAGCAGTTACGGTCTCCTTACATAGCCCCTTATAACCCCAGTATAGGACCTAAGTGTAAGGTATGCTAAGGTGAGAGAATATGAGGGAGGCTCGACCAACATCGCACGAGTAGTAATTTCTATCAGTTTGAACTTCTCGCGAAGGCGATTCCATTATAGCCTCACACGATGAGGTTCATCTTGGGTTTGGTCTAGAGAAAATCTCAGTGGTGCTAACTTCTTCTCAAGTTCTGTTAGATGGGATTCGATTGGCCCGAGACTACTGGATGAGGCCATCAAATCTCTTTTCTATATTAATTAACCAATATCACTTATATTTAGAGACAATAATTGCAACATTTAGTTTCCAAAGGTCATAATGACTAACGGTCATATAATAGTCAAAACCCAACAGTCTCATTTTAGTTATACTAATTTTATTAAATGAAAAAGTTTTTTTGAGTATGAAATAAAATAACACACAAAATTAGGAAACAAGATTTATTCAAAATTTTGGGTTGTTATAATCTTACCCCCTTAAGAAATTTCATCCTCGCAATTTTTAACATTGGGCTTGGAATTTCATTGAAAGTCCCACATCAGAAAAAGAGTCAGTAACACTATTACTTTAAAAGAAAGAAAATGAAGTACAAAGGTCACCCGAGTTAACCCATACTAGGATTCCATGTAGGAAAACATGGATATGGAGGAGAAAAAAAAGGGTCATGTTCTGAGGGAGAGTGATAGAAAACATGTCTAAGAGGAAGTTAACAACCAGAAAATCACAAACTTGTGATGGGTTAAACGATATTTGATTACCCGGTAGGAAACTTAAACCAACAACGTTTTTATTACGTTCCTTTTAATAATTTTTAGGAATTCATTTACTACATAGAATAAGAACATAGGGAAATATATTTACCTTCAAGTAGAGTTTAATCCCTTAATAAGTTTCACCAAGACTAATCTTTTATCCAAACAATGAGTATTCAAAACTACATGGTCTCATCAAATCACAAGAATCATCTTCTAGAGAATCACATAATCTACAAAAGAATAAATATCTATATTTAAACATTTATCCCAAAAATAGAAAGGGTAAGATAAAAAAACTTTTCAAAAAGAAAGAACCCCATAGGAAGGGAAACTACTTTAAATCTTCAAAGTTCCATGGTACTACCCAAAGTTCATCATAGACCATTCCATAAATAACTGTCCTTAAAATTCTTCAAAATAAACCAAACTAAGATTGAAACCCATATATAAGAAGGATTTGATAACATAGTCAACAAAGATAAACTTTATCATTCATCTCCAAACAACATCAATCAATCCTAACCCGAATGGACCGAAGGCCTTCTTTTTTATTTTATTATAGATAATCCCTATTTTAAGGGTTTAAGGGGAATACATACATGACCCGTAGGCCCAAGGCACAAGGCCCGACAAACTCGCAATACATGACCCGAAGGCCCAGAGGCATACTATGCCCAATACATGACCCGTAGGCCCAACCCACTTGAACTGCCCCTCCCCAGCTTTCTGTGTCATTGATCACCTAGCTCCCACCTTTCATTGCTAATCGGCTAGCATTGCCCCGTACAAAGTTTCACGGTGCCTGGTCCCGATGGCGGCTGCCATACCCTCTCATTCTTCCAATCCGGCTAGCTCTGCATCTGGTGGCTACTACTCCTGTTGCTCTAATCCTCTTCTAGGGCCTGTTCTGTGTGAACTGGGCTACTCTATTGTCTACGTGACTCGAAGGCCCTATGGCCCGAAGGTCTTTGATGGCCCGAAGGCCCTGGAGACCCATAGGCCCAAACCGGTGGCCCGAAGGCCCAAATCAGGTGAATAGTTCCATCTACTACAGTACCAAACATTGACTGCTACAGTACTGCTATAGTGATTGCTACAGTGCTGCTACAGTACCCGGAAATTCACCTCCACCCGGTTTTGAACCCGGGTCTCTTGGATGCCAAGCAGGAGCCCTTACCACTCGGGTACAGACTCATTGGCATCAATCACTCCTAACATATTATAACAAAAGTAACTAACCTAAACATATTTTCCCCAAGATAGGTTAATCATTTCCTAAATTACTGTAAGTTCACCTTAAATTCTTCGATTCTTCAAAATATAAGTCAACCTTTACTCCTCAAAGAAAATACCGTAGTAATCTATTTACCTCGATCATATGAACGTCTTACAAAATAATAATCATCTTTTAATCCCCTAATCATATTTTTTTCAAGAATAACAGCTTAACTACATCAAAATGTGGTACATAACAATTGATGTTTTCCTTAATGATATAAAACCATCTTAGGTAGTGACTCGATGTTCTTAGAAAACATTAAAGATATGCTTGTAGGGAACGAACTAAAATACAACATGACATAGACAATTATTGCGAAGAAGTTGCATGTACTTTAGTCATCATGATCCATCTCAGCATAGTACTTGCAATGTTCCCTTATCCTTGAATATTGTTGATGCTCATCATGCTTCTCATCCCTTACAAGAGAGCATTGCCTTGGATAATGTCCAACTTCTCCACATTTACGACATTGAAAAGTATAAGGTACATTAGATCGAACCTTATCTCTATTCATCACATTATCCGTTTTTTTGAAGCAATTGGCTACTTTATGCCCTATCACCCCACAATTAAAAAATCTCCCAGTTCCTTTGTGACATTCTCCATAGTTCCCCTTTCCACACTTTTTTTCACAAAGGAAATTGGTTATTATTTCCCTTATCAACTTTATCAGATAAACATCCTTGATACTTTGTCTTCTTCTTCCTTGATGAATTTGGGCATTCAAATAGGTACCAATTATTAATTGTGATTTTTGATAGCTGGTTTGGCATAATCACAATATGTTCAACTTGATCTCTTGTCATCTCTATCACATTAATAGGGCAATCATCACATTTCTCATCACATTGGTTGTTGGGACATGTTCTTCTATTTCCCGCAATTAACTAAGAAAAGAAAGTATAATTAGGGGCTTAAATACTTAGCCAATAATCATGAAAAGGAAACTTTAAGCATAGAAGGATAAACTTGTAGAAGAAAAGTATATCCTAACTTTTGATCCCCTAGGTTCCAATCTAGGTTATCCATGATCATATATTCTTATGTGAATCTTTATTTTATTTTATCTTTGTTCCTTTAATAATGGTTCATACTAAGCTTATGAATTTACCAAATAATATCCATCGGGAGTGTCGTAACCAAGAGTGCAACAAGGCTTGTTGTTGTGTACCAGTTCCCATTCGATCCTAGCTCAAGTGGTGTTTTTGGGTTTTACCCCTATGTACATCTATGCCAGATCCACCTCTACCTGCTCATATCCAGACAGGGATGTATTTGCTTGATAAACCACTTACTTAATACTCACCAAAATACCAGGAAGATTTCTTATATTTAAACTTTTCTATAGGGTTCTTTCTAATGTTTTCATATCCTAATTTCCTCAAATAACTAAACCATACTTTGATACCAACTATAACATCCCCCCTTTTTATCACATTAACTTTCATTACATACAAAACCGAGGATCTTTAAGGTTTAGTGTCTTGGAAACCAAGAACTTAATACATGAAAACATAAAAATTCTTCTTAAACACTTGAAGGGATTATTCATTGTTCGTCCTAAGTTCATTACAGCATCTCATAACCTGAGATAATACATAAAAGGAAAGGGTGAGCAGAAGTCCCAGTAAGGGAAATAGGGGAAACATTTTACTTGTGAACTTGAGATACATCAAAAAGTCATGAAAAATAACTTTAAGGCATGAGAAAGAGATCATGAGGCATATCATAATAAAAATAATGTGTTTCATAACTTGAATATGTGGCTAAAACATTTAACATAGACAATCATTTCTGTTTCAACAAGGTCCATCCCCAAGGTGTCATTAAAAATTACCAAGGTTATTCACCAAGGTATCGTTAAAAAATGGTCATCTCTAGAGATTAAGTCTTTACCCAATGCATTGGAGCACTATCAGGGCGCACCCTTAAATTTTCCTTTATTATCATGTGATCCACATATATCATCATAAAAAATTTCATAAATAACCCATATAGCATAAAAGAAATGGGTTTCATTTCATTATCATAACGTTTTAAAAACTGCTTTAAAAACATGATCTTTATGTCACTTTAAACCCACGGAAAAAGGAAAGCGGGTTTTATGTATGTAAGTATCAGAATTAAAGTAGAAAATTTTGATATATATGTGAATACCAATATATAAGAAAGAGCTTTGAGTATTCACTTAATAAAATAATAGAATTTGAGAAAAAGAGAGAGACATTTTGAGACGAAAATTCTGCAGCATAACATCTATGTTATAGGGTTTTAGAAAATATTGAAAAGAAAGGGAACATGGATCACCCACTCATAAATGTTCCATAAAACAGTAGAGGGAAAAATATAAAGGATATAAGTACAAGGTAATGAAATTTTAAAGACATACCATATGAAATGAAAAACATGGAAGGAAGACAAAAATAAGATTTCTCTTATGAAAATTCGGCAGCCTAACGACGTCACTTAAAACATAAAAAAATGAATTGACGAGATCAAATAGGGTCTCTAATCATATGAACATAAAATATCAGTATGATAGAAATATAATATCATAACCCAACATAAGAAAAGGAACATGAAAGAAATGACATGAAAATAGAACTTGAAAAATGAGAAGGGTGGAAGAATCCCTTAAAAATTCGGCAGCCTAACGACGCCACTTAAACATTCTTAAAATGAATTGATGAGAGAAAGAGGGTGTCTCTCATCAAATGAAAATGAAAATGACAGTAGTATGTATATAAAAGAACATCCCCAACATATGAACTTGGAGATTAAAAGAAAAGACATAAAAGATAGTACTTGGAAAGAAAGAGAGAGGTAGGATCCCTTACCTTGAACAGTAACTTCAAAATCATGATGTTTGGTAACTTGGGAGGATTGAGGGAACCTTGGGAGGACTCCTTGTGAGGTAAGGAGACCAGAACTTCGTTGAGGAGGATTTTGGAATCCAAAGTATGAGAGAATGGCTTGGTATTTATAGGGGGAAGTGAGGGGACACGACATTAATGGCCAAGGGACACCTCATTGGTGATATTGGAAAAACCATGGGCTTGCCCATGGTATTTTCCCATGGTATTGACCACTTGGGAAACCTCATACCTTATATTACTATTCATAAGTCGACCATATTGATTACATACTTAAAACATCATTTAATGATGTCATTAAACACCTGTAACTTAAAAACTGTATTTTCACTATTCACTGAAAATTCAACTTTCTCAGAAAAATCCCAAAATTTCACCTTAACCAAATATCGATGCTCTGATTTCAAAAATAAACTCCATTTTATAAAAATAATTTTCTAAATATTTTTAATTTAATTTTTAAATAAATACATTATTCATCGAAAATTCATTTTTTTCAGAAAAATCCCCAAAAATTACCTTAACATAATATCGATGCTCTGAGTTCAAAAAATGAACTCCATTTTATAAAAATAATTTTCTAAATATTTTTAATTTAATTTTTAATTAAAAAACACTATTCACCTGAAAAAACTAATACTTGACTAATAATTTCTGAAATAATTATTTACCTATTTTATTGAATCACATTACTTAATCAAGGCACCTAGATTATATTAATAATTTCTTTAAGTGAGATTACTAATCCATTTAGTCACATTACTAATCCTAAGCGTAAAATCACTATTCATAAATTACTATTCACCAAAAATTAAGTTGATATTTTTAGACTATAAATTTATTACTGAACACATTTGTAGAAGACTATTTTTTGAAAACCTTTACACATCATTAATTATTTAAGGTTTACATAAATATTTTAAAATATCCTTTTTCCAAAATTCATCAATAATATACATCATAAAATTATCCAGACATTTGAAAATTCACAAACTTCACCATATGAAGAAATCACAATTTTATTTATCTCAATGGATTACACAAAGCAGCTACGGTCTCCTTATATAGCCCCTTATAACCCCATCATAGGACCTAAGTGTAAGGTGTGCTAAGGTGAGAGAATCTGAGGGCGGCTCGGCCAACATCGCACGAGTACTAATTTCTATCAGTTTGAACTTCTAGTGAAGGTGATTCTGTTCTAGCTTCACACGATGAAGTTTGGCTTAGGTTTGGTCTAGATTAAAGCCCAGTGGTGCTACCTCCTTCCCAAGTTCTGTTAGATGGGCTTCGATTCACCCGAGACTACTGGATGAGGCCATCAAATCTCTTTTCTATATTAATTAACCAAGATCACTTGTATTTAGAGACAATAATCGCAACATTTAATTTGCAAAGGTCATACTGACTAATGGTCATATAATAGTCAAAACCCAATAGTCTCATTTTAATTATACTCTTTTTATTAAATGAAAAAGTTTTGTTGAGTATGAAATAAAATAATGCACAAAATTAGGAAACAAGATTTATTCAAAATTTCAGGTTGTTACAAGGGTAACGGTATGTTACATCAATATTCTTGTTCAGTCTCTTTTATTTATCTTTCTATCTCCTTCATTATAAGTAAAACCTCATTTTCTCTCACTTATTATCATTCTCTGTATTTCTGTTTCTAGCTTGATTTATTTCTTTAAGAGAAAGTGAATATCATGCATTGTAAAGGGATTGCAATCAAGAAAATCATCTATTTCACTTCTCCATCTATTTCATTGGTTCTTGGTTATCTGTTTAAACCAAGGGTTTTTAGTTCTTGGTTCTCTATTCAAACCAAGGGATTATGGTTCTTATTATTCCGTTAAAAGCAAGAGCTTTTTAGGCTCTTTTTTCCATTAAAACTAAATGTTTTTGGTTTCATGGTTCTCATTGAAACCAAGGGGTTTATTATATTGAACCTCACGATCGTTCTCACGATTAGGAGACATAGGGGTACCTTTAGGTACTATTTCTAAACTTATTTTCCAAATTTTCCACATCCTTTTACTTTCCACATTTTACTTTTCCATAATGTTTTCACATTATTTCCTTATTATTTCCACTACGCTTTACTTTTTTTTAATTTTGATTTCTTGTATTGCATCATTGAATCTTTTATCACATCGATTTATTTTTTAAAGGCACAATTCACCCTCTCTTGTTATTTATTAATCTATAACCCACAACTATAACCATCGCTTGCTTGTGTTAACATTGGTCCACATACATCACTAAGTATGGGATCCAATAGTGCACTATCACTTTCATCTTTTCTCCGAAAAGGCATTTTTATCATTTTTTATAATAAACAGGATTCACATGTATCAAATTATTCATAATCAAATTAGTCTAACAATCCATATTTATGGAGTCTTTGGATGCATTTCTCGTTTATATGTCCATGGAGACAAATCCAAAGGGTGGTGAGATTAAAATCAACTATGAATTATTTTGAACATCATAGTGAGGATTATCTATATCTAGAATATATAAATAGTTTAATATATCTCTAATGTCATAAAACATTTAATTCTTATATATATAATAACTCTTGTTCTTTACATGGAATGAAAATACCTTCTTATTCAAATAAGAAACAAAAATCAAATTCATTTTTATGGTGGGAATATAATTACAATTCTCTATTTCTAAGATTAAGTAAAGTCAGATCATATTTGTGTATTTTTAATGCAGCAACTCTTGCTCCATTACCGACACACAAATCTACTTCAAGCTTCGTTAATTCTCTTCTATCTGTAGGTTCTGGGCGCAGCGGAAGCATGGTTGGGAAGGAACACAACTTTGATTTTTATCATGATCAATGATTATTCCAGGATCAATATGATGATGAAAGCATGTCTCCATGGAATATAGTCAAAGATTTAGATAAAGAAGGAAGAGGCCTGAAACCTATAGAGGGGATCTTGCACATCATGTTTATAATTAATTTAATTAATTTCATATAGAAAATAATACCTTGATCTTTGGTATATATATTTTCGTTGATTATATTGATCATCCGTAATAACTCTTCCAAATTATCTCATTTTGCTTGTAAATATCAAAACTAGAATCCCTCTAGTGGTGATCCACACGTGCTCTGATGGCCTCTGATCGACACGGCTCGTTCTCTGGGTGCTAGAACGGTGAAGCGAGTGTCTTGTGTTGGTTGTTCTTGATTGCCTATTCTTCAGCCTTGAAGAACGTCTCTCATTCTTGAGAGTGGGAAGAATAGGATTTGAGAGAGAAATTTTTTGGCTCAACAATTCTCAATTGACCAAGCTTGCGGTGTCGTGTGGTATCTGGCACAATAGGCGTACTTGTCTATTTATATGCATGGAACTTCAGTTACAATATTTAATTGCATAACCATAATTAAATACATTCATGAACTTAGAGAAAATGAATGATCATAATAATAATACCGTGTCATTATTCATGGTGCACCAACTTGAACAAAATGGAATTATAAATAAAATTCCATGTCACAAAATAATAGCACTGTCATTATTATTTTAACTTGTTCCAACTAGTTAAATAATTATTTACCATCTTGAAAATAGTTATTTTAATACCGGATCGGCCTTCGTTCGCTCAAACTCCACTTACATTTATTGAACACCCAAATAAATAAATAAATAATTTATTCTCGTAAATAAATATTTTATTTACAAACTAGTAAATAAATATTTAATAAATTTTCAATAAATAAATATATTTTATTTATTTTATGAGATCATTTTAACTTGAATAAAATTATTCCATGGTCTTGAGAATAATATTTATTTCATTAAATAAATTCAAATCTAATTTAACTGAGACCACCAAAAACACTTAGTGTGTGACCCTCTAGGATTCTTTCTCATTGGCATTAGACATGCTTACCTAAATTCCAAGAGTACTATCTAGAAACGGGTTAAGGAACCCAAGAGAAGGAACATAAATTCGCAACAATGGCATCCACATATGAATGCTCACTGTGTAGTATAATCCATTTGTTGCAATATCTCATCAAGAAGGTTTCATGATAGTGTCATCAACTTTTATGATTGATACATCATTCTTTGACTACCTGAAATAAACTCATCATTACACCATGGCCATTGAATTTCGTGTAATGGATCTATTTCAATCAAAGGGCCGAGATATCAAATTCCATAAATGTAAGGGACAAATCATTCCTTAACTTATCCATTAATAACATGACACTCATGATGCACCCAACATACCCTACTTCCCTCCAACTATCTGCGTGATGGTTTTCATCAGTAAACCAAAGTGTGTGAGTCATGACACGTATTAATTATAATCTTAAAGTCTAATAATCATTACACACACTCACATATAGTAATATCTGATGACACCAAAACATGCAGAATTCCTACTAGCAGGTCTCTTCTCAAAATCTCTTATCTTGAAGATTATCAAATGTGAACTTCATGAGAGGAAGTCTCGTCTTCTTACGAGTACTTTCAACTGACATTCTGCATGCTATTTTTCCTATCATAGTATGTCATCTAACCGTATAACTATATTTAAAAATATTGTTATAGCATTTCAAGGTTCTCATCATAGCAGGGAACTGCCATGACCATATCTGTGCAACAAATACTATAGGATATTATTACATCATAGTCATGCAGAATAATGAACAATATGTAATAATACATTAAATATCCATGTAATTAAAGTAAAACCAATTGGTTCTAGGACACTAACTCTTACAAACTCCCACTCGGACTAGAGACAAATTCCTATAAAGTATGAGTACCCACCCCTTGCTTCAACTGGAAATGGTCCACACACATCGGTATGAACCAATTCAAGAATCTCTTTATCCCTTTCAACTTTCCCACCAAATGGGGCTTTGGTCATTTTTCCTTGTAAACATGCATGTCATACGCCAAGTGGTTTTAGTTCAAAAGAATATAAATATCCATCTTGATGTAACTTTGTTAAGAGTTTCTCATTTACATGACTAAGCCGGTGGTGCCAAAGTTGGGTGTTGTATGATTCGTGTGAAGTATCTTTGTCATTGATTGCCATTACTTGGTTTGTGTATTCCAACACATAAATACCATTGTATAAATGTGCCCTACCAAAACAAATTATTTCTTTATAAAAGAAGAAACATTCATTTCCAAACTTGAAAAAAAATCCATCTATATCTATTCTGGATACAGAAATTATGTTTTTGGTTACAAAAGACACATAAAAACAACCCTTTAACACCAAAATCATCTTAGTTGTAAACGTGAAATGGTAGTCCCTGATAGATGCAACAAAAAGTATAGCTCCGTTAGTTTCTCATAGATCTATCTCCCCTCAATAAATCTTCCCGAATTTACTTGGTTCATATATTTGGATACATATGTGAGCACCACAAGCTGTATCTAATACCCAATTTGTAGAAAAAAATAGATTTCATTCGATAACAAACGCACCTGAAGCTTCCCCTTGCTTTTTAGGCTGGGTGTAGTTCTTTTTCCAGTTCCCCTTCTTGCCACATGCGAAACAAACAACCTCCCATTCCCTTTCTTCCCCTTTGATCTTCCTTTTCTTGGATGGCAGTGAAGAAGCTTTGGGCTTAAAGCTCTTCGCCTTCCCTTTCCTCTTATTCACCATAAGGACAGAAGGGTTTCCACACTTCATATCTTTGTCCACTTGGAAAATGAGGATAAGAATACTAGATAGATACCTCTCAATGTTGTTCATATTAAAATTGACATCAAAGTTAGAGAATCTCTAAGGGAGTGATGCGAGAATGAGATCGGTGCCCAGTTCTTCAGGGAGTTTAAACCCTAGAATCTCCAGGCACTCAATGTAGGCAATGAGCTTGACTACATGAGGCCCAGGTGGGGCACCTTCTCCAAGATTACTCTGAAAGAGTGCCTTAGATATCTCAAACCTTTCATGTATTTCTCTCTCTTGGTAAAGACCACATAGGTGCTCGAGCATGCTATAAGAATTCATGTTTTTATGAGACTCCATGAGCCCACTAAACATTGATGATAACCTCAAACATTGAACATCGAATGCGTCGTTCATATTTTTCTCATAGACTAGGAAATCCTCATCACTCGCCTCTTTGGCAGGCGGATCAGTTAATGCTAACTCCAACACATAAGACTTCCTTTCATGGCATAGGATAACCCGAAGGCATCTAAACCATTCCCAGAAGTTACTGCCGGTGAGTATGTTGTCTTTATCTAGAATGGATCGCAAGGATAACGTGGTTGACGAGCTAGTCATTTTTATTATACAATTTAAAAGAGCAGATCATTAGTACTTTCTTGATTACATTTTATGAGAAATAATGAATATAATTAAGTCTCCCACTATTTTATCAAGTCCCAATGACCCTCACCATTGAAATCAGAATGTCCAATTGTCATGAAATTCTAGTGGAAAGGATTTATATCCCCCTTCGCATAAACCCAATAAGGGTTGGTCAAGCTATTAGAAGGTATTTAGGTAGGCAGGCCTTTGCCAACTGCGGGCTTGAAGCTCTTTGATTTTTTGAGTGGACTCCCCAATCCTGAAACCATGACTTTGAATTTCCTCAACTCTTGCCTCCAATATTACACCAGGTCTAGCAAGGGATACTCCTCTTGATGTAATATGGTTAAGTCAACTCGAAACCTTTAATAAGGGCTTCTTGTATAAAAGTAAGTGTTTTTTGGACCACTTTGTGTATAAGGTTTTATTTGTTGTAAATAGTTTTCAATGAAGATAAAAATGAAGGAGATCAAGAAGAACTAAAATGAAATTGTATAATCCATATTAGGATGGTTGAAGAATAATGAGGATTTGATGAAGACCATGAAATTATTCATGATTTCATGCTAACCATGCAAGAGCTTACTTGAAAAATAGAATCATATGTTTTTCATGAAGTATATAATGATGATTGAAGACGAAGAGAGAGTGTGAAAGGGATTGGAATTTTGAGATGGCCATTCATTTCAAAATTGTATCTAAATCTGAAGAGGCTAAAGTTGTTCGATCAAAGGATACATATCAGGACAGTGGATTTTGTGATGACAGCTGAAGAATGGTGACTTTGTACATCGTATCCATTTATTGAACCAAGATCCATATTTCACTAAACAATTAGTTTTCTTCAGATTTCATCTCACCACTTAGAGATGTCATGAATTGAATTCTTTCTTTAGTAAAGTATCTCTGGGAATAGGGATTTGGGGTCGGACTACCTACTGAATCGAGATTTATGCCTTGTGTTCATATACCCTATGCATACAAAGAATTCATATATATATATATATATATGTGTGTGTGTGTGTGTGTGTGTGTGTGTCTTCAAATTTTGGGTGAGTAACACAAACTTGTGGTTTGTGTACTGAGTTACATGTCAATATGTTTTTGACATATAGATTTGTTGGATGAAGTAAGATTCAAAAACTAAATAGTTAGAAGCATGCCTACACAAGGGAATAAACATGAGATATGATTATGATATTAAATCTCCTTCAAATACTAAGTATATGATTCCTCCCAAAGCATCACCTATTAGGACCTTAATCGTCTAACTAAGTAGGTCATGTTAAAGTTGGGTGGACCTGGATTATCTCATGTAAGGAAAGAAAACAATATGCAACATTGGATTGTCATATTGGGTGGGTCATGATAAAGTTGGGTGCTTCTGGATTGTCCTTTTTTAGGTTTTTTTGCATTTTCTTTGAGTTACACTAGCTGGGAGACCCTGATCGGATTAGGTTTCCATAGGAATAAGGTTGAGTTTATCCATATGATGGATTGGGAAAGGAGATTTTATTCAACTGTCCAAGAGTCATGTATGATATAATTGGGATGTTGTCCTAAATAAAATCTAAGTGAGGGTAAAAATACTAAAACAACCCTGATCATAGTGAAATATGGATGTTGGCCCACTAATGGATATGATATATTTTAAAAGGGGAAATCATTTTAGTGAGAGACAATTTAATAAAATTCATTATTAAATGGTTAATAAAATATTATACTCATATGATAAAAGTGTTTCTTTTTGTAGATGAATAACATCATCATCAACAATCTGAACTTTGAGATTAATATTTGGAAAGAGAAGCTTAATGTTAGCTACTCCTAAGACTGGTATCTTAAGAAAAGTTCTTAAGCATGACTCGTGGTTTAAGAAATGTTCTTAAGGAAAATTCTATGTGTCATAAGAATTTATTATTGAACAAACCAATAGTTGAATTTTTTTTAATAGGTGATTCTAGATGCTTATAAAGCATAGAATGAGTCACTTAAGGTTTCAAAGGCATTGTATGTTAAATTACAAATGGAATCTTAGTCTCCACTCATGTACTCAATATGATCGGGTGCATCAATGATTTAAGTAATTTTAGTATCACATACTCGATATGATTGGGAATGTCAAATGATATTAAATATGATTTAATATATCAATGACTCGGTGAAACTAAAGGCTTCCTTGAGGATTTATTGGTTATATAATTCAATTATATTATTCTAACTCAATATGATATCAAATCTTTGTTTTAAAAAAGTTTTAAATATATAGAAAGGTCTAGAGATGAGAAATAATTAAAGATTAATGCTCGAAGGTTGCTTTCAAGTAATGGAGAAATAGAGTTTCTATATTGATAACTCCGATTCTTCAATCTTGGAATTTTTTTCATAAGAGGTGTATTTTTATCTCATTTAGCTCTTAAGTGGATCATATAAACAAAATTGATATGGGTGTTTTTAATACACATAGTTTATGATTTGTTCAATTTTATAACATATTTTAAGGGAGACTAAAAATGGATTGTTTTGGTTAGGGAGTTCATCCTATTATCATTGATGAAACTGTTCTGACAAAATGAATGAATTCAAGAAAAGTTTACCAAATGTTCTGAAAGTGTTGGGGATAAATGAACTAGACATGTGATGTCTAGATTTAGGCATTATGATGATTGTGAATGTCGGTAAAAGTTCAAACCAGAATAAGTAAAGTTAGTTTAAGAAGTTAAATATTGAATCCACTCGAAGTCGGTTAAGGTCATTGAAACCTAGGGTTGTTAGGGATAAGGAGTAATAATTACATATGTTGGATTATCAAGATACCTGAAGGAGTTTTAGGAAACTCCATGGAATTTCCATGTTAGGTATAGGTGTTCTAGAAATCAATTATTTAATTTTGAAGGGTATGTGATACCGAATATATATGTTCTAAGTGTTGTAAATATAAAGGATTACAAAATCAATGAATAATTTATTGAACTTATAGTTTACATTCATATTATCAAGAAAAGAGTTGTTACATCAAACTTGAATGTAATGACATCTATCATTCTCAGATGAATCTAATTAGAGAATGTGCATCTTCATCTCATATATTTTATATGATAATAGAAGTGGTTCAACAACAATGGTTTGTTGTGAGCAAAGTTTATATTTTTTATACATGGTTTAAGATTCATGAGATTCTATAGCATACTTGAAAATAAGATAAGGGTTAAAGTGTTAATCCAGCTATTTGTTAAAATATAAAGGAATGTGATTGTGTCGCCCATCAGTGGTGTATCTTAGAGAATTATCTTATTTTCGAGAATAATGCTTCAAACACATAGAATACCATATATGAAATGGTATAAATAGTTTAATTGTTAAATAGTCTAGTTAAGAGGAAATAAGTTTATTTTATAAACACAAAGTAGTTTGTGTATCATAGAAAGATATTCTGAAAAGAATATGGTGACTAAGATGTTAGTGTGGGTATGTTTAAACTTACATAAGCTTAAGGTTAACAAATAAAGGATTACATCAGTCTAAAGTTAAAGTGATTTCCAATTAATATCATAAAGTGTTTAGGATATGTGATGGTAAAGAAAAATATAAAGTGTTACATTTAGTTGCTATTTAGAAAGTGAATATCACTATTTCCTAATAGATTATACAATATAATATTAAAGTGACTTGAAACTTAATATCCTAAAGATTTTAGGATATATTATGATAAAGGAAAAGTGTAAAGAGATACATTTGGTTATCATGATTATGTGAACATCAATTTTTCTTAGAGGATTATACAAGTTGAAGGTTGTTGTATTTTTTACTTAATATCCTAAAATAGTTTTAGGATATGTCATGGTAAAGAAAAATGTAAAGAGTTCCATTTAATTTTCACAAGAAAGTGAATATCACTATTTCTATAAGGTTTATGTCAGTCAATATTATAAAAGTGAATTACACTTTATCCTCAAAGGGTTTAGAGTATCACTACTGAAAATATGGTCTTTATCAGCATTAGAAAATGGCATTTACAGTTCTAAAAAATCGCTAATAATCACGGCGAAGATAAAGGGGGTCCCCTTTAACAGTGCTAAAAAACACTCATAATGGGTCCTTTATCAGCACTTTTTTTAGCGTTGTTTAAAAATAAAAAAAAACATAAAATAAAATAAAATAAAAATGTGAATATATCGGGGAGGGGCTTTAACAGCGCTTAAATACCCTTTTAACAATGCCCCCACCCCCTACCTGTACGCCCCATTCACCCCCCTAGCCCACACGCCCCAACTGCCACCCCACCCCCTTTAACAGTGCTAGCTACAATTCCACCAACGTGTGCGACCTGCCTCCCCCTGGATTTGAACCCAAGACCTCTTTCTTGGGTGCCTAAGCCTTTACCACTCCACCATATTTCTTTGCTATCCATTTAATAATATACATATTTATTTATATATATATATTTAGTTATATTTACTCGTATATTAATATATATTTATATTAACATATACATATTTATTTATATTAATATATATATATATCTGTATATTAATATATAAATATATATTCATATATACATATATACTTATATTTATATATTTATTTGTATATTAATATATATTTATATCTATTTATTTATATATATTTATAAGATCAGTTTTAAATACATTTATAAAATATGCTTTTTTGTGTGTGTTTATAAATAAAAAAATACATATATACAACTCACACAGACACACACATATATATATTGTATGTGTATCTGTAAGTATAATTATAAATATTTATATATATTTACAAATATTATATATTAATATGTATATACATTTGTTTAGAATATATAGATAACATATATCAGTTTGTTAATACAGACACACAAAAAGACACACACACACACATCATATAGGTATATAAATATTAATATATTTGTATTTTAAATAAAATGGATATTAGTTTTTTATTTAAATAATCCTTATATATCAAGAAATATACTTTATATGTAAATAGGTTTAATTATTTATTTATAAAATTAAATTTTTATGGGTGAATATGTAAAAAATATGTATATATTGTTATATAATTGATTATAAATAACATTACATTATGAAGAATGAAAAACATTCAAGGCCATAATATCAACATAAATGTAACCCCTCTAAATAAATTTAGTTCTCAGTGAAAAAGGTCAAAAAGACCCCCTGAAATGAGGCTGAAATTCCATTGAATGTTAAAAAAATTGGGTATCCTGACTAAAAACTCAGTTTTGGAGGCCTTTTGGGACCTTTTTGGCCTCTAAAAATGTGAAATAAGGTTTAATTAGGTCACTAGCATATAGAAATCACCGCAAGCTTCGATTTGATATGCTGTAGTGCTCAAACGGACACTTGGATCAAAAGTTACGGTCGTTTGAAGTTTGAGTTACGTTTTCAACTTATTTTAGATCTTTATTGATTTTTTGATTTTTTGTGTCTTCAAATTGTTATTAAATGATTATTAGTCGATGATAATTATAAAATTATTAATTAATAATTTTTTAAGATATTTTATTAGCCATTTTCACTACATATATTATATATTAAGTGGAAATGTTTATTTATAATTATCTGAAACATATTTAAAAATATATATTATATTTATATCAATATAAATATACTTATATATTTATATATCAATATATTATTTTTTATGATTTTTTTACATATATTATTTATCAGCGCTGGGGAAAAAACACTGATAAAGCCCCCCCATTATCAGCACTACTAAAAAAACGCTGATAAAGGGGGCCCCTTTAACAATGCTAAAAAAAGCATTGTTAAAGGGTGATGCTGCAGAAACCCAGTTTTGTGGTAGTGTATGGAGGTAAAGAAAAATGTAAAGAGTTTCATTAGATACATAATAAAGTAAATATCACTTTATTTTGTATGGATTTAGGATATGCCGGTAAAGTACTAATGTAAATGTTTGTATTATTTGAAAAAAAATTACATAAAATTTTCGATGGAAAGAGTCCAAAGGATGACGATAATGCACTTAGAAAGAGTTCTAAGTAGACAACAAAAGTTGGCATCGTAACATTTGATGTTATAAAGTTGATAAGTTTGAATATGTTCGAATATTTCAACATTGGGAATATGATTCCTAAATCTCACCATTATTCAAAATTTTCTTACTTCATGAATGATTCTCATTGAAGAGTTAGTGGGAGGGTTTTATTGGATTCTCACATAAAGATGTGATTGGAATTACCTATAATGTAATGAGTTAGAAAAACCCTTTAAAAGCGTAGCATGGATAAGGCTGATGTGATAGTTTATCATATATGATATGATAGATATGTTCCTATGTTGGGTATATTAAATATTCTTAAAATATTTTTACGGATATAAAATGTATCATTTATTAGGCAATCTTCACTTCATCATTCTTTCATGCTGGTGGCATAAATGTATATATAGATATATATTTCGTGAACTGTAAGGATAATTAACCTCTCAAAGTATGACTTTGAGTGATCCTTAATTGATGTTCATCATGGAGTATAACAGGTTATAATGAAATGTTGAGGTTAGCGTGAGTATGATTCTTATATAGAGATACAAAACATGCTCCTGGGGCACAAAACAAAGAATAAGATTATTTATTTGCGTTGGATGACACACTAAGTATACCGCAGAGTGTCATAAAAATTTCATTGGTATTCTGGGGGTGCATGAATCATATTTGAGTCTCCACTACGTGAGGTTGGTGAGATACCTAACATGATAATCTTTATACTTTGATACTCTACTTATGCAAGTTTGTATATTGACTTATCTAATATGGGGGGTGGTTGAGTACGTTGTTGGTCATGTCGTCGATCGGAGCTCAACCATGATGGGATTTGTCCTCTCTTATGACGGGTATGACACATGGGCCCTCTATTGAGATAGATCGTGGAAGTGTACGACTACACCTAGATATTATATATCTATCTGGATAAGGGACATGTGATGTGCTTATCCATAAGGGTGAATGACATGTGATGTATTCACCAAATAATTTAGTCTATGCTTTGATAGTTGAGAATGTTTGTGCAAGCTTTATGAGATTGACATAACTCGCGTCCCTCTATGTCTCATGGTTGCTCAATGTCTTGAATAAAGAGAAGATGTGAGAATGTACATTTGCATATGATGCAGGTTGGTGGACACAAGTATAGAGATACATGTGTTTGATGAAGATCACACAAGATCCTTTTATAGCTTAAGGAGCATCGATGCTTTGCTAGAGGTCGCTATTTTCTTACAATTATGAATATGGTGATTTGTATTTGTTGTCAATGCTATAATGGCTCATGGGGTCACACTTTATGGTTGGCTGTATGGGGATTGAGTTTGACTCAAAGAGTTGCACTAAAAGTGTTTTAGAGTTAATTTAAACTAGTTTTGGATGAGTATTCACAAAGTATTACATATGATGTGATACAATGTGAAGTTAATGATAACTTTCCAACAATGTTTAGGATGATATCTATAAGGAATTTTGGATGTGATTTCATGAGTTACTGCATATGATACAATACAAGGTGAAATGACATGAAGTCTTTTAGGCTTAAGGGTGGGAGATTGATGGAGGTATGCCCAAAAGTGATGTATGTAAATGATATATTTATGGGTTGAACTGTATTACATGAAGATTATGATTTGCATGAAAAATGAATATATTATTACATGGAACTTGCATTGGCAGGCTAGATGGTGAATTGTTATCATTTAGTGATTCTCCCACATATGGTGTCATTAAAGGAACCATTCGAAAAGATGAAAGCAATATGGAGGAAATTCATTTGATGCATTGTGCATGAGTTTGACGAAGATGCATTTACTCATGTGTTATAAATGCACGAGTAATTGCAGTAGCCCTAGTAGTGTTCTCGTGGCTTTATATATCATTATCATTTGATGACAAATGTGCACTGATATAGAAAATGTCTTTAACATCAGTTTTTGGGGGTTTTAACATCAATTTTTAAGTCGACGTCTTTGAGAGAAACATTGTAAATATATTCTTAACGTTATTTTTTATAAGCGACGTTAAAATGTCATTTATTTTGGAAATCAAATAAAAAATATAATTCTATATAACTTTTAACGTCTATTTTTTAAAAAATATGACGTTAACGGTGATATTTTCCATCAGTTTTTTAATAACTGATAAAATATTTTTTTAAAAAAATGAGAAAGAACATAGAAACCTAGCGTTTGTTTTAGAGAATCATTGAAAAATTTACAACTAAAAAACAAATTTCACTTGTAATGTTAGATTTCAATTTGAAATGATAAAAAAATAGTTTACATTTGAGAACAGTTCTGTCATTGAGACACATGATTATAAGGTATTGATGAAAAATTGATATATATATATATATATATATATATTTACATTTATATATTAAATCACCTAATGATACATTTTTAGTGACATTAACCAGGTAAAAAAAATAAAATCGCGATACTCATTCCATATATAGGCAATGTGATTTATTCCAATTTTCTTTTATTTTATTTTTTTGAATTGATTTTATTTTCTTTCATTTAAGCGTGTTATACTCAAAATCTTTGGAAGATGTTATATAGTTAACAACTGAGGGTAATTTAGCTGGGTGGGTTTTTTTTAGTTTTATGTGGAAGGGTTTTTAAAAATTGGGGATATTGGCGCTGAAAAAAAAGTGGGTAAAGCGCCATTTGAAGTGGCGCTTTGACCCCACACCACCCCCAAACCCCACCAATATAATAAATATAAAAAAATACAATAAACACATAATTATATTTTTTATAATAAATAAAAAAATTATAATAAATTTATTTATTTATAATAAATATTTATAATAAATATCTAATAAATATTATAATATTATTATAATAAATATACATTTGCTATACATTTATTATACATTTATTTTAAATATTATAATGTTATAATATTATAATATTTATTATAATAAATATCTAATAAATGTATAATAAATACTATTATAATAAATGCACAATAAATGAATAATAAATATTTATAAAACATTTATATTTTTAATAAATACTTATTATAATTAAATATTATAATATTTATAATAATAAATATCTAATAAATGTATAATAAATATTATTATAATAAATATACATTTATAACATCTATTATAATAAATATTATTATAATATATGTGTAATAAATATTATTATAATAAATGTATAACACATATTATTATAATAAATGTATAGTAAATGTATAATAAATATTTATAATACATTTATTATAAATGTATATTTATTATAACAAATATTATAATATTTAATTATAATAAATGTATATTTATCTTTATATTTCTAATAAATATACATTTATTTATTATAATAAATCTACATTTATTTTATACATTTATTATAATAAATATGTATAATAAATGTATAATAAATATTATAATAGATTTATTTTTTAATTATAATATAATAAATGTCATATGTAATTATTTATCTTTATTATATAATTATCATATCTATAAATAATTATATACTATAATTATATAATTATAAATATACATTTATTTATTATAATAAATATGTAATTATTTATAAATGTAATATACATTTATTTATTATAATAAATATACATTTATATAAATGTAATATACATTTATTATAATAAATATGTAATATACATTTATTATAATCAATGTAATATACATTTATTATAATCAATGTAATATACATTTATTAACTAAATAAATGATTATTTATTTATAAATGTAATAGAAATTTATTATAATAAATATGCAATTACTTATAAATGTAATATACATTTATTTATAAAAATATACATTTATTACAAATGTAATATACATTTATTTATATAAATATACATTTATTATAAATTTAATAGATATTTATTTATTATAATAAATATGTAATTATTTATAAATTTAATATACATTTATTTATTATAATAAATATACATTTATAAATGTAATTATAAATATACATTTATTTATTATAATAAATATGTAATTATTTATAAATGTAATATACATTTATTTATTATAATAAATATACATTTATAAATGTAATTATAAATGTACATTTTCTTATTATAATAAATGTAATATGTAATTATACATTTATATTTATTATATTTATTATACATTTATATAATTATAAATATACATTTATTATATTATATTACATATTACATTTATTTATAATATAATTATATAATTATAAATATAATAAATATAGATATGATAATTATATAATAAAGATAAATAATTAAATATTACATTTATTATATTATAACTGAAAAATAAAAGTATTATAATATTTATTATATATTTATTGTACATATTTATTATAATAAATGTATAAAATGAATGTAGATTTATTATAATAAATAAATGTAGATTTATTATAAATATAAATATAAATATACATTTATTATAATCAAATATTATAATATTTATTATAATAAATATACATTTATAATAAATGTATTATAAATATTTATTATACATTTACTATACATTTATTACATTTATTATAATATTTATTATACATTTATTATAATAATATTTATTATACCTTTATTAGATATTTATTATTATAAATATTATAATATTTAATTATAATAAGTATTTATTATAAATATAAATGTATTATAAATATTTATTATATATTTATTATACATTTATTGTGCATTTATTATAATAGTATTTGTTATACATTTATTAAATATTTATTATAATAAATATTATAATATTATAACATTATAATATTTCTAATAAATTTATAATAAATGTATAACAAATGTATATTTATTATAATAATATTATAATATTTATTAGATATTTATTATAAATATTTATTATAAATAAATAAATTTATTATAATTTTTTTTATTTATTATACATTTATTAGATATTTATTATAATTAATATTATAATATTATAACATTATAATATTTATAATAAATGTATAATAAATGTATAACAAATGTATATTTATTATAAATATTTATTATAAATAAATAAATTTATTATATTTTTTATTATAAAAAATATAATTATGTAATTATTGCATTTTTATACATTTATTATAATAAATAAATTTATTATTATATATATATATATATGGGGTTTGGGGGTGGTGTGGGGTCAAAGCCCCACTTCAAGTGGTGCTTTACTCTCTTTTTGTTGAGCGCCACTTGAAGTGGTGTTGAACAAACTCATTTTCCCAATTTTTAAAAACCCTACCCCCCACACCCACCTAAATTACCCTAACTGACCCTCCCCTCTCCCATGGAGACTACGCTTCCCTGTCATCTCGAAACCTAGGGCCGCTCCCTCAGCCGCTGAAGCCGCCGGATAGGACGCCTCCCTCACCCACCTAAGCCATCCCACGCCTCCCTCTCCTACCGAAGCCTTCCGGTCTGACCCGTCCCTCTCCCACTGAAATGAAGCCGCTCGACCCCTCCCTCTCTCCCTAAGCTACTCGAATCCAACCGCTGCAAGCTGCTGCAAACTCTACTCCAAAGACTCCAACGGTCGGTCAGTCGTTCGTGAAGTGCTGATCATGGGATTGTAAAATATCAGGGATCTTTTGGCAGCATTGAGTCCATCTATTGACTTTTTTGCAATGGAAACATCTTTTGATCAATTGAAACAGGCAGCGGTGAGGTTTTAGCAATGGATATATCCGCTGGTCGATTGAAATGGCGAGTCAGTGATTTCCACCCTGGGGGTGTTGCCGCCAATTCTTTTCCGAAAAATGGTTCACGCATCTATACTATAGGTGCCGATGGGATGGTTTGCAAAATTTTCCCCAGGTCAGGAGATATCCTAAGAAAATTCAAATCATGTCCGAGATAGGAAATTGTTGGCAACAACAGCCGCTCAATTTAAAGTTTTCAACTGCTCAAATGAAAGGAAGTTTCAGAAGTTTTCTGTTCACCCTGGGGCTGTTCATGATTTTTGCTAAAGATGGGAATCACATCCTCTCATCTTTAGCTGGTGAGAGATATGCTGTAGTTTGGAGGATAAATGGTTGCAAAAAACAGTCATGTAGCTGCGTTCTTGCAATGGAGTATGCTGCTGTCTTCTTGGATTGCTTCTGCTGATGGGGGAATGGATGCAAATTTCTGTGTTCTGGCCATTTCAGAGATTGAGGTCCCTTACATATGGCAAGGGACAAATGCAGAGGGATTAAAAATTTCTAAACCAACAAAAATATCATTTTCGCTTCAAGAAGAGTTCTCTAAGAATCGTAAGGGTGCATGACCTATTATATATGCTGCAAAACTACTAGGCTCGGGCTTTCCATGTGTTCCTGGCCTGTGGTTTGTTGGTAAATCCATTATTTATATAGCTTTCTATGCAATTTGGAACTGATGCGATGTTGAGTAGTTCTAAAAATTGAGTCCCGCCATACTAGTTTCGCGTATCTAAATAGGGACAAGATTTGCGGGTTGAAATCATAGTGTTAGATCGTTAAAATGATGAAGATGCTTTGTTTCTTGTTACGAAATTTTTTGAAGTTCATGAAACTAAGATTTTTTATTGTATATTTAAATTAACTATCAATTCTTCATTGTTCAAGAGAATTAATTTTGAAGGCAACGTCCCACCAAAGAAGGTGAATACAGCTGTTTTTCATGAACTTCAAAAATCTTTAAAACAGGAAGCAAGGAATCTTCAGCATTTTCATGATCTAACACTGTGATTCCAACCAGTAGTGTGCATCCAACGAAAGGCTGTTTGATCTTCTACGGATTCATAATCTCCCAAGGGCTTAAAAGTTCCATCTTCCTCCTTCAAAGTCAAATCAAAGAGATCAAGCTTTCATCAACCAATGAGATCAAGACACCGAATCAAGAAGGTCGTGTTCTTCAACGACTTCATCCGCCATCGACATTCTTGTTCACTCTCCTTGGTGCCTCTTTCCCTCCCTGCTTTTAGAGCCTTTTTTTTCTAAAACCCCTTCGCTCTCGCTTGTTATCCTTCTATCTTTCTCTATTTCCATCTTGATTTAATTTCTTTGAGAGAGAGAGTGAAGATCGTTCATTGTAAAGGGCTTTCAATTAAGCAAGTCATCTATTTCACCTCCCCCTCTATTTCTTTGGTTTTTGGTTATCTGTTTAAACCAAGGGTTTTTGGTTTTTGGTTCTCCCTTCAAACAAGGGATTTAGGTTCTTCCTATTTCTTTAAATGGAAGGGTTTTTGAGGTTATTGGTTTCCATTGAAAAAAACTATTTTTGGTTTCTTGGTTCCCGTTCAAACCAAGGGGTTTATTATATTGAACCTCACAATTGTTCTCGATGGGAGGAGATGTAGGGGTACCTTTAGGTACTATTTCCAAACTTCTTTACCAAATCGTCAGTGTCCTTTTACTTACCACATTTTACTTTTCCGCAACGTTTTCACATTATTGCCTTATTATTTTCGTTATGCCTTACTTTGCTTAATTTCAATTGATTGTATTGAATTTTTGTATCTTTTATTGCATTGATTTATTTATTCACTTTATTTTTTAAAAGGGAAATTCACCCCCCTCTTACCAATTTCTCATCTCCGACCTAGAGTTGGTATCTCAAAGGGTTCTTTGATTTTATTTCAGAATCTCTTTTTGAAAATCCTTTTTTATTTTTTTTCCAAAATTGTTTTTGATTTTCAAATCTTAATAGATTTTCAATATTCAATTTTAAATCAACATCTACTTATTCTACGCATGCTCGTTTGATGGTTTAAATTATTCATATTGGAAAAATCGATTGTCTATTTTCCTTTAAAGTATTGGTTGTCCTCTTTGGAAGATGGTTATGCATGGTTATTGATAAAGATTTTGTCAGTCGGTGACAACTAAGGACAACACAGCTAGGAAGACTCCCTAAAAGGGGGCACCTGATGTTGCGGAAATGTTGGGAGCAACGAATCAAAGAATGAATCACATAAGAGTAAAATGGGAAAAAAAGAACATTGACACAAGGATTTACGCAGTTCAGGAATAATTCCTATGTCCACGGAGAGGCAGAATAACTTCACTATGAAAAATCCGGGAGCACAATTTACAAGAGTTTCTCAGACAATAAAACCTTAGCTCGAAAATTGGCTAAAGTAGAGGATGAAAAACTATTCCACCAACCTTAGAATGTTTGCATCACTACAGTGAAAGACAACCACTAAAGTCAAGAGTTCTACAATGGGTACCAGTTGGAAGTCCATGTCGCTACAGTGTCTGGTGCGCAGTACGGGCCACAAGCATTCGGCCCAACCGAACCGGGCTACACCAATCCAAAACCTTAGTCATTACTGAGTGTTCTTTTGTACATTATTGAGTGTTCTTCTCTCATCCTCTGTATTTTTGTTTTTAATTTTTCTTGTATTTCAAAGAACAACTCTGGTCCACCAGATACCGGACAAATCAAAGGTCACTCTCACTCAGGATTTTATGGTGGGAGTCGCAGTACACTAGTTCAAAATTATGGTGGAATTTTATTTGGAATTGACATGGTTAGCGTTTAAAGTAGAACTAATGGAGTGATTTGATGGGTTGGAAGATCGGAATCCGTTCACAGAAATGGTGGATACTTCCAGCAACACCCGCCTCCCAGTATTCATGGATGAATCAGGTGGGTTGTTGCATGATGATGGTGATGCAAAAATATCAGACAAGAGGGTGCCGCTGCGGGTGATACTTCCACTTTTTCCGCTAACTGCGCCGCACGAGACGAAATTTGCGGTGTAAGAAGTTGGCAACATTGATGGAGAAACACAGACACTGGTTCACATTGAAGCTAGGTGCTTGAGCCGACACGTAGGTGACATGTGGAATTGTTGGTCAACAACAACCCTGGCGACGTTCTTTTGGATGATGATGTCACCAAGGAGCATCACGAGGAGAACACAACTACTGATGGAAATACTGCCAACTTCCCACACCGGGGAGGATATTTGCTGGATTCATGTGTAGGCAGGGGCAGCTCTGCTGCCAGATTACCTCAATGGAACCACGTCGAACATTCACTGGGAGGTGACCCTGTGGGTAAGTCATATAATGGTGGTAACTCGATTGATTTGGTGCCCATGACCGAGCCCATGCCATCCTTCACAGCAACCCCAGATGAATTTTCCCTAGGCTGACATGGTCGGGTAGAAAACTGAAACAATGTCCTATGTTATGTTGGTCCTTCAGAGCAGAACGATGCACTTGGAACCCGCAATTCACTATGAGTTTGGTGAATTTTGGAATGTGATTCAGTGAAAAAAAATCCAATTAGAAGGAACAATATACCCGCCTCCTTCAATTGACGGCTTCGCAACTCGCCTTGTGTCAGTTTGTAACCTATAACTCCGAGCTTTCCAACAATCTTCATCGACAACTGTTCACATGGTCCTTCTCCACATATCCCTTCCGTCACACATAGGTAGTTCAACGCCTTGAACAAATTGCATTATACATGTCTTCAATGCACTAGGTATCGCAACCAGTGCCTCTCCTTGTTGTGCCATCATCTCCTGACAGTGCATTTCCCCAACTATTTTTAACAAAGAATCTTCTTCCGTCGGTTGTTCAACTTTCTATAGCGGCATCTTCTTGTCTGCGTAGAAGCTATCCATGTTCGATCCCTTCACTGTTTTTGTCGTTTTTTTTCTCCTGGCAACAACATCTTCTCCATGCGGCGTGCCAAGTCGCACCTGTTGCGCGTGGGTTTCCGGTTTTGCACGAGTTATTCCCTTTTGGACATCAGAGTAGGCATACCTACTTTGACATATCCCATGCATGAGTCCCTCCCTCCAAGCCGCACCTGACTTACCGGTTTTGTGGCATCCCTTGCGTCACACCCCTATATTGCGCCATACGTCATGGGTTGCGTCTCTGGAAGTGCGATCATCCAAGGAGATAGAGTAACCTCATGCTGTGTTATCATCTTTTCAAGGGGATTCTCCAGTCCTGAGAGAACTTCTAGGAATTCAGACCGCTCCCTTTCCAGTCGGATCGATGTTGTAACATGCCGCCCCAACTCATTGGCTTGAGAAAAGACTGAGTGTCACTAACCATAGGTGACATCCCCAAGACACCAAAGACCGTCAATAAATGTCAAGGGATTAGAAGATCATTGGAGGATGATTTATCTTTCAAAGATAATACAACCAGACAAGGAAAAATACATACATCCAAACCACTATATGTTGTGTAGGTTGCGAATTCCCCTTAACTCAATGTAGGGTGGGGACATTCTTTTATAGATGATTAAAATGAAATACATGGTGGATTATTCTAATGTGGGACTCGAAAATACCCAATATAATAAAACAGAGCACTCCCCCTCGAGCTGGACATGCCCAACTTGGAAGAAGAGTCCCACAAAAGAAATATGACAGTAAATAAGACCATACACACTCCACCTCTAGCTGGGCTACTGATGCTGTTGATACCCAGCTTGGTATAGAGAGTCCAAGTGAGCTCTCGGGAGGCCTTTTGTGAAGATATCAGCCAGCTGATCCGTCGTCAGAATGTGGCCAAAACTGGTATGGTTCGGCTTAAGATGATGGTGAATAAAGCGATAGTCCACCTCGCTATGCTTCAACCATTCATGTAAGATGAGATTTGAAACAATCTTCATGGATGCCTGATTGTCACACCAGATATGAGAAGAGGTCTGCGGTGGGAAGCCAAACTCATGGAGGAGATGAAGAAACCAGATGAATTCAGTATTGACCATGACCATGACATAGTTTTCAAATTCGGCACTAGATCTGGAGATGATAGTCTGCTTCTTGTTGTGCCAAGAGATGAGGTCACCTGCCAAGAAAATGGCATACCGAGAAGTAGACTTGCAGGTAGCAAGGCAACCAGCACAGTTAGCATCACAAAAGCTCTTAATATTGAGATGAACATGATGAGAGTACCGAAGACCATGGGCTAGGTCTTTCTTGATGTGTTTGACAATGCAGAGGACAACATCCCACTGAGATTTAGTCGAATGCTCCATGAACTGGCTCACTTTTCCAATAACGCAGGCAATGCCAGGTCGTGTCAGGTGAGATAATTGAGTTTTCCCACCACACGATGATAACTTTATAGGTGAGAAAAGGCTATCGTGTCATCATAGAGTGAACATTTTCCAGGCTCAAGAGGAATGTCCATGACTGTTTCCTGACTCAACCTTGCATCCTGCAAGACATCCATGCCATATTTCCTTTAGCAGAGAAAGATGGTGTCCGTACGAGAGACCTCGATGCCAAGAAAGTATGTGAAACGACCAATATCTTTGGTGTGGAAGTGGCAGTGAAGATGCATCTTGAGTTGGGAGATTCTATTGAAGTCGCTCCCTGTGATAATGATATCATCAACATATACCGCCAGTAGGATGCAGCAGTTGGACGTCGTGCGGTGAAAGACGGTGTTGTACTTCATACTGTGAGAGAGTTCAAAAGCAGTGACGATGATGCTAAAGTGGCCAATCCAAGCACGAGGAGACTTCTTGAGACCATATAGAGATCAACAAAGTCGGAAAACATGAGAGTCGGTGTGAGATGCATGAAATTCGGGGGCGGCTGCAGATAGACCTATTCTTCATGAAATCCATGGAGAAAGACATTCTTGACATCCAATTGATGAAGCGGTGAATAATGATGAGCATCCAGAGAGATGAATTTGAGGATTGAGGCCATCTTGGTAACCAGAGAGGATGTCTCAAAAGAGTCGATGCCATATGTCTAAGCAAAGCCCTTCGCCACAAGTCAGGCTTTGAGGCGATGAAGAGTGCCATCAACATTGAGACAGACTGTATAAATCCATTTGCAGTTGATCACTTGTTTTCCTTCTGGAAGGGGGATCAGATCCCAAGTATGGTTTTCATCCATAGCTTGCAGTTCATCCCACATCGCATGTAGCCACCTCGGGTGAGATTTGGCATCGCCAACTGTGCGGGGAATAGATATCATCTCTAGAGCTAACAAACTTCTGTATTAATATTAATAGAGAGGATTATGCTAGCAAGAATGAGTATCTTTCTGGAGTGCAATAGGTAAGTTGTCTGGTGTTGGTGCAGGTGCATCAGATGAAGATGGGATGATGGTTTTCTTCATCCTGGACATGGAGCACAGTTGAGGGGCGACGAGTGTTGGCCATACCAAAATGGTGATCAACAGAGGGAGACACCAGAGGAGGATGAATGATGAGAGAAAAAAAATCACCGATATCTGTGTCTAGATGGGAAGAGAGAAGTGAGAGTGGAGAGTTTTCAACAAACAAGACGTCAAAAAAGATGATATACTGCCGTAGGTCCGGAGAGAAGCATCAGTATCCACGCTGAGTGCGTGAATAGCTGAGGAATATGCAGGGGAGGGATTTGGGAGAGAGATTGGTGAGACCGGGATGAGTGTCACAGATATAACAGATACATCCAAACACACAGAGTGGAAGTGAGTGAGTAGGGAGAGAGGAGAACATAGTCCGAAAAGGAGTCCCCCTGAAGGATAGAAGAAGGAAGACGATTGATGAGGTATGTAGAAGTAAAAATGAAATATCTCCAATAGAGAAGGGGAACCTTTCGGTGGAAGAGAAGGGCACAAGCAGTGTTCAGAATAAGTCAGTGTTTCCGCTCGACCACTCTATTCTACTGGGGTGTATTAGGATAGGAGGTATGATTAATGATGTCGTGCCCCTAGAGAAACTACTGAAAAGGAGTGGACAGATACTTGCGCCCATTGTTCGAGGGGAGACATTTAACTGAGGTGGAAAACTAGATATGAATCTCATGATAAAAAGTCTGAAAAGTAGAAAACACTTTCGACCAATCTCGAAGTATGTATAGCCAAGTCATACGCGAAAAATCATCAATGAAGGATATATAATATTTATACCCTAATTGAATCTAGATAGCATAGAGACCCCATACATCTGAATGAAACAAATCAAAGGGTTTGGAATCCTGTGTATCTATTCAAGGAAAATATGAAGTGCGATGATGTTTCACAAATTTAAAAACTTTGTAATGAAATGAGACATGCTGACTGATATCAGGAAACATTTGATGAATGGAGGATGTGGGTGGATGACCCAATTGGGAATAAAGGTCTAATGCACGCATAGTGATAGACGTGCATGCGACGGATGACGGTCCCTCGACACGTATTCCCCGTCCTGAAGCTGGCTTCTACCAAGTTCCTAGTTCGTTGTCCACTCCTGAAACACAACAACAGATGATGTAAATATGGCACTACAGTTAAAATCCTTTACAAGCTTACTGATGGATAGAAGGTTAAAAGGGATGCGAGGCACATGCGCCACAGAGGGCGGATGAAGAGATGAATTAAGGGAGCAAGCATCGAAGCCAGCAATATGGAGAGTTGATCCATCAACAATGGTGATGGATGAGAAAATACCATATGGAAGGTTGGTGGATAACATACCTGCATCACCAGTGAGATGATTTGATGCACCAGAGTCCAACATCCAGGCAGGGGAGCGATGACCGACAAAGGCAGTGAAACTACTAGAGTGGGAAAGAGAAGCCGATGAAGGACCTGATAGAGAGGTGTTCCGATGACCGTGAATCATCTGAGGCTCAGCCATGGAGAGGTCCAGAGTTAAAAAAAGGGTTGTGGGTGATGGTGAAGCATCGTGGACCGCAATCTGGCCTTACCGAGGTGGTTGGGATGAGCGGCCATGAAGAACCCAACAACGATTGATCAGGTGTTCGAGCTTGCCACAATGCTGGCAGAGGGGATGAAGACACCCCTCCCCACATCCATGTCCATGAGTTCCTGAGGAGCATCCAATACCATGATCCAAGATGGCAGTGTGATCAATGTTGGGAGTGGGGGAAGTTCTCACTAAGCCTTTCCCAAGAGATGATTCACTTATGGAATCTCTAGGGAAGAGGGGCTGACGAGAATCTCTGTGGTCGTCATCGCATACTCTGGAGTGAGACCAAGGAGTAGGCTAATGAGGCACAATTGGTCCCTCTAGGCCAAGGTTTCCACTGGTGTCTTGAGGAATGGGCCATAGCTCAAGGAATTCATCCTAGAGAGCTTTCCATTCCATGAAGTATGCCAGGAATGAACGGTTCTGCTGGTGGATGAGCGACAAACATTGAAGAACATCGGAGACCCTATCCAAATTATTGGTCTTAGAATACATAAGGGTTAAGGAATACCAATTTTCTTTAATCGTATTGGTGGTCCGAGTGACGTATTTGACGGAGCGGTCTATGGAATTGACCAGTAAAGCAAAGATCCTGCTATCAGCAAGCTTACATAGACGATATTTGGGATCAGAAGATGGGGGTGGCGGATCCTTGAGGTGGGAGTCGAGATCCATGCCCGTGAGTGACATCAAAACCATCTTCCGCCATACCGAGAAATTGGTTGAGTTGATCCACTCATTAACCATGTAGCTGGAGGCGGTAATCAGTGGATGCAAAATCGAAGGTGCGAACGAAGGGTCGGCCATTAGAAGGGCTGGGCCAGGATGTGCGGAGGGGAGCGGGAATAGGGTCGGGATGTGAACATGAAGAGTCACGGGTGGGCGTAACCGGAAAAATATGGAGAGTGGCAAGGCTATTCTTGAAGCTAGGATTCCGTGACTAGGAGGGTCCATTGTTAGGCGGGGGCCGATCACGAAGCCGGAAGGGGATGAGGAGGCGGGCGACGTTGTAATAGGGCACGGGTTGGTGAGGACTGGGAAATCATGACACGTGCGAGGCCGGTAGAGAGCCGCAGGAGGGGACGTGCCGCCTAGAGTGCCTGAGGCGGGACGAGCCGCGGGGTTCAGATGCAGGCTAGGAGGTTCCGTCATGGGGCACTCGCAAAGAGGAAGTCATCAGCAGGAGGTGGGTTGGGAATCATCGAAGGAGGTGAGCCGGGAAGCGCTGTAGGGAGGCTGGGGCCTGGAGGCCGTGACGGGGCCGTCGGGACGCCGCAAGGAGGGAGCGCAGAGGAGGGATGAGGTGGGATGGGATACATCACTAGGAGGGCGGGGCCGGACAGAACCGAGAGTCCGTAGGGAGGGCTGGGCTGGGCGGAACCAGGAGGCTGCATCGGGAATTGCTAGAAACCCTAGATGGGAGGGAGAAAAAAAACAGGAAGGAGGACTCGGGCTAGAGAGCGCCCTCTGATACCATGTAGGTTGTGAATTTACTTTACCTCAATGTGAGGTAGGGGCATTCTTTTATAGATGAGTACAATGGAATACATGGTGGATTATTCTGACGTGGGACTCAGAAATACCCAATATAATAAAATTGGGTTTAACATGATGCATGAGTACTAATAATACAACTCTATATAAAACCAAAAGTACAACACAATCAGAGTGATAACAGAAAAAAGAAATAACATCACAAAAGACTACAAAACTAAAAGACACCAAGAGACATGATCCCAATTACTTGCCTGCTAGCTCCCAAATCAAACTCCACCTGCCATGCCCACAGTATCAGGATGCATCACTAGAGAAATATGATACCTTTCCCTTACCTGTATCTCGGTGTATGTCATTAGAAAACGCATCAAAGTTTCCAAGAAGATGGTGAGAATAAACTCGGTAGGCATTCCCAGAGACTTCTCAACATATGCACAAAACAACTTAGCACATTTCATATAAAACAATTGGAAAACTTTTGAACAGTTTATAGAAAGGAATAATTGAAAACCATAAACAAAATCATTATAGTACATTCATACTTGGCATAATAAATCTCATGTTCGCACAGTACACATCCATCCATCCAGACACACACACACACACAGTACACTCGAGCTTGGTGTTACCATCGATGGCGGTACTCCATGGCCATAACCCATCCAACCTTGACGGTTACACTTCCGACCATCCCCTTTGAACACACGCCAATCCAATTATTTCAATTTCCATGCCCAAACATTTTCACAAAACCAATATTCTTTGAAATAATTTCAGAAAACAATTTGCATGTGTCCAAATAGTTTCATAATGTTAAAATCAACATTTTAAAACCATTGTATATGGGGGTTTTCCAAAACATCTAATTTTCTAAAATTCCCAAATGAGAATCCAAAATGGTTTCCTTCACGAAATCACACAATTATACAAATGAAAATCCAAGAATTTTTTTAACAAAAGTAAGTCTTCTAGTTCTAGAACACCAGATTGGGAGAGAAGCCACTTACCTCAAATTCGTTTGATTGACACAAAGGATTTAAGATGAAACCACCAATTTCCATTATTCCTTCCCTTCCTCTAATAAAACCAAATATCTCATATGAATGCATCCAAATCCCATAGATCTGGCCGGTATCAACATCGATCAATGGTTCTTTTCAAGACAAATCAAAGAGATCGGAGTCGAGAAGAACAAGACTCAAAACTTGATATCCACAATCACACACTCTAAGATCTGTTGGAATTGGAGTTCGGACATCAAAGATTGCTGAGAATTGCCTAAGGGTTCCCTATAATTCAAGTAGATGGAAGAGAAAACGTGTGTGTGTGTTTTTCCTAGGCGCAGGAGGGGATAAAACTTGATGGACTCGATGGATTCATGACGTGCATTAGGAATTTGCGTTCTGAATTCTGAAGGGGTCGCATATGCCGAAAAACCTGACACAATGATTTATTTTTCTGGAAAAATGATTTCACGACTTGAATGGTTTTCACATCGTGAATGGACTGGGCGAAAACCATTCGGGCAATGAAATATCTCATGACATATACCCCGAACAATTCACGTCACGAACCCATAATTCACGATGTGAATGTTTCTTGTAGAATTTTCCAGTGACCAGCCCCCAGGTTCTCCTCTTACACCACCGAACAAATCTAGATAGTTAACCCATGATTCCGAGCATAAAAGCAAAAGCATTAAACAACGGCATACCTGAAACTGGGGGCGCTATAGAAGCAAGCATAGCATGGATACTTCTAAGTTGCTGGTCCACTCCATCCATTAGCGTTTCCATCGTATCCAGTAGTGCTCTTCCCCACTCAACAGGATAAAATCCGGCAGGCCGGACCAAATGGTAAGAACTTCTTGAGCAGACTTCTTTGTATAGAAATATAAAGAAGTAGTAGCAGCAGAATTAGAGAGTATTACAGGGGAAAGATGGAATGTGAGACTAAACTAAGAAAGAGAGAGAAAGACTCGAGTGGTTCCTCAGCACTCCTGCCCAAGCCACACCGGCTGAACTTCTCTAAACAGAATAAATATAATCCCTAAATCTAGCCCCCAGACTCCCTTTATAATAGCTCCATCCCTCTTTTAGTGGGACCCCTTACCCAGAATATTCCTTCCAGCTGTGGCTTTCCTGGATCCCTTGTTGTATCCCAATTTTAGAATACTCTTCTAGGTTGTGACCGGATGACCCAGTCCCTATCAGATACTGATTCTATCAATATCATTTTTGACTCATATGAAAACATGGTGGATTGGTCTATTTTATCTGTATATATGTTGTGTTATTGGATGCCTAAGGATATTTCCTGGATCATTATGTATGATAGGTTTGGCATATTGTTCTTTGTACTGGAATAATTTCACTATGTTCGGCACTATGTTTGGGGAAACAATTCTCAATTTCTTGATATTCTGTTTTTTTATTGTTTCATGAATTTGTACATGCTAAATTATGGCATGATTGGTCTCTTTGTATATGGTTTTCCTGAATACTGTCTTGGTGTGTTTCAGTGCTTTTGGAATTTTGACTTATTTTAACGTTATTGGAAATTGGATCTTGACATTTCAGTGTTTTTGGATTGTTTCAAAATGATTGACATTCATTGCTTTTATTATCCCAGTTCTAGAAAATCTCTTCAAAAGGCTTTACATTCAGTTCTTTGGCTTTTTTCAGCTGCAGGTTGCAGTCACAACTGGTTTTAGCATACTAGCTCGGTGTGTTTTAGTGATTTTGTCTATTTTAGTGATCTCGGCTACGAGATCTTTGACATTTCAGTTCTTTAGCTTGTCCTGTAAGCTGCCATGAAAACTACTTTTAGATTTTTTGGACTTCCATTTTATGTTTAATGCTGGTAGGTGCTTTGGTTTGGCTGCTGTGAAGGAAGATGCCTGCGGTCTGATTATATTGCCTATTCATGGTACCAAATTGATCCTGCAGTGGGTCTGATCTCTGTAGATTTAAAGGTCTGTCGATCCACTATTGAATCAAGGTTGGTTTTTTTATTGAATAATATTTGATGATAGATACTATTTAACAATTTCAAGCCAACATTTTTTTTTGTTTTTTGTTTTGTTCTGGGTTTTAGATCATTATAGAGGCTTGAAAGGCGATCAGATATAAAATCTTCTTCAGAATAGGTTTACAGTTTTTTTGTCAATTATTTACTCCATTTATGGATTCCTGGGCTCTCTTTCCCTCCAAAATGAATTGAGGAACAATTTTAGGGAACAATTTATCAAAATATTCAGTATTTGATTTAATGTTTCATGTTGTGGTATTCCTTTATATGATTTAAATTTTTAGAAATTAGATATTTTTTTTGGGAAATTCAGACCATTTAGGGAAAAGGTTTTAAAGTAAAAAATTTGAGTTTAAATATAACATTTTTTTTCCATGAATTGGAATGAGAAGCAGGTACCATGAAATAGGTTGAGAAAAAACAAGTCACACCTGCCTATTGGTTGATCCAGCATTAGAGAGTTGACGTGGATTTGATGTTTTTATTGACTGTGTTAAATAAAAATGTTTCACTTCAAATTCCTTGTTTGGTATAATGAAAACCTTTTTGATGAAAATTTAAAAGGAGTTCGAATAGGAAATTGAAACATTATTTGATTTCCAAATTGTGTTTGGTATAGTTTGAAAAGATGAGAGTTTATATGATTAAAATAACGAATAAAAATAAAAGGGAATGTCTACATTGGATTATTTCTGTTCGGAATTGTGTTATGATCTTTCAAATTTGGATAGGGGTCAGTAGGAAACTATTGCTCGCAGGGCATCAGTGGTGTGGTGCATCAAAATGGTAGCTTGGTGGTTGAAATACATCAAATGGTAGCTTGATGCTTGTTTTTGTTTTTGTGGGATTCTAACATATGGGATCCTTAAAATACATGTTTTAAGGATTAGGATTAGGATTGTGGTGACCATGGATTATATTGGATGAGCTGCATGGAAGGCCGCTTAATGGGGATGTGGGTGGCACATTCATGATTATTATTGATGATGAATTTATGATGTCCAACAATTTGTGGTGTCTGATGGAGTTTTATTATCCTCATAGTATATAAGATTATGCAAGTTAAATGTGATTGTTCTTCATATTATTTTGGATAGTGGATCCAATAATGTATGTTAAGAGTAACACTATTGTATGGTTCCTTGTGTGATTCTGACACTTCAGATGAGGTCTATGTTGAAAGTTTGGGGATTTTATACCCCAATATTTTTTTTCTTTATTATTTTGTTTATTTATTATTGGATAATCTTTCTTTTCAACTGTGGATAAAATCGGATCTAAATTTTGAGATTTTGGAATTTTAGCACAGGTGAAAAATAGCCACATTATTATGTGTAAATGTGCGGAGACCTCTAATTTTTAGCAGTCAATTTACAAGGTTGACGCATGATTTCCCAAAGCGTATGGTAAAAGTGTTAATATTCTTAGAGGTGTTCAGTGAGGGGCACATAGTCTGAAAAACTCTGCACATTATTCTGTTTCATTAAAAATGGAAGATTATCTTTATGCCGTGCTTTGGTTTTTACCCCAAATCACATATCTCCTCTCATTTGGCTCGTGTGCCTCCACAAGACCCTCTCATTTGGTTCCACTCCTACATGAAGTTTCTCCCATGGATTTCTTCCCATTTTAAGGTCATTTATTCAATGTATGTGCCTCTAAATCCTCTCCTTTCTTGATTCCTTCCTATTACTCTTTTTTTTCTTGACCCAGCATGGTCCTGGGGACATAAGGTTTTATGTGGTTCAGTTTTAATGGGGGTTTTTCACTGGTTTCACGGTTTCTATTGCTTATCCTCTCCCCTTTGGGCTCCATTGTGGTGTACTATCACTTCAGTTTGTGAAGGGGATAAATTTCTGGTAGGTTTTCTCCATTTCATAGTTCTCTAAATTGTTAAAACTATTGTCCTTTTAATCCCTATTTTAAATGTATAATTATTGTCTTATATATGTCTATGGACTTTCTAAGAAGGAATCCTAGTTTTAACTTAGTTTCCATTTAATGCAAAAGATTCTTCTAAAACATATTGTTTGAATTGGTTTTTCCACACACACAAACTTTTTGATGTGGCTCTTATAAATAAATTCTATGATTTCAAAAGATGTTTTGGATTTTGATTCTCCCACACGCATCATTGAATTCGTGCAGGTGTTGATTAGATTAGAAATTTATAGTCCCAAACTACACTTATTATTAGGGCATAGTAAAGTAGAAGCGCGAGGTTGAACCCACAAAGATCACAAGTAACCATTCAAACCCCCCTGGAAAGGATTCTCCACATTCATTCTTCAGGTTTGGTTTTTACTAAAGTCAGATAGTTTGAAGTTTAACATTGATTAAAGGAAGGTTTCAAGGTCAATTTTAGGGTTCTAGAAAGAAGATAATATACTAGGATTAGTTTGGAATAGTCCTACGATTTAGGCTGAAAAGCGATGAAAATGTCACCAATTGGCATTGATTAAACAAATTGGATCTACCTATGCTGCAATTATCCCATGGTCAGGTTATAATTTATAACCTTGGTGCATTATGTTTAGATTCTATGAAGAAATCTTCACAGACTAATGGTCATAGTCTTACTCAACTCCAATTAGGTTAGGTTCATTCAATTACACTCCCCATGATCCAAGTTGTGTAAAATAATGTGATGAACAATTATTATTAACATAATCACCAGCCATATGGTTTCCAAGGATCAATCTATAGATTCTTTAGGCTCTAAAACACCACTACTCTTGACCCCTAACCTTAGGTGGATTAGCCACGCATGAAGGTGTTGATCAAAATCAGATAAATACTAAACATGCTATGCATAATCATGAAACAGTTGAGAAATATGAAATCTGAGATTAAAATAATTAAGAATCAAGATCAAAAAATTAAAATAAATGTAAATCCCATCAAAAACTAAGTTGTCTCTCTAACTTTGCATGTCGTGTAAACTTTTTATGTCGTGTATTGGATTCAATTTTAGTGGGATTTTGATTTTTAAATTTTCACGTCGTGTAATTAATGTACACATCGTGTATTGTCTCACGTCATGTAAAATCTTCACGGGTTGGTGTGGCTCTATAGGCATGTTGTGAATGAGTACTACACATTGTGTATGATGTACATGATGTTTAAAGCTTATTTTTTCTACTTTTCAACATTTCTTCCTTAATGTCCAGAATTCCTAATTATTGTGAAAACAATCCAAAATGCAGTACATTATCGAATAAAACATGAATAATCCTTAATTAAATGTATCCACTATGTATATATAAATTCATCTTATCAAATTACCTTAAACTTGAACAATTGCTTGTCATCAAGAAAAAAACATCTCAATAAGGATTCCAAAAGAAATAATTATTAAAACAAGAAACATGCATTACAACCAGGAAAATAAAACTACGTCTAAGCATATAAAGTCAGTTCTCTAGAATTAATCCTATAAAGAAAATCATTCATGCCTCATAGTTCTGTTCTTTATCTAGATTTTTTCTTCCATTAATTACAATTTCATAAATGTTCCTTAAATACTATACACATTTTTGTAATTTACTTCATAATAAATTTTCCCTCATTACTCAAGGTAAAATGTAACTCGAGTTATGCTCATGTCTGAATACATGTTCCTAACAATAGGCTTGTAATTGGTTATAACACCCCCACTTCATAAATCTGGGTACTGGGCACACATCTATGCCTCCCATTCCCAGGTACTCTCCTTGAGGACACCATGCCTCCACAACACACGAACCAAGGGAATGGTCTGTCCACGAAGTACCTTCTCCTTACGATCCTCAATTATCACCAGTCGCTCCATGAACATCGCGTCGTCCTCGATATTCAAATATCCCCAATCGAGGATGTGGGAGTCATTATGTAGATAATGATGAAGCTGAGATACATGATAGATGTGGATTCTCTCCAACCGTGGTGGTAACACCAGCTAATATGCCACCTCCTAGACTCGTCCCAACACCTCGAAGGGTCTGATGAACCTAGGAGAAAGCTTACTCCCCCTGCCAAACATCCGATGTCCACACCGAGGGGAGACCTTTAAGAACACATGGTCCCTAACCTTTAACTCCAAGGGTATCCTCCTATGATAGACATACGACTTCTACCGATCCTCAGCCGCCTTCATCCTCTCACGCACAACCTGAACCTTCTCTAACGTGCTCTGCACCACCTTTGGGCCAAGAACACCTACCTCCCCAACCTCTGTCCAGGACACGAGTGACCGACATAGTCTCTCATACAAGGATTTAAATGGTGCCATGCCAATGGTAGAGTGATAGCTATTATTGTATGCAAACTCTACCAGAGGCAAGTTTCATACCCACAATCCTCTAAAGACACGCTCGCAGTATATCATCCAATGTTTGGATGGTCCTCTCTATCTGCCCATCCGTCTGAGGGTGGAAAGAAGTGATAAGACATAGATTAGTGCTGAAAGAAAGTTGTAATCCCTTCCAAACACATTAAGTAAAGTGTGTATCTTGATCGGAAATGATGGTTCTGGGAACATCGTGCAGCTACCCAACTTCACCCACGTACTTCTGTGCTAAGGCATCCACTGTGCTCGACTACTTAATCACTAAAAATTGAGCCAATTTCCTCAAATGTTCCACCAATACCTAGATGGAATCACATAATCCCTCATCCCTGGGTATTCTTATGATGAAATCCATCGATACATCATCCCACTTCCACTTGGGAACATCTAAGGGTTGCAACAGACCATTGGGAACACGGTGTTCAGCCTTCACCTGCTAACACACGAGGCACTTTTCCACTAACTCCGCCACCACCCGCTTCACTTCGGGCCACCAAAATTGACCTCTCAAGCCCTTGTACATCTTGGAGACTCTTGGTTGTATCGCCAGGGGTGAGTTATGGAACTCACCGAGAACACCCTTGTGTATCGCTACCGAGACAAAAAACATCCCATGGAACAACATCCAATTATGACTATCCTCCGACCATCCTTCCGGAGCATCACCCTAGCTAACACAATGACACATCACTTCGGTCTTTGATTCTCCCCACTAAGACTCCTCCACCTACCATACCAAGGAATAATGCACCATCATTTCAAATAGACAGCCTCTACCATCCTCCACTCTCACACCCAGTTGTAAAGTAGCCAATTCCCCCATTGGATTCCAAGCATCTGCTGACTCCTGAACCACATCCTTCTGTGAATTCCTGATTAAGGCATCGACCACCACATTCCCCTTTCCTGAGGTGTAATAGATCTCGAAGTCATAGTCCTGGTGAAACTCTATCCTCCTCCACTACTGCAAGTTCAGGTCTCACTGGGAGAAGACATACCTCAGGCTCTTGTGATGTGTGAAGACCATGAAGTGTTCACTGATGAGGTAATTCCGCCACAACTTCAGTGTGAACACCACCACTACAAGCTCCAGGTCATGGGTGTCATAGTAAATTCATGAGGACGTAACTTCCTAGACCCATCAGAGATCACTCCCCACTACTGCATCGGCACACACCCCAAGCCTATACCAGAAGCATCACCGAACACATTAAACATTACCCTTCCTCTGGAAACCTCACCACTGGGGAAATGATCAGCTTCCATTTTAGATAACAGAAAGCTTCCTGACATTGAAAACTCCATACAAAATCCTGGTCTTTTATGGTCAAGGATATCAAAGATGATGCAACTTGAGAAAAGTCAGGTATGAAACTTCGATAGTATTCTTCCCGTACCAGGAAACTATGAACCTCTGCCACATTCCTGGGTGATTCCCAAGAAACAACTGCATCGACCACCGACGGGTCCACTACTATTCCTTACTAGGACACCATGTGTCCAAGGAAGTGCACCTCTTGTGTCTAGAACTTGATCTTGGACAACTTCCCGTAGAGCTGGTGGTGTCGGTGGACCTCCAAAACTGTCCTTAGATGCTCATCGTGATCCTCCTATGACCTTGAGTAGATCAGGATATTGTCGATGAACATGACCATGAACCGGTCTAGATACTCATAGAAAAAAGATTTCATGAGCCCCGTGAACACATCTGGTGCATTCATAATGCCGAATGGCATGAACACAAACTCAAAGTGCCCATATCTGCATCTGAAAGCGGTCTTATGGATGCCACCCTCCTTCATCCTCAACTCGTGATATCCAGAACGTAGGTCAATCTTAAAGAACAAAATTTCTCCCTTCAATTGTTCAAAAAGGTCGTCAATCCTCAGAAGGGGGTAACAGTTCTTGACCGTCACCTGATTCAGTCTTTGGTAGTCTATGAACGGTCTAAGACCATCATCTTCATTCTTTATGAACAAGATTGGAGCACCCCATGGCAACAAATTTGGTCGGGTAAAACCCTTCTTCATCTAGTCAGCAACCTGAATCTGCAACTCCCGTAACTCAGAAGGCTCCATCCGATAGGGATCCATCAAAATCGGATGGGCATCGGGTTGTAAGTCTATCCTGAAATCAACATCACATCAATGGGGTAGAGTTACAACCTCTTTAGGGAAGTTGTTGAGGAACTCACTGACAATCCCTAGAACTTCCACCATCCCTGAGTCTGCCGATTCCACTCACAGCTTGGAAAATAATGAAAAAAGGGGCTCCACACACCGGTTCACTCATAAGTAACAACATAAAAAGGGATTTTTGAGATCCATCGAAGTACTGGAGCCAAACCAAGCCCCAACATATTGGGTCTAGAACATTTACCACTAGCTTCACACGCCCTCAGATTCAAAAACCAGCAACCTCTCAACCAGAGGTTCCATTCCCCTCTACGTCACCCCATAAGGAATCAAACAGTTTCACCATACATATCACCAGAACAAAGCAATGGAGTTTTCGGATTTATCCAACACCATTCATAATGTTCCTTTTTTATGTCTGGTTAACTTGGGTGATCACACAAGGGTTCTTATTCATCGAGCATCCATTTAATCAACCAAATTGATGTGATTGACCAATTTTCATGTTATAGTCATTCAATCACAAGATTATCCAGAAAACATGGCTTTATTAGTGCACAATAAAGGACCACCAAGACCAATATTTTTAGTGGACACGAGATCATACAATTCAAAACATAAAACAAAGGTAAAAGATACAACTACTTCATCATAATTACCACTCCTTCATTCTTTAAAATTCTATTTATTATATTCATTAAAACTAGTTTCAACTATGTCCCGAGGTAACATCATTATACCCACACCGCATGATGCACATTAAAGAGAGATAAAGGAAAAAAACCCTACTTGTATGATCAAGGATCAAAGTTTTCTCTTTACGCCAAGAACTGGGGATGACACGACTTGCAGGAAAAGAAAACTCCAAGGTTGAGCAGGAAGGGATCCTGCATGGGCGCAGGATTTGTCTCTGGAGGACGTCTCAAGGCGCACTAAGAGAAACAAAACGGAAGAAGGAAGAGAGGATCTCAGCTTAAGAAGAGGCTAGATCCTAAAATTAGGTATACCATTTCAAAGTACTTAAAAGTCATATTGTGGCTTGACCACGCAGCTCGGAGGCTTCACACGTTGGAATTAATTGAGATTTAATAATTCCCCTTGGAAATAGTGGAGATAGATCAACAGTTGACTGCGAGTTGATAGATTTCCTTTAAATGGAGAAAAACACATAACATGGGTAAAACTGGAAAACATGGGTGGCTGGAAAACATAGAAAAGGGTGTGATACTGATTAAAAAGCTACACGTTTTGGTAATTCAAGGGTCACCCAAATCATGGTGGATTTTAAACATATTTTACGGGCCTTAAATCGCCTTGAAAGGGGTATTAAAAAAAATTTACATCAAAAGAGGTGTTACTGGAGCGAAACAGAAAAGTTCAAGAGAAGATGGAAATGACTCACTGATGGGTGTGCCACCAATGCCCATCGGTGCCTTTGATGCCGATCGGAGCCACCGTTTGTTCAACCAAAAATTTAGAAAACTATTCAATGAGTCACCGATAGTCCCCAAGATGCCTCCAACATCAGGATTTGGCAAAGTAAAGGACCAAGAGGGTCCAGACCATTACATATTGATATCATCAATGGTGGAAGGGGTTGGGGGATCAACCACCATAGTGGGTGTCGTGGTGCTTGCAGTTAGCTTACTCAAGGAAGGAGGATATGAGGTGTCAATCCGTACAGTGGTCATGTATCTGGTAGCTGGATCTATGAAGGGTACCTTTGATGGGGATGGAATGGTGGGACCCTTACCCCAGTGGGCCTACTCTGCTAAAAAATCATGATGGGAAGTGGGATCTATGAGCTCAGGGGGTAGGTCGATCGAGGAAGAGGGTGGGGTGTGGATGAATGATGGAGTAAAGTCTGCATAGGGTGATGGGTGGGTAGATTCAGAGGATGATGGTGGAGTGAGGATGGTGAAATAAGAATGTTCACTGAAGGGAATTCCTAAATGAAGGCATATCTGGTGTTGGTTCTCCTGAAGAAACTATATTGTAAGCCATATGTCAGATGGAGGAGATGGAGGGGCAGATGCATATGTGCAGGGCCCATGGTGGTAGTGGCGGAGGTGGTAAAAATTGGGACATGGGGCGGTGATGGATGTGGTGTTAGGGGTAGTGGTAAAAGGGGTGTAAGCTGTGGTGGGGGTGGTGGTAGTGGTAGTAATAGTGGTAGCAGGGACATGAGGAGGGGAGGGAGGGTCAACTGCATGTGGAGTCGGTGCCTCATCAACATCATCAAAATATGTCGGTCCCCACTAATAGATGTGGTTGTACTTTGTGAGTAGCCTCATATTTTGGAGAAAATGTAGGTTGATGCTCTCCATAGGTTCGAGGGATGTGTGGGGATGGGTGGCATCGAAGGCACAAAGATGCCTGACTAGATGAGTAATGAATGAGCGCTCTAAAAGCGTACCTTGAGTTCTCCTCACCTGGGTCAAGAGGAACAACCCCAACTACCTGGCCATGTTGACAGATAGGTCACCCATGGCCGAGGCAAGCATAATCACCTCGATCTGGCTCACGCTCCCATGAGCATCACTGTGGGACATCCATGCATGAGCTAAGGCCCTATGCTGGATTCAGAGGACAACACCTCATAGAGCAGTTCTCTTCATCATGCGAGGCTCACTGACGCTCTGAGGGTCTTTGGCTATCCTCGACCATAGTCATGCAACATCGACTTTGTTAGGATCGATCTATAATGTTGGGAAGATAGGGGAGTCGACAAACTCGGCAGAGTAGATGCTGATAAAAACAAAAAAAATCACCCAGACTGATCTACCAAGGACTACCTATGAGTTGGAAATGAACAGAGTTAATGGCCATCTCAATGGTGTCCAGGAACTCAAGGAATATCTCCTTGAAAGTCTCCTCTCACACTTGGGTAATCAGGATCAAGTGTAGCCGACCAATGAGGTCAAGGACCTCCTGATTAATGTGGATGTGCTCGAGTACCATGAGGTCCAACATCTTGTTGGTCCGCATCAGCTTGTCCTGGAGATAGACCAACCAAATCTAATGTTGAGGGTCAGAAAAATAGAGGTAGGGATGAAGGTGTGGACGAGTAGGGCCCTCTGACCTGCCTGAGGATGACCGTGAGTCTCCAGAAGTGGAAATAGATGTAGAGGTGGAATCAGAGGTCGAGGAAGATGGATATGTGGGTGGAGGAGAAGTTGTGGCCTTCCACCTTCTTGGGTGTTAGAGGTGTGTCATCACGCTCGGGTGCGGATTTGGTAAGTGGGGTGAGAACGATCTTTATTAGATCCATGGAGGAGTAAAAACGTAGGCTAGGGAAGGAAATGGGGAGGAGCGGAGGGAGTGGTGAGGCGTGATGATGAAGGGAGGAGGAGGAGAGGGTTTTTCGGTGGTGGTATGGGAGCGAGTTCGGAATGGGAGGGGTTGCACGCATGGAAGGAAACAAAGAGTGGGGTGGGCCATGAACCTAGGGTTCATGAATTTTAAAACTTCCCCAAATATTACAAGTCATGTATGATATACACGACATGCAAGACTTGTTTTTTAAATTTTTTAGGTGTAACATTTATAGGTTGTGTATTTTCTACACAATGTGTATTTGGCTATTTGTGTTCCCTTTTGAGCAGATTCATCTTAACAAGCCTCTTATAGCTCTAAAATTTCCTAAAGACTAAAATATCCCATTCTAGACTATTGAACCTACCATGGGTTGTCTCCTAGTCGACATTTTTTTATTTTCTAGAGTTAGACATGTTTCAATGTAGAAGATTTCAAATGTGAGGAGACTCCCTTTTTAGAACAATCCTTGAAAACAGAGGGGATAAATGGTGGTATGGTATTCTTTGTAAGAGGTGAAATGTAATTTGTGTTCTTGTAAGAGGTGAAATTTAATTTGGTCATGACTCGAGTCTAGGGAGTTGGTATCATTCAACCTTCATGGTGACCTATGAGAGAGGTCGGACAGGGTTCCTAGTGTTTTTGGGTGTGTGTCGCACATGTAGATGTTTTGGACCTTGTTAGCGGGACTCATAGTGTTTTATGGTGCAGTTTTGGACTAAAGGGCTAATTGGGAAGGATGGTGGTTGGTGGTGCTACTTGAGTTGTGGTTACGCGATGATAGTTTTGGGAAAATCAAGGGTGACCTCGTGGGTGGTTAGCCCAGCGGCGCAGGTACCTTAGAATATGAAGCATAAGAGATGCTTTAGAGGTGGGAAATGAATACTAAGTACCCCAAGTTTTATTGAATGGTATAGTTGTGCCTGGTTCTTTCATAAGGGCACCCTAGTGTTTGTGATAAGAGGTAAGGTTTGTTTTGAGGGGTTGTATCGCATGGATTCTTGACTCACCTGTTTGGATGATGATTAACGGAGGACTCGATGTTTATTTGAGTGGAAGAGACAAAGGTAACTGAAGGGAGATTATATTTTTTCACTCAATGATGACACTCGAGGTGAGGGTGGTCACGTGGCTGAACATGTTTGTAGGAATGGTTTTGGTTGTTGGGTGAGGTGCAGAGGCCGCCTCAGGGCTGATGAGGTGGGATAACTAAGATACATGGTTAGGTAAGTAAGCAGGCAATGAGATACACATAGATAAAGGTCGATTTGTGAGAGACCATTGGTTTGATTGGTGTGGTAGACCATTGTGTTTTTGTTGTTAGATTTTAGGGACACAACAGAAGAATTTGAGTGGTGTGGTGGAAGTAGTTCCATATGGAATGTTGGTTCACAACTGCTTGGTGATTTGGTTTTGGAGCGATGGTTAAACTTGGTTGGAAACCACACTTGAGTGGTGGTGGTTAAGTGTTGATGAGTTGTGTTCGATAGGGGATCCTGAGATCCTTGGTAGGTCATGGTGTCCCATAGTTCCACATCAGAAATGGATAAGTGGGTGGTGGTGTTATTCGATAACTTCTTACTATACCTATATAGTGACGATCCTGCCCAATATCTTGATATCGTCCTAGGTATGTTGAGAATATCTGGCTTTACGCCAAGAGGCTTGAAGGTGTTTGGTTGAATGAGGCACTTCATAGACTTTACACTCATGGAAACTATGTATTTGGAGCTTGATGATGGAATGTTCACCACTGATGGCATTGGGTGAGGTCCTCAGGATGGACCAAGTGTCGATAAACGCCATGGGTGTCGTTCATGGAAGCCTGGAATGGGCACTGGGTGATGTTCGTTTTCTTGTTTTGGAAAAAATCTAGATATCCATGTCTTTGTTTTGGGGTTTGTCGTGTGAATGGGTGTAAGAAACGGTGGTTGAAATCCCTCATGAGAGAAATGGTAACGACACTCCTAAGGTGGGGAGTGATAATTAAGTCCTAGAAGTGGAGAGGAGAACATCAAGTTGGTGTAGTAGCACCGTGATGCAAATGAGGAACCTGTAAGGTGCTTGTTAGTTCCCTTAGATAGGCAATGCGGGACTTGTATGTGGTGACTAACGAGCCAAGTGTTGGATTTGTGCTCAGGGTGGTTCCATGTGAAGTTTTGATGTATGTGTTGAAGTCGTATAAGGGTGTGGTTGGATATGACAACAAGTCATGGAAAGAGAAGTTGGGTTTTATAACTCCAATGAAGATTAGGGTTAGACTCGGTTAATTTCTACCTTTTTTGGTTTTAGAACATCTCTAAGTATAGGTAACCTTGCCCATGTGAGTTGGTGTCATGCCAAGGGTAAAGTTGATGACGGTTTGAAGGGTGATAACGTTGTCATGATTGAATTATATCGAAATTCAAGGAACGACCTCAGTTGGGTGCATGGGATGTTAATGATAGGCTTCATGTCAATAATCACCTTGGGAATCTGAGAAAGGGGCAGAGTACCATCAGTGGAAGGTGGGTGTTCTGGGGAAATCCAGTTGGGGGTGGTCCAACCTGAGATGGTAAACTGGAATGAATGTGGTAAGAGTGACCCAACTCCGGGTTGATGTTGTGGAGGAAAATGAATTTTCAAAATAAAGTTGTACCTAAGGGAGGTTGTGTTGATCTTAGTCCTTGAATGGATAGTGTAGGAATGTCCTCCCAAATGGTTTTGACAGTGCGACTGGATGCCAAAGCAGGGTAATGCTCCTATGCATGTCGGGGCGCAGTTAGTTGAAACATGCTAGCTGATACGAAGTTTGAGTTGAGTTATGGTGGTCCTTTATCGACGGGGGAGGTACCGAGTTACCAAAAATGGATAGAACCATACCAGATAAATGGTTGGTTGATGACGTGATCAGAGTTTTGAGTTGGAAGGACTCGAGTGGTCACCGTTCGAGAGAGTTGGCCCTAGTAGAGAGCTTGGGAATGGGTTTAATTGGTCGAGTAATTGAGAGTTTTGGGTTGTGTTTGATTATACAGTTGTGGAGTGAAATCACCAAGAAATGTGGTTGGAAGGATCGTGTGTTTTCCTTCAGGTGATACTGGGTTTGGTCACCGTTAGAGTTGGGAGAACATGGAAATGAAGCCAAGTGATTTGGGTCATGATTTTTATAGAGGGTCGGGCCAATGAGGTGTCAATTGGTTTCTCAATGATGATGTGATGTTGTGTGAGAAGTTTCCATGTTTAGTGAGTCAGGTACTATTGTATAAGTTTTATCTGTGAAGTTTTAGTGGTTGGGTATGGTTGAAGAAGATGCATCCTTGAGGAGTTTTCCGGTTCGTATTGTAGGTTGTGGTGAGGAAGTCTTGAGGGGAAAGTATGTGCCCTTGATCTGTGTTTTGTGGCCTTGTGATGTGCAAAAAGAAACTTGGAAATTGGGAATGAATAGGCAAGCCTTGTGTCTTGATCTCTTGTTATGGAAGTTTGGTGATGTTCGGAAGAGTAGCTCAAGGACGAGTCGTTATAAGGTGGGGAGGTTGTAAGATCTTGGTTCCTCCATAAGGTATGACCTTGTTTATGTTTTAGTTTAAGTCCCTTATTTTGAGCTAAATAAATGTTTTCCAAGTTCATGTGAAGACTCGGGGGTGTTCCAGGAGTTTGGGACACGAAACTGGATGAAAAAGGAGTTTCTGGGAATGTTGCACGGTTTGCGCACGGTTAGTGCAAACCATGTGGAGCATACTTGGTTACCATGCAGCCATGGATAGAGGCTTACACACGATTGGCACACAGTTAAGAAAACTTTGTAGAATCCCCAACAAACTGTGTGAAGGGGGTGTTTTTCGAATAGTGGATCACGCACGATTTGCATGTGGTTTGGAAAATCGTACAGGTAAACTGTGCGGCCCAGAAAAGTTGGAAAATTTACAAAAATGCCACTCTTGGATTTTAAACCCCAACTTGGTTTTGTCCTCCATTTCGCCCCCTGCAACCCTAGTGACGAACTTGGATGACCTAAGCTTCTTATAGGTGATTATACATTGATTTTAGGCTGTTTGGAGCGTCATTGGTTGCAGATCGAGGCCCCGGGTAAGTCTAATCTCCTCCTTGCTTCCTCCTTTCGATTAGGGTTTTCATCTTTCTCCCATCTTCTTCGAAAGGTCTAAAATCCTTTTTTTGGTGGGATCTAGGTTGGGGCTTCAAGGGGTGTTTTGAATCCGGATCAAAGGCTACGATTAAGAGGTTTTTCATCATCGGATTTGAGTTAGGTGGTCTACAAGTATTATCGCATAGTTTTATTTTGGATTTGTGCATGGAAGCTTGTGCTATTATTTTCCCTAATTGTGTTCTTGGTTCCATTGGAGTGTTTGATAAAAAGGTGAGTCTATGTGACTAATTAAAACCCTCACAATCTCTATGGGGTGTGTAGAGGATGACTTGATCATTTAGGGACAATCGTAGGGTGCACTGATAATCCCAGACCTAGAGAGTGGTAGGGTTAAGTGTAGGATTGCTGAGTAAAGTGTGAAGATCATGTAGAACATGTTTCAATGGTTTATTAACTTGTAAATGGAATGATAATAGATATTCCTAGGGTTATAAGGCAGAAAGTGGTTGTTTGGCATGACATGAAAAGGGAAAATTGGGTCGAATGGGATTATATCAATTGTTTAATGAAATTTGGTTAGAAATTACTAAGAGGTTTAGTGCATATTAAATGGTGAAATTATAATGGGATGATTAAATGGGAAATGGGGAATATGTTAATGGGATGTAATAAGGAAATGGATGAATATGTTGAATGGGTTAATACATGGGAAGTTGTGGTACACCTAATGGGTTGAATGTAATAAAGTGGTTATGTTATGAGATATGAGAAATGTACATGAAATGATAAATGGGCTAAATGGGTTAATGTATGGCCATTGGTGAATATTGAACAAGGCATAGGGGTTGTTGAATACACTTAAAGGGTTAAGGAACAAGAATGAGAATTTGGCTAAATGGATGTGAATTGTAAATGGTAAATTTATTAATGTGTCATGGCAGAGTATTAATTCCCATGTTATTTGTTATGTATTGTGATTTCCAATGGCATTATTTATGTTTGGTTGTGTTATGGTATGGTTATGGTGATTGGATAAATAAGCACGTGCACATGGATTGGTAGAGTGGGGTATTGAATTGAGGCTCTACGCCCACGGGTTGAGTTAGACTGAGCCTCTAAAATCCACCCCTAAATGTAGAGGTTAGGGAAGGGGACGGAGGATTTATTCCCCTAATGATTGCCTTCCAACCGGATTGAGTCTTAGAGGTGAGGACAATGTGTTGATGTGATATGTATATCCCTAGTGAGATAAGGACATGATTTATTTTCTCCTATGCATAATGATTGATTGCCTTAGACCCATATAGAAATTATGTATATGCCTAACTCAAAGAACATGTGTTAAAAATGGATTATGTGGTAAAAATGGTATAAGAAATGGAATTGGGATAAATGATAGTCATGAATTAAATAATCCATGTTAACTAATGGAACCCTAACTATCCCTTGTTTACTTACCATTTATTTTTTACTTGCATGCACTATCTATTAGACTGAATATTTTGCAGACATCATTGGTGGTGGCCTACTGAGTTCCGTACTCACACCCTTCTCGGGTCATCGTCGGGTACCTGGGTAGATTTATTGGTTGCAGGTCAAGACAAGGGAAAAGTCCCTACTCTATCATGTTGAGTTGGGTTTGGGATGTACATGGAAAAGAATCTGGTCTTAGAGTTGAGACCGGTTTTGGGATTTGGTCGTTGTTTTATTTTGTGGTTTTATTCACTTGCACTACTAGTATGTCATGACATTGTTAATGTTGAATTATGGTTTGTACCCAGTTGAGAGATGTTCGGCTTGTATGTTTATTAGTTGCTTCATATTGTTTTGGGTATTTATATTGTGTTCTGTTATGGATTGGTCGGGTGAAGAGGGTATATTCTACCCAAACGACTCATTAGACCTTCATCGCTAGTTGGAAACCTCTAACGTATGGGGAGGCGTTCTTGAGGTCATGTGACGACCCGACTTGGGGAACTGTTTTAGTGGCTCCTAGGTCAGGGAAGTTACAACACTTGTTTTCCATGAATTGGAATGAGAAGTAGGTACCATGAAATAGGTTAAGAAAAAACAAGTCACATCCTCCTATTGGTTGATCCAGCATTACAGAGTTGGTGTGGCTTTGATATTTTTATTGACCGTGATAAATAAAAATGTTTCACTCTTAAGGCCTTGTTTGGTATAATGAAACCCTTTTTGATGAAAATGTAAAAGGAATTTGAATAGTAAATTGAAAAATTATTGGATATCCAAATTGTATTTGGTATAGTTTGAAAATTTGAGAGTTGATATGATTGAAATGAAGAATAAAAATAATAAATATGTTAATGTGTACATTGGATTATTTTTGTTTGGTATTGTGTTGTCATGATCCTGCAAATTAGGAAGGGGCTCGTCAGTAGGAAATTTTCACTCACAAGGCCTCGACGATGTGGTTGAAATGCATCAATTTGTAGCTTGGTTGTTACAAGGCGTCAAATGGTAGCTTGTTGTATGATGTTGTTTTGTGGAATTCTAATATATTCTATCCTTAAAATACTTTTTTTATTCTTTCTTAATGATGTTTGGATATGATGTTTTTTTCATATAAGATGCCATACTACCAATCATCATAATATTTTAAGATGATGATGATGGTTAACTTTAAAGATTTATTATGTAAAAAAACATTTGAAAAACTTTCATTGAATGGAATCAACCAATTTTGACCCATGAGGGTTTGGGGTAATTTGTAAGAGGGAGAAATTATCAAGATAACCAAACATGAGACCTTTTTAATTGGTGTAGGTTATCCTTATTACTTTTTAGGCTTCTCCAGTCCATTACGATTAGTATTGTGGTGAACACGGATTATATTGGGTGAGATGCATGAAAGGCCTTTTAATGGTAATGTGGGTGGCACATTCATGGTTATTGATGATGAATTTATGATGTCCAACAATCTATGGTGTTTGATGGGAGTTTTATTATCCTCATAGTATATAAGATTGTGTGAGTTAAATGTGATTGATTTTCATATTATTTTTTATAGTGGATCCAATAATGTGGGTCAAGAGTAATTTATGGTCGTAGATAGTCACTGTTGTAGGGTTCATTGTGTGATTCTGACATCGGCGGCATGCTCTCTGTGGAAAGTTAGGGGATGTCACACCCCGATCTAGTTTTTATTGATTATTTTGTTTATATATTATTGGTTGATCTTTCCCTTGAATTTTGAGTCAAATCAGGTCTAAATTTTGACATTTTGGAATTTCAACACAGGTGCACAGTAGCCGCATGATTGTGTGTAACTGTGCAGATGCCTCTAATTTTTAGTGTAGTCATTTTACAAGGTTGATGAACAATTTCCCAATGCATGTGTTCAAACTTTTCATGCGCTTTGGCATAAATTTTGACAAGTTGTGCACACTGTCTAGTTTCATTAAATGTGGAAGATTATCTTTATTCCCCTCTTTGGGTTTTACCCCAGATCACACCTCTCCTTTCATTTGGATCGTGCGGCTCTGCAAGGCACTCTTTTTCATTACCCTCCCCCATGAAGCTTATCCCATGGATTTCTTCCCATTTTATGGTCTATTCTTCAATGAATGTCCCTCTAAATCATCTCCTTTCTTATTTCCTTCCAATTCCATTTTTTTATTGCCCTAGCATGGTCCCAGGGACATAAGGTTTCATGTGGTTCACCTTTAATGGGGTGTTTTTAGTGGTTTCAAGGTTCCTCTTGCTTATCATCACCCCTTTCTCTATTGTGGTGGACTATCACTTTAGTTTGTGAATGCAATACATTTCTGGTAGGTTATCTCCATTGTATAGGTCTCTAAATTGTTAAAAATTGATTGTTTTCCCTTTAAATCCCTGTTTTAAATGTATAATTATTGTCTTATATATGTCTATAAACATTCTAAGAAGTAAACCTAGTTTTAAATTGGTTTCCATTTGATGAAAAAGAATCTTTTAGAACATGTAGTTTGAATTGGTTTGTCTGCGCACACCAAATGTTTGATATAGAACTTATAATTAAATTCTTATATTTCAAATGATGTTTTGGATTTTGATACTCGCACACATGTTGTTGATTTCGCATAGGCGTTGCTCAGATTAGAAATTTATAGTCCCAAACTACACTTATTATTACGGCATAGTAAAGTAGAAGCGTAAGGTCGAACCCACATAGATCACAAGTAACCATTTGAGAAAAACCCTTGGAAAGGATTCCTCATGTTTAGTTTTTACTAAAGCCGAGTAGTTTGGAGTTTAAAATAGATTAAAGGAAGGGTTCATGGTCAATTTCAGAGGTATTGATATAAGATAGTCCTAGGATTAGTTTGGGATAGTCCTTCGGCTTAGGCTGTGAAGCGGTGAAAATGTCACCAATAGATTTTGATCAAAAAAATTGGATCTACCTATGCTGAAACTATCTCATGGTTAGGTTATAGCTATAAACCTAGGTGCATTACATTTAGCTTCTATGTAGAAAGTGTCACAGACTAATGGTCATTCCTACTCAACTCCAATTATGTTAGGTTTGTTCAATTACACTTCGCATGGTTAAAGTTATTCAAAATAATGTGATGAACAATTATTATTTACCTAATCACTGACTATAGGGTTACCAAGGATTAATCTATAAATTAATTAGGCTTATAAACTCCCATACTCTTGACCCCTAACCCTAGGTGGATTAGTCGTGCATGGCGGTGTTGATCAAAATAAAAGAAATAAAAAACATGATACACATAATCATGAAACAATTGAGAAAGAAGAAATCTAGGATTAAAATAATTTAGAATCAAGATAAAAAAATTAAAATCAATGTAAATCCAATCAAAAACTCAATGCACAGGAAGAAACAATAAATAGCGGTTCAAGGATTGATGAAGGATGGAAAGTGTTGTTGAATCGGATGTCAAAAATAGAAATAGATTCACAGTGGATGAAGAACAGATGTAGATTAACTGACAACGCAAAATGATTTAATAAAATGGGCAAATGAATGAATTAAAACTAATTTGGAATGAAAAATTATGAAAACAAGAGAAAATGTCAGGAGAAAAAAGAAGTATGTGGATCTCCCTTTATGCGGAGGAGTGCCTAAAATATAAATAGGCCAAAAGTTATACGGTATGTAATTCATTTACATTGTGTACTAGATTAAGTGGATTATGTCCCGGCATCTGTATGTCGTATATTTGAGATCCACATTTCCCATCGAAAAATTGGTATGTATCTTTGACTGAGTTGTCTCTCAAAATTTTCACGTCGTGTAAACTCTGCACATCGTGTATTGGATTCACTTTCAACAGGATTCTGATTTTGAAATTTGCATGTTGTGTAATGAATGTACACGTCGTGTATTGTCTCGCATCATGTAAAATATTTACAGGTTGGTTTGTAGCTCTGCATACATGGTGTGAATGAGGACTACATGTCACGTATGATTTAAATGATGTGTAAAGCCTATTTTTTCCACTTCATCATTTCTTCCTTAAAGTCCAGAATTCCTTGGTGGAATATGTCCACTCTGCTGAAAATAACCTTGGTTTTGTTGTTCTGGCTGCTGAACCAGCCTCTGTAGGTAGTTTTTCTATGGTTGGTATTGTTTGGGATGTCACAATTGTTGGCCTTATTGATTGTAATTGACATAATTAAAATCTTGAAATTTGGGTTCCTCTAAACCTGCATGCAATCTTGGTAAGAGTGCGGACCTTTACACATTTCATAGGATTGAATTTATATAATGAGTGCAGGAGGGGGTGGTGGTGAAGCAGGTAGCTAAAAAGGCACCAACTTCTTTATTAGGGCTTCAACATGATATTTCAGGTGGGTAGTCTCTTCCACCCGATGGGCTCTCCGCCGGGGTGGTCCTCTATCACTTTACCATGGAATGACATTGTGGGAAACTTCATTAAGAATGGATTGGCCCACTTCTGGCATCTTGAGCATTTGTTTGTCAGCATTAGTTGTGTATACCATAGTATAGGCAGTAGGTTGTAGGAGTACCTCGTATAATGTTTTCAATTGAAGTCATACATTTAGTTCGTGATGTGGGAACTTGGGGTTAGCTCCTTAAATTTGTTCCATGCATCCCATGCTGATTCTCCATCCATATGGATGAAGTTTTGAATGTCATTCCAGAGCTTCTAAGTCTGTATCAGAGGGAATAATGTGTCTAGGAACTTTTTGGCTAGTTCATTCCAAGTCGTGATTGACTCAGGATATTTAATTTTTATCAAATAAAACATTTGAAATTAAAGTTTTTCCAAGAAGAACAATATTACCTATATAGATAATCTCTCCTTTAGCATTATCTCTGAAAGTAACTTTTTCTCCTTTCATCTTGATAATATTTTTGAAAAATTATTTGTTACCTATCATATGCCTGGAACAACCACTATCCATATACAAAGTATTCTTGTTGTTGGTATTATCTTTGCATTCTTTAAAACAAAAACATTAGACTTTCGGCACCCAAACCGTCTTGGGTCCGGTAATATCGGAAAAGATAATTTTAGGAATCCACATTTTTTTTGAAAAATGGGATTTGTAGAAACCTAGAGATTGTACTTTATTTAAAGAATTTTTTTTATTCTAATGGACACCGCTTTGACATTACAAAAAGGAACACTTTTTTGGATCAAAGAGATTGTTACTAAAAACTGGTTTTTTATAAGAAAATATCATTTCAGAACTAATCTAATGAGGATGAATTTGTCTGTACATTTTATCAAAGTTAAATTTATAGTTGGTAAATTTTGATAAAAGTTTCTTCAAAGAAGAAATTTCATATTTTAGTTTTACAACTAAATTCTTATCCTCTTCAGTAATAGTTTTGGAATTATGTTTATCAAAAATAGTTTTTAAAGAATTTTTTTCAGAAATTACTTGTTCTGAATCTTTTGAAAATGTATCCTTTTTAGAATTTTCCTTATAAAGATCTTTTATTTAATTTTTTCAAAACATTTATCCTTGAATTATCTTTGTTAAGTTTTTTTTAAAACATTACAATTTTTATTTTCTAAAAGTTTTCAAAACGAGAAAACTTCTTCATAAGATGTTAAAGTATTATCTTCACTAGTCGAGGTACATTCTTCATTAGATAATGCATAATTTTCCTCATCAGGATAGTTTGCACATAAAAACATATTTGTATGGTTCTCAGCAGTTTGCACCTTTTCCATTAAATTTTTTTTAACTTGTGGTACTTTGGAAAAAAGACCATAGTTCCTCAACAAAAGAGTTCCAATGAGATCATCTAAGGTAAGACAACTCACCTTTATTTTTTCCTCAAAAATAGTCCTCTTTGATTATCATTCATTAGACATGATTTCAAAAATCTTTTCAATAAGTATTTCATCATCAAGACCTTTCTCACCAATAGCTTTTAAACTATTTATGATATTCATCTATCTTGAAATTCTTGGAAATATTTTCTTAGTTCATTTTATTTTTAATTCTATATTTAATCTAATTTCAAAATCTCTCTTCTTTCATGTATTTGTTTTTTTCATGGCTATAATCCCTTTACTCTAATTATGTTATCAAATTGGCGGAGCCTTATCCCTTTTCAAATTAATTTTTTTAAATTTCTATAAAATCTTGAGTTTCTATTTTATATTTTCTTTTTAAATTACGATGATCTTCAAATTTTTTAACTTCATGTCTTCTCTCAAATGTTTTATTTCTTTCAATCTTGTTATATTCCCTTTTTGTTTTCTTTAGGGGGAGTGGTTTTAATGATCTCCTCTCTCTCTCTCACTCTCTTATCTAAGCATTCTCTCAATGATATATCTTGAATATTTCTTCTTAAAATAATGTTTTGAATTGTCTATTTCTTTGACATGATCTTTTTTAATTCATTTTAAATTTATTTTTAATTACTTTATACTTTATTCAAAAATCTTTATTTTCAAAAGTTTTTTAGATGGTGTTTTTGTCCATGTGTTGATATTATCTTGTCTTATCCACATGACTAATTATTATTATCCAATGGATTTTTGAGATTAATCATTATATATCTTTATATTATGAAGCCTGATAATTTGTATATTCTCATGATTTAATATTCCTTACTTTTGTTAAGGTGGAGTTAAATTTTTTTTGTGTTTATTTTGTAAAGGTTGTTTTGAAATTTATTTCTTTTATCTTATCATATATCTCTAAACCTCTTGCTTGAAAATCACATTTTTGATATCCTCAAGGGGGGGGATTTTGATGGAGTTAAAAGATAAAAGAATATTTGTTTCAAATAATGTTTCATCAAGGGGGTTAACTTTGTTTCATAGTTTCATAAAAGGGGAGACATGGTTTCACATTTATTCAAAAACTCATTCCTTTTTATCTTTTCCCTCTTTTCATGCTTTCTATATCAAGTGTTTTTTATCATAAAGGGGGAGATTTTTGGATCCAAAAACATAATTATTTTAATGATAAAAAACAATCTATTTTGTTTATAAATTGTTTTAATATATTTTAAGTGTATTTCATGTGTTTCTAGTGTGTTAGTTTTGTAGGAAGACATCTGAATTAAAGATATCTTCAAACTTGACTTAAATAACATCTTTCAAGGTTGTCGCAGTAGAGAAGAACTGGCTATCCAGTACCGTATGAAAAAACCAACAGTTCTCGAGAAGGCTCATCAGCTATCTGTCAGAGTCCTACCATGTATGTAGTGGGATTGTGCAGTGTGTAGGTAGTTCCAGCCGCAACACTGACTACCCGATGGAGGCTACTGGGTATCTAGTGGCATTGGGACTCCTAGTTCGAGGTGGCATTTATGGTGGTCAAAAAGTTTTTTTTCGTGTTTTAAATGTCATGGCTCGATTCATAGAACATCAAACATCCTTAAAGGCTATAAAAGGAGGCTAAGAGAGGCTTCAAACATCCTCATATTTGTAGTACACATCCAACTAAAGGATCTTTGATCTTCCACGGATTCATAATCTCTCAAGGGCATCAAAGTTCCATCGTCCTCTTCCCCCTTCAAAGTAGAATCAAAGAGATCAAGCTTTCATCAACCCAAGGATATTAAGGCACTGAACCAAGAAGGGAATGTTCTTCAACGACTTCATCCAAAGCATCATTGACTATCATGAACCAGCCCGGGTACCCTGGTAACCTGATAACCGAGCCAGCACTGACATGACCTGAAGGGAATTCACAATCCCCACAGGTTGGCGACTAGAACCTTCAATCATAAAAAATACAAGTGGGAATGATTTTTTCCACAAGAATACGGAAGGAAAAGATAAAAGACAGTATGCATATCAAAGGGAAACTCCACTAGGAGTAAAGTACCAGAATACAACTAGGCACACAAGTTAAAGTACTAAAACCCAAGTACTTGAAATAAGAAAAAAACCCCAAAGTCCTTAAGGACACACCTCACCACGTTCAAAGATCAACAGCTAGATCCACCTACAAGAGATCCCTTCCCTTTGCTCGAGTTTGGAAGGAGAAAGTTTACAAACACCCAAAAAAAAGTAGGGTGTGAGCCTAAGACAAGTAGGATACCACTAAAAATTCTATAATAGATTCCAAATATAGATTATACAAAGAAAAGATTTCAATTTTTCAAAACAAATAGGTTTGACAATTTAAAGGCCTATTTAAACAAAACATGATATAAATTTTCAAAATGTTGTAAAATTCATTCAAAAAACATGATTTACTTTATAAGAGATGGAATATTTCTAAAATAATGGATTCTGTAAAACATTTATATAAAGAAGTTTATATAAATTCAGCAGACATGTAAAGCAGTTCAAACAACCTTGGCATACATTTACATCTCAAATATGAATAAACAAGTGAGCAACATGATCATCTGCTAAAAGGTACGATAGTATTTACCAGCTATAGGATTCTACACTCTCTATTTGAACTCATCAAAATGTGTGTACACACATACCTATGACACTAACCAAAGGTGACTCATCACCAACCCATCGGAGATGTGACTTGCCACATGTATGTTTTAGAATGTTGTAATAGCGTAGAGTGTATCCAAATAACTCACTAACTAACTAAGGCTTGCATGCACTATTACATGATGGGTGAAATATTATAAGACTAATTAAAATATGATCATTATCAATCTTCCATTTCAAAAATTCCCATTTATTTACATTTAAAACTAAAATAGGTTTTATTCAAAAACATGATTTTTTCACAAGATAAAACCATTGGGTTACTATCGAATCATTTTAAGCCATTTTGATGAGTTTGAAATCCATTCTAAACCAATTCCATCCTTTTCAAAATTAATTTTCACAATTAAATTCAACAATTTAATTGAAAACATTTCCCTCGAAATCCACCATTTAAATTCAACAATTTAAATTGATTAACTTTTCAAAAACCCACCCCAATTCATTGGAATCGGGGGTTTTCCAAATTTCTATGCCTAAACCATTTCAAATCATCTAATTTTTTGGAATTAGGTTTCATTCAAGAAATTTAAATAAAGTTTAAGAATTTTAATTTAAATCAGTTATTGAAATAAATCAAGAAAAGCGATGGTAATCAATTTGGCTTATCGGGACGGAACCACCTACCTCTTTCCTGAAGAATGACACTCGCAATGACACCCACTAATGAGAATGAAGGTGAATTAGATCTTGAAACTCAACCTAGAAGCAAGATCCAACACCAAACGGCATGTATCCATCAATCCATAGATGATTCATTGAAAAACCAAGAGGATAGAAGGAGAAAAACTCGAAGAACGAGGGAGAACCCTTACCCATGAATCGCACTGCAAGCGAAGCACCGATCCAAAGCTGATCAGATCAAACCAGAAGGTGGGGAGCCCTTGAAAAAATCCTTCGAAGGGTCTAGGGTTGAGATACAAGGGGTTTGGAATGAAAAGGACCGAGCAGAACTTCCAATCGTGCGTTTTAAAACTAGACGTGGTCCGGTTCATGATGCGTACCCCAAAGTCACGACGTGTAGTCAATGCTGGATAAGTTATGCTGAAAAACCCATTGCGTCAGATTAAAAATTGACATTTGACCCCTAAAAAATGTGTACTTCAGGTACACGACATGTACCTGCTCACGACATGATCTCCTAGTTCACGACATGATCTCTCAGTCCACGACATGCAACCAACACCAAGTACACGACGCGTACTTCATGTACACGGTGTGTACCTATTCTGCAGTCTATAGTAAACCCAGAAAAATCACATAAAAGGATTTTTAACCAAAAGGGAACTTAGAAAAGGTGGAAAACATACCCGATTAAGGTAACAGGATGTTACATCAACATTCTTGTTCAGTCTCTTTTATGCGTCTTTCTCTCTCCACCATTATAAGTAAAACCTCATTTTCTCTCACTTATTATCTTTCTCTGTTTTTCTATTTCTAGCTTGATTTATTTCTTTAAGATAAAGTGAATATCATGCATTGTAAAGGGATTACAATCAAGAAAATCATCTATTTCACTTCTCCCTATATTTCTTTGGTTCTTGGTTATCTGTTCAAACCAAGGGTTTTTAGTTCTTGGTTCTCTGTTCAAACCAAGGGATTAAGGTTCTTATTATTCCATTAAAAGAAAGAGTTTTTTAGGCTCTTGTTTTCAATTAAAACCAAATTCTTTTGGTTTCATGGTTCTCATTCAAACCAAGGGGTTTATTATATAGAAACTCACGATCATTCTCACGATGAGGAGACATAGGGGTACCTTCATGTAATATTGCTAAACTTATTTTCCAAATTGTCCACGTCCATTTACTTTCCACGTTTTACTTTTCCATAACATTTTCACATTATTTCCTTTTTATTTCCACTATGATTTACTTTGTTTAATTTTGATTTCTTTTATTGCATCCTTGAATCTTTTATCACATCGATTTATTTTTTAAAGGGGAAATTCAACCTCTCTTGTTATTTCCTCATCTATAACCCACAACTATAACCACCGCTTGCTTGTGTTCTCATTGTCCCACATACATCACTAAGTATGGGTTCCAATAGTCCACTATCCCTTTCATTGTTTCTCCCAAAAGGCGTTTCTATCATTTTTTCTAATAAAAAGGATTCACATGTATCAAATGATTCATAATAAAATTATTCTAACAATCCATATTTATGGATTCTCTGGATTCATTTCTCGTTTATATGTCCATGGCGACAAATCCAACGGTTGGTGAGATTAAAATCAACTATGACTTATTTTGAACATCACAGTGAGGATTATCTATATCTAGAATATATAAACAGTTTAATATATCTCTAATGTCATAAAACATTTAATTCTTATATATAGAATAACTATTGTTCTTTATAGAGAATGAAAATACCTTCTTATTCAAACAAGAAACAAAAATCAAATTCATGTTTATAGTGGGAATATAATTACAATTCTATATTTCTAAGATTCAGTAAAGTCAAATCATATTTGTGGATTTTTAATGCAGAAACTCTTGCTCCATTACTGACACCCAAATCTACTTCAAGCTTCATTAATTGTCTTCTATCTATAGGTTTTGGGCGCAGCAGAAGCGTGGTTGGGACAAAACCCAAATCTGATTTTTACCATGACCAATGATTATTCTGGGATCAATAAGATGGTGAACTCCAGTCTCCACGGAATATAATCAAAGATTTAGATAAAGAAGGAAGAGGCCCGAAACATTTAGAAAGTATCTTTCACATCATGTTTATAATTAATTTAATTAATTTCATAAAGAAAATAATACCTAGATATTTGGTATTTTTTTCATTGATTATGTTGATCATCCGTAATAACTCTTCCGGATTGTCTTGTTGCACTTGTAAGGATCCAAAATATAATCCCTCTAGTGGTGATCCACACGTGCTCTGATGGCCTCCAATCGAAATGACTAGTTCTCTGGGTGCTAGCACGGTGAAGCGAGTGTCTTGTGTCGGTCATTCTTGATTACTTGTTCTTTGGCCTTAAAGAACATCTCTCATTCTTGAGAGTGGGAAGAAGAGGATTCGAGAGGGAAATTTTTTGGCTCAACAATTCTCAATTCACCAAGATTGCAGTGTCTTGTGGTATCTAGCACAATAGGCGTACCTATCTATTTATATGCACCGAACTTCAGTTACAATATTTAATTGCATAACAGCAATTAAATACATTCATAAACATAGAGAAAATGCATTCTCATAATAATTATAACACATCATTATCCATGGTGCACCAACTTGTGCAAAATGGAATTATAAATAAAATTATGCATCACAAAATAATAGCAGTGTCATTATTTTTTTAACTTATGCCAACTAGTTAATTAATTATTTACTGTCTTGAAAATAATTATTTTACTACCGGACCATCCTTGGTCCGCTCAAACTCCACATACATTTATTGAACACCCAAATAAATAAATAAATAATTTATTCTTTTAAATTAATATTTTATTTACAAACTAGTAAATAAATATTTATTAAATGTTCAATAAATAAATATATTTTATTTAATTTATTAGATCATTTTAACTTGAATAAAATTATTCCATGGTCTTGAGAATAATATTTATTTCATTAATTAAATTCAAATAGAATTTAAACGATACCACTAAAAACACTTAGTGTGTGACCCTCTAAGATTCTTTCTCGCTGGCATTAGGCGGATTTTCCAAAAGTAAATGAGTACTATCTAGCAACAGGTTAAGGCACCCAAGAAAAAGAACACAAAGTCGCACAAAGACATCCACATACGAATGCTCACTATGTAGTATAATCGATTTGTTGCAATATCCCATCAAGAAGTTTTCATGATAGTGTGATCAACTTTTATGATTGATACGTCATTTTTTGAATACCTGAAATAAACTCATCGTTACACCATGGCCATGGAATTTCGTGTGAAGGTTCTATTTCAATCAAAGTGCGTGAGTCATGACACGTATTAATGATAATCTTAAAGTCTAAGGATCATTACACGCACTCGCAGATAGAAATACCTGATTACACCAAAACTTGCAGAATTCCTACTAGTGGGTCTGTTCTCATAATCTCCTATATTGGAGATTACGAAGTGCGAAATTCATTAGAGGAAGTCTCATCTACTTAAGAGTACTTGCACCTGACAGTTTGCATGCTATGTGTCCTATCATAGTATGTCGTCCAACCGCAAAACTACATTTAAGAATATTGTTATAGCATTTCAAGGTTGTCATCATACTGGGGAACTGTCATGACCTTATCAATGCAACAAATACTCTAGGATATTATTACATCATAGTCATGCAGAACAATGAACAATATGTAATAATATATTAAATATCCATGTAATTAAAGTAAAACCAGTTGGTTCTAGGACACTAACACTTAAAAACTCCCACATGGACTAGATCCAACTGCCTGCAACTTTTAGTCTGCTATACCTCACATGGTGATCATGTTTCTGATGAGTCAACGATTTAGTTAAGGGGTCCACCACATTGTCTTCCATGGAAATACTGTTCACTGCAACTTCACCTCTATGAGAAAAATATCCAAAGAGATGATACTTTTGAAGTATGTGCTTCGTCCACCGATGTGACCTTGGCTCTTTTGCGAGAGCCACTGATGAAGTATTATCACAATATAGTGTTATAAGATCTTTACTTCTAGCTATAAAATCTAGCTCCTAGATGAATATTCGCATCCAAACTACTTCTTTAGCAGCCTCAAAAGCTGTGATATACTCAGACTCTGCTGTAGAATCCGCGACCACACTCTGCTTTGAGCTCTTCCAGCTCAATGCACCTCCATTCAAAGTGGAGATGTATCCCGTTTGGGACTTCATGTCATCTTGATCAGTCTAGAAACTAGCATCTACATATCCTCAGATGAATAGTCCCCATCTCCTCCATAAACCAGGAACATATCTTTAGTATGCCTCAGATACTTTAGGATAGTCTTGACTAACATCCAATGGCGGTCACCTGGGTCAGCTTGATATCTTCCTACCCCACTCAATGCGTAGGTGACATCCAGCCTAGTACATAGCATGACATACATGACTGACCCAATCACTGATCCATATGGAATCCTTATGATTATCTTTATTTCCTCATGTGTCTGAGGAAAAATTTTCTTGTAAATATGAATTCCATGTGATGTTGGAAAAAATCCCCTCTTGAATTGTTCCATACTGAATATATTCAATATCTTATCAATGTATGTACTTTGAATTAGGCCCATCAATATCTTGGATCTATCACAATGGATCTTGATACCAAGAATATGTGCTTCCTCTCCCAAGTCCTTCATGGAGAAGCATTGATTCAACCATGCCTTAACAGATTGTAAGACTGATATCTCATTTCTAATAAGTAACATGTCAAAAAAATATAATATTAAGAAAATGACTACACTCCCACTAAAACATTTGTAAACACAAGGCGCACATTCATTCTTGATAAAACCAAATTTTTTTATGGATTCATCAAAAATAATGTTCCATGACCTGGATGCTTTCTTTAATCCATAAATGGATTTCTGCAGCTTGCATACCTTATTGAAATCCTTTAGAGTCACAAACCCTTTAGGTTGTGTCATGTAGACATCTTCCCGAAGGTTCCTGTTAAGGAATGTTGTTTTGAAATCAATTTGTTAAATCTCATAGTCATGGTAATCCGCAATAGTAAGTATAATTCTGATGGATTTCAACATTGAAACTGGTGAAAAGGTTTCATCATAGTCAATTCCTTGACAGTATTTAAACCCTTTTGCAACTAGTCGTGCCATATAGGTACCGACTTGTCCTTCCATTTCTAGTTTCTTCTTGAATACCCATTTTTAACCAAAAATTCTTACATAAACTGTTGGATCTACCAAAATCCATACTTGGTTTTGGTACATCGAATCAATTTCAGAATTAATGGATTCTTTCCACTTGGAAACATTTGTGCCACTTAGTACTTCCTTGTAGGTTAGAGGATCATTATTATCAACTAATAATGATTCACCATCCTCGGTAACTAGAAAACTGTACCATTCAGGTTCTCTAACCTCTCTTTTACTCCTACACAGTACTTGTGACTCTAGAATAGATTCTTCTTCCACGGGGCTTTGTGGAATCTGTTCCTGTACCAACTCTTGTGTACCTTGATCCTCGACTTCTTCGAAGTCTACCTTGCTTCCACTCTCTCTTTTGGAGATGTGCTCTGTCACAACCCCCTCCCAACAAAGTGTACCCCTCCTAGACTGGAAATGTGAAAAGGGAGATAATGACCCCTGAGTCCCGCCTCCAGTAGTCCCTGGGTTAGCGACTAGCACCGAGGGTATAATAAACACACAAATGGGAGGCATTACCCTCTAAGAGAACACATGCAAAAGAGAGAGATCAGATAGACACCAACCAACTCCAACCCAGATCTGAAAATATAGAAGAAATCCAAGTACATATATGAAATTCCATGAAAAAGTACTACAATTGAAAGGGAAAACTACAAGTAACCAAAAGAAAGTGAAACGACAGTGACCACACGCCCGAATAGCTCCTCCAACCACAAGATAGTAGTAACCAGCTTGATCTCCAACCTACTCCAAGTGACCTGAAAAATAGTTTATATATATATAGGGTGAGTATAACAATATACTCAGTAGGATCCTCCCTGAAGCCTCTCGTGCAAGAGTAAAGAAAGCATACTAAAGCACAATGAACAAAAAGTGAAACTAACTCATCACCTAACAGGTATACTAAGTTCCCAACCTCTATGTCTACTCTCACCAAGTAATGCACACAAAAATATATCATATAGTAAAGAATATCAAGGGTAACCCTCTACTACTTCCCCACTGGTTTTCCACTTTTCCCCAATGACATACATCCTGTACATATCTCTCCAAAGGCTTTCCCAAATACACCTGGGCTAAGCTCTATAATCTGCACCACGTGCACCAAAAAGGATTTCCCACAGACACCTGGGCTAAGCATCACACCATACTCACAACCAAAAGTAACCAGGTAGTTTCTGAGAGCCACCACAACTCTCATAATGCGTATCATACGTCGAGTATTATACCTCAAGCCATTACAACCCATACACCGAGTAAGGATCTTCAAGACACCACAACCTATACACGTTACACCTATAGTAGTCCATGGGATACTATATCCTGAATATATGTGTGTGAATAACCACAAGCCATTACATCCCTCTACACACATATATGGGAAAAACTAACTGATGTGCCTAATGGAACTAGTATCTACCAAGAGAAGAGAGCGAGGTCGAAGGGGGTAGTCATCCATTCACCCTCCCATCAGAATGTTGGGGAAAACACCCCCCTGGGATCAGAATCCATGAGGTGCCAGTTTCCCTTACTGACAGGGTTGAGTAGCGTATAGAAACACAAAAAGTACAGAATATATTATAACTCACAACCACACTATGGGATTAACCTAGTCTTAGAAACAACTGTAGCTAAACTCTCTCGAACTCCGGGCTGCCACTTCTAAGACTAGGTATCCTATAATCACACAACCATTTAAAGAGACTTATTAGGTTACTTCATTCCCTTTTTATGAATTCCACTATACGTTAATTAATTCTTCAAACATTAATTATCCATTAACAATTCCACATTTAATTCCATTAACACCACATCCAAAAATTCCACTGCACCTTCAAAAGTTCTCAACCTCATCATTAAGTTTTAACAAACTCCAACCCCATTGGTTAACATAATTTATTCAAACATTCATTACAGAATTACTTTCCCATATTCCCAGGATTTCTAGAAAAGCATCCTATGCTACTAAACACAAGGGGGATCAACATGGTGAGTAGATGTACTACCCATCGAGTCTATGATGCCTATAGAAATAGCATAGACCCATTATCCATGGATAGGCTAAACATGGAAAGCACATGGCATACCCCACGTGTCATCATCCCTTTCGAAAGAAGGGTAAGCAAGACCAGCTACCTTGAGCAGTGGGGAAAAGAAAAGAAGATAAACAACCAACGAATCCACAAGAATCCAACAACCACATCCATCCCATTCCATCATCCCTAGTGTCCTCCCCGACACCCACATGCATAAAATGATGCATCTCGCCACTCTAGGCATCATCCACTGCCACAACCAAAAGGCCTCCATGCCCCCACATATCACAACACCCCTCCAGGGTCACATCACAGCACAAGAAGCATGAAAAACAAACATCACATCAAATTGGGATCTTGAACCTTTTTACAAGGAATCCAGCCTTCAAACAACAAGTACCAACAGATTTCAGGTTTACCAACCAACTGAATTAAACACATCATCAGCCTCAATATGATTAACACCAAGTTGGAACAACATACACAACAACAACAACCAGATTCATTTACCTGCCTGTTTATCTTTAGCCAATTAATTATCAATTAATTCCAGCATTACATTATTTATCAATTTCATCAAGAGAAACATGCTAACAAGCAAGGAATATATAGCACACTATCTAGAAAATCAAGAGGTGAACCGTTGTCACGGCACAAAGCAACAATATGTGATCAAACCAATTCTTTTAATCCGGTTCAAGTATTTAATTAGGTCAACTCCCTTGTGATATAAAGGCCAAATCATGATAACTCTACGATTACACATAAAATTATAGAATCCATGAATCCCCTTCCTTAATGGTTTTGACGGAAACCACAACGGCCGAAGAACGCCCAAGAAGACTGGGCTGATTCTCCACAAATCCTCCTTAGATCTCCTCTACTAACACAACCAAGACCAAATCTCATCATATTCGACATCCTCATGCTTAGATCTACCCATAACGGGTGTAGATATAAGAAACTGAGAGAAGAGGAGGAGTATAACTAAGTAGATCTAAGAAACCAAGAAAGAACGACCACATACCTCAAGAAACCGACTTCGATTCGCCAAGAAATGCCTCCGGATCGCCTCCAAAATGCTTGGGAGAGCTTCTTCTATCTCCAAGGAAGGGTAATCCCGAGTTATGGCCGCTTAGAGGCATAAAAAAACCATTTAGATGCAAAAGAGTTCAGATCCACAATTTTAGTATCTAACTTTAAGTGCCTGCATGGTTAGTCCGCACGGTTTACCAAACAGTGTGCTAACCGTGCGCTAGCTTCTGCCTCTTCAAACGCTCCTCGCACGGTTAGGCCGCATGGTTAGAAAAACCGTGTGCTAACCGTGCATTGGAAACTGCCTCTAGCACCAACCTCGCATGGTTTGGCCGCACGATTTTACAAACCACGTGCCTCCCGTGCGAAGTCCATAACCCATTAACATTCCTTAAAAGTCCACACAAACGCACACCAAGTCACCTTGACCTCTCGGAACACCTCCAACACCACATTCTCACAAAGGAATGGACTGAAGAGGTCCGGGACATTACATTAGATACCTCTTATAACATTCTCGTCCTCGAGAATCCAAAACCCACCTAAAGAGAAAATGAAACAGGGTATGAATGACCACCCACCGAGATACCTCTCAAAAGAGAGCAAGCCACCAAAGAAACAAAGGGAGCTATCTCATAAACATGAAAGTTACACAACCACATAAGTTACAACGATACATGGAAAGAGTTAAACATCAAATAACTCTGGGTACTGAGCACATATATGTGATTCACATTCCCAGGTACTCTCCTCCAGGCCACCATGTCGCCACAAGACATGAACTAAGGGGATGGAATGCCCACGCAACACCTTCTCCTTGCGGTCTTGGATCTTCAAAGGTCACTCCTCAAAGGTTTAATCATCATCCACAACGATCTCTCCCCAATATATGATGTGAGAGTCTTCATGAAGATAACGACGGAGCTGTGATACATGGAAAACATCATGTATTTGACTCATCTGAGGGGGAAGTTCTACTCGATACACCACAGCTCCAATACGAGCTAACACCTTGAAAGGCCCAACTAAACGGGGAGAAAGATTACTCCTACGACCAAACCTTTTCTGCCCATGACGGGGAGTCAACTTCAGAAACACATGATCCCCAACATTAAGCTCCAAGGGTCTCCTACTTTGATCAGCATATGATTTTTGACGATCTTGCGCTGCCTTCATCCTCTCACGAATCACCTGAACCGTCTCTTTTTTATTCTACACTAGTTCCGGTCAGAGAATTGCTGACTTTCCGACCTTAGTCCAGCACAACGGAGAACGACAAGGCTGGCCATACAAGGATTTAAACAGCGCCATACCGATGGTGGAGTGGAAACTATTATTGTAAGAAAACTCCACCAAGGGTAAGTGCCTCATCCATGAACCTCCAAAATCATGAACATAAGAGCGCAACATGTCTTCAAGTGTCTGGATGGTTTGCTACGTCTGACCATCCGTTTGAGGATGGAAAGCAGTGCTAATTCATAATTGAGAACCAAAATCATGTTGGAGACCTCTCCACACCCTAGAGGTAAAATGAGGATCTCAATCAGAAATAATCATCCTAGGGTCTCAATGAAGTCTCACCACCTCCTCTAGAAACTGCCTCAACAAAACTTCCACTGAGCTTGACTCCTTGATTGATATAAAGTGGGATGATTTTGTTAAACGATCCAATACCACCCAAATAGTATCATAATCTCCCAGAGCTTGAGGTAAACCAGTAACAATGTACATTGAGATGTCCTCACACTTCCACTAAGGAATATCTAATGGCTTGGGAAGACCACTAGGAACACGGTGTTCGGCCATCACCTTCTGGAAGACTAAACATCGAGACACCAACTCCGCAACCGCACACTTCAACCCAGGAAACCAAAACTGACTCCTCAAGGATTGGTACATCTTTTTCACACCAGGATGCACCACTAAAGGAGAACCATGGAACTCTCTGAGGACCGTCTCGCACATTACCAAGGGAACAAAAATCCTTCCATGATACAACACTCTGTGTTGTTCATCCTCAGACCAACCATCAGGGGCCTCACCACAAAAAACTCAGTCTCTCCAGACCTCCACCTCAATATCCCCCAACTAGGACTCTTCCCCCTTCTGCACCAGGGATGACTACACCGTCATCTTAAAAAGACAGCCTCTACCCCCAACTTCTCCCATATCAAGATGTAATGCTGATAGTTCTTCCATTACTCTCCAGGAATCACCAGATTCATGCACAGCATCACTACATGAATTTCGGATCAGCGCATCAGACACAACATTCTCTTTTTCCATGTGTATACGATATTTCAAAGTCATATTTCTGTAAGAACTCCATACACTGATGTTCTCATAAGTCCAAGTCACGCTGGGATAAAACATACCTCAAACTCTTATGATCAGTGAAAACCACAAATAGTTCACCAATGAGGTAATGTCTCCACAACTTCAGAGCAAACACCATGGCTGCCAACTCAAGATCATGGGTGTCATAGTTGCATTCATGGGGATGCAACTGCCAAGACCTGTAAGAAATGACTAACCTTTGTTGCATAAGAACACAGCCTAACCACAGATGTGAAGCATCGCAGAAGACATCAAACCGAACTCCTTCAGCTAAAAGACAAAGGAATGGAGAACTAACTAACTTCTCCTTTAGATACTCAAAAGTTTCCTGACACTGATCAGTCCATATGAAAGCCTGATCTTTCCTGGTCAAAGATGTCAGAGGAGTCGCAACCTGTGAGAAATTGGCTATGAACCTTCTATAGTAGCCTACGAGACCAAGGAAACTTCACACCTCTGACACTATCTTGGGAGCTACCCAAGACACAACTGCTACAATCTTCGATGGATCCACAACTACTCTCTATTGGGACACAACATGCCCCCAAAAAATGGACTTCTCGAGCCCAAAACTCACACATAAACAACTTCCCAAATATTTTATGTCGATGAAGAACTCCCAAAATGGCTCGTAGATGCTCTGCATTCTCCTCTTCAGATGTGGAGTACACAAGGATGTCATCGATGAAAACTACCATGAACTTGTCCAGGAACTCACGGAACACAACATTAATCAAACCCATTAACACCACTGGAGCATTTGTCACACCAAACGGCATTACAACTAACTCATAATGCCCATGACGACAACGAAAAGCAGTATTCGGAATATCCTCATCCTTCACACGCATCTGATGATATCATGACCAAAAGTTGATCTTTGAAAACCAACTTGCACCCTTCAGTTGATCGAATAAATCATCAATCCGCGGCAGAGGATAACGATTCTTTATTGTTACTTTGTTTAAGCGACGATAATCGACACACAACTGCAAACTGCCATCGGCCTTCTTCACGAACAGAACTGGTGCACCCCAAGGGGACACACTTCGTCGAACAAAACCACACTACAACAGACCATCAAGCTGTATATGCAGCTCTCGTAACTCATAAGGGGCCATCTTATATAGAGATATAGAGATAAGAGAAGCTCCTGGATGTAGCTCGATCCCAAACATGATCTATCTTCGAGGGGGTAATGCTATAACCTCTTCTGGGAAGACATCAACGTACTCCTATACGACCCTAGGAAATGCCAACTATTGAATCTCTTAAGAACTCATCATCATATCAGCTGCCATGGATGATAAGGATGGAACACACTGGTGACCCATCCGAGGATTTCGCTCACCAACAAACACCACTGGATCTCCATCTGCCCCAAAGAAAACAACCTTATTACTAAATTAACCCATGATATCCTTCACTGAATACAAATAATCCATTCCGAGGATGAAATCATATGGTTGTATACATAAACATAGGAAATCTCCCCAAGAGCGGTGTTTCCCCGAAACTAGATCACAGTCTCTACATACTTCAAACAAGTCAGCTCGACCTCCAATAGGCGTAGTCAACACCGAGGGTACTAGAATCCTCTCTACCTCAAGTCCCAAATCATGGAAAAAGGTAGGTGATATGAAGGAGTGTGTCACTCCTGAATCAAACAAGGCATACACCAAGGTAGAAAACAAGAAAAGGGTACCTCGAACGACATCTGGCTCGTCTGGTGCTGGAAACACTAGAGCATGAATCTAACCACGACCTACTCCATGACCTCTATGACCCTGATAAAGACCACCACCATGGTTGCGATCTCTTCTCTGTGGATGGGGAGCATCATGGGGCTATCCTCTACCTTCCCCATCTACCCTCTGCTGATCTAAAGCTAGTGCAACTGGCTGCTGCTACCTCGGATGGAACTGCCTCAAAGGAGGAGCCTAGAGCATAGTTCCTGGTGCATGATGACCACTCTGAAAGGTCGGGCACTCCCGCTACTGATTTCCATGACCACCACAAGAAAAACAAGATCCTGATCCCTTGGCATAGGGCTGGGACCTACACCCGGCTGAATGGAAACTCTTCTACCCTAAAAACTGGGAACCCTAGACTGTAGCTCTACTTCATGGGGAATCATGTTGATTCCCCTCTCGTGGTGATCTGGTCTTGTCCAAAGTCCTCTCGACAACCTCCTCCCTCGCCAGCACCTCGAGATATGTCTTTATCATAAATGGGGTGACCTGGCGCTGGATCTCTGGATGGAAAGCCTCCTCGAAATGCCTCACCCTGGCCTCCTCATCTGGTAACAGGTTCGAAGCATATCATAAAAGGTTCCTAAAATGGATCCCAAACTACCGAACACTGGAGATCCCCTATCAAAGGGTAAGAATCTCCTGGAGACTGGACTCCTTTGCAGTCAAGGAAAGAAACTCGACTGTAAACTTATCTCGGAACTCCTCCCATGAGATTGTTGACTCCTCACGATCCCTGAGGAACAAGAACCACCACTGCCTTACTGCTCCATGCAACATCATCACAGCTAAAGACACCCAATGCTCCTTTCGAGCATGGATCTAACTGAATCCTATCTCGACCTCCTCCAACCAGTCTTCTGTGACTGAATCTGAAACGGAGACCTCGTACTTCTGCAGACTCTGGCGCTGAAACTCTCAGAGTGTCTTCCTCGAAGTGTCGTCATCATCAACCTCTACCCTACAACGTCCTGCTTGAATAGAACGCTGGACATATTCTATGAAAACCTAACAAGGACATCGACCTGGAGCTATACCTGCAAAATAACAAACACTTAGAGCTCCTATGCCTGGAATATAGAAGACACAACATTTAATAATTAATTGTTTTCTTTTTATTCATTTTAGGTTAACCTATCCCAAGGTCTACCCATTCAAACATAGGAACAAATAAAAATGATGCATGATCCTTTCCTAGGTCTCTACCCTGCAACAAGTATCACCTTGTTTAGTAGCCATTGTAAACTTAAAGTTCTGTGCATCAGATCATAGGGGGCCCTAAACGCCTATGTCTCAGCCAGTCTCCAGTGTTTACCTCTCTTGCTAAACATGAATGACACCTTTTCCCTACCAACCCATGCAACCTCACATCCACCTAACTCCAAACTCAATCGTATCCCTCAACCAGACCTTTGATACCACTCTGTCACGACCCCCTCCCCACAAAGTGTACCCCTCCTGGGACAGAAATGTGAAAATGGAGATAATGACCCCCCGAGTCCCGCCTCCAGTAGGCCCTGAGTTGGCGACTAGCACTGAGGGTATAATAAACACACAAATGGGAGGCATTACCCTCTAAGAGAACACATGCGGAAGAGAGAGATAAGATAGACACCAAACAACTCCAACTCAGAACTAAAAATATAGAAGAAACCCAAGTACATATATGAAATTCCATGAAAAAGTACTACAATTAGAAGGGAAAACTACAAGTACCCAAAAGAACGTAAAACGGCAGCGACCACAAGCCCGAACAGCTCTTCCAACCACAAGTTATTAGTAACCAGCTTGATCTCCAACCTGCTCCAAGTGACCTAAAAAATAGTTTATATATACGTAGGGTGAGTATAACAGTATACTCAGTAGGATCCTCCCCGAAGCCTCTCGTGCAAGAGTAAATAAAGCATGGTAAAGAATAGTGGAAAACAAGTGAAACTAACTCATCACCTAAACAAGTATACTATGTTCCCAACCTCACTATGGATACTATCACCAAGTAACACATACATGAATATATCATATAGTAAAGAATATCAAGGGTACCCCACTACTACTTCCCCACTGGTTTTCCACTTTTCCCCAACGACATATGACATGTGCATCCCTCTCTAAAGGCTTGCCCGAATACACCTGGGCTAAGCTCCACAATCTGCACCACATGCACCACAAAGGCTTTCCCGTAGACACCTAGGCTATGAACCACACCATCCACACAACCAAAAGTAACCAGGTAGTTTCTGGGAGCCACCACAGCTCGCATAATGTGTATCATATGTCAGGTATTATACCTCAAGCCGTTACAGCCCATACACCGAGTAAGGATCCTCAAGCCATCACAGCCTATACACATTACATCTATAGTGGTACATAAGATACTATATCCAGAATATATGTGTGTGAATAAACACAAGCCATTACATCCCTCTACCCACATATATGGGGAAAACTAACCGCTGTGCCTAATGGCACTAGTATCTACCAAGAGAAGAGAGCGGGGTTAAAGGGGGTAGTCATCCATTCACCCTCCCATCAGAATGTTAGGGAGAACACCCCCCAGGGCTCAGAATCCACGAGGTTCTAGTTTCCTTTACTGACATGGTGGAGTAGCGTATAGAAACACAAAAAGTACAAAATATATTATAACTCACAACCATACTATGGGAATAAACTAGTCTTAGACACAACTGCATCTAACATCTCTCGGACTCTTGGCTTCCGCTTCTAAGACTAGGTATCCTATAATCACACAACCATTTAAAGAGACTTATTAGGTTACTTCATTCCATTTTTATCAATTCCACTATATGCAAATTAATTCTTCAAGAATTAATTAACCATGAACAATTCCACATTTAATTCCATTAACACCACATCCGAAAATACCCCTGTCCCTTCAAAAGTTCTTAACCTCATCATTAAGTTTCAAAAAACTCCAACCCCATGGGTTAACATCATTTATTCAAACATTCATTACAAAATTACTTTCCCATATTCCAAATAATTCTAGAAAAGCATCCTATGCTACTAAACACACGGGGGATCAACACGGTGAGTAGATGTACTACCCGTCGAGTCTGTGTCGCCTATAGCAAGAGCGTAGACCCATTCTCCCTAGAGAGGCTAAACACGGAAAGCATGTGGAATACCCCGTGTGTCTTCTCCCCTTTCGGAAGAAGGGTAAGCAAGACTAGCTACCTTGATCTATGGGGAAAAGCAAAGTAGATAAAAAACCAAAGAATCCACAGGCATCCAACAACCACATCCATCCCATTACATCATCCCTAGTGTCCTCCCCGACACCCACATGCATAAACCGATGCATCTCGCCACTCTAGGCATCATCCGCTGCCACAACCACAAGGCCTCCATGCCCTCACATATCACAACACCCCTCCATGGTCACATCACAGCACAAACAGCAGGAAAAACTAACATCACATCAAATTGGTATCTTGACCCTTTTTACAAGGAATCCAACCTTCAAACAACAAGTACCAATAGATTTCAGGTTTACCAACCAACTAAATTAAACACATCATCGACCTCAATTTGATTAAAACCAATTTGGAACAACATCCACAACAAAAACAACCATATTCATTTACATGCCTCTTTATCTTTAGCCAATTAATTATCAATTAATTCCATCTTTACATTCTTTATCAATTTCATCAAGAGCAACATGCTAACAATCAAGTCATATATAGCACAATATCAAGAAAATCAAGAGGCGAACCGTTGTCATGGCACAAAGAAAAAACATGTGATCAAACCAATTCTTTTAATCCAGTTCAAGTATTTAATTAGGTCAATTCCATTTGTGATACAAAGGACAAATCATGATAAATCTACGATTGCACATAAAATTAGAGAAGCCACGAATCCCCTACCTCAACAGTTTTGATGGAAACCACAACGGTCAAAGAACACCCAAGAAGACCGGGTCGATTCTCCACGAATCCTCCTTAGATCTCCTCTCATAACATAAACAAGACCAAATCTCATCATATTCAACATCCACACGCTTAGATCTACCCATAACGGGCATAGATCTAAGAAACCGAGAGAAGAGGAGGAGTAGATCTAAGTAGATCTAAGAAACCAAGAAAGAACGACCACATACCTAAAGAAACCGGCTTCGATTCACCAAGAAAAGCCTCCGGATCACCTCCAAAATACTTGGGAGAGCTTCTTCTACCTCCAAGGAAGGGTAATCTTGAGTTATGGCTTCTTAGAGGCTTAAAAGAACCTTTTAGAGGCAAAAGAGTTCAGATCCACAATTTTAGGATCTAACTTTATGTGCCTGCAGGGTTAGTCCGCACAGTTTACCAAACCATGCGCTAACCATGCGCTAGCTTCTGCCACTTCAAACACTCCTCACATGGTTAGGCTGTATGGTTAGACAAACCGTGCACTAACTGTGCATTGGCTACTACCTCCAACACTAACCTTGCACGGTTTGGCCGCACGGTTTGACAAACCGTGCACCTCCCGTGCAAAGGCCATAACCCTTTAACTTTCCTTGAAAGTCCACCCAAATGCACACTAAGTCACCTTGACCTCCCGGAACACCTCCAGCACCACATTTTCACAAAGGAATGGACCAGAGAGGTCCGGGTCATTACATGCTCTTTCTCAAAGAATATGGCATGTCTTTCCACTATAATTTTTTTTTCTGAGGGGTTGTTTAGGTAATATCCCCTTGTTTCCTTGGGGTATCCTATAAAGGTACACTTTTTTCCTTGGGGTGCAATTTTATTACTTGAAGAGGCCTTAACGAACGCTTCTCTACTGCACACATGTAAATTCGATAACATGGATTTTCTTTCACTCCAAAACTTGCATAAAATACAATTTATCGATTTAGTTGGTACTTGGTTTAGTATGTGCGTCGTTGTTTGTAATGCATACCCCCAAAAGAATAATGGAAGACTTTCATGACTCATCATTGATCTCACCATGTCCAACAAGGTGTGGTTCCTCCTTTTTCTTACACCATTCCATTGAGGCATGTAAGGAGGAGTGAGTTGGGATAGGATACCAAACTCTCGTAAGTAATCAATGAAGTCCTGGTTAAGATATTCCCCACCTTGGTCTGAGTGGAGTTTCTTAATCTTCTTACCAAACTGGTTCTCAACTTCATTCTTGTATTCCTTGAATTTATCAAAGGAATCCGACTTATGCCTCATTAAGTAGATATATCCATATCTACTAAAATCATCAGTAAAAGTTATGAAGTATGAGTACCCACCCCTTTCTTCAATTGGAAATGGTCCACACACATCGGTATGAACCAATTCAATAAGCTCTTTATCCCTTTCAAATTTCCACCAAATGCGGTTTTGGTCATTTTTCCTTGTAAACATGCATGACATACGCCAGCTGGTTTTAGTTCAAAAGAATCTAAATATTCATCTTGGTGTAACTTTGTCAATCATTTCTCATTTACATGACCTAGCTGGTGATTCCAAAGTTGTGTGTGATACGATTCATGTGAAGTATCTTTGTCATTGATTTCCATTACTTGGTTTGTGTAATCCAACACATAAACACCGCTGTATAAATGTACCCTACCAAAACAAACGCCATCTTAATAAAAGAAGAAAAATTAATTTCCAAACTTGAAAAAAAATCCATCTATATCTAGTCTGGATAACGAAATTATGTTTTTGGTTACAGAAGGCACATAAAAACAACCCATTAACACCAAAATCATCTCAGTTGGAAACGTGAGGTGGTAGTCCCTGATAGCTACAACAACAATTCTAGCTCTGTTGGCTGATCGTAGATCTACCCCCTCTCGATCAATCTTCATAAATCTAATTGGTTAATATATTTGGATACATATTTGAGCACCAAAAGATGTATCTAATACCCAATTTGTATAAACAAATATAGTGCATTCGATAACAAATTCACCTGAAGCTTCCCCTTGCTTCTTAGGTTGGGTGCAGTTCTTTTTCCAGTGGCCCTTCTTGCCGCATATGAAATAAATAGCCTCACATTCCCTTTCCTCCCCTTGTATCTTCCTTTTCTTGGAAGGCCGTGAAGAATATTTTGGCTTAAATCTCTTCTCCTTCCCTTTCCTCTTATTCACCATAAGGACAGAAGGGTTTCCACGCTTAATATCTTTTTTCCACTTGGAAAATGAGGATAAGAAGATCAGATAGAGACCTCTAAATATTGTTCATATTAAAATTAACATCAATGTTTTAGAATCTCTGAGGGAGTGATGTGAGAATGAGATTGGTGCTCAGTTCTTCGGGGAGTTTAAACTCTATAACCTCTAGGCACTCAATGTAGCCAATGAGCTTGACTACATGAGGCCCAGCTGGGGAACCTTCTCCAAGTTTACTCTGAAAGAGTTCCTTAGAGATCTCAAACCTTTCCTGTCTTGCTCTATCTTGGTAAAGACCACAGAGGTTCTCAAGCATGCTATAAGAATCCATGTTTTCATGAAACTCCATGAGCTCACTAGACATTGATGATAACATCAAACATTGAACGTCGACCACGTCGTTCATATTTTTCTCATAGACCAGGAAATCCTCATCACTCACCTCTTTGGTAGGAAGATCAGGTAATGCTGACTCCAGCAGGTAAGACTTCCGTTCATGGTATAGGATAACCCGAAGGAGTCTAAACCATTCCTAGAAGTTATTGCCGGTGAGGATGTTGTCTTTATCCAGAATGGATCGCTGGGATAGTGTGGTTGACGAGCTTGTCATTTTTATTCTACAATTTAAAAGGGAAGATAGTTAGTACTTTCTTGATTACATTTTATGAGAAATAATAAATTTTATTAAGTCTCCCACTATTTTATCAAGTCCCAATGGCCTCCACCATTGAAATTGTAATTTCCAGTTGTCATGAAATTCTAGTGGCAAGGATCCATATTCCCCTTCGAATAACCCCAACAAAGGTTGGCCAAGCTATTAGAAGGTATTTAGGTAGGTAGGCCTTTTCCAACTGCGGGCTTTCAACTCCTTAATCTGTTGAGTAGACTCCCCAATCCTAAAATCATGACATGGGATTTCCTCAACTCTAGCTTCCAATATTACACTAAGTGTAACAAGGGCTAATCCTATTGATGTAATATGGTTAAGTCAACTCAAAACCTTTCATAAGGGCTTCCTGTTTAAATGTAAGTGTTGTTGGGACCAATTTTTGTATAAGGTTGTATTTGTTGTCAATAGTTTTCAATGAAGATAAAAATGAAGGAGATCAAGACAAACTACAATGAGATGGTATAATCCATCTTAGGATGGTTGAAGAATAATGAGGATTTGATGAAGACCATGCAATTCTCTATGATTTCATATGAACCATGAAAGAGCTTACTTAAAAAATAGGATCATATGTTTTTCATGAAGTATATAATGATGATTGAAGATGAAGAGAGAGTGTGAAAGGGCTTGGAATTCTGAGATGGCCATGCATTTCACAATTGTATCCAAATCTGACGAGGCTGAAGTTGTTTGATCAAAGTATACATATCATGACAGTGGATTTCATGATGAAAACTAAAGAATGGTGACTTCATGCATCATATCCATTTAGTGAACCAAGATCCATATTTCACTAAACAATATGTCTTCTTTAGAATTCATCTAACCACTTAGAGATGTCATGAATTGAATTCTATATTGAGTAAAGTATCTATGGGAATAGGTACTTGGGTTCAGACTACCTACTGACTAGAGATTTATGCCTCGTGTTCATATACCCTATGCATACAAATCTTTCATATATATATATATATGACTTCTAATTTTGGGTAACTCAAACTTGCGGTTTGTGTATAGAGTTACATGTCAATATGGTTTGGACATATTGATTTTTTGGATGAAGTAAGATTCAAAAACTAAATTGTTAGAAGCATACCTACACAAGGGAATAAACATGAGATATGATTATGATATTAAATCTCCTTCAAATACCAAGTGTATGATTCCTCCCAAAGCATCACCTATTAGGACCTCAATCATCCAAGTGGGCCATGTTAAAGTTGGGTGGCCCTGGATTATCTCATGTAAGGAAAGAAAGCAATATGCAACTTTGGATTGTCATATTGGGTGGGTCATGCTAAAGTTGGGTGCTTCTGGATTTTCATTTTTTAGGTTTTTTTTCATTTTCTTTGAGTTACACTAGCTGGGAGACCCTGACAGGATTAGGTTTCCATAGGAATAAGGTTGAGTTTATCCATATGATGGATTGGGAAAAGATATTTCTATTCAACTATCCAAGAGTCATGTATGATAAAACAACCCATATCATAGTAAATAAATATCTAAGTGGGGGTAAAAATACTAAAACAACCCAAATCATAGTGAAATATGGATGTTAGTCTACTAATGAATATGATAGATTTTAAAAGGGGTAATCATTTTAGTGAGAGCCAATTTAATAAAATTAATTATTAAATGGTTAATAAAATATGATAATCATATGATAAAAGTGTTTCTTTTTGTAGATGAATAACATCATCATCAACAATCTGAACATTGAGATTAATATTTGGAAAGAGAAGCTTAATTTTAGCTACTCCTAAGACTGGTAGCTTAAGAAAAGTTCTTAAGCATGACTCGTGATTTAAGAAAAGTTCTTAAGAAAAATTCTATTTGTCATAAGAATTTATTCTTGAATAAACCAATAGTTGAATATGTTTAATAGGTGAATATAGATGCTTATGAAGCATAGAATGAGTCACTTAAGGTTTCAAAGGCATTGGATGTCAAATTTCCAATGGAATCTTAGTCTCCACTCATGTACTCAATATGATTGGGTGAATCAATGATTTAAGTAATTTTAGTATCACATACTTGATATGATTGGTTATGTCAAATGATATTCAATATGATTTAATATATCAATGACTCGGTGAAACTAAAGGCTTCCTTGACGATTTATTGGTTATATAATTAAATTATATTATTCTAACTCACATATGATATCAACTTTATGTTTTACAAAAGTTTTAAATATATAGAAAGGTAAAAAGATGAAAAATAATTGAATATTAAAGCTCGAAGGTTTCTTTTAATCAATGGAGAAATAGAGTTTCTATATTGATAACTTGGATGCTTCAGTCTTGTAATTTTTTTCGTAAGAGGTGTATTTTTATCTCATTTAGCTCTTAAGTGGATCACATAAACAAAATTGATATGGGTGTTTTTAATACACATAGTTTATGATTTATTCAATTTTATAACATGTTTTAAGGGAGACTAAAAATGGCTTGTTTTGGTTTGGGAGTTTGTCTTATTATCATTGATGAAAGTGTTCCGACAAAATGAATGAATTCATGAAAAGTTTACCTAATGTTCTTAAAGTGTTGGGGATATATGAACTAGACATGTGATGTCTAGATTTAGGCATTATGATGATTGTGGAGGTGGGTAAAAGTTCAAACCAGAATAAGTAAAGTTAGTTTAAGAAGTTAAACAATGAATCCACCAGAAGTCGGTCAAGGTCATTGAAACCTAGGGTTGTTGGGGAGAAGGAGTAATAATTCCATATGTTAGATTATCAAGATACCTGAAGGAGTTTTAGGAAACTCCATGGAATGTCTGTAACACCCCAAGATTTCATAGTTCGTTATTTTTTCAATGTAATTCAATAACTTGCACTACACGAAACACTGAGTTCAAGCGCACCACGACTTACCAAACTAGCCGTTCAAAAGTGGTTATGAATAGTATTAACAGAATTTTGAACTTTATATAATCATTATAATTTTATAATTTATATTATGATTTTCTTAGATGTAATGTAGTAATAAATACATTTTTTTTCCGAAAAAAGAAGCATTTTTCAAAAAATGGAATTTTCCCGCCTTTTAATGGAGAACCCTTTTTAAATCCTATATTTGAAACTTTTATATATTCAATTTAAAAAAATAAAATTTTCCTTTATAATCAGGACATAATAATTTAGTTTCAATAATTTTTTTGTGTTTTTCTGATAACTTTAATATTTGGGTGAATAGTGAAAAATAATATATTTTAACTGAAAACAATTTTTTTAATCAAAATAATTTATAGTGTTAAATTATAAATTTTAATGGTTTGAAAGTATAAATATATTATATTTTTACCATTTAATCTAATTATGGTCATTGTAAGTAATTTTACATTGAAATTGGATATAAACAAGTGTCAATATTTTGATAGTTATTATTTCTTAAAAATACGCCCTTTGGTTTTGACAGCGGGAATTAATTTTAAATTATTAAATAAAACTTCTATATTTTTAATTTGGTAAAATATACATCATTTTTGGATTCGTAATATCGAAATAATCTTAGGGTGAATTGTTTGTCTTTTTCTGAAAACTTTCAATTTTTGATGAATAGTGAAAAACTTTGAGTTATTGTTTAAAACCGACTTTTTATTTAAATAATTATTTATTTTATTTAAATTTATTTTAGGTAAAAATAGATACATAATAACTATATAAACTCAATGTAATTAATTGGAGTCAGTTTATAATAATTTTAGATATATAAAAATTTTATTGAATTTTTCACCGTCTTTTACCCACCTCCTAGGAGAATTTGCATATTCACATAAAACATAATTTTACCGCTTCTGTGAGTGGAATTTCAAAAATACAAGAGACATGTTTAACCTCAGGAAGTAAAATTTAGTTCAATAAGATGAAAATAATTTTTGGTGAATAGTAACTTTTGACATTTATTTACCGCGGTTAAAGGTGAATAGAGTAATTCAAGGTAAAAAGAATATTGTAATAATTCAAAATTACCTTAACACATGTTCTAACCATATTGGATGAGTAATGGCCGACCATGGGAATCCTTGGGTCTATTTTAGGATCCCATGGAGCCACTTATGAATGATAATGACACTTTAGATTAATTAATTTAAAGTAAAGACAAAATTGGCAGATTCAAGAATCTTTTAGTAATTAATTTTTATATGGTGTTATATAAGTAATATTGGTGATGTAGTAATTACCTTATTAATGAAAGAATCAAATAAATGGTATTATAAATATTAAAATAAATATAATTTCAATTTTTTTATGACATACATGAATTTTATAGGTGAATATGACATGTTATATCTGATTCAATGTATCTTGTTTGAAGTAATCAAGTTGTTATGACTTAAAAAAAACAAAATACCAAATAGTGTCAAAATTGACATAAATTAATATTTAAAACAAATACTATATTATTGGTTGATATAATATTCCTAAAAATGTAAGGTTCGGCCAAAGAGCTTAAATAATATTATATATGTCATTAATGAGCCACTTGGGGTTCTCTTGGAAGTTTAGGGTAAGTTTATTAACCATATAAAGTAAGAATACAAGAAGACACTGTAAAAGTTAAACTATTTTACTAAGAGTTAAATCTAAAAGATAAGGTTAAAATGGTAACCTAAAATTGTCTAAAACCTATTGGTTGAGAGGATTTCTACCCATAACCACCTAAGTCTCAAAATAAATTCATTTTGAACCATTATAAACCGAATATGATTGTATAATAAATTAATTATTTAATCTTGTCCTAAAGTTACCCTCACCCCTCTTATAAAAGGGCACTTCCCCTTCTCTCAAAATCACACCACCAAAGCCATTTGGATCGGAAAAACCCCACACAAATATCCTCCCAACTATCTTACCTTCATCCTAGAGGCCTTCCTTTGTCCAGAAATCCAACTTAAGGATCCATTTTGATCAAATCAAAAGGAGGAATCCGAAGAAGAGGTAATGATTTCACCACACTCTTTCAAGTTCTCTTATTCTTCCACTTACTCTTTCTTTTTTGTTTCCATTATAAAATAATAACTCCAGTATCTTATATATACTGTGATGTTATTATAAATATGGCACAACTATATTCATTATTCTACCCATCTTATGAATGATAATGTCACCATGTGTGTGTACGTATGGCTTACCGTCTCCACGTCGTGGTGCAATTTGTTATTCAACACTATGTTATTTAGATGGATATAATGATGAGTGATATGTGTATAAATAATGAAAATAATATGCTAATGTCTCTGTAAAATTAATATACCATCCAATTCCACACCTTTAAGGAAATGATATTGTCGCTCATGCATACGTACGGACTACTGTCTCCATAAACGGTGTTTTTCATTTCATATATATGTCTATTATACATATTTATATTCTAAATATATATGATATATAAATCATGTTTTATATTCTGGAAATATTTAAATCTTGGTCTAAGTGATACAATCAAGAGTAACAAGTTAAAACACGTGCAATAAAGAAAGCGATTATTACCCAAAATATTATTTTAACATGGAAATTATTATTAAATGGGTATTATAAAGTCATTAATGAATCATGTATGATATCATAAATTCTAATATGGTTCTGGTATTCTTTAATAACATACTAATATCTTCATACAGGAGGTTAAACGTACCCTAGACTAAAGGAAAGTTCAAGCTAAGGGGTTTTCATCTCACTCCTTATTCCCATGAGATTCATGACATATTGCCACTATTAACTTTTATGTGGTGTATGTACTACCCATAATTGTATTCTTTGTATAAAAAATTTAATTTATGTGTATTTACATATTCTTTGTATGACACTTTTTTCATAGGGGGTATGTTTTGTAAGTTACCAAATTGGTAAGGGTTAATTTCACAATATCTTTATTATCTGAGGTTGTTTTTACATAAGTATCTACTAGGAAATATTTATTATCCAGGTCCATGTTTCATAAAATAGTTTTCAAAGAGATTATTTTAAGGTACTTTTTACTAAAATATCATTTTAAATGTTTTAATGATTTATTCTTCTAAATCATTCTCATTAATGTCCATGTTTTCAAAATGGTTTTAAGTATTTATTTAAATGGACATGAATGTTTTAAAATGTTAATTACTTTCAAAAGTTTCAAAGTGGTATGGGGAACGTTGATTCGAAAACTTATTTAAATGTCTTCCTTTACTAATTGTGTGACTTTTAAATGTTTTCATGAAAAATGGATATTTCTCTCAAAGAGTTTTACAAATCATTTTCATCTATGTCAAAATATTTTAATGGATGTTAAACTTGTTTGAAGTTGATTTATTATGATACAAATCTTCCGTATTGTATTGAAGGTTTTGTGATATGTTTGACTGTGGATGTGTTATTTTTATACCATCCATGGTTTATGGGTAAAGTATTGACATTTTGTATGCCAGTTTTAAAACGAATGTTTATTTTATGTTTAAACCTTTTAATATGAGGAATGCATTGGACTTAGTAAGTGACGGGTGGAGCCCACTATAGATCCTCGATGCATCGGTAGGTCTCATGAGACAAACTAGTGTCTTGGCACAAGGCCTTGACAAAATATTATTTGTAGTCTTGGCACAAGGCCTTGACTATGTGGTTATGATAGTCTGGCATTATGCATTCCATCATTATCAAAGTGACTATTGATATTACATGTGATTATTTGACGAGTAGAATATCCATGTGAATAAGTAAATTACATTATTTTGTTGTATCTTTGCCATATTATGCGGAGGTTTAAGTTTAAAAAGGATTTTGTTTTAGTCTTATACACTACCTTAAATGTTTGTGATTATTTATGAAAGTTCCCTCTATATTTTTATCCTTACTGACCATCTGAGCTCACCCCTTTCTATGTTTTAATTTTCTCAGGATTCCAAGAAGTGTATTATGATTGATAATCAGGGTTAAGATAGGGAATTACTAGTGTTTTCAAAGGATCATTTATGTTGTGTTTTATTTTCTAAAGTGTAATGTGACGTCCATGTATACAATCTATTTTCCAAGACTGCTAAACTGATCGGTCTTCCAGGACTTGATTCCTTATAATCATGCCAATGTATTAAAATAATGCACCGAATCTGGGTAACTGGGGTCGGGGCATTACAATGTCCATGTTAGGTATAGGTGTTACATAAATCGATTATTTAATTTTGAAGGGTACGTGATACCAAATATATATGTTATAAGTGTTGTAAATATAAAGGATTACCAAATCAATGAATAATTGATTGAACTTATAGTTTACATTCATATTATCAAGAAAATAGTTGTTAAATCAAACTTGAATGTAATGATATGTATCATGTTCAGACCTCCAATGGCCCGAAGGCCTTCATTTTTTATTGATTTTGATAATCCACCTTTCAAGGGGTGAGGTAGAACCTTAACAAGGCCCGAAGGCATAAGTATAACATGGCCCATAGGCCTTAGAGAAGTGGTTCAACAACAAAGGGTTGTTGTGAGAAAAGTTTATATTTTGCAAACATGGTTTAAGATTCATGAGATTCTATAGCATACTTGAAAATAAGATAAGGGTAAAAGTTTTTATCCAGCTATTTGTTAAAATATAAAGGAAATGTGATTGTGTCGCCCATCAGTGGTGTATCTTAGAGAATTATCTTATTTTCAAGAAGAATGCTTCAAACACATATAATACCATATATGAAATAGTACTAATAGTTTAATTATTAAATAGTCTAGTCATGCAACATTGACTTTGTTATCATCGAGCTAAAATGTTTGGAAGATAGGGGGGTTGACAAACTCGGTGGAGTAGATGCCAAGGAATACAAAAAAAATCGCCCAGACAGATCATCCAAGGACTACCTATGAGTTGGAAATGAACAGAGTTAATGGCCATCTCAAAGGTGGCCAGGAACTCAAGGAAGATCTCCCTGAAAGTCTTCTCTCATGCTTGGGTAATCAGGATCAGGTGTAGCCGACCAATGAAGTCAAGGACCTCCTGATGAATGTGTATGTTCTCGAGTACCATGAGGTCCAACATCTTATTGGTATGAATAAGCTTGTCCTGGAGATAGACCAACTGAATCTCATGTTGAGGGTCAGAAAAATGGAGGTAGGGATGAAGGTGTGGACGATCAGGGTCCTGTGACCTGCCTGAGGATGACTGTGAGTCTCTAGAAGTGGAAATAGATGTAGAGGTGGAATCAAAGGTTAAGTAAGATGGATATGTGGGTGGAGGAGAAGGTGTGGCCTTCCACTCGCTTGGGTGGCAGAGGTGTGTCATCACGTGCAGGTGCGAATTTGGTAAGTGGGGTGCGAACGGTCTTTATTCAAACCATGGAGGAGTGAAAACGTAGACCAAGGAAAAAAATAGGGAGGACCAGAGGGAGTGGTGAGGCGTGATGATGAAGGGAGGAGGAGGAGAGGGTTTTTCGGTGGTTGAAGGGGAGAAAGTTCAGAAGGGGAGGGGTCGCACGCAAGGAAGGAAATAAAGAGGGGGGTGGGTCGTGAACCTAGGATTCATGAAATTTAAAACTTCCCCAAATATTACAAGTCGTGTATGATATACATGACATGTAACACTTGTTTTTTAATTTTTTTTGGGTGTAACATTTACATTTTGTGTATTTTCTACACAATGTGTATTTGGATGTTTGTGCTCCCTTTTGAGCGGAGTCATCTTAACAAGCCTCTAATAGCCCTGAAATTTTCTAAAGACTAAACTATCATACTCTAGCCTATTGAACCTACCCTGGGTTTTCTCCTAGTAAGTGATTTTTTTATTATCTAGAGTTAGAAATGTTTCAGTGTAGAAGATTTCAAATGTTATGAGACTCCATTTTTAGGAAAATCCTTGAAAACAGAGGGGACAAATGGTCATACGGTATTCTTTGTAAGAGGTGCAATGTAATTTTTGTTCTTATAAGAACCAAATCTGTTGTCAAAAGGAGGTAGTTCCTTATTTTCATTCTTATTGGCCATATGATCATCTGTCTTATCAGTAAGAGAGATGGTGTGATAATTCAATGACTCATCACTATTATTAGCAGCCTTCACCAAATTGAACCTGACTTGTCCTTCACCAACTATTAATATTAATCTTCCTTGGTTAACATAGTAGCCTTCATCAAATCGAACCTGACCTATCCTTTAACAACTATGAATATTAATCTCCCTTGGTTAACATCGATCAACACCTTTCTAGTAGTGAGAAATGGTCTTCCTATAATGAGGGGAATGTGACAACCGGGTCCCAGTGACAGCACATACACCCCGCCTTAACATGGTCGTTGGGTCTTGGCCTACCAGGTACCCCCAGTTGCCCCTCAGACATGTGGAGCCCACCCCAGGGTCCACCCACATGCCCGAACGGGTCATCTGACTAATAATTATCCCCACATGCCAACAAATGTCCTTTCTAGTGTGTTTTGTCCTCACTCACACACACCTTGAGAAACTTCCTAGAAGGTCACCCATCCTGATCACTACTATAGGCCAAGCACGCTTAACTGTGGAGTTCTAATCAGGCAGGCTCCCGAAAAGGAAGATAAACCTTGTTGACATGAGTCATATCATTTAATCATTTAACCCTTTATCATTCTGGGGTGTTATAATCACCCTCCCTTTAGAGAACAACATCATCGTTGTTGGTCCAACGTCTCAACCCAGGTAGTGCACTACAATTAAGGCTGGGTACCACCTCTGATACCAAATGTTACAACTGGGTCCCGGTGAGAGCACAGACACCCCTCCTTTACATGGTCGTTAGGTCTTGGCCTACCAGGTACCCCTAGTTGCCCCACAAACAGGTGGGTCCCACCCCAGGGTCCACACACATGCCCGAACAGGTCATCTAACTAATGTCTTTCCCCACAGGCCAACACATGTCATTTCCAGTGTGTTTTTTACTCACTTACACACACCCTGGGAAACTTCCCAGAATGTCACCCATCTCGATCACTACTCCAGGCCAAGCACGCTTAACTGTGCAGTTCTAGTCTGATAGGCTCCCGAAAAGGAAGGTGCACCTTGTTGACATGAGTCATATCATTTAGTCATTTAACCCTTTATCATTCTGGGGTGTTACAGGGAATATCTCCTTCTTCTTCCATGTCCAGGATGAGGAGATCAGTAGGGAAAATAAATTTGCTGACTTTTACCAAGATATCCTCAAGAAATCCTTGAAGATGATTGACTGAGTGGTCTGCATGTTGGAGTGCCATCATTTTTGGTTTTAGTTTATTGAGCCCCAGATTCTTATAAACACTCATAAGAATGAGATTCATACTTGCGCCTAGATCGCACAGACTTCTTCAAAATTGTATGTCCCTATAGTGCATGGAATTGAGAAATTTCTGGGATCTATCATTTTCAAAGGCATCTTCCTTTGAACAAATGTGGAACACTCTTTGTTTATGGAGACGAATCCTAATTCCTCCATTTTATTTTTTCTGGATAGAAAGTCTTTAAATAATCATTCATAAGAAGGCACTTAAGAAATTTCCTCTGCAAAGGTAATATTGATATGTAATTGTTTAAACATCTCCATTTTTTTATATTTCCCCTCCTTTTCCCCTATTTCATTCTTTCAGGAAAGGGGAGGGGTGACTTGTATGCTGGTGGTCCTATATAAATCTCTTCCTTTTCAGGCTGTTTTTTGTTAGAACTTTTTTAGTTGGTTCTACATCTTGAGTTCTCTCCTGAATAGCTTCATTTAGTTCTCTTAAATTCTTTTACTCAACCCCATATGGTTGTTGGAAATCTAGCATCTTTCCACTCTTAATAATGATAGATTTAGCCTACTCCCTTGGATGAGATTCAGTATTACTAGGAAAAGTACCTAGTTGCCGATCTAATAAAGTCTTAGAGATCTACCCAATTTGATGCTCTAGGATGCATAGTGAAGCCTTATGTTTTTTCATTTATCTCTCTTCAGTTTTTATCCTTTGGTCTGGTTTTTTCATAAAGGTAGTGGGTAGGTTTTCAATATTGGACTAGAGAGGTTGGACTTATTATGGTTTCATAAGAAGAGCTTATGGAAACTACTATTTTCGTGCAATTGGGAACTATTGAGCTATAGAAAAATGTTTTTGGAATTGTTATGGTGGTCGAGGAGATGGACCTTGAGCTAGGTACCCATGTGATCCCTGATTCCTTGGCGGAATCTGTCCACTCCTTTATTTAAAATAACCCTGGTTTTACTGCTATGGCTGTTGAACTGACCTCTTCTCATAGTTTTTCTATTGTTGGTATTGCTGGGGCTTTTGAAATTGTTGTCTTTATTGATTATAATTGACGTAATTTCGATCTTGGAATTGGGGTTTTTCCAAACCTGCTCTGTGGTCATGGTAAGAGTGCGGACCTCCACACATTTAATAGGATTGAATTTATATAACCAGGGGGTGGTGGTGCAGTAGGTAGTTGAAAATACACCTGCTTCTTTGTGAGGGCTTCAACATAAGCTACCAGGTGGGTAGTCTCTTCCACCTGATGGGTTCCAGACCGAGGTGGTCCTCTATCACTTTGCCATAGACTAACATTGTGGGAAACATTATCAAGAATGGATTTTCCCACTTCTAGAATCTTGAGAATTAATATTCCATCAGTTTCATGTACCACAGTATGGGAAGTAGGTTGGATTACCTAGTATAATGTTTTCAATTAAAGCTATATATCTATTCCATGATGTGGGAACTTGGGGTTAGCTCCTTAAATCTGATCCATGTCTCCCATGCTGATTATTTGTCTGTCTGGGTGATGTTTTGAATATCATTACAAAGCTTCCAAGTCCATATCAGAGGGATGTATTTATCTAGGACCTTTTTGGATAGTTCATCACAAGTTGTGATGACTCTAGAGATTTAATTTTTAACAAATAAAACATTTGAAATTAAATCTTTACCAAGAAGAACAATATTACCTATACTTTTAATCTCTCCTTAAGCATTATCTCTGAAAGTAACTTTCTCACCTTTCATCTTAATAATATTTTTGAAAAATTCTTTGTTACCAGTCATATTCTTGGAACATCCACTATCCATGTACCATGTATTTTTGTTGTTAGTGCTATATTTTTCTTCCTAAAAAAAATTACACTTTCAGCACCCAAACCTTCTTTGGTCTGGTAATGTCATAAAATAAAATTTTAGGAATCCATATTTGTTTTGAAAAATATGTTTTTTGGATTATAGAGATTGAAATTTATTTAATGAAATTTTTTTCTTCTAATGACCATCGCTTTGATATTTAGTACAGAAAGTAGCACTTTTTGGAACAAATAAATTGTTACTGAAAATTGGTTTTTTTATAAGAAGATCCCATTCCAAAACCATTACCATGAGGATGAATTTGTTTGTACACTTTATCAAAGTTATTTTTACTAGTGGTAAATCTTGATAAAAGTTTATTCAAATAATAAATTTTAGATGTTAGTTTTACAACTAAATTCTTATCCTCTTCAGTAATAATTTTGGAATTAAGTTTATCAAAACTAGTTTATAAGGAATTATTCTCAGAAATTAATTTTTCTAAATCTTTTAAAAAATATACTTTTCAGAATTAGAATTATCAAGATATTTAGAAAGATATTTTATTTAGTTTTTCAAACCATTTATCCTTGAATTATCCTTATTAAGTTTTTTTAAAACTTTACAATTTTCATTTTTAGAAGTTTTTCTAAAGGGGAAACTTATTCATAAGAAGGTAAAGTATTATCTTCACTAGCTGAGGAAGATTATTAATTAGATGATGTAGATTTTTTTCTCAATCAGAAAGACGTATTTTTAAGGTTCTCAGTAGTTTTTATCTTTTCCATGAGACATTTTTTTACTTGCAGTACTTTGGAAAAAATACCTAAGTTCCTCTATCCATAACATTCATTATCAAAAATATCTTCATAAGATAAACTCCACTAGCACTTATAGTATCAGTAGATTTATGAACTTTATTTCCCTTGGATTTGTAATATTTCTTGGAATTTCCTTCATTATTTATATCCTTTTCGTCTTTCCTTTTAATCTTTGGACAATCTGGTATGATATGTCCATATTTCTTACATTCATAACATGTAACCTCATCCTTATTCTCATTTATATCATTATGAACTTTTTTGAATCTTCATTGGAAGTCCTTTCCAAATATCTTATTCATCCTTATAGAAAAAAAAATCAAGAGAATTTTCAGAATACTTAAAAGTAGCTGAATCTGATTGAATAACAACTTTCTTCTTTCTAGAATACTTGACAAACTTTTCAGCAGATTGAACTTTCACAAGTAAAGTTGATGTTGAAGCAAAAGATACTCCACCATTTTTATTTTTCCATTTATCAACATCTATTTTAAGTCTAATTTCATACTTCATAAGATTTCCAATGAGGTCATCTAAGGTAAGTCTACTCAACTTTCTTGTTTCATCAACAAGAGTCCTCTTTGATTCTCATTCATTAGGCATGATGTCAATAATTTTTTCAATAAGTCTTTCATCATCAAGACCTTTCTCACTAATATATTGTAAACTATTTATGATAGTCATCAATAATGAACTTCTTAGAAATATTTTCTTCATTATTTTTATTTTTAATTCTCTCTTGAATCTAATTTCTAAATATCTCCTCTTTCATGTCTTTGTTTTTTTCATGGATATAATCCCTTTACCTCAACTGTGATATCATTTTGGGGTAGCCTTATCACTTTTCAAATTAATTTTTTAAATTTATTTTAAATATTGAGTTTCTATTTTGTCTTTTCTTTTTAAATTGAGTTGATATTCAAATTCTTTATCTTTATTTATTCTCTCAAATGCTTTACTTCTTTCAATCTTGTTATATGCTCTTTTTGTTTTATTTAGGGGGAGTTTTTTTAATGATATTCTTTATTTCTCTTATCTAAGAATGATTTCAATGATCTATCTTTAATATTTCTTCTTAAAATAATATTTTAAATTTCCTATTTCTTTGACATGATTATTTTTAATTCTTTGCAAATAATTTTTTAATTAATTTATACTTTATTAAAAAAACCCTTGTTTTAAAAAGTTTTTTAAAAGTTGTTTTTGTCCATTTCTTGATATTATCTTGTCTTGTGCACATGACTAATTATTATTATCCAATGGATTTTTGACCTTAATCATTTTATATGTTTATATTAGTAAGCATGAAAATTTCTTTATTTTAATGCTTTAATATGCTTTACTTTTATTAAGGGGGAGTAAGATTTTATTGTGTTTATTTTGTAAAGGTTGTTTTGAAATTTACTTATATTATCATATCATATCTCTCTAACCCCCTTGCTTTGAATGCTCCTTTTTGATAATCTCAATGGGGGGTGGGGATTTTTTTATGAAGGTAAAGGATAAAATAATATTAGTTTCAAATAATGTTTCATCAATGGGGATAACTATGAATCAAAGTTTCATAAAAGGGAAGGCATGGTTTCACATTTATTTGGTAACACATTCCTTTTTATCTTTTCCCCCATCATTTTCTTGATTTCTATATCATGGGGGAGATTTTTAGATCCCAAAGAATAATTATTTTAATGATAAAAAATAATCTATTTTGTTTATAACTTGTTTTATTATGTTTCAAGTGTATTTTTTGTGTTTCTAGTGTGTTAGTTTGGTAGGAAGACATCTAGATTAAAGACCACTTCAATCTAGACTTAAAAGTAAGATTTTTGAGGCTCTTTTTTTCCATTAAAACCAAGTGTTTTTGGTTTCATGGTTCCCATTCAAACCAAGGAGTCTATTATATTGAATCTCATAATTGTTCTCATGATGAGGAGACATAGGGGTACCTTCAAGTACTATTGCTAAACTTCTTCACCAAATTTCCTGCTTCCTTTTACTTTCCACTTTTTACTTTTCAATAAAATTTTCTTTTTATTTCTATGTTATTATTTCCAATACACTTTAATTTTTTTTAATTTTGATTGCTTGTATTTCATCGTCATATCTTTTATCGCATCAATTTATCTTTTCACTTTATTTTTTAAAAGGGAAATTCACCCCTATTGCTATTTCCTCATATCTAACCCACACCTACAACCATCTCTCGCTTGTGTACTCATTGGTCCATATATATCACTATGTATGGGATCCAATAGTCCACTATCCCTTTCATCTTTTCCCCCAAAAGGCGTTTTTGTCATTTTTTCTGATAAACAAGATTCACATGTATCAATTGAGTCATAATCAAATGAGTCTAACAATACATATTTATGGAGTCTTTGGATGCATTTCTTGTTTATATGTCTATGACTACAATGCCAAAGGTAGGTGAGATTAGAATCAACTCTGACTTATTTTGAACATCATAGTCAGGATTATCCATATCTAGAATATATAAGTAGATTACTATAGCTCTAATGTCATAAAACATTTCATTATTATTTATAGAATAACTATTTTTATTTATAGAGAATGAAAATCCCTTCTTATTCAAACATGAAACAGAAATAAAATTAATTTTTATGGTGGTAACATAATAACAATTATATATTTAGAAGATTATGTAAAGTCAGATCATATGTGTGGATTTATAATGCAGAAACTCTTACTCCATTACCAACACAAAAATCTACTTCACCCTTCGTTAATTCCTTTCTATCTTGGAGTTTGTGTTTGTCAACAAAAATGTATGATACATACTTAGTATCTAATACCCATGAGTCAGAGTTTGGAATCAATTTCTATAAAATTCACATTTAGATGCTCAGAATTATTCTCTTTGAGAAAACTTTTCAATCCTAGATACCAATATCTAACTATTTTATTTTTCATACCTATAAGTGATCTCAAAATGATCATCATGAAGTATGCAAAAATCTACAACAAAGACATGTTTGTGAATGATTATTATATTTTACAGCTTTTCATCAAGGAATTTTAATGAAATTAATGCTACTAAAAATGATGCCTCCATACATCCTATTCATTTAGTGAAGTAAGATCCATATTTCACTAAAAAATTAGTCTACTTTATCATTCATCTCACCACTTAGATATGTCATGAATTGAATTCTTTCTTGAGTAAAGTATATCTAGGGATAAAGACTTGGGGTCGAACTACCTACCAGCCAAGAGACTCATGCCTTGTGTTCATATACCCCATGCATACAAAGCATTAATATATATATAACTATAATTGACTTCTAATTTTGGGTGAGTAACTCAAACTCGTGGTTTGTGTACAGAGTAACATTTCAATATGGTTTGGATATATTGATTTTTTGGAGGAAGTAATATTCCAAAAATAAATTGTTTGAAGCATTCCTACACAAGCAAATAAACATGAGATAAGAATGTGATATTAAATCTCCTTCAAATACTAAGTGTATGATTCCTCCCAAAGTATCACAAATTATGAACTTGATCATCCAACTAAGTAGGTGATGTTAAAGTTGGGTGCCCCTGGATTATCTCGTGTAAGGAAAGAAAGTAATATGAAACTTTGGATTTTCATATTGGGTGGTTCATGTTAAATTTGGGTGCCTTTGGATTGTCATTTTTAGGATTTTTTAGTGTTTTCTTTGGGTTACACTAGTTGGGAGACCCTGATTGGATTAGTTTTCCATAAGAATATATTTGAGTTTATCCATATGATGGATTGGACAAAGAGTTTTCTATTCAACTATCCAAGAGTTATATATGATATAACTGGGATGATTCCCTACCTAAATTTCTAAGTGAGTGTATACATACAAAAACAACCTAGATCTTAGTGAAATATGGATGTGATAGATTTTAAAAGGTTCATCATTTTAGTGGGATACAATTTAATAAAATTCCTTATTAAATGGTTAATAAAATTTGATACCCATCTGATAAAAGTTTCTTTTTTGTAGATGAATAACATCATCATCAAAAATTGTAACTTTGAGATTAATCATTGGAAACGGAAGTTTAATGTTACCTTCTCCTAAGATTGGTATCTTAATAAAAGTTCTTCAACATGACTAGTGATTTAAGAAAATATCTTAAGGAAAATTCTATGTGTCATAAGTGTTCCTTCTTTAATAAACCAATATTTGAATTTTCTAGGTTAATATTATTATGGAGATCTATACGTATATTTCATGGTCATTATTCAAAACAAAATTAGTGGAATGATACATAAGTGAAGTGCAACCACTGTTAGTAAAGAAGGGATTCAGACTGCACCCAGCTGGACTCAGAGTGGACTTCCCAGCAAAGGTTGAGGCATGGATGACTGCACTAGCCTTCATTTATAACCAACAATCGATTGATAATCGAGATGATTTTCCTATGTTCAATGGTTCTGACCCACAAGGTTGTTTAACATGCACATAATCTTATTTTTGGTTCTATTAGATAATAGAAAAATCAAAGGTCACTCTCACTCAGGATTGTATGGTGGGATTCACAGTACACTAGATCAAAATTATGGTGGAATTTTATTTGGAATTGATATGGTTATATTTTAAAGTATAACTAATGGAGTGGTTTGATGGGATGGAATATCATAATTCATACACAAAAATGGTGGATACTTCCCACGGCACCTTCCTACCAGTAATCATGGATGAATTAGGTGTGCTATTGTACGATGATAATGATACAAAAATATCAGACAAGAAGGTTCCATTGTGGGTGATACTTCCACTTTTTCTGCTAACTGCACCACATGAGATGAAATATGTGGTGTTCGGAGTTGGTAACACTGATGGAGAAACATAGACACCAGGCCGCATTGAAACTATAGTGCTTGGGGTAACACGTGGGTGACACATGGAATTATTGGCCAACAAAAAACCTGTAAACGTAATTTTGGATGATGATATCACCAAGGAGCCGCATGAGGAGTGAAAAACTACTGATGGAAATATTGCTAACTTCCCATACCGGGGAGAAGATTTTTTGGATTCATGTGGAGGAAGGGGAAACTTTGTTGTGGGATTACCTCACAGAAATCACCCTGAACATTCACCGGGAGGTGTGGTTGTAGAAAAAATGTTTCATCGCCAGCAGAAAATGGTGGCACGATTAGAGGCGGGTAGGGAATTGAAGGTGCTGGGATTGAATAAAGGAGATCCAGTGACTTTAAATTGCATCATATGGGGAAAACAGCCATCTATATTTGAGGAGGATGCATGATAGATTTGGTAAGAACAACACATTGAGTCACACATAGTGGTTTGAGATGAGGGTCATGGGGGAGGGCCATACAACTATTTCAATTGGGTTGAGAGTACTTGGAGGAGGACTTCATAACATAGTGGGGAAACAACACACATTATTGGTCCACAATTTGGGAAAGAATATATTTGATATTTTCTAGAGGGTAAGTGAAGCTAGGGTGCATTTCCAATAGGATCTCCAGGCATATTGAGTAGGGAGGACCATTTTGAAAACCGTCTTGCGATTTTGGGGTCTGCAATAAATTTATTTTCCTTCTCAAGACTGAATTTCAATGTGCAATTAATGATAAATTCCTTTTCATGAACTATCCCAAAAGGGCCTAAATCACGACCACCCCAAGCCCACCTCTAATTTGATAGGGTCTGGCGATTAGCGCTGAGTAGGCATATCACACAAATGGGAGATATTATCCTAATGTACTCAGACACACACACACACACACATCTCCAAGTCCATATAATTCTAAAATTTTAAAAAATAGAACCAATTCATGCATACATATATGATCACACAATATAGAGTACAATGGTAAAGAACTAAAAGTGAAAAAGGGTCCAAATACAATCCCAATCAAAAACTATAGACAGTCCAACCTGCTTTAATGGAGAGAACTACTATAAAATGAAACCACTTGGAAAACAACTTGGTCTGCCAAGTTCATGTTATGCTTCACTAGCTCCCTGTCCTCTCAGGATATCGTCAAAGCAGTCTTCATCTGCATAAGACAGGACACATGTGGGTAGATCCCATGCTGGGTTGAGTGTAATAGTACCTAGTAGGACATCCCAGAAACTCTAAACACAAAGCTACAAGAATAATCAACTCATAAAAAAGATATATCAATCAATTCATAATAAAAAGAACCCAAATATACTCAGGAATTACACTACACCTCTAGGTAGTCACAACCAAACTGCCAGCCATAAGAATCTACTAGAAGTAATGTTCATTCCAAGAGAATCTACTTCATGAGCCACACCATCATCAGAGACACTCATCCAAGAGGTCATGATCAATGAGCCTCAACTAAAAAATATCACTAGTCTCATAAGACCCCGATACTTCGATAGAGAATCACACCCAGGACCGTTGAGGGACATGAAGAACCCAATCTAGATCAACCCGCTATGTAGGGGATTGTATGCGAACGATATTACAAACACTACCAATACAACCTGATAGATGGATGCTCAACACCCTGTACAAGGATTTCACACCGATTCCACAAACCCCACCCGGGGTATAAAATAATACAGGACCACACTTCAGTCTCATCGATGGACACCACAAACTCTATCTGAGAATCATCCCCCAAAGTGGATCACAATACTGATATGTGGACATAATGTTGCACTGTACCCTCAATATAATGGACCAAGGGACATGCTCAACTGATACTGGTCCATACCGAAGAAACTAAAGTCACCAAATGCCCTCAATGGGGTACACAGTGTGTCCAACCCAACCCTAGTCTGCTTATGTGGTGGTGCCTCACATGAAATTTAAATATCCATATACATGGAGTGTATGAATATTACACGGTGTTTAGAAATCGATCGAGACTCTGCCCGTACTACCTTGTTGTGCCCATGTACACTGGACCGTGTCTATGTAATCTAGTCGTGTCCATGTAATTTGGACTGCTCATGCTCATGTATCCTCTATGTTACACGCTAAGACACCTAGAATGAGTCACACAATGTGTGATATTTACCTCTCTATAGAAACCCTAGCCCCACAACCAGGGGTCTCACACAGCGTGTAATTCTGAAATACAAGTTGTGTAACCTAGAAATTTCTAGAACCCTTAGGTTCTTCCTTGGTCATTTACACAAGCCATCATCACCGCAATTATAGCTAAAATCTTGGATATGAGGTTTCTCAACCTTGTCATTTCCCACTTTCCAGATTATAACCTTTGATTCAATGGGAAATCGCTCTGTTGAGTTGAATCAGTTTCCACATCAAGCCGCCATCGCGTACTCATCATGGGAACAAAATCCTTGGCATGATCTAATCTCATTCCCACTTGAATCATCCACCATCATCACTAATCCTCAAATCACATCCTCCATATCAAGTTGTACCTGTGATATTGATATTTTGAGATAAATAACGATCACACAATGATCGAATACCAGGTATTTTGTCAAACCGTGGGCCAAAGGCATCGCCTGTGATGAATGTGCGAAGAAACAAGGGGGTCCATCAACCAAAAAATGTGAGAAATAAACCTGGACCTTATTTTCTATTCGACCTCTATCCATTGTTGTAGAATTTACAAACAAAGAGGGATAAATATACAATGAACAAAACTAAATACATCTTCAAATAAATCTAATGTCGATGAGCGAATCAATTCCTACTCGTGGAACTGATCCAAGTTCAGTTGGGATATAAAAATTGGATGAAATACACCAATTGAATGTCCCAACTAGATTTTGGATCTATCACTGAAGAGGAATGGTTCTGAATTGTCATCGTTGGCAAGATCCATGAAATCCATTGGCACACGATCCTTGATTCGATCTGATCTGTTGTCATCTAACATCGATCCTCTGACAGATCCTCTCTATTGGTTCCTCTAAATCTTTAGGTAATGCAGTGAACCCTAGGGTTGAGGCATAACCATGTTTAAATAGAGGAAGGAAGTCATTCCATCAAATAAAATAAAATAAATAAATTGATTAATTTATTTTATTGATTCCACACCCATGAAATTTTTTCACAAACGCTCGACACCGACAACAGGTATGTCACACATAGGGTAAAATCCACATTTTGAACTCAAAGGTACCCTCAAATTTTTTATTTGGATATAAATTTAATAGTTACTCTACTTTTTTAGGAAAAATGTATGCACATGATATTAATATATTTAATATATTTCAGAAATTAATTCTGGGCACATCGGGGCTCGGAATCTCATGTTGTCTCAACACTTAGCTTCAAAAACAGTCCCTTTAATATTCAAAATCAATACATGTAAAATAAATGTCATTACATTCTCCCCACCCTCAATATTTTCATCCTGAAAATAAAAAAACCTACTAAAAAATATGAGGGTATTGGGATCATATCTGGGTCTCCTAATCCAAAGTGCTATCCTAAAAATTACTGAGGGGATTGATCATCCAAGAAGGATCTTCTCATGACAATCCTCGATATCCGCTGGGTACTCAGTAAAGGAAGTTCCATAATCTTGAATATAGCTTACCGCCTTGGCCAAATATTCAGAATCCATGTCGAGGTGAGACCCACAAGAACACATGGTCTCCCTCATCAAACTCTTTAGGAAACCATCATCAGTCCACATAGTACTTCTGATGGATCTGTGTAGTCCTCATCTGATCTTGGATAATCTACACTTTCTCTGTAGCTGCTAGAACCAACTCTAGGCCCATGAGTGCCGAATCACCTGGATCAGTCCAACAAAGTGGCGACATGTAGGGTTACTCGTACAAGGACTCGAATGGTGTCATACCAATGGTGGAATGATAGCATTTGTTGTACAAAAACTCTAATAAGTGTAGGTGATTCTTTGAACTATGGAAAAAATCCGACATGCAGTCCTGCAACATGTCCTCCAAGACTTGAATGGTCCACGTAGTCTGGCTGTCAGTCTAGGGGTGAAACGCTGTGCTCAAACAAAACTAAGTCCCAAAAACCTCATACAATCCTCTCCATAATCATGACATGAAGCAAGTATCGTGGTCTGAAACGATATTTTAGGGAACTCCATAGAGTCAGACTATCTCTTGCATGTAAAAGATTCCCAAGCTCTCTACCAAACTCTAATCTTGAATAGCTAGGATGTGGGATGATTTGGTGAGTTGGTATACAATCACCCAGATGACATTGTGTCCCCTATACATACGTGGTAACCCCGTTACGAAGTTCACGAATATCCCCTCTCACTTCCACTCTGACACCATAAGGGGGTGATCTAAACATACTGGAACTTGGTTCTCAACATTCACTTGATGACAAGTGAGGCATCAAGAGAAAAACTTAGCAACACGTCTCTCCATTCCTGGCCAATGAAACCGATGTTGGAGGTTGTGAGACATCTTTGACGTATTTGGGTGTACCACCAAATGGGATTCATGGAACTCCATTATCACATCCTCCCGCAACACCAATGGTACCATAATCTATCCTTTAAAAATGATAGCATTCTCCCCCTTTCAAAATATCCATCAGGAGCATGTATAATGGATATCTATGTATGCAAGCTCTCACAGTCAGTATCTCCATGTCAAGCTTCCCTAACATATTGTAAAAGCGATGGGGTAACAATCATCGACTAAATATATGAAGCACCATACATGTCCACTAAGGAAAACTACAATAAGGCTAACTGTTCTAACTCCTCCACCGACAATTGAGAACAAGATATCCTGTTGAGAGCGTATGTTACCACATTACCCTTTCATGGAGTATAGACATTCTCAAAGTCATAGTCCTGGAGGAACTCTATCCATCACCTTCGTCTCAAGTTAAGATCATTCTGAGATAAGATATACTTGATATTATTGTGGTCAGTGTAGATGATAAACCACTCACCCATAAATTAGTGTGACCACATCTTTAGGGTAAAGACTACTTCTTCCAGCTCAAGATAATGGGTCATGTGGTTCTAATCATGCAGTCTCAACTGGCTGGACCCATAGGCAATCATTTCCTTCCTCTGCATCAGAACACAACCTAGCCTGGTCCCTAATGTATTTCATAACACTATGTACTCGACACACTCCTCTGGAAATACCGAGATGGGATCACTTGCCAATTTTTGTCTAAAATCCTGAAAACATTGTTGACACCTTTTCATCCACATGAGAGGCTACCCCTTTTGGGTCAATGATTTTAAGGGTGCTGCCACACTAGAGAAATCAGTTATAAACCTTTGATAGTACCCATCCAACCCAAATAAACTCTGCACATTAGTAACACTATTGGGTGGCATCGAAGCTAGAACTACCTCACCCTTCGTTGGGTTCACTACCACTCCTTCCTTTGAGATGATGTGTCTCAAGAAGTGGACCTCTCAAATCTAAAATTAACACTTTGAGAGCCTCCCATAAAGTTTGTGCTCTCAGAGTTTGTCCAATACCATATTCAAGTGTCTTGTGTGCTCCTCCTGATACACTAAGTAGACTAGGATATAATCAATGAAGACGCCCACAAACCAGTCTAATAATGGATGAAAGATCTGGTTCATGAATCCCATGAACACTACTTGGGTGTTCTTCACACCAAAAGGAATCACCAAGTATTAATAATGACTATAGTGACATATGAATGTCGTCTTTGATATATCCTCAACCTATACTTTCAATTGGTGATATCTTGACCTGAGGTCAATCTTTGAGAACCATCATGCCCCTCACAGCTGATTGAAGAGGTTGTCGATCCTCAGTAGTAGATATTTATTTCTCATGGTCACCTAGTTCAAGAATTAGTAACTTAATCTCTCATTCTATTTCTTGGTAAACAATATTGGGGCTGCCTAGGGGAAAAATTGGGTCTCACAAAGACTTTGTCCTGAAAATCCTCTAACTACACCCTCATCTCACAAATCTCTATAGGATCCATCCGATATACTGGTGCAGATATCAAGGTCGTCCAAGGGTGTAATTCAATGTAGAAGTCTAGATCTCAGTAGGGAGGTAATATTGACACATACTTAGGAAAGAAATCCTTGTACTATACCACTACTATAGGGAACTATTATCCCATAACATCCACCAGTCTAAGAGACATGGTATCCAAATGATTAGTAATCGGCTTCACTCTCTAATGCTTGAGCTTGTCCTGCTCCGCCATGGTTTCCTTTTCATCCATAAAGGAAAACCTCATCTCATCACTATAGAAAAATCACATCCTCATCCTAAAATAGTAAATATGGGCATGAAATGTGGATACTCAATCCAGACCTATGATGATGACATAAGGCCTCATCACTTCTACAAAGAGATCCCATACAAAACTCTCACCTCCAAGTGTCAGATCGCATTGTCAGCAAAAGTGTGCAATCGTCAAGTCACTTCCTATTAGAGTCTTTAAGTTCAAGGGTCGATCCAAAGACTCAACCATAATATCCAAGTCTCAAACCAGATAAGTGGAATGAAAGGAATGACTCAAATCTATGTCTATCAACAGTGCAATTAAGGTATAAAAGACACAGATCGTACCTAGTATCATCCCCAGAGGCTAGGGGTCATAGAGATCTATAGCCTGCAGCTCGCCTCATCCCTAACCATCAACTCCTTGAGATTGGAATGGACAACATATGGGAGGTTATGGTAATAGATCAAACCTATGACCACATCCTACTGCTCTATCAGCCCCTCTACCATATCCATCACCCTACGAACCACCCAACTCCTGCCCCTATCTCTACCTCAGCGGTCCCTCGACCATCTCCTAATCAGTTGTACAACAGTTCAGACAATATCTTTCTATATTTTTATAACTGTCATAGGAGAAACACTGCCTCTATTTTGGATGATTTGATTTATCCTGAGATCCATGCTTCGTTACTCATCCATCCTTGGATCGTCTCATAAATCTTCACTCACGCTTGGATCACTACGAAGACCATCAGCTTCCTTCCATGAAGGTCTCAGCTCCTAGGTGCACACTACCAACACCCACTGTTGACACCTACTCTAATAAGAATATCTTAACCACCAAAGATCACTCCAACACTCCAGCAATAGTGGAAATGTAAATATATATTACTGAAGCCTTGATATCCCAGCATAAGACCTAATCAAAAGTCCTAGATCTAAAGAATAGACCCCACACCATATACATTGAGTATCACGAGATATTATTAAACCTCACTGGATACCAATCCATAGTCATAGTTCCCTACTATAGATATAGAATCTCTTGTATGTTCACTGATCGCAACATGATCGGATAAAACTCCTTCTCAAAGAGACACTCAAAGTATGACTAGGATAGAGTTGTCTCATAATGTTATTGAGTCACTAAACTCCACTATCTCTCAACAGATCCTTAAATAAGTTTCTCTATGAGGACTGCCATATGATCTAACGGCATCCTCATAAGGTAGAAAACTTGAATGACTGCCTATATCCATTCCTCAACCACTTGGGGTTCTGGATCGCGCTGAAACCTAGGAGGTCACTGCCTCTGGAATTCATACAACACACTCAGCCTGTGTGTATCCTCAACTGAAATGACTAGTTCTAGATATTTCTCAATGCGTGGTGGTATAATTGGTAAACAACTTGGAGGTTCTATCTCTACTACAAGTCCCCGTACTGATGCATCATAACGTGACAGATCATCCTCGTGATCACGCAGTGGAATCCCGCCTGACTATCTTTGCGGAGGTATACTAAAATAGACAAGATGTACCATGGTCAAAGAGTATATCTAGGGTTATGACTCTAGAAGGGAATAAAAACCATAAACCATTCCTATATTATGCATGAACCAATTTTTTCCCTACAACCAATGTCTACATTTATAGAGTTTAAAGACAGGTGATCAGAGTCCTGGTGTATGGATACATCATCCGTCACACCAATATTAGAGTCCCTAACCTGAAATCCAAACTCTAAACACTTAACATTGTTTCCCCAAACCAAACACACAGACTTTGGTCCTAAGGTAGAACTAAATTCTCTGATACCACTCCATCATGACTCGACCCAACAGGGATTGAATCACGACTAACCCAATCCTACCTTTAATAGTCATGGGGAAGGTGACCAACGCAGAGTCGACATATCACACAAATTGGAGGCATTGACCTAATGTATCTGTACACACACACATCTACAAGACTATATAATAATTAAATGTAAACTACTAAAATCAATGCATGCATACATCTATTATTCCACAACTTAGAGTATGACTATAAAGTACTGAAAGAAAAAAATAGGCCAAATACAAACCCAACTGAAAACTGAAAAGTCCAACTTGCTTTAAGGGAGATGAATAATATCAAATGAAACCACATGGAAAAAACCTTGGTTTATCAAGATCAATCTATGCTCCACCTTCTCCTTGTCCTCCCAGGACACCATCAAAAGGGCCATCGTCTGTATAAGACATGACACGTTCAGTCATAGCCCATGTGTGGGTGAGTATAACAATACCTAGTTAGAAACCCTAAAAGCATTAAACATAAAGGACCAAGAATAATCATCTCATTACAAATATATAACAATCAATTCATAACAAAATGATTCCAGACATACTCAGAAAGGACACTGCATCTCTAGGAGGTCACAATCAAACTTCCAGCCACATGATTATACTTGAAGCAATGCTTGCTCTAGGAGAATCCAATCTATGATCCATGTTATCATCAAATACACTCATACAAGAGGTCATGATCATTTGGACCCATCTAAGAAAGATCACCGGTCTCAGAATCCCCCAACACTTAGATATGGGATCACATATAGGACTTTTGGGGGACACCACGAACCCAATATGGATCAACCCACTACATAGGGGATTTTATGCCAATGATACCGTGAAACCTACTGATATTTCCCACTAGATGGAGGATTAATTCCCTGCTCAAGGAGTTCACACTGATTCCATAAACCCCTTCTAGTTTATAAAATGAGAGAGGATCACACTCCAGTCTCACTAAGGGGAACCGAAAACTATATCTGAGACTCATCCTCTAGAGTGGATCATGATCCTAAGATGTGGATGTAATGTCACACTGTACCTGCAAGATAATGGAAAAAGGGAACACGCTCAAGTGATAGTAGTCCAGACTGAAGAAAAGAATGGCTCCAAACACCCTTAAATGGGGTACATGGCGTGTCCAGCCAACCCTTGGTTTTCATATGTGGTGCTACCTCACACGACATGTAAATATACATATAGAAGATATATAGGAATAGTACACAGTGTGTAGAGATTGACTGACACTCTTCCCTTTCCACCTATATGTTCCCATTTACACTAGACCATGTCTGTGTACTCTGGTCATGTCCATGTACTTTGACCTGCCTGTGCCCGTGTAACCTCCAAGTTACACACTGAGCCGCCTAGAATGAGTCACAAAACCCTTGAGGATGTGTGATATTTAACTCTATGTGAAAACCCTAGTGTTGTAGCTAGGGGGACCTCACAATGTGTAATTCTAGATTACACATCCTGTAACCCGAAAATTTCCAGAACCCTAGGGTTCTTCCTCATTCATCCATGCACACTTTTGTTGCTACGATTCTAGCTAGGAATCGTGGATCTGAGGTCGACTAACCTCACCATCGAGCCAAATCTGTTCCCACATCAATTCATCATCACTTATTCATCTCGGGAACATAAACCTCTATCTGATCTAGTCACATTCCTCCTCAAATCATCCACCATCGTCACCTAACCTCAAATCACAACCTCTATCACAAGACATACCCACAATATCGATTTTTTGTGCAAAATAATGGTTACAAAAGGATCAAATACTGGGTATTTTGTCGAAACTCTATCCAAATGAATCACTCGCAGTGAACGTGAAAATAAACAGGGGGTGTGGGGGAATACATAAACCAAAAAATGTGAGAAACGAGAACTGAAATTTGTTCATTTGGCCTTGATCCATTATCATAAAATTTATGAATGAAGAGGGATAAATAAATAATGAGCAAAAATAAATTAATCAAAAAATAAATCTATTGTCGATACGTGAATCAATTCCTACTCGTGGAATTGATCTATGTTTGATTAATATATAAGAACATGATGAAATGACACAAATTAAACATCCTATAAGGAGTTTGGATCAATTACTAATGTAGAACGGTTCTGTGTTTCCATCGTTGTAAAGATCCACGAAATTCGTAGGTGCATGATCCTCGATCCGATCTGATATGATGTTGTCTACCAATGATCCTCAAACGTCTCCTCTTTAGTGGTTCCTCTCAATCCCTAGGTTATGTAGCTAACCCTATGTTTTTGTCATAACTATGGTTAAATAGTGGAATTAGGTCGCTGCTTCAAATAAAATAAAATAAATTTATTTATTTATTTATTTTATTAATTCCACAGCCACGACAATTTTTCACAAACGTCCGATGCCAAAAAAGGTTATGTCGCTCCTAGGGTAAAACCTGGATTGTGAACTCAACAGTACCCTTGGATTTCTCATCTGGACTCTTTTATTAGATTTATTCCACTTTTTTAGGAAAATTTCATGCACATTATATTAATATATTTAAATAAAATAAGTTTTTGAATCCAAACAAACTAAGAAGAACCTAGCGTTTAAAGCAATCAAGGATTGAAATTATTATGAAAGCGAATCCGATAATGAAAGTTATATTGAATGATTGATGAGAATTTTAAAGAAATTTCACATGTTAAATAAAAGGAATAAATCCTTTTGACGAGATAGAAAACAAGATCAAATTGAATCACCAGATGTAATCTACTTCGATTGAAATAGAAAGGCTATATCAAGCTAGATTGTCCCTTGACTAAAAAGTATAATTACAAAAATCATGATAAGAAGACTATAAAGGTATCAACTTAGAGTGATAGAAAAGAATCTATTTCAACTTATTAAACTTGAAACTCATCTAATAAATGCCTCATGAACCATATCATGGTTAGTGAAGAGGTTGGCTCCCACTCTCTTTCACATTATTTTTTTTATTCTTGCTCTTATTTTTATGAAAATAAAATTGAAATATTTTTTCAAGAAATTATTTCAAAATATGATAATATTTCAAAAAATTATAAACAAGTTCTGAATGAGTAATATATTCTTTCAAAGGAAAAATATGATTTGATTTTAAAATTAAAAAATCAACCTAATGATGATGTTTTCAAAACCGAAATCAAGGATTCCAAAATCCCTCTTTTAATGTTCACCCATCCTTTATTCAAAATATGTTGAAAGAAATAATCACAGTTTTAGTTTATCAAATGATAATGAAACTTCTTAAAAAAATCACTTATTTTGTGAAAGGTGTTTGTGAAAATAAAATTTTCAAATATTGTCATAAATATGGGCATAATATATAGAAGACCCATATTGATCCATATTTATTCTAATATTTCTAAAAAATCTAATCAAGTTTAGGTACCTAAATATTTACTATGTAATGTTTGTGTACCTAAGTGTTTCCATGCCCAAATCATCTTGTGATAACATCTTCATACCCCCAAGGGTACCAAGAAGCTCATTTAAATGATTTCTTGTAGGGATTTTCCACCAGATTTAATTGATCTTTAAAATAGTGGATTATCTTTAAAATATAGTGTTTAAACATCTAAAATGATTGATTAACTCTTTCTACCTTGAGTTTAATGTTTTATGCACCAAGGGGGGCCTAAACACTTTTCTTTCTAGAGAATATTTGGACATCAAACCTTTGTCACCATAATATTGTCCCGTACTCCTATTTTCCCAGTTTCAAGAGTGAAATGTATGGCATGCATGAAGTAAAAAATCCATCTCACACAAAGATGGTTATAACACAGACTTTCTAGTAACAATACTTCAGCCCTTTACATTTCCTTGGGATTAATCTTTTCTTTCTTGGAAGCATTTATTTGGAGTTCTCCATCATTTTTAAAATTCAGAGTTCTATCCTCAATGCATTTGATGTTTTTTCAAAAAAATATTTCTTCCATTCATGTGGGAACTACACCTTTTGTCGAGTGTCCATATATAATCTCCATCACTATTCCAATATTGGTTACTTTTTTTACCAGAAATTGAGGATATCCTTATGTCAACCTCATCTCTAATATATAAATAACCACTTTCCTCTATTAAAGAAAATTGATTTTGGAGTGTCATCTTATGCTTTGGTTCTACTTGTTGAATCATTCATTGAGTTGAATCAAACCTTCTCATGAGTACATTTATATGTCTCCTTGGTGAAAAATAAACTACATTTTCAACATACACTTCACATAAAAACAAAAAAATAGAACAAAGAAATACCTTTGAAAACGAATGTGAATTTAAAATGTCTTTTCTTTTCTTTGTGGGATTTCATCTACTTTTGTCTTATGTGTGATAGAAAAAACTCATTGAATGGACCAAATTTCTAAACTGATAGTATCCTAATATTGGTTTTAATTATATTGTAATATTTTGTGCAAAAATTACCTTTTTGGGCTCACCAAAATACTCTTTTTTGGGAACAAAAACTATATTTATTACTTGAGGCATCACCTTTTTAATAATCTTTATTATACCCCAAACCTTATTTTCCTTGTAAGGGTGGTGCTTGTTTTTATAGGAAGTTATCAAGATTTCGTGATGATTTTATAACCTTTCCTTTAGCTTTCTCATCAAGTATACTAAAAATATTTATGTTTTTTCACTGGAGATACTAATTGATGATCCACCGACAGAGAATTTAAAGTGATCCTCAAGATTTATCCTTACTTCCACATTTTTGGCCTCAAAATATTTGTTATGTTTGTTCATTTACCTAACCATAGATGTTAATAATTTTATGATTATAGTTTATTCCTCCACTTTGATCTTGATATGAAACAAATTCTTTGGATTCTCAAATTTTATATATTTTTTGACTTAAAAATCAACCATTAAGCCATCAATTTATTATTGTTGTCATTGAATATAAGCCTTTCAATCTTGAAAAATAAAATTAGCATTATTTTTTTAAAATTTAATTATATATAAATCTATTACACAGAAATATCTAGTCCAAATTTTAAAACACTTTCTTATTTATTATTTTATTCTTCAATGACTTTTTTAGGGTTGGAATAATTGAAAACAATGACCATAACATCTAGAGGATGTTGGATACAAACTCAACCACACATCAATTTCCATAAGGAGTGGTGGGTGACATGTATGTTTGGATGATCTACTTATCCTATCGCCTATTAGTTTTAGGATGAAAAACTATAAGGGCTCACTCATTGGGCCTGAAAGGTCTGGTCTAAGGAGGAACGTTCCTGATAAGTAATGTCTGGGTCATGGGGTATCCCTAGTGTGATGTGGGTGGCCCCAAACTATTTTAACAATGATAATGGTGGATTTATTGAAGCATGTGGATCCATGATGACTTATGTTGAAAGTGTTTCCGATAGTAGTGGTCAGGTTGTAGGTCTTGGTGATGAGAAAAAATGGTGTTTCAAGATAACTGGATGAGATGGATTATCATTAGGGGGTAGGTGTGTGGTCTTTGGTTTGAGGGGGGTGATTATTAGGTACAAACTCAACCCCTCATTAGTTTCCATAAGGAGTGGTGTCTCACATAAAATCTTGAACGAGTTACTACTATCACTAATTAGTTTTGGGATAAAACCTTAGAAGGTTGTTTGAAATTTATTTCTATTATCTTATCATATTTCTTTAATCCTCTTGGTTTAAATGTTTCCTTTTGATAATCTCAAAGGGGGAGAAATTTTCAATGCAGGTAAAATATAAAATAATATTGGTTTCAAATAATGTTTCATCAAGGGGGATAACTTTTGTTTCAATGTTTCATAAAATGGGAGACATGGTTTCACTTTTATTCAGAAACTCATTCCTTTTTATCATTTACTTTTTACTTTTCATGATTTATATATCAAGTGTTTGTGATCATAAAGGGGGAGCTCGTTGGATCTCGAATCATAATTGTTTTAATGATCACAGATACTATATTTTATTTCAAATTTTTTTAATGTTTTCAAGTGTATTTTGTGTGTTTATAGTGTGTTAGTTTGGCAGGAATATAACCGACTTAAAGACCGTTTCAGACTGGACATAAAGAATACTTTTCAAGGTTATTGTAGTAGAGAAATACAAGCTAGCTAATAGAATATGACAGAAACTATAGGTCTCCATAAGGCCCACTGGCTACCTGTTGGAGTCCTATTGGGCATTTTGTGGGATCATGTAGTGTCCAAGTAGTTCCAACAGCACCACCGACTACCTAGTGTAGGATACCGGTTATTCGGTGGTGTTGGGACTGCTAGTTCGGGGAGGAATTTATGGTGGTAAAAAAGTGTTTTCTTTATGTTTTAAATGTTTTGGCTCAATTTATTGAACCTCAATAATCCTTAGAGGATATAAAATAAGTCTTAGGGAGGTGTTTTCATCAATGAATTCATCCAAAGTTCCATCGACATTGTTCTTCAGTATATTTTTTTCCCCTTTCTCTCTCCAAATTTAGAAGTAAAACCCCCTGTCTCTTACTTCATATACTTATCTCCTTTTCTATTTTTAACTTGATTTATTTCTTCAAGAGAAATTAAATATGGTGCATTGTAAAGGGCTTAAAATTAAGCAATTCATCTATTTCACTTCTCCCTCTATTTCTTTGGTTCTTGGTTATCTATTTAAAAGGGTTTTTGGTTCCTAGTTATCCATTAAAACAAGGGATTTAGGTTCTTAATATTCTATTAAAATCAAGGTTTTTTGAGGTTATTGGTTTTCATTAAAACCAAGTGTTTTTGGTTTCTTGGTTCCCATTAAAACCAAGGGGTTTATTGTATTGAACCACACAATTTTTCTCATGGGGTGGAGATGTAAGGGTTCCTTTGGGTACTATTACCAAACTTATTTACCAAATCAAATGCATCCTTTTACTTTTTCATTTTAAATTTTAGTAATCTTTTCACATTATTGCATTGTTATTTAAATATATTATGATTTTTCTTAATTTCAATTACTTATTTTTTATCATTGTATCTTTTATAGCATAGATTTATTTTTTCACTTTATTTTTTAAAAGGTAAATTCAACCCTCTTTATATTTCCTCAGCTCTGACCCACACCTATAACCATCATTCTATTGTGTGATTATTGGTCCACATACATCACTATGTATGAGATATAATAGTCCACTATCCCTTTCATCTTTTCACCCAAAAGGTGTTTTTTTCATTTTTACTAATAAACAAGATTCATATTATCAAAGTATTCATAATCAAATGTGTCTAACAGTCCATATTTATGGATTATTTGGATGTATTTCTCATTTATATGTCCAAGGAGACAATGCCAAAGGTTGGTTATATTAGAATAAACTTTGAATTTTTCTGAACATCATTGTTAGGATTACCCATATCTAGAATATATAAACCATTTACTATATCTCTGATGTCATAAAAAATTTAATTCTTATATATAGATGAACTCTTACTATTTATAGAGAATGAAAATCTCTTCCTATCCAAATAAGAATCAAAAATCAAATTTCTATTTATGACGGGAACATAATAAAAATTATCCAATTCTTTTAGTAGGAAAATTTAGATCATAAGTTTAGAATTATAATGAAAAAACTCATGCTCCATTACTGACATAAAAATTTACTTCACCCTTCGTTAATTCCCTTCTATATTGGAGTTTGAATTTGTCAGTACAAATGTATGACACACACTCGGTATATAATAATCACGAGTCAGAGTTGGTGGAATTAATTTCTACAAAATTCACATTTAGATGCTCTGAATTATTCTATTTGAAAACACTTTTTACCCCTCGATATCAATATCTAACTATTTTATATGTCATACCTATAAGTGATCTCAAAATTATTATCATGAAGTATCCCAAAATCTATAAAAAAATCATGTCAGTGAGTGAGTATCATATTTTATATCTTTTCACCAAATAATTTTAATAAAAGTGATCCTAAAAATGATAACTCCTTACATCATATCAATTTAGTGAACTAAGATCCATATTTCACTAAACAATGTGTGTGATTTAGCGTTCATCTCACCACTTAGTTGTTTAGGTAGGATATCATCACAATTAGAATATTTATGATTCTTAGAAGGTTGAACAAATAACCCTTTATCCAAATCTATCTTATTGATATACCCAACTCTATTCTTATGGTATTCTAACTGTTAGGGTTTCCCACCTAGTGTAACCCAAACCAAACATAAAAAAAGACCCTAATCATCAGGGAAAGCATATTTCTTTCTTACTTTACACAAGATAATTTGAGCTTTAGCTTGAAACTATCCAGTTGGATGATTGGGGTCTTGAAAAGTTCCCAATTTAGAAGGAATCTCGCACTTATTATGTGAGAGGTTTTATTTTCAAAAGTCTCACAAATTCATCATATCATATTAAATTCATAACTATATCATTTTATGCTATCTTTATCTTCTCATGTTTTATTATTTTGTGTATGAACACTTCCCTTGGTATATTTTACTTAAGAGATAATTCAATTCATGATATCTCTAATACCTAATATGTACAAACAATATTCAACAATCATTCTCAAGCTCATAACTCTAAAAAAACCAAGGTCAAGGATGATTAAGAACTAAATTTTATGGAGTTGTACTTGAAATGAAATTCAAGGATTTATCTCTTAGAAACAATTTATCACATAAAATTGTATACAAAAAATTCACATTTCTTAAAAAATTACTAAAGAAGAATATTAAGGAATTATCCAAATAAATAAACATTATTTATTTTCCAAAACATTAGATACAATATTAAATTTTCATATTCAATTTTAGCATGTAAAATATAATTGTATTATGTGTAACACTTATAATTTATAACCAATTTATAAAACATAATTCAATTCATCAAAATAATTTTTAAACCATATAAGAGACAACATGGGTTACACCATGATATGGTCTTTAAATGGTTATTTTTTAGACATGTACACTTCATTATGGAACTAACTGCGGTGCAAGGCGAAACACCCAGAAAAATGTCTCGGTCTAGCAGAGGTACGTTTTTTCAAGGTCATAGTGCATTCCCACAATGGTGCACCACACTCATCAGCAAAAGAAGTTCATGTCACGGTGAAAGTCATAGGGCATGAAAAATTTCGAGTGAAGAACCACCACACCTTACACTACAATGTGGTGAAAATGTTATAATTGTTTTGATGGTCACTAGAGTGACACATGGGTTACCATGCTGTGATGATTGTAAATTTTATTCAAAACTATGGAATTAAACACATCTAATCCTTGAAGAATCTTATTTTGATACCACTGATCAATTTTTGGGGATTATCATATGTTGAATAAAACTTAAACACAACCCAATCTATCTTCAAGGAATAAAACATGCAAGGAAATGAAGAACAAATCATACCTGGAATGGGGTTGTGACAACGTCCATCTTTCCACTTCAGTGGAGTAAATTTGATGACAATCACCAAAGAAGCAATCAATGACTTCCTGCCTCTGAAGTTGGTACACTGACATTAGACCCCATAACATTTCTTGAGGATCCCCATACTCTAAAGGGGTGTTATCAACTTCACAATGTGTGATAAAATAAGAATCAAGAAAGAAGATAGTTTTAGCAGGCTTGGAAAGTGGTATTCCTTTATTCACCAATATAAAGAATCACATCCCTTATATATCCATCCATGATGCATTCCATCTTAATGAAACATGTTGTCCATATGCAACATATCAACATATGTTGATTACCATTGGAAAAATATATTGCACTCATTTAATGAATATGATGACCATATTAAATCCATTCATAATGGATTTAAAACTCGTAGATTGGTACACTTCCTACCTGTCGTTGGATTTGGTGTTTCAAGAAGGGTCCAAAGATAAAGTAACTCATCATGTAGAGATTTCTGTTCAGAGAAATATACTGGAAAAAGACCATTTTGCTGGTGAATCATGAAAAGGAATTTAAAAACATCTGACACCAGAGATAAATTATTAGTTTTGGAATATATGAGGGTCAAGGATTCCCAGAGTTATTTGAAAGTGTTTTTTTATGAGTCACATCTTTTATAGAGCGTTCCATAGAGTTGACAAGAAATGATTTTTTTACCATTGACAAGATTCCAAACATTGTACTTTGGGCCAGATAGCGATAGGGGAGGAGAAACAATGTGGGAGTTTAGATCTATGCTAGTGAGATACATAGGGACTATCTTATACTAGATAGAGAATTTAGTTGCATCAAGGCACTCATCTACAAGGTGTGTGGAGGCAGTGATCAACTGTGGAAGGAATGAGGTAGTCAGTGAGGAATCTAACATGGTTGGAGGGATAGTGGGAGGATACTATAAGATCCAACCAAGTAGACCAAAAGGCCTAAATGAAAAATACAGTAGGAATGACCATTAATGGAAAATCAGGCCTCAACAGGAAAAATGGGGCATCAGGTTATTAGGTGGGATAACTACTAAAGTGTGCATGAATAGTATAGAGGAATCAGAAGAGTGCAGTAGCAACTGGAGACTGTGAGCAAATTATAATGATTTCATGATTTTATAGAGAGGCATTAGTAGTAGTGGGAGAGGTTGAGGCTATAGGAGAACTACAAAAGGTATAATTTCACAGCTTCAGGAACATTTAGGAGAGGTGCACAATTAGTTTGGAGGTGTTGTCTGGGGTCACATATGTGTGCATAGAATAATCACTAGAAGAAAACGGTTCAAAAAGAGAGGCTGACTATTAGGGGGTAGGCTCAAGGAGGGATAACATCATCTGGGGTAGAAGGGTGTGCTTGGGAAGGTTGATTCCATCAGGGGCGGCATGCTGCACCTGGTAAGCATGAAAAGGTCCCTATTCGACCGAGAGGTGGCTAAGGCTTGTGTATAGAGGAGGGTAGGGAGGATTGGCAGTCTGGATGAAGGGAGGAGGTGACGCTCAAGGAGGGGAGTTGAGGAGAACAGTGGGACTAGTACGGCATGGTGGGGACTGGAAAAGGAGTTTGGGCTTTGGTGTGCAATAGAGGGAAATAAAAATGATCAAAACTAGGTGCAATGAATGGAAAAAAATATCAGATCAGGTATCCCTTTGATACCATGTTGATTGGTACACTTCCCACCTCAAATATATGTGGATACATTCATTTATAGATAGATTAAAATAAATACATGTAGAAGGAAAATGATCTAGGACTCAAAAATACACTTAAACAAGTCTAGCATAACTAAAGAAAATTGAGCAGGAGTGGACCTGGAAAGTGATTTCATCGTATGCATGAAAATAGTGATTTAGGATGTCTACCATGACATTATCAAGCACTACCACAATGTGGTTCTTAATATTTTAGTGATTATTCAACAATAAGTTGGTATTAGAGTGATATCATTCATCATTTTCCATCATCCGATCACTATTTATCAATCCCCACAAACTATAGCTTTTCACCACTATTGTTCACCACCATCCCAAAATCCCTAGGATTTAGTGTCCCTACAAACTATCCTTTACACTATTCTATCTTATTTTGTGATTTTCAGACATTTCACATTAGTTGTTCTTTTCCGAACCATCCACCACTTGGGCTTCATAATCCGGTGCCTCGATTTTTTTTGGAAAAATCTATTTCATGATGTGAATGGTTTTCATGTGATGAATGGACCCAACCAAAACTATTCAGGATATGAAATATGTCACTACATCTACCCCGAATAATTCATGTGGAGAAACCATAATTTATGATGTGAATGTTTCTTGTATAATTTTCTAGCAACCAGCCACCAGGTTTCCTCTTACACTACCGAACACTTCCAGCTAGTTAACCCATGATTCCAAGAATAAAAGGAAAACGCATTAAACAACGACATACCAAAAACTAGGGGTGATACAGATGCAAGAATAGTATGGATACTTATAATTTTTTGGTCCAATCCATCCATTAGCATTTACATCTTCTCCAGTAGTGCTCTTTCTCCCTCAATAGGATGATATTCGACAAGCCAGACCAAATGGTAAGACCGGATTGAGCAGACTTCTTTGTATATAAATAGAGAGAAGTAGTAGCAGAAGAGTTAGAGATTATTATAGGGGAAATAAGGAATGTTATATTGAGTTGAGAAATAGAGACAGAATGACTCAAGAGGTTCCTCGGTTCTACTACCCAAGCCACACTGACCAAACTACTCTAAACAAAATAAATCTTATTCGTCACTCCAGCCCCCAGACTACCTTTATAATAGCTCCATCCCTCCATTAGTGGGCCTACCTTTCTAGAATATTGATTCCAACTATTGCCTTCTTAGATCCCTTGTTGTATCCCCCTTATATAAATGATCACATGGATCCCGCAATTCACTATGAGTTCGGCGAATGCTGGAATGAAGTTAAGTGAAAAAAAAATCCAATTAGCAAGGCAAAAGACCCACCTCCTTCAATTGAAGGCTTAAAAACCCACCTTGCATCAGTTTGAAACTCATAAATCTAAGCATTCCAACAAACTTTATTGATAACTAATCACATGTTCCATGTCTATAGATCCCTTCTGTTGCACATAGATAGTTCAGCACCTCGAACAAATTGCATCAGATCATGCGTAGTTGTGATCAAATTATCCATCCAGATCACACCTTTTTGTTGATACATTGATTATTACTTGATATCTAATGGATGAGAAACATTCTAACACTAAAAAAGTGTAGTTTAATCATATTGATCAATATTGGTAAAATTCACTGCCAAAAATATGTTTCACCCCTACGTCTTCAACGCGCTAGGTGTGGCAACCAGTTCCCCTCCTTGTTGTGTTGTCATCTCCCAATGGTGCATTTCCCCAATTATTTTTAATGAATAATCTTCTTACCTCTATGGTTCAACTTACTGTAGAAACATATTTTTGTCCATTTCAAATCTCTCCATGTCCTATCCCTTCACCATTTTTTTCTTTCACTCTTCCCATTGTAGAAACATCTTCTCCATGTTGTGTTCCACGTCCCACCTCTCGCGCATGTGATAGTCCTACGAGAATCGTTAATTCCTACTGGGTTACTGAATTTAGAAATTTATAAACACGAATTGAAAAAATCACTAAACTACTGGGTAGTATAGTAAATGAAAGTTAGAGGTCAAACCCAAAGATCTAGGGTTGGATAAAATATTAATTAGATAAGATAAACCTAAACTAAGTTCGATTTGAATAAAATAAAATCTAAACTATCGAGCATAGTTTTGTTTAGAAATTGGGAGGAGATAATATAAAAATGGTGTTGGATAGAAATAATTCTAGTTTCATGAATGAAAAGGTATAATATAATTAATTAACAATCATACAGTCATTAGAATCAAGTCTTAGCAAGTTCAATGGCCATGAAAAACATTCTCCATCCAAAGTTCGATTTTTCTCACAGTCAGGTACTTCAGATTATAAAGGATGGGTAACACAAAACCTTATTTAAAAATAGGAAAGGAAAAACCCAATGGTCATGGTGGAAGCCTAGTCCCTAGATCACATATTAAACAAATTTATTCAATATAAGCAATGGTCATGCACAAAGAAGGAAAATAAACCCAATCCTGAACCCCACTCACAATGATAATGCCGGAAGAATTAAGAAAGTGGATATAATTGAAGAGAAAATATGAAATCCCAACATGAATTGAATTAATTATAAAATACCTTAAATTCAATTAACCTTCATCATGCATGCACCAACACAAAGAAATCACCCGCTCATGCTAACCACGAGCTGGTGTATAAAAATAAATAAATAAAAATATTATAGAAGTGGTGAAGCAGGTGGTGCGCCTTCTCTATAGGAGTCTGGTGGTGGTGCTCCATCCAGAATATTATTTGAATGGTGTGGATAGGGGTTCTGTTTATAGGTACTAAAAGGGGTCTACCCGACACTGGTCACAATGTGTACTGAAGGTACACGTCGTGTACACTCGGTCTGCATTGCCTTCATGTCTGTGTGAGACTTCCACGTATCGCGTTCATTAATTCAAAGTGTGAATATAGTCATGTAATGTATGGGGGGATCATGATGTGTACTTTCTCGGTCTATAGTTATCGTAGATCTTGCCAAAATCTTCTCCAAAATTAGTGCTGAAAAGAGTCATGTCGTGTACTGAGGTTACACGGCGTGTAATTGTCATTCACGACATGTTTTCTTATCATGGATTGTTCTAACAGAGGCTTTATTATCCGATGAAGTCATGAAATTTAAGTGAAGTACACACCATGTAGTTGTTTTCACCAATTTTCCAACTTTTCTTCCTCTTCCAAAATCCGGTGTCACGCCGCGAGTGAAATGAAGCAGTGCGAAGGGTCCTTTAGCTCAATTTTCCAGCAATTTTCATTCCTTTTTCACAAATTTTTCATTTCCTTCCATAAAACATAAAACAAGTAAGTAGATTCCAAAATTTTCAAGATTTATCATTTAAATAAAAAATTCAATACATAAAACATTCTGAAAATATATGCATGAAATACACTTATCAATTCCCCCACACCTGAATTCAGCGTTGTCCTCAAGGATGGAATCTCAACCTACTACAACAGATACTCACTTTACCATGATTTAAATTCAATTTCAATAAAAGAAATTGATCAAATGTAAAATTAAATGTTCAAGCATCACATGGGAAAATTTATTAACACCTCACTTTTTAAAGAAAACAAGTTAAGAAAGTATTCTACTTTTCAACTTTTGAAAGAACCAAGACTCTCAATCATCCATTCACATTTTTCAATCCGTTATTAATATGAATTCCACTTGAAATTTACATAACATGAATTTTTCCATTCATCATCAGGGTTCAAATGTAAATATAATTCAACACATACCTCATGAACATGTAACTTTACCATAGTCTTGCATGTAATATATCATCTCCACCATGTAAATACAAAATCACAAGTAATCATTAGGGCTTCACAATTAAGGATCAAATGACCCTGAGGCTTTAGGGTATGTAGGTAAATGATATAAAAAGTAAATCTCAAAAAGGAGGTTTGACTCTAAATCATTTATCATGATAATCAAAATATAAGTTCAATGATTGTATCCCTTTGTAAATTTCATCTCTCCCCCCCCCCAAAGCTCAAAGTGGGATCATGATACATGTATGCAAAATGAATGAATCAACCTTTCTTGCCATTTTTTTCATATATCATTTTTTTCCTTTTTCAAAATATATGCTTTGTAAAAATTTCACATCCATCACCTAACCACATACGATTAAAAATCATCGGTCTAAAAACTAGTGATTTTTTATCCTCCCAAAACACATCCCATTTTTTCATTTTTTTCAACTATTTTTTTGCAATATAGGTGAATAGTATAATACAATGAAAGATACATGGCCTCTCCCAATATCATAATAGAAAATACCATAGAAAAATATACATAATGATGTATATCCCAATACACTAAATATGTTCTTCCCCCACACTTATTATTTTAAATATCATGCAAAACATTTAGAGGATGGTAGGAATGGATAAATTAGGATTATAACATAGCTCATTTTCTAACAAGGTTGTTCATGGAATCTACGATCTTAAAAAAGTTTAATTCATGGTGGATATCAGTATAAGTGCTAACAAAAATAATGCCTCAATCATTTTAAAAGTGATTCTATTCGGTAATAGCTTCGACAATGAAAGTCCTAGATGAAAACATGCTCGATTTTCTCAAGAAGTATACTATAGAAAGAATAGAAAATATTTTATTAGTGCATTTCTTGGGAATGATATGAATGGTTGGGTCAATTACCCATAGAAATGCATACGAATAATTAAATCAATTAATGAAAACATCATAAATTCAAAACATGGATAATTCTCAGAAAAATTTCATTTACAATGATTAACATGCTCCCCTGAATCATGATTTGTCAAATCCTAATCTACATGATTATATCTACTAATTATTTTCTCTATTTTTCTTATTCAAATTTATTGAAATTCATGGCATAGTAAACATCCTGAGTAGTTTATGTCCCCTGATTCTATTGAGTAAATAATAAATCAAGTGTGGGGTATTAAATTTCAATGATATCTCAAAACCATTTTTAATTTGGGGAATAAAACAAGAAAAATTATGAATTTAATTGTAATTGATGATTGAAAATTGGCTACGCAGGTTCTTCTTGTACCAGATTCATGACGTGTAATTTGGTCATGTAGCTTCTCTTCCTTCTGCCTGCCACTTGTTCTTCTTACCACTTGTGCCATTGATGGACCTGAAAAATAAAAAACTAGTGAAAGTGAAGGCCTTACAATATGCTCAAGAATATAAAGGGAATTGAAATTAAATACTAATATAAAATTTAAATTCTAATAAAATAATAAATCTAAATTCCTAGAAAGAAATAAAAACATGGGTTTCCTCATGAAAGATGCTCTTTTTAATGGTCGTTAGCTCAACCCTACCTGGGTTAGTTGATTGGACTGTGGTAAAGTGCTAACTATCTCATATTTTCCCAATTTTAACTTTGTCATCCTCCCATCTCAGCTTGAAACTTCCTCCATGAATTTGGTGTGGATGCCGGAGGTGGTGACCAGAGTTTGAACATCATGAGTATCACTAGCATGATCTCGACATCGGTCCAGAATCGGTAAAATTATTATTCTTTAATGGATGGATGCATGTGTGGAACTTCTTTAATGATTTCTACATGTTCAGCCTCTAGCTCATTAACTTTTTCATTTATATTTTTTCCTCTACGTAGTTAGCATAGGGTACTACTTGGTCTTCTTCTTCTTCATCTTTATATGGTGCACTTAAACTTTATAAAAAAAAATTCATAAATTCAGCATCCTTTATCCCTTCTTCCTCATCTTCTTCATAATCTTCTTCTTCCTTAATCTAAAATCCTAGTTTTTCAAGGAAATTTTGTATCATCTCAGCAGTCGAGGTTCCTTTTTCTTCAATTTCATCTCCTTGTTGCTATCTTCTTTAGTGTTCTTTAGACCATTCGAGTTCAGTGGGAAGGTCACCCTCTTTATCTTCTTATGAGCCTACAAAATCAAGGGAATTGTGGTTAGAATAAAAATCAGCATTGGAAGTGGTACTTACCTCCATTTTTTTTCATGATACTCCTTGTAGAATTTTGGCTCCAGGAAATGGGGTGTGGTGAAATTAGTACTTGGGTACAGTTGAGGTAACTCTAATGGTTGACTTATCATCATTTTGATTTCATCATGTAGTTGCTCCATATCATCAAGTATGAAGGCGAACCTCTCCTTAGTAGTCATTCTACTCAGTAGCCCTGCCATCACAACTAAAAATACTCAGTACGGTAAAAAGTAATAAAAATGATAATAAAAATCCCCACTAAAATCAAAAAACAGAAAAGGTGAAAAAAGATTTTGTCTAAATTACTCAACTAATAAATCTCCACTCGTATCCCCAGCCACGACGCCAAAAATTTGATAGCCCTATGGGCATTGTTAATTCCTGATGGGTTACAGAATTTATAAATTTATAAAGATGAATTGAAAAAATAAATAAAATACTAGGTAATACAGGAAATTCAAGTCCTAGGTCAAATCCACAAAGACAGGGTTGGATAAAATATTAATTAAATAAGATAAAACTAAAATAATTTCATTTTGAGTAAAATAAAATCTAAAATATCAAGCATGGATTTGTTTAGAAAGTGGGAGGAGACAATATAAAAAGGGTGATGGGTAAGAATGATTATAGGTTCATGAATGAAGAGGTATAAGATAATTAATTGACAATCATACAGTCATTGGAATCAGGTCTTAGAAAGTTCAAGGGTCATGAAAAACATTGTACATCCAAAGTTCTCCTTTTATCATACTTAGGTACTTAGGATTACAAAGGATGGGTAACCCAAAATCTTATTTAAACATAGGGAAGGACAAACCCAATGGTCATGTGGGAATTATATTCCCTAGATCACATATTAAACAAATGTATTCAACCTTGGAAATGGTCATGTGTAAAGAAAGAAAATAAACCCAATCTCAAACCCCACTCACAATGGTCATGAAAGAAGAATTAGGAAAGTGGATAGAATTAAAGAGAAAATATGGAATCCCAACATGAGTTTCATTAATTATAAAATACCATACATTCAATTCCCCTTCATCACGTATGCCCCAGCACAAAGAAATGACTCGCTCATCCTAACCATGAGAGGGTTTATAAAAATAAGTAAATAAAAATCCTACAAAAGTGGTGAAGAAGGTGGTTCACCTTCTCCATAGGTGTTTAGTATCGGTGATCCATATAATTTATGATTTGAATGTTGTGGACAGGGGAACTATTTATAGGCATTGAAAGGGGTCTGCTTGATGCCAGTCACGATGTGTACTGAAGGTACACATCGCGTATGCTCGGTCCGCATTACCTCCATGTCTGCATGAGTCTTCCATGTAACGCATTCATTAATTCAAAGTGTGACCGTCACCACGTCATTTATGTGGGGATCACGAAATGTACTTTCATAGTCTACAATTATCGTAGATCTCACCGAAATCTTCTCCAAAATTAGTGTAAAAAAGAATCACGTCGTGTACTGAGGTTACACGACGTGTACTTGTCTTTCATGATGTGTTTTATCATTAAATATTATTCTGGAAAAGGCCTACTTCTCTGATGATGTCATGATGTGTAAGTGAATTACACACTATGTAGTAGTTTTCACCAGTTTTCCAACTTTGGTTCCTCTTCCAAAATCCAATGTCCTGCTGTGAGTGAAGCGAAGCGACGCGAATGGTCCTTTAGCTCAATTTTCTACCACTTTTCATTCCTTTTTCACAAATTATTCATTTCATTACATAAAATATAAAACAAGTAAATACATACCAAAATTTGTAGTTTTCATTCAATTAAAGGATCTTTGATCTTCTACGGATTCATAATCTCCCAAGGGATTAAAATTTCCATCTTCTTCCTCCTTCAAAGTAGAATCAAAGAGATTAAGCTTTCATCAATCATGGTGTTCAAGACACTGAATCAAGAAGGGTGTGTTATTCAATTACTTCATCCAAAGTGCCACCAACATTATTGTTCAATCTCTTTTGTTCCTATTTCTCTCCCTCCCTTTGGAGACTTTTTTTATAAAACCCCCTGGCTCTCACCTCTTACCATTCTCTCTTTCTCTATTTCCATCTTCATTTAATTTCTTCAAGAGAGAGTGAAGATCATGCATTTTAAAGATCTTGCAATTAAGAAAGTCTTCCTTTTCACTTTTCCCTCTAATTCTTTGGTTTTTGGTTATTTGTTTAAACCAAGGTTTTTTTTGTTTTTGGTTCTCCCTTAAAACAAGGGATTGATTTTATTCTTATTCCGTTAAAATCAATGGTTTTTTAGGTTTTTGGTTTTCGTTGAAAACAAATGTTTTTGGTTTCTTGGTTCTCATTAAGACCAAGGGGTTTATTATATTGGATTGCACAATTTTTCCCATGTGGAGGAGATGAAGGGGTACCTTTAGGTACTATTTCCAAACCTCTTTACCAAATATCTCGTGTCCTTTTACTTTCTACATTTTACGTTTCCACAATGTTTTCATATTATTTACTTATTATTTCCTCTATTCTTTACTTTTATTAATTTCAGTTTCTTTTATTTCATTGTCGTATCTTTTATTTCATTGATTTATTTATTCAATTTATTTTTTAAAAGGTCAATTCAGCCCCTCTTACCAATTTCTCATGTCCGACCGACATTTGGTATCAATGGTTTATTTGATTTTATTTCAAAATCACTTTTTGAAAATCATTTTTATTCTTGTCTTCCAAAATTGTTTTTGATTTTCAAATCTTAAGAGATTTTCAATATTTAATTTTAAATTGATATCTATTTCTTATACGCATGCTTTTTTCTTTGATGGTTAAAATTATTCATATTGGAAATCTCACATGTCTATTTTCCTTTGAAGTATCGGTTATCCTCTTCGAAATATGGTTATTCATGGTTATTGATAAAGATATTGTCTATCAGGGACAACTAAGGACAAAGTAGTCAGGAAGACTCCCTAAAAGGGGGCACCTGAGTCGTGGCAGGAGGAGAGAATACAACTAGAAAAAACTGTACATTTTAGAGTGTTCTTCTGTTGGAGGCCCAGTAAGGCAAGGATGTTATAAGAATGGGGGAGTGGATAGAGAGTGGAAACATAAAAATAATATTTATGTTAGGGGGAATCAGCCAGTTGGCTTAGGCGAGTGGACATGGGGCCCCTCGAGTGTCTCTTCCATCATTTTATTCTTTTTCTATCATCCCTTGTATTTCTATTTGTAATCCTACTTATATTTCAAAGAATTGGAAGGGCTGTGTCCTATCAATTGGTCCAATCTACTATCTTTATCCAGCCAACTCCAAGTGTCGTGACTTTCATCCTCATTATCATTTTTGAGGGTTTTTGCAACAAAGGAGGCCACATCCAGTTTCCATCGACTCGTCTCTTGAGCGGTTTCACAGACTGCCACTCTAATTAACCATGTTGTCTATGGCGCGTAGCAATATTCATTTATCGACTCATGTCCTACGTGACAATTTCTAGCCATAACCACTCCATATAAGCGCAGTCAACCAATGGACGAGCTGTGCCCGATGGTACTTAACTCAGAAGAGCCCCTACCATCTTACAAGAGGGCAGTGTGCCTGGACTTTTTGATCACATAGGAAGAGGCGACCTCAACTTTTAGTTTTCCTAAGTAAAGTTGCGCACTTTAAAAAAAATACTGGTAGAGGGGAGATGATCCCGCAATTTTCAACCCAGAAAGTTACGCCAAACTCTTAACATGTGTTGTCTATTATCCAATGGAAAATACAATGTGGATAGAGCAGAACATGATCCAGGAACAAGAAAGGACCAAATTTTGAGAAAACCTCTTATCCCTACAATGTTTTTTTGTGACTTTAAATTATTGTCCCATGGGTGCAGCGATAATTACGATATAAAATAAAGTAAAAAATGTGGAAAAATAAATGAAACCATATGTAAAGTGGAAAAACCCCCAAATGGAAGGGGTAAAAAACCATGGGCAAACAGAAGGATCACTATGGGGTAAATGTTGGAACACACTCCCTCACTATTACAAGGAGAAAACCCTCGTAAAATCTCACTTGAATAAATGGGGAAATAATCCTCACAAAACACCGCAAATAACAGGAGAATTTGAGAACGGGATGAGATAATGAAACTAATGGGAGAGATCCCTTTATATAAGTGGCATCTCCCCCTCCTACTAAATTCTCCCAGAGGAGGTTTGGTGGGGTTTTGGCCACCCACCTAATAGCTACCACACCTTCCCCCTTTGACAAATTTGGGGGGGGGGTGGCACCAACCTGTGGAGAAACATATTCCAACACATCTCCCACTTAGAGATTTATTAAGAACCAATCACATATCCAAATCCTTTCTATCTTCCAAACATTCTTCTCAAGTATCTGTGAGGCCGCTCGCTGATCTGCACCATCTGAACTTATCAGAGTTAATCGCCTTCATTAGGAAATATTCCAGATTTTATTTAGTGTGAATAATCTGCATGTGCACACTTCCTTACTCCACCACATCTAAGACAAAGTGATATTGTACCCCAATGTGCTTCATCTTGGAATGAAAATATGGATTCCTTGTAATGTAAAAGGTTATCTGACTATCACAAAACAATGGAATCTTATTCTTTCTATGCCTGAGCTCCTCCAACAACATTATCATCCAAATTGCCTCTTTGCAAGACTTTGTAGTTTCCATACACTCTGACTTTGTCATGGACAAAGCCACAACTAACTGTAACTTTGAAATCCATCTCATAGCTCCTCCTACAAGAGTAAACACATAACTAGTAGTGGATTTCCTACGGTCAGAATCACCTGAAAAATTTGAATCAACAAATCCTCTGATAGTGAAATATGATCCTTCATAATATAATGCTGCATTTGAGGTCTCCTAGATGTATCTCAGGATCCTCTTCACTATGCTCCAATGCTCCCATCCTGGATTCTCCATGTACCGACTGACTACTCCCACTGCATGTCCAATGTCCATTCTAGTACAAACCATAGTGAACATTAAACTATTCACTGCTGATGCATATGGTACTTGAGACATTTCCATCCTCTCTTCTTAAATTATAGGACTCATCATGGAGGATAACTTTAAATTAATGGGAAGAAGGGTAGAAATTGGATTATAGTCTTGCATCTTGAATCATTTCAAGACTCTCCATATGTAACTCTTCTATGATATCCAAATCTTCCCATTATTTCTGTCTTGGTAAATTTGAATCCCAAGAATCTTGTTTGTTGGTCCCAAGTCCTTAAAATCAAAATCCCTATCCAACTGTGCCTTTTTCTCCTATATCTGATCATTGTTGGGGCCTTCAACCAATATGTCATGCACATACAACAGAAGAATGACGAAATCATTACCATCTAAACCCTTGAAATATGCACAAGGATATGAATGAAGTATTTCTTATCCAAGGCTCATGATATAGGAATCAAATCTATTGTACCAACACCTTGTCACCTGTTTGAGACCGTATAGAGATTTTTTCAACCTAAAAACCAAGTTCTATTTTCCTTCTTCTACAAAAGCTTCCAGTTGGAGAATATATATCTCTTCATCAAGATCACCATAGATAAAATTAGTCTTCACATCCAGCTTATCTAGATGTAATTTTTATATAGCACACATCTCTAGAACTAATCGAACATTTATCAGTCTAACAACATGAGAAAATATTTCATTGAAATCAGTACCTTCTTTCCGAGCATAAACTTTGACTACTAGTCATACACAATATCTTTCCACCTGGTCCTTTCTATCCCACTTGATCTTAATGACCCATTTTTTTCTGATAGCCTTCCTTCCATAAGGTAATGGAAAAAGATCCCAAGTCTTTTTCCAGTTCAGGGCTTCGATTTCCTCCTATATTGCCACCATCCATGAGAATACATCTGGACTCTTGGTCACCTCCACAAAAGAAGATGGATCTCCATCCTTTGTCAATAAGAAATATGCAATACTTCTCTCAGTGAAGTAGTATGAGTGCTATATTGGTGCTCTTTTCTCCCGAGTTGACTGTCATGGTCCAGACTCAACTGGTACTTGATCATCGTGCTCTAGTAATGCCTAAAAGGAAACTAGTTCTTCCTTGGATTTTTCCTCTATTTTGACTATTGTAGTTTTTGTATTCTTCTTCTCTATGCCTCGATCAGTTTTCATTTTCACCATGTATTATACAAAAATGACATCTCTGCTAATGATAAATTTGTTGGCAGTGGGGTCTCACAAATGAACACCATCATCTTACCCCAAGAAGATACATTTCCTGGATCTTGAATCCAACTTTGATCTTTCCTAGTCATTAAACATTACATATACAGGACTTACAAAAGTATGTAACTGAGAATAGTTAGTGGGTTTACCAGTCCACATCTCCGTCAGTGTCTTCAAATCAATCACCAGGGAAGGAGATCTTTTGATCACATAACAGGTGGTATTCACTGCTTCTGCCCAAAATGTTTTGGAAATTCCTACAGTCTTCAACATTGCCCTTGTTCTATCCAATAGGGTTCTATTCATCCACTCTACCACTCCATTCTATTGAGGAGTGTATGCCACCGTGAACTATCTCTTGATTCCTTCATGTTGATAAAAAGTATCAAACTCCTCGCTTCTATATTCTCCACGATTTTTAGTCCTTAGACACATGATATTCTTTCTAGAGTCAGGATCCTTCCGCACTTTGAATGTATTGAAGACTTAAAAAACATCCACCTTCCTCTTGATTGGGTACACCCAACATCTCCTGAAATAATCATCAATAAAGGATACAAAGTACCTTACTCCTCCCAGGGATATAACAGATGCTTTCCAAATTTTAGAATGGATCAAATCTAAGATCACTTTCTGTTGTGCTATTGGCATCTCGAACTTTAAATTATGTTGCTTGCTAAAAACAAAATGCTCAAAAAATGGTAAGGATACCATTGTAAGACCAGGAAAAAACTTCTAATCCACAAGAATCATCAGGCCTATGGCCAAGATTCTTATGCCATAATGTCGTCAACACTTCCATCTATCCCTGCCTCCTTGTACGTTTCACCCATTAGCATGTACAGGTTCTTCAAGATCTTCTCTGCCTTTATTACCACAGGCACGCCCTTTTCAATTCTCATCACTCTATTCTCGGTGCGAGTCTTGCATCCGATGTCACCAAATTTTCCCAAAAACAATATTTTCTTCTTCAAGCCCTTCACATGATGTACTCCTTGGACGGTCCATACTATTCCATCACACATCTTTGGTTTGATGGTACCAACTCCAACGATCTTTAGGGTGTGATCGTTCCCCATGTACACAAGTCTTTCCAGGATAGTATCATATTGGTCAAACCATTATTATCAAGACATCATGTGTCATGCTGATCCTGAGTTGATAATCCATGAATCGTCGAGATGTTTCCTTCTTATAGCAGTCGTGACCGATTCACTGACTAGTATATATCCTTTTCCAGAAGTACTTGCCACATTTTCCTGAGAGCTATTTTCACCACTCTTCTTATTCCAAAAATCCTTCTTGATGTTCCCCTTCTTACCACAACTGAAACATGTTAAATTCTTCTTCTTACTCCTGGATTGGGACCTGCCATGATTTTGGATCCCACTAGAACCACCCTCCATCATCCTTCCTCTCTCCATTGACAGAGCCTCTGCTTGGTGCAAAGTTGTTTGTATGTCCTCCTTATTCTTGCACTGACTTTATTCTTAAAGAACCACGACTACAACATCATTGAATTTCAGCATATCCTTCAAGATATTTTTGGTGAGGTTGATGATGAGTTGGTTGTATGAATCTAGAAAACTCTAGAGTAGAATATCCACACGTTCAGTATCCACAATTTTATATCCCAACGCCATGAGCTGAGAGAATAGGGTATTGAGGTTGTTGATGTGGTTGGTCACTAATGATGACTCCACCATCCAAAGAGTGCCCAATATTCTCTTTAGGAATTTTTTTTGTGTACTGACTTGGCCTCGTATAACTTCGTCAGAGTATCTCATATTTCCTTTGCCTTATTTTTCTCCACAATGCTCGATAGAACCCTATATGCCAAATCAAAATAGATGTTGTCAATAACATTCTCGTCCATATCATTCCATTTCTCCTCTGTCACACCTTTGACTTTTATCCAATTGCTAGTAGGTAATTATACTTCTGCAGAACTGGCTTCATCTTCATGTTCCACAACGAAAAATTATTCCCGTTGAATTTTTCGATCTCTAATTTCGCCTCCATATACATGCCATCAATCCAGAACCTCCTCCATTTCACAATGGTGTATTTAATAATCTCAATAATTTTTTTCTATTGTGAAAGGTCAACCAGATACTCAATCATAGAGCATACTAAAATTTATGAGAATTATTAATACCCAAAAATGTGAATAGCACTAAGCCAGAACCTTCCCTCTAATACCACTTGTTGGGACTGTAAATGATTGTCCCACCAGTGTAGAGATAATAAAGATATAAAATAAAGTGAAAAATGAAGATAAATAAATGAAACCAGATGTAACATGGAAAAACCGCCAAATAGAAGGGGTAAAAACCCACGGGAAAATAGAAGGATCACTATAGGGTAAAAGTGGGTACACACTCCCTCAATATTACAAGGAGAAAACCCTCATAAAATCTCTCTTGAATAAGCAAGGAAATAAAACTCACAAAACACCACAAATAAAAGGAGAATTTGAGAATTAGATGAGATGATAAAACTAATGGGAGAGAACCCTTTATATAGGCTACATCTCCCCCCTCCTACTACCTTCTCCTAGAGAAGGTTTGGTGGGGTTTTGGTCACCCACCTAAAAGCTACCATGCCTACCCACTTTGACAAATTGGGGGGGGGGGGTAGTGCCGACCTGTATAGAATCATTTTCCAACAATTTCTTGGAGAAGTTGTCTCTGTGAGAGGCAATTGAGCCTTCTCTAGCAATAGACCACCCTGAAGTGCCCTTTGGTGCATCTGACATTTTGTGTGTGCAGGGGAAAGATGTGGTTGTGGGTGCACTTCCAATTGGCACTTCTCACCACCCACCCACTGTGAACCAAGTTTAGAAACTTAATTTTGATGAGAAAGATCCAAGAAACCAAATTACACAAGAGAAACTATATTTATACAGCCATTATACACCAGAGGAGTCAAAGATACCTCTCTCTCAAGTTTGTATGAAGGGAAACACTATTTACTGGGTTAATATTATGAGGGAGATCCATACTGATCTTTCATGGTCAGTATTCAAAACAGAATTAGTGCAATGATATAGCAGTGAAGTGAAACCACTGTCAGTAAATAATGGCTTTGAACTATGTTTAGCTAGAATCAAAACAAACTTCCTATCAAGGGACGAGGCATGGATGACTACACCAGCCTTCATTTATAACTACTTTCCTGTTGATAAGTGAGATAATTTTACTTTATTTAATGGTTCAGACTGATGAGGATGGTTAATATGTGCAAAATCTTATTTTTGGGTCCATCAGATAGTAGAAAAATCAAAGGTAACTCTCACGAACGATTGTATAGTGAGAGTCGCAGTATACTAGTTCAAAATTATAGTGGAATTTTATTTGTAATTGACATGGTTAGATTTTAAAGTAGAACTACTGGAGAGATTTGATGGGATGGAAGATAAAAATCCATACGTAGAAATGATGGATACTTCTAGAGACACTCACCTTCCATTAATCATGGATGGATTAGGCGCACTATTCCAAGATGATAGTGACACAAAAATATCAGACAATAAGGTGCCGCTGTGAGTGATACTTCCACTTTTACTGCTAACTGTGCCACCCAAGACAAAATACATGGCGTCTGAAATTGGAAATTCCAATAGTGAAACACGAACACTAGGACACATTGAATCTATGGTGCTTGGTCTGATGCGCGAGTGACACGTCGAATTATTGTCACACAAAAAAACCCAAAAACATACTTTTGGGAGATATTGTCACCAAGGAGTTTCATGAGGAGCATGAAACTACTGATCACAACACTGTCAACTTCCCACAACAGGGAGGGATTTGTTGGATTCATGTGGAGGTAGGGGTAGCTCTACTGTGAGGTAACCTTACAATAATCACACTAAAAATTCATTAGGAGGTGCGTTCAGAGACAAAATGTTGCATCACATGAAGATTTAGTTATTAAAGAAGCAGGATCCTTCTAAAGTGAGGACCCTACCAGCCCCACAAGCAACATATTGAAAAACAGTGGCACGGTCCGAGGTAGGTAGGGAATTGAAGGTGTTGGGATTGAATACAAGAGCACTGGTGACTTTCACTTACATCATGCAGGGAAAAAAGTCATCTATATTTGAGGGAGATTCATGATAGTTTTGGAAGGATCCACAAGTTGAGTCACACATAATGGTTTGCGATGAGGGTCAGGGGAGGGCCACACAACTATTTCAATTGGGTTGAGATCACTTGGAGGGGTACCTCACAATATAGTGGGAGGAAACACACATGATTGGTCTACAACACATGAAAGAATATATTGGAGATTTTTTGGAGGGTAAGTGAAGCGATAGTGCATTTCCAACAGGAGCTCCAGGCCTATGGAGCAGGGAGAACCATTTGGAAAATTTCTTCACGATTTTGGGGTCTACAATCAGTTTCTTTTCCTTCTCAAGACTGATTTTCAAGACGCGATGAGTGATAAAGTCCTTGTCATGATCCGTTCCAACAAGTCTTGAATCAAGACTACCCCAAGCCCACCTCCAATAGGCTAGGGGATGGCGATCAGTGCGGAGTAGACATATCACACAAATGGGAGGAATTAGACTAATGTACCCATACACATGAACACATATCCAAGCCCATATAATGATGAAATGTATACAAATGAAACCAATGAGTGTATATATCTATGATCCCAAAACTCAGAGTACGATGGTAAAGTAATGAAAGAGAAAAACGGTCCAAATACAAACCTAACAAAAAACTACAGAGATTCCAACCTTATCCAAGGGAAATGACTACTATAAAATGAAACCACCCAAAAAACACTTCAGTCTTTCAACCTTATGCTATGCTCCACTATCTCCCTATCACCATTTCATCAAAAGGGCCACTACTTGCATAAGACAGAACACATGTAGGTAGAGTCCATACTAAGGTGAGTATGAAAATACCCAATAGGACACCCCAAAAACACTAAACACCAAGAAACAAGAATAATACACTTATAAAAAAGATATAATAATCAATGTATAACAAAAAGAACCCAAATATACTCAAGAAGGACACTGCACCTCCTGACGGTCACAACCAAACAACCATCCATAAGAATCAGCTCGACAAAATTCTCATTATAGGAAAATCCACTACATGAGCTATTCCATCATTGGAGACACTCATCCAAGAGGTCATGATCATTGGTCCCTACCCAAGAAATCTCACTTGTCTCATAAGTCCTTGATATACGGATAGATAATCATACCCAAGACTACTCAGGGACACCAATAACCTAATCTGGATCAACCGACTATGTAGGGGGTCATATGCCAGTGATACCATGAACCCTACCAATATAACCTACTAGATGGAGGATTAACACCCTACTCAATGAGGTCACACCGATTCCATAAACCCACCCAAGATATAAAATGATAGTGTATCACACAACAGTCTCACAGAGGGACACCAAAAACTCTATTTGAGACTCATCCTCCAAAGGGGATCACAATCCTGAAATTTGGATGTAATTTCACAATGTAACCTCGATGTAATTAATCAATGGAACACACTCAACCGTTATCAATCCAGACTGAAGAAACTAAAGGCTCTAAACACCCTTAAAGGGGTTACATAGCATATACAACCCAAACCTGGTCTTCCCATGTGGTTCTACCTGACATGGAATTTAAATATCCATATACCTGGATTGTAGGGATAGTACACGTCATGTAGAGATTTTTCGACACTTTTCTTGTTCCACCTGGTTGTGCCCGTGTACACTGGACTCTGTCCTTGTACTCTAGTAATGTCCAAGTACTTTAGCCTGCTTGTGCCCTTGTAACCTATGAGTTACACACTGATCCACCTTTCACAATTCACACATTGTGTGATATTTAACACTATGTGAAAACCCTAGCACTGTAGCCAAGGGGTGTCACATGGAATGTAATTCCAAATTACATTCTATGTAACCTATAAATTTTCAGAACCCTTGGGTTCTTCCCTGGTCGTCCATGCATGCCGCTTTTGCTGCATTTCCAGCTAGGAATCGCAGATCTAAGGTCACTCAGCCTTGCCATCACCCACTCGCCAGATTCCAGCCTTTCACTGGGAAATTTCACCTCTGAGCCAAATCAGTTTCCACATTGAGCTGCCATCACGTAGATATCATTGGAACAAAACCCTTGTCCCATAACGGTCTTCTTCCTCCTTGAATTACCCACCACCATTTTTGATCCTCAAATTTCAACCTTCATCACAAGCCATACCCATGATATCGATCCATTACTTTGAATAATGATTGTGAAACAATATAATACCATGTATTTTATTGAACCACGGGCCAAAGGAATCACCTGCAATAAACTTTTGAAGAAATTAGGGGGGTCCATAAACCAAAAAATGTGAGAAAAAAACCTGTACCTTTCTTTGTTCGGCCCCATTCTGTTGTTTTAGAATTGACGAACTAAGAGGGATAAATAAACAATAAACAAAAATAAATCCATTTCCAAATAAATCTACTGTCGATGCATGAATCAATTCATGTTCCTAGAATTGATTCACGTTTGGTCAGGATATAAGAATGAGATGAAATACACAAATGAAACATCTTACCTAGAGTTTTGATCAATCTCTAAGGAATAATGATTCTACATTTCTATCTTTGGCAAGATCCGTGAAATTCGTTAGTGCACGATCCTTGATTCGATTTGATCCAATGTCGACTTCCATAGATCCTCCAATGGAACCTCTCTAGTGGTTCCTCTCAGTCTCTAGGTTATGTAGCTAACCCTAGTGTTGAGGCATAACCATGTTTATATAGAGGAATAAATTCATTTCATCAAATAAAATAAAATAAATGAATCAATTTATTTATTTTATTAATTCCACATCCATGAGAACTTTTTCACAAACGCTCGACTCCAAAAATGGTTGTGTTGTGCCTAAGATAAAATCCATAATCTGAACATAGCGGTGCCCTTATATTTATGATTCAAGTCTCTATTCAGAAGTTACTCAATTTTTTTAAGAAAACTACACACACATTATTTTAATATATTTAATATATTTCTGAAATTAATTCCAGGAACACTAGGGATCAGAATCTCACGTCATTTCAGCACTTAGCTCCAAAAATAATCCATATAATATCCAAAATCAATACATGAAAATATGAGTCATTACATTCTCCCCACCCTCAGGATTTTCGTCTCAAATAAATAAAAACCTACTAAAAAAGATGAGGGTGTTGGGATTTCATTTGGATCTTCTGCTCCCAAGTTCTCTTTTGAAGACTACTGGGGGAATTGATTGTGTATGAAGGATCCTCTCTGGTTGATCCTTGATCTATCCTAGGTACTTAGCAAAGATAGTTTCATCCTTGATGTACATATCTCCCCTGTCGATAACATGTGATGGGTCGTGCATGTATATCCTCAGCTACGATACATGGAAGACATCGTGTACTCGGTCCAATTATGAAAATAGAGCTCAGTTGTACACCACCGCGCCAACTCTATGCAGTATCTGGAAATGACCAATGAATCTCAGAGATATATTTCCACTTTGGCCAAATCACTATAATCAACATTGAGGTGAGACCCATAGGAACATAGTCTCCCTACTAGAACTCCAGAGGCCATCGTCGTTAGTCCACATAAGAATTATGATGCCTCTGTGCAGACCTCATCTAGTATTGGATGATCTACACTTTCTATGTAGTCGCTAACACCAACTCTAGTCCCATGAGTGTTGACTCACCTGGATCAGTCCAACAAAGTGATGACCTATAGGGTCACCCATACAAGGCCTCAAATGGTGTCATACCAATGGTGGAATGATAGCTATTTTTTACGCAAACTCCACCAAGTGTAGTCAATGCTCCCAAATATGAAAAAAATCCAACATGCAAGCTTGAAACATGTTCTCCAAGACCTGAATGGTCTAATTAGTCTAACTGTCAGTCTGGGGGTAAAATTCCATGGTCAATTGAAACTATGTCCCAAAAATATCCTTCAATACTCTCCATAATCTCAATGTGAAGCAAGCGTCATGGTATGAAATGATCATCGAGGGAACTCCATGGAGCCAAACTATCTCCTACATGTACAAGACTCCCAATCCCTCTATCAAAATCTGCTCTTGAATAACTAGGAAGTGGGCCGATTTAGTGATTTGGTTTACGATCACACGTATTACATCATGTCCCCTGGACGTACATGGTAACCCCATAATGAAGTCCATGGATATCCCATCACCCTTCCACTCTATAACCTCAAAGGGTTGAGCTAAACCTACTGGAACTTGGTGCTTAACCTTCACTTGCTGACAAGTGAGGTATTGAAAGACAAACTCAACAACACATCTCTTCCTACCTGAACACTAAAACCGACATCAGAGGTCCTGATACATCTTTACCGCACCTAGATGGACCACTAAATGGGATTCATGGAACTCCATCATCATATTCTCTTGCAATTACAATGGTATCATCATCCTCCCTCTGAAAAGGATAGCATGCTCCCCACATTTAGAATATTAATCAGGAGCATGTAAAGTAGATATCTGAGTACACAAGGTCTCACTGTTTGTATCTCCATGTTGAGATTCCCTAACATGTTGTAAAAGAGGTGGGGTAAAATCGTCAACTAAAGATATGAAGCACCATCCATGTCCACTAAGTACTACTACATTGAGGCTAACTACTCTAACGCCTTGGCCAACAACTGAGAATAAGATCACCTGTTGAGAGCATTTGCCAGCACATTCCCTTTTCCAAGAGAATAGACATTCTTGAAGCCATAGTCCTAGAAGAACTCTAGTCATCATCTTCATCGCAGTTAAGATACTTTTGAGAGAAGATATACATGAGAAACTTGTGGTCAGAGTAGATGATAAACTGCTCACCCATGAGCTAGTGTTTCCACATCTTTCAGGTGAAGACTATTGTTGCCAACTCAAAATCATGGTTCATGTAGTTCTACTTATATAGTCTCGATTACTTGGACTCACAGGCAATCACTTCCTACCTCTACATCATAACTCAACCATTCCCGGTCCCAAATTCATTTCCAAAAACTATGTACTTGACACCCTCCTTATCCACCTGGGGGTTTGTCTCACCCTGAAACTAGGAGGTCATTGCCTCTAGAACTCATGCTACAAAATCAGCCTGCGTACATCCTCAGCTGGAACTAGTAGCATTAGCTACTTCTCAATGGGTGGTGGTATAGCAAGTAAACCACTCGGAGGTGCTATCTCTGTTATAGGCCCCAGTACTGATGCATCATCACTCAATTGATCATCCTCATGATCATGCAATGGAATTCTCTCCGACTATCTTCCTAGAGGTATCCTCAAATAGAAAAGATCTACCATGATAAAAGATTATATCTAGGGAGATGACTCTAAAAGGACATAAAAACTACAACACATTCTTATATTATGCATGAACCAATATTTTCCATGCATCCAATTCCTACATTTACCGAGTTATAAGACAGATGATTAGAGTCCTGGTGTATAGATATGTCGGTTGTCGTACCAATATTAGAGTCCCTAGCCTGAAATCTGAACTTGAAACACTTAACATCATTGCCCCAAACCAATCTCATAGACTCCATTATTAAGGTAAAACCAACTACTCTGATACCACTCTGTCACAACTCAACCCAATTGGGCTCGAATCGCAACTACCCGAAGCACACCTCCAATAGGCTAGGGGCGTGTGACTAACACTTAGTTAGCATATCACACAAATTGGACACTTTGGACTAATGTATTTGTACACACGCTCACATCTCCAATCCCATGCATTTATGAAATGTAAACTGAAACCAATGCATGCATACATATATGATCCCACAACTCAGAGTATGATAGTAAAGTACTAAAAGTGAAAAATAGTCCAAATACAAGCCCAACAAAAAAAACTACATAGTCCAACTTGCTCCAAGGTTGTTGACTACTATCAAATACAACCACTAGGAAAAAACATTGGTCTTTCAAGATCAATCTACGCTACACCATCTCCCTATCCTCTCAGGACACCATCAAAAGGGTCTTCATCTCTATAAGATACAACACGTGCAGGAAGAGACCATATAGGGGTGAGTATAACAATACCCAGTTGGACACCTTGAAAACACTAAAAATGAAGCACTAAGAATAATCATCTCATAAAAAAGATATAACAATAAATTCATTACAAAAAGATCCTAGATATACCCAGGAAGGACATTTTGCCTCTAGGTGGTCACAATCAAACTATCTTCCATAGGATTATACTCGATGCAATGCTCATTCCAGGAGAATCCACTCCATGAGCCATTTCATCATCGAAAACACTCATCCAAGAGGTCATGATCATTGGGATTTATCCAAGAAAGATCATTGGTCTTAGAATACCTTGATACCCAGATAGGGGGTCACATCTAGGACTATTGGGGGACACCATGAACCCAATCTGGATCAACCTGCTACATAGGATATCGTATTCCAATGATACCACAAACCTTGCTAATATGACTAACTAGATAGATGATCAACGACTTGTTCAAGGAGGTCACACTGATTCCAAAAACCCATTTTAGGGTATAAAATGATAGAGGATCACACTTCAGTCTCACATAGAGACACCAAAAATTCTATATGAGACTCATCCTCTAGAGGGGATCACAATCCTGAGATGTGAATGTAATGTCACACTATACCCATGAGAGAATAGACCAAGAGAACATGCTCAATTGATACCAGTACAGATTAAAAAAATGAATGGCACCAAACATGGCGTGTCCAACCAACCCTTGGTTTTCTTGTTTGGTGCTTCCTTACAAGACATGAAAATCTCTATGTAAATGACGTGTAGGAATAGTACATGGTGTGTAAAGATTTTTCATCCATGTCGTCACCCGATCACATTATTTTGGCCTTATATTTGCTCAAAAATTGCTCTATTGAGCCGAATCGGTTGCCACGTTAATCCTCCGTCACATACCCATTGCGAGAATGGAACCCTTGGACTGATTCAGTCTCATTCCTCCTCGAATCATCCACCGCTATATCCGATCATCAAATCACATCCTTCATCACAATTAGTACCCACAATATTGATCTGTTGCAATAAATAACGATCACACAACGATTGAATACCAAGTATTTTTCTCAAACCACAAGCCAAAGGAATCACCTCTGATGAATGTGTGAAGAAAGGGGGGTCTATAAACCAAAAAATGTGATAAATGAACATGGACCTTTTTTTGTTCAATCTTGATCCATTTTTGTAGAATTGATGAATGAAGAGGGATAAATAAACATTGAAAAAAAAAATAAATCCATTTCAAAATAAATCAATCTTCGATGCGTGAAAAAATTCTTGTTTGTGGAATTGATTCATGTTTGGTCAGGATATATGAATGGGATGAAATACACAAATTAAATCTACCCTCAAATCCAACCTCCATCACAAGACGTATCCGCGATATTGATCCATTGCAATAAACAACGATCGCACAATGATAGAATACCAGGTATACCACGGGACAAAGGAATCTACTATGATGAACATGAAAAGAAACAAGGGGGGACCATAAACCAAAAAATGTGAGAAACATACCTATACCTTCATTTGTGCTTCCTCAATCTGTTGTTATAGAATTGATGAATTAAGAGGGATAAATAAACAAAGAACCAAAAATAAATCCATCACAAAATAAATCTACCCTTGATGCGAGAATCAATTAATGTTCATGGAATTGATTCGAGTTCATCTGGGATATAATAATGGGATGTAATATAAAAATTAAACATCCTACCTAGAGTTTGGATCAATCGCTAATGAAGAACGATTATGCATTAACATCGTTAGTGAGATCCAAAAAATCTGTTGGCGCAGGATCCTTGATTCAATCTGACCCGATGTCGTTTGTCATCAATCCTCTAATGGATCCTCTCCAATGGTTCCTCTCAATCTCTAGGTTATTAGAATAAACCCATGGTTTAAGAATAACCATGTTTAAATAGAAGAAGTAATTTTTTTCTTCAAATAAAATAAAATAAATAAACTAATTTATTTATTTTATTAAATCCACACCCGCGACAATTTTTTCACAAACACCTGATGATGAAAATGGTTATGTCGTGCTTAGGGTAAAATATACATTCTGAACTCAATAGTGCCCTCAGATTTCTGATTCGGGTCTCTACTTTGGAGTTACTCCAATTTTTTAGGAAAATTGTACACGTGTGATATTAATATATTTTATATATTTTATAAATTAATTCCAAGCAAACCAGGCCTCAAAATCTCAGGTCGACTTAGCGTTTAGATCTGAAAATAATCCATATGATATGCAGAAGCAATGCATAAAAAATCAGAGTATTTTCATTCTCCCCACCCTCAAACTTTTCATCCCAAAAAAATAAATACCTACTAAAAAAGATGAGGGTACTGAGCTCGCATCTGGGCCTCACGCTCCTAGGTACTCTCCTGAAAATTACTGTGGGAATCGATCATTTACAAAGGATAATCTCTTGATGATCCTCGATCTCCCTTAGGTACTCAGTAAAAGAAGTTCCATCATTAATGTCCAAATCACCCCATTTTATAACATGAGATGGGTCATTCATGTATCTCCTCAACTATGACACAGGGAAGACGTCGTGTACCCAGTCTAATTTTGGCAGTATATCTAAGCTATACACAACCTCGACAACTCTATGCAGTATCTGTAAAGGACCAATGAATCTCGAAGATAGTTTTCTACCTTGGCCAAATCTATATAATCCACGTCGAGGTGAGACCCGAAGGAACACATTTTCTCCCTCCTCAAATTCCATAGGCCACTATCATCGGTCCTTATAGGACTTCTAACAAATTTGTGCATTTCTCATCCGCTCCTAAATGATATACACTTTCTCTCTAAAAGTTGGAACCAACTATGGGCCCCAAAGTGATGACTCAATTGGATCAATACAACATAGTGGTGACCTGTAAGGTTGTATGTACAATACGAAAACTCATGACATATCCTCCAAGACCTAAATGGTCTACTTAGTCTGGTCATCATTATAGAGGTGAAGTGCCATGATCAAATTCAATTGAGTCCCAAAAACCACCTACAATACTCTCCATAATTGTGAAGTGAATAAAACATCATGGTCTATAATGATCATCATGTGAACTCCATGGATCTGGACTATCTACTACATGTAAAAGAATACCTATCTCTCTACCAAACTCTACACTCGAATAGCTTGGAAGTGGATTGATTTGGTGAGTTGGTATATGATTACCCAGATGGAATCACGTCCCCTGGATGTATATGGTAATATGGTCATGATTTCAATGAATATACCATCACACTTTCATTATGGAACCTCAAGGGGTTGAGCTAAACCTGTTAGAACTTGGTTCTCAACCTTCACTTGTTGAAAAGTGAGGCATCTATAGAAAAAATAAGCAACACATCTCTCCATTCCTGGCCATAGAAACTTACATCACAAATCTTGATACATCTTTACCACACCTTTATGTACCGCCAAAGGGGATGCATGGAACTCCCTCATCACATCCTCCCACGATGCTAATCGTACCACTGTCTATCCTTTTGAAAAGGATACCATGCTCCACACCTTCAGATTATCCATCAAGGGCAAGTACAATGGATATTTGAGTATGAAAGGTATCATAGTTAGTATCTCCATGCTAATATTACCTAACATGACATAAAATAGGTGGGGTAACAACCATCAACGGAAGATATGAAGCACCATCCTTGCCCACTAAGGAAAACTACAATAAGACTAACTTCTCTGATTCCTCTTTCAACAAGTGAGAAAAAGATCTTCTATTGAGAGTGTCTATTACCACTTCCCCCTTCCTAAGAGTATAAAAATTCTTGAATTCATAGTTCTAGAGGAACTATATATATTGTATCCATTTCAATTTATAATTGAGACTCTTTTGGTCAGAGTAGATGATAAACCACTCGCCCATAAGTTAGTGTTTCCAAATCTTCAGGGAGAATACTACTACTGCCATCTCAAGATCATGAGTCGTGTAGTTTTTCTCATACAATCTTGACTTCCTAGACCCATAGGCAATCATCACCAGCATCTGCATTAGAACATAACAAAGCTTGGCCCCCAATGCATTGCATAACACTATGTACTCAACATCCTCCTCTAGAAATATCAATATACGAGTTCTCTTCAACCTTTTCCTTAACCCCTGAAAGCACTACTGACACCTTTCCGTCCATATGAGAGGCTGTCCCTTTTGGGTCAAAGGTGTCAAGGGTGCTGTGACACTGGAGAAATATGGTACAAACCTTTGATAGTACCTATCCCACCCAAGTAAAATCCATACCTCGGTAACACTCTTGGGTGGCTCCCAAGCTAGCACTACCTCAACCTTTTCCAGGTCCACTGCCAACCCTACCTCTGAGATGATGTTTTCTAGGAAGTGGAACTCTCAAATCCAATATTGAAACATCAATATCATCCCATATAGTTGGTTCTCTCAGCATGTGTCTAGGACTATATTCAGGTGTCTCATGCACTCCTCCTTGGATGCTGAGTAAAATAGGATATCATCAATTAAGAACAACCAAAACAAGTCTAAGAAAGGATGAAATATCCAGTTCATGTGTCCCATGAACACTACTGGGGTGTTCTTCATGCCAAAGGGCATCACCAAGTACTTATAGTTACCATACCGACATCTGAATGTCGTCTTTGATATATCCTCGTCTTGTACTTGTAGTTAGTGATTTACTGTTCTGAACTCAATATTCGAGAACCATCATGCCCCTCTCAACTAATTAAAGATGTTATCAATCCTCTGTAGTGGATATTTATTTATCACGGTCACCTGGTTCAAGCGTTAGTAACTCAAGCTACCATTCAGTTTCTTGGAAAACAATACTAGGGCTACCAAGGGGAACACATTTGGTCTCAGAAAACTCTTCTCCTGCAAGTCCTATAACTGCACGCTCAACTCATGAAGCTCTGCAGGGGCCATCCAATATGATGGTGTAGATATCGGGGTCATCTCAGGGTGTAAGTAAATGTAGATGTATATGTATATCTCTTTGTAGGGAGGTAAACTTGACACATCCTTAGAAAATATGTCCTTGTACTCCTCCACTACTTTAGGGAACTTGTAGCCTATATCATACACTGCTCAAGAGACATGATAGCAAACTAATGAGTAATTGGATGCACTCTCCTATGTATGAGCTCATCCTACTATTCCAAGGTTTCCTTTTCATCCACAAAAGAAAACCAAATCTCATCACCATTGAAAAACTACATCTACATCCTAAAATAGTCAATCTGGGCATGAACTGTGGATAGTCATTTCAGACCTATGACGACATTATAAGGACTTATCCCTTCTACAAAGATATCTCATACAAAACTCTCACCTATAAGCGTCAGATTGAACTATTGGTAGAAGTTTGAAATCATTGATTCACTTCCTATTGGAGTCTCCAAGAGCAAGGGTTGAGCCAGAGACTCAACCATAATATCTAATTTTAAAACTAGAGAAGTGTAAAGAAAGGAATGAATCATACTTGTGTCTATTAAAAGTGAAACTATGTTAGAATAAACATAGATCATACCTTTTATAATCCTTAGAGTTGTTAGTATAACAATACCCATTTACACCCTGAAAACACTAAACACAAATCACCAAGAATAATCAACTCATAACAAAGATATAGAAATAAATTCCTAACAAAAAGATTCTAGATATACTTATGATGGACATTGAACCTCCAGGAAGTCACAATCAATCTGTTAGGCACAATATTCTTCTTTATGTAATGATAGTTTCAGGAGAATGAAATCCAAGAGACATGTCATCATAAGGGACACTCATACAAGAGGTCATGATCATTGGGCCCCGTCCAATAAAGTTCACTAGTCTCAGAAGACCCTGATACTCAGACAGGGGATCACATCTAGGACTATGGGGAGACACCATAAACCCAATCTGGATCAACCTACTATGTATGGGATCATATGCTAAAGATATTTTTAACCCTAATGATACAAACTAGTAGATAGTGGATCAACACCCTGCTCAAGGAGGTCACAATGATTCAAAAAACCCCTCATAGGGTATAAAATGATAGAGGATCGCACTCTGGTTTCACTGAGATACAAAAAAACTATGTGAGGCTGATCCTCCAGAGGGAATTAAAATCTTGAGATGTAGACATAATATCGCACTGTACCCATGAGAGAATGGACCAAGAGAACATGCTTAACCTATATCGGTCGAGACTGAAGAAACAAATGGCTCTAAACACCCCCAAAGGGAGGTACACGACGTGTCCAGCCAAACCTTGGTTCTCTTGTGTGGTTATGGCACCAAAAATGTAAATATCCATAGACACAACATGTAGTAATAGTACACAATGTTTAGAGATCAGCTGACACATTTCCCATGCTGCATGGCCATGTCCGTGTACATCAGATGTGTCAGTGCACTCTGGCCATGTCCATGTACTTCGTCCTGCCCATGATCATGTAACCTCTAAGATATAGTCCCTACCACCTAGCATGAGTCACATGACCCATGATAGGTTCACACAATGTGTGATATTTACCTCTCTACAGAAACCCTATCGTTGCGGCCAGGGGGTCCCACACGACGTGTAATTCTAGATTTCACACTATGTAATCCGTAAATTTCTAGAACCCTAGGGTTCTACCTAGTTCATCCACATACACCATTATTTCCATGATTCCAGCCAAGAATCTCTGATCTGAGGTCACATAACCTCACCGTTGAGCCGAATCAATTACCACATCGGGCCGTCATCGCGTATCGATCATATGAACGGAACCCTCTATATTATCGAATCACGTTCCTCCTAAAATCATCCATAGTCATCATCGGTACTCAAATAAAAACCTCCATCATAATCCATACCTGCTGTATCAATTTTTTTTGTTCCAAATAATGATCGCACAATAATCACATACTAGGTATTTTGTCAAACTACGAGCCAATGGAATCACCCGTAGTGAATGTATGAAGAAATGAGGGGGGGATCCATAATCCAAAAAATGTGAGAAATGAACACCGACCATTTGTTAATTTATACTCTATCTTTTTCCATATAATTTATGAATGAATAGGGATAAATAACCATTAAATAGAAATAAATTAATTGTAAAATAAATCTACCATCGATGTGAGAATAAATTCCTACTCGTGGAATTGATCTAGGTTCGACCGAGATATTAGAAAGGTGTGAAATTATAGAAAATTAAATGTACTAAATAGAGTTTGGATCAATTGATTATGAATAATAGTTATGTGATGTCATCATTTGTGAGATCTAGGAAATCCGTAGGCCCACAATCCTCGATCTAATCTGATCTGATGTTGTCTACCAATGATCATCCAATAGCTCATCTTAATTGGTTACTCTAAATCCCTAGGTTATGTGGATAACCCTATGGTTGTGGCATAACTGTGTTAAAATATAGAAAGTAGGTCGCTACATCAAATAAAATAAAATAAACCAATTAATTAATTAATTTTATTAATTTCATGCCTACGACGACTTTTTCACAAATGACTAACATCGAAAAAGGTTATGTCGTGGCTAGGATAAAATCATAATTTTGAACTCAATAGTGACCTTGGATTTATGATCCAGGTCCTCATTAGAGAGTTATTCCACCTTTTCAGGAAAAATACACATGCGTGATATCAATATATTTAAAAAAGGAATCTTTTGAAGCCAAACAAACAAAGAAGAACCTAGATTTTAAAGAAATCGACCATTATGATTCTTTCAAAAGTGACTCTGATAATGAAAGTGAGATTGAACGTTTGATGAGAAGATCAAAGAAATTTCACAAGTTAAATAAACAGAATAAATCCTTTCGAAGAGCTAGAAAACAAGATCAAATTGAAGTTTTGGATGTAATCTACTTTGATTGAAAAGAAGGTCTATATCAAGCCATATTTTACCTTGAACAAAAAGTCTAAATACAAGAAGCAAGATAATAAAACTATAAAGGTATAAACATAGAGCACTATAAAATACTCTATTTCAACTTATGAAACTATCAAATTAGCTCCTAAATGCCTTGTGGACCATCTCAAGGTTGGTGAAGAGGTTACCTCCCACTCCTTTGCATTATTTTTTCTTCTTAGTCTTATTTTTTGAAACTAAAATAGAAATATTTTGTCACGAACTTATTTCAAAATATCATAATCTTTCAAAAAATTATAAACAAGTTCTTAATGAAGAGGATCTTATTTTAAATGAAAAATATTATTTGATTTTAAAATTAAAAAATAAACCTAATTTTGATGTTTTCAAAACTAAAATCAAGGATTTAAAAATATCTCTTTTAATGTTCACTCTTATTTTATTATCAATGTGTTGAAAGAAATAATCATAGTTTTCATTTTTACAATGTGAATGAAACTTCTTAAAAAATCACTTATTTTGTGAAAGGTGCTTCTGAAAATAATTTTTTCAAATATTGTCATAAATATGAGCTTAAAATAAGGAAGACCCAAATCAATCCATCTTTATTCTAATATTTCTAAAATATTTAAGCAAGTTTGGGTCCCTAAATCTTTACTAGGCAATGTTTATGGACCTAAATTTGTGTATGTGCCCAAATCATCTTGTGCTAACATTTTCAGACCCCCAAGGGTACCAAAAATATCCTCTAAATAATTTCTTGCAGGGCTTTACCACTGGATACCATTGATCTATCAAATAGTGGATTCTCTTTAAAAGATGGTGTTTAACCCCATTAAGTGATTTACTAACTCTTTATTCTTAGAGTTTAATGTTTTATCCTCCAGGTAAGGGGGAGCCTACCTCTTTTATCTCTAGAGAATATTTGTACATCAATCCTTTGTCACCACAATATTTTCCCTTCCTCCCATTTTCCCTATTTCAAGAGTGAAATTTGTGGCATCCCTAAAGTAAAAAAGTTATGTCACACAAATATGGTTATACCCTAGCCTTTTCAGGAACAATACATCAACCCTTTTCATGCCATTTAATTTCATATTTTCCTTCTTAGAAGGACTTATTTGTAGTTCTCCATCATTGTTAAAATTCAAAGTTATGTCCTCAATGTGTTCGATGTTTTTTCAAAAAAAATATTGCTTCCATTCAAGTGGGAACAACATCTATTATTGTGTGTCCATAAATAATCTCCATCAATAATCTTTAGAGAAATATCAATAATATTTTCCTTTTTTGACCAGTAATTAAGGATATCCTTATTTCAACTTCATATCTAATATATAAATAATCACCTTCCTATAATAAAGAAAATTTATTTTTTAATGTCATATCACACTTTGGTTCTCCTTGTTGAGTCATTAATATAGTTGAATCACACCTTCTCATGAGTAAATTTATCCATCTCATTAATGAAAAATAAACTGCATTTTCAATATACGTTTCACATAAAAACAAAAACATAGAACAAAAAAATACCTTTGAAAAGGAATGTGAATTTAAAATGTCTTTTCTTTTATTCATGGGATTTTATCTACTTTCGTCTTCTATGTGATAGAACAAACTCATTGAAGGGACCAAATTTCCAAACCAATAGTATCTTGACATTGGTTTTCATTTTGTTGTAATCGTTTTCACAACAATCACCTTTTTTGGCTAACCAAAATACTCTTTTTTGGGCACAACAACTATATTTATTACTTGAGGATTCACCTTTTAATGATGTTTATTATACCCCAAACCTTATTTTCCTTGTAAGGGTGGGAGTTTTTTTATAGGAAGTTATCAAGAATTCATGTTGATTTTACAACCTTTCCTTGAGCTTTATCATCAAGTATACTGCCAATCATTGGATTTTTTCACTAGAGATACTAGTTGTTGATCCAATGATAGAGAATTTCAAGTGATCCTCAATATTTCTCCTTACACCTATTTGGCCTCAAAATATTCTATGTTTTTTCATTTCCCTTACCATAGATGTTAATCCTTCGATGATTATATTATATTCCTCCACTTTGAGAATGATATGAAACAAATTATTTGGATTCTCAGATTTTATACATTATTGGACTTAAACATCAACCCTTACTCTTTCAATTTAATATTTTTGTCATTGAATATACATCACTTAATATTTAAACATAGCATTATCCTTCTTTTTTCACATTTATTGGGCATAAATATCTTCCAATTCAAGATATATTCTAAATTTTAAAACACTTTCTTATTCATTGTTTTCTTCTTCAATGATTTTTTTAGTGTTGGAATAATTTAAAACAATAACCATAACATCTATAGGATATTGGATACAAACTCAATCCCAAATCTATTTTTTCAAGGAGTGGTAGGTGAGAAGTAATTTTGGATGAGCTACTTCTCCTATCACTGATTGGTTTTAGGATGAAACACCAGAAGGGCTCATGTGTTGGGCCTAGAAGGTCTGGTATTAAGAGGAATGTTCTAAATAAGTAATGTTTGAGTCATGGTGTTGCCCCAGTGTGATGTGGGTGGTCCCAAACTAGTTTAAGAATGATAACAGTGGGTCGATTGAGGCATTTAGATCCATGATTCCTTATGTCAAAATTTTTTCTAATAGAAGTGGTCAAGATACAAGTCCTAGTGATGAGAAAAAACGGAGTTGAAAGATGATTGGATCATATGGATTATAATTGGGGGTAGATGTGTGGTATTTGGTTTTTGGGTGTGGTTATTAGGTACAAACTCAATCTCGCACTGGTTTCCACAAGGAGTGGTGGATAACATAAAGGCTTGGATGAGTTACTTCTCTTATCACCAATTGGTATTGGGATGAAACCGCATAAGTCTTATTTAGAATTTCTTTTTATTATCTTATAATATCTCCCAAAACCTATTGCTTTGAATGTTACTTTTTTATAATCTCAAAGGGGTATAAATTTTCGATGGAGGTAGAAGATAAAATAATATTGGTTTCAAATAATGTTTCATCAAAGGTGATAATTTTGTTTTAAATATTCATAAAAGGGGAGACATGGTGTCATTTTTATTTGGAAACTCATTCCCTTTTATCATTTCTCACTTCCTTTTTTTGATTTATATATCAAGTGTTTGTGATCATAAAAAGATATATTGTTAGATCCCAAATGGTAATTGTTTTAATGATCACATATAATCTATTTTATTTATAACAATTTTAATTAATTTCAAGTGTATTTTTTGTGTTTCTAGTGTGCTTTTTTGGTAGAAAGATATCTCACCTAAAGACCGCTTCAAACTGGACTTAAAGAACCCTTTTTAATGTTATTGTAGCAGAGAAGTACCGGCTAGCCGATATCATATGAAAGAACCTACAAGTCTCCGGAAGTCCCACTAGCTACCCGTTAGAGTCCTATTGGGCATCCAGTGGGATATAGCAATGTGAAGGTAGTTCCAGCAGCACCACATACCTAGTGTAGGCTACTGAGTTTCTGGTGGTGTTGGGACTGATAGTCCAAGGAGGTATTTATGGTGGTCAAAAAGAATTCCATTCATGTTTTAAATGTTATGGATTGATTCATTGATCCCTAATAGTCCTCATAGGATATAAAAGGAGGCTTAGAGAGGTATGTTCTTCAAAAACTTCATCCAAAGAGCCATCGAAATTCTTGTTCAGTCTCTTCTATTCCTCTTTCTCTCTCCGCATTTAGAAGTAAAACCCCTTAGATCTAGGTTCTTATCCTTCTCTCATTTTCTATTTTTATATTTATTTTTTTATTCAAGAGAAAGTGAAGATCGTGCATTATAATGGGATTGCAATTTAGTAACTCATCTATTTATTTGGTTCTTAGTAGGGTTTTTGGTTCTGAGATCTCCATTCAAACAAGGGATTTATGTTCTTTATTTTTCGTTAAAGGAAAAGGTTTTTGAGGTTCTTGGTTTTCATTAAAACTATGTTTCTTTGGTTTCTTAGTTCCCATTAAAACCAAGAGATATATTATATTGAACCTCATGATTGTTATCGTAAGGTGGAGATGCAAGGGTACCTTTGGGTACTATTTCTGAAATTCTATAACAAATCTCTTGCGTCCTTTTACTTTCTGAATTTTACTTTTCCATAATGTTTTCACATTATTTCTTTGTTTTTTTTTATTTTTTTATGCTTTTTTTAATTTAAATTACTTATATTGCATCGTCGTATCTTTTATATCATCAATTTATTTTTTCACATTATTTTTTAAAAGGTAAATTCACCCCTCTTTCTATTTTCTCATCTCTAACCCACACCTATAACCACTACTCACTTGTGTTCTTATTGGTCCACATAAATCACTATGTATGAGATCCAATAGTCCACTATCCCTTTCACATCTTCTCCAAAAAGGCATTTTTTTCATTTTTACTAATAAACATGATTCACATGTATCAAACAATTCATAATCAAATGAGTCTAATAGTACATCTTTATGAAGTCTTTGGATGTATTTCTCATTTATATTTCCAAGGTGAAAATGCCAAATTTTGGTGACATTATAATCAAATTTGACTTATTTTTAGAATCATAGTCAAGATTATCCATATCTAGAATATATAAACCATTTACTATATCTTTGATGCAATAAAACACTTCATTATTATATATAGAACAACTCTTGTTCTTTATAGAGTATGAAAATCCATTCTTATCCAAACAAGAAATAGAAATCAAATTCCTATTTATAATGGGAACATAATAAAAATTGTCCAATTATAGGATTTGGTAAATTTTAATCATAAGTTCGGACTTCTAATGTACAACTCTTTACCCATTGCAAACATGAAAATCTAATTCCCCCTTAGTTAATTCCCTTCAGTCTTGTTTTTGAGAAAAAAATGTTTAAGTCACAATTGGTATATGATATCCATGAGTCAGATTTGGTGGAATTAATTTCTACAAAATTCCCATTTAGATGCTCTGAATGTTTCTATTTGAGAACACTTTTCAACACTTGATACCAATCTATAACTATTTTATAGGTCATACCTATAAGTGATCTCAAAATTATTATCATGAAGTATGTAAAAATATATAACAAAGCCGTGTGAGTGAGTGAGTATCATATTTTATATATTTTCATCAAATAATTTAATAAAAGTTATCCTAAAAATAATGACTCTTTACATCATATCCATTTAGTGAACTAAGATCCATATTTCTCTAAACAATGTGTCTACTTTAGTGTTCATATCACCACTTAGTTGTTTAGGTAGGAAATCACCACAATTAGAATAGTTATTATTATATTATGGTTTAATAGATAACCCTTTAACAAAATCTATCATATTGATATACCCAACTCTATTCCTCTGGTATTCTAACCGTTAGGGTTTCCCACCTAGTGTAACCCAAAACAAACACCAAATACAAGACCCTAATCATTAGAGAAACCTTATTACTTGCTTACTTTATATAAGATAATTCAAGATTTAGCATGAAACTATCCATTTGGATGATGGGGGTCTTGAAAAGTTCCCACTTTGGAAGGAATATCATACTTAGTAGGCGATAGGTATTATTTTCAAAAGTCTCATTAATTTATAAAATCATTTTAAATTTATAACTATTTTATTTTATGCATTATTTATCTTCACATGTTTTATTATTTTGTGTATGCATGATTATAATGATTTAGCTTTGAAATCTCTTTTACATCCACCAAATTAATGTATTCAAATCACATTAATTTGAAACTCTTTATACAACCCACAAGATACTCATCAATAAAATGGAAGTCAAATATATTCATACATATTTGGATGAATCTTATGCATAATGCACATGATATTTTCATGTAAAGTCATAGAGTGATATTGAAAATATCCCCATGAGTAAACCTGAAGTGGTAGATAGCTAGTCCCTTACCTTTCTAGAAAAATACATAATCCTCCAAGCTGATGAGTAGTACGATCCCAAATCTCTCTCTCCTGGTAGACTTTACTTAAGAGAGAATTCAATTCATGATATCTATAATACTTGATATGTACAAAAAAATATTCAACAATCATTCTAAAACACATAACTCTAAAAAACCAAGGTCAAGGTTAATTAAGAACTAAATTTTATGAAGTTTTACTTAACATGAAATGCAAGTTTTAACTCTTAGAAACAATTTATCACATAAATTTGTATACAAAATATTCATATTTCTTAAAAAAATTAATAAAGATGAATATTAAAGAATTATCCAAATAAATAAATATTATTTACTTTCCAAAACAATAGATGAAATATTAACTTTTCATATTAAATTTTGGCATGTAAAATCTAATTTTATTATGTGTAACTTATAATTTATAACCAATTTATAAACCAAAATTAAATTTATCAAAATAAATTTTTAAACCATCAATGGGACACCATGGGTTGTACCACAATGTGGTCCTTAAATGGTGCCTTTTTTAGATAGGTCAACTTCATTATGGAACCAACTGCGGTGAGAGGTGGAATACCTAGAAAAAATCCCAAGGTCCAATGGAGGTAGGTTTTTTGGGGTATTAGTAAATTCCCAAAAAGGCACACCACACTCATCACCATGAGGAGTTCATATCATTGTGCAATTTGTGGTTCCTGAAAAAATTTGACTGAATAACTACCATTCATTGCACTGCGGTGGGGTGATGGTGCTATGACAATTTTGATGGTTGCCACATTGACACAGGGGTCACCATGACATGGTGATTGTAAATTTTCTTTTAAACCATGGAATTAAACGCATTTAATCCTTGAAAAACCAAATTTTGATACCACTGATGAGTTTTAGGGGTTTTTCATATGCTGAACCAAACCCAAACACAACCTGATCTATCTTCAAGGAATCAAACATTCAAGGAAATGGAAAACAAACCATACCTGGAATGCGGTAGCGATGACCCCTATCTTTCCACTTTGATGGAGTATGTTTGATGACGATCACCAAAATAGTAAACAAAGACTTCCTACCTCTAAAGGTGGTACATTGATCTTTGATCCCATAAAATTTCTTGAGGATCCTTTTACTCTAAGGGGTTTTAGTGCCTTTACAATGTGTGATAAATTTATCACCAAGAATGAAGAGAGTTTTGGGAGGCTTGGTAAGTGGTATTCCTTTATTCACTAATAGAAATAATCGTATCCCTTATATATCCATCCATGACATGTTCCATCTTAATGAAATGCATTGGCCATATGCAACATTTTGAAAAATGTTTCTTCCCATTGGAAAAATTTGATGAACTCATTTAATGAATGCAATGACCATATTAAATCCATTAATAATGGATTTTTAACTTGTAGATTGGTACACTTCCTACCTATCATTGGAACTGCTGTTTGAGGAAGGGTCTAAAGCTCAAGTAACTCATCACGTAGAGCTTTCCATTTGGTGAAATATGTCAGAAAAGGACCATGGTACTGGTGGATCATGAAAAGGTGTTTAAGAACATCTGAAACCCAAGAGAAATTATTAGTTTCAGAATATATGATGGTCAAGGAGTCCCAGAGTTCTTTGACAGTGTTTGATGTTTGAGTCACATCTTTGACGGAGCGTTCCAAAGAGTTGATAAGCAGTGATTTTTTTTTACAATCAGAAAGCTTCCAAACATTGTACTTTGGATCAAATAGATATGGGGGAGGAGAAACAAGGTGTTAGTTTAGATCTATGTCAGTGAGAGACATAAGTACCATCTTAGGGTAGAAATTATGCCAGATAGAGAAGTCCAATGCATCAAGGCACTAATCTACAAGGAATGTGCAGACAATGATCAAAATGTGGAAGGAACGGGGAATTTGGAAAGGAATATACCATGGTAGGAGGGATAGTGGGAAGATACTACAAGATTTGACCAAGATGATAGGAAGGGAACATTGAAAAATCCAGCATGAATGGTCAAAAATGGAAAATCGGGCCTTATTGGGAAAAGTGGGGCTTAAAGTTACTAGGTGGGATAACCACTAAAGCATGAAAGAATAAAAAAAAGTAATAAGAAGAGTGAAATGATAGGAGGAGGATATGTACGCATTCTGAGGATGTTATGATTTCATAGAGAGACATCGGTGCTGTTGAGGCTGGAGGAGTGTTGTAGAAGGGAGAATTGCACAGCTTCAAGCATGTTTAGGAGAGGAGCTCAATTGGTCTAGAGGTGCTGCTTGGGGGTGTTGGAAACATATATGTCCATATAATAGTCATATTAAGAAGATGGTTCAATAGGAGAGGGTGTGTGTCAGGGGACAGGTGCAAGGAGGGCTGATGTCATTTGGGGTTGCAGGGTGTGTCTGGGAAGGTTGATGCTATTAGGGGTAGTGGGGTGAACCTGGTAGGCATGATAAGGACGCTGTCAGACCAGGATCTGGCTAAGGCTTATTCGTGGATGAGGGAAGTGAGGTGTGTCTATCTAGACTAAGGGAGGAGGTGATGCTCAAGGAGTGGAGAAGAAGAGAGCAACGAGGCTCGTAGTGCGAAACATGGACCAACGAATGAGGCGAGGATTTGGTGTGCAATGGAGGGAATGAAAAATTATCTAAGTTGGGCACAACAAATGGAAAAAAATAACAGAGCAGGTATCCATTTTATACCATGTTTATTGGTACACTTCCCACCTCAAATAGAGGTGAAGACCTTCATTTATAGATAGAATAAAATAAATACATGTAGGAGGAAAATGGTGTGGGACTCAAAAATACCCTTAAATGGGTCTAACATAATTGATGAAAATTGAGCAGGAGCAGATGCAAAAAGTGCTTGCATCATATGCATGAAAACAGTGATGTCGATTGTCAACCATGACATCCTCAAGCATAACCACAAATTGGTGATAAATATTTTAGGTCACATTCAACAATCATTTGGTATTAGAGAGAGATCGTTCATCATTCACCATCATCCCATCACCTTTTCTCAATCCCCACAAACTATTAATTTTTCACCACTATCATTCGCCACCATCCCAACCTTACTAGGATTCAGTGTCCCTTCAAACTATATGCACTATGCTTCAATCTCCTTGTGTGATTGTCAGGCATGTCACACTAGGTGTTCCTTTACAAACCATCCACCACCTGTGATTCCAACCCTTCTCAAATTCAGCGACCCCCTACTCATGATGTCTCTAGCCATAGGGAACCAATATCCAGTCGACCGAAGGGAGACCCATCATTTCCATGTCACAAAAAAACAAAGTTTATTAAAAAAATGAGGAAATTACCATTTAAAAAAAATGTCCAACTTTTGTGTGTCAACACGTGAATCAAAAGATTTAATGTTGTGATCTGCGTTGACACTCTTTTGTGTTCCTAGTAGTAGTTTGATCTCGATCCCCATGCATATTCCCTTCACACGTCTAGAAGAAACGCACGTTTATAACCATCCATGCACCTAAGATCAGACCTAGATCAAGTCCTTTGCATGCAACCCAAGCTTGTTCCCCCCACACTCAACCTTTGAGTCTATATGTGCGAATCCCTCTACCTACACCAAGCCTCAATGGGATCAACTCCCCTATTCCTATCCTCTAGTGTGCCCAACCTTCAGAGAAGACATCTAGGGAGAGCCTAAACCATACAAATCCAACCCCTTATGGGCTAGATCCAGGCACAACCCTAGCCACATGTAGCCACCCACATGCATGTGCATTATCTGATCATGGCTCTACCATATCTAGGAATCTTGATCCCAAACTCTGTTTGCATGACCCTACTACACCTCAACTAGCCACACCAGGCTAGGGTGCAAGGATTATTTGTTCGAATACACTTGTTCTATGGTGACATGTCGTTCTGGATCTTCTAAATCCTTATTTATCATTTGACATTCTAAAAGAAACTCCCAGATCATGGATTTCTGGTGCAACACTATCCTCAAATATTTAGTTTTCTTTAGTTGATAAGTTCTATAGTCATCATACTCCTATGAATTTTTTATAGAAATCCTTTGAATATATTGGATTTTTTGGTTTCGTTTTGGGGATTCTTGTTTCCTTGAATGTTCTGATTCGGTTCACATTGAAGAATTAATACTATAGATTTTGGTCAATTGGTTCATGGGTTTATTCTAGACATAAAATGATGGTCCTATAGTGGTCTCATAAGTTTTAGTTGGGTGTTGGAACCTCTATTGTGCTGTTTTGGTTAGGATTTAAAGGTTTTTCAATCCAGCTTTTCAATCCACCTCTTCAATCCAGTGTCCTTTTTCTCTATTTCCAAAGATTTACTAAATCAAAAATATCTTAAGACCCTCAATTTTGAGGATCCCCACAAATATTAATCTTATAAGTCCTTCTCCATTTAATATGTGGATACAAAATGGTGATTCAATATTTATTCAAAAGGATTTCTATGACAATTTTGCAGATTATGGACAAGCTGCTTCAAATTTGGTCACAATTTAAAGGATTGTGGGTTTGGGAATGATGTGAATATTTATTTCAATGTTTGAACTCCAAATAAAACTAAATAATTCATGGTGGGAAATTGAAAACAAAATTTGATGAATATTGATTCAGTTGAGCCTTTGGAAAGAGATAATGATGTTGGAACTTCACCAGTGTTGGTTGTAGAATTGAGAGAGCTACATGACTTCATATAGGTTTTCCAATAATCTATGCTTGCTCCCACATAACATGAAGATGATGAAGATGGTTTCTTTTTTTGATTCAAATGGGTTTTCTATTATATATCTGAAAAAGAATAAGACCCATAATTATTATTCATTTATGAAAAGTACAGTTGTATCTCAATCAACAAGAGTGCGTATTAAAAAATCAGAAAATTTGGATAGATTTTGAATGCAATAAATGATCAAATTAATTCAAAGTAGAGAAAACTAACTCTCAGGTAAATGTTTCAGATCAATCATCAAGTGATGAAGAGGAAGATGATCTTGAGAAATGTTGTTACAACTCTAGAAAACAAAATATTGTTAAATGTGTGTATGCTAAGATTCTAGAATCCCAATACGAATGGTTTTAAAATAAAGGAAGTGTTGTTTTCAGTAAGTACACTAATGGTTCAATTATAATTCATGATAATGTTACTATTAGAGATCATATGATCTCTGAAAATTGAGGAAGATTATCAAAAATATCCCAATGGGGATTACACTAATATTAAATGGGAGTAATCTATTGGATATGAATTGTGATATGTTAATTCAATTTGGATCTTTCCTATCCTACCTTCATCCTATTTGTTTATCAAGATCACATGTTCTGATTTTTTTGATATGGTTTGCACTGCTATGCTTCTCATGTTTTTGGAGTTTTTTTCTGACAGTTTCCTATTTGTTCCATTTGAAAATACTCTAATTTGAATTCCTTTTTTCCAATATGATCACTTATGAATTATTTCATTTTGAATTGAAAATTTAATTATTTATTATGTTTTTGATCACCATTCTTTTGGAATTATAGGATACTAGTAATACATACTAGAGTAGGTTTCTTTGTATAGAAATATAGAGTAGTAGTAGTAGAATTATGGAGAATTAACAGGGGAAGAAGGAATATGAGACTAAGAAAATAAAGAGAGAGAAAGGATCGAGAGGATCCTCAGTGATCTTCCCAATCCAAACTAGTTGAACTTATCTATACAGAATAAATTTTATCCCTCACTCTATCCACCAACATCCCTTTATAATATCTTTATCCCCCTTTAGTTTCCCACATACCTCCCCCAGTTTGTTAGGATATAAAGTGCCCTCCTTTCCAGAATATTCCTTCCAGCTATGGCTTTCCTGGATCCCTTGTTGTATCCCCCTTCTAGAATACTCTTCTAGGTTGTGATCAACTATCCTTGTCTGATATAAACCAAGTATGTACAGGATGAGTAATAAGGGGTAAAAGGGTCTTTGTAGGGTGAATTTGTAATTTCTTTAAGGAGAATGTTCTGGACCCGCATGGGGGGATGAGAGTTTGTTATATTAGATAGGGGTGAGTAAGATAAGGAATGGAATATATTGTTTTGGAAATGGTCGTAGGCTTGGGAAATGACCTTCGTGGATTGGGTGAGAGTGAAAGCGCCTCCTGATTTATTCTTCTCATTCTTTCTTTATACTATACAAGTCACCATTTATTCTATTGAACCCATACCTAACATTTGATCTAACTCGTGGTCTGATCCTTTGCTTCATCCATGATGTAATTCACTACCGGAGGTGCACCCTGAAATCCCATCAACTACTGTTGTGCTCAGATGGATGCAATGTGCGCACTGTGAGAATTCTATTTTTCACCCAGCAGAAATGCACATTCCTTGCTTGAACCAGTCTGTCGACCTGCACTATGCCACCTCACATTTCAACAACAGCACACCAACCTGACTTCACCTAGAGAAAGCATTGGATCATGTGTGTTGAGATGTTTTTTTTGTATTCACAAGACTACTAAAGTTGAAAAAATTTCTCTAACTCAGCTAAGTGTTGAGGGAATCACTATTCACTAGTTTAAAATTTTGGTGGAGGTGTATCCAACTTTAATGTGGATAATGTTTAAAGAGGAGCTGATCAAACATTTCAGCATCTTGGAAATCCATAACCCCTAAAAAGAGATTATGGAATTCTAGAAATAGGGACTAGTCTGATATTATATTAAGCAGTTTGAGTATCTAACATCATTACTACCTTGCCAACCTGAGTCCTAGTATTTTGGTTATTTCCTGCATGTCTTGAGAAATGACATTCGAAGTTGGGTTCACATTCATGAACTAATGACCTAATTGCACGACCTGCACCTTGATTTAAATGTGTATCTCGCTATCATAAGAGGCTAGAGTTCTCCATTCTATGGTGGAGGGTCCTACAAATTCACTATGGTCTGTGAGTCTGAACCGTGGAATCCTCCAATACACCTGGGACTGCACCAACTAGATATGTATTTTATCTAACAAGTGAAACCCAGAGAGGATATTGGGAATGGAGGTCGCCACAAGCCTCCCACTCACACCATTCCCAATGGGTGAGCTATTCGACTATTAAGCACCTAGGAGTGGGAGGATCGACACCGCATGAGCCTTTGTTTCCAATGCAGTCAACTATACAGGCCCATGCACACATGTCCTGAACTACACTTGAGAGTGGTATTACTGAGAGAGGATGAATATGGAAATGATGAAGGGGAAGCAGAGTGGAGGCAAAGGAAACCCGCAATATCGAGTAACCTGTTCCCCACAACCATCCTTGATGAAAAGAAATATATTGTTCGAGAAACAAATGTAGGTTTGGGAAACAACCATCATGGCTTGGGTAGAAGTGAAAGTGACTCCCAATTTCTTCTCATTATCATTCCTCATACTATAAAAGTTTCCACTTATTCTGTTGTGCTAGCACCTAACATAGTCCCTGTCACTTTTTCCCTGCATTGAAGAATCAGTATTTTCCTTAAGATTGAGGATAGGAAATTGATTGTGGTTGGTGATGAATTCTTCCCAAGAAATTTATTTTACATGACTCCCTACAATTACACAAAGTCTTGAAACCATTGAATATTTTGTAAAAAATCATATGTGTTTGTGCCTTCATTCAAAACCATTTCCAATAAAATCTTGGGAAACAAATCTAGTGGGTTAGAATTTGGAATTCTCCCCATCCATGTCAAGAATATATTGAATGTCAGTCTCTAAGTCATTCCCTAAAATAAGATTTAATGCTACTTTCCCATCAGTATTGATGGATTCAATAATGAGATGAAGGATATATAACCATGGATTGCACACATATTTCAATGTAGACATCAGAAAGTTAATTTCCTAAGAACAAGTTTATTGCAGTTGCTTCCAAATAAAAATATACTATCATGGATGAATTATCATTACATCTGATGCATGTATTGTGCACTGACCCTGTGGGTAAGTCATATATCAGTGGTAATCTGATTGATTTAGTGCGCATGACCGTTCCCATGACATCCTTCACAGCAACCCCAAATTAATCTTCCCTAGGCTGACATGTTTGGGTAGAAAGAGAAACAATGCCCTATGTTATGTAGGCACTTCAGAGCAGAACTGAGCAATTGGAACCCAAAATTCACTATGAGTTTAGTGGATGTTGAATATATTTCAATGCAATGAAATCCAATTAGAAAGAACAACAAACTCACCTCCTTCAATTGACAGCTTCACAACTCTCCTTGCATTGGTTTTTAACCTGTAACTCAAAGATTGCCAATAGACTTCATCAACAATTGCTCACATGGCCCATCTCCACAGATCCCATCAATTGAACATAGATAGTTCAAAGCCTTAGAAAAATTACATCTAATCATATGTAGTTGTGGTAAAATTCTCCATATGGATCAAACCTTTCTGATAATCCATTGATTACTCCTTGATCACCAACAACTGCACAACATTCTGGCACTGAAAAGTGTAGTTGACTCACATTGTACACTATCAGTAATATTCACTACCAAAACTACGTCACACACCTATGTATTCAACATTCTAGGTGCTTAAACTAGTTTCTATCCTTTTTGTGTTTTCATCTCCCATCGATTCATTTCCCCATCTATTTTTAATGAAGAATCTTCTTCCCTCCATAGTTTAACTTTCTATAGTAGAAACTTCTTGTCCATGTTGAATCTATCCATGTCTAATCCCTTCACTGTTTTCTTCATTCTATCTTCTTATTCTAGAAAAATATTTTACATGTAGTATTACAAGTTTCACTTGTTGCGCATGTCTTACTGGTTTTTCACAAGATCTTCCCTTTTGGACATCAAAGTAGGCATACCTACTTTGACATATCCCATGCATGAGTCCCTCCCTTCAAGTTGCACCTATATTACCAGTTTTGTGGCATCCCATACATCATGCCCCTATATTGCTTCATACTCTGTGGGTTTCATCTGGTAGTGCTATCATCCGAGGAGACAGAGCCACCTGTTGTGGTATCATCTTATCAAGGGTATGCCCCAATTGTGAGTGAACTTATAGGAATTCAGACCACTCCCTTTCCAGTAAGATCGATGTTGTAACATGCCACCCAGACTCATTTTCTTGAGAAAAGACAAAGATTCACTAATGAGAAAAGATATAGTGTCACTAACCTTAGGTGAAATCCCCTAGACACCAAAGACCAACAATAAATTCCAAGGGCTTATAAGATCATTAGAGGATGATTTTCCCTTTAAAGATAAAATAACCATAAAAGAAAAAAATACAAACATCCAAACCACTATATGATGCATGAGTATGAATAATACAACCCAGTATAAAACCAACAGTACAACATAATCAAATTGATAATAAAACTGAGAGATAACAACTCAAAAACAACAAGACTAAAAGACATGAAGATACATTATCCCATGTAATCCTTAACTAGATCCTATATCAAAAATCCACCTACCATGCCCACGGTATCAGGATAAATCACTAGATAAATATGATACCTTTCCACTCCATGTATATCATTGTATGAAATCTGTAAACACATCAAAGTGTCCAAGAAGAGGGTTAGAATAAACTCATTTGAAATCCCTATAGACTTCACAACATATGCCACTAGGACAAAACAACTTATCACATTTCATATAAAACATTTGGAAAACTTTTAAACAGTTTAAAGAAAGGCATATTTGAAAACCATATGAGAAAACTATAAACAGGATCATTATAATACATTCATACTTGGCATAATCAATCTCATGTTTTGAAATTATTTTTATCAAAACTAGTTTTTAAAGAATTTTTCTCAGAAATTACGTTTTCTAAATATTTTTAAAAGGTATACATTTTATAATTAGACTTATAAATATCTTTAAAAAGATCTATTATTTTATTTTTCAAAACATTTATCTTTGAATTATCCTAATCATTTTTTTGAAAACTTGACAATTTTCATTTTCAAAAAGTTTTGAAAAATGAGGAAACTTTTTTATAAGAAGGTAAAGTATTATCTTCACTATCCAAGGTAGACTCTTCATTAGATGATGTAGAATTTTCTTCATCGGGATAGTTTTCACATAAAGACATATTTGTATGGTTATAAATAATTCATTAATTTTTCATGATACATTTGTTTACTTGTTGTACTTTGGAAAAAATACCACAGTTCTTTTGTATAAGAGTTCCAATGAGATCATATAAGGTAAGGCTACTCACCTTTCTTGTTTTATCGAAAATAGTCCTCTTTTATTGTCATTCATTAGGCATGATGTCAATAATCTTTTCAACAAGTATTTCATCATTAAGACATTTCTCACGAATAGCTTGTAAACTGTTTATGACAGTCATCAATCGTGAAAATCTTGTAAATATTTTCATCCTTTTTTTTATTTTTAATTCTCTCTTGAATCTAATTTCAAAATCTCTTATCTATCATGTCTTTGTTTTTTTTCATGCCTATAATCCCTTTACCCTAATTGTGCTACCATTTTGGTGGAGCATTATCCCTTTTCAATTTAATTTAATAATTTTCTCTAAAACCTTGAGTTTCTATTTTATATTTTATTTTTAAATTGAGATGATATTCTAATTTTTTATCTTCATCTCTTCTCTCAAAATATTTATTTCTTTAAACCTTATTATATTATATTTTTATTTTATTTAGGGTGATTGGTTTTAATGATCTCCGCTATCTCTCTTATCTAGGCATGCTCTCAATGATCTATCTTGAATATTTATTCTTGAAGTAATGTTTTAAATTGTCTAATTCTTTGACATGGTCTTTTTTAATCCTTTTAAAATTATTTTTTAATTACATTATACTTTATTAAAAAAATCCTTGTTTTCAAAAGTTTTTTTAAAAGGTGTTTTTTTCCATGTCTTGATATTATCATGTCTTGTGTACATGACTAATTATTATTATCCAATGGATTTTTGAGATTATCCATTTTATCTCTTTATATCATGAAGCAGTACAATTTTTATATTCTCATGGTTTAATATGCCTTACTTTTATTAAGGGGAGTTAGATTTTGTTGTGTTTATTTTGTAAAGTATATTTTGGAATTTATTTATATTATCTTATCATATCTCTCTAACCCTCTTACTTCAAAAGATAATTTTTGATAATCTCAAAGGGGGGTTTGATGGAGGTAAAAGATAAAAGAATATTGGTTTCAAATAATGTTTTATCATGGGGGATAAATTTGTTTCAAAGTTTTATAAAAGGGGATACATGGTATCACATTTATTCAGAAACTCATTCCTTTTTATCTTTCACCCTTCCTTTTCATGATTTCTATATCAAGTGTTTGTGATCATAAAGGGAGATATTTTTTTATCCAAAAACATAATTATTTTAATGATAAAAAATCTATTTTGTTTCTAACTTTTTTAATATGTTTTTTGTGTATTTTGTGTGTTAGTTTGGTAGGAAGACATTTATCTTAAAGACTACTTCAAACTGGACTTAAAGAACCTATTTCAATGCTGTTGAAGTAGAGAATAACTGACTATATAGTAGAATATGAAAAAACCTCTAGACGGACCATAAGCTATGCGTTGGAGTCCTACTAGGTATCCAGTAAGAGCATGTCGTATGCAGGTAGTTCCAGTAGAACCACCGACTACCCAATAGAGGCTACTGGGTATCTGTTGGCATTGGTATTGCTAGTTCTAGGTGGAATTTATGATGGTAAAAAAGTGTTTTTATGTTGTAAATGTTGTGGATTGATTTATTGAACATCAGGCATCATTTGAGGCTATAAAATGAGGCTTATAGAGGCTTAAAACATCATCACGTTTGTAGTGCGCATCTAACTAAAGGATATTTGATCTTCTATGGATTCATAATCTCTCAAGGGAATTTATGTTATATCATCCTCCTCCTCCTTCAAAGTATAATCAAAGAGATAAATATTTCATCAACCCAAGGATATTAAGGCACCAAACCCAAAAGGGAATGTTCTTCAATAACCTCATCAGAATCGTTATCAACATTCTTTTTTAGTCTCTTTTATGTATCATTATCTCTCCTCCTTTATAAGTAAAACCCCATTGGATTTCACTTTTTATCCTTATCTATTTTTTTATTTCTATCTTGATTTATTTATTCAATAGAAAGTGAATATAGTGCATTGTAAAGGGATTTCAATCAAGAAAATAATCTATTTCACTTCTCCCTCTATTTATTTGGTTCTTGGTTATCTGTTTAAACCAAGGGTTTTTTGTTCTTGGTTCTCTATTAAAACCAAAGGATTAAGGTTATTGTTATTCCTTTAAAAGAAAGTGTTTTTGAGGCTCTTGTTTTCCATTAAAACCAAATGCTTTTGGTTTCATGGTTCTCATTCAAACCAAGGGGTTTATTATATTGAACCTCATAATCATTATCACGATGAGGAGACATAGGGTTAATTCGGGTACCATTGATAAAGTTATTTACTAAATCAATTATGTACTTTTACTTTCCATGTTTTACTTTTCCATAACGTTTTCACATTTCTTCATTGTTATTATTTCCACTACGCTTTACTTTGTTTAATTTAGATTTCTTGCATTGAATCGTCAAATCCTTTATCGCATCAATTTATTTTTTCACTTTATTTTTAAAGGGGAAATTTACCCCCTCTTTCTATTCCCTCTTCTCTGACCCACACCTATAACCACCACTCGCTTGTGTGCTCATTGTTCCACATACATCAATATGTATGAGATCCAATAGTCCACTATCCCTTTCATATTTTCTCCCAAAAGGTTTTTTTCTTGTTTCTTCCAATAAACAAGATTCATATGTATCAAATGATTCATAATAAAATTATTCTAACAATACATATTTATGGAGTTTTTGGATGTATTTATCATTTATATGTACATGGAGAAAATGCCAAAGGTAAGGGAGAATACAATCAAATCCGACTTATTCTGAACATCATAGTCAATATTATCCATATCTAGAATATATAAAAAGTTTAATATATCTCTAATGTCATAAAACATTTCATTCTTATATATAGAATAACTCTTGTTCTTTATAGAGAATGAAAATCCCTTCTTATACAAACAAGAAACAAAAATAAAATTCATGTTTATGGTAAGAATATAATAACAATTATCCATGTATAAGATTAAGTAAAGTTAGATCATATCTTTTGTTTTTTAATGTAGTAACTCTTGCTCCATTACCGACAAAAAAATCCACTTCACCCTTTATTAATTCCCTTCTATCATGGATTCTATGTTTGTCAACACAAATGTCTGTTGCACACTCAGTATCTAATAACCATGAGTCTGAGTTTATGGAATCAGTTTCTATATCATTCATACTTAGATTCTCAGAATTCTTCTCTTTGAGAACACTTTTAAAACCTACATAACAATGTCTAAATATTTTATTAGTCATACCTATAAGTGGTCTCAAAATGATTATCATGAAGTATTCCAAAATCTACAACAAAGACATGTCTGTGAGTGAGTATCATTTTTTATATCTTTCCATCAAGGAATTTTAATGAAAGTGGTCCTACAAAAAATGATGACTCCATACATCATATGCATTTAGTGAACCAAGATCCATATTTAAATAAATAATTAGTCTACATTAGCATTCATCTGACCACTTAGAGATATCATTAATTGAATTCTTTCTTAATTAAAGTATCTTTGGGGATAGGGAATTGGGGTCAAACTACCTACAAACCTAGAGACTTATGCCTTGTGTTCATATAACCTATGCATACAAAGCATTAATATATGTATAAATATACTTGAATTCTAATTTTGGGTGAGTAACACAAACTTGAGGTTTGTGTATAGAGTTACATGTCAATATGGGTTAGACATATTGATTTGTTGGAGGAAGTAAGATTCCAAAATTAAATCATTAGAAGCATGAATACACAAGGGAATAAACATGATATATGATTGTGATATTAATTATCCCTCAAATACTAAGTGTATGATTCCTCCCAAAGCATCACCTGTTAGGGCCTCAATCTTTCTACTAAGTAGGTCATGTTAAAGTTGGGTGCCCCTGGATTTTCTCGTGTAAGTAAAGAAAGAAATATGAAACATTGTATTTTCATATTGGGTGGGTCATGATAAAGTTGGGTGCTTTTTTATTGTCCTTTTATATATTTTTTAGCATTTTCTTTGGGTTACACTAGCTGGGAGACCCTGATCGGATTAGGTTTCCATAGAAATAAGGTTGATTTTATCCATATGATGGATTTGGAAAAGATTTTTCTATTCTAATATCCAAGAGTCATGTATGATATAATTTGGATGATACCCTAACTAAATATATACATGAGGGTAAAAATACTAAAACAACCCAGATCTTAGTGAAATATGGATGTTCTCCCAATAATGGGCATGATAGATTTTAAAAAGGGTTAATATTTTAGTGAGAGGCAATTTAATAAAATTCCTTATTAAATTGTTAATAAAATATGATAATCATATGATAAAAGTGTTTTTTGTATATGAATAAAATGAACACTAACAATATTAACTTTGAAATTAATCCTTGGAAAGAGAAGCTTGATCTTAGCTACTCTTAATACTGGTAGCTTAAGAAAAGTTCTTAATCATGACCCATGATTTATGAAAAGTTATTAAGGAAAATTATATGTGTCACATGATTTACTTATTAAATAAACCAATAGTTTAATTTTTTTAATAGGTGAATATAGATTCTGATGAAGCATAGAATGAGTCACTTATTGTTTCACAAGTGAAACTATATACCTGTAGCCATCAGACACTAGAGGAGTCAACGGTACCTATCTCCCAAGTTGGAATGAAGGGATACACTATTTATTGGGTTAATATTATGAGGGAGATCTATACAGATATTTCATGGTCAGTATTCAAAACAGAATTAGTGGAACGATGCAGCAGCGAAGTGAAACCACTACTAGTAAAGAACAGCTATAGACCATGTCCAACTGGACACATAGAAGATTTCCTAGAAAGGGTCAAGGCATGGATGACTGCAGCACCCTTTATTTATAACCAGATGTCAGTTGATAAGTGATATGATTTCCCTGTGTTCAATGTTTTATACCCATAAGGCTAGATAACATCCATAGAATCTTATTTTTAAGTCCATCAGATACTAGAAAAATCCAAGGTCACTCTCACTCAGGATTTTATGGTCGGAATCTAAGTACAGTAGTTTAAAATTATGATGGAATTTTATTTGGAATTGACATGGTTTTCATTTAATGTATAAATAATGGAGTGATTTTATGGGATGAAAGATCAGAATCCATACATAGAAATGGTGGATACTTTTAGAGAAACCTGTATATTTGATGAATCAGATGTGCTATTGTATGATGATAGTGATGCAAAAATATCAAACAAGAGGGTGCTACTACAGGTGATACTTTACCTTTTTCCACTAATTGCATCGCATGAGATGAAATACGTGGCGTACGAAGTTGGCAATGTCGATGTAAAAACACAGAAACTGGGCCACATTGAATTTTTGGTTTTTGGGCCGACGCATGGGTGACACGTGAAAAATTTGTACAACAAAAAACCTATCAACGTACTTTTGGATGATGACATCACCAAGGATTCACACGAGGAGCACACAACTACTAATGGAAACACGACAGACTTCCTAAACTGGGGAGGATATTTTTTTGAATTCATGTGGTGGAAAGGGAAGATTTGTTGTGGTATTTCCTCATAGTAATCAAATTAAACATTCACTGGGAGGTTCGGTCATAGAAAAAACATTTCCTCGTATGGATATGTAGTTGTTACAAAAGCATACATCTAAAGCGAGGACCCTACCAGCCCCACCGACTACATATCAGGTAACAATGGCATGTTCAGAGGTGTGTGGGTAATTGAAGGAACTTGGATTGAATATGGGAGCATTGGGGACTTTCTCTTACATCATTTAGGGTAATAATTCATCTAGATTTGAGTAGGATGAATGAAAGTTTCGTTAGGATCCACATGTTGAGTCACACATAGTGGTTTGCGGTGAGGGTCATGGGGAGGGCCACAAAACTATTTAAATTGAACTGAGAGCACTTGGAGGGGGACCTCACAACATAGTGGTAAGAAACACACATGATTGGTTCACAACACAAGAAGGAATATACAGGAGATTTCTTGGATGGAAATTGAAGTCATGATGCGTTGACAATAGGATCTCCAGGCCTATGGAGCAGGGAGAGCCATTTGGAAAACTGGTTCATGATTTTGGGGTCTGTAATCAATTGGGTTTCCTTCTCAAGACTTATTTTCAAGGATTGAAGAGTGATAAATTACTTATCATGATCCGGCCCAATGGGGCCCAAATCACGACTACCCCAAGTCGGCCTCCAATAGGCTAGGGGCTAGCAATCAGCACCGAGTAGGCACATCACACAAATGGGAGACATTAGGCTAATGTACCCATATACACACACACATATCCAAAGCCATATAATGTTGAAATGTAAATAACTAAAACCAATGAATGAATACATCTATGATCCCACAACTCAGAGTACAATAATAAGGTACTAAAAGTGAAATAAGGTCCAAATACAAGCCCAAACAAAAATTATAGAGAGTATAACCTGATCTAAGGGAGAGGACTACTATAAAATGAAACTACTCAAAAAACACCTTGTTCTGTCAACCTAAATCTATGCTCCACTATCTCCCTATACTCTCAAGACACCGTCAAAAGGGATATCATCTACATATGACATAACACATGTAGGCAGATCCCATGTCGGGGTGAGCCTAACAATACCTTTGAAAACACCCTGAAAACACTAAAAATGAATCAATAAGAATAATAAACTCATAAAAAAGATATAAAAATACATTCATAACAAAAAGAACCTAGATATACTCTGGAAGGACACTACACCTCCAGTTGATCACAACCAAACTACCAGCCACATAAATCTTCTTGAATAAATGTTCATTCCATGAGAATCCACTTCATGAGCTATGCCATCATCGGAGACACTCAACCAAGAGGTCAAGATCATTTGTCCATGCCCAAGAAAGCTCTCTTGTCTCAGAAGACCCCAATACATGGATAGAGAATCACCCATAGGATCACTAAGGGACACCAAGAACCCAATCTAGATCAACCCACTATATAGGGGATTGTATGCTAGTGATACCACGAACCCTACCAATACAACCTACTAGATGGAAGATTAATGCCCTAATCAAGGAGGTCACCCAGATTCCACAAACCCCACCCAGGGTATAAAATGATAGAGGATCACACTCTAGTCTCACGGAGGGACACCAAAAACTCTATCTGAGACTCATCCTCAAAAGGGGATCACAATCCTAAAATTTGGATGCAATGTCGCACTATACCCTAGAGGGAATGGACCAAGGGAACACACTCAACCATTATCCATCTAGACTGAAGAAACCAAAGGATCCAAACACCATCAAAGGGGGTACAAAGCATGTCCATCCCACCCCTGGTCTGCCCATGTGGTGCTACCTCACATTATGTTTAAATATCCATATACATGGAACATATTAATAGTACACAATGTGTATATATCTTCCAACACTTTTCTTGCGCTAATTGGTCGTGCTCATGTACATCATACCATGTCTATGTACTCTAGTTGTGTTTGTGTACTTTGTCCTGCTTGTGCCCATGTAACCTCCGAGTTATATGCAAATCCACCTAGCATGATTCACATGACATGTGATATTTAAATCTCTAAAAAATCCCTAGTACCACACCTAGGGGGTCTCAAATGACATGTATTTCAGAATTACATGTCGTGTAACCTGGAAATTTCTAGAACCCTCAGGTTCTTTATCTGGTTGTCTGCGTATTCTGCCTCCATGATTCCACCTTTAGAATATACATTAATGTATAGTGGATATCTGAGTATGAAAGGTCTCATAGTTAGAATCTCCAATATGATCTTACCTAACATGTTGTAAAAGAAGTGGTGTAAGAACCATCTACTAAAGATATGAAGCACCATCCTTTTACACTAAGGAAAACTGCAACGAGGCTCACTACTCTGATGCCTACGCCAAAAACTAAGACCAAGATCTCTTGTTGAGAGTGCCTTTCACCACATTCCCCTTCCCAAGAGTATAGAAATTATTGAATTCATAGTTCTATATGAACTCTATCAATAATCTACATCTCAATTTAAGATCCTTCTAAGAGAAGATATAACTGAGAATCTTGTGGTCAGAGTAGACAATAAACCACTCACCCATAAGGTAGTGTCACAAGATATTTATGGAGAAGAATACCATTTACAGCTCAAGATCATGGGTCATATAGTTCTACTTATATAGTCTTGACTTCCTAGACTAATAGGAAATCACTGCCTAACACTAAATCATAACACAACCAAGACTGATACCTGATGCATTGTAAAACACTACGTAATCGAAACCCTCCTATAGAAATCTAAATATGGGTGCGCTCTTCATTATTTGCCTCAACTCATGAAAACACTATTGAAACCTTTCCATCCACAAGAGAGGCTGCCCCTTTCGGGTCAAAGCCATCAAGGGTACTACCACAATGAAGAAATAGGATAAAAACATTTCATAATACATAGCCAACCCAAGAAAACTCCACAACTTGTTAGTACTCTTGGGTGGCTCCCAAGCTATCACTGCCTCAAACTTTTCTGGGCCCGCTACCACTCTTTCCTCTGAGATGACATGTCTTAGGAAGTGGAACTTTTTATTCCAAAACTGAAACTTAGAGAGCTTATACGAAACTTTGATAGCACCCCATGAAGCTGGTGCTCTCGGAGTGTGTCCAGGACTATCTTCAATTCTCTCACATGCTCCTCCTTGGATGTTGTGTACACTAGGTTATCATTGACGAAGACCACCATAAATCAATCTAAGAAAGGATTAAAGATCTAGTTTATATGTCACATGAATACTACTAGGTATTTCATTAGGCCAAAGGGAATCACCAAGTACTCATAATGACCATAGCGACCTCTGAATGCCATATTTTATATATCCTCATCTTGTACTTGTAGTTGGCGATAGCCTGATCTGATGTCAATCTTCGAGAACTATCGTGCCCCTCTCAGCTAAATAGATAGTTCATCGATCCTCATTAGTGGATATTTATTCCTCAGGGTCAATTGGTTCAAGGGTCGGTAAATCAAGCTCGCATTATCTTTATTTAAAAACAATATTGGGGCTACCTAGGGGAAAACATTTGATCTTACAAATCCCTTCTCATGCAAGTCCTATAACTACATCCTCAACTCACAAATCTCTACACGAGACATTCGATATGCTAGTGTAGATATCGGGGTCATACTGGGGTGTATGTTAATATAAAAGCCTAGATCTCAATAGAAAGGTAAGACTCACAAATCCTTAGTAAAGACGTCCTCATACTCATACACTACTATAGGGAACTGGGTAGACCATAGCATCCACCACTCAAGTGACATGCTATGCAACTTATGAGTAATTCGCTGCACTCTAATATGTCTAAGATCGTCCTTCTCTTCCAAGGTTTCCTTTTCACCCACAAAGGAAAAAATCATCTCATAATCATGAAAACATTTTATCATCATCCTAAAGTAGTCAATCTAGGCATGAACCATAGATAGTCAGTTCATACTTATGATGACGTCATAAGGCCTCATCACTGATATAAATAGATCCTATACAAAACTCCCACCTCCCAACATCAGATCAGACTATCAACATAAGTGTTCAGTTGTCAAGTCACTTCCCATCAGAGTCTCTAAGCACAAGTGTCAAGACAAAGACTCTACCATAATCTCTAATTATCGAACTAGAGAAGTTGAAAGAAATGAATGATTCGACACTATGTATATCAATAGTGAATCTATGTTCAAAAATACATAAATTGTACCTTGTATCATACCCAAAGGCTCGAAGTCATAGACATACATAGTGTGAAACTAGCCTCGTCCCTAACTACCAGCTCCCTAAGCTTGATGTGGACCACTTGGTGGTGGTGGTGGTAATAGGTCAAACCTCTGACCTCCTCCTCCTACTCTACCGACCCCTATGCCACATCTGCTACCGTACAGACTACCATGATCCTACCCTTGTATCTACTTCGGTGGTCCCTCAAGTGTATCATTATTAGTTGTATGATGAGTAATACAATCTCGTTCTATATTTCATCGACCTTCATAGGAGAGACATCGCCTCTCCATCGGCTAATTTGATCCATAATGAGATCCTTGCGTCATTGATCCTCTATCCTAAGATCATCTCCTAAAGCTTCGGTCATGCTTCGATCCCTACGACAGCCATTGGCTACCTGCCGCTACGGTATCAGCTCCTAGGTTCCCACTACCAACACTCACTATAGGCACTTTCTCTTTTAGGAATTTCTCCACCACTATATCTCGCTCCAACACTCCACATAAGTGGGAATTCAAAGAGATATTACTAAAACCCTGATATCCCAGTGTAATCCCTGCTCAAAAGTTGGAGCTCTGAAGAACGGACCCCACACAAAATTTATTTATTATCGTTAGATATTAGTAAACCTTGTTTAATACCCCACTATAGTAATAATGACCTACTATATATGCAGAAGGTCCTGGATGTGCATTCATCACAACATGACCAGATAAAACTCCTTCTTGAAGAGATGATCAAATTCGGATAAGGAGAGAGTTGTCTCGTCATATGACTAAGTCACTAAACTCCACCAACACCCAATAGAGCCTTGAATAAGTCTCACCGTGAGAAGCACAATCTAATCTATAGGAAACCTCATAAGGTGGAAAACTTGAGTGACTGCCTCTAGCCCATCCTCAGCCACCTGGGGGTATGGCTCACCGATCTGAGGTTTCTCGTGCTCTTTGTCAATCCAAATCGGTTTCCACATCGAGTCGTCATCACGTATCCATCACAGGAATAGAACCCTCTGTATGATCCAGTCACGTTCCTCCTCAAATCATCCACCATCGCCACCGGTCCTCAAATAAAAACCTCCATCATAGTCTGTACCCATGGTATCAATTCGTTGCACTGAAAAAATTCCACACAATGATCAAATACCAGGTATTTCATCAAACCACAAGCCAATGGAATCACCCATAGTGAACATAAAAATAAATGAGGGGGGGGGGAATCTATAAACCACAAAATTTGAGAAATGAACACTAAAATTTTTTCATTTTCCATTGATCCATTGGTCACAGAATTGATGAACTAAGAGGGATAAATACACAATGAACAAAAATAAATTAATCGCAAAATAAATCCAACATCGATGCGTGAATAAATTATGACTCATGGAATTGATCGGCGTTCTACCGAGTTATAAGAAAATTTTAAAATTTCACAAATTAAACATCCTACATGGAGTTTGGATCAATTGATGATGAATGTTTATATGGTGTCATCATTGGCGAGATCCAAAAAATCTGTAGGGGCGCAATCCTTGATCCGATCTGATCTAATGTAGTCTGCCAATGATCATCCAGTAGCTCCTATTTAGCGGTTCCTCTCAATCCCTATGTTATAAGGATAACCCTAAGGTTGTGGAATAACTGTGTTGAAATAGAGGAAGTTGGTCGATGCATCAAATAAAATAAAATAAACCAATTAATTTATTTATTTTATTAATTCCATGAATGTGATAAATTTTTCACAAACGCATGATGCCAACAAAGGTTATGTCATGCCTAGTGTAAAATCAACAATTTGAACTCAAGAGTGCCCTTGGATTTCTGATCTGGGCTTCATTTGAGAGTTATTCCACCTTCTTAGGAAAACTTCACAAGCATGATATTAATATATTTTGAAAAAGAAACTTTTGAAGCCAAACAAACCAAGAAGAGCTTAAATTTTAATGAAATGAAAGATTATGATTCTTATGAAAGTGACGTTGATAATGAAAGTGAGATTGAATGCTTGATGTGAAGATTAAAGAAATTTCACAAGTTAAATAAAATGAATAAATCCATTCAATGAGATAAAAAACAAGATCAAATTGAAGTTTCAGATGTAATCAACTTCAATTGAAAAATAAGGTCTATATCAAGATAGATTGTCCCATGACCAAAAAGTCCAAATACAAGAAGAAAGATAAGTAGAATCTAAAGGTATCAAATTTTAGATCTAGATAAGACTCTATTTCAGCTTATTAAACTATAAACTCATCTCTTAAATGCCTCATGGCCCATCTTGAGGTTGTTGAAGAGGTTACATCCCACCCCATCACATTATTTTTTCTTATTGCTCTTATTTTTCCAAAAATAATAATGAAATATTTTGTCAAGAACTTATTTCAAAATATGATAATCTTTAAAAAAAGGATAAAAAATTTCTTAATGAAGAAGATATTATTTCAAAGTAAAAAAGATGATGTGATTTTAAAATTAAAAAATCAACATGATGTTGAAGTTTTCAAAACTAAAATCAAGGATTTCAAAAGCTCTCTTTTAATGTTCACGCATCTTGGATTATTAATGTGTCGAAATAAATAATCACAGTTTTCTTTTTTCAAATGATAATGGAACTTCTTAAAAAATCACTTATTTTTTGAATGGTGCCTCTAAAAATAATTTTTTTAAATATTGTCGTAAATATGGGAATAAGATATGGAAGAACCAAATTGATCCATGTTTCTTATAATCTTTATAAAACATATAACAAGTTTGGGTCCCTAAATATTTAATAGGAAATATTTTTGGACCTAAATTTGTTTTCATTCCCAAATCATCTTGTGATAACATTTTCAGACCCCCAAGGGTACAAAAAATCTCCTTTAAATAATTTGTTTTAGGGATTTTCCACCAGATTCCATTGATCTATCAAATAGTGGATTCTCTTTAAAAGATGGTGTTTAACCCCATGAATTTATTGATTAACTCTTTCTACCTTGAGTTTTATATTTTATCCTCTGTGTAAGGGGGGCCTACCTCTTTTCTTTTTGGAGAATCTTTGGACATCAAACCGTTTTCATCACTATATTGTACCTTCCTCATATTTTCCCTATTTCAAGAGTGAAATGTATGGCATAACTAACGTAAAAAAGTTGATTCACACAAATATTGTTATACCCTAGGCTTTTTAGGAACAATACTTCATCCCTTTTCATTCCCTTGAATTCCACCTTTTCTTTCCTGGAAGCATTGATTTGGAGTGCTCTATCATTATTAAAATTAAGAGTTCCATCCTCAATGTGTTTGATATTTTTACAAAACAAAATATTACTTCCATTCAAGTGGGAACAACATCTATTTTCGGGTGTCCATACATAATCTCCATCACTATTCTTAAGAGAAACATCAATAATTTTTTCCTTTTCTGAAAAAAAATTAAGGATATCCCCATTTCAACTTCATCTCTAATATATAAATGACCACCTTCCTCTAATAAGGAAAATTTATTTTGGAATGTCATATTACACTTTGGTTATCCTTGTTGAATCATTCATAGAGTTGAATCGAACCTTCTCATGAGTACATTTTTTTGTCTCCTTGATGAAAAATAAACTTCATTTTTAATATACATTTCACATAAAAACAAAAATATAGAACAAAAAGTACCTTTGAAAAGGAATGTTAATTTAAAATGTCTTTTATTTTCTCTGTATGATTTTAGCTACTTTCATCTTTGGTATTATAGAAAAAACTCATTGAATGGACTAACTTTCCAAACCAATATTATCTTCATTGTGTTGTAATATTTTTTAGAACAATCACCTTTTTGGGCTCACCAAAATACTCTTTTTTAGGAAAAAAAACTATATTTCTTATTTGAGGCTTCACCTTTTAATGGTGTTTATTATACCCCAAAAATTCTTTTCCTTTTTATTGTGGTGGTGGTTTTTATAGTAATTTCTCAATATCTCATGTTGATTTTCGAACCATTAGCATTATCATCAAGTATACTACCAATCATTAATTTTTTTTTCTTGAGATAATAGCTATTGATCCACTAATAGAGAATTTCAAGTAAACCTCAATATTTATCCTTCCACCTATTTGGCCTAAAAATTTTCGATGTTTTTGTTCATTTTTCTAACCAAATATGTTAATCCTTTAATGATTAAAGTCTATTTCTCCACTTTGAGCTTGATATGAAACAAATTCTTTGGATTCTCGTATTTTCTAGATTGGTGGACTTAAAACTCAACCCTTAAGCCATCAATTTATTATTTTTGTCTATGAATATAAGCCTTAAAATCTTGAAAAATAGAATTATCCTTCATTTTTCAATTTTATTGGACATAAATATCTTCTAAAGAATGATCTAGTCCAAATTTTAAAACACTGTCTTGTTCACTATTTTGTTCTTAAGTGATTTTTTAGAGTTGGAATAATTTAAAATGATGAACATGACATCTATAGGATGTTGGATACAAACTTAAACCCACATCGGTTTCCTCAAGGAGTGGTAGGTGACATGTAAGTTTGGATGAGCTACTTCTCCTATCATTGATTGGTTTTAGGATGAAACACCAGAAGGGATCATGTGTTGGGACTGGAAGATCTAGGATAAAGAGGAACATTCCTGACAAGTAATTCCCAATTCATGGTGTAGCCCATGTGTCATTTGGGTGTCCCTAAGCTGGTTTAACAATGATAATGGTGGCTCAATTGAAGCATGTGGATCCATGATTCCTTATGTAGAAAGTGTTTCTAATAGCAATGGTCATACGACAAGTCCCAGTGATGGAAAAAAATAGCAATGAAAGAAGATGGGATCAGATGGATTATCATTGGGGGGGGGTAAATGTGTGGTCTTTGGTTTGATGGGGTTATTAGGTACAAAATCAACCCTGCATTGGTTTCCACAAGGATTGGTGACTAATATAAAATCTTGGATGAGTTACTCCTCTTATCACCAATTGGTTTTGGGATGACCTCGTAAGTTTTTTTTTGAAATTTATTTCTATTATATTTTCATATCTATCTAACCCTCTTTCTTTGAAAGTTTCCTATTTGATAATCTCAAAATAGGAAAAAAAATTAATGGAGGTAAAAGATAAAATAATATTGGTTTCAAATAATGTTTCATCATGGGAGATAACATTGTTTCAATTTTTTATAAAAGGGTACGCATGGTTTCACATTTATTTGTAAACTCGTTCATTTTTATTATTTCCCTTATCCATTTATTTATTTATATATCAAGTGTTTATGATCATAAAGGGGGATATTATTAGATCCAAAATATTAATTGTTTTAATGATCAAATATACTCTATTTTATTTCTTACTTTTTTAATGTATTTCAAGTGTATTTTGTGTGTTTCTAGTGTGTTAGTTTGATAGGAAGATATCTGGCCTAAAGACCACATTAAAATGGACTTAAAGAACCCTTTCAAGGTTGATTCAATAGAGAAGAATTAACTATCTTGTAGCATATGACAGAACCTATAGTTCATCAGAAGGCCCACCGGTTACCAGTTGGAGTTCTATTGGGTATCCGGTGGGATCATGTAGTGTGCAGGTAGTTCAAGTCACAACACATATCTGGTGTAGGCTACCGGGTATCCAGTGGCGTCAGGACTGCTAGTCTGAGGAGGCATTTTTGGTTGTCAAAAATTGTTTTGTTCATGTTTTAAAGGTTTTGGCTCGATTCATTAAACCTCGAGCATCCTTGGAGGATATAAAATGAGGCTTAAGGAGGCATGTTCTTCAAAGACTTCACCCAAAGCTCCATCGACATTCTTGTTCAGTCTCTTTTATTCATATTTATCTCTCCACATTTAAGAGTAAAATCACTTGGATCTCACTTTTTATCCTTATCTCTTTTTTTATATTTCTATCTTGATTTTTTTCTTCAAGATAAAGTGAAGACCGTGCCTTGTAAAGGGCTTGTAATTAATTAGGTTGTTTGTTTCACTTCTCCCACTGTTTATTTGGTTCTTCGTTATTCATTTAAAAGGGTTTTTGGTTCTTGGTTCTCCATTCTAACAAGGGGTTGAGGTTATTGATATTCCTCTAAAAGTAAGGGTTTTTGAGGTTATTGGTTTTTTTTTCAAACCAAACATTTTTGGTTTCTTGTTCTCTTTTAAACTATCACTTTTTTACCACCATTGTTCACCACCATCCACCCCTTACAAGGATTTAATGTCCTTAAAAACTATCCCCACTGCACTTCTATCTCCTTGTGTGATTGTTAGGCATGTTGCACTAGGTTTTAATTTCTGAACCATCCACCACTTGTGATTCAATCCATTGTTGAATCCTATAACCCCCCAACTCATGATGTATCCATCCACAAAGAACTTCTCTCTAGTTGAACAGTGGGTGACCCACCATTTCCATGTCACAAAAAATAATGTTTATTAAAAAAATGAAGATATTTTCATTTAAAAAAAAACCTATACAACTCTTTCGTGTCAATACATGAATCACACAATTTGATGTCGTGATCCGCATCAACACTCATTTGTGGGCCAGGAAGTAGTGTTATCTCAAGCCCCACATATAAGTACTTCACGCGCCTAGAAGAAATGAATGTTGAGAACCATCCATGCACCCAAGATCAGACCTGGATCGAGTCCTTTTCATGTGACCCTAGCACGCGCATCCCCCCCCCCACGTGATCACCCTTCGACTCCGTCTATGAGACTCCCTCTACGTGCATCGAGACTCAACATGCTCGGCTCCCCTATGCCTAGCCTCTAGTGTGACCAACCCTTAGATAAGACATCTAGGGTGATCCCAAACCACATTTAGCCGGACCCTTATGGGTTAAATATGAGCGCAACCCTAGCCATGTGTAACCACCCACATGCATGTGCATTACCTGATCATGGATTTTCTATCTCTAGGAATATTGATCCCAAAAATCTATTTTCATGACCCAGATATACCTCATCCATCCTCAATAGGCTGAAACAAACTCTATAATTAGTATTGGAAAAAATTTGGTCACAACAACAGCAGTGTTTGGAAAAATAAATTCAATCCTCTAGTCAGCTTGGGGAACTTCTAAGGGAAATATGGGACCTTTATATAGCTTTTCTACTGCACCAATTCAAGGCCCTTCCATTGTACCGGCTAGTGGCCTCATAGCCTTTTAAGACTTTTTTTAATTTTTGGTTTTCCCTATGGTTTAGGATATTATTAAGGAAAAGTTATCATTTTTTAGAGTTTTGGTCTATAAATAGGGTCTTTGGTGTCACTTGTAATCAAATTTGCCCATATTAATTGAAATTCTTATGAGTGTTCTCTATATTTTTTTGTTCCACCCATACTTCTCCTGATTCCATCATGTAATGACTCTTCCATTCCTACTGTGCTATATCAGCTGAAAATTCTGAGTGACGTATTACTGTAAGAGATAATAATGAAGAAAGGGTTGTGTTACTTTCATGTTTCTGATACATGGGAGCTAATAGAATTATAGCTAGGAAAGGGTCACTATAGAATAAATGAGTTTTTCATATAAAGTAGGATGAGGACGGTGGGAAACATTATAAGACATGACTTGTTGAGAAGGGATTTCAAAAATTGGATGGAGTGGATTTCATTTAGGTTTTCTATTATATTGTAAAGAACACAATGATTTGGATAGTGGTCATCCTAATTTCCATGGAAGGTTTGATTCTTGAACAATTGGATATCAATACTTCTTTCCTTCCTGGATATTTGAAACCTTTTGGATTTACTCTAATTGAGTTGGGAACAATGTTTTGGACTTCTCTTTTAATCATCCCCAATATTCTCTTTGAAGAACCAGGATCCTTAATTTCAAATATTTCAAAAATAATTAACATCAACTCTTCATGTCTTTTCTCCACTAGTTCAACTAGGATCATATCATCCAAATAGAGATGTATAATGGTAAAACTCTTCAACACACCCTAGATGGACATTTCATGATTTCCAAGTAGAATAAACATAAGACAAAAGAAGAGGCTATATAAATGGAAAATGTTATTTACACATCACCCATGAGAAGTCTGATGCATGTCATGGTTTTTACAGGGCTTGATATCTCACATTCGGTTGTTATAGTTAGCAGGTTCATAGAGAAAATTGGAAAAGAACACTGAGAGTTTGTTAAATGTATTATTCAATATACTAATTTCTTAGTGAATTTTGACCTCTATTTTGGAACATATGATCTATTACAAGGGTTTGTAGATACTATATTTGGAGTAGATACAAACTTCAGGAAGTAGACAACTGACTATTTGTTTACTTATGGTGGGATTTCCACAAGCTTGATGTCAAGAATATAACTTGTAGTATCATTGTCAACCATGAAATATGGGTAACTTGAAGTTATAAAAGTATTGGATTTTGTGTGGTTGAAGGGATTTTTGGAATGAATTAGAAGGTAATAAATTAGAACATTGTTATGTGATAGCCAATGTGTGGTTCACATATCCAAGAATATTGTGTTTCACTCATGGACGAAACACATTCAGCTGAAGTATCACTTCATCTATAATCTTGTGGAAGATGAAATGCAAGAACAGTGGAATGTGAGTGAGAGTTATAATTCAACTAACATGATGAATAAATTCATAGTCTAGGAATGTTTATAATGGTGTTACATTTCAATGGTGCATGGATAACTGGTGGTCATGAGATCCCAAAAGAAACAACAGAATGGAAGAGTTGAAATGAAGAAGCGATTTTTTTGGAACGTGGTGACTTGTGACCTGGAAGACTTTATGGTGGATCCTTGAAAATGATTTTATGTGGGATATGTTTAGGTTTGGTGTGAGAAATAATTTCCATCTTAGTGTTTCAACTTTCATTAATATGATATCGAACCAGATGGAGTGGTGGAGAAGAACCATAGTGTGGAACCAATATGGGTAGCAACTTTTGGAAGTATGGATGCAGAAGGATGAGTTTTGGATGCATTCACTATTCAATGGAAGTTAGAGGTGAAGTTAGTGAATTCAGTGGGAAGATGTTGGTCACCTTTATTGAGAAATGGTTGTTCTTAAAGACTAGAAGGTGGTGGAACAGATAGAACTGGCTAGTTACTACAGAAAATTTTAATAAATAGATGGGTGACGTAATTTTTATAGTGCATGTTGTTTTTTTCATTAAAATTTTGTTAGCTTACAATTTAGAGTGCCTGTAAAGTCTATTTCAATTTCTCTTAATAAGCATACCTATTTTAGATGTTTGTAACTTGGTGAGTGTTTCTTCTCTTATTCTCTCTTCCATTAAAGTTGTATTGTTTCACATGGAGTATGATTTTTTTCTATCCTTATAAATTCATAGTTTTCTATGTGAAGGATTTACTTTATTTTTTCATATTTTTGTTTTGAGAGTGTGTTGTGAATTTCACCTGGGATGGTTCACTATGAGGCTGGGGTGTGAGGATTCTTTGTTTGAATAAATTGATTCTATGGTACCATGACATTCTAGATCTTTTGAAGCCTTGTTTCTTAGTTGATTTTCTAGAAAAAACTTTTGGATCATGGGTTTAATACACTAAACTATCCTCAAATATTCAATTTTATTTAGTTGGTATGTTCTACTTTCATCATCCTTATATTTATTTTTAATGGGAACCCTTTGAATATACTGGGCTTGTTGGTTTTGATTTGGGGATACTTGGTTTCTTGAATGTTTTGATTTAGTTCACAATGAAGAATGACTATTATATATGTTGGTCGATTGGTTAATGGGTTTATTATGAACATAAAATGATGGTCTTAAAGTGGTCTTTTAAGTTTCAATTAGATGTTAGACCATCTCTTGTACTTTTTTGGTTAGGATTTAACAGTCTTTCAATCCACCTTTTCAAGATACTATCCTTATTCTCTATTTTCAAATATTTACTGATCTGAAAAGATATTAAGACCCTCAATTTTGGTGATCCTCACAAAGATTGATCTTATAATTCCTTCTACATCTAATATGTGGATAAAAAATATAGATTTGGGATTTATTCAAAAGGATGCCTATGAGAATTTTGGAGATTATGTACAAGATAATTCAAATTTGGTCACATTTTAAAGGACTGTGAGATTGTGAATGATGCGAATAATTTTATCAATGCTTGAACTCCTACTAAAACTAAATATGTTCGGGTGGGAAAAGTAAAACAAAAGTTGATGGAAATTGATCCAGCTGAGCCTTATTAAAGAGATATAGATGTTGGAAAAATAAGAGTTTCTTAATCGATGTTGGTTGTGGAATTGAGAGAGTTTTAATACCTCATATAGGTTTTCTAGGATTCTCTACTTGCTCCCACATAACATCAAAATGCTAAAGATTCTTTCTTTGGTTGATTCAAATGGGTTTTCTATTATGTTTCTAAAAAATAATAGGGCCCACAATTATTATTCATTTATGAAAAGGGATGTTGTCTCTCAATCACCTAGAGTGTGCATTAAAAAAGAATAAACTTTGGACAAAGTTTGAATGTAGAAAATGATCAATTTAATTCAAAGTAGAGAAAAATAACTCTCAACTGAATGTTTCAAATAAATATTCAAGTGATGAAGAGGAAAATGATCTTGAGAAAAGTTTTTACATTTATGAAAATCAAAATAATGTTAAATGTGTATATGATAAGATTCTAAAATCCCTTTGTAAATGGATTAAAAATTAGGGGAGTGTTGTTTTCAGTAAGTACACTATGGGTTAAATTAGAATATATGATAATGTTACTATTAGCGATCATATGATATATAATAATTGAAAAATATTATCAAAAATATCCCAATATGGATTACCATAATATTAAATGGGAGTAATTTATTCGATATGATTTGTTATCTGTTTTTACAATTTGGATATTTCATGTCCTACCTTCATCCAAGATGTTTAACAAGATAACATGTTATGTTTTTTTATATGGTTTTCACTGCAATGATTCTCATGTTTTTGATGTTTTTTGTTCTTGAAAGTTTCCTATTTACCCTAATTAAAAAGAATCTGATTTGAGTGTTTTTTTCCAATATGATCACTTTTTATAAATTCCTTTATTATGATTTACACATTTAATTATTTTTTTTGTTGTTGATAACCATTCTTTTGAAAGAAGAGGATATTGGTAAGACCTACTAGAGCAGGTTTCTTTTTATAGAAATATAGAGAATTAGTATTAGTATAATTATAAATAATTACCTGGGGAATAAGGAATGTGAGACTGATATGAGAAAGAGAGAGAAAGACTAGAGATGCTCCTTAGCGCTCCACCCAAGCCAAAATAGCTGAACTACTCTATACAAAATAAAATTGTATCCCTCACTCCATCCCCAAGCCTTCCTTTATAATATATCCACCCCCTTTAGTTTCCCATGTGCCTCCCCCAATTTTTTTATTGTAAGTGGGCCTCCTTTTGAGAATATCCCTTCCAGATGTGTCTTTCCTAGATCCCTTGTTGTATCCCACTTCTAGAATACTCTTCTAGCCTGTGACCAGCTATCCTAGTTGGATAGAAACCAAGTATGTCCTAGTTGAGTAATAAGCGGTAAAAGGGTATTTTTTTGGTGAATGTTTTATTTTGTTAAAAAGAATGTTTTGGACCAACGTGTGGGGTTGAGAGCTTGTTATATAAGACTGGGGGCGGGTAAGATAAGTTAGGTAATATATTGTTTGTGAAACATCCATAGGTTTGGGAAATAGCCTTTATGGATTGGGTGAGAGTGTAAGTGCCTCACAATTTCTTCTCCTCATTCCTCCATTATACTATTCCAGTCGACTCTTCTTCTTTTGTTTCTCCATTACATAACATTTGTTTTGGCCCACCATCTTCTCCTTAAGTTCACCCGCAATGGCATGCACTGTCAAAGGTGCACACTTTAATCCCATCAACTCCTATTGTGCTCGACCAGATGCAATGTGCGCACTCTGAGAATCATTTTTCTCACCCAGTGGAAATGCGCATTCCTTTCTCTCACCAGTTTTTCAATGCGCACTCTTATGCCTTGCGTTTTGGCAAGTAGCGCACCAACCCCACTTCACATAGAGAAGTTGTTAATGACACAACCCTCAATAATAATCTCCCTCCTCATAAGATCACCCTTCCATTCACCAACTACTCTAATGAGGCACACACAACATTTCTCCATGAAACTGATGCACGCACTGTCAACATTCCCAACTTCCCTCTGGTGTGTCGTGCCCTGGCACACCTTCTGCATCACACCCCACTATACAAGGGAACATAGAAAGAAAAAAAATAAAAAATAAAAATAAAAAAAGAAAGAGCATGCCCAAATTTTCTTTTTATCAGGCTGGATTCACATAGTGCCAAATACTCATAACGACATACACACTTTTATTCCACACCAGGATGAATTTGAATAGTATCTTGGTCAAATCAAAGATTTATTGGAATCATGGTGACAAGAGCAGTCATCCCTTATATAGTCTCAAGTGTATGACATTGTTGAACTCACAAAGATAGTCTCCGGCTTGGTCTGCCGCTTAGACAAGACTCCACAACAAGATGAGGTGTGTCCATAAATGACGAATGGGATCTATTACACATAAGAACAGTAGTCATACATACCCACTATGCTCAAATGAGAGGATGGTGTATATGCACTCACTTTCCACACTATCCCAGGGTAGTTGTCTCTTGCTCGGTGGGTGGAGCTCTCATTTTTCACTAGCATGGATTCAAGGTGTTGAATCATGTGTGTTGAGATGTTTTTCTGTATTCACCAGACTATTGAAGCTGAAAAAATCACCCTGAATCAGTTAAGTATGGAGGGAATTTATATTCACTAGTTTATAATTTTGGTCAAGGTGTATCCATATTTAATGAGGAAAATGTTAAAATAGAATCTGATTGAACGTTTTAGTGGTTTGGAAATCTAGAGCCCCTACAAAGTGCTTGCATCCCTCTAGTAGAAGGGGAAAATCCAGGATTATATTAAGTAGTTTGAGTATATAACTTTCTTCTTTCCCCACCAACCTAAGGCCCAGCATGTCATTTATTGTCTATATGACCTGAGCGACAACATTTAAATTTGGGTTTTCATTCACGACCAACTAAACCAATTGTATGCCATGTGCTTTGCTCAAAATGTGGAGCTCGATATCACAGAAGGCTAGAGTTCTCCATTCCATGGTGGAGGGTCCCTAAAATTCACTATGGTCTATGAGTATGAAATATGAAATCCTCTTATCTACTCGTGACCACACTAACTGAATATGTATTTTCTACATCCTATGAAATGCTGAGAGGACTCTGGGAATGGATCTCACTGCAAGCCTCCCACTCACACCACCCCGAAAGGAAAGGTGTTCAAAAATTTACCACATATAAGTTGGAGGATCAATGCTACTTGGGAATTTGTTTCTGATGTGTCCAGATTTATAGGCCATGAACACATGTCCCAATATACAATTTAGGGCATTGTTACTGGGAGAGGATGATTCTAGAAATGACGAAATGGTAGTAGAGTGGGGCCTATAGGAAACCCGTGACAATGAGGATCCTATTCCATACATAGAGACTTGATGAAAAGAAATATATTGTTTTTGAAATGGACGTAGGATTGGGAAATGACATTTGTGGCTTGGGAGGGAGTACTAGTGCCCCCAAATTTCTTATCATTCTCATTCCTCCTTATACTATACTAGTCTCCTCTTATTATATTGAACCAATACCTAACATAGGCCCTATACCTTTTTTACTACCTTGAGAATCATTCTTGTCCTCATGATTGTAGAGAAGAAACTGATTATGGTTAATGATGACCTCTTCCCAAGAAACATCTTTCACTTGACTCCCAATCATTGAAAAAAGTCTTGAAACCATTGACTATATGATAAAAAATCAAAAGTGCTTGAACCGTAATTCAAATCCATGTCCATAAAACTCTTGGGAAACAAATATAGTGGGTTGGAATTTGGACTACTCATAGGAAAAATGTTGAGAATATTATGATGAAAAATATCAAGTATAGACACTGGTAAGAACTTGGGCGGAAAGTGTAGAATAAACTTGCTCAAAAATAACCAAAGTATAGATAGTCATCCACCCTACCAGGGTTGATATAAGTATCACATACAATGCTCAACATAGTATTCCTATCCCAAAATCCCCCCATCTATGTCACGAAGCTGTTGAATGGCAGTCTCCAAGTCATTCCTTGCGATAGGATTTTATGCTTCTTGCCCATTAACATGAGATTTAGATGAAGAATATACCAAGGAAGGATTATTTCCAACACTAACTTTCACTTTCCATGCTAGAGGAATTTTATATTCTATTGATAGATGCACAAATGAGATGAAGGATCAAAAACTAGGACCCACACACCTATTTTGGTGTAGCCATTAGAAAGTAAATCTCTAAAGAACAAGTTTACTATAGTTTCTTTCAACTAAAAAACCACTATCATGAATGAAGTATCATTACATCCACTTCATGTATTGTGCACTCAACCTACGAGTAAGTAATATAGTTGTGGTAACTTAATTGATTTGGTTCCCGTGCCCAAGGCCATGAATTCCTTTGAAGAAACCCCATATGAATTTTCCCTAAGCAGACATGGTCGAGTAGAAAACAAAAAAAATGTGCTATGTTATGTAGGTCTTTTAGAGCACAACTATTTACTTGGAACCCACAATTCTCTATGATTTAGGTGAAATCCAAAATGAGTTTTAGTGCAAAAAATCTAATTATCAATAACAAAAAACCTTCCTACTTCAATTGACAGCTTCAAAAATCACCTTGCATCAGTTTGTAACGTGTAACTTTGAGCTTTCAAATATTCTTCATTGAAAACTTCTCACATGGTCCATCTCCATAGATCCCTTCCATCGCAAAAAGATAATTCAGCATCTCGAACAAATTACATCAGATTATATGCAGTTGTGGTCAAATTCTCCGTATGGATCACACCTTTCCACTTCTCCATTGATTCCTCCATGATCACCAACATATGTGCAATGTTAAAACATTAAAAAAGTTTAGTTGACTATCATTTAATAGTATCAATAATATTCACTTCCGAATCTGTGTTGCACCCCTACTTATTCAATGTGATAGGTGTCACAACCAATGCCTCTCCTTGTTTATTGTCACCTCCCAGCGGTGCATTTCCCTAGCTATTTTTAATGAAGAATCTTCTTCACTACATGGATCAACTTGTGGTAGCAACATCTTCATGTCCGCATCAAAGTTTTCCATGTCTGATCCATTCCCCATTTTTTTCATTCTCTCTTATCCTTGCAACAAAATATTCTCCATGATATGTTCCATGTTGTACCTGTTTCATGTGGCTTACCAGTTTTTCATGAGTTCTTCCCATTTGGACATTAGAGTAGGTATAGTGGCTTTAACATATCCCATGCATGAGTACCTCCCTCCAAGTCACACTTGGATTACCATTTTTGTGGAATAACCTATGTCATGCCCCAATATTGTTCCATACATCATGGTTTGTGTCTCTACAAGTGTGATCATCTGAGGAGACGGAGTCACCTCTTATTGTGGAATTATATTTTTAAGGGAGTGATCTAGTTGTGAGAGAACTTCTAGGAATTCAAACCACTCCCTTTCCAGTCAAATCAATTTTGTAACATACTTACTCAACTCATTGGCTTGAGAAAAGGCACATTGTCACTAACCTTAGGTGACATCCCCAATAAACCAAAAATGAGAATTAAATTCCAAGGTCTTATAAGATCATTGGAGGGTTATTTTCCCTTTAAAGATAAAACAACCAGATGAGTAAAAATACAAACATACAAACCATTATAAGATTCATGAGTACTAATAATACAATCCAGTTTAAAACCAACAGTACAACACAATCAGAGTGATAATGTATACAAGAGATAACAACAACAAAAATAGAAAAACTGAAATAAACTAAGATACATGATCCCATGTACTCCCTGACTAGCTTCCATCTCAAACTCTACCTTTCATGCCCACAATATCAGGATGCATCACTAGAGAAATATGATACCTTTTCCTTCTCAGTATCTCTGTGTATGGAATCTTCAAACACATAAAATTTTCCAAGAATAGGGTGATAATAATCCTATTAGTCATCCCTAGAGACTTCCCAACACATGAAACTAGGATATAACAACTTATCATATTTCATATTAAACAATTCGAAAACTTTTAAATATTTTATAAAAATGAATAATTGAAAACCATATGAGCAAACTATAAAAAATATCATTATAATACATTCATACTAGGAATAATAAATCTCATTTTCACACACCCACACATCCATCCATACACACGCACACACAATAGACTCAAGCTTGGTGTTACCATCTATGGGGGTACTCTATGACCATAACCTATCAAAACTTTATGGTTACACTTCTAGCCAAACCCATCCCCATTAAACACATGCCAACCCAATTATTCTAGATTCCATGCCAAAATAATTTCACAAAAAAATTATTCTTTGAAATCATTTCATCAAACAATTTTTATTTGTCCAAACCATTTCATAATTTTAAAACAAACATTTTAAATTCATAGTCAAAGAGGGTTTTCCAAAACCATATAATTTTCTAAAATTCCAAAATGAGAAATCAAAACAGTTTCCTTCACGAAATCAAAAAATTATACCAATGAAAATCCAAGAAAATCCCTTAAAAAAACTAATCCTTACAGTTATACACCACTAGAGTTGGAGAGAAGACACAAACCTCAAATTTGTTTGATTGAAAAAAAGTATTTTAGATAAAACCACCCATCTCCCTTGTAAGAACCCAATTTTTCACCCAGGCATGGATCATTTAATTTTGATCTAAATCTTTACTTTGTACCTAAAATGGATGCCTAAGGGGTTAGAAAGGTCTCAAGGGTGTCTTTGGCTAATTCAGATCCTAGAACCCATCTTTTGGGGAAAAACAAACTTGGCACACAATTTAGAGTAAACTGTGTGGGAATTCTTCATGGTTTGGAAAACTGTGCGGATTGTGTTTTTTCAGATAGTGCTACCCCACACAGTTAGCACATAACCATGTGGTTTAACGATGTGAGTGACCCTTTTTCATAGGTACCCATGCATGGTTTGTGTATGGTTAGTTAAACTGTGCAGTCAAATCATGCATAGGCTAAAGTTTGGGTAAAATTCCAGTTTTTCCCTTAATGATCTAATTAACATCCATTCTCTTCCCCAACTCGTATACCAGCAGGATTTTCCTCCATTTTCACCCATTTGGAGCTTCTTGAAGACCTAATCAAGGGATCAATATATCTCCTTCATTATACAACCGATCAAGCTTATGTTCATCATGTTGTATGTGCAACGGTAAGTACTCGAGTCCTCTTGAGCCATTCTGCTTCTCTTTTTCTCTCAATTGAGATATCATGGTATGAGAATTTTTCTCCTATTCTTATATCCAATAATATATGAGGAAAATCAAGGTCTAATACTGTAGGAGGATATTCATACAACCTTAAGGTGAATGGTCTATAAATTATACCTAAAGTTCATTGATTTTAGAATATCCGTGTGGGCCCCATCAATTTTATAGGGTTCCATTTCTTAAATTTACATGCCATGATTGTACTTGTTAGAATCATATGATTAAGATATTTAAAAATATGTGATTATTTGTTATCGGTTACACCCACAACTCAATTAGCCCCATGTCTAAGTTTATTCCATATTTGGGTTTTAGTGTTTTGGCACATTAGAGCCACTGTTCAGCATTGACCTTGCTTGACCTTCTTAAAGAAGAGCCTTCCTATAATAAATGCCATGTTATTAATGAGAATTTCATAATAGCATGTATCATGTACACTCACCACTTGAACCACCTAATGTAAGCGCTTCAAATTTATTATTAAATGAAAATGTGAAATGGAAAGTATACTAAGTATATTACATGGCCTTAACAAATGAGACTAAATAAAGGATACATGTTTGTAGCACCACTTTCCATGTTGATGGAAGGTAGAAGAGTGAACCTCAATAATTGAATATTACGTAATGGTTAATTATGACATGATTAAGTGGTTGCAATGATACTTGGCCTATCCACACTAATGGAAGACAAGGCTTGGAAATAATGAATGATTACATGATTACAATATCAAATAAGAATGGACTAACTCGAGCTCTCATTGGATTATGAGAGGAGAATACCTTGGGTCTTAGGAAACCCATTCTAATTCAAGGATGTGGTTTTATTAGGTTGACACCCACCTAAACTCTGGTTCTTTTCTATTTCTTGGATGCTCAGTATACTCTCATGGGGTACTTTAAATTATTAGATGATACCTTGGATACACTCCTTGGTTCCAGCATTCTCTAGTAGGTGTCATGGTTAAAGCCCATAGGGCCCTATCTTTTCTTAGCCCTATTTTACCTTGGTCGATCACCTTGGACTCTGTAGGATCCTTTTTATGGAATGCCTTGGATTAGGCTCCTTGTATTACACTCTTACCCCTTATCCAGACTCAGATACCAACGAGTTAGAATTTTGTGAGTTCTTAATTACCTTGGTTGTTACCCTGGAACTCCCTCACTAGATATCATTTTCAGGTTGCCTTGTTATGTGTTGGGACCTTCAATACTTATACTATCACGAGGTGATGTCAGTGCCAGCTATGCCTCACATGACCTATTAATATTAAATTGTAATTACTTAATTAATGGATTGGTTACATTTTCATACACCAACCAAGGGATGAAGTAGGTACTTGGGAATTTAGTTATATTATATTGCTTGATTTACTTTATATATGCATTCATGTATAGTGCTATATTCCATTATATGGGTCAAATGTTTTAGACACCGTTGGTGGTGGCCCACTGAGATTTATCTCACACCCTTTCTGGGTGTCGTTTGGTACTTGAGTAAATTACATGGTTGCAAGTATTGACAAAGGGAAGCATATGACTTCAAACACTTGATTTCTTACTGTTTAAGATGGATCTTGATAGCAGATGACTGAACCAGTTCTCAGGATGATTGTGATAGTTTTTGATTTCTTTTATACTATTGTGGAACATATTATGCCTACTATCTTGTATCCATGTTTTCCAGTTTTCTAGTGACATGACATGACATCATCATTGTTCAAGTTGATACAATTATTATTGTTCTCATTTCTCTATTTCATCAGTTTGCTTCTTATATTTATTAGTATTTCTTCCACTATTTACTATTGTATATATATCCTTACATTATTCTACACTCTGATAATGAAGTAATAGTCTCCCCATAGACACACCCTTGGCCCCCCACTGCTAGTCAACAGCCTCTGGCGTTTAGGAATATGTGCTTGAGGCCATGTGCCCCACCGGGCTTGGGGAACCCATTAAGTGGAATTCGGGTCTAGAACATCAAAAAGGGGTATCAGAGGTGGTTTTTTTCTTTCTTTATTATTTAGTGACTATATATTGGAGAATAGGAATGCTTGGGACTTGGTTATAAGTTGTTCTTGGGCATCATGAACCCATGTTCAGGATATAAACCAAGTTGCCTAAATTATAATTGTTTTTATGCTTTTTCCTATTATAGTTGATATTATTTCACCATTGAGTGATGCACGTGTTGTGTGGTATTGTTGAATATTATTCTGATTGAGGATTTATTTCATCTTTAGCCTGATGATATGAGGGCAGGGATCATTGCTACAAGAATCGTTATAGGCACCTAGAATTCACATAGAATGCATATTTCCATGCCATATAGGTTCAATTCACTGCTTTTCATTTCTTGATATGCTTGTGATTGTTGAGTGATGATGTTATAGTTTTATTGTACTTGTATTACTTTGGTTGAGATTGAGTGATTTCTAATCTCAATTCATGAGTTGTATGGGCCCTCATGGGTTGGGATGAGTAATTTACCAAGTCAAGCCATTATGCTATAAATAAATGGGTGTCATTTCTGGTGATAGGTGTATGGGAATTGATTCATCAGAAATGGATCTCCATTATATGGTGAATCATGAAATCTAAAATTAATTGGTTGCACATTTCTGATATAAAGAGATTGTTACTGAAAACTAGTTTTTTATAATAAAATATCATTTTGGAACTAATCTAATGAGGATGAATTTATCTATAAATTTTATCAAAGTTGTCTTTATAGGTGGTAAATTTTGATATAAGTTTGTTCAAAGAATAAATTTCATATTTTAGTTTTACAACTAAATTCTTATCCTATTTAGTAATAGTTTTGGAATTAAGTTTATCAAAACTAGTTTGTAAAGATTTTTTTTCCAGAAATTACTTTTTCTAAATCTTTTTAAAAAGTATCCTTTTCAGAATTAGCCTTATAATGATCTTTAGAAAGATCTATTATTTCATTTTTCAAATGATTTATCCTTGAATTAGCTTTATCAAGTTTTTTGAAAACTTTAAAATTTTCATTTTCTAAAATTTTTTCAAAATGAAGACACTTATTCATAAGAAGGTAAAGTATTATCTTAACTATCTGAGGTAGATTCTTCATTTGATGATGTATAATTTTCCTCATAAGGATAGTTTTCACATAAAAACATATTTTTAAGGTTCTCATAAGTTCATACCTTTGCCATTAGACATTTGTTTACTTGTGGTAATTTGAAAAAAAATACCATAGTTCCTCTGCATAAGAGTTCCATTGAGATCATCTAAGGTAAGACTACTCACCTTTCTTGTTTCATCGACAATAGTTCTCTTTGATTCTCATTCATTAGGCATGATGTAAATAATATTTTCAATAAGTATTTCATCATCAAGACCTTTCTAACCAATAGCTTTTAAACTATTTAGGATAGTCATAAATCTTGAACTTATTGGAAATATTTTCTTCATTCATTTTGTTTTTAATTCTCTCTTGAATGTAATTTCAAAATCTCTGCTCTTTCATGTCTATTTTTTTGTGCGTGGATATAATTGCTTTACCCTAATTTTATTGTCATTTTCGCAGAGCCTTATCCCTTTTCAAATTAATTTTTTAAATTTCTCTAAAATATTGAGTTTCTATTTTATATTTTCTTTTTAAATTAAGATGATATTCAAATTTTTTATCTTTATTTCTTCTCTCAAATTCTTTACTTCTTTCTATCTTGTTATATGCTTTTTTTATGGGGAGTTATTTTAATGATATCCTCTCTCTCTATCTCTTATATAAGCATATTCTCGATGATCTATCTTGAATATTTATTCTTAAAATAATGTTTTGAATTGTCTATTTATTTGACATGATCTTTTTTAATTCTTTGCAAATTCCTTTTTAATTACTTTATACTTAATTCAAAAATCATTTTTTTCAAAAGTTTTTTTAAAAGGTGTTTTGTCCATGTCTTTATATTATCTTGTCTTGTCCACATGACTAATTGTTATTATCCAATAGATTTTTGAGCTTAATTGTTTTTTCTCTTTATTTTATGAAGCATGGAAATTTGTATATTCTCATGCTTTAATATTCCTTAATTTTATTAAGGGGGAGTTAGATTTTGTTATTTTAATTTTGTAAAGGTTGTTTTGAAATTTATTTCTATTATATTTTCATATCTCTCTAAACCTCTTTCTTTGAAAGAACATTTTTGGTATTTCAAAGATAGTTCCTTCACAACACACTGCCCTCTTCCCGGGTACTATTACAAAGCTCCTCGTATATTCTGAGGTTGTCCAATCCCCTGCATCACTACAGTTCTCTCCATCTAGATGAACTACATCATATTATTTCTCCATATTATAGTAACATACCCAAGGATTATATCCACACAGTTACTAACACCAGATCAAATCTAGAGGTACCAAATATATATGAATCAATTTCCAACTCATCTTCCCCCAATATCAAGGGAAAGGACATACATATTCCCTAATATATCACTTGTTATTAATTCCCCAATAAAACGTTATATAGCTCTGTATTTATTATATAAACCATAAGAGTACTAAAAAACTACTTGGAAATAAAAATATGGATTTCACCACTATCAACCAGAACAAACAACATAACTTCCACAACATTTCCTTCCATCAATATTGAATATTTTTATTTAGTATGATTCTCCCACATGAAAGCTTTCATTCCCAACACTTCCATATACCAAAGTTCCAATAGAGAGAAAAACACTTTTCAAATAAAGATATTACATATTAATATATGAACATTCATTAAATAACATAATGATCCACATGAGAATAATATAATTATAATGCATATGGAAACATGGAAACATAAAAACTGGATTAGAAGAGTCCTACATCATCATCTACTTAGATCGGCACAATTAGAACCCTTATTAGATATATCATATATAAAAATGTTATTCATAACTGGGGGAAAGGAAACATAAGAAACAGTGAGCTCATATTATTAGTATGGTGAAACATGGGAGATATCAATGATTAGATAATCATAACATGCAAATAAGCTTATGTTAAAATTATCATAACATTTGAAAACCATCCCCTCAAAACCATAGATCATAATATTTATTTAGGGAAGAAATATTGGTAGTTCACAAGACATGAATAATAAAGTAATAAAATAAGATAATCCTTGATATCATAACATTATCATAAGACATGGATTTTTGGCATTCACGTAAGCATAAAAAATCATTTCATTAATAGTCAAGGATTACTTCCAATCCTATCAAAGTGGAATCAGTTTACTACCCAAATAATTGTAGTAGTCAAGTTTCACTCCTAGGACTATCATAGTGGATAAATTACCCTTTATAAAATGGGATCACAACCCTTTTCAGTCTTATTTATCTCATGAGATATCAATATTTACCAAATATATTAGAGGGAGATATAGGTATCACTCGTCACATAATGAAAATCATACATATGTGTTCCATATGATCATAAAAAATCATCATATTAAGACTCTTTAAAATAACTAGGGTTCATAAAACATTCATCATATTAGAAAACATGAAAATAAATGGGATTCATAAAACATTGAACATATCAGTACCCTTGAAAAGAAAAGGATTTCATAAAAATTTCATCATAACATAACACCTGGGAAAAATGGGTTTAATAAGAATATTTTTATCACAAAAATAATCAATTAAGATAATTAATAAAGATATTATCATTGGATTATATGCCTATTTAATCATAAGTAACATAAAAGTATGTCATCTTATATGGAAAATGATTTTGGAAAAAAATGGATCATTTCATGAGAAAAATAACATTTAATTCAAACCACATATTTAAAATTAGTAATTCATAAAATATTGTGGATTTTTTTAAATAACATCTTAAAATTATAATTTAATATATAAAATATTTATTGGTCATGATGGGGGTAAATTCCATTCATGTCATACATGTTAAAAAATTATTCCTTCAAAATTTCTGAAAAAAAGGTCAAAAGTAGTTTATTAAACAAATGATAAGAAAGTTAATTTTAAATCCATTTTGTTTAAATTAAAACAAGGATTTTAAAAAAAAATATAATAGTAAAATATTTCTTCAAAACATTATTAGAAAATGTGGACATGAAATAAAAATGGTTTTCGACCGAAGAGAAAAATGAAGTATGTTTTCTTTAAAAACATCCTTTTGGACTCTTAAGTACATAAAATGGTGAAAATTAAACGGAAAACATTTATTTTCATGATATATTCAGATAAAAATAAAATTCATGGGTTTATTTAGTGATAAATCATAATATTTCATCATTATAAACTTAATTACAAACAACCTTGGTAAATAATGAGATTTTAACATAAAACCCTTACTATGATGGTAACTATTGAATCATATGGCCAATGAATGAAAAAACCTTATATTTATATGTATATTTCATTATAAAGATCATAAAATATATTTATTTACATTATATACACAACTAAAAAAATGTTGAATATGACATATGTCTTAAAGAAATAAAAGTTAGAGGAAAATCCCTTACCTTAAACCTCAAATTTCATTGTACTCATTCAAAAATCATGTATAATAAATAGAGGTTTATTAAACATATGTTATAGAATATTTATCTTATATATCATTCCATATATTATTTATTATATCATTTTCTCACCCACTTATTAATAATTCATTATTAAAAATCTCTTTTGGGGTAATAATTTCTTTATTTTCATGTTTGTTTTGGTTTGATATTTTTGGTATTCAAATATTTATCATGGTTCCATAATATATATAATTATAACTATTATTTTATTTTCATATATATTCATTATATATGAATTTAGTGAAATTCATAAAATTTAGATATAGAAAATGAATTACAACATTCATGGAGACGGTAGGTTGTACGTATGCGAAAACAAGGTTTCTATTTTTTCAATGGATGAAATGAAATAAAATTATACATTAATTAAAATGTAATAAAACATTATTATGTTTTATATATCATTTATTTTAATCAAATATATCCTTATTACCATCCATGTAAAAATAAAATGAACTTTTTTTCACATCACTTATTTGAGGTGGTAGTCCACACGTACACATGAGCGACGTTATCATTTTCTAATGGATTTGATGGTAAGAAGGTATATGTGATATTATAATTAAAGAAGAATAATTATTTCATAAATATAATATACAAAAATTATATCTATAATTATCCTCACTCGTAATAGGTGGTGATGGAAAATGAATTATATCAGTTCGTAAGGTAGTAGTCCACCAAACACACAATAAGTCCTTTGATTTCCTACTTGATGGAAGGGTATATGGATATAGGTTATAAAATTAAAAAAATAACATATAATTATATAGTATATAATTATATTATTATATTATTATATTATTATAGTTTAATAATATTTTTAGAGGTGGAATAAAAAATAAAAAAATGAATGTTTAAGAATTTTATCTTTTCTTATGAGAGCATCTTTAGGTTTAAACCTAATGCCTCATTAAGGGAGTTTCCTAATAAAAATAAGGCTCATATGATGTTAGGATAGAAGTAAATAATTTATTTTACTAGGTATTGTATTAATTTAATGGCTTTTAGAATGTTAAAAGGATAGGATAGGGGTGACCTTTTATAAGTGGGCTAGAGAACATAGTTGAAATGTTTAAATGAAAAAGTTATACCAACAATTTTAACCTGAAAAAATGTTCCAAAATATCAAATTATTGAACATAAATGGTTATAATGTATAATTATTTCCATAAAATAATAATTGTATGAGTTTTTACTTCATTTTAACCATTATCATTTTATTTTTACCTCCCGATAAACAGGTTAAAACCTCAATCACGGTAATTAATTTTTACCATTTTTTCAATTCATTATGACCAAAAATTAGGTTGAACCTATTATGTAATATAAATTATGATTATTAAAAACATATAATCCATTTTTACTAATTTAATCTATATAAGTGATATAATTTATTTAAAATTAATCCCTCAGATGTGATAATAAACCATTTTTCCAAAGAGAAGGTTTTCGTATGTATTGAAAGATTTAGTTAAAAAATTCAATATAAAATTGATTCTAATGAGATAAATTGAATTAAGAAAAATATAATTGAACTAATTTTACTTTATAACAATTTTTTAAAAATTAATCTTTTAAATTCAGTAAAAGAAAATGTCAGTTTTAATAAAAAAGAGTATTCTTAATTATTCATCAAAAAATTAATCTTTTTATAAAATTAATAAAAATTCACCCTAATCTAATTTTAACATGTTTATTACGAAAAATAAATTTATTTTTCAAAATAAATTTTTAAAAAGTGTAAAAAATAATTTTATTATTTGTTCACAAAAAGAAACAAAAACCATTTTTTGTGAAAAAAGTAGTTTTGAAGCATTTTAAAGACTTTGCTAAAAGTTAAGTGTTTACCTATCTATGTAAATTATTTTTATAAAAACATTATACTTATTTTCAAAAAAAATATTAATATCAATACATCCATGTTTAAGGGATATTTTATAATTATCTTGTTTGAATAATAAAATTAATGGTATATTGTGGTTCGTTAAAACTCAGTGTTGCCTGTAACACATGTTATGATAGAAATTAAATTTATTTGAAAAAATATATTTAATAAAATACCATGATGTTACATTATACACCCATTAAAATTAATTTATCCCACTTAATTTTTTCACTTTAATATACTTCTAGCTTATTACATTATCAAGATCCCACATTGCTTTTTTAAATTGGTGGTTTTACCACAAAACATTAAACTAGTGAGTGGTCTTGTTTCATAGAACATTCTCTACACATGACTGAATCCCCATAACTGTTATTCATATGAATGATCATGCTCCAGTGGTATAACCTATGAGTTCATTATATGTGATGGATCTTTTATGTTCTTTCTTAGGAGGGATACATGGACGACATCATAAACCAATGAGTGGTTTGGTTGAAGAGCCAAGTGACAATCCATCGTCCAGATATGATCAAGAATTTCAAAGTGTATATTATATGTGGGGAATAGATTTCCTAATTTTAAAAATCCTATTACCTCGTCATTTTTTAAATTCACAGAAACACCTCCTCACCATCTTCAAATTCTAGATCACATCAATAATTATTAGTAAAAAAAATCTATTGACATTTTTTTCACTAATGTGATATTGAATAGCTATAACTTTCTCAACCATTTCCTCAGCCAGATTAGGTCCCAAAATTTATATTTCTTAAAATTCATCCTATCATGTTTGTGTTATACACTTATTTCCATATAGGGCTTCATAAAGAGAATTTTGAGTTCTCAAGTGAAAGTTATTATTGTATGAAAACTCAATTAGAGGAAGGTGTTGATCCCAAATTCCTTCAAAATCTGGAGAACAAGATTATATCATATCCTATAGAGTTTGAATATTCCTCTTAAACTGACCATCTATTTAAAGATGATATGTAGTTCTAAAAAATAACTCTATATCAATAGCTAGTTGAACACTTTTCTAGAACATCGAGGTAAACTTCATATTTTGATCAAATAAAATGGTATGTGGAACTCTATGAAACCTTAACCATTACTTAATATATATCCTAGAAATATAATCCAAATATAATACATCATTGATTGTAATTAAGTGCACTGAATTCATAAGGAATTCATCTATAACCCATATATCTTCATTCCCTATATTTGTTTTTGGGAGTCCGATGACAAAATCCATGGTGATATTTTCCAATTTCCACTATGGTATGGATAATGGTTTTAATATCCCCTTATAATTTTGTCAATTAGACTAAATTTTCTGGAATACTAAGTATTGAGATACAAACTCTATGATATCTCTTCTGATTCCATCCCACCAGAAATACTCCTTCAAATATCTATATATTTTGGTACTTTTAAAATGAATAAAAAATTAATAACTATGAGACTCCTGTAATAGATCCCTGAAAAATGGTATTGAGGGAACTAAAACAAGGTTCCTATACCTTATCATTCAATCATAATAAATTTTAAACTTAGGAACATTTCTCACCCTCTTCTGCAACTCCACATCTTCCTTATACACCTCTTTAATCTTCACTTGTATATATGGTTGAACACACATTTGATAAAGGTATAGTTTTCCCCTTCCTTCATGATTTACAAATCTATCTTTGAAATTATAAAAATATTGGAGATTTTTTATCCTCGTCAAGGATAAACTATCATGATCCTTTCTAATCAAAGCATCGGTCACCTTGTTCTCTTTCCCATAGTGCAAAAGTATTCAGCAATCACAATCCTTAATAGATCTAACCACCTTATTTGACCCATGTCTAATTCCTTATGTGTGAATATATACTTTAATATTTTGTGATTATTATATATATAACACTTTTCCCCAAAAAATATAATGTCACCATATCTGTAATGTTAGAATTACTGCATCTAACAACTAGTCATGAGTTGGGTAATTTTTATTAGGAACCATTAATTATCATGATTTATAAGTAATAAACATGTCATTTTTATGTGATCATATCCTAATCCCTTCTTGGATGTATATATATGGATTAAAAACCCTTCTCCACTACAAGGTAATGTAAGCATGGGTGCACTGACTATTATTCTTCAATTCTATGAAATTTTCATCACATTAGTCTAACTAGAGGAACTTAGACCCATTTTGAGTTAACTTGGTTAATGGATTATATGGTCATGACAAATTGTCCACAAACCATTGATAATATCTATCCAAACCAAGAAAACTTCAGATCTCAATATCTTGGTTGGACTTAGAAAACATTCAATAGTCTTCGTCATTATGGATCCACTAAATACCCTCCCTTGAAATTATATTACCCAAAAATTAAAACTTCTGTAGCCAAAATTCACTTCATAAATTTTTAATTAAAATTTCCCTTCCTTAGGTACTTCATTACAATTCTCAGGTGATCTTAATTCTCTTCCTTAATATTTTAATAAAAAAGAATTTTTTTCTATAAAGACGACCACAAATTGATCAATTTAATCTCTTACAACAATATTTTTCAAATCCATGATGATAGCAGGAGAATTAGTAACATCTAATTACCTAAATATATACTCATAGTGTTCATACCTTGTATGGAACACTATCTTCGGTATATATTCCTTATTAACCCTCAATTGAAGATATCCAGAATGAAGGTCAATCATGGAAAAGTATTGTGATCTACACTGTTGATAAAAAAAGTCATCGATACATGGTAAACGTAATTTTTTCTTGATTGTGATCTTGTTCATTCAAGTTAATCAATGTAGAGTCACATTGAACCTAAATTATTCATAAAAAAATAGATCATTTACACCCCAAGGTGACATGCTAAGCTGAATGAATCTCTTATAAATATTCTCCTGGAGTTACTTCCTCAATTCATGTAACTCTTTTGAGGTCATTTTATCAAGAGTCCTTAAAATGGGTGTGGCATCAGGTAAAAGTTATATAGAAAAATCAACTTCATGATTTTGTGGAAGACATGGAAATTACTTAGAAAATCCATCAACAATCCCTCACAAAATAGGAATATCATTGATGTTCACTTTTCTCCCAAACCATTAGAGATAAACAACCTTTATGAATAGGAATGAAAAAGAATACAATGGATGAGATTTAAATTGAAACTTAATATTTATCATCACATAGATAGATGATCATATGTTGGTTCAGAATATTGAATGTAACTTCCTTTCCTTGGGGATTTAAATGGGATTTATAAAGATAAAGTTAATCCATGATTAAGATAACATAAAATTAATCCATAAGAATAATGAAATCATTTGTGGGTAACATATTACCACAAAATTCAATGAGGGAAGACTCATAGACTTGTGATGATATCATCACACCATTAGGGTTTTAACTAAAAATTTAGTATCCAATCGTTGAGGATAATAATTAACATTTCATAGAAAACTTCTTAAAATAAAATATTTCATATAACTAAGCTCAAATATGGTACGTCAATATTTGAGGATAGATATTACAACCAAAACATCATCGTTATATCATCAATCCCATACTAAAACCAAAATGATTAGTATGACCATCAAGAATCTTTGATCAGAGTGATCAATCATTCGTAGGATATCTAAAATTTGACACTTTATTTTATATCAAGGACACCTTAGGTTTAACCAAGTTCATTCATGGTCATTATATATTTAAATATTTCATGATGTTTTATAAAGAGTTGGTGAATTTCCAAAACATATCCCCTGCGAGTTTTAGACCAGGTTTATAGTAAGTCTCATTATCATGCACTAAGTGATGATCAATTCAAAGACCAATACATCATTTTTGGAGTTGTTTCCCCTATGAACAATAGTGTTAGATCCTTATCCACTTGTAGTATCCAGATGTGGTTGTAATTTCATGAAAACCAATATCTCTATCTGTCACCAAAATTCTAGGAAATTTTCATATATATAGACTTATCCATAGACATACCCATAGGATTCTCACTGATTATTTTATCATCATAGTTTCCAATGGTTAACTAATTTTTTTTGATACCAACTATTGAGACCTACACTTTTCATACATAGATATTATATCTTAATAGATGAACATTAATTAAATAATATAATGATACATTCCATAATCATATAGGTCTAGTTATTTTGGAAACATGGAAACACAAACATCTAGTTCATAAGAGTTATAAATCATCTCCCACTTAGTTCTTCCTAACTAGCACCCTTCTTAGAAATATTATACATAATACCTTTCTTCATAACATGGGGAAGGAAACAAAATAATGGGTGATCTCAAATACTCATTAAGGGCAAATAAGAGAGATATCAATTATCACATAATCATAAAATGATCATAAGGGTTTGATGTAACACCCCAAGCTTCTACGGTATGCTTCTCTTTGAATAATAAAATAGCATGCGTTGTACGCCACTTCGAGTTTTAACACACCATGACCAATCAAACTAGCCATTTTAAAAAGGTGTTATTAATAGTAATACCAACATTTTTAAATTTTATAAATTTTATTTTTTAAAAATAGACTTCATTTTTTGATAAGGAATATTAAAATTTTCTCTGGGTGAAATTTTGGTACTTTTCTGATAACTTTCATATTTTTATGAGTAGTGAAAAATACTAAATTTTATTTAAAAACATCTTTTTTAATCGAAATAATTTATAGTTTTAAATTATAAATTTGAGTGATTTTAAAATATCATTGGATTATATTTTTATCATTTAATGTAATATATGTTAATGGATGTAATTTCACATTTAAATTGTATATAAAAAAATGTCAAACTTTTGGTAGTTTTTACTTCTTAAAAAATCGCTTTTGGTTTTGACAACGAGAATTAAATTTAAATTAATTTATTCATCTTATGTGTTTTCAATTTGGAAAAATTTATTCTATATTTTTAAATAGGATGTCCAAAAAATTTAAATAGACAACTTTTATTTTTAAACATTATGAATAGTAGCTTCAGTAAATATTTAATTTACCATGGTTAAAGGGTAAATCCAGTAAATAAGGGTAAAAAAGAATATAATAATAATATTAAATTAACCTAACACATGTCCTAAACCTATTTCTTGTACATTTCTGAACAATTGCATCCTTGGGTCGATTTTGGGACCCCATGGTGCTACTTGTAAGTGAAAAGGACACTATAAAAATCAATTTAAAGATAAGGAAAATGTAACAGAAACATATATCTTTTAGTAAAACAATTTTTATATGAGGTTATATAATTTATATTTTAGACTATAAATATTGATTATAAATCTAAAAATATTTCCTAAATCATGATATTTTATTTATAATTTTTATACATAAAGTAAATTTATTTATTTTTGAAACAATAATGATGCAGTATTTTCCTTATTAATGAATGAATCAAATAAATGATAATATAAGTATTAAAATAAATATAATTTGAAAGTTTTGATGCATTCCATGAATTTTATATGTTAATAAGACATGTTATGGTTGATTAAATAAAAAAATTTCAATGTAATAATTTTTTATGACTTTCAAAAAAACAAATACCAAATAGTTTCAAAATTGACATAAATGAGTTTTTAAAACAAATACTATTTTATTAAATGATATAACAGTATTAAAAATATATGGTTCATCCAAATGACATATATACTGACTGTTATGTCATTATTTAACCACTTGGGGTTCTCTCAGAATTTTATAGTATGTTAATAAACCATATAATATAAAAATACAAGGAGACATGGTAAAGGTTAAACTATTTAACCAAGAGTTAAATCTAATAGATAAGGTTAATATGGTGAACTAAACCTGTCTAAATCCTATTAGTTGAGATTTTATCTACCCATAACCACCTTTTGCTCGAAATAAATTCATTTTTATTCGTTAGAACCCAAAAATTATTTTATTATAAAATCATATTTCAAGATTTTTCTAAGTTGCCCCTCACCTCTCTTATAAAAGGGAACATACCTTTCTCTCAAAATCACACATCCAATTCCATTTGGCTCGGACAAACCCAACTGAAATATCCTCCCAACTACCCTCACTTCAACCTTGAGGCCTTAATTTGATCATAAATCCAACCTTAGAGTCCTTGTTATCAAATCAAAAGAAACAACCCGAAGAATAGGTAAATATTTCATCACCACTTTCAAAGTTATTTTCTTCTTCCACCTCGTATTTCTTTGTTGTTCCCACACCAAAATAATAACCACAGTACCTTCTACCTACTATGATGTTATTATAAACATTGTACAACCATATTCATTATTATATCCATCCTACAAATGACAAAGTCACCGTACGTGTGTACATACGGCTTACCATCTCCACATCGTGGTGTTGTTGTTATTCAAAACTTCATTATTTAGATGGGTATAATAATGATGTATAATTGATGTAAATAATAAATATAACATGTTAATTATTCTATATATGTTATATAACATCCAATTATGTACATTTTCACCTTCAATTGAATGATATTGTCACTCGTGCATACGTACGGATTCCCGTCTCCAAGAACGCGATTAGATTCATTCCCTATCGCAACCATAAAAGAATAATATTCATATTATGATTAAGAATAATTTTTATGAACTTAATATCATTCTAGATATGAATAATTTACATCCTATCTATTACTAACATGACTTACATAACAGAACATATAATGAAAAATGAATCAGTTTACACCTAAAACAATGATACTATTGAAATTTTATTAACAAAGAAATATTAGAAGATCATATATGATATCATATTAATGTATGTAGTTATTGTATAATATAATAAAAATTATTTAACCATTATACTGGAGGATAAAAAACCATTTACCAAGGAAAATTACAAGGTAAGGGTTAATTTTTCAATCTCTTTTTTATCCGAGTTTGTAAATACATAAGTATCTACTGGGACCTCTTTATCACCCAAATCCATGTTTCTTAAAAATTATTTTCAAAACATTTTTACTATTTATTAGACTTTGTTTTAAATTCATTTAAACCCTTATTTGATTTTTTATAAAATGGTTTGAAAGGAATCATTCCGTTTTTTTCAAAACAAGGTACTTTATGACCTTTTCGACAAATTAAGGTAAGAATGTTTTTTAACTCATACGGTAGGTCCATCTATTTTCCACCATTATAACACATTAAAAACATCCCTTACAATATTATAAGAATATTTTCAAAATAAATGTTTTCTATTAAAAATGAATTATTATTAAATTATTTAAAAATAAAAAGAGGTATTTCTCTCAAACAGTTTTGATTTCATCTATGTCAACATCCGTTGATGTATTTTACACTTTTTGAAGCTAAATTATTATGATACAATCTTCCATAATGTATTAAAGTTTCTGTTAAATGTTCGACTATGAATTTTTTATTTTCATACCATTCATTGTTTTTGGTTAATGCATTAACATTTATTATGAAAGTTTTAATATGAATGTTTTTGTTATGTTTGAACAATTTTATATAAGGAATGCATTGGAATTAGTAAGTGATGGGTGGAGCCCACTATAGATCATAGATGCATCAATAGGTCTCATGAGACAAAATAGTGTCTTCGCACAAGGCCTTGACAAAATATTTATTTGTAGTCTTTGCAAGAGGCCTTGAATATGTGGTTATGATGTCTGACATTATGCATTCCATCATTATGAAATTAGCTAGTGATATTACATGTGATTATTTGAATAGTAAAATATCCACGTGAATAAGTAAATGGAATTATTTGATTTATATTTTCCATATTATGCTGAAGTTTATGTTTAAAAGGCTTCAGTTTTAGTCTTATACGTTTCCCTAAATGTTTATGCTTATTTATGAAAGTTTACGCTATATTTTTATCCTTACTGAGAATCTGAGCTCACCCCTTTATATGTCTTATTTTTTCCAGCATGCAAAGAAGTATATTTTGATTAACCTATAGGAATATTATAAATGATATGATTTTTTTCAAAGGGGAAAGAATGTTGTTTTTTTATTTTGTGATGTAATTTAAAACTCATGTATATATCTAGTAGATGGGCGCTTTCCCTTATCTATACCTGCAACCGTATAATATGTTTGGTCCCAAAAGCATGACCCAAATAGGGTGTGAGACTAAATCCTAGTAGGCAACCACCAAAAGATCTGTGCCTAAAAGTCAGTGAATATATGGTAGGAAATAAGAAAAATGGGCAGTAAACAAGGAAGTACTCAGTAGTAAACAATTCCACAGTTTCACAGCATTCAATTCCACATATCAAGTGAGAAGCTAATCAAAGAATGTAACCCTATGGGAAGTACACACATCCTATCCCCTCTGGTTCAATTACAAGGGTATAACAAGGACTCTCTGAGGAAGCACCCACCGTCAATTCCCCTTACTATCAAAAGTGATTAAGGACCCTATGAGGAAGCACTCACCATCAATTCCCCCTATAGTCATTTAACGGTAATCTACAGGCACTCTGAGGAAGAACTCAATGTCAATTCCCCCTATGGGAAGTACACATAGCCTATCCCCTCTGGTTCAATTACAAGGGTATAACAAGGACCTTCTGAGGAAGCACTCACCATCAATTCCCCTTTCTATCAAAATTGATTAAGGAAACTCTGAGGAAGAAATCACCATCAATTCCTCCCATAGTCTTTTAATGGTAATCTACAGGCACTCTAAGGAAGCACTCAACGTTAATTCCCCCTGTGACCTCGTTATTGCAATTTTTATCCTTACTGAGCATCTGAGCTCACCCCTTTCTGTGTTTTATTTTTCCCAGGATGCAAAGAAGTATATTTTGATTAACCAATAGGAATAGGCTAAATGATATGAGTTTTTTCAAAGGGGACACAATGTTGTTTTTTATTTCATGATGTAATGTAAAACTCATGCATGTATCTAGTAGATGAGCGCTTTCCCTTATCTATACCTATAACAATATAATATGTTTGGTCCAAAAATCATGACCCAAATAGGGTGTGAGAATAAATTCCAGTAGTCAACCACCAAAAGACCTGTGCCTAAAAGTCAGTGAATATATGGCAGGAAATAAGTAAAATGGGAAGTAAACAAGGAATTACTCAGCAGTAAACAATTCCACAATTTCAAAGCATTCAATTCCACATATCAAGTGAGTAGCTAATCAAAGAAGGTAACCCTATGGGAAGTACACACAACCTATCCCCTCTGGTTTAATTACAAGGGTATAACAAGGACTCTATGAGGAACCACTCACTGTCAATTCCCCTTACTATCAAAAGTGATTAAGGACCCTCTGAGGAAGCACTCACCATCAATTCCCCCTATAGTCTTTTAATGGTAATCTAGATGAACTCTGAGGAATCACTCAACATCAATTCCCCATGTGGCCTCGTAACGTGATATAGACCCTCTAAGGGATCACTCAATGTCAATCCCCCTATGGTCTCATAGCGTGACAATCATAAGAGACACTCTGGGATATCCCTCAATGTCAATTTGCTCTATGGTCTCACTACACTAGGATTCCACAGCCTCGTGTAAAGTAATCATTCACAAATGATGAAAAAAAACAAAATTAAACCTCTAGATCTACCTGGCTAAAAAGTCTACATCATATCAAGCATGTCAGATAATACAATCACTTCATCCTATAAAACTGGGCATGGGAAACATACAAGGCTAACAGGATATTCAGGACCAAATGGTCATAAATAGAACATGCATGGGAAAACACTTCCAAAGCATAGAAATCAACCCTATTCAAATTCAATTAACCTATACTCAAGCATACATGCAAAGCAGAAAATTAGCATGGCTAAAATAGTAATCACTCAATACCCCGTTCAACGGTATTAGACAAATTTGCACATATAACTCAAAGAAAATCAATGGAAAGGCAGAAACAAACTACCTCAGTGTTTTATGAATGATATACGTGAACCTCAACCCTTGAATCACCCAAGAACACCGTAGATCTACAAAAACATCTAAAACATTCAACCGAAGATAACTCTTGAAAGAGGGAGAATCAGGAAATGAAACTCTAGAAGAAGGAAGATCATACTAAGGTGATCCCAATGCAATCGACGGTGGTGGAATTGTATAATGGGTGCTCGATTGGGGGCTCGGGGAAAGATCATGACCATACGGGCACTCAAGGATGAACTAGACCTAGAAGTAGATGGTTCTGTCCTTCAGATGTGACCCCGGTAAGTTTAATGAAAAAAAGAAAGTACACAGCATGTAATTTTGAAGTACACGACATGTAGATTCCCTTACCGAGCCCCACTTTAGGCGGCCCCTAGGTCACCACACACGACCGTCTGCAGGGCCGCTACACAGCCAGCACACGGCTACCCGCAGTAACCGAGTACACGACATGTACTTATAGACTACATGGCGTGTACTTCAAAAATTTCCAGAAAATTATCTTTTTCTCAAAAGCACTATAAAAAGGAAAACATACCTGAAAAGAAATTCTAGGTTCTTACAAACTTCCCCCCTTAAAGAAATTCATCCCCAAATTTCTCTAGAAAGGTACAATAGAGGAAGAAACTTCGAACAGCTCTGGCCACTACGATCGCACATCAGCCTCCCTCTCCCAAGTATTGTCCTGCACTCACCCGTGCAACCATAACACTTGTAACAGAGGAATATACTGGCCACAGAGAACCTTTTCATTTCTATCAAAAATCTGGATAGGATGCTCTTTGAAAGATGCATCCACTTTATGCTCAACCTCCTCAGGTTGGAAAACATGAGACGGGTCTGAGAAGTAATGTCAAAGCAGAGAAACGTGGAAGAAATATTGCATATCCCAGTACCTTTGAGGTAACTGCAACTGATAGGAAACCAACCCAACTCTCTCTAACACCTCAAACGGCCCAATGTACCTTGGCGAAAGCTTACCCCACCTCCTAATACTCCTGTCTCCTAACCTCAGTGTGAAACATAGGAAAACCTGATCTCTGACCTCGAACTCTAGAGGTCATCTCTGTCAATCAGCATATGACTTCTGTCGAGACTGTGCAGTAGCCATCCACTTCTAAATCAACTCTATCTGCTCTGTGGTCTCCTGGACAAGACGAGGTCCCAGCATAGCTGCCTCTTCTACCTCCAGCCAACATAATGTTGATTGGAATTTCCTACCATAAAAAGCCTCATAAGCTTCCATATAAATAGTTGCATGAAAACAATTATTGTAGGAAAACACCAAAAAAGGTACGTGCTTCTCCCAATAACCTCCAAAATCAATGGTGCATACTCGAAGCATGTCCTCAAGTATCCGAATCATACGCTCAGACTGGCCATCTGTCTAGGGATGGTAATCTGTTCTCAAAAGTACCTGTGTACCCAAAGCCTTCTGAAGCCCCTGCCAGACCCATGTAGTAAAACATGTGTCCCTTTCCGAAACAAAGGAGTGCAGAACTCCATGTAGCCGTACAATCTCATGTATGTAAAACCTCCCCATCTCATCAACATTGAAGGTCTCCTTGATTGGAAAAAATTGAGAAACCTTTGTGAGTCTTTCAATGACAACCCATACTACATCATTCCCACGAGGTGCCCTCTGCAAACCTATCACAAAATCCATCACGACATCATTCCACTTCCACTCGGGGATGTGTAACTTCTGAAAAATCCCTACCGGTCACTGGTGCTCTGCCTTCACCTACTAACAGGTGGAACAATTCATGAAAAAACTGAAAATGTATCTCTTCATACCTGGCCACCAATACTGACGGTTTAGATTGCGATACATCTTGGTGACACCAGGATGAACTGCCCAAATTGAGGAATGAAAGTCCCACCTTAGATCATCAGATACATCTACTAGCACCCATACCCCCCCCTAGAATCACATGATCTCATCCTTAACTATGGTCCATCCAGGAATAGGGTCATCTCCTAACACACTTTCCCATAGGACTAGGCCTTCTGAATCTGATAGATGCCTCATTCGCACTCGATCAAGAAGAGTAGAGGTAAAAGCTACATAAGAAAAAAAATGTATGCCCTTTTCTGTCATGGACCGCCAAATACATCTCAAAGAAAATAGGCATAACCTTCCACTCATTTCTAGCCTCCTGAATTGCATATAACTGAGTCCTTGTGCTCAGCGCATCAGCTACCGTGTTGCCTTTTCCAAGCATATAGGCAAGCTCAAAGTCAAAGGACTGAAGGTACTCAACCAACCTTCGTTGACTCAAATTCAGGTCACTCTGAGTGAATATGTACTTGAGAATTATGTGGTTGGTGAACACCACAAAATTCACTCTGATAAGATAATTTATCCAACAACGTAAGGAATGAACAACTGCATCCATCTTGAGATCATGAATCAGGTAATTCTTCTCATGTGGCCTCAAGTACTGAGACTCGTATGCAATAACTCCTTCTACCTGCATAAGAACAGCTCCCATCCTAATACCGAATGCATAACAGTCAATAATATATCTCTTTTCTGGATCTGGATATACTAGTATTAGTGCTGAAGACATCCTCCCTTTCAGCTCCTAAAAGGATGACTCACAAGAATCTGACCAAAATAACTTTTCACCTTTCTTAGTCAGACCCGTCAGTGGTGCAGATAAACATGAAAAGTCTAGTATGAAACGTCTGTAGTATCCAGCCAGACCTAGAAAACTTCATACCTCAAAGGCATTCTTCGGCTGATCCCAAGAAACTATTGCTCTCACTTTTTCTTTGAAAACTGAAACTCTTGTCTCTGAGATAACATGACCTAAGAAGTGAATCTGGTCCATCCAAAAGTGGAATTTTGATAGCTTAGCATATAACCAATGCTATCTTAGTGTACTCCAAAAAATCTCAAGATGTGTGGCATGGTCGTGTCGAGTATGAGAGTACACCAAGATATCGTCAACTAAGACTACCACAAAAGAATCCAAGTATGGATTGAACACTCGGTTCATCAGTTCCAGGAAGACTGCAGGTGCGTTCATGAGACCGAACGGCATAAAAACATACTCATATAGACCATACCTACTCCGGAAAGATATAAGAGGTACATATTATGGTATAACAAGCAACTGATGATAATAGGATCTCATGTCAATCTTCAAGAACACCTGGGCTCCTCAAAGCTGATCAAATAGATCATCAATCCTGTGAAAGGGATATCAGTTCTTGACCATAAACTGGTTCAACTTCCGATAATCGATATAGAGTCTGAGGTTTCCATCCTCCTTTTTCGCAAACAGGACAGGTTAACCCCAAGGATAAGTACTGGGTTCGATGAAACCCTTTTCCTACAACTCCTCCAACTGCTTCTTGAGAACTTGTAACTCTGGTGTAGCCATCCTATAAGGGGGAATGGACACTTGTGCTGCTCCCGAAACAAGATCAATAGAAAATTCTACCTCTCTCTCCAGAGGAAAACCTGAAAATTCTTCTGGAAATACATCCCTGAAATGATCCACCACTGGAGGAATGTCAATCTGTGATGTCCCCTGGTCATCTAGATATAGAATCACAATATGGGTTGTAACTCATCCCAATCCATGATGCTCAAGTCCTGCTCTGCTCACCTAAACATCCCATTCACCCTTATGAAGACACAATATGCCCTCTGGTGATGTGAAACTCAACCTACAACGATAGAAATTAACAACAGCCTAGAAGGGAACTAACCAGTCCATTCCGAGAATGAAATCGTATCTTGTCATCTCTAAGACATAGAGATCCCATAATAAGTGACATCCACAAACCTCTAGAGGGAACTCCTTGAAATGATGTACACTAATTTTTCTAGTCCCCAACGGAGTGTCTAACGTTAAGATATCAGCATAAGAAAAGATACAGAGTCTAATACTCTCCACAACAGCAATATATATAAAGTTATGGGAAGCCCCTATATCGAAAATAACAGATGCTAAAAATGAGGCAATGAGAATGGTACCTCAAACAGCAGAGGTTCAAGAATCCTGATCCACTACAAATGTGTGACCTACACTGTGGCCCTGTGACCCTGCATGATCACTCTGAGCTGATCCACCCTATTGTCACTGAAATCCTGGTAACTGGCTACCATGGCCATGACCTCCACCTCAGCCTAAATGATTGGAAGAACACCAGTTCCCTAACTGAGGAGTAACTATTGGTGCTGCTCCTGAACAAGGAGTTATATAGGAACCCTTGTCACCATATTTTGGTGAGAAGATCTGATAGATATGCTAAAGATGGCCCATCATGCTGCAAGATCGGCACTCAATTGGGTCTCTCAGGCAATGTGGCCTCATATTCTCGACCTTCCAACACTGGTAGTATACCACCTAGCTACCAAAAGGTCCATCCTGCCTACTCGGATCTCCTCCTATAGTCTCCTTGCGATGCTTCCTTCTATTAGCCAGAGAAGCACTAACTTTGGATGCCGAACCGCCCTAGCCCACAACTCTAGAATCCCTCAGATTACGCTCTGTAATCAGTGCCTGGTTAATTGTAGATGTGATGAAAGTCAACCTAAAGATGTTAACCTGAGATTGGATATCCTTCCCTAGACCATCCTCAAACATTTGTGCAATGAATGACTCATCTCCCCCTAGGAAGGGTGTAAAACGTTGCAGCTATGTGAATCAAGAAGAATACTCCATAAAAGAAAGAGTACCCTGCTCTAAACTCATGAACTCTCAAGCTCGATCGATCCTCAAGGTATCTGGATATAAATAATCATAGAATCTGCACTGAAACTCATCCCAATATTTGAATTTCTAGCATCACGCCTATGAGATCACCTCCCACCACGTCTTGGCGGATTCTCGAAGCATGTAGGTAGCGAGATTGACCCTCCTCTCCGGAGGCATCTCCAGATACTCGAAGATCGTCAACATGGCCTCTAGACATGAATCTATAGCCTGGGGTCTTCCATCCCCTGAGAAGGTGGGGGGATGCTGCTACTGAAAGACCTACCTCAATTCTGCCATCGACGGGGCTGGAGGCAATGCCTCCTGAAAGGTCTGCATCATCCTCATAAATCCCTCCCTGAACTGTGCATCGGTACCTGCGTCAGGTATGACTTCTGGTGCCATGACAGGCATAATATGAGGATCTTCCAGTAGTCCCTAATCAGCATTTTCTTGTGTTTGATAACCACCTTGAAACTGACATACAACTGGAGGATGTCTTGGTGGCATGAACCTGCAAGGTAAAGCTCACACCTTAGATCAAGATTATCAAGGACTGAAAAATAGAAGTTTAATAAGGGAAAAAGAGGATTAAAGCATTCATGTTTTCCAAAAAATGGATACACAACACGTATAATGATTACATGGTGTTTTCCCTTAATCCTTTCACCTGGGTGTGTACTCCTGCCACAACTGGTCGTGGAACACCCCAAACACACGACATGTTGTCCAAACACATGGCATGTACTTGACTTCTCTTCCCCTGCCCAAGTCCTCTTACATGTCTAACCCACACGGTTCTCCTAAAATAATACTACACATCATGTGCATGCCAGACACTGCATGTACTAGACGAGCTTCACTGGCCCGTGTTGTTAGTGACAGGGATGGATGCACGGATCACACTACACAATGTGTTCCAGATGGACATGACATATACTAGGAAGATTTTACCAACCCATGTTGTTTGTTACACGGCCGGTTACACAGGTTTCACTATACGATGTGTTTTAGACAGACACAGTGTGTGTTAGAAGAGAGTCAACCGACCCGTGTGTTTAGTGACATGACCGGTTACATGGTTCTACAATACGATGTGTACATCTGGTAAATGATGTGTCCTACCAAAGATTCCAAACCCTGTTTCCTTTCCCACATAGTCTGATATATGGTTAGAGACTACCCGAAGTGTACATATGGTACATGGTGTGTACTTAATAAAAACAGTTTTTTTCTGAACAGAAGAACACATGGCGTGTATTCAACATTACATGTCGTGTATTCTGGGGTTTTCCAGACATTAAGCCTTAGAAACTACTCTGAAACCTAGAAAACACTGAAAATAACATTAAAGTTCCAAATTTCTATTCGTGAGGGCCTATACTCCCCACGAATCAAATCTTTTCATCTTATACATGTTATAAACACAGTAAACAAGTCAATGATCTACCAAATTCCAATTCATGAGGGCCCATAACACCTTAAGAACCAAAGTTTGGAAATCATGCAAACAAAACCTTACACAAAAAATACCCTATCAAACAAAATGTATTTTTATATCATGGAATCTATCACAACAGAATGCATATCTATTACAACATCTATCAAAACAACATGCAATCACTAATGTACCCCAAATGGCATGGCAAGAATGCATGACATGTGATTTTCTAGCAGGTGTCTATATGATGAATGATATGGAATAACCTCATCTCATCGAGTTGTGACAAAAATAGAACCTCAATAACACTAATAGTAACAACACGAAACATTTGAAGCACTCAAGTTGGAATTAAATAAACTTTAAAATTAGTAAAACTAGAAAAATTGCAATAACGAGCTTGATTGGCTTTTCCTTGTAAGCGGGTTAGCTACTATCGGGCATAGAATATTACCAAGTACCTATTTCTTCATATCCCTATAAATAGGCTCAAAACATTAATTCAAGAAGAATACAATTCCTCTGATACCACTTTGTAACATCCCAGTTCTGGAATCCACCCAGAGGCGGTCGTACTCAGTTTGTCACATGGCCTCAAGCTTATTTCTGCAAACGCTAGAGGCTACCAACTAGCAGTGCAGGCCTTGGGTGTGATAGTGGGAAAATGATTACCTCATTGGAAGAGTTACACATTGGAAGTAAAACATATGGCAATAGCAGAAACAGTAGTCATATCATACAATAGTAAACATTATAAGACTGAAATTAAGAAACAACAGGAGCACATATATAAATGATGCATGATATATATGTCAAGGGAAGAAGAAGAAAAAAACAAATTTCTGGAATACATAACAAAAAAAAGTAGAAAAGAGAAACAGATAAACTCCTCAGAATCGTAAGCCTCAGCATGGTCTCATGCTCTCCATCTCCCAAGCAGTCATGTACATGATGTAGAAGGACGATTTCCCTTATCTATACCTGCAGTAATGTATTCTGTTTGGACCCAAAAGCATGACCCAAACAGGGTGTGATACTAAATCCTAGTAGGCATCCACCTAAAGGTCTCTCCTAACATTTAGTGAATATATGGCAAGCAATAAGTAAAAAAGAGCAGTAAACAAGGAAGTTCTCAATAGTAAACAATTCCAAAGTTTCAAAGCATTTAATTCCACATATCATGTGAGTAGCTATATCAATGTAAGTAACCCTTTGGGAAGTACACATAGACTATCCCCTCTGGTTCAATTACAAGGGTATAATAAGGACTCTCTGAGGATGCACTCACCGTTAATTCCCTTTATAGTCAAAAGTGATTAAAGACCCTCTGAGGAAGCACTCACTGTCAATTCCCTCCTATAGTCTTTTAACGGTAACCTACAGGAAATCTGAAGAATAACTCAATGTAAATTCCCCATGTGGCCTCGTAACATGATATAGACCCTCTAAGGTAGGACTCAACATCAATCCCCCTATGGTCTCGTAGCGTGACAATCATAAAAGACACTCTGGGAAAGACCTCAACGTTAATTTCCCCAATGGTCTCACTACACCAGGTTCCCATAGCCCCGTGTAAAGTAAACGGGAAAAAATGATGAAAAACAGCCAAATTAAACCTCTAGAACTACCTGGATAAAAAATCTACATCATATCAATCATGTCAGATAATACAATCACTCCATCCTATAAAATTAGGTGTGGGAAACAGACAAGGAAGCCTAATAGGCTCAATAGGACCAAATGGTCATAAACATAACATGCATGGGAAAAAACTTCCAAATCACATCAATCAACCCTATTCACATTCAATTAACCTCTAATCATGTATAAAAGCAAATCAGTAAATTATTAGGGCTAAAACAGTCAACATGCAATACCCTATTCAAGGCTATTGGAGACATTTGCACATATAACTCAAATACATTCATTGGAAAGGCACAAACCACCTACCTCGGTGTTGTAGGAACAATATACGTGAACCTCAAACCTTGAATCACCTAATAACACTGTAGATCTACAAAAATTTCTAAAACATTCAAATAAAGATAACTCTTGAAAGAGGAAGAATCAAAAAAGGAAGCTTTAGAAGAAGGAAGATACTGCTGAGGTGATCCCAACGCAATCAACAGTAGTCTAATCATACAATGAGTGCTCGATTAGGGGATTGGGGAAAGATCATGGCCGTATGGGCACTCTCGGAAGAACCAGACCTAGAAGTAGACGGTTATGTTCGTCAGATGTGACCTCAGTATGTTAAATGAAAAAAAATACATGGCGTGTACATTTGTATTACATGGAGTGTACTTTTGAAGTACACAGTGTGTACTTGCCTTTATCAAGCCCCACTTTATGTGGCCTCCTGGTCACCACACACAGATGTGTGCAAGGTCGCTACACGGCCAGTACACGACTACCCACGATAATTGAGTGTAGGGCGTGTAATTATAGAGTACACGGTGTGTACTTCAAAAATATCCAAAAACTCCTCTTTTTCTCAAAAACACTATAAAATGGAAAACATACCTGAAAAGATTATTCGAGTTCCTACAATAACATGGTCGTAAAAGTATTCTAAATGAATTAGGTTTACTCCCTATCCAAACATGACATCTCATGAGACTAAAATAATACCCAATGAATTAGAGTTCTATCTGGGAACACCCATTATAACATGCCCATGCATATGTGTTCCACTTAAAAACAACAACATAGGAAATAATAATATGGGTTTCCCATGGAATGAAATGGGTATGGAAATATTGTCATGAAGCATATCAAAATTTAATATAAAAATTTTATACATGAAATAAGGTGTTAAATAAATATTATACAATCATAAGGTAAATAATAGATAAAATATATTAATTTCTTACTGAACTGTAAACATGAAAAAAAGTGGTTATTAATGTGCCCCATAAGTGTAGTTTCAGGGAATAGAAAAAGAGGAATTAAAGTGAATAAAGGCATAATTTCATTCATAAAACCCTAAATGAATTAAAACTGTTTTTATTGATAAAATGTGTTATTTTGGAAATTATTTTTAGTTTAAAAATTTTTATGGAGTTCACTTGAAAATCGGTAAGAAACATAGTTTCATTTAATCATGCTCGATTATAGAGTGAAAATGACAAGGGAATCTTATAAAATATTTAATTATCTATAAAATTAAGATGAATTGAGATACATAAATATGTTTTTTCAATTTAAATATAATATAAGATAAGTATAAAAATAATTAATGATAAAATAAAGTCAAATAAAGAGAAAGCATAACCCAAAAAAATATGGGGGTTCGAAGAGATTATATCATTGAAGTGATCATTAATAAAATGAATCAATTATTTTTATACTATATAAATACTAATAAAAAATTTGAAATAAAACATAAGATATTTAAAATTCAATTCACACAAAATCTTATCGTGATAAAATCAATAAGTATATGTTTTACTCATGTAATGGAAATTGGGTTAAGAAATCACTTACCGCTTTGTAATCATTTCAATCATATGCCCCATAAAAGTACTAACTAAAAAAAAGTTAATACCATTATGATAATGATATTAATTATATGATATCTCAAATGGAATTATATATACAACACTAAAATGGAATAATGGGTTATTAAGGCATACATCTCACATAAGTAAAAGTGAGACGAGAAACCCTTACCTAACACCTCATTTTATTTTCATGCACTTTAACATCCTAAATAATGGTTTAAATAATATTATTAACACATTAAAAAGAATATTAATATTTATAATACCTTACATTATTATTTTAAAACATATTATGACCCATTCCTTTATAATATTTCATTATTTTAATGTTTTTGGGTGAGTTTGTTTCATGGTTTGATGATCAGTTCATTTGTATAAAATTATGGATTTTTTTGTCAAATGGAAATAAAACTATAAAATTGAAATGAAATGGTATTAAAAAAATATATGCAATTTAAATGGTCCCATATATCATTCTTCATTCATAAATGATGATAATTCATTAGATAAAATATTAATGATAAATGATTAGTTTATTTTTGGAGATTTTTACGAACATCATGAAATAGTATAATTTTATTTAATATTATGTCTATATATTAGTTAAATAGGATGAAATAGGTTATTATATACCTATTAAAAAATTATCCAACCATGAAAATACTTTTATGACCATCCAGGAATGCACTAATGGATAGCGAACAAAATTATTATTCACAGAGGCGATTAACCGGCATAATTTGGATAATAGATTCATTTCATTGAATAAGAGGAGAAAATAAAATGGATGGATATAATATATTAAATTATAAACATAATATTATATTATTTAAATGACTTGGAAACTATTATTCCATGATGGATGAAGAAGGTAAGAAGTAAGTTGAAGAAGAAGTGAAAAACAAGAGATGTATTTTGAGATAATTACCTCTTGAATACCACCTCATTGAAAGACCCGTTGAGGACCTTGGATTTGGTCATTTTGTGAGACCATCGACAATTGTATGTGGAGGGATATTTTTAGAGATTTTAGGATCTTCATGTCTTTTGATTCGAAATGGGGTAGTATTTATACTTGAGGAGAGTTGTGTTTAAGTGATTAAATAAGGATTATTTTATATTTAAATCCATCCACATTGAGGCAGAATTAATTTTCTTGACATTGGAAAATAATTAATATTTTAAAGGAAGGCTAAGGTATATACACCCCTAAAAAACCGTTAATTTTTTAGTTTTTATTTATGTTATTCTTTTATCTTTTAACTTCAACCCTTGTCATTATTTTACCTATACTAGAGTAAACAATTTTTTTACCATGGTATATTTTTTATACATAAAAATGAATTTGACCTCACAACCTAATTATTATATTATGATAAAAAATATTGAATCTATGTTACCAAATTCAACTCAAATAATTGGAAAAATTAGATTTAAATTTAATCCCCCTGAACACAATTTTAAAGAGAAAAGTTCAAATGTTTTAACTGGTTTTATATATAATTTCATTGTGAAATAGACTAAAATTAACTAAACTGGATTTATTGATGTATAAATATACTAATTATACATTAAAACCATTTTAAAATAAAATTTAACTATATAAATAGATTAGAAGAAAATATAGTTTTCAATTGAAATGTTGTATTTTCCACTGTTCATTCATAAAATTAATCTTAAGAGAAAAAATACAAAAAAATCAACTTGAGATAATTTTGACATCATTATTTATAAAATTATGTTCCATTTTTGAAAGTAAGTTTATAACAGTGTCAAAATTTAGATTTAAAATAAGTATTCCATAATAAGTTGGAAAATTTTCATTTTAAAAAATATAGCATTTTAAGCTAAAAATCAGTTTTATTATTATCTTAAACCTATCGAAATTATTGGATGAATTCAAAAAAACATATTTTTAATATATAAAAAATAAAATTCCTTAATATTTTTCACTAATAGTGATTAATTTTAATTAATTAATATAAAATTCAACTATGATCATAAATATAGTTTTTTTATAAAAACACATCCTTTATATTCATTTGGTTTCTATTTTCATTTCTATTAAATTGGTATTCAATGAGTTTATTTTATAAACATGTGAAAAAAATATTTTTCAAATTTTAGTTAATTCATTCATTCCGTCCATTCCACTAGATTGATTAAAATTAAATAATAATCATTTATTTTTTTTCGGTGTTCTATGAAAAGTAAGACATTAAAGATATAAAATTTATTCTAAAAAATACATATTTCAAAATATTAGGGTGTAACATTCTACCCCCTTTAAAATGAATTTTTCCATTGAAATTCATTACATAGATATAAATAGATGAGGATACATCAACCTCATCATATCCTCGGGTTCTCACATAGCTTCCTCAAGTGGGTGGTTTCTCCACAGAACATTAACCAAGTGAGGGGTATTGTTTCAGAGAAATTTATCTCAATGAATGAGAATGTCTAAAAAAAATTCATTATAAGAAGGGTTTTGATCCGATGGTATGAACTCTGATAGTAAACTTGAAGAATTAGGTATGTACATCCTAAAGAGAGATACATGGAAGACATCATGAATTTAAGAGGGATTCAGTGGAAGATTTAATTGATAAGATACCATTCAAATATGATCAATAATTTCAAAACAAATTTTACTCATGAATTTGAAATTTCAATTGAAAATTAATGATGGGTGTTCAAAAATTTCCATTGTGGGAATCCCACCTCAAAAAAGGGGACAATAAAACTTCCTCTTAAAGTGAGAGAAAGTAAAATTTGAAGATCACCACATAACTAATATTCTAATAAGGAGAACATTAGTGGAATGAGAGAAAATGGACATGGAAGAGAATTAAAACTATCATGTTTCCATGAAGAATGATATGGAATATGGTTATTAGATTTTTATTGACTAGAAATCCATAGGCCAAATTCATATAAAAATGTCATTGATATCATCAAAAATGATGATAATAGAATAAAATTTTATTTCAAAATCATTTGGGAAGTCATACTTAATTTATTTCATCTCATAAGTAAAATTTCACTCTTTGGTTGTGCCGTGATCAAATTCCCCTTCATTTCTTACCCCAAGTAATATGTTTAATTATAATACCTACATGAAAAGTGGATCTTAAGACCCATAATCTTATGAAAAGTTATTCCATATAATTTGTGTTATTATAACAAAATTCTTAGCAGAGGTTATCCAATATACATAAATCGTCATAAAAAATACATTAATCTCTAAAAGTTTATCAAATGTTCAACATAAACAACATAATAAATGATAAACCATATGAACTTTAAAAAAGATTAAAATCCAAAAAAAATGGAAGGTCACCAAATTTTCTAAATGAACTTATCATTAATTCTCTATAAAACATGATGTGTATTTTAATTGTCACACAACAAACATGTGAATATAATTATCATTTATTCTTTTGAAACATTTTAATAACCAGAATTAAGATAACACCTTAGTGAAAACATTCATACTTTAAAGAAATAACTCTTTCCTCATGCCATAAATCCAATCAACCCATTCATATCTCTCTAAACCTCTTTCATCTAAAGCACATTTTTGATATCCTCAAGGGGGGGATATTTTCATGGAGGTAAAAGATAAAAGGATATTGGTTTCAGATAATGTTTCATCATGGGGGTAACTTTGTTTCAAATTTTCATAAAAGGGGAGACATGCTTTCACATTTATTCATCAACCCATTGTTTTTTATCTTTTCCCCCTTTTCAGAATTTCTATATCAAGTGTTTGTGATAATAAAGGTGGAGATTTTTGGATCCAAAAACATAATTATTTTAATGATAAAAAATGATCTATTTTGTTTCAAACTTGTTTTTGTAGGTTCTTGGCGCAGCGGAAGTGTGGTTGGGTCGGCACCCAACTTTTATTTTTACCATGATCAATGATTATTCCGAGATCAATACGACGATGAATTCCAGTCTCCACAGAATAGAATCAAATATTTATATAAAGAATGAAGAGGCCTGAAACCTTTAGAGAGGATCTTGTACATCATGTTTTAGTAAATTTAATTAATTTAATAAAGAAAATAATACCTTTATCTTATGTATTTTCTTTTTTGATGATGTTGATCGTTCGGAATGACCCTTCCGTATTATCTTGTTGTGCTTGCAAAGATACAAACTAGAATCCATCTATTGGTGATCCACATGTGCTATGATGACCTCCGATCGACACCACTCATTCTCTCAGCACTAGTGTGGCAAAGAGAGTGTCTTTTGTTAGTCGTTCTTGATCGCTTGTTTTTCAACTTTGAAGAACATCTCTCATTCTTGAGAGGGGTGAGAAGACAATTCAAGAAAGAAATTGTTTAGCTCAACAATTTTCAGTTCACCGGCTGTGCATTTCGGTTTATGGCACAATAGACATATGTGTCTATTTATTAACACGAGGCTTCAGTTACAATATTTAATTGTGTAACATCCATTAAATACATTCATATCCTTAGAGAAAACCCATTCTATTAATAATAATACCACATCATTATTTATGGTGCGCCAACTTGCGCAAAACAGAATTATAAATAAAATTCTACGTCATAAAATAGTAGCAGCGTTATTTTAATTTGTGCAAACTAGTTAAATAATTATTTATCGTCTTGAAAATAATTATTTTACTATCAGACCGATCTTGGTCCGCTCGAACTCCACTTCCATTTATTGAACACCTGAATAAATAAATAAATAATTTATTCTCTTAAATAAATATTTTATTTATAAACTAATAAATAAATATTTATTTAAATGTTGAATAAAATAAATAAATATATTTTATTTAATTTATGCGATCATTTTAACTTGAATAAAATTATTCCACAGTCTGGATATTATATTTATTCCATTAATTAAATTGAAATAGAATTTAATTGAGCCCGCTAGAAACACTTAGTGTGTGACCATCTAGGATTCTTTCTTGTTGGCATTAGGCGGGCATAACTATAGTCCAAGAGCATTGTCTAGAAATGTGTCAAGGTAGAGAATGAACTTAAAGTCACAACAATGAAATCCATATATGAAGGCTCACTGTGTAATATAATCTCTTTGTCACAATATCTCATCAAACATGTTTCATGATAGTTTCATCAACCTTTGTGCTTGATATGTCGTTCTTTGACTACCTGAAATAAACTCTTTGTTACACCATGGCCATGGAATTTTTCACGATGATTCTATTTCAATCAAAGGGAAGAGATAACAACTTCTATAAATGGAAGGGACAAATTCTACCTCGACTTGTCCATTAATAACTTTCCACTCATGACGCACCAAACGTACCCTAATTCCCACCAACTATCTCGGTGATATTTTTCATCAGTAAATCAAATTTCATGAGTCATGACACATATTAATAATAATATTAAAGTCAAAGGATCATTACACACGCTCATAGATAGAAATACTTGATGACACCAAAACATGTGGAATTCCTACCGGCGGGTCTATTCTCATAATCTATTGTCTTGGAGAATACCGATTGAGAACTTAATGAGAGGAAGTCTCATCTTCTTAAGAGTACTCATACAAGACGATGTGTATGCTATGTGTCCCATCATAGTATATCATCCAACCATAGAACTATATTTAAGAATATTGTTATAGTATTTCAAGGTTTTCATCATAGTAGGGAACTACCATGACTTTATCAATGCAAAAAATACTCTAGGACATTATTACATCATAGTAATGCAGAACAATGAAAAATATGTAATACATTAAATATCCATGTAATCAAAGTAGAAATAGTTGGTTCTAGGACACCGACTCTAAAAAACTTCCACATTGACTAGAGCCAACTGCCTACAACTTTCAGTCTATTAGACCTCACATGATGATCATGTTTCTACTGAGTCAAAGATTTAGTCAAGAGGTCCACCATGTTGTCTTCCATGGAAATAATTCTCACTAAAACTTCACCTCTCTCAGAAAAAAACCTCAAGATATGATACTTCTGAAGTATGTTCTTCGTCCAATGATTTGACCTTGTCTCTTTTGCGAGATCCACCACTGTAGTATTATCACAGTATAGTGTGATGGGATATTTATTGTTAGGCATCACATCTAGATCCTGGATGAAACTTTGAATCCAAATTACTTCTTTAGCTTCCTCAAAAGCTATGATATACATAGACTCTACTGTAGAATTTGCGACCACACTCTGCTTTGAGCTCTTCCAGCTCCTTTCACCTTCATTCAAAGTGAATATGTATTACGTTTGCGACTTCATGTCATCTTGTTCATTCTGGAAACTAGCATTTGTATCTCCTCTGATAACTAATTCCTCATCTCCTCTATAAACCAAGAACATATCCTTAATATGCCTCAGATACTTTAGGATAGTCTTGACTACCATCCAATGGTGGTCACATGGGTCAGCTTGATATATGCCTCCCGCACTCAATGTGTAGCCGACATCCAGCCCAGTACATAGCATGACATACATGAATGAACCAATAGATGATGTGTATCGAGTCCTTTCAATTATCTTTATTTACTCATGTGTTTGAGGACACATTTTTTTGGAAAGATGAATGCCATGTGACATTGGAAACAATCCCATCTTGGATTTTTCTATAATGAATCTATTCAGTATCTTATCAATGTATGTACTTTGACTTAGGCCCAACAATATCTTGGATCTATCACGATGGATCTTGATCCCAAGAATATATGTTGCATCACCCAATTCCTTCCTGGACAAAAATTTATTCAACCATACCTTAACAAACTATAAGATGATTATCTCATTTCCAATAAGTAATATCTCATCAACATATATTATTAGGAAAAAAACTTCATTCCCACTAAACAGTTTTTAGACACAAGGATCACATTCATTCTTGATAAAACCAAATTTTATTATGGATTCATCAAAATGAATGTTCCATAACCTGGATGTTTTCTTTAATCCATAAATGTATTTCTGCAACTTGCATACCTTATTGGCATCCTTTGGAGTCACAAACCCTTCAGGTTGTGTCATGTAGACATCTTCCTGAAGGTTTCTGTTAAGGAAGGATATTTTGACATCCATTTTCCAAATCTCATAGTCATGGTAATCCACAATGGAAAGTAGAATTATGATGGATTTCAACATTGCAACTGGTGAAAAGGTTTCATCTTAGTCATTTCCTTGAAATTGTTTAAACCATTTTACAAATAGATTTGCCTTATAGGTACCGACTTTTCCTTCCATGTCTAGTTTCTTCTTGAATATCCATTTTTCAACCAATAGTATTTACATCAACTAGAGGATCTTCCAAAATCTAGACTTGATTTTGGTACATGGAATACATTTTAGAATCCATGGATTCTTGACACTTGGAAATGTATGTGCCACTTACTGCTTCCTTGTAGGTTAGAGGAACATTATTATAAACTAATAATGAGTCACCATCCTCAGAAACTAGAAAAATATACTATTTCAGTTCTCTAACCTCTCTTGTACTCCTACATAGTACATGTGTCTCTGGAACAGATTCTTCTTCCACGAGGCTTTGTGGAATCTGTTCTTGTACCAACTCTTGTATACCTTGAGCCTCGACTTCATTGAAGTATATCTTGCTCCCATTATCTCTTTTGGATATGTTCTCCCTCTTAAGAAATATGGAATGTCTTTCCACTATAACATTTTTGTTTGAGGGGTTGTATAGGTAATATCTCCCAGTCTCCTTAGGGTATCCTATAAAGGTACACATTGTGCCTCATGGTGCGAGTTTGTTACCTGAAGAAGACTTAACAAATTCTTTGCTACCCCATACATGTAAATTCGATAACATGGATTTTATTCCACTCCAGAAATTGTATAGAATACCCTTTATTGATTTGGTTGGTACTTGGTTTATTATGTGTGCCGCTGTTTGTAATGCATACCCCCAAAAGGATAATGAAAGACTTTCATGACTCATCATTGATCTCACCATGTCCAACAAGGTTTGGTTTCTCCTTTCACTTACACCATTCCATTGAGGTGTGTAAGGAAGAGTGAGTTGGGATAGGATCCCAAACTCCTGTAAGTAATCAATGAATTCCTGATTAAGATATTCCCCACCTCGTTCTGAGTGGAGTTTCTTAATCTTCTTACCAATATGGTTCTCAACTCCATTATTGTATTCCTTGAACTTATCAAAGGAATCCAACTTATAACTCATTAATTAGATGTATCCATATATACTAAAATCATCAGTAAAAGTTATGAGGTATGAGTACCCACCCCTTGCTTCAACTGGAAATGGTCCACACACATCGGTATGAACCAATTCAAGAATATCTTTTGCCCTTTCACCTTTTCCACTAAATGGGTCTTTGGTCATTTTTCCTTGTAAACATGCATGACATATGCCAAGTGTTTTTAGTTCAAAAGAATCTAAATATCCATATTTATGTAACTTTGTCAAGTGTTTCTCATTTACATGACCTAGTCGGTGATGCCAAAGTTGGGTGTGGTATGAGCCATGTGAAATATCATTGTTATTGATTACCATTACATGGTTTGTGTAATCCAACACATAAGGACTATTGAATAAATTTGACCTACCAAAACGAATGCTATATTTATAAAAGAAGAAACATTCATTTCTGAACTTGAAAACAAACCCATTTGTATCTATTCTGCATGTAGAAATTATGTTTTTGGTTACAAAAGGAACATAAAAACAACCCTTTAACACCAAGATCATACAAGTTGGAACCGTGAGATGGTAGTCCTTGACAGAAACAATAACATGTTTGGATTCATTGGCTACTTGTAGATCTACCTCCCCTTGATCAATCTTCCTGAATCTAGTTGGTTCCTATATTTGGATACATATGTAATCACCACAAGCTATATCTAATACCCAATTTGTAGAAACAAATATGTTGTACTCAATAAAAAATGCACCTGAAGATTCCCCTTGCTTCTTTGGCTGATTCCAATTCTTCTTCCAGTGACCCTTCTTTCCATATGTGAAACAAACAGACTTTTGTTACCTTGCATCCCCTTTGATACTCTTTTTCTTGGAAGGCCATGAATAAGCTATGGGATTAAAGCTCTTTGCCTTCCTTTTCTTCTTATTAACCATAAAGACGGAGGTATTTTTTCACTTCATATCTTTGTCCACTTGTTGAATGAGGATAATAAGATCAGATAGAGACTTCTCAATGTTTTTCATGTTGAGGTTAACTACAAAGCTGGAGAAGCTCTGAGGGAGTGATGCAAGAATGTGATTGGTGCCCAGTTCTTCGGGGAGTTTAAACCCTAGAACCTCCAGGAACTCAATGTAGCCAATGAGTTTGACTACATGAGGCCCAGTTGGGGCACCTTATCCAAGATTACTCTAAAAGAGTTCCTTGGATATATCAAACCTTTTCTATCTTGCTCTCTCCTGGTAAAGACCATGGAGGTGATCAAGAATTCTATAGGCATTCATGTTTTCATGAGACTTCATGAGATCACTAGACATTGATGATAGAATTAAACATTGAATGTCAACCACGTCGTTCATATGTTTCTTGTATACCATGAAATCCTAATCACTCGCCTCTTTGGTAGGCAGATCAGGTAATGCTGACTCCAACATGTAAGACTTCGGTTCATAGCGTAGGATAACCTGAAGGTGTCTAAACCATTCCTGTAAGTTACTGCCGGTGAGGATGTTATCTTTATCAATAATTTATCACTGGGATAATTTGGTTGATGATTTTGTCATTTTTATTCTATAATTAAAATATAAGATCATTATTACTTTCTTGATTACATTTTATGAGAAATAATAAATTAATTTTATTAAGTCTCCCACTATTTTATCAAGTCTCAATGACCCTCACCATTGAACTTAGAATGTCCAGTTGCCATGAAATTCTAGTGGCAAGGACCAATATTCCCCTTTGTATAACCCCAAAAAGGGTTGGTCAAGCTATTTGAAGTTATTTAGGTAAGCAGGTCTTTGCCAACTATGGGATTGCATCTCCTTGATATGTTGAGTGGACTCCCCAATCATGAAATCCTAACTTTGGATTTCCTCAACTATTGCCTCCAATATTACACAAAGTCTATCAAGGGCTACTCCTCATGATGTAATATGGTTAAGTCCACCCAAAACCTTTGATAAGGGCTTCCTGTATAAAATTAAGTGTCCCAACAAGGGTTGGTCAAATACATAGTTTTATTGAGTTTTGGATTTAATCAAGTAACAAAAGGTTTGGTCTGACTTAATATTTTATTTGAGGGATTTTTTATATCTTATGTATAAATTTCTTATTATCTTTATCACATGCTTGTTAATATTAAGTGGAGATTACTTAATTGATTAACCATGTCTTAATAATATTTACGCACAAGCCTATTTTATTTTAGTTTCATCTTGCATGCTTGTTAATTCGTTAATTATGTGATCGCGACAACACAACCATAATGATAAACCATGAAACCGACAGAAACAAAATAAAGTAAAGGGAATGATCATGAGATTTTCTAATGGTTATTTTATCTATCAGTTGATAAACTAACCCTGACCTAGGGGAGAAACACCTTGAACCCTTTGGATTCGTGTTTACAGCTTTCCACTAGTCCACCTTTGTATCTCCTGGGATTGGTTTCGTCTTGGCTCCAGCTTGAACTGACTCCACTATCTTGGGAGTTCCATCCATTACATATTCATTTTTTAACTCACATGTAGGTGAGTGATAAAAATGGGTTTTACATAAAAGAAACTTTGGGCACGCAGGCTCTGCATATTAATGAGGAGAAGGCTCGTATGCCAACAAATTTAATTTAAATAAATAAATTAAAACAAACCATCCACATAAAAAGGTCTTGGTCTAGCTCACGATCATCCATACATGCAACAATATTTATACATAAATAAAACTATCATTCAATTATTTAATCATTCTTGTTTAAGATAAATCACACTCGAATCAATTAATTATCATCTTTAATTAATCAATCCTTTTATCTTAAACCCTTTTATAAATTTCTTTGAGATTCTCATCCATCATAATTTTAAACAAATAAATTCATTTAAAATTATATTTCTACGTAACTTGTACCTTGGAGGTAACCCTATGAATTCTTATTCATAACTACCTAATGAGTAGAAATGAACATTACACAAATGTTAAATTAAACACATACATACAAAACACCTATCACGTGTTGTGCCTCATCTTTAGGCTTGCATGATGGTACATGTCTCAAGGGTTTGTATAATATAATAATAAATTTTAATAAATCTTCATAATTTAGATGAGTACACTGCCTGTAGTTCCAGCTACACGGCGTCGTCCATTCAAAGTACACACCTGGGGAAACAGTGTGTGAGTGTACCTTGGAAATCTTCAGAGTACAAGGAATGTCTAGTGGGATACACACTGTGTAGTTCCTCGTTACACGGTCTCCAGCTGGGCAAGATGTGTACAGGGTACACAGTCTAAACCTAACCCGAAGGGACTACACGTTGTGTCTAGTAGGCCACACAATGTGTGATACGGAAACAGTGTTCAACCTATTCCTAATCAACACATAGAGTCATTAAGACTTACACAAACTCCAATGAAATGAATTGGTTTGGTGGACCAGACCCGATGCATTGAAACATGACTACATGGTGTGTACTTCCGAATACACGCTATGTGTTCTGGTGTTGTACTTATAGGAACCTTTGGCACCTCCGAATGAGATCCTCTATTTTATTTTAATCAAAATTAAAAGAAAAGATCGTTTCTATAAGGTGAATGAGAAACGAAAGATGAGGAATAGATATTGAGATTTAGATTTGCAGAACAATTAACTAGAATTGAAACAACTAAATTATTAAATGCGTAAATCATCAACAAAATATTTAAATAATTATAAACTATTATGCAACACCATTGACACCACTTGTAGGTTCTGAGTGCAGTGGAATCGCGGTTGGGTCGACACCCAAATTTAATTTGTAACATGATCAATTATTATTTTGGGATCAATATGAAGATGAACTCTAGTCTCCACAGAATAGAATCAAAGATTTAGATAAATAAAGAAGAGGCCTAAAACCTTTAGAGAGTATTTTACACATAATGTTTTAATTAATTTAATTAATTTCATAAAGAAAATAATAACTAGATCTTTGGTATTTTCGTTTTTGATGATGTTGATCATCCGGGATGACCCTTATGGATTATCTTATTGTGCTTGAAAGGATACAAAATAAAATCCATCTAGCGGTGATACACACGTGCTCTGATGGCCTCCAATCGACACCACTCATTCTCTGGGTGCTAGTGAGGCGAAGTGAGTGTCTTGTGTTATTCGTTCTTGATCACTTGTTTTCGGTCTTCAAGAAAGTATCTTGTTATTGAGAGGGGTGGGAATATGATTCAATAGAGAAATTTTTTAGCTCAATAATTTTCAATTCACCGGGTGTTTGGTTCGGTTTATGGAACAATAGACGTATGTGTCTATATATTGACATATGAATTTAGTTACAATATTTAATTGCATAACATCAATTAAATACATTCATAAACTTACAGAAAACTCATAATATTAATAATAATACTGTGTCATTATTTATGGCGTGCCAACTTGCATAAAACAAAATTATAAATTAAACTCTGCATCACAAAATAATAGCAGTGTTATTTTAATTTGTTCCAACCAGTTAAATAATTGTTTATCATCTTGCACATAATTATTTTACTATCGGACCGGTCTTGGTCTACTCAAACTAAACTTTGATTTATGGAACACCAGAATAAATAACTAACTAATTTATTCTCTTAAATAAATATTTTATTTACAAACTAGTAAATAAATAATTATTTAATTGTTCAATAAAATAAATAAATATATTTTATTTAATTTATGAGATCATTTTAACTTGAAAAAAATTATTCCAGGGTCTTGATATTATATTTATTCCATTAATTAAATTCAAATAAAATTTAATCGAGACCACCAGAAATAGTTAGTGTGTGACCATCTAGGATACTTTCTCATTGGCATTAGGCGGGCTTACCTAAAGTACCAGAATACTCTCTAGCAATGTGTCAAGTTAGATAAAGAACTTAAATTCACAACAATGACATCCACATACGAATGATAACTATGTAATATAATACATTTTCACAATATATCATCAAGCAGGTTTCATGATAGTGTCATCAACCTTTGTTCTTGATACTTCATTATTTGACTACCTGAAATAAACTCATCATTACACCATGACCATGGAATTTCACGCGATGATTCTATTTCAATCAAACGACATAGATATCAACTTCCATAAATGGAAGGGACAAATTATTCCTTGACTTTTCCATTAATAGCATGCCACTCGTGACGTACCCAACATACCCTACTTTCCACCAACTATCTCAATGATGGTTTTTGTTAGTAAATCAAATTGTGTAAGTCGTGATACGTATTAATGATAATATCAAATTCTAAGGATCATTAAACACGCTCACAGAGAGAAATATCTGATGACACCAAAACATGAAGAATTCCTACTGGTGGTTCTATTCTCATAATCTCATATCTTGGAGATTACCAAGTAAGAACTTCATGAGAGGAAGTCTCATCTACTTACGAGTACTAACACCTGACAATCTATATGTTATGTGTCCCATCATAGTATGTCATCCAATCAAAGAACTATATTTAAGAATATTATTATAGTATTTCAAGGTTCTCATCATAGTGGGGAACTGCCATGACCTTATCAATGAAACAAATACTCTAGGACATTATTAAATCATAGTCATGCAGAACAATGAACAATATGTAATGCATTAAATATCCATGTAATAAAATTACAAATAGTTGGTTCTAGGACAAAAACTCTAACAAACTCCCACTTGGACTAAAGCCAACTGCCTATGACTTTCAATCCAATAGACCTCACATGATGATCACGTTTCTACTTAGTCAAATATTTAGTCAAGGGGTCCACAACATTGTATTCCATGGAAATATTTCTCACTACAAATTCACCTCTCTGAGAAAAATCCCTCAAGAGATGATACTTACAAAGTATGTGCTTTATCCGCAGATGTGACCTTGGATCTTTTGTGAGAGCCACCACTGAAGTATTGTCACAATACAGTGTGATGGGATCATTACTACTAGGTATAACATCCAACTCCTGGATGAATATTTGCATCCAAACTTCTTCTTTAGCTGCCTCAGAAGCTGCAATATACTCAAACTCTATTGTAGAATCTATGACCACACTCTGTTTTGAGCTCTTAAAGCTTCGTGTACCTCTATTCAAAGTGAATATGTATCCTGTTTGTGACTTCATGTCATCTTTATCTGTCTGGAAACTAGAATATGCATGTCCTCTATTGAATAGTTCCTCATCTCCTCCATAAACCAGTAACATATCCTTAGTACGACTCATATACTTTAGGATAGTCATGACTTCCATCCAATGGTGTTCACCTGGGTCATCTTGATATCTACCTACCACACTCAATGTGTAGCTGACATCTCGCCTAGTACATAGCATGACATACATGACTGACCCAATCTCTGATGTGTATGGAGTCCTTTCTATTATCTTTCTTTCCTCATGTGTCTGAGGACAAATTTTTTTGGAAAGATGAATGCTATGTGACACTAGAAATAATCCCCCCTTGGATTGTTCCATACTCAATCTCTTCAGTATCTTATAAATGTATGTACTTTTACTTAGGCTCAACAATCTCTTGGATCTATCATGATGGCTATTAATCCCAAGATTATATGATTCCTCGACCAAGTCCTTCATGGAGAAGCATTGATTCAACTAGGCCTTAACAGACTATAAGACAAGTATCTCATTTCTAATAAGTAATATGTCATCAACATATGCTATTAGGAAAACAACTACACTCCCACTAAACAATTTGTAGACACAAGTCTCACATTGATTCTTGATAAAACCAAATTTGTTTATGGCTTCATCAAAACATATGTTCTATAATCTAGATGCTTTATTTAATCCACAAATGGATTTCTTCAACTTTTATACCTTATTGGCATCCTTCAGAATCACAAACCATTCAGGTTATGTCATGTATACATCTTCTTGAAGTCTCTTGTTAAGGAAGGTTGTTTTGACATCCATTTTCCAAATCACAAAGTCATGGTAAGCCACAATGGCTAGTAGAATTCTGATGGATTTAAGTATTGAAAATGGTGAAAAGGTTTTATCATAGCCAATTCTTTGACACTGTTTAAACTCTTTTTCAACCAGTCATTCCTTATAGGTACTGACTTGTCCTTCCATGTCTAGTTTCTTATTGACTATCCATTTTTCAACCAACAGGCTTTACATAAACTAGAGGATCTACCAAAATCCATACTTGGTTTTGGTACATGGAATCCATTTCAAAATTCATGACTTCTTGACACTTGGAAATATCTATTCGAATTACTGATTCCATGTAGGTTATAGGATCATTATTATAAAATAATAATGAGTCACCATCCTCGATAAATAGAAAACCATACCATTCCACTTTTCTAACTTCTCTTATAATCCTACGCAGTACTTCTGTCTCTAGAACATATTATTCTTCCACGAGGATTTTTGGAATCTGTTATTGTACCAACTCTTGTGTACCTTGTGCCTCGACTTCATCAAAGTCTATCTCACTCCCACTATCTCTTTTGGATATGTGCTCCCTCTCAAGGAATATGAAATGTCTTTCCACTATAACCTTTTTGTCTTAGGGGTTGTATAGGTAATATCCCCTTGTTTCATTAGGGTATACTATAAAGGCACACTTTGTGCCTTGGGTGTGAGTTTGTTACCTGAAGAAGTCTTAACAAATGCTTCGCTACCCCACACATTTAAATTCGATAACATGGCTTTTCTTCCACTCCAAAACTCATATAGAATACCATTTATTGATTTAGTTGGTACTTGGTTTAGTATGTGTGCTGATGTTTGTAACGCATACCCCCAAAAGGATAATGGAAGACTTGCATGACTCATCATTGATCTCACCATGTCCAACAAGGTGTGGTTCCTCCTTTCACTTACACCATTCAATTGAGGTGTGTAAGAAGGAGTGAGTTGGGATAGGATCCCAAACTCCTGTAAGTAATCAATAAAGTCTTGGTTAAGATATTCCCCACCTCATTCTAAGTAGAGTTTCTTAATCTTCTTACCAATCTAGTTCTCAACTTCATTCTTGTATTCCTTGAACTTATCAAAGGAATCTGACTTATATCTCATTAAGTAGATATATCCATATCAACTAAAATCATCAGTAAAAGTTATGAAGTATGAGTACCCTCCCCTTGCTTCAACTAGAAATGGGCCACACACATCAGTATGAACCAATTCAAGAATATCTTTATCACTTTCACCTTTTCCACAAAATGGGGATTTGGTCATTTTTCCTTGTAAACATGCATGACATACGCCAAGTGGTTTTAGTTCAAAAGAATCAAAATATCCATCTTGATGTAACTTTTTCAATTGTTTCTCGTTTACATGACGTAACCGGTGATGCCAAAGTTGGGTGTGGTATGAGTCATGTGAAGTATCTTTGTTATTGATTTCCATTACTTGGTTTGTGTAATCCAACACATAAAGACCCTTGTATAAATGTGCCCTACCAAAATAAATGCTATATTTATAAAAGAAGCAACATTCATTTCTGAACTTGAAAAAAAATCCATTTGTATCAAGTCTGGATACAAAAATTATATTTTTGGTTACAGAAGGAGCATAAAAAGAACCCTTTAACACTAAGATCATCTTATTTGGCAACGTGAGGTGGTAGTCCCTGACAGCAACATCAGGAAGTCTGGCTCCATTGGCTGCTCATAGATCTACCTCCCCTTGATCAATCTTCCTAAATATACTTGGTTTCTATATTTGGATACATATGTGAGAACATAAATATGTATCTAATACCCAATTTGTAGAAATAGAAAGATTGTACTCGATAACAAATGCACCTGAAGCTTCACCTTGCTTCTTTGGCTGAGTCCAGTTCTTCTTCCTGTGGCCCTTCTTGCCACATGTGAAACAAACAACTTCATGTTCCCTTGCATCCCCTTTGATATTCTTTTTCTTGGAAGTTCATGAAGAATCTTTGGGCTTAAATCTCTTCTCATTCCCTTTCTAGTGTCCCTTCTTGCCATATGTGAGCACCACAATGCTATAATAGCTCATAGGATCACACTTTACAGTTGGCTGGATGAGGATTGAGTTTGACTCAAAGAGCTGCACTAAAAGTGGTTTAGACTTAATCTAGAATAGTTTTGGATGATTATTCACAAGTTATTACATATAATGTGATACAATGTGAATTTAATGATAACTTTCCAATAGTGTTTAGGATGATATCCAAAAGGAATTTTTTATATGATTTCATGAGTTACTGCATATGATACAATACAAGGTGAAATGACATGAAGTCTTTTAGGCTTAAGTGTGGGTGGGAGATTGAAGGAGGTATACCCAAAAGTAATGTATGTATATGATATATTTATGGGTTGAACTGTATTACATGAAAATTATGATTTGCATGCAAAATAACTATATTATTCCATGTAACTTGCCTTGGTAGGCTAGATGATAAATTGTTATCATTTAGTCATTCTCCCTCACATGTTGTGAGTAAAGAAACCATTTCAAAAGATGAAAGTAGTGCGGAGGAAATGCATTTGATGCATTTTGCATAAGTTTGATGAAGATTCATTTACTCATGTTTTATAAATGCATGAGTAAATGTAGTAGCTTGAGTAGCGTTCCCGTGTATTTATATATATAAGGCCCTGACCTTAAACCTTACTTAATATTGAATTAAATGAATAATTCACATTGAGGATCTTTTCAGGTTTAGAGTTTTAGAGAATTAGGACATAACTATTACATCTCAAAAGATTAAAAAGTATAAAATTTTACTAAGTTTCCATAAAATAAAAACTCTTAAAAAGAAACATGTCCGGTTCCATGTTTTAGGTTGCATGACTTTCCCTCGATCCCATCCTTGACCCTATTCCACGTTAAGTCCTGTGAAAAACATTTCAAAAACTTGGGATGAGCATAAAAAGATCAGTAAGGGATACACAAAGAATGAAAACTATTATTTTTTCAACACAACAAGTAAACCATGTATACTTTATCAAAGTAATACTTTTCACCTTTTCGAAGTAGTAAAAACTCTTCACAGAATAAAAGTTCATTACTTACCCTTTTGTAACCAAAATATTTCCATAAAACCCATATAAAGAACACATAACATAAAAAGGTAACTTGGGACATAAACATACTTAAATGGAATAACCATACGGTCGACTTCCACACATACTTAATGGAATAGCCATACGGCCGACTTCCACACATACTTAATGGAATAGTCATACGGCTGACTTCCATACCCAATGCATTGGAGGTTATAACGTAACCACCCATCTTGGTATTCACGGCACCACCCGTCATATGGTTTATCACGTAACCACCCGTAAAATGTCCAAGTACCATCATTACACATAAAATATTGAAAATATAAACATTTCAATAACAACATTTCATTTTCAATCACAATAAGTAATTCCATGATATTGAATTAAGCAATCCATTTTCAAAAACCATTTAAAAGAGATTTTTAAATCAAAGTTTCCCATACCACTTTGAAGCTTTTAATGGAATTATAATTTTAAAAAATTAATGTCCATATAAATAAATACTGAAAACCATTTTGAAAACATTGACATTAAAGATAAATATTTATAATAATGAATCTTTAAAACATTTAAAACGATATTTTTGTTAAAGAGTTTTTAACATAATGAGAGACTCTTGGATACAAATAATTGCAGAATAACATGTAATCCGAGCTTCATAATATCATGAGAATAAAGGGATTCATGATATAATACGTCAAAGGATAGTATACACACCATATAAGAGTGAATTGGTGCATAACAACAATGAAGTCTCAATGGAAATGTAAATTGAGATGAAATCCATTATAAAGATGGTATCCTTAAATTAAGGATAAATCTATCACATAATTATGTGTGAGAAATATAAATACACCCAATATAAGTGGATATTAAGTGTGAAAAAATCCTAGGTCATTCACACATAATATTGGAAAAACAAAACCAGTGACATAGATATTTAACTCAATGAAATGAGATTGAGTTATGATTTCCCATACAAGTTCGTAAGAATTTATCAATGAGATGATTATGTGTATAAATACCATATCCACAAAAAGGTTTGTGGAAATTAAAAAATAGATATTCCACACATAATCTTGGCATAATAAAAACAAGAAGTAGAGGTTTAACCCAAAGAATTGAAAGTGGGTTAAGAAGTTCCCTTACAGAAATCTCACAGCCTAACGACGTCACTTTAAAATTCAGAAAATGAGTTGATGAGAGAGAAAATGGTATATCATAACTTGGACATAAAATTTACATAAATAAGGATATAGAAGAACATATCCCAACATAATATTATGTCAATTAAAAGACATAACAAAATAAGTCTTTTAAAAAGAGGAGGGTGAAAGGTCCCCTTACAGAGTTGGGTAACTTTCGAAAAGTACACCCCATGGGAGAAGGGTCATAAAATGAATATGTAAATAACCATAAATGAAATTATACTACAAAAAGTTTATAATAATGGGCAGTACATACACCAATCAAAGTAAATAGTGGCCAACGTAGCATAAATGTCACAGGAATAAAAGTGAGATGAAAAATCCCTTACGAAAACTCGGCAGCCTAATGGCGCCACATAAAACTTCCAAAAATGGATTTATGAGATCAAATAGGGTCTCTCATAATATGAACATAAAAAGTAAAGTATGAGTAATATAAAATAACATCCCTCATCATAACAAAGATGAGCTTAAAAGAAATTACATAATAGAGTGTACTTAAAAAGAAAGAGAGAGGTTAGATCTCTTACGAAAATTCGGCAGCCTAACGGCGCCTCTCAAAACTTCCAAAATGGATTGGTGAGAAAAAATAGGGTCTCTCATCAAATGAACATAAAAATTACAGTAGGAGTAATATAAAAGAACATCCCAATCATAATAAATATGATCTTAAAAGGAATGACATAAAAGAGTGTACTTAAAAAGAAAGAGAGGGGTAGGATCCCTTACCTCGGGTCCGACTTGACTCGATCGTTCTTTAATCTCCTGAATAATAAACTTGAGTTAATTTATACTTCCTTAAGAAACTTTTTCTAGTTCATTATTCCTTTTATATCACTTATTACCATGTCATGAAAATTATGTAATCATTTAAGTTAATAATGGTTGTTTTGTCGTTATTTGGTACTTAAGTCAAAAGTGAACTTCTTATATTTACAAGTTGTTCACATAGTCAAATATACATTATCTAAATAATGATATTCATGATTTGGATATCATATATATCATATATATCTAGCATATACATGTATTTATAATATTACATAATCATTTAGAGGTAAGAAATGAAATACACCGTTCATGGAGACGGTAAGCCATACGTACGCATGAACGCTACTTTCATTTCTATGTCATATTAATGGAATTAAAACTAAATGAGAGATATGTATATATTTAATTCCAGAATTATATTCATCCTTTATATGTATCATACATCATATATATCCATTATATTTACTAATAATAGTACATTACATTTGAGTATAAGAAATGAAATGCACCGTTCATGGAGACGGTAAGCCGTACGTACGCATGAACGCTACATTCATTTTTATCTCATAATTTAATGGAAAGAAAAAAATAATGATATAAAGGTATATTATAATTCTAGTATAACATCATATATAATAACTTTAAATCCATCCTTTATACGTCCCACATATGGCATTAACGAATCAAATCACTTTGAGGGGGCGGTAGTCCGCACTTCCTAAAATGAAGATATCGCGTATACCCATAATGGAAGACATAAAGGTATGGAAAAAATTAAAAATACATAAGCTTAAGTAAAAAAAATATTATATATAATATATAAACATAGTGACATCTTAATTTCCACCTTTGAAGGTGTTATATGAGTGTTGAACAATCATCATTTCGTGAGGCAGAAATTCGCCATCCACAGAAACAATATGTTATTTAACCATTAGATGAAGGTGTGTGTAAGTGTAGCTCTAATAATTATTATAAAAACATCCTAGTATATTGAAGATACTGTAGTTGTTACAAAATAAATGAATAAAAAGAGTTTAGGGGGTTGAATAAGCAAAATAAAACAAAAGAGCACAAGTGAAGACGTTACCTTAAAATAGGGTAACTCCCTTTGGCTTGAACCAAAAGGGTTTCTTGAAGATATTCCTGCCTAAGTTAAGGCTTCTAGGATTAGGAGAGGGATGTGGAGAGACAAAATGATCAGAGATTTGCCGAACCAAAGGCTTGAGAGGTGTGGGTAAGGTGGTAGATGTGGGGGCCTTTTATAAGAGGGGAGGAGGGGCACTCTTGGAAAAGTATAAAATGTTACTTTATTTTCAAATGGTTTTCGGATTTTAATGGTCCCAAATTGATGTGTTTCAAGTATAAGGTGATAAGGGTTCTAAATAAACCCATCCAATAGGTTTTTGACATTTTTAGGTCCTAGATTTTGCATTATCTTTCCATTTTATTTAAATCGTTAAATAATGAGGTCATCGCTTCATCATCATGATGTCATAAAGAATTTAATTTATTTAATGTCTAAAAATTATAAAAAAAATACTATGATGTAGGAAATCTTTTTATCTTTCCAATTACTATTTATAGTCAAAATTCTGACTTGTATAACCACATGTAAAAATTGTTTTAGTAAAAACAAATCATGTTTGTGACATTTTTATTTTAACTTTAAATAAAAGGAATAAATGTCATTATCAAACCCAAGTGGCTCCATGGGGTACCAAAAATCGACCCATGGGTTGTCTTGGTCGGCCATAACTCATCCAATAGTGTTAGGACATGTGTCAAGATATTTTCATTTCATTATAATATCATTTTTACCTTAAATCACACTAATTACCTTTAATCGCGATTAATAAAACTTAAAAGTTACTTTTCATCAAAAATTATTTTCATCCCATTGAACCAAATTTTACTTAACAATTAAAATAATTTAAATTGGATTTTTGAAATTCAAATCACAGAAATGGTAAAGTCCCATTTAAACGAAAATTCAAATTTTGTAACCACCACTTTGTGATTTCACTATTTATCAAAAAAATTGAAGTTTTTCAGAAAAATACCAAAAATTCACCCTAAGATATATTTGATATTCCGAATTCAAAAATGATGTCTATTTTACCAAATTCATAACATAGAATTTTCATTAATTAATTTTATAATTAAACCCCACTGTTAAAACAAATAGCGTGTTTTTAAGAAACAATATCTTTCAAAAGATTGACACTCGTTTATGTCCAACCTTAAAGTGGTATTAAATACAATGACCACCATTGGATTAAATGGTAAAAATATATTCTATTTACACTTTAAAACCAATTATAAAGATAATCTAGTCATATAAATAAATTAGTTTAAAACGAGGGTTTGAATTAAAATACAACATTTTTTACTATTCATTAAAAAATATGAACTTTATCAGAAAAATAAAAAAATTTACACAAAGTAATTTTTGATGTGCCGATTCTAAAGAAGAATTTTATTTTGTCGAATATAACACATAAAATTGTCAAAAAGTGGATTTAAAGAGGTTCGCCATCAAAAGGCAGTTAATCGACCTTTTAAAGAATATTAGACTGTCTACACTTAAAATTGGATTCATTCACATTTTTAATCCTAGAACATTTATTGTAAAGAGTAAAAATATTTTACAAACATATATAATAATTTTGTAGTTAGTTCTGTTCATTCCTGCCATTACAATGGCTAGGCATTAACTACCATTTAAAATAATATTATTTTATTATTAGAGTGCAACGTAGGATTCCCAAGAAACACGTTGTTGCGTATTGGGTACGCCATCGAGCATAGCAACCCCTTTAAAGTAATATTAATATTTTATTCACAAATATGGATAAATATAAAAATGTCATATTCTTTATTTACCTGGGGTGTTACATCCTTCCCCCCTTTTGGGAATTGCGTCCTCGCAATTTTAAAATTGAGCTTGAAAACATCCTTGAAAGTCCCACATCGGAACAAGAGTCGGTAAAACAATCACTTTAAAATAAAGAAAGATAAGTACAGAGGTCACCCGAGTTAACCCATACTAGGATTCCAAGTATGAAAATATGGACATGGAGGAGAAAACAAAGGGTCATGTTCTGATGGAGAGTGACAGTAAACATGTCTAGGAGAAAGTTAACCATAAGAAAATCACAAACTTATGATGGGTTAAACGGTATTAGATTCCCCAGTAGGAAAAGTTAACATACAACATTTTTGTTTTAAGTTACTCTTCATTGAGGAATTTATTTATGAGCTTAACTAAAATATAAGGAAGCTTACATAATTGTCATGTTGACTTTCAACTTTTACTAGATTTCTTACACGAACTCATATTTTCTCCAAAAGATGAGTATTTAGGAAGACTTGTTCACATTAAGAGTACTATAGTCAACTTCTAGAGAATCACCTAATCCACAAAAGAGAACTATATATTTCCCATGTCTTTAGACAAAATCCAAAACCAAAACCAAAAAGGTTAGTACAAGATCAGATAATCCAGAAAAGGATAACCCTTTATAAAAAGAAAATATATTCTTAATCTCCAAATTTTGTCCAAAAAAACCCAAAGTTCAACCAGGAACATTCGATAAACAATTTTTCCATAAAATGCTTCAAAGTAAACCAATCTAAGATTGAAACTCAAATATTTGAAGGATTTAGTCACATAGTCTTCCAATTTAAATCGTAACATTTATCTCCAAACAACATCAGTTGCTCCTAAAGTCTCGTATTGAAAAGTAATTAACCTAATCACATATCCTCCATGATAGGTTAATCATTGTCATAAATAACCCAAAATCAGCTTACTCGTAATTCATAAAATCATCCAACTAAAAATAATCAGTCAAACTAACCAGGGACTTCACGTAGTCCAGTGGTAGGCGATAAATACCAGTCGCACTTTGGTTGTGGGTTCGATTCCCGCAGCTTTGTCCGACGCGACGGGTTGTCACACGGTCTACGCGTTTTCCTTTTTCCAAAATTGTATAATTCTCAAAACATTCCCCAAAATGAGATAAAATCTCCAAAAATAATCATAACATATTTTAACCTCAAGTTTATCTCATGCCTTTCATTTTCCATCATATCATATAATAACCCATAATTACCTCAAAAATAAGGATCATATAAACTCTAATGGTTACCTTTATAATTATTACCTGATCTTACACATCGATTGGTCATCTCTTACATGATGCATTACAGAACATACCATGGATCAAGTCGTTGATCATGACTCCTTGATAGTTGGTTTAGAACAACTACGAGTTTCCTCATTGAATACCCCATTTCATTTAGTCTCTTAATCAGAGAACCACCACATTTTCCTTCAAACCTATTGTCACTTTGGTGCCTACTAGATCCATCCATTCACTAAAAATAGAAATGCCAGTGTGAGTATATCAACAAAACCATCATGTACTAATGAGGAAGATAAACACTAATATATAATTACTCATTCACTTTATCTAAAACTTGGACTCTTTCTGAAATCCTAACCATTATGGTAATGTCACTTATGCTTAGAGGATACCCTAACCTCTAAAGTTATCTAAACCTCCCTTTGATACAAACTATAAGGCCCTGGCCTTAAACCTTACTTAATATTGAATTAAATGAATAATTCACATTGAGGATCTTTTTAGGTTTAGAGTTTTAGAGAATTAGGACATAACTATTACATCTCAAAATATTACAAAGTAGAAACTTTTACTAAGTTTCCATAAAATAAAAACTCTTAAAAAGAAACATGTCCAGTTCCATGTTTTAGGTTGCATGACTTTCCCTCGATCCCATCCTTGACCCTATTCCACGTTAAGTCCTATGAAAAACATTTCAAAAACTTAGGATGAGCATTAAAAGCTCAGTAAGGGATACACAAAGAATGAAAAATGTTAGTTTTTCAACACAACAAGTAAACCATGTATACTTTATCAAAGTAATACTTTTCACCTTTTTGAAGTAGTAAAAACTCTTCACTGAATAAAAGTTCATTACTTACCCTTCTGTAACCAAAAGATTTCCATAAAACCCATATAAAGAACACATAACATAAAAAGGTAACATGGGACATAAACATACTTAAATAGAATAACCATACGGTCGACTTCCACACATACTTAATGGAATAGCCATACGGCCGACTTCCACACATACTTAATGGAATAGTCATACGACCGACTTCCATACCCAATGCATTGGAGGTTATAACGTAACCACCCGTCCTGGTATTCACGGCACCACCCGTCATATGGTTTATCACATAACCACCCGTAAAATGTCCAAGTACCATCATTACACATAAAATATTGAAAATATAAACATTTCAATAACAACATTTCATTTTCAATCACAATAAGTAATTCCATGATATTGAATTAAGCAATCCATTTTCAAAAACCATTTAAAAGAGATTTTTGAATCAAAGTGTCCCATACCACTTTGAAGCTTTTAATGGAATTATAATTTTAAAACCTTAATGTCCATATAAATAAATACTTAAAACCATTTTGAAAACATGGACATTAAATATAAAGATTTATAATAATGAATCTTTAAAACATTTAAAACGATATTTTTGTTAAAGAGTTTTTAACATAATGAGAGACTCTTGAATACAAATAATTGCGGAATAACATGTAATCCGAGCTTCATAATATCATGAAAATAAAGGGATTCATGATATAATATGTCAAAGGACAGTATACACACCATATAAGAGTGAATTGGTGCATAACAACAATGAAGTCTCAATGGAAATGTAAATTGAGATGAAATCCATTATAAAGATGGTATCCTTAAATTAAGGATAAATCTATCACATAATTATGTGTGAGAAATATAAATACACAAAATATAAGTGGATATTAAGTGTGAAACAATCAGAGGTCATTCACACATAATCTTGGAAAAACAAAACCAGTGACATAGATATTTAACTCAATGAAATTAGATTGAGTTATGATTTCCCATACAAGTTCGTAAGAATTTATCAATGAGATGATTATGTGTATAAATACCATATCCAAAAAAAGGTTTGTGGAAATTAAAAAATAGATATTCCACACATAATCTTGGCATAATAAAAACAAGAATTAGAGTTTTAACCTAAAGAATTGAAAGTGGGTTAAGAAGTTCCCTTACAGAAATCTGACAGCCTAACGGCGTCACTTTAAAATTCAGAAAATGAGTTGATGAGAGAGAAAATGGTATCTCATCACTTGGACATAAAATTTACATAAATAAGGATATATAAGAACATATCACAACATAATAGTATGTGAATTAAAAGACATAACAAAAGAAGTCTTTTAAAAAGAGGAGGGTGAAAGGTCCCCTTACCGAGTTGGGTAACTTTCGAAAAGTACACCCCATGGAAGAAGGGTCCTAAAATGAAGATGTAAATACCCATAAATGAAATTATACTACACAAAGTGTATAATAATAGGAAGTACATACACCAATAAAAGGAAATAGTGGAAAACTTAGCATAAATGTCACGGGAATAAAAGTGAGATGAAAAATCCCTTATGAAAACTCGGCAGCCTAACGACGCCACATAAAACTTCCAAAAATGGATTTATGAGATCAAATAGGGTCTCTCATAATATTAACATAAAAAGTAAAGTATGAGGAATATAAAAGAACATCCCCCATAATAACAAAGAGGAGCTTAAAATAAATGACATAAAAGAGTGTACTTAAAAAGAAAGAGAGAGGTTAGATCTCTTACGAAAATTCGGCAGCCTAACGGCGCCTCTCAAAACTTCCAAAATGGATTGGTGAGAAAAAATAGGGTCTCTCAACAGATGAATATAAAAATTACAGTAGGAGTAATATAAAATAACATCCCAATCATAAGAAAGATGATCTTAAAAGGAATGACATAAAAGAGTGTACTTAAAAAGAAAGAGAGGGGTAGGATCCCTTACCTCGGGTCCGACTTGACTCGATCGTTCTTTAATCTCCTGAATAATAAACTTGAGTTAATTTCTACTTCCTTAAGAACATTTTTCTAGTTCATTATTTATTTTATATCACTTATTACCATGTCATGAACATTATGTAATCATTTAAGTTAATAACGGTTGTTTTGTCGTTATTTGGTACTTAAGTCAAAAGTGAACTTCTTATATTTACAAGTTGTTCACATAGTCAAATATCCATTTTCTCAATAATGATATTCATGATTTGGATATCATATATATCATATATATCCATCATATACATGTATTTATAATATTACATAATCATTTAGAGGTAAGAAATGAAATGCACCGTTCATGGAGACGGTAAGTCGTACGTACGCATGAACGCTACTTTCATTTCTATGTCATATTAATGGAATTAAAACTAAATGAGAGATATGTATATTTTTAATTCCAGAATTATATTCATCCTTTATATGTATCATAAATCATATATATCCATTATATGTACTTATAATAGTACATTACATTTGAGGATAAGAAATGAAATCCACCGTTCATGGAGACGGTAAGCCGTACGTACGCATGAACGCTACATTATTTTTTATCTCATACTTTAATGGAAAGAAAACAATAATGATATAAAGGTATATTATAATTCCAGTATAACATCATATATAATAACTTTAAATCCATCCTTTATACATCCCACATATGGCATTAACGAATCAAATCACTTTGAGGGGGCGGTAGTCCGCACTTCCTAAAATGAAGATATCGCGTATACCCATAATGGAAGCCATAAAGGTATGACACAAATGAAAAATACATAAGCTTAAGTAAAAAAAATATTATATATCATATATAAACATATTGACATCTTAATGGCCACCTTTGAAGGTGTTATATGAGTGTTGAACAATCATCGTTTCGTGAGGCAGAAATTCGCCATCCACAGAAACAGTATGTTCTTTAACCATTAGATGAAGGTGTGTGTAAGTGTAGCTCTAATATTTATTATAACAACATCCTAGTATATTGAAGATACTGTAGTTGTTACAAAAGAAATGAATAAAAAGAGTTTAGGGGGTTGGATAAGCAAAATAAAACAAAAGAGCACAAGTGAAGACGTTACCTTAAAATAGGGTAACTCCCTTTGGTTTGAACCAAAAGGGTTTCTTGAAGAGTTTCCTGCCTAAGTTAAGGAATCTAGGATGCGGAGAGGGATGTGGAGAGACAAAATGATCAGAGATTGGCCGAACCAATGGCTTGAAAGGTGTTGGTAAGGTGGTAGAGGTGGAGGGCTTTTATAAGAGGAGAGGAGGGGCACTCTTGAAAAAGTATAAAATGTTACTTTATTTTCAAATGGTTTCGGATTTTAATGGTCTCGCATTGATGTGTTTCGAGGATAAGGTGATAAGGGTTCGAAATCCACCCATCCAATAGGTTTTTGACATGTGTAGGTCCTAGATTTTTCATTATCTTTCTATTTTATTTAAATCGTTAAATAATGAGGTCATCGCTGCATCATCATGATGTCATAAAGAATTTAATTTATTTAATGTCTAAAAATTATAAAAAAATACTATGATGTAGGAAATCTTTTTATCTTTCCAATGACTATTTATAGTCAAAATTCTGACTTGTATTACCACATGTAAAAATTGTTTTAGTAAAAACAAATCATGTTTGTGACATTTTTATTTTAACTTTAAATAAAAGGCATAAATGTCATTATCAAACCCAAGTGGCTCCATGGGGTACCAAAAATCGACCCATGGGTTGTCTTGGTCAGCCATAACTCATCCAATAGGGTTAGGACATGTGTTAAGATATTTTCATTTTATTATAATATCATTTTTACCTTAAATCGCACTAATTACCTTTAATCGCGATTAATAAAACTTAAAAGTTACTTTTTATCAAAAATTATTTAATCACATTGAACCACATTTTACTTAACAATTAAAATCATTTAAATTGTATTTTTGAAATTCAAATCACAGAAGTGGTAAAGTCCCATTTAAACAAAAATTCAAATTTTGTAACCACCACTTTGTGGTTTCACTATTCATAAAAAAATTGAAGTTTTTCAGAAAAATACCAAAAATTCACTCTAAGCTGTATTTGATATTCCGAATTCAAAAATGATGTCTATTTTACCAAATTCATAACATAGAATTTGCATTAATTAATTTTATAATTAAACCCCGCTGTTAAAACAAATAGCGAGTTTTTAAGAAACAATATCTTTCAAAAGATTGACACTCGTTTATGTCCAACCTTAAAGTGGTATTAAATACAATGACCACCATTGGATTAAATAGTAAAAATATATTCTATTTACACTTTAAAACCAATTAGAAAGATAATCTAGTCATATAAATAAATTAGATTAAAAAGAGGGTTTAATTAAAATACAACATTTTTCACTATTAATTAAAAAATATGAACTTTATCAGAAAAATACAAAAATTTACACAAAGTAATTTTTGATGTGCCGATTCTAAAGAAGAATTTTATTTTGTCAAATATAACACATAAAATTGTCAAAAAGTGGATTTGAAAGAGGTTCGCCATCAAAAGGCGGTTAATCGACCTTTTAAAGAATATTAGACTGTCTACGCTTAAAATTGGATTCATTCGCATTTTTAATCCTCTAACATTTATTGTAAAGAGTAAAAATATTTTACAAACATATATAATAATTTTGTAGTTAGTTCTGTTCATTCCCGACATTACAACGGCTAGGCATTAACTACCATTTAAAATAATATTATTTTATTATTAGAGTGCAACGTAGGATTCCCAAGAAACTCGTTGTTGCGTATTGGGTACGCCATCGAGCATAACATCCCCTTTAAAGTAATATTAATATTTTATTCACAAATATGGATGAATATAAAAATGTCATATTCTTTATTTACCTGGGGTGTTACAATATATCATTGTCATTTGATGAAAAGTGTTCACTCGTATGGAAAATGTATTTAACGTCTTTTTTTTGGGTTTTAACATTAATTTTTGAGTTGACTTCTTTGAGACAACATTGTAAATATATTCTTAACATCATTTTTTATAATCGACGTTAAAATGTCATTTATTTTGGAAAACAAATAAAAAATATATTTTTATATAACTTTTAACGTCTATTTTTTAAAAAAAATATGACGTTAACAGTGACCTCTCCCATTGGTTTTTTAAAAACTGATAAAATATTTTTTTTTTAAATGAGAAAGAACACAGAAACCTAGAATTTGTTTCAGAGAATCAATGAAAAAATTACAACTAAAAAACAAATGTCACTTGGAATGTTAGATTTCAATTTGAAATGATAAAAAAGATAGTTTGCATTTGAGAATAGTTCTGTCATTGAGACACGTGATTATAAGGTACTGATGAAAAATCGATATATATATATATATATATATATATATATATATATATATATATATATATATACATTTATATATTAAATCACATAATGATGCATTTTTAGTGAAATTAACAAGGTAAAAAAAATCATGATACTCATTCCATATATAGGCAATGTGATTTATTCCAATTTTCTTTTATTTCATTTTTTTAATAGATTTTCTTTTCTTTCATTTAAGCCGTCCCACGCCTCTTTCTCCCGCCGAAGCCTTCCGATTTGACCCGTCCTTCTCCTGCTGAAATGAAGCCGCTCAACCCCTCCCTTTCTCCCTAAGCTACTCGAATCCAACCGCTGCAAGCTGCTGAAAACTCTACCCCAAAGACTCCAACAGTCGTTCGGTCATTTGTGAGGTGTTGATCATGGGCTTGTCAAATATCAGGGATCTTTTGGCAGCATTGAGTCTATCTATGGACTTTTTTTGCAATGGAAACATCCATTGATCAATTGAAACAGGCAGCGGTGATGTTTTAGCAATGGATATATCCATTGGTCAATTGAAATGGCGAGTCAGTGATTGCCACCCTGGGGGTGTTTCCGCCATTTCTTTTCCGACATATGGTTCACGCATCCATGCTGTCGGTGCCGATGGGATGGTTTGCAAAATTTACCCAAGGTCAAGAGATATCCTGGGAAAATTCAAAGCATGTACGAAAGTGATATCCTCTTTGGCCATGTCCCAAGATAGAAAATTGTTGGCAACAACAGCTGCTCAATTTAAAGTTTTCAATTGCTCAAATGAAAATGAAGTTTTAGAAGTTTTTTGGCCACCCTAGGGTTGTTCATGATTTTTGAGAAATATGGGAATCACATCCTCTCATCTTCATCTGGTGAGAGATATGTTGTAGTTTGGAGGATAAATTGTTGCAAAAAACAGTCATCTAGCTGCGTTCTTGGAATGGAGCATCCTGCTGTCTTCTTGGATTGCTTCTGCTCAAATGATGGGGGAATGGATACAGATTTCTGTGTTCTGGCCATTTTAGAGATTGGGGTCCCTTACTTATGGAAAGGGACAAATGCGGAGGGATTACGAAATTCTAAACCGACAAAAATCTCATTTTCGATTCAAGATAATTTCTCTAAGAATCATAAGGGTGCAGGGCCTATTATATATGCTGCAAAACTACTAGACTCGGGCTTTCCATGTGTTCCTGGCTTGTGGTTTTTGTTGGTAAAGCCATTATTTATATAGCTTTCTGTGCAATTTGAAACTGATGTGATGTTGAGTAGTTCTCAAAATTAAGTCCCGCCATACTAGTTTCGCATATCTAAATAGGGACAAGATTTTCAGGATGAAATCAAAGTGTTAGATCATGAAAATGATGAAGCTGCCTTGTTTCTTGTTACAAAGATTTTTGAAGTTCATGAAAGTAAGATTTTTGATTTTATATCTAAATTAACTACCAATTATTCATTGTTCAAGAGAATTAATCTTGAAGGCGACGTCCCACCAAAGAAGGTGCATACAACTGTTTTTTCATTCCATCAAGTGAGGCATTCAAGTTATTGAAAGTTATGATGTTTGTGTGATATTCCCAGTCATGCACCAGAAAGTATGTAATTTCATGGATCTATAGCATATTGGTGAACCACGGTAATCATGTTGAATCTGATGAGTTTTCAAGCAATGCGCTTAATAATCTATATAAGAGTTGATGATTCCTAAAAGCAAACCATGTTGCATCTCATGACTGCATAGATCAGAAAGACCATCCATAACAAAAAATCCAGTATGGAGAGTCACCACAATAATGGATTTGAATATGAACTCGAGAATGTTTCTCGTGAATTACTTTATGAATTAGAAGATGATAAATCTCAAGACAACAGTGAAGATAATGAGTAGTTGTGTTTTCACATGTTTTATGTGAGCTAAACATTTTTTTATTTGTAGTTTTTTTGTCTAGTTAGGGGGCAGATTCTAGTATGTGTTGTTTTGGCTTTTGAGTTTTGTATTTATTTATATCCACTTATTTAGCTGTATTTTTTTTTGTCTAGATAAAAAAATACAATGACAAAATTATCTCTAAAAATTATTTATTTTAGATTGCGATGAAAAAAAATCATCAGGAATATGGTCCTTTTTAAATTTTTAGATATTAAGGGTGAGTGTAGCACTATCTTGAGTAGATTTCTTGGTTAAGTTTTTTTGATATATTATATGTTGAAGCTAAACTAGTCTTTTGAATATCCATTCATTATTGATCAATTATTAGTAAAAAATTGACGATGCATAAAAAAATAACATCCTCCACACATGTCGAACTTTTGAATACCAACCTCATTTTGGGTATTTTATTGGGTAAAAAACAATTCAAGTCTAATATATGAAGATATTTTTATCACTTTAAACAATGATTATTACTTTAATTCTATTATTACTAATTTTAAAAATAAATTAATCGCTTATTTTGGAAAATTACTTGTGAGCCTAAATTGGAGCTTGTTTTCTTAGTTGTCTTTGTTGGTAAAATAGAAAAATTGTGAATGATGGGGATGTGGAGGGACATGCTGGGTGTGAACCTTGACCACCCATATTGTATACACACCAGATGATAGTTTGTTAGTAAGGGAAGAGAGAGGGAGTTACTGCCGAGGGGGGGGGTAGTTTTATAATTGTGCAGTTTATTTTGTTAAATGGGGTTTTAACTCAAAGGAGAATAGAACCTAGGGGACATTTGGTTAGCTGCAAGGAGGTGATGTGCCCTGGCCTGAGGAGTGAAGCTCTTCCTAGGACCATTGATTTTAATTGTTTTCTCTTCTACTATATTGAAATGAATTCTAGGCATGTCTCTGAATCCTTATCATCTTTGTTGTAATGACCCGACCCACCGAGCGGAGCTCTTCTTAGGAGTGTCGATTGTAATTGTTTTATCTTATACTATATTGAAATGAATTCTAGGTATCCCTTTGAATTCCTATCATCTTGTTTGTAACGACCCAACCCATCGGAGCCCGCTTGGCCGGTGGAAGGCTAACTGTCACAACCTCAAGCATACCTCCATGCAAAGTGCAATGGAATAAAAAAAATAACATCTAGAGTAAAACCATGCATGTCGTAACCTCTAGGGAATACGATAGAGTACGATGATATAAACCAAAAAGAAAAGGGAAAAAATACAAGTCAAACTAGAAATGAAGTTCCTACCCGATAATCAACTGGAATAAATAAAAAACCAAGAGAGCATGACTCCTGATCTCTAAGTCCAACCACCAAACATAGTCTATGAACTGGAGTATCACTATGATCTCCTGATGTCACCATCAATTTTCCTAATAGACTCATATAAAGTTGACTTCTCCTTAATTTTTTCTTGATTCGAACTCTCTATCCACAACTTATACAACTGAGTCAACATCACCTTCATATCTTGCATCATAATCGATAGAGGTGTTCAGTGAGGGGCACATAGTTTGACAAACTGTGCACATTATTCGGTTTCATTAAAAATGGAAGATTATCTTTGTTCCTTGCTTAGCGTTTTACCCCAAATCACATCTCTCCTCTCATTTGACTCGTGCAGCTCTACAGGACCCTCTAATTTGGTTCCCCTCCTCCATGAAGCTTCTCCCATGATTTTCTTCCCATTTTATGGTCGATTTTTCAATGTATGTCCCTCTAAATCATCTCATTTCTTGATTCCTTCATATTCCCCTTTTTTTGTGAACCAGCATGGTCCTGGGGACATAAGGTTTCATGTGTTTCATTTTTAATGGGTGGTTTTTAGTGGTTTCAGGGTTTCTCTTGCTTATCTTTGCCCCTTTGGACTCCATTGTGGCAGACTATTACTTCGGTTTGTGAAGGGGATACAATTCTGGTAGGTTTGATCCATTTCATAGTTCTCTAAATTTTTAAAACGCTTTTCCTTTAAATCCTTGTTTTAAATGTATAATGAGATTCTTATATATGTCTGTGGACTCTCTAATAAGGAAGCATAGTTTTAACTTAGTTTTCATTTAATGCAAAAGATTCTTCTAAAACATGTAGTTTGAATTGGTTTGTCCGCACACACCAACTTTTTTATGTGGCCCTTATAAATAAATTCTAATATTTTGAAAGATGTTTTGGCTTTTGATTCGCCCATACATGTCGTTGAATTCGTACAAGCGTTGATCAAATTAGAAATTTAAAGTCCCAAACTACACTTATTATTATGGCGTAGTAAAGTACAAGTGCGGGGTCGAACCCACAAAAATCACAAGTAACAATTTGAAAAAAAACCCTTGGAAAGGATTCCCCAAGTTCATTCTTCAGGCTAGGTTTTTACTAAAGCTGGGTAGTTTGAAGTTTGACACTGATTAAAGGAAGGGTTCCGGGTCAATTTGAGGGTTCTTGAAAGAAGATAATTGATTAGCCACTAAGTGAGGATAATATTCATTTTTAATATACATAATATTCATGTTATTTATTATTCATAAACACCATTTTAGTGCATTTTATACTTTGAACATCATTTTATATTATGATTGTAATACCTTCTTAAAATGCACTATTATGTGGTACATTTTTTAACATCATTTAAAGTACCCAATGATTCATCTGATTTTAAGGAATCTAATTATACATATTTTAATTTTATATTTTTGGAAATTTATCTACACTTAAATATGAACAAGTTTTATTCAGGGATCAATGGAGAATTCATGGAAGAAGATGGAGATATTTTGTGATGAAAGAAAACAATTTTGGAGAAGTCAGATTGGACACCAGACCACTGATGAGAATGTGGGTCCCAACATACAGGCCCAATTAATCCCAAATATCATGGGATTCTAGAAGACATGTATAAGAACAAATCAATCTTTAGGATCCAATGATAATTAGGCCTCCATGGTGTCCATTTAGGCAGCCCAAGTTAGAGATAAAATTCTGGGCCAGATTCTGCGGCCCAGAAAAACAACCCACTAATATGATCATATCTCGGAATCCACTACTCCAAATGGGACCAAATTTTACAGGAGGTTATAAGACTTCCAGGGATCCATTGTCTTATTCTATGGTCCACTCACATTCAGCCATCTAGAGGGTCTTCCAAGTGCATTTGTTCGGTGAAGGAAAGATGACTGGCACCTCGGGTCAAGGGCGGAAAAATCAAATCTCTCTTACTTTCCACCCACCTATGGCCCACCACAATTAATTGAGGAGACTTGGACTGTTGGAGGCTCGACCCAAGGGTTCAAAAATGCCTATTTAAGGCAGTGGTGTTGGAGGATTGAGGGATCTTTGAGCTTTCTTTCATTGTAATGTTATGTTGCGGTTTTGTTGTCTCAAATTTGTCTTCCACATGTAAGTTGTATTAATTAATCCTTGTTTCTTAATAAAAGTTCTTCTTCTATTAATATTATGTTCTTCTCCTTATCACTTTGATACCGTTGGTTCAAGGTGTGAACTTTTTCACACCAAACCTTGTGAAATTATTCACAAAACGGTGGAGTGATCATTTTATTTTTGTTGTTTTCTTTACTTCTCCATTTCCTCCCTCATGAGTCTACTTTCGGCTTCCATTGAATCCATGGGATCAATGGAGGGCTAACCCACTTATTGGTTGATCCAAGGGAGTAGAAAGGGGATGGATTGGATGTTATTTATCACCTCATTAATGTATAATCACTTCATTAATTGAGATTTTTATTTGATGATTTTTAAACTCCGTCGTCCTTGTTGAATTTAAGGCCACACACTTCAAGTGCTAATACGAACATTTACCTTGATGTGCTCAAAACTTTGATCCTTCAAGTGTATAGGTGATTAGTATTAAAGGATGTAGTAATTAAACCAGTAAGTGATGATGTTGTTTTATCTCCTTAAATGAACCCATCTCAAATATAAGAAATTGAAATCATTAAAAAGGAAATACGTCCAATCCACCTTGAGCGATAACCTAGGATCAACTCATTATTTTAAATTGAATTCACTTAAGTCTCTTAGAGTTCCTTTAAACCCATCTAAAATCAACCCAATTTGGCCACTTCATAGCCAAAACAGTCCATAGAATGTGCGTGTCTATAGGTTACTTCTTAAGTCTCTGTGGATTTGACAACCCAAGCTAAACTACAAGGACTGTCCTACCTTCTTCTCTTGGGTAAATTTGAGTGAGAATCAAATTTTTGCGCCATTGTCGGGGACCTAAGTAAGTTATATTAGACACTATCATCCTTTTTTTTCATTCTACTTCTCTTTTCTCACTCCTCACTCCTATGGAAGTCAATTTTGAACAATTCCAAACTTGGGAAACCTATCCCTACTTTGATCACCCAAACCCATGTATGATGTACAATGACCATCCTAATTCTTACTTGTGGGATCATCAAAAACCTACTGAACCAAAAAAAATTTATTCATATGATACACAATACATTCAAACCTATTATGAGTTCCAATCCCAACAAGGCCAGTTGGAATATCCTCCTGTGGAATTCTAACAACTTAATTATCCTCTTGGAATAGACCATCTGTCCCAACACCTTGAAAATCTTGATCCACATCCATTAATTGAGAAATTATGTCATCAAATGGATATAATTACTTCTGAAGTTTCATCCTTGAGAGTAGAACTACAAAGCATTGAAACAGTTATAGAACCCATTCCCAGTCAGGTTGTCCATTCCTCATCATTCATAGAGGAATCTTGTTACACAAAAAAATCTTATGAAAATGCTAATGAAATTTCCTTTGAACCTAGGATACCTGAAGAGCATGAAGTAATTGTTGAAGGGTCTTTAAATCAGAAGGAAATTGGCTTTTTGGATTCAAAATAAAAGAATTTGGCATCATGGATTGAGTCTCCTAAGTATAACTCCATTGATAAATTTTCAAAAACACCAACCATTGAACCATTGAGAGAAATCACAAACATTGAGTCCATAAAAATTCCTAAAATTGACCTTTCCAATTTTGTGGTTGAATATTATATTCAAAAGGAACCAATTCTGTTGATCAATTTTGAGAATGAAATTGATTTTGATTCAAAGTCCCAACCTATGTCTGAAAGTGTTAGCCTACCCTAACTTGAACAAAAGGACTTTCCATCCACCCTCTAAGTTTCCATTCATTGGGGATAGCAAAAACATCCAATTTTCACAATTTCTTATCTTGAAACCAATAAAGAAGTAATGATTCTTAATGTCTTTGGAAAGACTAAAAAAGAAACTGGATCAACCATTTACGATATTCCTTGTATTTTACCACTCATTTTAAAACAGAGGTTTTTTCATGAAACAAATTATAAAAATATGATCAATCTCAACCTAGTTGAATTGGTGAAACATGTGGTCCTTAAAATGTTGAAAGTTGTTATTGGGTAAGTTGGGGGGTTCATGTCGGGCTAACGACGTTAAACAAAGCGTTGCATGGGAGGCAACCCATGCTTTTCAAGTTTCCTATTATTTTGTTGTTTTAATAAAATTTATATTTTAATTAATCATTTTTATATTTTAAAAAAATATATTGTTGACCTATTTTTCTATTATGAGTATGGATGGGTATGAAAGGGGTGCACCATATTCATCCGTGTCACGTGGTGTGATCCTTGAGTAATACCTTGCCCAGAAATTTAAAAAGAAGACAATGTATCATCAGTTTATTTTATTTTATTTTTATGATTTTGTAGGTTAAGATAAAAATAAAAAAATAAAAATATAATAATAAATAAAAAAGGGGACACGTCGTAGGCCATGGGGAAAACCCCGTCACAACCGGAAAAGCCGCAGGGATTCGAACCCGGGACCGAAGGGAGATAGGGGCGCGCGCTTACCACTGACCTACGACTTTTTGTGCTTCTTTATTCTATAATTTTTATATATATACATATATTTTACTTTATTTATTATATAAATATATATATATATATATATATTTTTTTGTTTTGTTTTTTTTTTGTTTTGTTTTTTCTTTTTCTACTAGGGAACTCTGCAAGTGACATGGATATCAAAGGATTAAAAGGGAGCAACAAGAATTTCAACTTCAACCACCAGGTGACTTCATTCTATGATCCTCATTTTAAATTTCTTTTTTGAACATTCATTATCTACCTCTACCCCCTTCTAAATTTTATTTTCTTTAAACACTGGGGACAATGTTGTTTTAAGTTGGGGGGGAGATAAAATAAAAAAAATGCTTTTGTGTCAAAAAAAATGAATGATTTGAAAAAAAAAATATGTGTAAATGGAAGGAAAAATTCCTTTAACTTTGAACATGGTAATACACATTGCACACTTTGAAACTGAATATCAAATAATTTAGCATGCCCTGATTCTGATTTTATTCCTTGTATAATTTCATGAGCATAGATTTTGGAAAGTGTAGCTGTCCAATGTGACATTTCATCGTTTATATTTTCATCCAAATAAAAAAATCACAATGCGCGTCCTTTGGATAGTGGGGTATTAGTTTGAGTTCATGGGGTCGCCCAAATAAATAGAATAGGTTTGGTGATCATTTTAGTTTAATATGAGTATTCAAAAAAAATTAAAAAAAAATTGCACGTAGAGCAATGAAATGACCTAATGCGTGGCTTTCGACACTTGGGGATCGTGAATCCATAATTGTCTGGCCCAGAGTTAGTAATTTTATCTCTATTTTTAGTAATTTGAATTTGTTTTTGACTGAGTTAACTCGAGATGATGTCCGAGTATGTGGGCTTCACTTGGTGCCCTAAGGTCTTTGAGCCTGGGAGTCATCGGCAAAGTATCACTACAGGGGTTGACTCTTTTGAGTGCAACTTCAATTACCATGGCAAAATTGAAAAAAAAAACAAAAAAAAATAAAAAAAACAAAAAAAATAATACAATAAAAAAATGATGAATACTCATATTAATATTGAAATGTGATTCAACCTAGCGCTTCCATCATTCCCCCCTTGAATAAAAATGGACTCCCATGTCTATTGTGATGCACAACACTTTCTCATACTTAATTGATATTGGATGAAATATGACAATGAATTTTAACAAAGGAATGAGCTTGGGATTGGGATCTTCTTGTGAAACTATCTTATATTAAAATATTTAGATGGGTTTCATGATTTTTTGGTATAAGGGTTTATGGTGGTCATTGTGTATTAAAATGTTTTTGTAAAAGGAAATTCGAATTTCATATTGTTGAGATATATTTTGCTCGGGACTAGCAAAACTCAAGTTGGGAGGTGTGATTAGCCACTAAATGAGGCTAATATTAATTGTTAATATAAATAATATTCATGTTATTTATTATTCATAAACACCATTTTAGTGCATTTTATACTTTGAACATCATTTCACATTATGATTGTAATACCTTCTTAAAATGCACTATTATGTAGTACATTTTTTAACATTATTTAAAGTACCCAGTTATTCATCTGATTTTAAGGAATATAATTATACAAATTTTAAAATGATATTTTTGGAAATTTATCTACACTTAAATATGAACATGTTTTATTCAGGGATTAATGGATAATTCATGGAAGAAGATGGAGATATTTTGTGATGAAAGGAAACAATTCTGGAGAAGTCAGATTGGATACCAGCCCACTGATGAGACTGTGGGGCCCAACATACAAGCCCAATTAATCCCAACTATCCTGGGATGCTATAAGACATGTGTAGGAACAAATCACTCTTCAGGATCCAATGCTAATTCGTCCTCTATGGTGTCCATTTAGGCGGCCCAATTTAGAGATAAAATTCTGGGCTAGATTCTGCGTCCCAGAAAAACAGCCCACTAATATAATCATATCTCGGAAACCACAACTCCAAATGGACCCAAATTTTACAGACTGTTAGAAGACTTCCGGAGATCCATTTTCTTATTCTATGGACCACTCTGATTCGTCCATATAGAAGGTCTTCCAAACGCGTCTGTTCGGTGAAGGAAATATGGCTGCCACCTCGGGTCAAGGGTGGAAAAATCAACTCTCCCTTACTTTCCACCCACCTATGGCCTACCGTAATTAATTGAGGAGACTTGGACTGTTGGAGGATCGATCCAAGGGATCAAAAATTCCTATTTAAGGTAGTGTTGTTGGAGGATTGAGGGATATTTGAGCTTTCTTTCATTGTAATGTTATGTTACGGTTTTGTTGTCTCAAATTTGTCTTCCACATGTAAATTGTATTAATTAATCCTTGTTTCTTAATAAAAGTTCTTATAATCTTAATATTTTGTTCTTATCCTTATCAATTTTATACTGTTGGTTCAAGGTGTGAACTTTTTCACACAAAACCTTGTGAAATTATTCACACAACGGTGGAGTGATCATTTTATTTTTGTTGTTTTCTTTACTTCTCCATTTCCTCCCTCATGAGTCTACTTTCCGCTTCCATTGAATCCATGGGATCAATGGAGGGCTAACCCACTTATGGGTTGATCCAAGGGAGTATCAAGGGGATGGATTGGATGTTATTTATCTCCTCATTAATGTATAATCACTTCTTTAATTGAGATTTGTATTTGATGCTTTTTAAACTCCATCGTCCTTGTTGAATTTAAGGCCACACACTTCAAGTGCTAATACGAACCTTTACCTAGAAGTGCTCAAAACTTTGATCCTTCAAGTGTATACGTGATTATTATTAAAGGGTGTATGCATTAAACCAGTAAGTGATGATGTTGTTTTATCTCCTTAAATGAACCCATCTCAAATATAATAAATTGAAATCATTAAAAAGGAAATATGTCCAATCCACCCTGAGTGATAACCTAGGATCAACTCATTCTTTTAAATTGAATTCACTTAAGTCTCTTAGAGTTCCTTTAAAACCATCGAAAATCAACCCAAGTTGGCCACTTCATAGCCAAAAATAGTCCATAGAATGTGCGTGTTTATAGGTTACTTCTTAGGTCTCTGTGGATTCGACAACCCAAGCTAAACTACAAGGACCATCCTACCTTCTTCTCTTGGGTAAATTTGAGCGAGAATCAGTAATATACTAGTATTAGTTTGGGATAGTTCTATGACTTAGGATGGAAAGCGGTGAAAATGTCACCAATTGGATTTGGTTAAGCAAATTGGATCTACCTATGCTGTAACTATCCCATGGTCATGTTATAACTGATAACCCAGGTGCATTATGTTTAGCTTATATGAAGAAAGAGTCACAGACTAATGGTCATAGTCTTGTTCAACTCCAATTATGTTAGGTTCGTTCAATTACACCCCCCGTGTTCAAAGTTGTGAAAAAAAATGTGATGAAAATTTATTATTAACCTAACCACTAGACTTAGGGTTTCCAAGGATCAATCTATAGATTCTTTAGGTGCAGAAACACCCCTACTCTCAAACCCTAACCTTAGGGGGATTAGCCACCCCTGATGGTGTTGATCAAAAGTAGAGAAATACTAATCATGCTACGCATACTCATGAAACAATTGAGAAATAAGCAATCCAAGATTAAAAAAATTAAGAATCAAGATAAAAAAATTGAAAGAAATGTAATCCCATCAAAAACTAAGTTGGTTCTCGAACTTTTCACATCGTGTAAACTTTTCAGATCGTGTATTGGATTCACTTTTAGTGCGATTCTGATTATGAAATTCGCACGTTGTGTAATGAATTTAAACATCGTGTATTGTCTCGCGTCATGTAAAATCTTCATGAGTTGGTTTGTGGCTCTGTAGTCATGTTGTGAACGAGTACTACACGTTGTGTATGATGTACATGAATTGTAAAGCCTATTTTTTCCACTTTTCAACATTTCTTCCTAAAGTCTAGAATTCCTAATTCTTGTGAAAACAATCCAAAATGTAGTGCATTATCAAATAAAACATAAATAAACCTTAATTAAATGTATCCACTATGTATATATAAATACAAATTATCAAATTCTCCTACACTTGAACAATTGATTGTCCTCAAGCAAAAAAAAATCTCAACAAGGACTCCAAAATAAATATTTATTAAAACAAGAAACATGCATTACAACCAGGAAAATAAAACAAAGTGTAAGAAGAAAAAGTCAGTTCTCTAGAATTAATCCTCTAAATAAAATCTTTCAGGCCTCATAGTTTAGTTCTTTATCCAGATTTTTTATTCCTTTAATTACAATTTCATAACTGTTCCTTAAATACTATACCCATTTTTGAAATTTACTTCACAATAAATTTTCTCTCATCAATCAAGGTAAAATTTAACTGGAGTTATTCTCATATCCAGATACATTTTCCTAACCATAGGCTTGCATTGGTTATAACATCTCCACTTCATAAAGACAAATACAAAATCAATCATGAGGGCTTTACTAATAGAGTCTAAATGACTTTGAGGCTGAGGGAAAGTGAGAAAGTGATAAAAATCAAGCCTGAAACGAGGGTAAGCACTAAAGTGAAATGAATGAAAGTCATGAATAGTGTAATGAAGTGACTTCTCCTGGACAAAGTGTATCCATGCTCCAACATATCAAGGTGGGTCCATGAGTATATCGAGTAAGTATAAAAAATGTACCATATTCTTTTATTTTTTTTCTTTTTTATTTATTTTTTGAAAATCATGTCTAGGTCAGATCTCACATCCTTTCCCTAACCAAATATGATACATCAAAGGATTCATCAGTCTGGTAATGCTGATTTTTGACCTTCCTAATACATAACCAAAAATATTTTTCTTTTTCTTCGTATATTTTTTTATATTTCTTTTTACAAAGGAATAGTGTAGGCATAGAAAATGCCAATTGTAATCATGGAACACATTATGGGAAACTGGTGAAAGTTCCACAATACATCTCTTCAATAAAAACATCTTGTGTCCATCAGTAGTGAAAATTCCCCCACGTTTATTCAAATTATGATCATGCATAATACCAAGAGTAGGGTAGGAAGAGATAATCGGCTTGAAACAGATCCATCCTAAGAAGGTTGTTCATGGCAAAAATGGGCTAAAAAAGTAAAGATGTACAAGTGAGTCTTAGGAAAAATCTACTCATAAAAATTTCCTCAGTCATTTTAAAAGTGTATTTGTTCAATAATAGGCTCAATAAGATCTTAATGCAAGTTCTAATAGGTTTATATATCCCATGTGTCTCTCAAGAAATACGCTCATAAAGAATATGATAGCTTAAGTTTAGAATCCTCTTAGAAATGAGAGTATATAAAAATAAATGGAAATCACTTAGGGTATAAAATCCAGTAATAAGATAATCAAAAGCAATTGAATGAATCTTGAAATTGAATTAAATTACTCAACTCAACAATCATGCTAAAAATACTAAATAGAAATAAAACATGGATTTCAACAATTTTCAGCCTAACTTTGTCTTTTATTTATATGGATGTGCTGAGATTTCAAGTTTAAAGCATGTTTTTAATGAAAAATGACTCCTATATAAGTGAAAACATGCAATAATTCAAGTGTATCGACAGTAAAGCTCAAGAAAGACTCCCCCACTCTTAAAACGAGACAGTGTCTATACTGTTCTGGAAGGAATTGGGAGAGAGATTGCACATAAAGCATCAAAAAAATGAAATGGCAGTTTGATTTGAAATTAGGGAAGTGAGTTCTCCCTATAGTTAATGTCATGCCTTGAGGAAACTTGGTGGAAAATGAGTGGAGTTTGTGCGACCTGCAAAATTTGTTAGAAAGAAAAAAATTTCACTCGATAAAATATAAGTCCATGAAGTTATAACAAGTTGGAAGTATAAAAATATAAGGTGAAAATAGTCAAACCTAGGAAAATCAACTCAAATAAACGCATAAATGTGAGTAAAGTGAAGTTCAGGGATAACCTACGTACAAGAATGCTAGAAAAAAGAAAAAAAATGATCTTAAACACCTGAACGCAATGAAACAAAACAAAAATATGTGTTACCTCTCATAAAGTGGTAACAATAATTTTGTTAGCTAGAGGAATAGATAAAGGGATCAGTCAATGTCATCCATTTGCTCAGTAGTCTGCTACCTTCTACAGAAACTGGTGGCTATGTCATCGAGCTCCTAGGGATGTTTGGTGGGATTAACCACCTCAGGAGCGTACTGAGCATGAATAACATACAATAAGAACAACATTTGTGCTCGTTGTGGTGGGGATCCCTACTGAGCACAGATCTCAAGTGAGAGGTCCTGAAGTTGGCGCTTGATGCCAGCTAGATGTTGAGACATCTGGTGTAGGATCAAAGATGGTTGCGAGATAGACACATCAATGCCCCTAAAGGAGGAAGGATATCTAGACATGGAGAATGTAATATAGTAATAAAATGAAAAAATACAACCATAAGTATAGCCAAAATATGTATCACATGTATATATAGAATCATTGATACATCAGCGTAAAAGGAATACAAGTAGCCCAAAAAGTGGACACCCAATCAGAGTACAAAAATGGGTGAGGGGACAAAGACAGAACTAGGTTGTACACTCAAAGTCATCGAGATCCACATTAGGTGTCCCCTCCCAAATAGTGGGTGCATGCAGCTATCCCGCCCTATTGATATTAGCAATGGTGGAAGGGGTTGGGGGATCGACCATTATAGTGGGTGTCTTGGTGCTTGTAGCTGGATTAGTTGAGGAAGGAGGAGATGAGGTGTCAATCTATACAATAGTCGTGTATCTGGAAACTGGATATATGAAGGGTACCTTGGATGGGGATGGAATAGCAGGACCCTTACCCCGGTGGGCCTGATCTGCTAAAAAGTCATGATGGGCAGTGGGATCTGCCAGCTCAGGGGTACTTCGATCGAGGTAGAGGGTGGGGTGTGGATAAATGATGGAGTGGAGTCTGCATAGGGTGATGGGTGGGTAGATGCAGTGGAAGATGGTGGAGTGAGGATGGTGAAATTGGATGGTGCACTGAAGGGAATGCCTAAATGAAGGCAGATCTGGTGCTGGTTCTCCAGAAGAAACTGTATAGTAAGTCATAGGTTAGATGGAGGAGATAGAGGGGTAGGTGAAGATGTGGCAAGGCCTATGGTGGTAGTGGTGGAGGTGGTAAAAATATGGATAGGGGTCGGTGATGGAGGTGATGATAGGGGTAGTGGTAAATGGTCAGAAGCTATGGTGGGGGTGGGGGTAGTGGTAGCAGTGGTGGTAGGAGGGACACGAGGAGGGGAGGGAGGGTCAACTGCATGCAGAGTCAGTGCCTCATCAACATCCTCATAATATGTCGGTTCCCACTAATATATGTTGTTGTACTTCATGAGTAGCCTCATCTTGTGGAGCATATGTAGGTTGATGCTCTACATAGGGTCGAGGGAGGTGTGGGGATTGGCGGCGTCAAAGGCATCGAGATTCCAGAACAGATGAGTAATAAATGATCCCTCTAAAAGCATACCTCGATTCCTCCTCACCTGGGTTAGAAAGAACAACCACAACTGCCTAGCCATGTTGACGGCTAGGCCGCCCATGGCTGATGAAAGCATAATTACCTCGATCTGGCTCACACTCTCATGAGAATCACCATGGGCCATTTATGTGTGTGATAAGCCCTATGCTGGATACAGAGGACAACACTTCATAGAGCTGTCCACTACGTCATGTGAGGCTCATAGATGCTCTGAGGGTCTCTAAATATCCTCATCCATAGTCATGCAGTATCAGCCTTGTTAGGATTGAGTTGTAATGTCAGGATGAAAGGGGAGGCGATGGACTTGATAGAGTAGATGTTGAGGGAGACAACAAAATCACCCAGGCTTATCTTCCAAGTATTGGAGTTGGTGGTCTAGAACCAACTACTTTATACTTTATTCATTAAATAAAATCCTTATCACATCTTGATTGTTCTTCTGCGTGACATTTCATGTGATAATTTCCTAAGGACAGCTGTTGCATTAAAGGGTCGTAGCGGATCCCTGCTATGATGAGAACCCAGAAGTGTCATAACACTGTTCTTGAATGTATGTTCTATGGCCGGATGATATTATTTAAGGGACACAAATAATACAGGTCATTAGGGGTGAGGACTCATAAAACTTTGAGACACCTTCTCATGGTGTGCGCCCTTGGTAATATCTAGGAGGATATTATGAGAACGAGACCCGCCAGTAGGAAATCCACATTTCATAGTGTCATTGGATGTTCCTATTTGCGGACGTGTGTATTGGTCCTTAGACTTTAATATTATTATTAAGGGTATTACAACTCGCGCACTTAGATGTATTGATGAAAACTGTGATGACACATTGTTCGCAGTGAGGTATGATACATTGGGTGCGTCACGAGTAATACCACATTAATAGATAATGCGAGAAAGGATTTGTCCCTTCCATTCCATAACGGAAGTAGATATCTCAGGCCCTTTGATGGAATTGATATAGCCTAAATAAATCCATGGTCATGGTAAGGTATGGGAAAGTTCAATTCTGGGAAGTCGAAGAAGGAATAATCAAGCACATGGGTTGATGGCACTAGCATGCAACCCGCTTGATTGGAGATATCGAGAAAAAGGGATTATATTACACGGTAAGCATTCCTAGGAGGTGACACATCATTGCGGCATTAACTTCTTTCTCTATGGGTGCCTTGGCGTGTTGCTAGACGCTAACCTTGGACTTTAGGCAGGCTCAACCTAATGCCACTGAGAAAGAGGCCTAGAGGGTCACACACTAAGTGTGTCCATGTATCTCAGTTAAATATTAATTTAACAAGTTGAATAAAGATTATTCCCGATTGTGGTTTAATAATTATTCAAAGATGTATGATCACATTTATTTCGACACTAGTTATTCGAGAGAATATATTGTGGGCGAAATAATATATATTTATTAGCAAGTAATGCAGTTACATTTATTTAAGAAATAAATATCCATTACTCAAGGTCTAATAAATATGGTGGATGAAAATAAATAAAACTGAAAAATAAAAGTACACACCGTGTATATTTATATACACGCCGTGTAGTTTATTTTTTGGGATTCATGAGAAAAATATTTTTTATTTAATTAAATGATATTAAATGTAATACGTTGGATGCATATCAAGTAATAATGATGGTAAACTGTCATTATTAAGACATGGGGTATTACTAAGAATTAAATGAAATGATTAAATGCTTTAGGGAAATTAATTCATTTTATTATTCTAAGTATTATAATCCCAATTACATTATTCTCATAGAATGAGAGCCATTTTTGGTTGTGCACAACGGATTGGAAATACTCTCAAGTCAAGAGAGAATTCCCTTTCCACCAAGAATTCTTTCAAGTTACGAAAGCAAGATCCTCCACCGGATCAAGGAGATCAAAGAAGGACATTGCAAGTGAAGGATCTTCCACGCTAGCACCCGGAGTTCCCTTCGGAGATGTCCAGAGATACGTAGCACACATGTGGATCACCGCTAGAGGAATCCTACACTTGGATTCTCCGACGCAACAACGGATCACAGGATCGTGACTGGAGACACCAACAAAGAAAGAATTCCATCTAGGTAATTCTTATGGATTAATTAAATTAATTATAACCAACATATGAAGATCCTATCTCAAGGGTTCCGAGACTCTTCTTTTCTTTTTCGTTCTTCGTTCTATTCTGAAGATCCGGTGTTCTATATCGTGACAGATCTCGGATTGAATGTCGTTTAACGCTAAAATTAAAGTTGGGCAAACCCTCCAACGCGCTTCCGCTGCGCCCAGAACCTACAAGTGGTATCAGGGTGATCATATCGTTGATTATAATTATTTAGTTTTTCGTTGGTAATTTATGCATTTAATAATTTAGTTATTTCAATTCAAGTTTAATCATCTGGAAATCTGAATATCGAGATCTATTCCTCCTCCCTCGTTTCTTGTTCACCTCACAGAAATGAATTTTTCTTTTAATTTTGATTAAAATAAAATAGAGGAACTCATATGGAGGAGCCAAACGTTTCTGGCCATATAACACCAGAATACACGGCGTGTATTCGGAAGTACATTCCATGTAGTCCAGGTTCAATGCATTGACTGATCCGCCAAATCAGGCCGTGTATTGGATTCTTTCTAAGAATTTAAGACATCGTGTGTTGACCAGAAACAGGTGACACACGGTTTCCGGAATACACGCTGTGTAATCCAATGAACACAGCGTGTAGTCCCTTCAGGTTAGGGTTGGGTCATGTACTCCGTACACGGCCTGCCCGGCTGGAAACCGTGTAACGCGGAAACTACACGGCGTGTGTCCCACATTACATGCCATGTACTCCGAAAATTTCTGAAGTACATTAACACGCCCTGTCCCCGAGCGTGTACTTCGGATGGACGGTGAAGAAAAGTACACGCCGTGTACTCACCCAAATTATGAAGATTTATTAAAATTTATTATTATATTATACAAACCCTTGAGACGTGTACCATGGTGCAGGCATAAAGCTAAGGCACAACACGTGATAGGTGTTTTATATATATGTGTTTAATTTAACATCTGCGTAATAAATGGGAATTCACCGGGTTTCCTCCAAGGTACAAGTTACGTACAAGGATAATTTTTAAATGAATTTATTTGTTTAAAATTATGATGGATGAGAATCTCAAGGAAATTTAGAAAAGAGATTTAAGATAAAAGGATTGATTAATTAAATAAAATTAATTGATTCGAGCGTGATTTATCTTAAACAAGAACGATTAAAGAATTGAATGCTAGTTTTATTTATGCGTAAATATTGTTGAATTTATGGATGATCATGAGCTAGACCGAGACCTTTGTATGTGAATGATTTATTTTAATTTGTTTATTTAAATTAAATTTGTTGGCCTGTGAGCCATCTCCTCATTAATATGTAGGGTCTGCACGCCCAAGGATTCTTTTATGTAAAAACCCCTTTTACCCCTCACCTGCATGTGAGATAAATGCATATGTAATGGATGGAGATCCCAAGCTAGTGGAGACGGATCAAGTCAGGAGCCATGGTGAAACCAATCCAAGGAGATACAAAGGTGGACAGGTGGAAAGCTGTAAACACGAACCCGAAAGGTTCAAGGTGTTTCTCCCCTAGGTCTTGGGTTAGTTTGTCAACTGCTAGATAAACTAACCAATAGAAAAGCTCATGATCATACCATTTATTTTATTTCTTTCAGTTGCACGGTTTATTTATTGTGGGTGTGTTGTCACGATCACACAATTAATGAATTAAACAAGCATGCAAGATGGAACTAAAATAAAACCGGCTTATACGTAAATATTATCTTAGACATGGTTAATCACTTAAGTATATCCCACTTAATATTAACAATCATGTAATCAAAGATAATAAAATGGCAATTTACGTATAAGGATAAAATCCCTCAAAATAAATATTAAGTCAGCATAGCCTTCCATAATCTTGGTTAAAATCGAACCATAGTTCAAAGTGTTTGACCAACCCTAGTTGGGGTGCTTTCAATTATCATGGAATTATAATTCAAGGTTTTGGGTTGACTTGACTTGGTTAGCATCAAGGGTTGACTGCCACAGCAGGACTTGGTGTGACCAAGAGGCAAAGGTTGAGGAAATCCGAAAAGGATTTCAGGATTGGGGAGTCTACTCAGCGGATCAAGGAGCTGCGAGTTAATGCAGTTGGCATTTGGAATGCCTACCTAAAACCCTTCAAGTTGCTTGACCAACCCTAGTTGGGGTAATGTGAAGGGCAATATGGATCCTTTCCACTAGAATATTCATGCAACAGAATATTCTGAAGTCAATGGTGAGGGCTATTGGATTTCTATAAAATAGTGGGAGACTAATAAGTATTAATTTATTTATTTTTATCAATTTTTGTAATAAAGTACTAAACCTTTGCTCATCTTAATTTGTAGAAACGACAAGAAAATGACTTCAAACATATCATTGTGCACCATACTCGAGAAGGAAAACCTTCTCACCGGCACCAATTTCCAAGAGTGGAAGAGGCGTTTACGCGTCGTCCTTCGCCACGAAAGGAAATTATATGTGCTGGAAGAGCCTATTCCAGTTACGCCTGGGAAAGAGGCTAGTGATGAGGAATTATCTCTCTACATGAAACACATGGATGATGCCACAGATGTCCAGTGTTTCATGCTATCAGCCATGTCTAATGAGCTCTTGAATCAACATGAAAACATGGACGCGTATAGCATGATGTCTCACCTTAAAGATCTATACCAAGAGAAGGAGAGACAGGAGAGGTATGAGATCTCCAATGCTTTATTTACCATGAAGCTTGGAGAGTCTGCGCCATCTGGGCCTCATGTAGTTAAGTTTATTGGCTACATTGAATGCCTGGACATCTTAGGGATTAAATTCTCAGATGAGTTGCGTACAGATCTCATCCTATCATCATTGCCTAAGACCTTCTCTAGCTTTATTGTCAACTATAACATGAGTGGTAATGAGAAGAGTCTATCAGAGCTTCTGACCTTGATTCTCCAGGTAGATAAGGACATGGGGCATGACAAACCCGCGGTCCTTATGGTTAACAAGAAAAGGAAGGACAAGGCAAAGGGGCCAAAGACTTATAAATGGTCTGAAGCCCCCGAGCACCGTCCCTCCAAGAAGGGGAAGATCCAGAGGCAGGGCAAGGAACGAGAGGCAGTGTGTTTTTCATGTGGCAATCAGGGCCACTGGAAGAGGAACTGCACCCAGAGGCGTGGGGACGCTAAAGGTGTGTTTGTTATCGAGTGAAATCTTTCTATTTCTACACGTTGGGTATTAGATATAGCTTGTGGGGCTCACATATGTATTCAAATGCAGGAACCAAGTAGATTTAGAAAGATTGCTAGATGAGAGGTGGATCTTCGAGCTACGAATGGCGCAAGGCTGGCTGCGTTGGCTATTGGCGACTACCACCTCTCATTGCTGACTGGAATGATTTTGGTTTTACATAACTGTTATTATGTGCCTAGTGTTACCAAGAACATAATTTATGTATCTTGTTTGGATATGGATGGATTTGTTTTCAAATTTGGAAATAAGGGTTGTCTCTTTTATAAGAACAACGTATGTTATGGTATGGAACATTTAAATAATGGTTTGTATGTATTGAATTACAAAAACCAAGTGTTGGAAATCGATAACGAAACAAACTCACATGACTCATACATCACCCAGTTATGGCATCACCGCCTTGGTCATGTGAACGAGAAGCATTTGACAAAGCTCTGCCAAGATGGCTATTTAGACTCTACTGAGCTAAAAACACTTGATAGATGTCACGCTTGTTTACAAGGAAAAATGACCAAGCCACCTTTTGGTGGACAAGGTGAAAGGGCCACAGAGCTTCTAGGATTGGAACACACGGATGTGTGTGGACCATTTCCAGTAGAAGCTAGAGGTGGATATTCTTACTTCATTACTTTTACTGATGATTTGAGTAGATATGGATATGTCTACTTAATGAGGTATAAGTTAGAGTCCTTAGAGAAATTTAAGGAATTCAAGAATGAAGTAGAGAATCAGCTTGGTAAGAAGATAAAGAAGCTTCGATCAGATCGAGGTGGAGAATATCTGAACCAAGAGTTCATCGATCTTCTACGGGAGTCTGGGATTCTATCTCAGCTCACTCCTCCTTATACACCACAGTGGAATGGTGTTAGTGAAAGGAGGAACTACACCTTTTTGGACATGGTGAGTTCGATGATGAGTCATGCGGATCTTCCATTATCCTTTTGGGGATATGCATTACAAACTGCAGCATACACATTAAACTGAGTACCTACTAAGGCGGCAAATGGAATTCCATCCGATTTATGGAATGGAAGGAAACCCACTTTGTCGCACACACGTGTATGGGGATGCGAGGTGTTTTTTAAGGCCTTCTCAGTCAACAAACTAGCACCCCGAGGCACGCAGTGTATCTTTATAGGATATCCCAAAGAAACGAAAGGATATTACCTATATAACCCTCAAGACAAGAAAGTGATTATCGCTAGACAAGACATCTTTCTTGAGAGGGATCACATCCTCAAGAAGGATAGTGGGAGCAAGATTGACTTCGACGAAGTTGATGCTCAAGATACACAGGACTTGGTACAGGAACAAGTTCCACAGGTCCCCGTGGAAGAGGTTCCAGAAACACAAGTACTGTGTAGGAGCTCAAGAGAGGTAAGGGAACCAGAGAGATATGGTTTCCTAGTAATCGAGGATGGTGAATCATTATTGTTGGACAATGATGAACCTCTCTCCTACAAGGAAGTAGTAGAAATCTCAGAAGCTGCAAGATGGCTAGAAGCTATGAATTTTGAGATGGATTCCATGTATCAGAACCAAGTTTGGGTTCTAGTCGATGAGCCAGTTGATGTAAATCCTGTTGGATGCAAATGGGTATTCAAAAGAAAGATGGATATGGAAGGTCAAGTTAGCACCTATAAAGCAAGGCTAGTGGCTAAAGGATTCAGACAGCGTCAAGGAATTGACTATGATGAAACCTTCTCGCCAGTTGCCATGTTTAAATCCATAAGAATCATACTTGCCATAGCAGCTTACCATGACTATGAGATTTGGCAGATGGATGTCAAAACAACATTCCTTAATAGGAACCTTCAAGAAGATGTCTATATGACACAACTAGAAGGGTTTGTGACACCAGGTGAATCCAAATAGGTTTACAAGTTGCAGAAATCCATTTATGGATTGAAACAAGCATCCAAGTAATGGAACATTCGATTTGAAGAAGCCATAAAGGAATTTGGCTTCATTAAGAAGGAATGTGAGCCATGTGTTTATAAGCGGTTTAATGGGAATGCAGTCGTTATCCTAGTGGTATATGTTGATGACATATTGCTTATTGGAAACGACGTACCAGCCTTACAGTCAGTTAAGGACTGGTTGAACAAGTGTTTCTCCATGAAGGACTTAGGAGAAGCAACCTACATTCTAGGGATCAAGATCATTTGTGATAGATCCAAGAGGCTGCTTGGACTAAGTCAGGGTACATACATTGACCAGATACTAAAGAGATTTAGTATGGAAAAATCCAAGAGGGGATTGGTTCCAGTGTCACATGGATTACATCTTTCTAAGAAAATGTGTCCCCAAACACAACAGGAGAAAGATAGGATGAGTAAGATCTCATACGCTTCAGCTATAGGATCCATCATGTATGCCATGTTATGTACCAGGCTTGATGTTGCCTATGCACTGAGCATGGTAGGCAGATATCAAGAAGATCCAGAAGAACAGCATTGGACTGCTGTTAAGACTATCCTTAAGTATCTGAGAAGAACTAAGGATATGTTCCTAGTGTATGGAGGATACGAGGAGCTTGTCATCAGAGGGTATGCCGATGCTGGTTTTCAAACAGATCAGAATGATCTAAAGTCGCAATCTGGATATGTTTTCTGTCTCAATGGAGGAGCTGTGAGATGGAAGAGTTCAAAGCAGCCAGTTGTCGTTGATTCTACAGCGGAGTCCGAGTATATAGAGGCTTCTGATGTAGCCAAGGAAGCCATCTGGATTCGGAACTTTGTCCAGGAGATTGATTTGGTTCCTAGCAGTAAATATCCAATTACATTTTATTGTGATAATACTGCAGTGGTGGCTCTTGCAAAAGAACCAAGGTCACATAAACGGACAAAACACATACTCCAAAAGTATCACCTCTTGAGGGATTTCTATCAAAGGGGTGAAGTTGCAATGAGCAGAGTGTCCATGGAAGAGAACGTGGCGGACCCCATGACTAAAGGGCTATCTCAGCAGAAGCATGAATATCATGTGAGAGCTAGCGGGTTAAAGGTTGTTAGCAGTTGGCTCTAGTCCAAGTGGGAGTCTGTTGGAGTTGGTGGTCTAGAACCAACTACTTTGTACTTTATTCATTAAATAAAAGCCTTATCACATCTTGATTGTTCTTCTACATGACATGTCATGTGATAATGTCCTAAGGACAACTGTTTCATTAAAGGGTCGTAGCGGATCCCTACTATGATGAGAACCCAGAAGTGCCATAACACTATTCTTGAATGTATGTTCTATGGCCAGATGATATTATTTGAGGGACACAAATAATATAGGACATTAGGGGTGAGGACTCATAAAACTTTGAGCCACCTTCAAATGGTGTGCGCCCTTGGTAATATCCAAGAGGATATTATGAGAACGATACCCGCCAGTAGGAAATCCACATTTCATAGTGTCATTGGATGTTCCTATCTGCGGACGTGTGTATTGGTCCTTAGACTTTAAGATTATTATTAATAGGTATTACAACTCGTGCACTTAGATGTATTGATGAAAACTGTGATGACACACTATTCACAGCGAGGTAGGATACGTTGGGTGCATCATGAGTAATACCGCATTAATAGATAATGCGAGAAAGGATTTTTCCCTTCTGTTCCATAACGGAAGTAGATATCTCAGGCCCTTTGATGGAATTGATATAGCCTAAATAAATCCATGGCCATGGTAAGGTATGGGCAAGTTCAATTCTGGGAAGTCAAAGAAAGAATAATCAAGCACATGGGTTGATGGCACTAGCATGGAACCCGCTTGACTGGAGATATCGAGACAAAGGGATTATATTACACGGTAAGCGTTCGTAGGAGGTGACACGTCATTGCGGCGTTAACTTCTTTCTCTATGGGTGCCTTGGTGTGTTTCTAGATGCTAACCTTGGACTTTAGGCAGGCTCAGCCTAATGCCACTGAGAAAGAGGCCTAGAGGGTCACACACTAAGTGTGTCCATGTATCTCAGTTAAATATTAATTTAACAAGTTGAATAAAGATTATTCCCGATTGTGGTTTAATAATTATTCAAGGATGTATGATCGCATTTATTTTGACACTAGTTATTCGAGAGAATATATTGTGGGAAAAATAATATATATTTATTAGCGAGTAATGCAGTTACATTTATTTAAGAAATAAATAGCCATTACTCAAGGTCTAATAAATATGGTGGAGGAAAATAAATAAAACTGAAAAATAAAAGTACACACCATGTATATTTATATACACGCCGTGTAGTTTATTTTTTGGGATTCATGAGAAAAATATTGTTTATTTAATTAAATGATATTAAATGTAATACATTGGATGCATGTCAAGTAATAATGGTGGTCAACTGTCATTATTAAGACATGGGGTATTACTAAGAATTAAATGAAATGATTAAATGCTTTCGGGCAATTAAATCATTTTATTATTCTAAGTATTATAATCCCAATTACATTATTCTCATAGAATGAGAGCCATTTTTGGTTGTGCACGACGAATTGGAAATACTCTCAAGTCAAGAGAGAATTCCCTTTCCACCAAGAACGCTTTCATGTTACGAAAGCAAGATCCTCCACCGGATCAAGGCGATCGAAGACGGACATCACAAGCAAAGGATCTTCCGCACTAGCACTCGGAGTTCCCTTCGGCGACGTCCAGAGATACGTAGCACACGTGTGGATCACCGCTAGAGGAATCCTACACTTGGATTCTCCGACGCAACGACGGATCACATGATCGTGACCGGAGACACCAACGAAGAAAGAATTCCATCGAGGTAATTCTTATGAATTAATTAAATTAATTATAACCAACATATGAAGATCCTATCTCAAGGGTTTCGGGACTCTTCTTTTATTTTTCGTTCTTCATTCTATTCCGAAGATCTGGAGTTTTATATCTTGACGGATCTCGGATTGAACGTCGTGTAATGCTAAAATTAAATTTGGGAAAACCCTCCAACGCGCTTCCGCTGAGCCCGGAACCTACACCAAGGACTACCTCAGAGTCAGAAATGAATAGAGTTAATGGATAGCTCAAAGGTGTCGAGGAACTCGAGGAAGATCTCCCTAAAAGTCTCCTCTCATGCCTGGGTAATCGGGGATTATGTGTAGCTGACTGATTAGGTCAAGTACCTCCTGATAAATGTGGATGTGATCAAGTATTGTGAGGTCCAACATCTTGTTGGTCCGCATCGGCTTGGCTAGGAGATAGACCAATCGAATCTCATGTTAAGGGTCAGAAAAATGGAGTTTGGGATGAAGGTGTGGACGAGCAGGGCCCTGTGACCTGCCTGAGGATGAATGTGAGTCTCCAGAAGTGGAAACAGATGTAGAGGTGGAATCAGAGGTCAAGGAGGATTGATATGTGGGTGGAGGAGAAGGTGTGGCCTTTCGGCCACTTGGGTGGCAGAGGTGTGTCATCATGATCGGGTGCACATTTGGTAAGCGGGGTGTGAACGGTCTTCATTCGATCCATAGAGGAGTGAAAACGTAGACCATGGAAGGAAATGGGGAGGAGTGGAGAGAGTGGTGAGGTGTTAAGGGAGGAGGAGAGGGTTTGGTGGTGGCAGGGGAGCGAGTTCGAAAGGGGAGGGGTTGCATGTCTAGAAGGAAATGGAGAGGGGGGTGGGCCGTGAACCTAGGGTTCACGACATTTAAAATCACCCCAAAGATTACAGGTTCTGTATGATATACACGACATGTAACGCTTGATTTTTAATTTTTTGGGGTGTAACATTTACAGGTTGTGTATTTGCTACACAAGTGTATTTGGTTGTTTGTGCCCCATTTTGAGCAAAGTCATCTTAATAAGCCTCTAATAGCTCTAAACTTTCCTAAATACTAAACTATCATACTCTAGCCTATTGAACCTACCCTCGGTTGTCTCCTAGTTAAGGGTGTAATTTTGGCCCAACGGCTCGACAGGCCTTGCGCGGAAGCCCGAGCGGCTCGGCCCGGCAAAGCCCACGTCGGGCCAGGCTGGGCTCAGACCGTAGGTTCATCAGGTCGGGTCTGGGCCTATCCAAGAAGGGCCACGGGCTAGGCTGGGCCGGCTTGAAAAAACCCAGCCTGCTGGCCCATGCGAAGCCCAGCCTGCTGGCCCGTGCAAAGCCCACCTGCTGTAAAAAAAATTAACAGGGAAACTGCTGGTAGGGAGATTTGATCCCCCAACCTCAAGCTTCCAAGGTTGCACCTGTTATATTATCACTAGAATTTATATATATATATATATCATTATATATTAACAAAAAATAATATATATTATATATTATATATTCAATAATGTGTGTATATATATACATATTATTATTATTATATATAATTATAATGTGTCTATGTATATATATACATACAATGATATATAATTATATATATATATAATAATGTATATATATAAACAAAGCCATTAATAATATATATCAATTAAGTGTGGCTTTTAAAAACCCATTAATAATATATATATATAAATGATTTAATATAATATATATATATATATAAATCTATTAATATATGTATATATATATTAATTATTTAATATTATATATATAATAACTTGTTTTATATTAATAAAAAAATAACACACTCACCTAATGATGTTCGTGCACATCCCGCAACCTCATTAATTTTTTTAAGTAAGTTGCAACTTACATATATTATATATACTATACATTTATAAATCTATTTAGAAAAAAAAATTAACCTGCCAACTGCAGTGCACCCATCAACCCCTAATTATTATTTTTACAATTTCATCATATTACATATATATATATATATCAATCATTTAAATTATATATATATAATAAATTATTATATATTAACAAAAAAATAACACACTTACCCAATGATGTTCGCGCACACCCCCAACCTCATTAATTTTTTCAAATATGATGAAACTTGCATATTATATATATATATATATATATTAACAAATCCATAAATAATATATATATCAATGATATGATAATATATATATATATAAACAAATCCATTAATATATATATATAAAGCTATTAATAATATATATCAATTAAGTGTGGCTATTAAAAATCCATTAATATATATATATGTGTGTGTGTGTGTGTGTGTGTGTGTGTGTGTCAATGATTTAATATTATATACATAATAACTTATTTTATATTAACAAAAAAATAACACACTCACTTAATGATGTTTGTGCACGTCCCCCAACCTCATTAATTTTTTAAATATGTTGCAACTTGCATATATTATATATAAATCTATTTAGAAAAAAAAATTAACCCACCCACTGCGGTGTACCCCCCAACCCCAAATTATTTTTTTTACAATTTTCTCATATTATATATATATATATATAATAACTTATTATATATTAACAAAAAAAATAACTTCTCACCCAATGATGTTCGTACACCCCCAACCTCATTATTTTTTTTAAATATGATGAAACTTGTATATATTATATATACTATATATACATATATAAATATATTTAGAAAAAAATTAACTCACCAATTGTTGCACACCCCCAAAGGCTATAATTTTGGCCAGGCCTGAATAGGATCGAGTCGGGCCGGGCCTACCCTGAAAAAAAAAAAATTAAAAATCGTTTCAAAAAATGTTTTAAATTAAACAAAGGCTTAAAAATAATTTGCATAAATAAGTTAAAAAAATTAAAAAAATGTTTTAAATGAATGATAAAAAATCTTTTAAATAACAATTCTTTAAACCCACAACCCACTAGTTCTCACCCCCCAATCCCTAATTAATAATTTTTTTTCCAATTTGGACATAATATATATAAATTCATAGACATATATAAATCTATTTAGAAAAAATAAAAAATCCACCCACTATAAAATGTTAATAAAAAATTTATTTTTACATAAAAAAGGTTAAACATTAAAAAAAATATATGTAAAAAACATGCGTTCAAAAAAACGTTTCAAATTAAACATCTAAAAATAAATGTAAAAACATTTTAAACAAGTGTTAAAAAATAGTTTAAAAATGTTTAAATTAATTTTTTTTAAACAAATGTTTAAAAAAAGTTTTTAAAACTAACACTTAAATTAATTTTTTTGAAAGAAACACATAAAAATACTTTTTACATTAAAATATGAAAAATGTTAAATGTTTTAAAAAAATACTTATAAACAGCATGCATTTAAAAAAAATAAAAAATGTTTTAAATTCATCATAAAAAAATGTAAAAAAAACATTTTAAATAGATGTTAAAAAATGGTTAAAATAAAAACTTTTAAACAAAAAAAATTAACAAATGATTAAAAAATTATAAATAAGTTAAAAAAATTGAAATTAAATTTTTTTAGATAAATGTTAAAAAAACATTTAAATAACAAGGCTTTAAACTCACTCACTGCTGTGCACCCCCCAAAACCCCTAAATAATTTTTTTACAATTTGAAAATAATATATATAGATTCACAATATATAAATCTATTTAGACCAAAAAAACATATCCACCAACTGTAAAATGTTAATAAAAAATAAAATAATCATTTTTTAAAAAAGAAAGTTTAAAAAAATGTAAGTTTTTTAAAAAAAATGTTAAAAAAAATGTCTAAAAAATGTTTAAAATTAGTTTTAAAACAGACAATTATTTCGAAAATAATAAAGGTCCATCATGGCCCGACTCGAAAAAGCCTGACCCGACCTAAAAAAGTCTGGCCCGAACCGATGGTTTGGGCTGGCCCGAGGCCAGGCTCGGGTCGCCTCATGGGGATGTTTGGTCCGGCCCAACCCGGCTCGAATAGTGGCCAGCGACCCGATGTTTTGCATGTGAGGCCCGACCCGACCTGGGTCGGGCCGAAATTACACCCTTACTCCCAGTCAACACTTTTTTATTGACTAATATTTGATGCTAGATACAATTTAACAATTTCAAGATAAATTTTTTTGTTTTTTGTTTTTTTAGTTTTAGACCATCATAGAGGCTTGAAAGGCCATCTGATATAAAATCTTCTTCAGAATAGGTTTGGGGTTCTTTTTTCAATTATTCGCTCTATTGATGGATTCTTGGGCTCTCTTTCCCTCCAAAATGAGTAGAGGAACAAGTGTAAGGAAAAATTTATCAAAATATTCAGTATTTGATTTAATGCTTCATGTTTTGGTATTCCTTTATACGATTTAAAGTGTTAGAAATCAGAGAATTTTTTTTAGGAAATTCAGACCATTTAGAGAAAGGGTTTAAATGAAAAATTGTGAGTTTAAATATAACACTTGTATGATCTTGGTTCCTCCATAAGGTATTTCCTTATTTATGTTTCAATTAAGCCCTTATTTTGGGCTAAATAAGAGTTTCCCAAGTTCATGTGAAGACTCAGGGGTGTTCTGGGAGATCAGGACAAGAAACTGGATGAAAAAGGAGTTTCTGGGAATGTTGCATGGGTTGTGCATGGTTAGCGCAAACCGTGTGAAGCATCCCAGGTAACCATGCAGCCATGGACAAAGGCTTACGCACGGTTGGCGCACAGTTAATAAAACCTTGTGGAATCCCTAGGAAACCGTGCGAAGGGGGTGTTTTCAGATAGTGTCTCACGCACGGTTTGGCAAATCGTGCGGGTAAACCGTGCGACCTAGAAAAGTTGGAAAACTTACAAAATTACCACTCCGGGATTTTAAACCCCAACTTGGGTTTCTCCTCCATTTAACCCCTTACAACCCTAGTGAAGAACATGGACGACCCAAGATTCCAAGAGGTAAATTTCCTTTGATTCTAGGCCATTTGGAGTGTCGTTGGTTGCGAATCGAAGGCCTGAGTAAGTCTAATCTCTTCCTTACTTCATCCTTTCGATTAGAGTTTTTATCATTCTCCCATATCCTTCTGAAGCTCTAAAACCCTCTTTTTCTGGTGGGATCTAGGTTGGGTCTTCAAGGGGTGTTTGAATCCAGACTGAAGGCTACAATTAAGAGTGGGTTCATCATCAGATTCGAGGTAGGCGGTCTACAAGTATTATCCCACAGTTTTATTATGGATTTGTGCATTAAATCTTGTGTTCTTCTTTTCCCTTATTGTGCACTTGGTTCCATTGGCGTGTTTGATAAAAAGGGGAGTCTAAGTGACTAATTGAAACCTCACGATCCCCATGGGATGTGTAGAGGATGATTTGACCATTCAGGGACACCCGTGGGGTGCGTCAACAATCCCGGACCTAGAGAGTGGAAGGGGTAAGTGAAGGATTTCCGTGTAAAGTGTGAATCCCTTATAGAAAATGTTTCAATGGTTTATTAAGTTTTAAATGGAATGATAATAGATATACCTAGGGTGATAAGTCATAAGGGGTTGTTTATAATGACATTAAAATGGGAAAATTGGGTCAAATGGGATTATATCAATTATTTAACGAAATTTGGTAAGAAATGCCTATGAGGGGTAGTTCATATTAAATGGTGAACTTATATGGGTTGATGAAATGGGAAATTGAGAATATGTTAATGGGATGTAATAAGGAAATGGATGAATATGTTGAATGGGTTAATACATGGGAAGTTGTGGTACATCTAATGGGTTGAATGTAATAAAGTGGTTATGTTATGAGATATGAGAAATGTAGATGAAATGATAAATGGGATAAATGAGTTAATGTTTGGACATTGGTGAATATTGAATAAGGCACAGGGGTTATTTAATACACTTAAAGGGTTAAGGCACAATAATGAGAATTTGGCTAAATGGATGTGAATTGTAAATGGTAAATGTATTAATGGGTTATGGCATAGTATTAATTCCCATGTTATTTGTTATGTATTATGATTTTCAATGGCATTGTTTATGCTTGATTGTGTTATGGTGTGGTTGTGGTGATTGGATAAATAATCATGTGCACATGGTTTCGTAGAGTGTAGTATTGACTTGAGGCTCTATGCCCATGGGTCGAGTTAGACATAGGCTCTAAACTCCACCCCATAAATGCACGGGTTAGGGAAGGGGACAAATGCTCTATTCCCCAAACGGTTTCATTCCACCCAGACTGAGGGTTCGAGGTGAGGATAATGTGTTGATGTGATATGTGTATCCCTATTGAGATAGGGACTTGATTTATTTTTCCACATGCATAATGACTGATTGCCTTAGACCCATATAGAATTGATTTATATGCCTAACCCAAATAACATGTGTTTAAAATGGATGTGTGATAAAAATGATCTAAGAAATGGAATTGGGATAAATGCTAGTCATGAATTAAATGAACATTGTTAACTAATGGAACTCGAATTTTCCCTTTTTGACTAACCATTCATTTTCTACTTGCAAGAACTATCTATTAGACTGGATATTTTTTACACACCATTGGTGGTGGCCTACTAAGTTTCGTACTCACACCCTGCTCGGGGCGTCGTTGGGTACCCGAGCAGATTTCTTTGTTGTAGGTCAGGACAAGGGAAAAGGCCCTACTCTAGCATGCTGAGTTGGGTTTGGGATGTACATGGAGATGGATTCAGACTTAGATTCGAGACTGGTTTGGGGATTTGGTCATTGTCTTATTTTTGGGTTTTAGTCACTTGCACTACCAGTATGTCATGATATTGTTAATGTTGAATTATGTTTTGTACCCAGTTGGGAGATGTTTGGCTTGTATGTTTATTAGTTGTTTCATATTTTTTCCACTATTTATATTGGGTTATGTTGTGGCTTACTCTGGTAAAGAGGGTATAGTCTCCCCACATGACTCATTATACCCTCGCCACTAGTCAACAACCTCTGGCATATGGGGAGGCATGCTTGAGGTCATGTGATGACCCAGCTCGGGGCACCGATTTAGTGGCTCCGAGGTCGGGGACGTTATAATGTGGTATAAGATGAGTTATTTTCTATTTCATACTATTTCGGGATGGTAGATAGGATATTAGGATGTGTTGGGCCTTGGTAATGAGCTCGTGTTTTGGAGTAGCTAACCCATGTACAAGGGAAAACCCAAGTCACCCTGGGTGGGAATTGTTATTCTTGATGCATGTTGTTAAAGTTGAATGATATTTCACTATTGGGTGATGCACGTGTTATGTGATTTTATTGATTTATTATATTTTGATCATTGTCATAATGACATGAGGTTGTGTATTCATACATCATTTTAAGAACCTAAAAATATTGGTGGCATGTATCATTATAGCCACACACACAAGATGGGTGTGCGGGGCATAAATAGTAGAATGCATTTTACTTCCTTGATAAATATAAAGAGAATGATGTCTAATAATGGTAATTAAAGTGGGTGAATGAAAATATTCAAATGAATAGTTAAGAAATATCATGTATAAATAAATTTTGTGACCGAGTTAAAATTTTGGGTTGTGATAAATTGTAAAGGTTGACTCAGTGCCTAAAGGAGAAATATTGCACAATGACGGTAAAATTGTTAATGAATTTTGCCTAATGAAAGGTGTAAATGCGTTAAAATGATGATTTTAACATGTAGTAAAGTGGGAAATGTTCTTGAGAGGAAGCGATTGTGTTGTAAAAGAATAATTGGTTTGAAGATGTGCAGACGAAAGACTTGTCATTGAGTAAATTGGTTACCCAATGTTGACCACGACCCACACTAGGTATGGTAGAGGGTAGTGTTCAATGTATGATGATGACTGTTCAGAAAGAGTATGAAGAATGGTTTGTTTAAGGTTGATATCATGAGATCTTTTGCATCTGTTGTTAAATCCTATCAGTCATTCCTTGAAGTGTCGAGTGAATGACAGGTTTAATATAAGAATGATTGAGTTCAAGGGTGGGTATCCTTTGTGTTGTCAGTTTGACCATTGTAGGTGTGGGTTGGGGTAGTGAGAGTGACCAAATTTGAGTCTTTGTATTTGAGTTGTGAGGATTTTTCGGTGATTATGTGGCCTAGGTGGTGTGTTTAGGGAACCCTTGGTGTGGTTGTGGCCCTTGTGTTGCGAGGCATTGTTCAGTAATGTGAGTGAGGAAACTCTCATGGTTTGTGACCATATGGAGTGCATACTGGACCCTAGGGATGGTGCCTGGGTCTTAGTGACGTTGTGACTAAAGACCTAGTGAGTTACATTTTGAATCCCAGAGAGGATTTTTTGCTCGTAGTATCGATGAATGTGTATACCTTTGGTACATAACCTAGAGAAAATGGTCGCTTGGTGCGTTCGGCACAATGTGAATTAGAATGGGGGATGAGAGATCCATTTCCAAGCATTTATTTGTTTGTGTCATGATATCTGTGGTTTGGAGAGAGGACCAATGGTTTTTCTTGGTTGTGACTCCAGTCTAGGGAGTTGGTATCATTCAACCTTCAAGGTGGCCTATGAGAGAGGTCAGATAGGGTTCCTAGTGCTTTTGGGTGTGTGTCACACAGGTAGATGTTTTGGACCTTGTTAGTGGGACTCAGAGTGTTTTATGGTGTGGGTTTGTCCTAAAGGGATAATTGGGAAGGTTGGTGGATGGTGGTGCTACTCGATTTGTGGTTATGCGATGATAGTTTTAGAAAAATCAAGGGTGACATCGTGGGAGGTTAGCCCAGCGGTGCAGGTACCTTAGAATATGAATCATGGGAGATGATTTAGAGGTGGTTTCAATGCATACTAAGTAACCCAAGTTTTATTGAATGGTATAGTAGTTCCTGGTTCTTTCATAAAAGCACCGTCGTGTTTGTGATAAGAGGTAAGGTTTGTTTCGAGGGGTTGTATCACATGGATTCCAGACTCACCTATTTGGATGATGATTAACGGAGGACTCAAAGTTGTTTTTAGTGGAAGAGACAAAGGTGATTGAAGGGAGGTTATATTCTTTCACTTGACGATGACACTCAAGGTGAGGGTGGTCACGTGGTTGAACATGTTTGTAGGAATGGGTTTGGTTGTTGGTTGAGGTGCAGAGGTTGCCTTAGGGATGATGAGATGGACTAACTAAGATACATGGTTAGATAAGTAAGTAGGCGATGAGTTACACATAAATAAAGGCTGATTTTTGAGAGACCGTTGGTTTGACTGGTGTGGTAGACCATTTTGTTTCAGTTGTTAGCTGTCAGGGACACAACAGAAGAATTTGAATGGTGTGGTGGAAGTAGTGCCATATGGAATTTTGGTTCACGACTGTTTGGTGATTTGTTTGTGGAGCGATGGTTAAACATGGTTGGCAACCACACCTAAGAGGTGGTGGTTAAGTGTTGATGAGTTGCATTCGATAGGGGAGCCTGTGATCCTTGGAAGGTCATGGTATCACATAGTTCTACATCAGAAATGGATAAGTAGGTGGTGGTGTTATTTGAAAACTTTTTAGCATAACTCATATAGTGATGATCTTTCCCAATATCTTGATATCATCCCAGGTATGTTGAGAATATCTGGATTTACGCCAAGAGGCTTGAAGGTGTTTGGTTGAATGAGGTACATCATGAAGTTTACGCTCATGGAAATAGTGTATTTGGAACTTGATGATGGAATGTTCACCACTGATGGCTTTGGGTGAGGTCCTCGAGATGTACCGAGTGTTGATAAATGCCATGAGTGTCATTCATGGAAGCCTGGAATGGGCATTTGGTGACGTTCGTTTTCTTTTTTTTGGATAAAATATAGATATACTTGTCTATGTTTTGGGGTTTGGCTTGGGAACAGGTGTAAGAAACGATGGTTGGAATCCCTTATGAGAGCAATGGTAATGACACTCCTAAGGTGGGGAGTGATAAGTCAGTCCTAGAAGTGGAGAGGAGAACATCGAGTTGGTGTAATAGCTCTGTGATTCCAACGAGGAACCTGTAAGGTGCTTGTAGTTCCCTTATAGAGGTAATGCGGGACTTGGATTTGGTGACTAATGAGCCAAATGTTGTCTTCGGGCTCAGGGTGGTTCCATTTGAAGTTGTGATGTTTGTGTTGAGGTCGTAGATTGGTGTGGTTGGATATGACAATAAGTCATGGCAAGAGAAGTTGGGTTTTATAACTCTAATGAAGATTGGGGTTAGACTTGGGTAATTTCTCCTTTTGTAGTTTTAGAAAATCTCTATGTTGAAGGAACCTTGACCATGTGAGTTGGTATCATGCCAAGGGTAAAGCCAATGATGGTTTGGAGGGAGATAATGTCGCGATGATGGAATTATACTGGAATTCAAGGAACGACCTCAGTTGGGTGTGTGGGATGTTAATGATGGGATTCATGTCAATAATCACCTTGGGAAGGTGAGAAAGGGGAAGAGTACCATCATTAGAGGTGGGTGTTCTAGGGTAATCCAGTCGAGGGTGATCCAACCTGAGATGGTAAACTTGAATGGGTGTGGTAAGAGTTACCCACCTCTGGGTTGATGTTGTGGAGGAAAATGCATTTTCAAAATAATTTTTTACATGAGGGAGGTCGTGTTGATCTTAGTCCTTTAATAGATAGTGTAGGAATTTCCACCCAAATGGTTTTGACGGTGTGACTGGATGCTAAAGCAGGGTAATGATCATATGGATCTTGGGGCGCAGTTAGTTGGAACATGCTAGGTGATGGGAAGGTTGAGTTGAGTTTTGGTGGCCCTTCATCGATGGGGGAGGTACCAAGTAACTGAAAATAGAGAAAACTATACCAGATAAATGGTTGGTTGATGATGTGATCAGAGTTTTGGGTTGGAAGGACTCGAGTGGTCACCGTTCAGGAGAGTTGGCCCTGGTAAAGAGCTTAGGAATTGGATTAATTGGTTGATTAACTGAGAGTTTTGGGTTTTGTTTGATTTTATAGTTGTGTAGTGAAATCTCCACGAAATGTGGTTAGAAGGGTCATGTGTTTTCCTTCAGTTGATACTAGGTTTGGTCACCGTTAGAGTTGGGAGAGCAAGAAAATGATGCCAAGTTATTTGGGTCATGAGTTGTATAGAGGTTCGGGCTGATGAGGTGTTGATTGGTACCTCCATGAAGATGTGATTTTGTGTTAGAAGTTTCCATGTGGAGTGAGTCAGTAACTATTGTCTAAGTTTTCTTTGTGAAGTTCTAGTGGTTGGGTATGGTTGAAGCAGATGCATCCTTGGGGATTTTTCTGGTTCGTGTTGTGGGTTTTTGTGAGGAAGTCTTTAGGGGAAATTTTATGCCATTGATTTGTGTTTGGTGGCCTTGTGATATGCAACCAGAAACTTGGAAATTGGGAATTGATAGGTAAGCCTTGTGGTTTGATCTCTGGTTACAGAAGTTTGGTGATGATTGGAAGAGCAGCTCAAGGACGAGCCGTTATAAGGTAGGGAGGTTGTAAGATCTTGGTTACTCCATAAGGTATTTCTTTGTTTATGTTTTAGTTTAAGTCCCTTATTTTGAGCTAAATAAGTGTTTACCAAGCTCATGTGAAGACTCGGGGGTGTTCCAGGAGTTCGAGACTTGAAACTAGATGAAAAAGGAGTTTCTGGGAATGTTGCATGGTTTGCGCACGGTAAGTGAAAACAGTGCGGAGCATCCCAGGTAACCGTACAGACATGGACATAGGCTTACACACGGTTGGCGCATGGTTTAGAAAACCGTGCGAAATCCCCAGGAAACTGTGTGAAGGGGGTGTTTTTCGGATAGTGGCTCACGTACGATTTGCGTGCGGTTTGGAAAACCGTGCGGGTAAACAGTGCGGCCCAGAAAATTTGGAAAATTTACAAAATTGCCACTTCAAGAATTTAAACCCCAACTCGAGGTTCTCCTCCATTTCTCCCCTAAAACCCTAGTGATGAAATTTGATGACCTAAGATTCTAAGAGGTGATTTTACTTTGATTCTAGGACATTTGGAGCGTTGTTGGTTATAGATCGAAGCCCCGAGTGAGTCTAATCTCCTCTCTGCTTCTTTCTTTCGATTAGGGTTTTCATCTTTCTCCCATGTCCTTATGAAGCTCTAAAATCTTCTTTTTCTAGTGGGATCAAGGTTTGCACTTCAAGGGGTGTTTTGAATCTAGAACTAATTCTATGATTAAGAGGTTGTTCATTATTGTATTTGAGGTAGGAGGTCTACAAGTATTATCACATAGTTAGGATTTGTGCATGGAAGCTTGTGTTATTCTTTTCCCTAATTGTGTTCATGGTTCCATTGGAGTGTTTTATAGGAAGGGGAGTCTAAGTGACCAATATAAAATCTAACTATCTGTGTGGGATGTGTAGAGGATGACTTGATCATTTAGTGACACGTTTAGGGTGCACCGGAAATCCCAGACCTAGATAGTGGTAGGGTTAAGTGAAGGATTGTCGAGTAAAGTGTGAATTCCATGTAGAAAATGTTTCAATGGTTAATTAAGTTATAAATGGAATGATAACAGATATGACTTGGGTGATAAGGTGAAAGGGGTTGTTTGCCATGACATGAAAATGGGAAAATTGGGTCGAATGGGATTATATCAATTGTTTAACGAAATTTGGTTAGAAATTCCTAAGAGGTTTAGTTCATATTAAATGGTGAACTTATAATGGGATGATGAAATGGGAAATGGGGAATATGTTTATGGGATGTAATAAAAAAATGGATGAATATGTTGAATAGGTTAATACATGGGAAGTTTTGGTACACCTAATGGGTTGAATGTAATAAAGTGGTTATGTTATGAGATATGAGAAATGTTCATAAAATGATAAATGGGATAAATGGGTTAATGTATGGCCATTGGTGAATATTGAATAAGGCATATGGGTTGTTGAATACACTTAAAGGGTTAAGGAACAAGAATGAGAATTTGGCTAAATGGATGTGAATTGTAAATGGTAAATTTATTAATGGGTTATGGCATAGTATTAATTGCCATGTTATTTGTTATGTATTGTGATTTCCTATGGAATTATTTATGTTTGGTTGTGTTATGGTATGGTTGTGGTGATTAGATAAATAATCATGTGCACACGGCTTGGTAGAGTGGGATATTGACTTGAGGCTCTACGCCCACAGGTCGAGTTAGACCAAGGCTCTAAAATCTACCCCATAAATGTATATGTTAGGGAAGGGAACGAAGGATCTATTCCCCTAATGGTTGCATTCCACCTAGAGTGAGGCTTTGAGGTGAGGATAATGTGTTGATGTGATATGTATATCCTTAGTGAGATAGGGACTTTATTTATTTTCCCCTATGCATAATGATAGATTTTATTAGACCCATATAAAAATGATGTATATTCCTAACCTAAACAACATGTGTTAAAAATGAATTATGTGGTAAAAATGGTATAAGAAATGGAATTGGGATAAATTCTAGTCATGAATTAAATGAACCTTGTTAACTAATGGCACCTGAACTGACCCTTATTTACTTACCATTCATTTTGTACTTGCATGCACTATCTATTAGACTATATATTTTTTAGACATCATTGGTGGTGGCCTACTGAGTTTTGTACTCACACCTTGCTCGGGTCGTCATTGGGTACCCGAGCAAATTTCTTGGTTTTAGGTCAAGACAACAGAAAATTCCCTACTCTATCATGTTTAGTTGGGTTGGTAATGTACATGGATATGGATCTGGTATTAGAGTCGAGACTGGTTTGGGGATTTGGTCACTGTCTTATTTTGGGGTTTTATTCACTTGCACTACTAGTATGTCATGACATTGTTAATGATGAATTATGGTTTGTACCTATTTGGGAGATGTTTGGATTGTATGTTTATTAGTTGTTTCATATTGTTTCTGTAATTTATATTGTGTTCTACTATGGCGTACTCTAGTAAAGAGGGTATAGTCTCCCCATGTGACTCATTAGACCCTCGTTGTTAGTTGGCAACCTCTGACATGTGGGGAGGCGTGCTTGAGGTCATGTGACGTCCCGACTTGGAGCATCGGTTTATTGGCTCCTGGGTCGGGGACATTACAAATTTTTTTCCATGAATTGGAATGAGAAGCAGGTACCATGAAATAGGTTAAGAAAAAACAAGTCACACCTTCTTATTGGCTGATCCAACATTATAGAGTTGATGTGTCTTTGATATTTTTATCGATCATGATAAATAAAAATGTTTTACTCTTAAGGCATTGTTTGGTATAATGAAACCCTTTTTGATGAAAATGTAAAAGGAATTCTAATAGTAAATCGAAACATTATTTTATTTCAAAATTGTATTTGGTATAGTTTGAAAAGGTGAGAGTTGATGTGATTAAACTAAAGAATAAAAATAATAAATAAGGAAATGTCTACATTGGGTTATTTCTATTTGGTATTGTGTTGTCATGATCCTGCAAATTAGGATGGGGCTTATCGATAGGAAAATTTATCTCGCAAGGCATCTAAGATGTGGTTGCAAGGCATCAATTGGTAGCTTGGTGGTTGCAAGCCATCAAATGGTATCTTAGTGTATGATGTTGTTTTGTGGCATTCTAACATATTCGATCCTTAAAATACTTGTTTTTATTCTTTATTAATGATGTTAGGATATGATGTTTTTTTCATATAATACGCAATACTACCAAACATCATAATATTTTAAGATGATGATTATGATTAACATTAAAGATTTCTTATGTAAAAAAAATCATTTGAAAAACTTTCATTGAATGGAATCGACCAATTTTGACATATGAGGGTCTGGGGTAATGTGTAATAGGGGTAATTCATCAAGATAACCAAACATGGTACCTTTTTATTTGGTGTAGGTTATCCTTATTACTTGTTAGCCTTCTCCAGACAATTAGGATTTGTATTGTGGTGACCATGGATTATATTGGGTGAGATGCATGGAAGGCCTTTTAATGGTAATGTGGGTGGCACATTCACGGTTATTGATGATGAATTTATGATGTCGAACAATCTATGGTGTTTGATGGGAGTTTTATGATCCTCATAGTATATAAAATTATGTGAGTTACATGTTATTGATTTTCATATTATTTTTGATAGTGGATCCAATAATGTGTGTTAAGAGTCATGTATAGTCGTAGAAAGTCACTGTAGTATGGTTCATTGTGTGATTCTGACACCGACGACATGATCTATGTGGAAAGTTAGGGGATATCACACCCTAAATTTTATTTTTATTGATTATTTTTTCTATATATTATTGATTTTTCTTGCCCTTGAATTTTGGGTCAAATCGGATCTAAATTGTGAGATTTTGGAATTTCAACACAGGCACATAGTAGCCGCATGATTGTGTGTAACTATGAGAAGGCCTCTAATTTTTAGTGTAGTCATTTTACAAGGTTGACGCACAATTTCCCAATGAATGTGGTGAATCTTTTCATGCGATTAGAGGTGTTCAGTGAGGGGCACAAAGTCTGACAAGTTGTGCACACTATCTAGTTTCATTAAAATTAGAAGATTATATTTATTCCCCTCTTTGGGTTTTACCCCATATCACACCTCTCCTATCATTTGGATCATGCATCTCTGTAAGGAACTATCCTTTATTCCCCTCCCCCATTAAGCTTCTACCATGTATTTCTTCCCGTTTTATGGTCTATTCTTCAATGAATGTCCCTCTAAATCATCTCCTTTCTTATTTCCTTCCAATTTATTTTTTTCATTCCCCAACATGGTCTCAGGGACATAAGGTTTCATGTGGTTCACTTTTAATGGGGAATTTTTAGTGGTTTCAAGTCTCCTCTTGCTTATCTTCTCCCCTTTTTACTCCATTGTGGTGGACTATCACTTCAGTTTGTGAAGGAAATACATTTCTGGTAGGTTTACTCCATTGCATAGTTCTCTAAATTGTTAAAACTTGATTGTTTGTCCTTTAAATCCCTGTTTTAAATGTATAATGATTGTCTTGTATATGTATATGGACTTTCTAATAAGGAAACCTAGTTTTAACTTGGTTTCCATTTGATGTAAAAGAATCTTTTAGAACATGTAGTTTGAATTGGTTTGTCTGCACACACCAAATGTTTGATATGGCCCTTATAAGTAAATTATAAGATTTCAAACGATGTTTTGAATTTTGATATTCCTACATGCGTTGTTGAATTCACATAGGTATTTCTCATATTAGAAATTTATAGTTTCAAACTACACTTATTATTACGGCGTAGTAAAGTAGAAGCGTAGGGTCGAACCCACAGAGATCACAAGTAACCATTTGAGAACAACCCTTAGAAAGGATTCATCATATTTATTCTTCATGTTTGGTTTTTACTAAATCTGAGTAGTTTGGAGTTTAACATATATTAAAAGAAGGGTTTAGGGTCAATTTTAGAGGTCTTGATAGAATATAATCCTAAGATTAGTTTGGTATACTCCTTCGGCTTAGGCTGTGAAGCGGTGAAAATGCCACCAATTGATTTTGATCAAACAAATTGGATCTACCTATGCTGCAACTATCTTGTGGTTAGGTTATAGTTGACAACCTAGGTGCATTACATTTATCTTCTATGTATAATGTGTCACAGACTAATGTTCATAGTCCTACTCAACTCCAATTAGGTTAGGTTCGTTCAATTACACTTCCCATGGTCAAAGTTATGCAAAAATTGTTATGAACAATTATTATTTACCTAATCACTATCTATAGGGTTACCAAGGATTAATCTACAAATTCATTAGGCTTAGAAACACCCCTACTCTCGACCCCTAACCCTAGGTGGATTAGTCATGCATGGTGGTGTTGATCAAAAGCAAATAAATACAAAACATGATACGATAATCATGAAACAATTGAGAAAGAAGAAATTTATGATTAAAACAATTGAGAATAAAGATCAAAAACTTAAAGGCAATGTAAATCCAATAAAAAACTCGATGTGCACAAAGAAACAATAATTAACATGCAATTATTGATGAAGGATTGAGAGTGTTGTTGAATTAGATGTCAAAAATGGAAATAGATTCACAACAGATGAAGAATAGATGTAGATTAACTGACAATGCAAAATGATTTAATAAAATGGGAAAATGAATGAATTAAAACTACTTTGGAATGAAAAAATATGAAAATGAGATAAAATTTCAGGAGAAAAAAGAAGTATGCAGAGCTCCCTTTACGCGGATGAGTGCCTAAAAAATAAATAGTCCAAAAGTTACACGGTGTGTAAGTCATTCACATTGCGTACTAGCTTAAGTGGCTTCTATCCCGACATTTGTATGTCGTGTATTTGAGATACACAATTCCCGTCAGAAAATTGGTATGTATCTTTGACTGAGTTGTCTCTCAAAATTTGCACATCGTGTATTGGATTCACATTCAATGGGATTATGATTTTGAAATTTCCATGTCGTGTAATGAATGTACACATCGTGTATTGTCTCGCGTCATGTAAAATCTTCACAAGTTGGTTTGTAGATCTGCAGACATGATGTGAATGAGGACTACATGTCGTGTATGATGTACACGATGTGTGAAGCATATTTTTTCCACTTCATCATTTCTTCCTTAAAGTCCAGAATTCCTTGGTGGCATATGTCCACTCTGTTGAAAATAACCTTGGTTTTGTTGTTGCGGCTACGGAACCGGCCTCTGCTGGTAGTTTTTCTATTGTTGGTATTTTTTGGGTTGTTGGAATTGTTGGCCTTGTTGATTGTAATTGACATAATTACAATCTTGAAATCTGGGTTCCTCCAAACCCGTTATGCAGTCTTGGTAAGAGTGCAGACCTTCGCCCATTTCATAGAATTGAATTTCTATAACCAGATCAGGAGGTGGTGGTGGTGCAACATGTAGCTAAAAAGGCTCCATCTTCTTTGTCAGGGCGTCATCATGAGCTTTCAGGTGGGTAGTCTCTTCCACCCAATGGGATCTGCGTCAAGGTGGTCCTCTATCACTTTTCCATGAAATGAAATTGTTGGAAACGTCATCAAGAATGTCTTGGCCCACTTCTGGCATCTTTAGCATTTATATTCCTCTTTGATTCTCATTCATTAGGCATGATGTCAATAATATTTTCAATAAGTATTTCATCATCAATACCTTTCTCACCAATAGCTTGTAAACTATTTATGATAGTCATCAATCCTGAAATTCTTGGAAATATTTTCTTCATTCATTTTATTTTTAATTCTCTCTTGAATCTAATTTCAAAATCTATCCTCTTTCATGTCTTTGTTTTTTTTCATGGCTATAATTCATGTACTCCAATTATGTTATAATTTTGGTGGAGCCTTATCCCTTTTCAAATTAATTTTTTTAAATTTCTATAAAATCTTGAGTTTATATTTTATCTTTTCTTTTTAAATTAAGATGATCTTAAAATTTTTTATCTTCATTTCTTCTCTCAAATGCTTTACTACTTTCAATCTTGTTACATGCTCTTTTTGTTGAGTTGTTTTAATGACCTCCTCTCTCTCTCTCTCTTATCTAAGAATGCTATCAATGATCTATCCAGAATATTTCTTCTTAAAATAATGTTTTAAATTGTCTATTTCTTTTACATGATCTTTTTTAATTCATTGAAAATTCCTTTTTAATTACTTTATACTTTATTCAAAAATCCTTGTTTTCAAAAGTTTTTTAAAAGGTGTTTTTTTCATGTCTTAATATTATATTGTCTTGTACACATGACTAATTATTATTATCCAATGGATTTTGGAGCTTAATCATTTTATCTATTTATATTATGAAGCATGATAATTTGTATATTCTCATGCTTTAATATGCCTTAATTTATTAAAGGGGGGTTATATTTTTTTGTGTTTATTTTGTAAAGGTTGTTTTGAAATTTATTTCTTTTATCTTATCATATCTCTCTAACCCTCTTGCATTGAAATAACATTTTTGATATCCTCAAGGGGGGGGTGGATTTTGATGGTGGTAAAAGATAAAAGAATATTGGTTTCAAATAATGTTTCATCAAGTGGGATAACTTTGTTTCAAAGTTTCATAAAAGGGGAGACATGGTTTCACATTTATTCGACAACTCATTCCTTTTTATCCTTTCCCCCTTTTCATGATTTCTATATCAATTGTTTTTTATCATAAAGGGGGAGATTTTTGGATCCAAAAACATAATTATTTTAATGGTAAAAAATGATCTATTTTGTTTCTAACTTGTTTTAATATGTTTTAAGTGTATTTTGTGTGTTTCTAGTGTGTTAGTTTGGTAGGATGAAATATGAATTAAAGATCGCTTCAAAATTGACTTAAATAACATCTTTCAAGGTTGTTAAAACAGAGAAGAACTGGCTATCCATTAGCATATGAAAAAACCAACAGTTTCTAAAAGGCTCAACGACTATCCGTCGGAGTCCTACCAGGTATCCAGTGGGATCATGCAGTGTGCAGGTAGTTCCAGCAGCACCACCGACTACCATATGGAGGCTACTGAGTATCTGGTTTCATTGGGACTACTAGTCAAGGTGGCATTTATGGTGGTCAAAAGTGTTTTTTTCATGTTTTAAATGTTGGGGCTAGATTCATTGAACATCAGACATCCTTAAAGGCTATAAAAGGAGGATTAGAGAGGCTTCAAGCATCATCATATTTGTAGTGCACATCCAACTAAAGGATCTTTGATCTTCCATGGATTCATAATCTCTCAAGGACATCAAATTTCTATCCTCCTCTTCCTCCATCAAAGTAGAATCACTACTGGAATTCCTGTTTTTTGCAAAGGGCTATTTGTGATGGGATCCCGTCGCAAATAGACCATTGCAGAAAACGGTGTCACAATAGATATTTTTTGCATCGGGCCCACCGCAAAAAATATCTCTTGCGACGGGAAGTTTACCCATCACAAAACACTCCAAATTATATACATTATTTTCCAAAAAAACTGTTGCGACGGGCCCATCTCCATTAGTTTTCGTGACGAGAAACTTTTCCCATCACAAATAGCCTTCCGATTATATATTATATACCCATAAACCTTTTGCGACGGGCCCGTCGCAAATACTAATTGTGATGGGCCTATAGTCCCTTCAGAAATATGAATCTTAAAAAAATCAATTATTTGTGATGGGGCCCCATCGCAAAAGACTCCGTCGCAAATAGTAAAACTAATTAAAAAATAATAAAATTATTATTAATGAAAAAATTATATTATTATTATAAAAATAATAAAAAAATAAAAAATATTATTATTATTAGTAAAATAAACAAACATTAAAATATATAATACTAAAAAAATATTTAATAAAATTATGATTAATAAAAAATTAATATTAAAATTATTAAAATAATAAAATAATAAAAAATTATTAAAAGTTTCAATATTTTCAAAAAAATATAATAAAATCATAAAATATTATTATTATTAATAAAATAAACAAATATAAACAAATATAATACTAATAATAAATATAAAAATATTAAAAAAACTTAAATTATGCAATATTTCCACCAATATAAAAGACAGAAATTGTAAATAGTTCATATTAATACAAAACATGAATTCAAATGTTTTTAACATAAAAAACAAATCACTGGGGGGTCGTCTAGAGGAGGTGGAGGAAACTTCATCCCAAAACTACGAGTCAGACGGCGCATGTACTCCATCTGCTCGTGATACTCCTACTACCGTTGTTGCTCCAATCAACGCAGCTCCTCCTCGTGATGTTGCTCCTACTGCTGCTGTCGCCGATACATCTATTCATTCTGCTTCTGCAAAGTCTCTATAAGCTCAGCCTAAGTTCGCAAATGCTCCTGATACTGTGAGCCAGAAGATGATGTCTCTCCATGAGCTCCTCTCGAGTTAGACACCGACATCGCAGTAGTACCATAATAAGTACCAGGAGTCAAATGAGAGCTGATGCCATCTACTCGACCCTTCTCAAAGCCCTACTGAGTCGCCTGCATCCATGCCTCCTCATCGAAATGGTGAGCACCAGTCTCCTCAGTCGCCTCGTCCTGACCCTCAGCCTATTTCTGAGAGGTCATAGCCTCATATGACTCCTTCAATTCCAATTTAAAATCAAAATTGTGAAAATATTATATGCAGTTAATTGTCAAACTGAAAAAATAATACTAACCACAATTTGTTGTTGGCGATCACCTCTAATCTCTCCAGTAACTGGATCACTGTACATCCTCCAATAAACGTCGAACTCCATAATATCAGGATGCTCGACTGCCTACAGAAATATAAAATAAACTGTTTATATTTAAAGTTATATAAAATATTTAAAAAATATAATTACCAGATTCTCTCTATGCGAACTGAATGTACGACTACCAGCTCGATACATCACCTCCTGTCTCCCTCGGTTCTCCAGTCCCACAGAAGATCTCCTCTGAAATCCACCACCCAACAAGTGTAAACATAATCCATCTCAAACGTGAGATGAAATGTACTCTGGTTGGTGAGCTCTACACGACTTATCAAATTCTGTCTCTCCTGCTTTCTTAAAGGATGTCATTCTCAAATTGTGAAAAAACTGACGAAAATGGTCACACATAGAAACTTGCCATGCCGCGTGGATAGCATCGCGCATGCTATCATCGATAGGATACTATAAACCCTAAAAATAATTTATAATATCAAGTTATTAATAAAATAAATTTCAAAATAAATATTATTTATTTACGTACCAGCCAATTATGGAACATGTCGCATCGCACATCAACGGGAATTTGTTCCCATGTGATCCATGACTGAGAAAAATAATTGCGCAAGATAGCGCTCCCCTGTCCAATAGCTACATGCACAAAACTATGAAAAAGGAATAAATAATCAAACAATTAGTATATATATAAATAAATTAATGAAATCTAACTAAAATATACATGTTACCATACCTCTGTGTGTGTGGATCGAAACCAAGATGTGGACGTCGCTTCAGGATAGGGTCAGGAATCATCAGTCATGCAAGACTGTGCCCCATTTGCGTACCCCCTGAACCGCCAGTAGGCTGAGGGTCAGATGATCCAAAATATCCCTCATCTAACGGTAGGTCAGCCTCCTGTAACTCACGATATAGATCAAGGTCCATCTGAATCACAAAATGATTGTTGTTAGAAGATAGTTGAAAATAACTATTATATATAGATATATATTAGTTATGATTATAATGAGCATTTAACTGTTTCAATGTTCATCTTCATCCTCTTCTCCACAGCTATCAATGTCAATGTCTTCATCTTCTTCCTCAACATCCTAAATATCCATATGAGTTTCAGTTTCAGCACCTCTTGTCATTTCAAATTCATTTGTAACATCACTAACATCTTCATCACCATTGATCCTTAATTGTGGGGTGTCACCATCGATATTCACGTCTCTTTGTGAATATGATGGATTTTGAGCAGTCTCTTGAAAAATTTCAATTCCTTCCACTTCAGAGGAACCACATTTAGTTTGAGTAAACTGATTTTCCTGAGATTTTATTTTTATTATGCTCCACCAATATCTCAAGTATCTTGAAGTAGCACAGTACTTTTCATAATAAATTTGATGTTCCTGTTGAGCTAGTAAAAATGGTTCATTTACTTCAATAAGACTTTTATATTTAATATCAATGATTTCATGAGTTAGAAGAACACGCAAGACTCTCTCAGTATCCAACCACTGACATTTAAACATTGTTATGTAATTCTATCCTAGATAACACAGCTAAATAATTTCATCCAAAATGCCATAAAAGTCAACATCAGTTTCTATGTGTTGTGATCCTCTCAAGAAAACTCCACTCTTCATTGTTTTTTTATTCCCCATATACATGTGTGTGAAATCGAAAAACATTCACCACATATGCATTATAATATTTAAAAATTTTGGGTGGTGGGTTACTTAATATACACAGTCACATATCAACTTTATCAGTATATTGAGACACTGAAAATTTTAAAAAACAATTATCAATATAATAAATAATAAAAAGAATTTATATTAAACCATCAATTATTTATGTTACCAGTTTTGGAAACCATTGATAAATTTTTTTGTCTGTGTTCTTCAAGAGTAGCTGCAGTAATTTGTGGAAGTTTTTTCTTGATATGATTATCATATAACCTAAAAATAAAATAATTTTAAATACTATAACATAAATTATAGAATAAGTGATTGAAGCACTCACAAGACAAATGATTTCATTCCTTCATAGTTGAGCAGAACATATGTATGAGCTCTGTGATGTTCATCATCTGAAAGGCATCGTTCATAAACTCCATCAAAACCAAGATTTGGTTGATTAAAAACTTTTAATTTTTTTCCATTTCATCATTAACATTCCCCTAATTTCATCCCATGTGATTTTGTTTTGAGGTATATTGAGATTCAAAATAATAAGAGCAGGAAAAAGAAATTTCCTCTTGCAAATAAGCTTCAGCAATTGAGCCTTCAACTGATGCTTGGTTATGTAATTTTTTCATCAATTTATGCATGAATCTCTCGAATGGGTACATCCATAGAAACTGTACTGGACCTCCATATTTAGATTCATGTGGAAAATTTAATATCATATGTTCCATTGAGTCAAAGAAAGACGGCGGAAATATTTTTTCCAATTTACATATAATTACAGCAACATCTTCTTCCAGTTTTCTTAGTGCATCGTAGTCTGTTGTCGCTGCACAAATGTCTCGAAAAAAATATGATATGTCTGTTATCGAATCTCAAATCATAGAATACAACAAACCCCTGAATCCAATCGTCATTAGTCTTTCCATTATAACATGACAATCATGACTTGTTAATCCAGTAATATAACCATTCTTAACACATCTACCCAAATTTGAAGTATACCCATCTAGAAGTCACAAATCTTCAATCCACTGACAAAATAATAAGAGACTCTCTTTGGACAGTGTATAAGATTCTTTTGGCTTCATTTACCTCTGTGATCTGACATTTTCAAATAGTTCAAGTTCTGGTCGCCTGAAAATTTGGGCAAGATCTAATGGTGCATTTATAGTATATTTGGTCTTACCTGGTGTATCCAAAACTATATGAAATAAATTATCAAAATAGTTCTTCTCAATATGCATAACATCCAACATGTGGTGGACCAACAAATTAGACCAATACAAAAGATCCCAAAAAATGCTCTGTTTTTTCCAATTATGTTCTTTCCGAAAGCCATGAATTTTCTGTTTGTTTACTGTTGGTCCAAATGTGATGGGAGGTAATGAAAATACAACTGATTTTAACTTAGTACCTGAGATCATCTTTGGAGCTTCATCCCTTTCAATTGTACCTTTTTTTAAATGAGAATTGTTCCTCCGAAAAGGATGATCGGTTGGAAGAAATATACAATGAAAATCAAAATAGAAAGGTTTTTTCCAATTGATGAGAATAAAGACTTTGTTGTCTTTCATACAGTAAGGACATGATTTTGGACCATGTGTACTCCAACCAGATAAAATTCCATATGCCGGAAAGTCACTAATCGTCCACATCAATGCAACTTTTAATATGAAATTTTGTTTCACAGCAACATCATATGTATTAACACCATCACTCCACAATGCATTTAACTCATCAATTAATGGTTTCAAATAAACATCAATATTCTTTTTCGGATGTTCTGGGATTAATAGATTCAAAAAGATATAAGGCTCCTTCATCAACATCCATGGAGGAAAATTGTATAGAGTTATAAAGACAGGCCAACATGAATACTGACTACCATAATAACCAAATGGATAGAAACCGTCAATAGAAAGACCCAATCGCACGTTTCGGGATTCTATAGAAAAAGACAGATGCAGACGGTCAAAATGTCTCCATGAATCACCATCAGATGGATGATTAAAGCTTTTATCAGTTGAAATCTTTGTTTTTTGCCATGACATCATTGACGCTGTGTTCTGAGACATAAATAAATGCTGCAACCTGGGTGTAAGGGGGAAATATATCAACTGTTTTACTGGAATTGATCTAGAATTCCCTGGTTGAGCTTCTTTATACCTCGATTGTCCACATGTGAGGCAACTATCCAATGAATCATTTTCGCCAGAATATAAGATGCAATCATTTGGACATGCATGAATCTTCTGATAAATAGGGCCCAGATTATGAACCAGCCTCTTGCTCCCATAGTAATTTGCAAGCAACACATTTCCTTCAGGTAATAGTGTTTTAACCAAAGAAAATATTTGAACAAAACAGTTGTTTGACATTACATTATCTGATTTAATAGCCATAAATTTTTCAACCGCTTATAATTTTCTTATCTTGCAACCAAGATATAATGCATCCTTAGGAGACCTCAACAACTCATAAAATTTGTATGGTTCCAACTCATGAGTTAAATCAATATCATCGTGAGTTTCAGTTTGTTGCACAGATGGACCTGCAACATCATGTACTAAATTTTGAAACCATGATGGATCTGGAATCAAGTAATTAGGATCTTCTCTGAAACTGCGTTCACTGTGTTGATACCAAAAAACATAATCTGGTTTAAAACCAAACCGCAAGAGATGTCCTCCAACCTTTTCAACTGTGTCAAACGTTCTCAGAGCACATTTTTTACAAGGAAACTTAATTGTGCCTTCTGAAATATATTCTGGTTTTGATGATGCAAATGCAAAGAAAGCTTCAACACCCTCAATATATACAGGATTTAAACCAAAACCATTTGGATTTCTACGCTGATTTATCCAAGCACGATCATCTAATAATGATTGATGTCGACTTCCTTGTTCCATATTTTTCTACATAAAATATAAAATCATAAATGTTTTTGAATAATTTGAAATTTTAAAAACACTATCTGAAAATAGAAGATAAATAATTACAACTACTTCTTAATAATTACCATTAATTAAGGGTGACATAATTTCCAGGGGATTGATGACTACACTTTTGTCTGGTGGCTCATTTACATGCATCTTTCTCACACTGAAATCACAATGAAGAATCTGGTCTGAGGTACGCATATTCATTCTCGTATGCACGAAAATGAATATGTGTACCTTCGACTAGATTCTTCATTGTGATTTCAGTGTGAGAAAGATGCAAGTAAATGAGTCGTCGAACAATAGATCCCCCTTTTCGTCGATGCATCATCTTCTTCCAACTATCACCGCCTGAAAACATTATAAAAAATATGATCCTACGAATGCATATCTAATCTCGTGCATACAGGATTTAATGTCTATGTAGTAGCACATTTTTTATAATGTTTTGAGTTGGTGAGAGTTGAAAGGAGAAAAGTAATTGAGCAAAAGGAGTGTCGTCAATCCACTGGAAATTGTGCCAAGTTCTTAAAATTTTGTTAAAATTTATTAAAATTTCTTCCTAACTGTTCCTAACCGTTCCTAACTAATTATTACGAATTATTACAAATTATTAAAAGTTATTACAAATTATTACAAATTATTACTAATTATTACTAATTATTACTAATTATTACTAATTATTACTAATTATTACAATTTATTAATAATTATAACAATTTATTAATAATTATTACTAATTATTACAATTTATTAATAATTATTACTAATTATTACAATTTATTACAATTTACTATAATTTATTACAATTTATTACAATTTATTACTAATTATTACTAATTAACTAATTATTACTACTTATTACTAATTATTACTAATTATTACTACTTATTACTAATTATTACTAATTATTACAATTTATTACTAATTATTACAATTTATTACTAATTATTACTAATTATTACTAATTATTACAATTTATTACTAATTTAGCAATACTTAGCAATACTTAGAAAAATGAAAACTGCTTCGAATAATGAAAGGAAATTTGGTAATCATCATTGTGGAGATGATTACAAACTTTCCCTTTATAATCCAAGCAGTTTTCGTTTACTAATTATTACTAATAAAAAAATATATTATCAATATTTATGAAAAAACAATATTAATATCATTAAAATAAAAAAAAATTATAAAATATTAAAATTATCTATATTCTCAACAGGCTTTACTCTATTCTTAAAATGTTCAAATCTCAAAGGGTCACCAATTGTCAGGTCATGCGAAATAAAAAGTTAGTGTCAGTCATGTCCAATGTAAACTCTATAATTGTCCTTACATGGTGGATCACCTCGCAAGTATTGTTGCAATAGGACGACCAAAGTAATGTCATTCTCATCTCTAAGAATCATCTGGATCCCTTTACAGAGATCATTCTTCCTTAAAAATTTGAGGGGACATCAGTATATTTCCCTTAAATTTTCAAGGAAGAATGGTCTACATAAAGGGTCATGTGAGATAATTCTTATAGATTAGAAGGGCATGACTTGGGTTGTCCTATTGCAACGCTACTTGCAAGGTGATCAACCAAGCATATCTAATTATTACCAATTATTACTAATTATTAATTATTATTACTAATTATTACTAATTATTACTAATTATTACTAATTATTACTAATTATTACTAATTATTACTAATTATTACTATTTATTAGTAATTATTACTAATTATTACTAACTATATCTAATTATATCTAATTATATCTAATTATATCTAATTATATCTAGTTATATCTAATTATTACTAATTATATCTAATTATTTCTAATTATTACTAATTATTACTAATTATTCCTAATTATATCTAATTATTCCTAATTATATCTAATTATTCCTAATTATTACTAATTATAGCTAATTATTCCTAATTATATCTAATTATAGCTAATTATAACTAATTATATCTAATTATATCTAATTATAGCTAATTATATGTAATTATTACTAATTATATGTAATTATTACTAATTATATATAATTATTACTAATTATATGTAATTATAGGTAATTATTACTAATTATTTGTAATTAATACTAATTATATCTAATTATTACTAATTATATGTAATTAATACTAATTATATCTAATTAATACTAATTATATATAATTATTACTAATTATTTCTAATTATATCTAATTATTACTAATTATTACTAATTAATCCTAATTATATCTAATTATTCCTAATTTTTACGAATTATAACTAATTATAGCTAATTATATCTAATTATATGTAATTATTACTAATTATATGTAATTATTACTAATTATATGTAATTATTACTAATTATATGTAATTATTACTAATTTTATGTAATTATTACTAATTATATGTAATTATTACTAATTATATGTAATTATTACTAATTATATGTAATTAATACTAATTATATCTAATTATTACTAATTATATCTAATTATTACAAATTATTACTAATTATATCTAATTATTACTAATTATATCTTATTATATCTAATTATTACTAATTATATCTAATTATTACTAATTATATCGAATTATTACTAATTATATCTAATTATATCTAATTATATCTAATTATTACTAATTATTACTAATTATATCTAATTATTACAAATTATCCCTAATTATGAAAAAATTCCGTTAATTATCTATAACAATCTCTAATTATTGAAAATTAATAATAATTATTTATAATTATCACTAACAATATCAATTTCTTGCTAAAAATAAATATAAATAAAAATCAATTTAAATCTAATTTAATTACAACTAATAAACAACAATTAAAATAAATATAAAAAAATAAAGTAAATATAAAAAAATATAAATACCTTAAACTTTGATATTCTCAAGGTATCGGCGTCTTCCAATTGTTCTCGTATAAAAAAACTTTAACTAAAAGAATTTTTTTCCCTTAAAATTAGAGAATGAAGAGAAACAGAGAGGAAGATCAGAGTGATTTGAAAAAAAAAACGGGTGGGGGTATATATAGGTTAGATTAGTTGCGACAGGGTTATTTGCCACGGGTTTCCCGTCGCAAATACCCTTGCCCGCATTAATTATAGTCGGCGGTTAAAAAGGTATTTACGACGGGTCCCGTCGCAAATACCACCTGCCGACATACGATTTGCGACGGGCGGCGTTGCCCGTCACAAATGGTATTTTACCGCCGCCGGGTATTTGCAACGGGCCCGTCGCAAATACCTTCACCTGCATTAATTACAGTCGGCGATTAAAAGGGTATTTGCGACGAAACCCGTCGCAAATGGTATTTACCGCCTCAGGGCTTTTGTGACACGGATGCGCGCCCGTCGCAAATACCCTTCCCGCGTTTTGGCGTGCAAACTGCGCCAAACCTATTGCGACGGGTCGGCTATTCCCATCGCAATTAACCTTCTATTTGCGACAGAAGTCTTTTCCTATCGCAAATACATATTTCATGGGACCTTTTGCGACGGTATATATTCCCATCGCAATTGGCCCATCGCAAATACCCACTTTTCCCGTAGTGAATCAAAGAGATCAAGCTTTCATTAACCCAAGGATATTAAGGCACTGAACCTAGAAGGGAATGTTCTTCAACCACTTCATCCAAAGCATCATTGACTGTCACAAACCATCCCGGGTACCCTGGTAACCTGATAACCGAGTCGGCCCTGACATGACCTGAAGGGCATTCACGACCCCCAAGGGTTGGAGACTAGCACCTCCAATCATAAAACATACAAGTGGGAATGATTTTTTGCCATAATAATGTGGAAGGAAACGATAAAAGACAATATGCATATCAAAGGGAAACTCCACTAGGAGTAAAGTACCAGAATACAACTTGGCACAAAAGCCAAAGTACTAAAACCCAAGTAATTAAAATAGGAAAACAACAAAAAAGACCCTAAGGACACACCTCCCCATGTCCAAATCTCAACAGTTGGATCCACCTTCAAGAGATCCCTTCCCTTTGCTCGAGCTTGGAAGGAGAAAGTCTACAAAAACCCGAAGGCAAAAGTAGGGTGTGAGCCTAAGCCTAGTAGGATACCGCCAAAAAAATTACATAATATATTTCAAATATATATTGTCAAAATAAAAGATTTCAATTTTTCAAAACAAACAGGTTTAACAATTTAAAGGCATATTTAAACAAAACAGGATATACATTTTCAAAATGTTGGAAAATACATTCAAAGAATAGGCTTTACTTTACTAGAAATGGAATATTTCTAAAAAATGGATTTTGTAAATCATTTATATAAAATAGTTTATATAAATTCAGTAGGCATGTAAAACAGTTCAAACAACATTGGCATACATTTATATCTCAAATATAAATAAACAAGCGAGCAACATGATCATCTGCTAAAATGTATGATAGTATTAACCGGCTATAGGATTCCACACTCTCTATGTGAACTCAACAAAATGTGTGTACACACATCCCCATGACACTGACCAAAGGTGACTCATCACCAACCCATTTGGGATGTGACCCGCCACATGTATGTTTTAGAATGTTGTAATAGAATAGAGTGTATCTAAATAACTCACTAACTACCTAAGGCTTGCATGCGCTCTTAAATGATGGGTGAACTATTATAAGACTATTTGAAATACGATCAATCTCATTCTTCCATTTCAAAAATTCCCATTTCTTTAAATTTAAAACCAAAATAGGTATTATTTAAAAACATGTCTTTTTCACAAGATAAAACCATTGGATTTCTATCGAATCATTTTAAGCCATTTTCATGAGTTTGAAATCCATTTTAAACCAATTCCATCCTTTTCACAATTCATTTTCACAATTAAATTCAACAATTTAATTGAAAACATTTCCATCAAAATCCACCATTTAAATTCAACAATTTAAATCAGTTAACTTTCCACAAACCCACCCCAATTCATTGGAATTGGAGGTTTTCCAAATTTTTGTGCCAAAACCATTTCAAATCATCCAGTTCATTGGAATTGGGTTTCATTCAAGCAATTGAAAGCAAGTTTAAGAATTTGAATTTAAATCGGTGATTGAAATAAATCAAGCAATGTGATGGTAATCAATTTGACTTATCGAGACGGAACCACCATCCTCTTTCCTGAAGAACGACACTCGCAACGACACCCACTAATGAGAATGAAGGTGAATTAGATCTTGAAACTCAACCTAGATATATATGGGCCCTCTATTGAGATAGATTGTGGAAGTGTACAACTACACCTAGATATTATATATCTATTTGGATAAGGGACATGTGATGTGCTTATCCATAAGGGTGAATGACATGTGATGTATTCACTGAATAATTTAGTCTATGATTTGAGAGTTGAGAATGTTCGTGTAAGCTTTATGAGATTGACATAACTCGTGGCCCTCTATGTCTCATGGTTTCTCAATGTCTTGAATAAAGAGAAGATGTGAGAATGCACATTTGCATATGATGCAGGTTGGTGGACACAAGTATAGAGATACATGTGTTTGATGAAGATCACAGGAGATACCTTTATAACTTAAGGAGCATCAATGCATTGCTACAGGTCGCTCTTTGATTACAATTATGGATTTGGTGATTTGTATTTGTTGTCAATGCTATAATGGCTCATGGGGTCACACTTTACGGTTGGCTGGATGGGGATTGAGTTTTACCCAAAGAGTTTCACTAAAGTGTTTTAGAGTTAATTTGAAATGGTTTTGGATGAATATTCACAAGGTATTACATATGATGTGATGCAATGTGAAGTTAATGATAACTTTTCGACAATGTTTAGGATGATATCTATAAGGAATTTTGGATATGATTTCATGAGTTACTGCATATGATACAATACAAGGTGAAATGACATGAAGTCTTTTAGGATTAAGTGTGGGTGGGAGATTGAAGGAGGTATGCCCAAAAGTGATGTATGTATATGATATATTTATGGGTTGAACTGTATTACATGAAAATTATGATTTTCATGAAAAATGACTGTATTATTCCATGCAACTTGCATTGGAAGGCTAGATGATAAATTGTTGTTATTTAGTGATTCTCCCACATATGGTGTCATTAGAGGAACCATTTGAAAAGATGAAAGTAATATGGAGGAAATGCATTTGATTCATTGTGCATGAGTTTGACGAAGTTGCATTTACTCATGTGTTATAAATGCATGAGTAAATGCAGTAGCTCAAGTAGCGTTCGCGTGGCTTTATATATCATTATCATTTGATGAAAAATGTGCACTGGTATAAAATATGTCTTTAACATCGGTTTTTTGGGCTTTTAACATCAATTTTTGAGTCGACGTCTTTGAGATCAACACTGTATATATATTCTTAACATCATTTTTTATAATCGATGTTAAAATGTCATTTATTTTGGAAAACAAATAAAAAATATAATTTTATATAACTTTTAACGTTTATTGTTTTAAAATACGATGTTAACAACAATCTTTCACATCGGATTTTTAAAAACTGATAAATATTTTTTAAAAAAATGAGAAAGAACCCAGAAACCGAGGGTTTGTTTCAGAGAATCAATGAAAAAAATTACAACTCAAAAAAAAAATGTCACTTGGAATGTTATATTTCAATTTGAAATTGTAACGCCCCGACCCCAGTTACCCAGAGTCGGTGCATTATTACATAACATTGGAATGATCATAAGAAAGATCAAATCTCGAAAGACCGATTGGTTTAGTAGCCTTGGAAAATGCCAGATATATTCATAAGTTTTACATTACATTATAAAATGAAAAACTAATACAACAACATAAGGTTTCCACAATCCACACTATTAACCCCTCATAAAATCCCTGCAGGTCATTCATAACTTACTTCTTCACATCCTGGGAAAAATAAAACATAGAAAAGGGGTGAGCTCAAATGCCCAGTAAGGATAACAATATAGCAGAAACTTTCATAAATAAGAATAAACATTTAAGGCAATGCATTACTAAAACAAAAGCCTTTTAAACTTGAACTTCAACATAGTATGGCAAAAGTAAAAATGAAATAATTCCATTTACTTATTCACATGGATATTCTACTAATCGAATAATCACATGCAAAAATCAATAACCACTTTCATAATGTTGGAATGCATAATGCCAGACTATCATAACCACATAGTCAAGGCCTCGTGCCAAGACTACAAATAAGATTTTGTCAAGGCCTTGTGCCAAGACACTAGTTTGTCTCATGAGACCTACCGATGCATCGAGGAGCTATAGCGGGCTCCACCCGTCACTTATTAAGTCCAATGCATTCCCATATGAAAAGGTTTAAACATAACTTAAACATTCGTATTAAACTAGCATACGAAATGTCAATACTTTCACCACAAACCATGAATGGTATAAAAATAGCACATCCACAGTCAAACATAATTCATTCGATACAATATGGAAGATTTTATTGTATCACATTAACCTCAATCAATAATAATGAAGGATGTTGACATAGATGAAAATAATCATCAAAACTATTTGAGAGAAATATCCCCCTTTTCTTGAAAACATTTAAAAGTCACACTATTTGTCAAGAAGCCTTTTAAAAGTATATTTTTGAATCAAAGTGTCCCATACCACTTTGAAACTTTTAAAAGGAGTTTTAATTTTAAAACTTTAATGTCCATATAAATAAATCCTTAAAACCATTTTTAAAATATGGACATTAATGAGCATGATTTAGAAGAATAATTCTTTAAAACATTTTAAAATGGTATTTTGGTTAGAGTTTCTAACCAAAAGAGAGACACTTGAATACAAATAATTGAGGTAATAAAAACATTGTAATATCATGAGAATAAAGGAATTCATGATATACTATGTCAAAGTACATTATATACACCGCATAAAAGTGATTTGGTGTATATCATCAAAGAAGTCTCAATGGAATGTAAATTGAGATGAAATTTCTCAAAAAGGTTGTATCCTTAGGTTAAGGATAAATCAATGACATAATTATGTGTGACAAATATAAATACACTAAATATGATTGAATATTCAGTGTAAAACAATCAAAGGACATTCACACATATTCTTGTAAAAACAATACCAACGAATTGGATGTTTAACTCAACAAATGGAGAATGAGTTAAAATGACTCTTATCAAATTCATATCAATGACTTGAGAATTACCAATGGAGTGATTATGTGTATCAAACTTATATCCACAGGAAGGGGAGTGAAAATTATGACATAATCAAATGAATAGTGATTCCACACATAATCTTGGGGTAATATAATCAATGAAATATGCGTAAAGCCAAATGAGTGGGAATTGAAATCTCAAATTCCCTTATCGATTAGGTAACATACGAAACATACACCCATGAAAGAAGTATCATACCATGATGATGTAAATACCCATAAATTAAATTATATTACACAATGAATACAATCATGGTCAGTACACATACACCACATGCAATAATTAAGTGGTGATCAATGGAAATCTCACGAAATTAAAAGTGAGATAAGAAACCCCTTACCACGTTAATCAACTGAGTCGTATGGCCAAAAGTTAATAACCACCAAATGATTTACAGAATAACATGAATATAAATATAATCATGAATATATATCAAATGGCAATACACAATACACCACTTTCAATAATTTAGTGGCGAAAAATGGAAATCTCACGGAATTGAAAGTGAGATAAGAAAATCCCTTACTTTGTACTTTTTCCTTGGTCGATGGTAGGTTTACCTCCTGTATAATGGTGAAATAATTGTTATTGGATAATACAAGAATCATTTACTTTAATATGATATCATATATGATCTTTTAACCTTGATTTGTTAATAATATCTTAGTATTAACGCCGTTTCGGGTGTTAACTTACTCATTTTCTTTTATATGTTTTGTTACATAAGTCATGTTTGTTGTATCTTATTAATATCCAGAATGATATCAAGTCCTTAAACATCATTTTTAAATCATTAAATGATAATTATACTTTAATGGATACGATAGATAATGAATCTCATCGCGTTCGTGGAGACGGTAGTCCGTACGTACGCACGAACGCTACTTCCATTTAATTTTTTAATTTTTTATTTTAAAAGAATCGAATCCAAATATTACTATTCCAGTATAATATAATATTTTATATATGTTACTTAAGTTCATTAACACCATCCTTTATACGTTCCATGTGTGGTATGAACGAGTCATATCATTTTAAGGGGGCGGTAGTCCGCACTTCCTCAAATGAAATTATCGTATGTATATACGACATGAAACGAATAATGGTATGAAATAAAATGGAATTACAGAAGCTTATATATAAAATATATATCATTAATATCATATTTAATTACAGTGCCATCATAATGGCCACCATGAGAGGCGGTAAGATGTTTTTGAACAATCATCGTTTCGTGAGGCGTTAGTTTGCCATCCACAGAAACATTATGTTCATCATCCATTAGATGGAGTTGTGTGTATGTGTAGTTTGAATAATTCTTATAACAACATCCTAGTATATTTAGGATACTGGTGTTGTTACAAAAGAAGGGAAATAAAAAGAGTTTGGGGGTTGAAGAAGCAAAATAAATGAAAATAATTTAAGAGAAATCGTTACCTTTAATTTAGGTAACTCACTTTGGTTGGAACCAAAGGACTTGTTGAAATGCTTTCTGCCTAAGGGGAAGCTTCAAGGAGGAGGAGAGGGATGTGGGGAGCTTAGTTGGGCAGAGTTTGGACGAGCCAAGTGGCTTGAGAGGTGTGAGGAAATGAGAAGGAGGAGTGCCCTTTTATAAGAGGGGTGAGGGGCACCTTTGGAAAAGCTAGAAATATTAATTTATAATAAATTCATATTCGGTTTCCAATGGCTCCAAAGTTGACTATTCAAAGGTTGAGGTAGGGATAGGTCGAAAAAAACTCATCCAATAGAATTTAGACAGGTTTGGGTACTTATATTAACCTTATCTTTAAGTATTAACTCTAAGTTAATTAGTTTCACTTTTACAATGTCTCTTTGTATTTTTATATAATATGGTTAATAAACTTACTATATACATCCAAGCGACCCAAAAGTGGTCCATTAATGATGAACCTATCCTGATATAAGTCTTTTGGCCGAACCTTAGATTTTTAGGAATTTAATATCAATTAATAATATAATATTTGTTTTAAGAACTCTTTTATGTCAATTTTGACACTATTCAATAGTTGATTTTTGTGAAACTCATAACAGATTGATTACTTCGAACAAAGTCAATTAAATCAATCCTAATATATCATATTATCCTAGAAAATTAGTTTAATTCATTAAAAGTTTCATATTATATTTATTTGGGTATTTATAATATCACTTATTTTAATTTTTCACTATTATAGTAATTACTGCATCATCATTGTGTCATAAATAAAATAGATTATTTAATGTCTAAAAATTATAAATAAAATATCATTATGTAGGAAATCTTTTTAGCTTTCTAATGAATATTTATAATCGAAAATCCAACATGTATAACCCTATGTAAAAATTGTTCTTCTAAAAGATGTAAGCTTATGCCATTTTTATTTTTATTTTAGCTTTATTAATATAATGTGTCATTATCACTTACAAGTGGATCCATGGGGTCCCAAAATAGACCCAAAGATGCCCATGGTCGACCATGTATCAACCAATAGGGTTAAGACACGTTTTAGGGTAATTTAGTATTATTATAATATTATTTTTTTTAACCCTTATTTACCGGATTTACCCTTAACCATGGTAAATAAAATATTTACCGCAGTAATTATTCAAAATGTCTAAAAATAAAAGTTACCTATTTACACAATTTAGACATCCTGATTCCAAATATGGAATCCATTTTTCTAAATTCAAAACACAGAAGTGGCAGAAATTAATTTAAAATTAATTCCCGTTGTCAAAACAAAAAGCGTGTTTTTAAGAGATAATAACTATCAAAAGATTGACACTTGTTTATGTTCGGTTTAATTGTAAAATTATGTCCAATGACCAACATTATATTAAATGGTAAAAATATATTCTAAATATACTTTAAAACCACTCAAATTCACAATTTATCACTATTAATTATTTTGATTAAAAAAGTTGTTTTTAATTAAAATTTAGTAATTTTCACTATTCATCAAAATATGAAAGTTATCCGAAAAGTACCAAAATTTCACCTTAGGCTAAATTCGATATTCCGAATCCAAAAATGAAGTCCATTTTGAAATATAAAATATATATAATTTCAAAAAGTAGGTATTACTATTCATAACGGCTAGTTTGATTGGTTGTGGTGTGTTAAAATCTCGAAGTTGCGTACAATGCACGTCATTTCATTATTCGAAAGGAAACATACCGAGGAAGCTTGGGGTGTTACATTCTCCCCTCCTTCAATAAATTGCGTCCTCGCAATTTTTAAAATTTTGCTTGGGAATATAATGGAAAGTCCCACATCGGAAAAAGAGTCAATAAAACTATCACTTTAAAAGAAAGAAAGAGAGGTATAAGGGTCATCCAAGATAACCCATACTAGGATTCCATGTAAGAAAACATGGATATGGATAATAAACTAAGTGTCATGTTCTGATGGAGAGGGATAGAAATCATGATCAGGAGAAAGTTAACAATGAGAAAACCACAAACTTGTGTTGGGACAAACGACCATTAGTCTCCTAGTAGGAAAGTAAACGGACAACATTCTTTTTAAGTTATATTACATAAGGAAGAGTAATTCATTTATGATATTGACTAAGAACATTATGAGATATACTTACATTTTAAGTAGATTTTCATTCTTTAATAAATTTCCACCACTAACTCATTTTTTTTTAACGATGAGTATTCAAGAAGACTTGGTCACACTGGAAGAGATAGAATAAACTTCTATAGAATCACATGATCCATGAAGGATAAACCATATATTTACATTGTCTTTGAAGATTAATCAAAACCAAAATGGTCAGTGAATGATCTAATGATCCCCCAAAAGGATATTCATTGAGATAAATATGCACTAATCTTAATTTCTAAAATTAAACCAACAATACCCCAAAGTTAAATAGATACCATTCAATAACCAATTGTCCTTAAAATCCTTTAATATAATCCAAACTAATATTGAAACCCAAAACATAGAAGAATTTGATTATGTAGTCTCCCATGTTAAATTGTATCTCCAAATGACATCAGATACTCTTAAAGTCACATACTCAAAAGTAATTAACCTAATCACATATTCTCTATTATAGGTTAATCATTTCCATAAATAACCCAAATCACTATAAATCCACAATAAAAACGTAGATAAAAAATCTATCATTACTCCACAAATGAAACCCCATAGTATTCTATTTTCCTTGGGCATATAGTGTTCCCAACAAAGCGAACATCTTCCAAAATAATATTTATCACTTAATCACCAAATCATTTTCCTATACCAAGGGTATTCTTTTGATATGAAATAAGAACCCAAATCAACTTATTATTGATCAATAAAATCATTTAACTAAAAAAAAGTCACACTAACCAGGGACTTCACGTAGTCCAGTGGTAGGCGATAAATCCCAATCGCACTTTGGTTGTGGGTTCGATTCCCATAGCTTTGTCCGACGCGACGGGTTGTCACACGGTCTACGTGTTGTCCTTTTTCAAAAACTATATTTTATAATATTGCCAAAATGAGATAAATTCCTCAAAATACTATATCATAAATTTAACCACAAATGTTATATCATACTTTGAATCTTCATCCCAAATTAGAATAACTTATAATTCTCTCAAACCCCAATGATCATATAAATCCAAATGGTTATTTATACCCATATCCACAAGAGAAGAGACAATTCTTCCTTAAATATCATTCTCACATGGAAAACTGCGGGGTTACAAATACAAGAGAAAATTATTCCATAGTAAACCCATCAACAAGGAGTGCTAATACTTTTTAAACATTTCTCCAACCATTTATTCCCACATAGCTTCTTCTTTGACCAAGAAAATATCCTATAGAATAGGACATTCACTCGGGTAATGGCCAGGTCCCCTACATTTACGGCAAATGACTGTAAATGGACTCTTGGGACCATTTTTATCTTCTTCTATAGTACTCTTCATTTTTCTTCGGCAATTCTTTACTTTATGTCCTTCCTTCCCGCACGTAAAACATTTCGTTGTCCCATTGAGACACTTTCCTGGGTGTCTCTTTCCACATTTCCTGCATGATGAAAATTGAGGGTTCTTTTCTCCATGGTCTCCATTGCTGGAGCTCTTATCATTTATCACCTTTCTCTTCCTTGTTGAGTCTGGGAGTTGGTTAATATATATGTTGTTGATCATATTTTTGGAAAACTGATTTGGCATAAAGACGATATCTTTTACGCCTATCAACATTCCATTTTGTTGCTCATTTCCACCACCGTTCCCATCTTGTACATCATTCTCAAAGTCACTATGACTTCCTTGGAATCCAGCCATTGACTAAAACCATAAAGCATTGTGTGAGTAATAGTAGTCGTAAAATCATTTAGAGATTAAAATGTCACCATATTCTCAATTTGAAACATATTAGGATTAACCAAGGTCATTTACTCTCATCTTATATATATATTACTTAAATTGGTTTGTAAAGAAAATGTAAATTATCCTAAGCATATCCCCCGGGAGTGTCGTAACCAAGAGTGCAGCAAGGCCCGTTGTCGTGCACCAGTTCCCGTTCGAGTCTAGCTCAAAGCAGTGTTTTCGGGTTTTACCCCTAGGTACATCTGTGCCAGAGCCGCCTCTACCTGCTCGTATCCAGACAGGGATGTATTGCTCGGAAAACTCACAAAATCTCTACAATACCAAAATTCTAGGAAGTTCTTTTATACTAATCCTCAAAGTTCATCTTAGGTCTACGTGCTCTAATCAGAGTTTATCTAAATCTAGCTACCAAGGTTTGTACTAAACTTCCTCTGATACCAACTGTAACGCCCCGACCCCAGTTACCCAGAGTCGGTGCATTATTACATAACATTGGCATGATCATAAGAAAGATCAAATCTCGAAAGACCGATTGGTTTAGTAGCCTTGGAAAATGCCAGATATATTCATAAGTTTTACATTACATTATAAAATGAAAAACTAATACAACAACATAAGGTTTCCACAATCCACACTATTAACCCCTCATAAAATCCCTGCAGGTCATTCATAACTTACTTCTTCACATCCTGGGAAAAATAAAACATAGAAAAGGGGTGAGCTCAAATGCCCAGTAAGGATAACAATATAGCAGAAACTTTCATAAATAAGAATAAACATTTAAGGCAATGCATTACTAAAACAAAAGCCTTTTAAACTTGAACTTCAACATAGTATGGCAAAAGTAAAAATGAAATAATTCCATTTACTTATTCACATGGATATTCTACTAATCGAATAATCACATGCAAAAATCAATAACCACTTTCATAATGTTGGAATGCATAATGCCAGACTATCATAACCACATAGTCAAGGCCTCGTGCCAAGACTACAAATAAGATTTTGTCAAGGCCTTGTGCCAAGACACTAGTTTGTCTCATGAGACCTACCGATGCATCGAGGAGCTATAGCGGGCTCCACCCGTCACTTATTAAGTCCAATGCATTCCCATATGAAAAGGTTTAAACATAACTTAAACATTCGTATTAAACTAGCATACGAAATGTCAATACTTTCACCACAAACCATGAATGGTATAAAAATAGCACATCCACAGTCAAACATAATTCATTCGATACAATATGGAAGATTGTATTGTATCACATTAACCTCAATCAATAATAATGAAGGATGTTGACATAGATGAAAATAATCATCAAAACTATTTGAGAGAAATATCCCCCTTTTCTTGAAAACATTTAAAAGTCACACTATTTGTCAAGAAGCCTTTTAAAAGTATATTTTTGAATCAAAGTGTCCCATACCACTTTGAAACTTTTAAAAGGAGTTTTAATTTTAAAACTTTAATGTCCATATAAATAAATCCTTAAAACCATTTTTAAAATATGGACATTAATGAGCATGATTTAGAAGAATAATTCTTTAAAACATTTTAAAATGGTATTTTGGTTAGAGTTTCTAACCAAAAGAGAGACACTTGAATACAAATAATTGAGGTAATCAAAACATTGTAATATCATGAGAATAAAGGAATTCATGATATACTATGTCAAAGTACATTATATACACCGCATAAAAGTGATTTGGTGTATATCATCAAAGAAGTCTCAATGGAATGTAAATTGAGATGAAATTTCTCAAAAAGGTTGTATCCTTAGGTTAAGGATAAATCAATGACATAATTATGTGTGACAAATATAAATACACTAAATATGATTGAATATTCAGTGTAAAACAATCAAAGGACATTCACACATATTCTTGTAAAAACAATACCAACGAATTGGATGTTTAACTCAACAAATGGAGAATGAGTTAAAATGACTCTTATCAAATTCATATCAATGACTTGAGAATTACCAATGGAGTGATTATGTGTATCAAACTTATATCCACAGGAAGGGGAGTGAAAATTATGACATAATCAAATGAATAGTGATTCCACACATAATCTTGGGGTAATATAATCAATGAAATATGCGTAAAGCCAAATGAGTGGGAATTGAAATCTCAAATTCCCTTATCGATTAGGTAACATACGAAACATACACCCATGAAAGAAGTATCATACCATGATGATGTAAATACCCATAAATTAAATTATATTACACAATGAATACAATCATGGTCAGTACACATACACCACATGCAATAATTAAGTGGTGATCAATGGAAATCTCACGAAATTAAAAGTGAGATAAGAAACCCCTTACCACGTTAATCAACTGAGTCGTATGGCCAAAAGTTAATAACCACCAAATGATTTACAGAATAACATGAATATAAATATAATCATGAATATATATCAAATGGCAATACACAATACACCACTTTCAATAATTTAGTGGCGAAAAATGGAAATCTCACGGAATTGAAAGTGAGATAAGAAAATCCCTTACTTTGTACTTTTTCCTTGGTCGATGGTAGGTTTACCTCCTGTATAATGGTGAAATAATTGTTATTGGATAATACAAGAATCATTTACTTTAATATGATATCATATATGATCTTTTAACCTTGATTTGTTAATAATATCTTAGTATTAACGCCGTTTCGGGTGTTAACTTACTCATTTTCTTTTATATGTTTTGTTACATAAGTCATGTTTGTTGTATCTTATTAATATCCAGAATGATATCAAGTCCTTAAACATCATTTTTAAATCATTAAATGATAATTATACTTTAATGGATACGATAGATAATGAATCTCATCGCGTTCGTGGAGACGGTAGTCCGTACGTACGCACGAACGCTACTTCCATTTAATTTTTTAATTTTTTATTTTAAAAGAATCGAATCCAAATATTACTATTCCAGTATAATATAATATTTTATATATGTTACTTAAGTTCATTAACACCATCCTTTATACGTTCCATGTGTGGTATGAACGAGTCATATCATTTTAAGGGGGCGGTAGTCCGCACTTCCTCAAATGAAATTATCGTATGTATATACGACATGAAACGAATAATGGTATGAAATAAAATGGAATTACAGAAGCTTATATATAAAATATATATCATTAATATCATATTTAATTACAGTGCCATCATAATGGCCACCATGAGAGGCGGTAAGATGTTTTTGAACAATCATCGTTTCGTGAGGCGTTAGTTTGCCATCCACAGAAACATTATGTTCATCATCCATTAGATGGAGTTGTGTGTATGTGTAGTTTGAATAATTCTTATAACAACATCCTAGTATATTTAGGATACTTGTGTTGTTACAAAAGAAGGGAAATAAAAAGAGTTTGGGGGTTGAAGAAGCAAAATAAATGAAAATAATTTAAGAGAAATCGTTACCTTTAATTTAGGTAACTCACTTTGGTTGGAACCAAAGGACTTGTTGAAATGCTTTCTGCCTAAGGGGAAGCTTCAAGGAGGAGGAGAGGGATGTGGGGAGCTTAGTTGGGCAGAGTTTGGACGAGCCAAGTGGCTTGAGAGGTGTGAGGAAATGAGAAGGAGGAGTGCCCTTTTATAAGAGGGGTGAGGGGCACCTTTGGAAAAGCTAGAAATATTAATTTATAATAAATTCATATTCGGTTTCCAATGGCTCCAAAGTTGACTATTCAAAGGTTGAGGTAGGGATAGGTCGAAAAAAACTCATCCAATAGAATTTAGACAGGTTTGGGTACTTATATTAACCTTATCTTTAAGTATTAACTCTAAGTTAATTAGTTTCACTTTTACAATGTCTCTTTGTATTTTTATATAATATGGTTAATAAACTTACTATATACATCCAAGCGACCCAAAAGTGGTCCATTAATGATGAACCTATCCTGATATAAGTCTTTTGGCCGAACCTTAGATTTTTAGGAATTTAATATCAATTAATAATATAATATTTGTTTTAAGAACTCTTTTATGTCAATTTTGACACTATTCAATAGTTGATTTTTGTGAAACTCATAACAGATTGATTACTTCGAACAAAGTCAATTAAATCAATCCTAATATATCATATTATCCTAGAAAATTAGTTTAATTCATTAAAAGTTTCATATTATATTTATTTGGGTATTTATAATATCACTTATTTTAATTTTTCACTATTATAGTAATTACTGCATCATCATTGTGTCATAAATAAAATAGATTATTTAATGTCTAAAAATTATAAATAAAATATCATTATGTAGGAAATCTTTTTAGCTTTCTAATGAATATTTATAATCGAAAATCCAACATGTATAACCCTATGTAAAAATTGTTCTTCTAAAAGATGTAAGCTTATGCCATTTTTATTTTTATTTTAGCTTTATTAATATAATGTGTCATTATCACTTACAAGTGGATCCATGGGGTCCCAAAATAGACCCAAAGATGCCCATGGTCGACCATGTATCAACCAATAGGGTTAAGACACGTTTTAGGGTAATTTAGTATTATTATAATATTATTTTTTTTAACCATTATTTACCGGATTTACCCTTAACCATGGTAAATAAAATATTTACCGCAGTAATTATTCAAAATGTCTAAAAATAAAAGTTACCTATTTACACAATTTGGACATCCTGATTCCAAATATGGAATCCATTTTTCTAAATTCAAAACACAGAAGTGGCAGAAATTAATTTAAAATTAATTCCCGCTGTCAAAACAAAAAGCGTGTTTTTAAGAGATAATAACTATCAAAAGATTGACACTTGTTTATGTTCGGTTTAATTGTAAAATTATGTCCAATGACCAACATTATATTAAATGGTAAAAATATATTCTAAATATACTTTAAAACCACTCAAATTCACAATTTATCACTATTAATTATTTTGATTAAAAAAGTTGTTTTTAATTAAAATTTAGTAATTTTCACTATTCATCAAAATATGAAAGTTATCCGAAAAGTACCAAAATTTTACCTTAGGCTAAATTCGATATTCCGAATCCAAAAATGAAGTCCATTTTGAAATATAAAATATATATAATTTCAAAAAGTAGGTATTACTATTCATAACGGCTAGTTTGATTGGTTGTGGTGTGTTAAAATCTCGAAGTTGCGTACAATGCACGTCATTTCATTATTCGAAAGGAAACATACCGAGGAAGCTTGGGGTGTTACAGAAATGATAAAAAAAATTAGTTTACATTTGAGAACAGTTATGTCATTAGGACACTTGATTATAAGGTATTGATGAAAAATTGATATATATATATATATATATATTTACATTTATATATTAAATGACTTAATGATAAATTTTTAGTGACATTAACCAGGTAAAAAAAAGAAAATCATGATACTCATTCCATATATAGGCAATGTGATTTATTCCAATTTTATTGTATTTCCTTTTTTTGAATTGATTTTCTTTTCTTTCGTTTATGCGTGTTATACTCAAAATCTTTGGAAGATGTTATATAGTTAATAACTGACCCTCATCTCTCCCATGGAGACCACACTTCCCTGTCACCTCGATACCTAGGGCCGCTCCCTCAGCCGCTGAAGCCGCCGGATAGGACGCCTCTCTCACCCACCTAAGCCGTCCCATGCCTCCCTCTCCCACCGAAGCCTTCCGATCTGACCCGTCCCTTGTTGGGGCTCGGAGCCCAGCGCTGCATGCGGAAGTAGTCGTTTCAGAAACACACGAGGGGAGAGAATATTTCACCTGAAGGCTTTTTATCACCTGAAGGAATTTTACACATCACACCCGAAGGCCTTTTACACATCACACCCGAAGGCCTTTTTTACAACACAACACCGACACCATGAACATACCATTTTGTTGTACCGTCGATCATCGCAATCGGGACACGCCGCTTGATCTCCGCAACCAAGAGGACTTTCGATACATGACATCTTCATGAATCTCTTTGCACGCCGTCATCGAAAAATCTCTCTCCATCGTCGCACGTCATTATCTTCACGTGCACACTTTCATTCGCCATCATCATCTTTGCTTCGTACCGGTTACCGAAAACGCGGAAACCTCTTCCTCCTTTTTCTCTTGGCAGCTACATCTTTGTCTGCCCACACTCCAAAACATGCTACCACATCCTCTTATATAGACACCGAGTCCATATCTCCAATAAATGCGGTCAACATTCACAATTCCATCATTATTCCACCAATTAATATTGGGAATAACTCTTCATTAATGTTGGGAGAAAATCCTCCATTAATGTTGAGAAAATCCCTCCATTAATATTTTCTCTCTCTTCATAAATCAAAATTTTAAATAATTAATCCCAACAATCTCCACCATGATTTAAAATTAAAATACTCCACATTCATCTCCACCGTCTGGTCCAATTTGATCGCCAACTCTACCCAGCTTCGAATGTCACACAATGAACGAAACACGCCGCATGACACCTATGGCCAAGAAGACTTTCGATATTCCTACAACACCGCTGATATCACCGTCATTGTCCGATGACATCTGAGTCCTTGAAAAGTTGCTCCACCCGAAGGCTTTTTACAACACACCACACCCGAAGTCTTTTTACAACGCACCCAAAGGATTTTTCACACGAGACACGACACCCAAATGATCTCGCCATCAAGATGTACCGCCGATCTTCAATCGGGACACGCCACCTGATCACCACCGTCAAGAATACTTTCTATACGTGGCCATGATCATCAATTCCGTAATCGCTACTCCGCACCTGTCAAACGCTGACGCACCATCGTCGTCGTGCCACACGGGCCACCGCAAATGCGGCAACCCCTTTCCGGGTCACCCTTGCCGACTAAATATTGCTGGCACACCCTTTCTCTCTTTAAAATATGTTTCTGCATCCTCCTTATATCTTCTATAATTCTAACGTTAAACTTCAGGCACGAACCAACCTCCTATGATACCAGATGATGGGGTCGGAAACAGAATGCGGGCCGAAAATTGATTGCCAAAAAATATCGTGAGAAACCCGAAGCGATATAAGAAGAATGACGAAATCAAAACGCAAATTTTTTTTACAACACAACACCGACACCATGAACATACCATTTTGTTGTACCGCCAATCATTGCAACCGGGACACGCCGCTTGATCTCCGCAACCAAGAGGACTTTTGATACATGACATCTTCATGAATCTCTTTGCACGCCGTCATCGAAAAATCTCTCTCCATTGTCGCACGTCATCATCTTCACGTGCACACTTTCATTCGCCATCATCATCTTTACTTCGTACCGGTTACCGCAAACGCGACAACCCCTTCCTCATTTTTCTCTTCGCAGCTACATCTTTGTCTGCCCACACTCCAAAACATGCTACCACATCCTCTTATATAGACACTCAGTCCATATCTCCAATAAATGCGGTCAACATTCACAATTCCATCATTATTCCACCAATTAATATTGGGAATAACTCTTCATTAATGTTGGGAGAAAATCATCCATTAATGTTGAGAAAATCTCTCCATTAATATTTTATCTATCTTCATAAATCAAAATTTTAAATAATTAATCCCAACATCCCTCTCCCGCTGAAATGAAGCCGCTCGACCCCCCCCCCCTTCTCCCTAAGCTACTCGAATCCAACCGTTGCAAGCGGCTGCAAACTCTACTCCAAAGACTCCAACGGTTGGGCAGTCGTTCGTGAAGTGCTGGTCATGGGATTGTAAAATATCAGGGATCTTTTGGCAGCATTGAGTCCATCTATGGACTTTTTTGGCAATGGAAACATCCGTTGATCCATTGAAACAGGCAGCGGTGATGTTTTAGCAATGGACATATCCGTTGGTCAATTGAAATGGCGAGTCAGTGATTGCCACCCTGGGGGTGTTTCCGCCATTTCTTTTCCCACAGATGGTTCCCGCATCTATGCTGCAGGTGCGGATGGGATGGTTTTCAAAATTTACCCCAGGTAAGGAGATATCCTGGGAAAATTCTAAGCATGTACGAAAGCGATATCCACTTTGGTCGTGTCCCAAGATAGGAATTTGTTGGCAAAGATGGGAATCACATCATCTCATGATTTTTGCTAAAGATGGGAATCACATCCTCTCATCTTCTTCTAGTGAGAGATATGCTGCAGTTTGGAGGATAAATGGTTGCGAAAAACAGTCAGCTATTTGCGTTCTTGCAATGGAGCATCCTGCTGTCTTCTTGGATTGCTTTTTCTGATGGGGAATGGATGCAGATTTATGTGTTCTATCCATTTCAGATATTGGGGTCCCTTATGGAAAGGGACAAATGTGGAGGGATTACAAAATGCTAAACCAACAAAAATATCATTTTCGCTTCAAGATGAGTTCTCTATGAATCGTAAGGGTGCACGACCTATTATATATGCCTCAAAACTACTGGGCTCAGGCTTTCCATGTGTTCCTAGCCCATGGTTTGTTAGTAAAGCCATTATTTATGCAACTTTATGTGCAATTTGGAATTGATGCAATGTTGAGTAGTTCTCAAAATTGAGTCCCGCTATACTAGTTTCATGTATCTAAACAGGGAAAAGATTTGTGGGTTGAAATCATAGTGTTATATTGTGAAAATGATGAAGATTCTTTGTTTCTTATTACGAAGATTTTTGAAGTTCATGAAAGTAAGATTTTTTATTGTATATCTAAATAAACTATAATTCTTCGTTGTTCATGAGAACTAATCTTGAAGGCGACATCCCACCAAAGAAGGCAAATACACTTGTTTTTCCATGCCATCAAGTGAGGCATTCATGTTATTGAAAGTTATGATGTTTGTGTGACATTCACGGTCATGCACCCAAAAGTATGTTATTTCATGGATCTATAGCATATTGCTGAACCATGGTAATCATGTTGAATCAGATGAGTTTGCAAGCAATACGCTTAATAATCTATACAAGAGTTGATGAATCCTAATAGAAGATCATGCAGTTTCTGTTACAACTCTTTGGTGGTTTTCATCTCATGACTGCATAAATCAAAAAGACCATCCATAACAAAAAATCTAGCATGAAGAGTCACCGCAATAATGGATTTGAATATGAAGGTGATAATGCATTTAGTGAATTATTTTATGAATTAGAAAATGATAAATCTCAAGACAACTGTGAAGATAATGAGTAGTTGTGTTTTCACATGTTTTATGCGAGCTAAACATTATTTATTTGCAGTTTTGCTGTCCAGTTAGGGGGCAGAATCTAGTATGTGCTATTTTGATTTTTGAGTTTTTTATTTATTTATATCTACTTATTTAAATGTATTTCTTTTTATTCTAGATAAAAAAACAATGACAATATTATCTCTAAAAATTATTTATTGTTGATTGCAATGAAAAAAAATCAGGAATATGGTCTTTTTTAAATTTTTAGATACAAGGGTGAGCGTAGCATTATCTTGAATAAATTTTTTCGTTTTTTTTATATCTAATATGTTGAAGTTAAACTGGTCTTTTGGATATCTGTCCATTATTGATCAATTGTTGGTAAAAATTTGACAATTCAAAAAAGGATCACATCCTCCACACATGTTGAACTTTTGAATACCAATATCATTTTGAGTATTTTATTGGGTAAAAAACAATTCAAGTCTAATATATGAAGATATTTTTTTTAATCATTTTAAACAATGATTATTAATTTAATTATATTATTACTAATTTTAAAAATAAATCAATCACTTATTTTGGTAAATTATTTGTTGAGCCTAAATTGGAGCTTGTTGTCGTAAAATAGAAAAATAGAAGTCCCTTGATAACATAGGAAAACCGTGGATGATGGGAATGTGTAGGGGCATGCTGGGTGTGAGCCTTGACCACCCATATTTTATACACATCAAAGGATAGTTCGTTAGTAAGGGAAGAATGAGGGAGTTATTGTCGGGGGGTGGGGGTAGTTTTGTAATTGTGTAGTTTATTTTGTTGAGTCGGGGTTATAACATGAAGGAGAATAGAACCTGGGGTGACATTTGATTAGCAGCAAGGAGGAATTGTGCCCAGGCCCAAGAAGCAAAGCTCTTCCTAGGAGCATCAATTGTAATTGTTTTCTCTTATACTATATTGAAATAAATTCTACGCAGGTCTTTGAATCCCTATCATCTGGGTTGTAACGACCCGCCCCACAAAGTGGAGCTCTTCCAGGGAGTGCCGATTGTAATTGTTTTCTCTTTTACTATTTTGAAATGAATTCTAGGAAGGTCTATGAGTTCCTATCATATTGTTTGTAACGACCCGATCCATTGGGGCCTTCTTGGCCGGCAGAAGGCTAAGCTGTCACAACCCCAAGCCTACCTCCATACAATGTGCAGTGGAATAATGAAAGACAATAACATCTAGAGTAAAACCATCCATGTAATAACCTGTAAGGAATACAATATAGTATGATGATATAAACCAAAATGAAAAAGGGCAAAATACTAGTCCAACTAGAAATGAAGTTCCAATATAGCAATCAACTAGAATAAAGAAAGAACCGAGAGAGCACGACTCCTGATCTCCAAGTCTGACCACCGAATGTAGTCTATGCACCTAAGTATCACTATGATCTACCGATGTCACCGCCGATTTGACTATTACCCTCAAATAAAGTCAACTTCTTACTTTCTTCTTGATTCGAACTCTCTACCCACGACTTATACAACTGATTCAACATCACCTTCATATCTTGCATCGTAATTGATAGGTCTAAATCAGTCTCCTCTAAGATTACTTTGGATGCATCCACGTTCACCACTCTGGTCTCCATCCTTGTTGACATCCAACCTCCACCATCCTTTTCTCTTAATGAAAGCCTCAAGATGATAGGAATTTAGAGACCTTCCTGAAATTCATTTTAATATATTATAAGAGAGAACAATTACAGTAGACACTCTTAGGGAGATCTTCGCTCCTCAGGCCTAGTTTCAAACCTCCTTGCACATAACTAACCAAATTCCCCCAAGGTTCTATCTTTCCCCGTTAGTAACTCCCTCACTCTTCCCTTAATCTCTTCTGATATGTATGGGTGGTTAGGGTTCACACCGAACTTTCCCCTCCAAATTCCCATTATCCACAGTTTTTCCATGTTATCAAGGGACTTCTCTTTTACTATTTTACCAACAAAGAAAAATGAGACAATGATCTTCCAATTAGGCTCCACAAATAATTTACTAAAAAACACGATAAATTAATTTATTTTTTAAATGTGTAATAATAGAATTAAAGAAATTAGTATTATTTAAAGTGATTAAAAAAACACTACTAGAAAATTGGGCTATAGCCACAGTTTTAAACAAAACCGTGGCTATAGGGTTTAATGTCAAAGGCTATAGCCACGGTTTAGTGAAACCGTGGCTATATGTTTTTTTTCGAAACCTATAGCCACGGTTTCACCCAAACTGTGGCTATAGGGTCTTTTTCAAATGGTTATAGCCACGGTTTGGGTGAAACCGTGGCTATAGGGTCTTTTTCAAAGGGTTATAGCCATGGTTTAGTTAAACCGTGGCTATAGGGTTCGTCTATAGCCACGGTTTTAGCCACGGTTCATCAAAACCGTGGCTATAGATCACCCGCCCTTGCGCGGGAAAAAAATTAACCCGTGAAAAAATGGAGGGAATGTTTATAGCCATGGTTTACATTCTATAGCCACCGTTCTTAATAATATATTTAACAATATATATATATATATATATATCCGCAAAGATGTATCTAGAGTAGTGGAAAGGTGCTTGGTCTATATAGCGAAGGTACAGAGATTGAATCTCAATGGGGGAAAATTAATTTTGTGTTATAGCCACAGTTTTATTGGGCTATAGCCACGGTTATAAACCGTGGATATAACCCTGTTTCCACAGGGGAAAACTGTGGCTATAGCCCAACTTCCACGGTGGACAGATATGGGGGTTATAGCCACAGTTTAGTGAAACCATGGAAATAGGGCTATAGCCACGCCAATAGGTGCAACGGCTAGCTGGAATCGTGGCTATAGGTTATAGCCACAGTTTTGACCCCTATAGACACGGTTTTTGACCGTGGCTATAGCCCAATTTTCCAGTAGTGAAAATAACTTACTTCATATATTAGACTGAAATTTTTTTTCTCTCAATAAAATACCGAAAGTGAGGTTGGTATACAAAAGTTCAACATATGTGGAGGATATGATCCCTTTATGTATTGTTGAATTTTTACCAGTAAATGATCAATAATGCACTGTTATCAAAAAGACTAGTTTAACTTAGGCATATTTGATTTGAAACAAACTCAACCAAAAAAATTTATTTAGGATAACACGATGCTCATCCTTAATATCTAGAAATTTAGAAAAGACTATATCCCTCGTGTTTTTTTTTCTTCATTGGAATCACCAAGAAATATTTTGTAGAGAGAACCTTGACATTGTATTTTTTTAGCTAGCCTAAAAAGTAATACACTTAAATTGGTGGATATAAATAAATATAAAACTCAAAATTCAAAACAACACATACCTAAATCTGCTTCTTGACTGAACGACAAAACTGAAAATAAAGAATGGTTAACTCGCATAAAACGTGTTAAAACACATCTACTCATTACCTTTATTATTCTTTTAAGATTTATTATCTTCTAATATGTAAATTAATTCACTAACATCATCATCGCCTTCATATTCAAATTCATGACTTTCCGATCTGTGTAGTCATGAGATGCAGATAGTTAGAGAGTTATAATAAAGACTACATGACTTGATTTTTGGATTCACAACTCTTCTATAGATTATTAAACACTTTGTTTGAAAATTCAACATGATTACTATGGTTCACCAATATGCAATAAATCCATGGACTAACATACCAGGACATGACTGTGAATGCCACACAGACATCAAAACTTTCAATGACTTGAATTCCTCACTTGATGACATGTAAAAAAAAACCACCTTCACCTTATTTAGTGGGATGTCATCTTCAAGATTAATTCCCTTAAGAATTTGGAGTTAATTTAGATATAAAATCATCTTTGCCGCTAATGATTCCCAGAGATCTTGGTTAGGATCCATGAAAAAACTGGAAATGTTAGCCTGATCCTCACATGATCCATTCTTCAAAGAATTATCAAGGCATACATTTGATTCCACTTTATCAGGACCAAGGCCTAAACTTTGTATTGTTTTATAATTTTCATGAACTTCAAAAATCTTCAGAACAGGAAGCAATAAATCTTCAGCATTTTCAAGATCTAACACTGTGATTCCAACCTGTAGTGCGCATCTAACGAAAGGCTGTTTGATCTTCTACAGATTCATAATCCCCCAAGGGCATCAAAGTTCCATCTTCCTCCTTCAAAGTAGAATCAAAGAGATCAAGATTTCATCAAACAAGAAGATCAAGACACCAAATCAAGTAGGGCGTGTTCTTCAACGACTTCATCTGCCATCGACATTCTTGTTCACTCTCCTTGGTGCCTCTTTCTCTCCCTCCCTTTAGATCCTTTTTTTTCTTAAACCCCTTGGCTCTCACTTCTTATCCTTCTATCTTTCTCTATTTCCATCTTGATTTAATTTCTTCGAGAGAGAGTGATGATCGTGCATTGTAAAGGGATTTCAATTAATAAAGTGATCTATTTCACCTCCCCCTCTATTTTTTTGGTTTTTGGTTATCTTCTTAAACCAAGGGTTTTTGGTTTTTGGTTCTCCCTTCAAATAAGGGATTGTGGTTCTTTTTATTCCCTTAAAAGCAAGGGTTTTTGAGGTTCTTGGTTTCCATTGAAATTAAGTGTTTTTAGTTTCTTGGTTCCCGTTCAAACCAAGGGGGTTATTATATTGAACCTCATGATTGTTCTCATGGGGAGGAGATGTAGGGGTACCTTTGGGTATTATTGCCAAACTTATTTACCAAATTTCTCGTGTCCTTTTACTTACCACATTTTACTTTTCCGCAACATTTTCACATTATTGCCTTATTATTTTTGCTATACTTTACTTTGCTTAATTTAAATTGATTGTATTGCATTTTCGTATCTTTTATTGCATCGATTTATTTATTCACTTTATTTTTTAAAAGGGAAATTCACCCCTTATTTCCAATTTCTCATTTCCGACGCAGATTTGGTATCTCAAAGGGTTATTTGATTTTATTTCAAAATCTCATTTTGAAAATATTTTTTTATTCTTGTTTTCCAAAATTGTTTTTGATTTTCAAATCTTAACCGATTTTCAATATTCAATTTTAAATTGACATATTCTTCTTCTATGAATTCTCTTTTCTTTGATGGTTCAAATTATTCATATTGGAAAAATTTCATGTCTATTTTCCTTTAAATTATTGGTTGTCCTCTTTGGAAGATGGTTATGCATGGTTATTGATAAATATGTTGCCAGTCAGGGACAACTAAGGACAACATAGCTAGGAAGACTCCCTAAAAGAAGGAACCTGATGTTGCGAAAACGTCAGGAGAAACGAAGCAAAGAACGAATCACAGAAGAGTAAAATGGAAAAAAAAGAACAAGTACACAAGGATTAATGTTGTTCAAGAATAATTCCTACGTCCACGGAGAGGAAAAATAACTTCACTATGAAAAATCTGGGAGCGCAATTTACAGGAGTTTCTCACACAACGAAACCCTAGCCTGAAAATGGGCTAAATTAGAGGACGAAACACAATTCCACCAACCTTAGAAATTCTGGACCACTACAGTGAAAGGCAACCACTAAAGTTAAGAGTGCTACAATGGTTACCGACTGGAATTCCGCGTCGCTATAGTGTCTGGTGCGCAGTACGGGCCACAAGCATTCGGCCCAACTGGATCGAGCTACACCAATCCAACAACTTAGTCATTACAGAGTGTTCTTATATACATTCTAGAGTGTTCTTCTCTCATCCACTATATTTCTATTTGTAATTCTTCTTCTATTTCAAAGAACAGCTCTGGTCCATCAGATACCATACAAATCAAAGGTCATTCTCGCTCAGGATTGTATGGTGGGAGTCGCAATAAACTAGTTCATAATTACGGTGGAATTTTAATTGGAATTGACATGGTTAGAATTTAAAGTAGAACTAATGGAGTGATTTAATGGGTTGGAAGATAAAAATCTGTACAAAGAAATAATGGATACTTCCAGCGACACCTGCCTCCCAGTAATCATAGATGAATTAGGTGCACTGTTGTATGATGATGGTGACACAAAAATATCAGAAAAGAGGGTGCCTCTATGGGTGATACTTCCAATTTTGCTGCTAACTGCTCCGCACAAGACAAAATGCGCGACATAAGAAGTTGGCAATGTTGATGGCGAAACACGGACATTGGGCCACATTGAAGCTAGGTGCTTGGGCCAATGTGTGGGTGACATGTGGAATTGTTGGACAACAACAAACCTAGAAACATTTTTTTAGATGATGATGTCACCAAGGAGCCACACAAGGAGCCGCATGAGGAGCACACAACTACTGATGGAAACACTACAGACTTCCCACACCGGGGAGGAGATTTTCTAGATTCATGTGGAGGCAGGGGCAGCTCTACTGTAGGATTACCTCAATGGAACCACGTCAAACATTCACTAAGAGGTGTGGTCACAGTCAAAACATTACATCACCTTGAGATGCAGTTGTTACAGAAGCAGACTCCAGAAGCAAGGACCATACCGGCCCCATCGACAACATATCAACAAACGGTGGCACGATCAGAGGTGGGTGAGGAATTGAAGGCGTTGGGATTGAATATAGAAGTGCCACTGACTTTCATTTACATCATGCAAGGTAAGAAGTCATTTAGATTTGAGGAGGATGCATGATAGTTTTGGAAGGAGCCAGACACTGAGTCACACATAGTGGTTTGTGGTGAGGGTTAGGGGGAGGGGGCCACCCAACTATTTTAATTGGGTTGAGAGCACTTAGAGGGGGACCTCACAACATAGTGGAAAATAGTATCACACACTATTGGTTCACAATGCGGGAAGGAATATTTGGGAGATTTCCTGGAGGGTAAGTGAAGTCAGGGTGCATTGCCAACGGGAGTTTCATGCCTATGGAGCAGGAAGGACCATTTGGAAAATTGCTTCATGATTTTGGGGTCTTCAATCAGTTTCTTTCCTTATCAAGATTGATTTTCGAGGAACGACGAGTGATAAAGTCTTTTTCACGATCCGGCCCAACGGGGCCCGAATTGCGACTACCCCAAGTCGGCCTCCAATAGGCCAGGGGTTGGCAAACACCACCGAGTAGACATATCACAGAAATGGGAGACATGAGCCTACTATATCCATACACACACACAAATCTCCCAACCCATATAATGCTGAAATGTAAACAACGGAAACCAATGAATGAATACATCTATGATCCCACAACTCAGAGTACGACAGTAAAGTACTGAAAGCGAAAAAAGGACCAAATACAAGTCCAACCAAAAACTGCAGAGAGTCCAACCATCTCCAAGGGAAAGGACTACTATAAAATTCGACCACCTGGAAAGAACCTCGGTCTGTCAACCTAAATCTATGCTCCACTAGCTCCCTGTCCTCTCAGGACACCGTCAAAAGGGTCGTCGTCTGCATATAACAGAACACATGCAGGCAGTGCCCATGCCCGGGTGAGCATAAAAATACCCTATAGCACACCCCCAAAACACTAAACATGAAGCAACAATAATAATAAACTCATAGAAAAGATATAAAAATCAATGAATAAAAAAAGAACCCAAATATACTTAGGAAGGATACTGTGCCTCCAGGTGGTCACAACAAAACTGCCAGCCACAGAAATCTGCTTGAAGCAATCCTTGTTCCAGAAGACCCCACTTCATGAGCCATGCCATCATCGAAGACACTCATCCAAGAGGTCATGATCATTGGACCCCACCCAAGAAATATCACTTGTCTTAGAAGACCCCAATACGTGGATAGAGAATCACACCCAAGACCGCTGAGGGACACAAAAAACCCAATCTCAATCAACCCGCTACGTAGAGGATCGTAGGCTAATGATACCATGAACCCTATCGATACAACTTGGGTGAGAGTGCAAGTTCCTCCCGATTTCTTCTCATCATTCCTACTTTATGATATACAAGTTGCCTCTTCATCTGTTGTGTCGGTACCTAACATTTGGTCTGACCCTCCATCTGCTCCTCCACTTCACCCACGATGGCGTGCACCGCCGAAGGTACACCCTGCAATCCCGTCGACTCTTGTTGTGCTCGGCCAGGCACAACGTGCGCACCTCAAGAATTATCCTTTTCACTTTGTGTAAATTCATGTTCCTTTACTATCACTAGTTTGTGGGCGCACACTCTACCGCCTTGCTTTTCGACAAGCAGTGCACTGAACCGACTTTGCCTGGAGAAGGCGTGCTCGACACAAACCTCTGTAATCCTCTCCCTCCTCGGACGTGCTCCCTTCCATTCAACAACTGCGCGAAGGATGCACACATGACTTTTCTTCGTGCAAATGAGTCGCGCAGTGTCGAGATGCCTGACTGCCCTCCGACGTGCCGCACCCTATTGGTGTGCACCTCGCTACAAGGGAACACATAAAGGGGAAAAAAGAAAAAGGAAAAATAAATAAAGAGGGTGCTCGATTTTTCTTTTGGACAGGCTAGATGTAGACAAAGTCGAACACACATAAGGACATCCGCCATGTTATTCAACACCAGGACGGATTCAACTAGCAGCTCGGTCAACTTGAAGCTTTATTGGAAACCTGTGGACAAGAGAAAGTTGTCTTCCGATAGTCTCAGGTGCACAACTATAGCATCCCGCCTTTTTGTCACATAAACATTCATTACATTATACAAAACTGAAGATATTTAAGGTTTAGTGTCTTGGAAACCAGGAACTTAATACATGAAACAAAAAAAACATTCTTCTTAAATACTTGAAAGGCTTCTCCTTATGTTTATCCTAGGTTCATTTCTGCATCTCATAACCTGGGGACATACATCAAATGAAAGGGTGAGCAGAAGGCCCAGTAAGGGAAACAAGGGGAAACATTTAACATGTGAACTTGAGATACATCAACAATGTCATGAAAAAGAACTTTAAAGCATGAAAAAGAAATCATGAGGCATATCATAATAAAAATAACGTTTTTCATAACTTGAAGATGTGGCTACAAAATTTAAAAAATACAATCATTTCCGTTTCACCAAGGTCCATCCCCAAGGTGTCAATAAAAATTACCAAGGTTATTCACCAAGGTATCAGTCTAAATGGTCATCTCTAGAGATTAAGTCTTTACTCAATGCATTGGAACGCTATCAGGGAGCACCCTTAAATTTGTCTTTATCATCATGTGAGCCACATATAACATCATCAATCATTTCAAAAACAATCCATATAGCATAAAATAAATGGGTTTCATTTCATAATCATAACGTTTTAAAAACTGCTTTAAAGACATGATCTTTGTGTCACTTTAAAACCCACAGAAAAGGAAGGTGGGTCTCATGTATGTAAATACAAGAATTTAAAATAGAAAATTTTGGTATATATGTGAATACCCATATAGAAGAGAGAGCTTTGAGTATTCACTTAATAAAATAAAAGAACTTTATAAAAATAGAGATACATTTTGAGATGGAAATTCTGCAGCATAACCACTATGTTTCGAGGTTTTAGAAAACATTGAAAAGAGAGGAGACATGGGTCAAACATTCATAAATGATTCATAACACAGTAGATGGACAGAATATAATGGATATAAGAACATGGTAATGAAATTTGAAATACATACCATATGAATTGAAAAACACATAAGGAGGACGAAAATAAGATTTCTCTTATGAAAATTCGGCAGCCTAACGACATCACTTAAAACTTCAAAAAAATGAATTGATGAGGTCAAATAGGTTCTATAATCATATGAACATAAAAGATCAGTATGATAGATATAGATATCATACCCCAACATAATAAAAATGAACATGAAAGACTTGACATGAAAATAGATCTTGAAAACGAGAAGGGTGATAGAATCCCTTAAAAATTCGGCAGCATAACAGCACCACTTAAAACTTCAAAATACTGAATTGAAGAGATCAAATAGGGTATCTCATCATATGAACATAAAAGATCAGTATGATGGATATAGATATCATACCCCAACATAATAAAAAGGAACATGAAAGACTTGACATGAAAATAGATCTTGAAAGCGAGAAAGGTGAAAGAATCCCTTAAAAATTCGGCAGTCTAACGAGGCCACTTAAAACTTCCAAAAATGGATTGATGAGATCAAATATGGTCTCTCATCATATTAACATAAAAGATCAGTATGATAGATATAGATATCATACCCCAACATAATAAAAAGGAACTTTAAAGACTTGACATGAAAGTAGAACTTTGAAAAATGAGAAAGGTGAAAGAATTCCTTAAAAATTCGGCAGCCTAACGACGCCACTTAAAACTTCAAAATACTGAATTTAAGAGATAAAATAGGGTCTCTAATAATATGAACATAAAAGATCGGTATTATAGATATAGAGATCATAACCCAACATAATAAAAAGGAACATTAAAGACTTGACATGAAAATAGATCTTGAAAACGAGAAGGGTGAAAGAATCTCTTAAAAATTCGGCAGCCTAACGACGCCACTTAATCTTTCTTAAATAGAATTGATGAGAGAAAGAGGGGGTCTCTCATCATATGAACATGAAAATGTCAGTAAGAAGAATATAAAAGAACATCCTCCAACATAATATCATGGAACATAAAAGAAATGACATAAAAGAGATTACTTGAAAGAAAGAGAGAGGTAGGATCCCTTACCTTAAAACGTAACTCTTAAAACTCAAAGGTTGGGACCTTGAGGGCTTGGGGGAACTTTGGGAGGACTACTTGGGAGGTAATGAGACCAGATCTTTGTTGGGTAAGATTTTTGAGTTGAATGGATGAGAGGATGTCTTGGTATTTATAGGGAAAGTGAGGGGACAAGGCATTAATGGCCAAGGGACACCTCATTAGTGGTTTTGAAAAAACCATGGGCATGCCCATGGTATTTTCCCATGGTATTAGCCACTTGGGACACCTCATAACTTATCTTACTATTAATAAGTCGACCATATTGATTACATACTTAATACATCATTTAATGATGTCATTAAACACCAGTAACTTAAAAAGTGTACTTTCACTATCTATCGAAAATTCAACTTTCTCAGAAAAATCCAAAATTTTCACCTTAACCAAATATCGATGCTCTGATTTCAAAAATGAACTCGATTTTATAAAAATAATTTTCTAAATATTTTTAATTAAATTTTTAATTAAAAAACACTATTCACCCGAAAAAACTAATACTTGACTAATAATTTATGAAACTGTTATTTAACCATTTTATTGAATCACATTACTTAATCAAGGTGCCTAGATTATATTAATGCTTTATTTAAGTGAGATTACTAATCCATTTGGTCACATTACTAATCCTAAGAATAAAATCACTATTCATAATTTACTATCCATCAAAAATTAAGTTGGTCTTATTAGATTATAAATTTCATACTGAACATAATTGTAGAAGACCATTTTTTGAAAATCATTACACATTTTTAATTATTTAAGGTTTACATAAACATTTTTTTAAAATATCCTTTCTCTAAAATTCACCAAAAATATGCATACTATATTTATCCGGACATTTGAAAATTTATAAACTTCATCATAAGAAGAAATCAAATTTTTTATTTAAAATAAAGGATTACACAAGCCAGTTACGGTCTCCTTACATAGCCCCTTATCAAACCAGTATAAGACCTAAGTGTAAGGTGTGCTAAGGTGAGAGAATCTGAGGGAGGCTCGGCCAACATCGCACGAGTAGTAATTTCTATCAGTTTGAACTTCTCGCGAAGACGATTCCGTTCTAGCTTCACACGATGAAGTTTGGATTGGGTTTGGTCCAGAGAAAAGCCCAGTGGTGCTACCTCCTTCCCAAGTTCTGTTAGATGGGCTTCAATTGGTCCAAGATTACTAGGTGAGGCCATCAAATCTTTTTTCTATATTAATTAACTAAGATCACTTGTATTTAGAGACAAAATTCGCAAAATTCAGTTTTCAACGGTCATAATGACTAAAGGTCATATAATAGTCAAAAACCAACATTCTAATTTTAATTATACTCATGTTAAATGAAACATTTTTGTTGAGTATGAAAAAAATAAAATAACACACAAAATTAGGAAACAAGATTTATTCAAAATTTCGGGTCGTTACAATCTTCCCCCCTTAAGAAATTGCGTCCTAGCACTTTTTAAATTTGGGTTTTGAAATTTCATTGAAAGTCCCACATCGAAAAAAGAGTCAGTAACACTACTACTTTAAAAGGAAGGAAGTACAAAGGCCACCTGAGTTAACCCATACTAGGATCCCATGTAGGAAAACATGGATATAGAAGAAAAAACAAAGGGTCAAGTTCTGAGGGAGAGTGATAGAAAACATGATTAAGATAAAGTTAACAATAATAAAATCACAAACTTATGATGTGTATAAACGGTCTTTGATTACCCAGTAGGAAACGTTAATAGACAATGTTTTTGTTTTACGTTCCTTTTCATAGTTTTGAGGAATTCATTTACTACATAGAATAAAAACATAAGGAAATATACCTACCTTCAAGTAGAGTTTCATCCTTTAATAAGTTTCTACTAAAACTAATCTTTTCTCTAAACGATGAGCATTAAAAACTACTTGGTCTCATCAAAGCACAAGAATCATCTTATAGAGAATCACATAATCCACCAAAGATTAACTATCTATTTCTTCTATCTTTAAACATTATCCCAAAAACAGAAGGGTAAGATAAAACAACTCTTCCAAAATAAAGAACCCCAGAGGAAGGGAAACTACTTTAAATCTTCAAAGTTCCACGGTACTACCCAAAGTTCATCATAGACCATTCCGTAAATAACTATCCTTAAAAATCCTCAAAATAAACCAAACTAAGATTAAAACCCAAATACAAGAAGGATTTGATAACATAGTCTTCCAAGGTAAACTTTATCATTCATCTCCAAACAACATCAACCACTCCTAACATCTTATAACAAAAGTCAATAACCTAAACATATTTACCCCAAGATAGGTAAATCATTTTCATAAGTAACCTAAATTACTATAAGTCTGCCTTAAATTCATCGATTCTTCAAAATATAAGTCAACCTTTACTCCTCAAAGAAAATACCATAGTAATCTTTTTACCTCAATCAAATAGGGTTCCCAAAATAGTGAACGTCTTCCAAAATAATAATCATCTTTTAATCCCCTAATCGTCTCTGTCATATTAATATGGAAATCGTCACATTTCCTATCACAATGGTTGTTGGGACATGTTCTTCCATTTCCTTCCATTAACTAAGAAAATAATGTACAATTAGTGGCTTAAATACTTAGCCAATAATCATGAAAAGGAACTTAAAGCATAGAAGGATAACTTGTAGAATAAAAGTATACCCTAACTTGTGATCCCCTAGGTTTCAAACTAGGTTATCCATGACCATATATTCTTATGTGAATCTTTATTTTATTTTATCTTTGTTCCTTTAATAATGGTTCATACTAAGCTTATGAATTTACCGAAGCATATCCCCCGGGAGTGTCGTAACTAAGAGTGCAGCAATGCCCGTTGTCGTGTACCAGTTCCCGTTCGAGTATAGCTCAAAGCGGTGTTTTCAGGTTTTACCCCAATGTACATATGTGCCAGAGCCACCTCTACCTGCTCGTATCCAGACAGAGATGTATTTGCTTGGCAACCCCATACTCAATACTCACCAAAATACCAGGAAGATTTCCTATATTTAAACTTTTCTATAGGGTTCTTCCTAAAGTTTTCATATCCTAATTTTCACAAATAACTAAACCATCCTTTGATACCAACTATAGAATTTCGCCTTTTTGTTACATAAACTTTCATTACATTATACAAAACTAAGGATCTTTAAGGTTTAGTGTCTTGGAAACCAGGAACAAAATACATCAAACAAAAAAAACATTCATCTTAAACACTTGAAATGCTTCTCCTTATGATCATCCTAGGTTCATTACTGCATCTCATAACCTGGGGACATACATCAAAAGAAAGGGTGAGCAGAAGGCCCAGTAAGGGAAACAAGGGGAAACATTTAACATGTGAAGTTGAGATACATCAACAATGTCATGAAAAAGAACTTTAAGGCATGAGAAAGAAATCATGAGGCATATCATAATAAAAATAACGTTTTTCATAACTTGAAGATGTGGCTACAACATTTAACAAAGATAATCATTTCCGTTTCACCAAGGTCCATCCCCAAGGTGTCAATAAAAATTATCAAGGTTATTCACCAAGGTATCAGTCTAAATGGTCATCTCTAGAGATTAAGTCTTTACCCAATGCATTGGAGCGCTATCAGGGCGCACCCTTAAATTTGTCTTTATCATCATGTGAGCCACATATACCATCATCAATAATTTCATAAACAATCCATATAGCATAAAATAAATGGGTTTCATTTCATAATCATAACATTTTAAAAACTGCTTTAAAGACATGATCTTTGTGTCACTTTAAAACCTACAGAAAAGGAAGGTGGGTCTCATGTATGTAAATCCCAGAATTTAAAATAGAAAATTTTGGTATATATGTGAATACCCATATATAATAGAGAGATTTGAGTATTCACTTAATAAAATAAAAGAACTTTAGAAAAAGAGAGATACATTTTGAGACGGAAATTCTGCAGCATAATAACTATGTTTCGAGGTTTTAGAAAACATTGAAAAGAGAGGAGACATGGGTAAAACATTCATAAATGATTCATAACACAGTATAGGGACAAAATATAATGGATATAAGAACATGGTAATGAAATTTTAAATACATACCATATGAATTGAAAAACACGAAAGGAGGAAAAAAATAAGATTTCACTTATGAAAATTCGGCAGCCTAACAACATCACTTAAAACTTAAAAAAATGAATTGATGAGGTTAAATAGGGTCTCTCATCATATGAAAATAAAAGATCAGTATGATAGATATAGATATCATACCCCAACATAATAAAAATGAACATGAAAGACTTGACATGAAAATAGATCTTGAAAACGAGAAGGGTGAAAGAATCCCTTAAAAATTCGGCAGCATAACGGCGCCACTTAACACTTCAAAATACTGAATTGAAGAGATAAAATAGGGTCTCTCATAATATGAACATAAAATATCAGTATGATAGATATAGAGATAATACCCCAACCTAAAAAAAGGAACATGAAATACTTGACATGAAAATAGATCTTGAAAACGAGAAGGGTGAAAGAATCCCTTAAAAATTCGACAGCCTAACGAGGCCACTTAAAACTTCCAAAAATGGATTGATGAGATCAAATATGGTCTCTCATCATATGAACATAAAAGATTAGTATGATAGATATAGAGATAATACCCCAACATAATAAAGAGGAACTTTAAAGACTTGACATGAAAGTAGAACTTTGAAAAATGAGAAAGGTGAAAGAATCCCTTAAAAATTCGGCAGCCTAACGGCGCCACTTAAAACTTCAAAATACTGAATTGAAGAGATAAAATAGGGTCTCTCATCATATGAACATAAAATATCAGTATGATAGATATAGAGATCATACCCCAACATAATAAAAAGGAACATGAAAGACTTGACATGAAAATAGATCTTGAAAATGAGAAGGGTGAAAGAATCCCTTAAAAATTCGGCAGCCTAACAGCGCCACTTAATCTTTCTTAAATTGAATTGATGAGAGAAAGAGGGGGTCTCTCATCATATGAACATGAAAAGGGAAGTAAGAGGAATATAAAAGAACATCCTCCAACATAAGATCATGGAGCATAAAATAAATGACATAAAAGAGATTACTTGAAAGAAAGAGAGAGGTAGGATCCCTTACCTTAAAACGCAACTCTTAAAACTCAAAGGTTGGGACCTTGAGGGATTGGGGGAACCTTGGGAGGACTCCTTGGGAGGTAATGAGACCAGATATTCGTTGGTGAAGAGTTTGGAGTTGAATGGATGAGAGGATGGATTGGTATTTATAGGGATAGTGAGGGGACAAGGCATTAATGGCCAAGGGACACCTCATTAGTGGTTTTGGCAAAACCATGGGCTTGCCCGTGGTATTTGCCCATGGTATTGGCCACTTGGGACACCTAATACCTTATCTTAATATTAATAAGTCGACCATATTGATTACATACTTAATAAATCATTTAATGATGTCATTAAACACCCGTAACTTAAAAACTGTACTTTCACTATCCATCGAAAATTTAACTTTCTCAGAAAAATCCCAAAATTTCACCTTAACCAAGTATCAATGTTATGATTTCAAAAATGAACTCCATTTTATAAAAATAATTTTCTAAATATTTTTAATTAAATTTTTAATTAAAAAACACTATTCACCTGAAAAAACTAATACTTGACTAATAATTTATGAAACTGTTATTTAACCATTTTATTGAATCACATTACTCAATCAAGGTGCCTAGATTATATTAATGCTTTATTTAAGTGAGATTACTAACCCATTTGGTCACATTACTAATCCTAAGCATAAAATCACTATTCATAATTTACTATTCATCAAAAATTAAGTTGATCTTATTAGAATATAAATTTCATACTGAACATAATTATAGAAGACCATTTTTTGAAAATAATTACACATTTTCAATTATTTAAGGTTTACATAATCATTTTTTTAAAATATCATTTCTCTAAAATTCACCAAAAATATTCATACTATATTTATCCGGACATTTGAAAATTCATAAACTTCATCATAAGAAGAAATCAAAATTTTTATTTAAAACAAAGGATTACACAAGGCAGTTACGGTCTCCTTACATAGCCCGTTATCACAGCAGCATAGGACCTAAGTGTAAGGTGTGCTAAGGTGAGAGAATCCGAGGGAGGCTCGGCCAACATCGCACGAGTAGTAATTTCTATTAGTTTGAACTTCTCGCAAAGGCGATTCCGTTCTAGCTTCACACGATAAAGTTCGGCTTGGGTTTAGTCCAGAGCAAAGCCTAGTGGTGCTACCTCCTTCCCAAGTTCTGTTAGATGGTCTTCGATCGGTCAAAGATTACTGGGTGAGGCCATCAAATCTTCTTTCTATATTAATTAACTAAGATCACTTGTATTTAGAGACAAAAGTCACAACATTCAGTTTTCAACGGTCATACTAACTAACAGTCATATAATAGTAAAAAACCAACAGTCTAATTTTAATTGTACTCATGTTAAATGAAACAATTTTGTTGAGTATGAAAAAAATAAAATAACACACAAAATTAGGAAACAAGATTTATTCAAAATTTTTGGTCGTTACAATGACATTGCTAAACTCACCAAGACAGTCTCTGGCTTGGTCTTCCGCTTGGACAAGACTGCACAACCAAATGAGGTGCATCAATCACTGACGATTGAGGTCTCTTCCTCGTGCGCATTGTAGTTGGAGAGACCCCCTACGCTCGACCAAGAGGATGGTGTAGCTTCATTCACTTTCCACATTGGCCCAGGGCATCAATCTCCTACTCGGCGGGTGGAGCTCCCAGTTTTCGCTGGCTCAGGATCCAATAGGTTGGATCATACATGCTAAGGCGTTTTATTATATTCACCAGACTACTGAAGGTGAAAAAATCACCGTAACTCAATTAAGTATAGAGGACATCGCTTTTCACTGGTTTACAATTTTGGTCGAGGTGTATCCAACTTTAATGTGGGAAATATTCAAAGAGAAGTCGATCGAATGTTTCAACGACTTGGAAATTCAGAACCCCTACAAAGAGCTACCGACCTCTAGTAGTAGGGACCAGTCAAGGATTATATTAATCAATTTGAGTATCTAACATCCTTTCTAGCTCACCAACCTGAGGCTGAGTATGTTGGTTATTTCCTTCATGACTTGAGCAACGACATTCAAATTTGGGGTCTCATTAACGACCCACCGACCCGATTGCAAACAATGCACTTTGCTTGAAATGTGGAGCTCGCTATCACAAGAGGCTAGATGTCACACCCCGATCTATGAGACTATTTTATTTTAATTATTTTTCTGCCTTTAAATCCTTTTGTTGCGGTTCGGGGTGAGTTCCAGACAATGTTTTTGAGTTTTGATAAAAAAAATGCACGTTTTAGGTTCGACGTTGTTGGGCGCAGGAGCGGAGCATGTTTCGGAAACCCCGCGTGGCTCCGCCCGGGTAACGGCACAACCGCCCATTCTCAGAAAATGGTAATAAATGATTTTGTAATTAAAAAAAACTTTAATTGCATCGTTTAAAATTTTTATTTCTAATATTTTTATGATTATTAAAATGAAATAAATACTTTTATTATCTTAATTTTTATCATCATGATTTTATTATTAGAATTATTCTGTATTACTATGTTTATTATTTTTATCACTATTATTTTTGTCCATATAAAAAAATTATTATTCCTTTTGTTATTATTATTATTATTAGATTCATTACTATTTAGTTATTAGGAGTTTAAATATATATATATATATAATATTTTAGTTGTTTTTATTTATTTATTTTATTTTATTACTATTAACAACTTTTTAAGGGTTTTCGGAAAACCCTTCCCTCTCCCCCGTTCCCCCCTGGTGTGCGGCACAAGCAGGAGACCCCCCCCTGGCACCTCGTTGCCCAACCGCACTCCTCCAGCGTGAGCAACACCTCCACCCTGCCCAGCCCATCGCCCAGCACAACTCCCATCCTGTGCGACACCAGCCCCTAGTGGATCCCTGTTTCCCCTTGCCTGTGCTCGAGCGGACCAACCTCACATCACCCAGCTCCCGTTCGGCCACCCTGTTTCAGACCCTCGTTGGCCTCCTTACAACCCTAGCGAACCAACCTTCCTCATGTTTCCCCAGACATGCCCTTCCCTCCTTCGGCGTCCAACACCGGCCCTCGACCTTCCTTCCGGTAGCACAACCTCCCCGGTTGGCTTCCCTTGTGTTTTTCCCTGTGCGGTGATTGGCCAGGACCCCTCCCTTTGGTGCGTTCTCCCCCGCTCCTGCCCAACCTCTGCCCGACCAACCCTCGATCCCCCTGTTTGGTGCGTAGTAGTGCCACACCCCTCTCTAGACCAGTACGCGCCTCCCCAACATCACTGTCTACTGATTTTTTTTATCTGTATTAGAATAAATTTCTACCTCCTACTTTATTCTTGTTTTTATTTTTGTTTTGTTATGGGTTTTTGTCGATTGATAGATGTTTTTGATAGAATCGAGGTTTTAGAACATGCGCGAGGTGTTTCCGAGTTTGCGTTTTCGTCACGCCGTGGCTTTGAGGTAGGAATCCCATGCACCTATCCTTTTTAATTTAAGAATCATCAATTTTATGATTTTCATACCATATATGATTATTAGATGCTAATTTGAAGCTCTGGTTCAAATTTATTTAGAGCGCAAGTGTTATTTTAAGCTTGTTTGTTGATTTTTTACTTTGTTTTGTGAAATAGCGCACACTAAATTTATGGTCTTATGGAACTTGGCCTCATAATTTCAGTTCCATCTATTTATTCTTGATCTCCCTTTTTCTAGGTGTTAATTTTCATTGCGCTACATTTGGTTAATTCACTTTGTTTGAAAATGGGTAGTTCTGGCCTTGTTTTATAAAAACGGTATCGTTCGGTTATAGTTGCGCACACTGTTTTCTTTAATTAAATGTTTTTTTTGGTCTGCACCTAATTTGTGAGTTTTAGAACATGGTTTATCATTTTAAATAAGACCCTGACATGTGAATTTGTGTTTTATAACTTTGTGAGTGTTAACTGAAATCGTTTGCTAAGTATTGCATGTCTGGTTTTCGTAATGGGGGATGGTTGGCCTTTATTTGTTAAAAGTGACTTAAAATGTTTTGTTTGTTTTTGTTAAAGTGTTGGCAGCATTCAGAATTATTTTTGAGGTCTTTTTATGGATTTACAAAGTGTTTTGGCTAAAAAAATGTGTTTCTTGTAAAAAAAATGGATTGTGGGCTAATTAGAAAAAGTTTCAAATGTTTTAAGCCAAGTGAAGTGTGGAGTTAGCTTTCATTAAAATTTGGTTTGTTTTGTAATAAGGAGTTGTAGCTCGGTTGGGGTTTTTCATAAAATTTTGTTTTTTTTGAAAGTGCATCAGAAATGTTTTGAAGCGGGTTTTACGAATGATTTTATCTAGTAAACGGTGTGTCTTGCACCTCTTTAGAAATTGGTTTGCATCTTTGATAAAGAATATTTTTATGGAATGTTTAAGGGTCTGTTTGGACACTTTGGGAAAATAAGAGGAAGTGCTTATTAGGAAAACCCCCATTGGTTGGTCCTCATGCCTTTCCAACATGGAATGGTAGGGATGACCATGGTATGGGATCCCCGAGTTTCATTATGTAGGTCCCTCGATTGGAGACCATTGTAATCTATTTATTTAAAGGCACGAGATTCATCCTTGGGGATACTTGGGGTGAGACCTGCTGTGAAATATTATTATTCCAGATATGGGTTGTGATTTGATGCTCGACAACATCTGTTGGCTCACCTCCTTTTATACTTGCGACATACGAACCTGACATATTGAGAGAATTGTCTGAGACGAGTACTGCACTGGTAGGTTATGGTACTGACTAGTGGCCCATAGTAGACGGATATTTTTGGGTTTATTGCTATGGGATTCTCCCTTGGACTTTCTGAGAAAGGATGGAAGAGTGTTTTGAAGCGTTAGATTTCATCGTATGTGGCATGCTACTATAGATGGGGTCATGGGTATTAGTGTCCTCTAGATTATTCTCAATCTCTCGGGTTCGTCTATGTCTATTGGATTTTAGTTGTTTGAACTATTGTTGAGATACTTGCTTACCTATTTACATTGCCCTTGATATATGATTGATTTGGTGCTCTTGAGTGGTGTTTTTCGTGGAATGTGATATTTTGGTTTCCTAACTCCTATGAAAAATGTTTTCCTTTAAAAGCAGATGTGTTGAAATTTTTAGTGTTAGTTTCAAATTAAATCATCTCTTTCCCCTTAAAGTAGCATGGTAACACCTAAGGTTAGAATATAGTTTTTAAAATGATTGAGGGAAATGGTTTGTATTTTGTTTTTTAGTAAGAATTGTAGAAATGAATACTTTAATATATTGTACTTAAAACATAGAATTGATGTTTCTTAATTTTAAAGGTAGTTCTTTGGGAATAGATATCAGGGTAGCCTATTGAGTATTAATACTCACGTCCATAACTCTTTTCTATTTTTAGTGTTTGTTCTGGCTCCATCTTGGGTGCACTCCCCTTGGGTGATGTTTGATCATTGAGTTAGAGAGTGACCCATGAGGTCACACGGAGTTAGTTCGATCATTGAGTTTAGTTAGTTTTTATCTTCTTTAGTTTCTTGTTTATTCTTTTTGTTTGGTTTATTTATTCTTTGTTGCACTGTATTATTTCTGGTGCTTTATTTATTTACCTTGGTCGAAATCTTTCCCGCAGTCTCTGTTGATGCCCTGGTGCTTGTCATCAGCCCAGGAGGACCAGGAATGCCTCTCGGTCCATGTTGCAGACCGGCTCAGGTGATCAGTTCATGGTCGACCCAGGTTGGTTCGTGACAAAATGGTATTAGAGGAGGTCGACTCTTAGCATACCTCTCTTTTCAGAGCACCTTTTTTTATTCGGGATGTCTAGGTAGATGGAGTATGATTGTTGGGACTCGAGGGGTAGGTGCGGGAAGAGAGTCACAAACTCTTGCTCGTTCTGATCCTCATGTTTACATGGGAAGTCCAATTTAATTAGTATTCTTTGGGTTTTTAGGGAATGTTTTGTTATTGGGACATGACATAGGGAGTTGGGGTAATAGTCCTCCTAAGCCACATAGTCTGGCAAGCCATGTGGATCTAGGGGCAAGGTCCAAAAATACTCTCCATGTCGATGACGTGTTTGGCATATGGCCGTCAACCATATGGTCAAGTCCCCCACTGAAACTAGTTCCCTTTTTGAGATATTTTGGGTTTCCATTGATTTATGGAAGTGGTTTGAATCAGCAATGTTGGTTTTGAAGAATGGTTGTTTAAAATGACATGTTTAATTCGAGGATTGTTTTAAAGGAAAAAATGATGAATGAATTTTTAAAAAAAAATAAAGTTTCTTTGTTTTGGCCTTGGTGATCCGATGAGTGATCACATGAATAATGGTATGTGGGTTTATGAACGGAGTTCTGGTATGGTGGATGGATGCCCAGGGTGGCACGAATACATGCATGTGAGTGGGACTCTAAAGAATACCAATGGCGAGGGTTTAACCCACCAAGCTTGTTTTAAATTAAAGATGGTTTCAAAGAGAAAAGTTTTGATGTTATAATAACTTGTTTTCTTGTGTTTTGAGCTTGTCACCTATGAATTGTTTGATTTTGAGGTTTTTAATCACTCATTGAGTTGGTCTTGTTTGGGTTCTTGAATTTTATTATCCAGTGGTTATCCCCGTGAAGCCTCAATGGGTGATTGTAGTACAGTTGATCAACCTAAGGATTTTATGCTTGAGTTTCGAAAGTTAGATCCACCTCTCTTTTATGGTAAAGCAGACTCTTCCGTAGAAGAGGAGTGGATGCAGAATATTGAAAGGGAATTTATCCTCATTGAGTTGCCTGAGTCGTTGAAGGTCATGTTTGTGACCGTCATGCTTGAAGGTTCACCATGGATGTGGTGGAAGTCGATGTCTCAGAACAAGCCCCATCAAAAGATTACTTGGGAGTTTTTCAAGGCTTTGTTCATTCGTCAGTATTTCTCTGAGGAAGAAAGGTTGAGAAAGTGGATGGAGATGTGTTGTCTACAAAAGGGTGATAGATGACTCTAGCACTTTGTGGAGCTAGTCCCTTATGATTCAGGGTATGCCACAGATGGCTCCATGAAGGCTCGACGCTTCGAGGTGGGTCTCCACCCTGATCTACAGTCGAAGGTGTCACCGTCCAACCTAACATTATTTGCCGATGTGGTGAGACAAACTTTTCATGCTGAAGCTATGATGGTAGGAGTACTCGAATTAGTCCACCCTCCTTCAATCCCTATGAGCAGTGGTGAAGATTCTGGCAAGGAGACAAGGAACCGATTGAAAGTGGATGGAGAAGGTTGTGGAATCAAAAGGCCCTAAGATCTTTCATCAACCTCTTCGAAGTAAGAGATCTTTGTGTGTTATCAATGTGGAAAGTTGGGTCACAAGAAGGTGTCATTCCAAATTACCCCGAAACCCTTCCAGGCATGTGGATGCCTGGGTCACTTGCGATGATTCTCTCAGGGCATAGCTAGAAAACGTCGTGGAGGAAGTTCTCAGAAGTGATGTGTTGTTGAGTTTTTGTTCAAAATTTCTTGTGTATGTTTCCTTTCAGTGTAAGGGATCTTTTATCATTGCAGTTGTACTGATGGTGTTTTGGGTTTTGACATGTATGGGATGTCTTGAGTCTTTTGATGAACTCCGGTCTTGAATGCCAGTATGTTTTTCATTTTAAAATCTTGTCCTTTCTTTTGTAAAATCAAAAGGAGTATGTTTCTTATTGGGATTATCAGAACATGATTACGAGGTAGAAGGTTCTTAATCCATCAGAGCTCCAGCCAAAAGGCCTTGAAGTGAAGCCATCACATAGTCAGGAACCCTTAGGGAATTTTAAGGAGTCTGGTTAAGGTTGCACCTCTATCATCGGGATGAGGCAGTCTTAGCGTGTCTGTTGTGGTTTCTCCGTCATTGTAAATTTCCTCTTGTTGCAAAGAGCACGATGGATTTATCCCTCACATAATATCAGTAATTGTGCCCTTTTGGATGCGAGGTGCTGATTACTGGCCTTGCGTGGACCACCCACGTGGATTAGTTGTGACTTTTGTTTGTGTTCATCCTGAAGTGAAGAGTCGTGAGTAGTTTCCCGTCATAGTTTCATTTATACAATCCTTGGGACCTCCCTCCCCACCCATGGGGTTAGGGTTTTTGGTTCGTATGGAGTTTTTGGTCCATCTCTTATCTCTTTCGGATGGTAGTGAGTCATTTAAATGTTATTTCTATGCTCCTTTTAGCTTGAGTAAGGACTGGTTCAGGCTTAAGTCATTATTCCTCTTGGTCATGTAAAGGTTGGTCCTTTATGGGGGGGGGACCCACCACCTCTTTGTATTTTCTCTCAAATCGTTATCGGATGCTAGTTGAATTCTTATGGTGGGGAGTCCGGTCAGGCCTCCCCTCTACTGGTGATATGTTTCAGACAATGAGGTTGAGTCCCGTTGGTGGTCGATGAAATGTCCATGTGTCAAGAGGTTGTATCTTGTTGTGTGAAATCCTGAGGTGTTGATCGATCGGCTGAATGGTGTCGTGGCTTTCCAGGGACGGAAAGCATTATGGTGGGGAGAATTGTCACACCCCGATCTATTAGACAATTTTATTTTAATTATTTTTCTACCTTTAAATCATTTTTTTGCGGTTCGGGGTGAGTCCCGGACAAAGCTTTTGAGTTTTGATAAAAAAATGCGCGTTTTAGGTTCAATGTTGTTGGGCGTAGGAGTGGAGTACATTTTGGAAACCCCGCGTGGCTCCGCCCGGGTAACGGTGAAACCGCCCATTCTCAGAAAATGAAAATAAATGATTTTTTAATTAAAACGAACTTTAATTGCATCGTTTAAAATTTTTATTTCTAAGATTTTTATGATTATTAAAATGAAATAAATACTTTTATTATCGTAATTTTTATCATCATGATTTTATTATTAGAATTATTCTGTATTATTTTTATTATTATTATTATTATTATTATTATTTTTATTACTATTATTTTTGTCCATATAATAACAATTATTATTCCTTTTATTATTATTATTATTAGATTCATTACTATTTAGTTATTAAAAGTTTAAAAATATATAAATAAACACACACACACACATATATATATATAATGTCTTAGTTGTTTTTACTTATTTATCTTATTTTATTACTATTTTTTAACACTTTTTTTAGGGTTTTCGGAAAACCCTTCACTCTCCCCCGTTTCCCCCTAGTGTACGGTGCAAGCAGGAGACCCCCCCCCCCCAGCACCTCGTTGCCCAGCCACACTCCTCTAGCGCGAGCAACACCTCCACCTTGCCCACCCCGTCGCCCTACACAGCTCCCATCTGGCGCGACACCAGCCCCTAGAAAATCCCCCTTTCCCCTTGGCTGCACTCGAGCAGATCAACCTCGCAGCACCCATCTCCCGTTCGACCACCCCGCCGCGGACCCCTGTCGGCCTCCTTGCAGCCCCAACGACCCGAACTTCCTCCTGTTTCCCTGGATGTTCCCTACCCTCCTTCGGCGTCCAGCACTAGCCCTCAACCTTCCTTTCGGCAGTGCAACCTCCCCAGTTGGCTTCCCTTGCATTTTTTTTTCCTGTGCGACGCTCGGCCAGGACCCCTCCCTTTGGTGCGCTCTCCCCCACTCCTACCCGACCTCCACCCGACCAACCCTCGATCCCCATGTTTCATGCGTAGCAGCGCCGCACCTCTCTCCCGACCAGTACACACCTCCCCGACATCGCCCTCTACTGATGTGTTTTCTCCCCATCGGTATAACATTATACCTCCTACTTTATTCTTGTTTTTATCTTTTTTTTGTTAGGGGTTTTTGTTGATTGATAGTTGTTTTTGATAGAATCGATGTTTAAGAACCTGTGCGAGTTGTTTCCGGGTTTGCATTGTCATCGCGTCATGGCTCCGAAGTAGGATTCAAATGCACCTATCCTTTTTTAATTTATGAATCATCAATTTTATGCTTTTCATACCTTATATGATTATTAGATGCTAATTTCAAGCTCCGGTTCAAATTTATTTAGAGCGCAGGTGTTGTTTTAAGCTTCTTTTTTGATTTTTAACTTTGTTTTGTGATATAGTGCACGCTAAATTTAGGGTTTTATGGCACTTGGACTCATAATTTGAGTTCCATCTATTTATTCTTGATCGCCCTTTTTCTAGGTGTTGATTTTCATTGTGCTACATTTGGTTAATTCACTTTGTTTGAAAATGGGTAGTTCCGTCCTTATATTATAAAAATGGTATCGTCTAGTTATAGTTGCGCACACTTTTTTCTTTAATTAAATGTTTTTTTGGTCCACACCTAATTTGTGAGTTTCAAAACATGGTTTATCATTTTAAATGAGACCCTGACATGCAAATTGGTGTTTTATAACTTTGTGAGTGTCAACTGAAATTTTTTGCTAAACATTGCATGTCTAGTTTTCGTAGTGGTTCCTGATTGGCCTTTATGTGTTATAAGCAACTTAAAATGTTTTTTTTTTTGTTTTTGTTATAGTGTTGGAAATGTGAGAAATTTTGTTTTGATGTTTTTTATGGATTTCCAAAGTGGTTTGGCTAAAAAAATGTGTTTCTTGTGAAAAAAATGGATTGTGGGGTAATTGGAAAAAGGTTCAAATGTTTTAAGCCAAGTGAAGTGTGGAGTTAGCTTTCATTAAAATTTGGTTTGTTTTGTGACAAAGAGTTTTAGCTCAGTTGGGGTTTTTCATAAAAGTTTGTTTTGTTTGAAAGTGAATCAGAAATGTTTTGAAAAGGGGTTTTACGAATGTTTTTATCTGGTAAACAGTGTGTCTTGCACCTCTTTAGAAATTGCTTTGCATCTTTGATAAAGAATGTTTTTATGGAATGTTTAAGGGCTCTTTTGGACACTTTTTGAAAATAAGAGGAAGTGCTTATTAAAAAAACCCCCATTGTTTGGTCCTCATGACTTTCTAACATGGAATGGTAGATATGTCTTTGGTATGAGATCCCTGAGTTCCATTATGTAGGTCCCTCGATTGGGGACCATTATAATCTATTTATCTAAAGGCATGGGAGTCGTCCTTGGGGAGACTCGGGGTGAGACCTATTGTGATATATTATTATTACAGATATGGGTGGTGATTTGATGCTCGGTGGCATCTGTTGGCTCACCTCCTTTTATACTTGCGACATGAGAACCTAACATATTGAGAGAATTGTCTGAGATGAGTACTCTACTGATAGGCTGTGGTACTAATTAGATAGGTTATGGTACTTATTAGTGGCCCATATTAGGCGGATATGTTTGGGTTTATTGCTATGGATTCACCCTTGGCCTTCCTGAGAAAGGATGACCGAGCATTTTGGAGCATCAGATTTCATCGTATGTGTCATGCTTCTGTATATGGGGTTGAAGGTATTAGTGTCGTCTGGATTATTGTTAATCTCTCGGGTTCGTCTATGTCTAGGGGCTTTTATCTGTTTGAACTATTGTTGAGATACTTGCTTAACTATTTACATTTCCCTTGCTATATGATTGCTTTGGTGCTCATGAGTGGTGTTTTTTGTGGACAGTGATTTTCAGTTTCCTAACTCCTATGAAAAAAATTTTCCTTTAAAATAAGACATGTTTTGAAATTTTTAGTGTGAGTGTCAAATTAAATCATCTCTTTCCCCTTAAAGTTTCATGGTAACACCTAAGGTTAGAATTTAGTTTTTAAAATGATTAAGGGAAATGGTTTGTACTTTGTTTTTAAGTAAAAATTGTAGAAATGCATACTTTAATATATTTTAGTTCAAACTTATAATTGATGTTTCTTAATTTTAAAGGTAGTTAGTTGGGAATAGATATCAGGCTAGCCTACAGAGTTTTAATACTCACTCCTATAGCTCTTTCCTATTTTTAGTGTTTGTGCAGGCTCCATCTTAGGTGTGCTTGCCTTGGGAGACATTTGATCATTGAGTCAGAGAGTGACCCACTGGGTCAGACGGATTTAGTTCGGTCGTTGAGTTCGGCTAGTTTTTATCTTCTTCAGTTTCTTATTTAGTCGTTTTGTTTGGTTTATTTATTCTGCGTTTTCTCTATTATTTCTGCTGCTTTATTTATTTACCTTGGGATAAATTGTTCCCATAGTCTTCGTTGATGCCCTAACAATTGTCGTCAGCCCGGGAGGATTGGGAAGGACTCTCAGGCCATGTTGTGGACCGTCTCGGGTGATTGGTTCAGGGTCGACCCGGGTTGGTTCGTGACACTAGAGTTCTCCATTCCTAGGGTCCCGCAAATTCACTATGGTCTGTGAGTCTGAACTATGGAATCCTCCAATCCGCTCGGGACCACACCAATCGGATATGGCTTTCCTCCCAACAAGCGAAACATGAAGAGGCCATCAGGAATGGAGATCAGTGTGAGCCTCCCACTCACACCACACCTGACGGGTGAGGTGTTCGACACATGACCACCTATGAGTGGGAGGATCGATGCCACATGGGGCTTTGTTTCCGATGCGATCAGCTCTACGGGCCCATGCACACATGTCACGATCTACACTTGAGGGTGGTATTACTGGGAGAAAACAATACTAGAAATGATGAAGGGGTAGAAAAGTGGGGCCTAGAGGCAACCCTCGACATTGAGGAACCTGTTCCCCACATCCAGCCTTGATAACAAGGAATATATTGTTTGGGAAGCCTTCGTGGCTTAGGCAGGAGTGCAAGTGGCTCACGATTTCTTCTCATTTTCATTCCTCATACTATACAAGTTACCTATTCTTCTGTCGGGTCCTTATCGATTTTTCCTCACCTTGAGAATCAGTCTTTTCCTCAAGATTGTAGAGAAGAAACTAATTACGGTTGGTGACGACCTCTTCCAAAGCAACTTCTTTCACTGGACTCCCCTAACATTTCACAATGTCTTGAAGCTGTTGATTATTTTGTAAAAAATCAGAAGTGCTTGCATTTTCATTCAAAACCATGTCCAGAGAACTCTTGGGAAAAAAATCTTGTGAGTTGGAATTTGGAATTCTCGTAGGAATAGTAGGTTGATCAGCTTGTGTTGAAAAATCTTGAGTCTGGACACTGGTAGGAACTTGTGCAGCAATAGGAGCTTCTGATTGATCATGATTACCAATGTATAGATAGTCAGCTGCCCTCCCAGGGTTTCTATAGGCATCACGTAGAGCCTGCACCACTGTATTCTTAAACCAACTTCCCCCATCCATGTCATGAAGCTGTTGAATGGAAGTCTCCCAGTCATTCCCTTCAACAAGATTTGATGCTGCTTGCCCATAAACATCTGAGTTAGATAAAGCACATGCCAATGAGGGATTGTTTCCAACACTGAGTTGCACAAGGCCTGCAACAAGAATTTCAGATGGTATTGATGGCTGCACCAATGAGATGAAGGATCAACAGCCGGTGCACCTATTTCAGTGCATACATCAGAACATTAATCTCTAGAGAACAAGTTGACTGCAGTTGTTTCCAACTAAAAAACAAATTTCATGGATGAAGTATCATTACATTCGCTACATGTGTTTTTCACTGAACCTGTGGGTAATTCATAAAACAGTGGTAACCTGATTGATTTGGTGCCTATGCCTGAGCCCATGACATCCTTTATAGCACCCCCAGATGAATTTTCCCTAGGATGACAAGGTCATGTAGAAAACTGAAACAATGTCCTATGTTATGTAGGTCCTTCAGAGTAGAACTAAGCACTTGGAACCCACAATTCACTATGAGTTTGGTGAATGCTGGAATGTTGTTCAGTGAAAAAAAATCCAATTAGCAAGAACAATAAACCCGCCTCTTTCAATTGACGGCTTCACAAATCACCTTGCATCAATTTGTAACCTGTAACTCCGAGCTTGACAACAGTCTTCATCGACAATTGCTCACATGGTCCATCTCCACATATCCCTTCCGTCACACATAGATAGTTCAGAGCCTTGAAAAAATTGCATTATATGCTATTATGGTCAAATTCTCCATCTAGATCACACCTTTTTGATGCTCTGTCGATTCCTCCCTGATCACCAACAGCTGCACAACATTCTAACATTGAAAAGGTCTAGTTGACTCACATTGCACACTATTGGTAATATTCACTGCCAAAACTAAATTTCACCCCTACGTCTTCAACGCACTAGGTTCCGCAACTAGTGCCTCTCCTTGTTGTGCCATTATCTCCCGACAGTGCATTTGCCCAACTATTTTTAACAAAGAATCTTCTTCCCTCTAATGTTCAACTTGTTGGAATTGCAAACCAAAAATATGAGTCAAAGCTGCCTGCGGTGTCATTTATTACTTGCACATTTTTTTTCTTCCATGGGTCCACCTCCATTTATTTTCTTTGAATAAATTTAAATGCTTTGAATTTAAAGATTTGGTATATCTTTGTACCATCATAAATGCTCTGCATTTAGTATTTTGGTCTTTCCTTGTACCGTCATAGATTCTTTGTATTTTATGTTTTGGTCTTTCTTTGTACCAACATAAATGCTAGGCATTTAATGTTGTGGGTCTATAAATTGATGTAATTGTAGCCTGAACTTTCAAGTGTGAAAAATTGTGAAGTTGTGTGAAATTGTGAAAAGCTTGAAAGCTTCTTTGTGCTGTGTGCCAATTTTTCTACCTCTTCCATTCTTCCTCTCATATTTCTTGGCTTTTATAGCCAACAAACTGGTATTAGAGACCAGGTTACCAAGATCCTCCAATTTTTTTTAAGATGGCCGCAATACAGCCGCAAGTTCCAAAGCTGTCTAAGGACAACTACGAAAGATGGTGCATCCAGATGAAGGCGTTATTCGGGTCGCAAGAATTATGGGAGATCATTACCTACGGGTATGTTGTACCCACTACGGTGGAAGAAGCTGCCTTTACGAATGAAGAAAAGACGGCCCTCAAAAATCAAATAAAGAAAGACAACAAGGCATTGTTCCTCCTCTATCAAGGGTTGGATGAATCAACGTTCGAAAATATTTCCGAAGCAACATCAAGTAAGAAATCTTGGGATACCCTTGCCACCATCTTCAAAGGTGTTGATCGAGTGAAGCGGGTACGTCCTCAAACATTAAGAGCAGAATTTGAAGCGGCGCACATGAAAGAAGGTGAGAGCATCTCTGATTATTTCTCAAGATTAATTGTTATTTTTAACAATTTGAAAAGGAATGGTGAAAAAGTAGAGGACATTCGAGTTATTGAAAAATCACTTCGATCTCTCACAACCAAGTTTGAGCATGTGGTTGTGGAAATCGAAGAATCAAAGGATTTGGAGAAACTGTCCATTGAAGAACTGATGGGGTCGTTGCAAGTGCACGAGCAACAGATGCAAAAGAATACCGGTTCAACAATAGAGCATGCCTTGGAGTCCAAGTTGACTCTACAAGAACAAAAGAATGGCCACATGCAACGAGACAGTCATCATGGAAGAGGAAGAGGGCATGAATATTATCCAATCCATCAACAAAAGCAACAAAATCCTACCAGCTTTCGTGGAAGAGGGAATGGTGGAGGACGATTCACGCGTGGTCGTGGAAACGCAAAGAACATTCAATGCCACAACTGTAAGAAATTTGGCCATTGTACATCTGATTGTTGGAGCAAAGTGGATCATGATGAACGATCCAACTATGCTGAAGCATCTCATCATGAAGAAGAAGGTACCACACTCCTCCTCGCACAAGAAAAGTCATGTGAATGCCCTGATGTTTGGTATCTCGACACGGGTGCAAGCAACCACATGAGTGGTAACAAACAACTGTTCGAGGAACTCACTGAAGAAGTTCGTGGCGACGTGAGTTTTGGCGACTCATCCAAGGTACCCATGAGAGGCAAAGGTAAAATCAAAATCTATCTGAAGAATGGAGAGTCAAATTACATTTCTAATGTATATTACATACCAAGTATGAAAAATAATATCATCAGTCTCGGCCAAGTTCTTGAGAAGGGGTATGTCATACACTTGGAAAATTCTCTTTTGTCTATAAGAGATGCTCAAAGGAGACTTGTTGCTCAAGTCCAAATGGTGAAGAATCGCATGTTTCTGCTGCGAATCAACACAATGTCCGAGGAGTGTCTCTTAGGACTCATAAAGAATGACTCATGGAGATGGCATCTGCGATTTGGACATCTGCATTTTAGCGGGCTTAAACTTCTATCCTCATCAAGCATGGTGCGCGGATTGCTAGCAATTGAAGTTACAAATCATGTGTGTGAGGCGTTTACACTCGGAAAACAACAATGGAACTCCTTCCCAAGTGGAGTGTCTAGAAGAGCAAATGAACCACTTCAGTTAGTTCACACTGATATCTGCGGACCACTTGAAACACCCTCACTTGGAGGTAATAGGTATTTTATTACCCTTATTGATGATTTCAGCAGAAAGTTGTGGGTGTATTGCATCAAAGAAAAATCTTCCGCTTTCACTGTCTTTAAAACTTTTAAAACTCGTGTTGAAACTGAAAGTGGCCACAGAATAAAAGTACTCAGATCTGACAGAGGTGGAGAATACACCTCAAATGCATTTCAAGATTTCTTTAGGGAACATGGCATCAAACAAAAATACACTGCAGCCTACACGCCACAACAGAATGGCATCACAGAAAGGAAGAACCGCACCATCCTCGACATGAAGAGGACCATGCTGAAGGAGAAAGGCTTGCCAAAGAACTTCTGGGCAGAAGCAGTGGCATGTACTGCCTATCTTCTAAATCGATTCCCAATGAAGAGCGTCAGAAACATGACACCACAAGAGGCATGGAGTGGCTACAAACCGAGCGTAGCACACCTAAGAATCTTTGGGTGTGTTGCCTATGCTCAAGTTCCAGAAGCGAGAAGAAGGAAGCTTGATGATCGTGGTGAAAAGTGCATCTTCATCGGATACAGTGAAGAGTCTAAAGCCTATAAGCTCTACAATCCACTAACCAATAAATTAGTGTTGAGTAGAGATGTGGTCTTTAGTGAGTAAGAATCTTGGAAATGGAATGATGAAGAACCAAACAAAGAGATTCCAGTCGAAACAGAAGATCCTGAAGAAAGGCGTGATCATCAGGAGAAATGCCAGAAACACCTTCCCCGGGCACATCACCAGTACACAGGAGTCCAGGAGGACATTCCATCACTCCTGAAAGGACTCCATCAAGTCAAAATTTGGCGAGCTCATCCTCACCCATGGCGCCCATAAAGATGAAAAGCTTAAGCGGCATTTATGACCAAACCGAAGAGGTAAATCTTTTTTGCCTGTATGCAGATCATGAGCCTCTGACGTTTCAGGAAGCCACAAGGTAAGAATGTTGGAGATTGGCTATGGGAGAAGAAATTTGCGCCATAGAGAAAAATGACACATGGGAGCTGACCACACTTCCTAATAGCCAAAAATCCATTGGTGTCAAATTGGTTTACAAGATCAAGTGAAATGCTGATTGTGAAATCGATCGCTACAAGGCAAGGCTCGTAGCAAAGGGGTACAGACAGAAGTATGGGGTGGACTATGAAGAAGTATTCGCTCCTGTTGCTCGCCTTAACACGGTGAGAATGATTATCTCTCTTACTGTTCATCGCAGTTGGATGATCTACCAATTGAATGTGAAGTCTGCATTCCTGAATGGAATTCTAGAGGAAGAGGTTTATCTAGACCATCCTGAAGGCTTTGTTATGAAAGGGGAGGAAGAAAAAGTGTATCGACTGAAGAAAGCTCTTTATGGGTTGAAGAAGGCTCCTTGTGCTTGGAATGCACACATTGACAGCTATCTTCGAGTGAACGACTTCACCAAATGTCCATATGAGCATGCAGTTTACATCAAGAAGAATGATCATGGCGATATAATCATTGCATGCTTGTATATTGATGATTTGTTGTTTACAGGGAATAGTTGACAAATGTTCAATGATTTCAAGAAGGCTATGTTCAAGGAGTTCGAGATGACCGACGGAGGTCTCATTTCCTTCTTTCAGGGCATAGAAGTAAACAACAACATGGAGGCATCTATATTTCTCAGAAGATGTATGCTAAGGAGTTGCTTGAAAAATTCAACATGGGTAATTGCAATGCTGTAAACACACCTGTGGCAATGAGCTTAAAACTGACAAAAGATGGAGAAGGAAGAAGTGTTGACTCGACTCTGTTCAAGAGTCTAATTGGAAGCCTGAGGTATCTCACAATCACAAGGCCTGATATTGTCTATAGTGTTGGGCTTCTAAGCAGGTACATGGAAGCACCAAAAGAGTCCCACTGGTTAGCGGCAAAACGTATCCTCAGGTACGTTAAAGGAACGGTGGATTTTGCTCTTTTTTATCCATACAATGAAGAAGAAAATCTGCATGGATACTCAGACAGTGACTGGGGAGGCGACCAAGATGAAAGAAAAAGCACCACTGGGTATGTATTTTTTCTTGGATCGACTGCTTTTACGTGGAATTCAAGGAAGCAAAGTGTGGTCACCTTGTCTACATGTGAAGTAGAGTACATGGCGGCATCATCTACTGTTTGTGAAGGAATTTGGTTGAGAAATATGCTGAAGGAGTTGAAGCATCCGCAGGATGGATCCACAGTGATATATGTGGATAACAAGTCGGCAATTGAACTTTCCAAAAATCCGGTGCAGCATGGAAGAAGCAAACACATTGATACCCGATTCCATTTTTTGCGAGATCATGTGAAGCAGAAAACGATAAAACTGGAATATTGTCATACTAAGGAGCAGGTGGCTGATATTTTCACAAAGTCATTACCGTCAGATGCATTCAAAAGACTCAGAACAATGCTCGGAATGAAGCCGATTTTGGTTTAAAGGGGAGTATTGGAATTGCAAACCAAAAATATGAGTCAAAGCTGCCTGCGGCGTCATTTATTACTTGTAATTTTTTTTCTTCCATGGGTCAACCTCCATTTATTTTCTTTGAATAAATTTAAATGCTTTGCATTTAAAGATTTGGTATATCTTTGTACCGTCATAAATGCTCTGCATTTAGTATTTTGGTCTTTCCTTGTACCGTCATAGATTCTCTGTATTTTATGTTCTGGTCTTTCTTTGTACCAACATAAATGATAGGAATTTAATGTTGTGGGTCTATAAATTGATGTAATTGTAGCCTAAAATTTCAATTGTGAAAAATTGTGAAGTTGTGTGAAATTGTGAAAAGATTGAAAGCTTATTTGTGCTGTGTGCCAATTTTTCTACCTCTTCCATTCTTCCTCTCATATTTCTCGGCTTGTATATCCAACACAACTTGCTATATTTTCATCTTCTTGTTTGTATCGAAGCATTCTATGTCTGATCCCTTCACTATTTTTGTCATTCGTTTTTATCCTTGCAGCAACATCTTCTCCATGCGGTGTGCCAAGTCGGACCTGTTGCGTGTGACTTACTGGTTTTGCACAAGTTATTCCCTTTTGGACATTAGAGTAGGAAAACCTACTTTGACATATCCCATGCATGAGTCCCTCCCTCCAAGTCGCACCTGACTTAACGGTTTTGCATCATCTCTTACGTCACACCCCTATATTGCGCCATACGTCGTGGGTTGCATCTCTGGTAGTGCGATCATCCAAGGAGACAAAGTTACCTCCTTCTATGATATCATCTTGTTAAGGGGATGCTCTAGTCCTGAGAGAACTTCCAGGAATTCAGACCGCTCCCTTTCCAGTTGGATCGATGTTGTAACATTCTGCCCCAACTCATTGGCTTGACAAAAGACAGAGTGTCACTAACCTTAGGTGACATCTCCAAGACGACAAAGACCATCAATAAATGTCAAGGGCTTAGAAGATCATTGGAGGAAAATTTCTTCTTCAAATATAAGTCAATCAGACCAGACAGAATACTAACATCCAAACCACTATATGATGTGTAGGTTGCAAATTCCCCTTACCTCAATGTGAGGCGGGGACATTCATTTTTAGATGAGTAAAATGAAATACATGGTGGAGTATTCTGATGTGGGACTCGAAAATACCCAATATAACAAAACAAGGTTTAACACTTCTCCTCAAGTTGAACATGCCCAACTTGGATCAAGAGTCCCACAAAAGAAAGATGACAGTAGATAAGACCATACACACTCCCCCTCCAATAGGGCTGCTGATGTTGTTGATACCTAGCTTGGTACTGAGAGTCTAGATGAGCTCCTGTGAGGCCTTTTGTAAAGATTTCAGCTAGCTGATCCGTCATCATAATGTGGACGAAATTGATATGGTTCTGCTCAAGATGATGGAAAAGAAAGTGATAGTTTACCTCGACTTGCTTCATCCATTCATGGAAGATGGGATTTGAAACAATCTTTGTGGCCACCTGATTGTCACACCAGATATGATCAGAGGTCTATGGTGGGAAGCCAAACACATGGAGGAGATGACGAAACCATATGATCTCAGTAGTGACCGTGACCATGACACATTATTCAGCTTCTACACTAGATCTGGAGATGACAATATGCTTCTTGTCATGCCAAGATATGAGGTTACCTGTCAAGAAATGGCATACATAGAAGTAGACTTGCAGGTAGTAAGACAACCAGCATAGTTACAACCACAAAAGCTCTTAATATTGAGATGAGTGTGATGGTAGTATCAAAAACCATGAGAAAGGTCATTATTGATGTGTTTGGCAATGCAGAGGACAACATCCCACTGAGATTTGGTCAGATTCTCCATGAACTGGCTCACTTTTCCAATAGCGCAAACAATGTCAGGTCATGTCAGGTGGGGTAATTGAGTTTTCCCACCAGACGATGATAACTCTCTGGGTGAGAAAAGTCTATCATATCATCATAGAGAGAACGTTTCCTAGGGTCAAGAGGAATTTCCATGACTGTTGCCTGACTCAACCTTGCATCCTGCAAGATATCCATGACATATTTACTTTGGCAGAGAAAGATGGTGTCCGTACAAGAGACCTCGATTCTAAGGAAGTATGTGAGAGGACCAAGATATTTGGTGTGAAAGTGACGGTGAAGATGCCGCTTGAGTTGGGCGATTCTATTTAAGTCGGTCCTAGTGATAATGATATCATCAACATATACCGCCAGCAAGATGCAGCCGTTGGAAGTCATGCGGTAGAATACGTTGTGGTCCTTCATACTGTGAGAGAGTCCAAAAGCGGTGATGATGGTGCTGAAGCAGTAAAACCAAGCATGAGAAGACCACTTGAGACCATATAGAGATCAACGAAGTTGGCAGACATGGGAGTCGGTGCCAGAGGCATGGAATCCGGGGGCTTCTATAGATAGACCTCTTCTTCATGGAAGCTATGGAGAAAGACATTCTTGACATTCAGTTGATGAAGCGACCAATGATGATGAGTGGCCAAAGAGATGGATTAGCAGATTGAGGCCATCTTGGTAACCAGAGAGAATGTCTCGAAATAGTTGATGCCATATGTCTGATCAAATCCCTTCACCATAATTCATGCTTTGAGGAGATGAAGAGTGCCATCAGCATTAAGACAGACTATATAAACCCATTTGCAGTTGACCGCCTGTTTTCCTTCTAGAAGGGGGACCAGATCCCAAGTATGGTTGTCATCTAGAGCCTGCCTCTCATCCTGCATCCCTTGTAGCCACCCCAGGTGATATTTGGCATCGCCAACCATGCGGGGAATAAATATAATCTCTAGAGCTCAAAAACTTCTATATGAATATGTATAGAGAGGAGTATTCTGGAAAGAACGAGTATCATTTCAGAGTGCAATATGCAAGTCGTCTGGTGTCGGTGCAGGTGCATCAGACAAAGCTGGGATGATGGTTTTCCTCGGCCTGGACAGGGAGCACAGTTGAGGGGTGACGGGAGTAGATCGTACCAAAACGGTGAACAACAGAGGTAGACACCATAGGAGGATGAATGATGAGAGAAATAAAATCATCGATTTCCATGTTTGGATAGGAAGAGGGAAGTGAGAATGGAGAGCTTTCAAAAAACAAGATGTCAATAGAGATGATATACTATTGTAGGTCTGAAGAGAAGCATCGGTGTCCGTGCTGAGTGTGTGAATAGCTGAGGAATATACATCAGAGGGATTTGGGAGAGATCTTGGTGAGGCTGGGACAAGTGTCACAGATATAACAGAGATATCCATACACACGTAGTGGAAGTGAGTGAGGAGGGAGAGAGGAGAACAGAGTTAGAAAAAGAGTCCCCCTGAAGGATAAAAGAAGAAAGATGATTTATGAGGTATGTAGCAGTAAAGATGACATATCTCCAAAAGAGAAGGGGCACCTATCAGTGGAAGAGAAAGGCACGAGCAGTCTCCAGAATATGTCGGTGTTTCTGCTCGGCCACTCTATTCTACTGGGGAGTATCAAGACAGAAGTTCTGATTAACGATGTCGTGCGCCTGGAGAAACTGATGAAAGTGAGTGGAAAAATACTCACGCCCATTGTCCGAGCGGATACATTTAATTGAGATGGAAAACTAGATATGAATCTCGTAGTAAAAATTCTGAAATGTAGAAAACACTTCTGACCGATCTCGACGTAGGTATAGCCAAGTCATACGCAAAAAATTATCAATAAGGATATATAATATTTATACCATAATTGACTCGAGACAGCACAGAAACCCCATACATCTGAATGAACCAAATCAAAGGGTTTGGAAGCCTGTAAATCTATTCATGGAAAATATGAAGTGCGATGATGTTTCAAAAATATACAAAATTCGCAATGAAAGGAGTCATGCTGAATGATATTAGGAAACATATGATGAATGATGGTGGTGAGTAGATGACCCAACCAGGAATGAAGGTCTAATGTACGCACAGTGACGAACACTCAGGCGAAGGATGACGGTCCCTGGAATACGTAAACCCCGTCCTGAAGCTGGCTTCTACCCACAACAGACGATGATGATCCTGGTTCGTCATCCACTCCTGAAACACAACAACAAACGATGTAAATATGGCATTGTAGTTGAAATCCTTTACAAGCTTACTGATGGAAAGAATGTTAAAAGGGTTGTGAGCCACATGTTCCACAGAGGACAGATGAAGAGATGAATTAAGGGATCAAGCACTGATGCTGGAAATGTGGAGAGTTGATCCATCAATGATGGTGATGGATGAGGAACCACCATATAGACGGTAGGTGGATAACATACCTACATCACCGGTGAGATGGTCTGATGCACCTGAGTGCAACTTCTAGGTAGGGGAGCGATGACCGAAAAAGGCAGTGGAACCACTAGAGTGGGCAAGAGAAGCCAACGAAGGACCTAGCCGAGAGGTGTTCCAATGATCGTGAATCATCTGAAGCTCAACCATGGAGAGGTATAGAGATGACGGAAGAGCTACGATTGATAGTGAAGCATTGTGGACCTCAATCTGGCCTTGCTGAGGTGGCTGGGATGGGCGGACATGAAGAACCCAACAACGATCGATCAGGTGATCGAGCTTGCCACAATGCTGGCAGAGGGGATGAGGACGCCCCTCCCCATAGCCACCTCTATGAGTGCCTGAGGAGCGTCCACTACCACGGTCCAAGAGGGTGGTGTGATCGATGCCAGGAGTGGGGGAAGTGCTCTCTGAGCCTTTCCCAAGTGATGATACACTTGTGGAATATCTAGGGAAGAGGGGCTGACAAGCATCTCTATGACCATCATCGGATACTCCAAAGCGAGGCCATGAAGCAGGCTAATGAGGCACAATTGGTCCCTCTGGGCCAATACTGCCGCTGGGGTTTGAGGAAAGGGCCATAGCCCAAGGAATTCATCCCAGTGAGCTTTCTATTCCATGAAGTATGCCGAGAATGAATGGTCCTGCTGGTGGATGAGCGACAGATGTTGAATAATATCGGAGACCCGAGCCAAATTATTGGCCTCAGAATACATGAGGGTTAAGGAATCCCAAAGTTCCCTAATCATATTGGCAGTCCGAGTGACGTCTTTGACTGAGTGGTCTATGGAATTGACCAATAAGGCATAGATATTGCTATCATCAAGCTTCCATGAATGATATTTGGGATCAGAAGATGGGGTTGGAGGATCCTCGAGGTGGGAGTCGAGGTCCATGCCCGTGAGTGACATCAACACCGTCTTCCGCCATAACGATAAATTGGTTGAGTCGAGCCACTCATTAACTAGGCAGGTGGAGGCGGTGATCAGCGGAGGCAGAATCGAAGGTGTCGCCGAAGTGTTGACCATTAGAAGGGCGGGGCTGGGACCTACCAAGGGTAGCGGGATTAGGGCCGGGATTTGAACCTGGAGAGCTGCGAGAGGGTAGAGCCGGAAAAATACAGCGAGCGGCGAGGCTGGTCATGAAGCTAGGAGTCTGCGAGCATGCGGGTCTAGGAGAGCGCCGCAGGATAAGGGTCCGGGATCCGCGATGGGAGGTAGGGTCGGAACTCTGTCGGGAAGCCTGCTGGCATGTGGGAGATGATCGCGAGGCCAGGAGGGTCTGTTGGTAGGTGGGGTCTGATCACGAAGATGAAAGGGGCTGCGGAGGCGGGCAATGCCGTAGGAGGGCGCGAGCTGGTGGGGATCGTGAAATCACAGTGGGTGTGGGGCTGGTAGAGAGCCACAGGAGGGGACGTTCCACCAGGAGTGCCTGAGGCGGGATGAGCTGCGGGGGTTGGACGCAGGCCAGGAGGTGTCTTCGTGCAGTGCTCGCAGGGAGGAAGTCACCAGCAGGAGGTGGGTAGGGAATCACCGAAGGAGGTGAGTCGGGAAGCACTATAGGGAGGCTGGGGCCTGGAGGCCGCAAAGGGGCCATCAGGACGCCGCAAGGTGGGAGCACAGATGAGGGATGAGGTGGGATGAGATACATCGCTAGGAGGGTGGGGCCGGACAAAATCGAGAGTTCGTAGGGAGGGCTAGGCTGGGCGGAACAGGGAGGCTGTACGGGGAATTGCTGGAAACCCTAGACAGGAGGGAGAAAAAAAAGGAAGGATGACTCGGGTTAGAGAGCGACCTCTAATCCCATGTAGGTTGCGAATTACCTTTACCTCAATGTGAGGTGGGGACATTCTTTTATAGATGAGTACAATGGAATACATGGTGGAGTATTCTGATATGGGACTCAGAAATACCCAATATAATAAAATTGGGTTTAACATGATGCATGAGTACTAATAATACAACCCTGTATAAAACAAATAGCACTACACAATCACAGTGATAACGGAAATGAGAAATAACAACACAAAGACTACAAAACTAAAATTCACCAAGAGACATGATAACATGTACTTGCCTGCTAGCTCCTAGCTCAATCTCCACCTGCCATGCCCACGGTATCAGGATGAATCACTAGAGAAATATGATACCTTTCCCCTACCTGTATCTTGGTGTATGGCATTAGAAAACACATCAAAGTTTCCAAGAAGACGGTGAGAATAAACTAAGTAGGCATTCCTAGAGACTTCTCAACACATGCACAAAACAACTTAACACATTTCATATAAAACAATTGGAAAACTTTTAAATAGTTTATAGAAAGGCATAATTTAAAACCATAAACAAAATCATTATAATACATTCATACTTGGCACAATCAATCTCATATTCACACACCCACACATCCATCAATACACACACACAATACACTCGATCTTGGTGTTACCATTGACGATGGTACTCCATGGCCATAACCCGTCCAACCTTGATGGTTAAACATCCGACCAAACCCATCCCCTTTGAACACACGCCAACCCAATTATTTTAATTTCCATGCCCAAACATTTTCACAAAACCAATCTTCCTTGAAATAATTTCATCAAACAATTTTCATGTGTACAAACCATTTCATAATTTTAAAATCCACATTTTAAAATCATTGTCAAAGAGGGTTTTCCAAAACATCTAATTTTCGAAAATTCCCAAACGAGAATCCAAAACGGTTTCCTTCACAAAATCACACAATTATACCCATGAAAATCCAAGAAAAAACTTTTTAACAAAACTAAGTCTTCTAGTTCAAGAACACCAGAGTGGGAGAGAAGCCACTTACCTCAAATTCGTTTGATGGACAAAGGATTTAAGATGAAACCACCGATCTCCCTTATTCCTTCCCTTCCTCTAATAAAACCCAAGATCTCATAAGAATGCATCCAAATCCCATAGATCCGAAATCAACATCGATCTATGGTTCTTTTCAAGACAAATCAAAGAGATCTAAGTCGAGAAGAACAAGAATCAAACCTTGATTTCCACAATCGCACGCTCGAAGATATGTCGGAATTGGAGTCCGGACATCAAAGATTGCTAAGAATCGCCTAAGGGTTCCCTGGAAGTAGAGCAGAAGGAAGAGAAACCACATGTGTGTGTTTCCTAGGTGCAGGAGGGAATAAAACTTGCTGGACTTGATGGATTCATGACGTTCATTAGGAATTCGCATTCTGAATTCCCAAGGGGTCATGTACGCCAAAAAACCCGACGCCTTGATTTATTTTTCTGGAAAACCAATTTCATGATGTGAATGGTTTTCACGTCATGAATGGACCCGGAGAAAACAATATCTCACGACATCTACCCCGAACAATTCACATCACGAAACCACAATTCATGACATGAATGTTTATTGCAGAATTTTCCAGTGACCATCCCCCAGGTTATCCTCTTTAACCACTGAACACTTCCAGCTAGTTAACCCATGATTCCAAGCATAAAAGGAAAAATAATTAAACAATGGCGTGCCTCAAAATGGGGGTGCTATATATGCGAGCATAGTTGGGATACTTCTAAGTTGTTGGTCCACTCCATCTATTAGCGTTGCCATCGTCTTCAGCAGTGCTCTTCCCCACTCAACAGGATGAAATCCGGCAGGGCAGACCAAATGGTAAGACCTGCTTGAGCAGAATTCTTTGTATAGAAATATAGAGAAGTAGTAGCAGTAGAATTATAGAGTATTATAGGGGAAAAATGGAATGTGAGACTGAATTGAGGAAGGGAGAGAAAGATTCGAGTGGTTCCTTAGCACTCCTTCCCAAGCCACACCAGCCGAACTGCTCTAAACAGAATAAATCTAATCTGTCACTCCAGCCCCAAGCCTCCCTTTATAATAGTTCCAACCCTCCTTTAGTGGGCCCCCTTTTCTAGAATATTCCTTCCAACTGTGGCTTGCCGGGATCCCTTGTTGTATCCCCCTTCTAGAATACTCTTCTAGGCTGTGACCGGCTGTCCCAGTCCCTATCACATACTGATTCTTTCAATCTCGTTTTTCAATCGTATGAAAACATGCTAGATTGGTTTTTTTTATCTGTATATGTGTTTTGTTCTTGGATGCCTAAGGATCTTCCCTGTAACATTATGTATGATAGGTTTGGCATATTGGTCTTTGTACTGGAATAATTTCACCCTATCTGGCATTGTCTTTGGGGAAATGGTTCTCAATTTCTTGATATTCAGTTTTTTTGCTTGTTTCATGAATTTGGACATGCTAGATTATGGAATGATTGGTATCTCTATATATGGTTTTCTGGAATGCTGGATTGGTGTGTTTCAATGCTTTTCGCATTTTGGATTATTTCAATGTTATTGGCAATTGGATCTTGACATTTCAGTTTTTTTGTATTTTGGCTTGTTTCAAAATGTTTGACATTCATTGCTTTTAACATCCCGGTTCTAGAAAATATCTTCATAATGCTTTACATTCAGTGCTTTGGCTTGTTTCAGCTGCACGTTGCAGTCACAACTGGTTTTGGCATACTGGCTCAGTGCGGTTCAGTGATTTTTTCTATTTTAGTGCTCTCGGCTGCCAGATCATTGACATTTCAGTTCTTTAGCTTGTCCTGTAAGCTGCCATCGAAATAACTTTTAGATTTGTTTTGGACTTCCATTGTATGTTTAATACTGGCAGGTGCTTTGGTTTGGTTGCTGCGAAGGAAGCTGCCTGCGGTCTGATGATATTGCCTATTAATGGTACCAAATTGATCCTGCAGTGGGTCAGCTCTCGGTAGATTTAAAGGTATGTTTTGTTCTGGGTTTTAGATCATTATAGAGGCTTGAAAGGCGATCTGATATAAAAATCTTCTTTAGAATAGGTTTACGGTTTTTTGTCAATTATTCACTCCATTGATGGATTCTCGAGCTCTCTTTCCCTCCAAAATGAGTAGAGGAACAAGTTTAAGGAACGATTTATCAAAATATTCCATTTTTGATTTAATGTTTTGGTATTCCTTTATATGATTTAAAGTGTTAGAAATTGGATATTTTTTTAGGAAATTAAAACCATTTAGGGAAAAGAGATTAAAGGAAAAAATATGAGTTTAAATATAACATTTTTTTTCCTTGAATTGGAATGAGAAGTAGGTACCATTAAATATGTATAGAAAAAACAATTCACACCTACCTATTGGTTAATCCAGTGTTAGAGAGTTGAAGCGGCTTTGATGTTTGTATTGACCATGATAAATAAAAAAGTTTACTACTAAGGCCTTGTTTGGTATAATGAAAACCTTTTTATGAAAATGTAAAAGAAATTTTAATAGGAAATTGAAACATTATTTGATTTCCAATTGTGTTTGGTATAGTTTTAAAATCTTAGAATTAATATGATTAAAATAATGAATAAAAATAAAAAACAAGGAAATATCTACATTGGATTATTTTAGTTTTGGAATTGGGTTGTCATGATCTTGAAAATTAGGATGAGAGTCGGTAGGAAATTAGGATGAGAGTCAGTAGTGTGGTGCATCAAAATGGTAGCATGGTGGTTGCAAGACATCAAATGGTAGCTTGGTGCATGATGTTGTTTTGTGGCATTCTAACATATCAGATCCTTAAAATACTTGTTTTTATTCTTTCTTAATGATGTTAGCAGATGATATTTTATTCATATGACTCAATACTACTAAATATCATAATATTTTAATATGATGATTATGATTAACTTTAAAGATTTCTTATGTAAAAAATTCATGTCAAAAAATTTCATAGAATGGTATCGACCAATTTTGGTGTAGGTTACCCTTATTACTTGGGAGGCTTCTCCAATGCCTTAGGATTAAGATTGTGGTGACCATGGATTATATTGGGTGAGCTGCATGGAAGGCCTTTTAATGGTGATGTGGGTGGAACATTCACAGTTATTATTGATGATGAATTTATGATTTCCAACAATTTATGGTGTTTGATGGAGTTTTATGATCCTCATAGTATATAAGATTATACGAGTTAAATGTGATTATTTATCATATTAGTTTTGACAGTTGATCCAAAAATGTGTGTTAAGAGTGACACTATTGTATGGTTCCTTGTGTGATTTTAACACTTGGGATGAGATCTATGTTTCAAGTTAGGGGATTTTATACTCCAATATTGTTTTTATTTATTATTTTATTCATTCTTCAGGTTTGGTTTTTACTAAATTCGGGTAGTTTGAAGTTTAACATATATTAAAGGAAGGGTTCAAGGTCATTTTTAGGGTTATTTAAAGAAGATAATATACTAGGATTAGTTTGGAATAGTCCTACGACTTAGGCTGCAAAGCGGTGAAAATGTCACCAATTGGATTTGATTAAAAAAATTGGATCTATCTATGCTGCAACCATCCCATGGTCAGGTTATAACTGATAACCTAGGTGAATTATTTTTAGATTCTATGAAGAAAGCGTCACAGACTAATGGTCATAGTCTTTCTTAACTCCAATTAGGTTAGGTTCGTTCAATTACACTTCCCATGCTCAAAGTTGTGTAAAATAATGGGATGAACAATTATTATTAACATAATCACTAGCCATATGGTTTCAAAGGATCAAACTATAGATTCATTAGGCTCTGAAACACCCCTACTCTTGACCCCAAACCTTAGGTGGATTATCCGTGCATGACAGAGTTTATCAAAAGCATAGAAATACTAAACATGCTATGCATAATCATGAAACAGTTGAGAAATAAGCAATCTGATATTAAAACAATTAAGAATCAAGATCAAACAATTAAAAGCAATGTAAATCCTATAAAAAACTAAGTTGGCTCTCAAACTATGGATGTTGTGTAAACTTTTTATGTCATGTATTGGATTCACTTTTAGTGGGATTTTGATTTTGAAATTCGCACATCGTGTAATGAATGTAAACATCGTGTATTGTCTCACGTCATGTAAAATATTCACGGGTTGGTGTGGCTCTATAGGCATGTTGTGAATGAGGACTATACATTGTGTATGATGTACATGATGTGTAAAGCTTATTTTTCCACTTTTCAACATTTCTTCCTTAATTTCCAGAATTCCTAATTCTTGTGAAAACAATCCAAAACTCAGTGCATTATCGAATAAAACATGAATAATCCTTAATTAAATGTATCCACTATGTATATATAAATTCATATTATCAAATTCCCTTACACTTGAACAATTGCTTGTACTCAAGAAAAAAACATCTCCACAAGGATTCCAAATGAAATAATTATTAAAACAAGAAACATGCATTACAACCAGGCAAGTAAAACTACATCTAAGCATAAAAATTTAGTTCTCTAGAATTAATCCTGTAAAGAAAACCATTCATCCCTCATTGTTCCATTCTTTATCTATATTTTTTCTTCCTTTAATTACAATTTCATAATTGTTTCTTAAATACTATACTCATTTTTGTAATTTACTTCATAATAAATTTTCTCTCATTACTCAAGGTAAACTATAACTTGAGTTATGCTCATATCTGAATACATTTTCCTAAAAATATTCTTTCATTGGTTATAACACCTCCATTTCGTAAAGAAAAATACAAAATCAATCATGAGGGCTTCACCAATAGGGTTTAAATGACTTTGAGGCTGAGGGCAAGTGAAAAAGTGATAAAAATCAAGCTCAAAAGGAGGGTAATCTCTAAAGTGAAATGAATGAAAGTCATGAATAGTGTAATGAAGTGACTTCTCTAGGAAAAAGTGTGTCCATGCTCCAACAGCTCAAGGTTGTTCCATGAGTATATCAAGTATGTATAAAAAATATACCATGTTCCTTTCTTTGTTTTTCTTTTTTTTTTGAAAATCATGTTTAGGTAAGATCTCACATCCATACCCTAACCGCATATGATACATTAGAGGATTCATCAGTCTGATAATGGTGATTTTTTACCTTCCTAATACATAACAAAAAATCATTTTCTTTTTCTTTATATATATATTTTATATTTATTTTTACAAGGGAATAGGGTAGGCATAAAAAATGACAAATGTAATCATAGACCACATTATGGGAAACTGGTGAAAGTGCCACAATACATCTCCTCAATAACAACATCTTGTGTCCATTAGTAGTGAAAATTCCCCCACATTTATTCAAATGATAATCATGCATAATACCAAGAGTAGTGTATGAATAGATAATCATCTTGAAACAGATACATCCTAATAAGGATATTCATTGATACTATGGGCTAAAGAAGTAAAGATGTACAAGTGAGTAATAGGAAAAAGAGACTCACAAAAATTTACTCAATTGTTTTAAAAGTGTATTTGTTCGATCATAAGACCAATAAGATCTTAATGTAAGCTCTAATAGGTTTATATATCCCAAGTATCTCTTAAGAAATATGTTGAGAAAGAATATGATAACATAAGTCTAGAATCCTCTTAGGAATGAGAGTATATAAAAATAAATGGAAATCACTCAGGGTATAAAATCCAGTAGTAAGATAATCAAAAAGAAATTGAAATAATATTGAAATTGAATTAAATTACTCAACTCAACAATCATGATAAAAATTCTAAATAGGAATAAAACATGGATTTCAACAATTGTCAACCTAACTTTGTCTTTTATTTAAATGTATGTGGCGATATTTGTAGTTTAAAGCATGAATTCAATGAAAAATGTCTCCTATATAAGTGAAAACATGCATTAATTCAATTATATCAACAATAAAGCTCAAGAAAGACTCCCCCACACTTAAAAAGAGACAATTTTCACACTGTTCTGGAAGGCATCGTGAGAGATATAGCACATAAATCATCAAAAAAGATGAAATGGAAATTTGATTTGAAATTAGGGAAGCGAGTGCTCCCTATAGTGAATGTCATTCCTTGAGGAAACTTGGTGGATATTGAGTGGAGTTTGTGCGATATGAAAAACTTGTTAGAAAGAAAAAACCTTTACTAGATAAAACATTAGACCAGGGAGTTAAAACGAGTTGGAAGTAGAAAAATGGAAGGTACAAATAGTCCAAACTAGGAAAATCAACTCAAATAAATGCATAAATGTGAGTACAGTGATGTTCAGAGATGACCTACGAATAATAATGCTAGAAAAAAGAAAAAAAATCTTAAGCACCTGACTGAAAAAAAACAAAAATATGAGTTGCCTCCCATAAAGTGCTAATAATAACTTTTTTATCCAAACGAATAGATAAAGGGATCAATCAATGTCGTCCATTTTCTCAGCACTCCGCTGCCTCCTACAGAAATTAGTGGTCATGTCATCGATCTCCTAGGTATGTTTGGCGGGATTAACCACCTGAGGAGCGTACCAAGGATGAATCTCATACGAGACATCTGGTGTAGGATTGAAGATGGTGGTGAGACAGGCATGTCAATGACCATAATGGAGGATGGAGATCTAGACATGGCTAAAAGAATACAGTAATAAAATGAAAATAATCCAACCATAAGTATAGCCAAAATATGTATCCCATGTATATATAGAAGCAATGGTAAATCAGTGTAAAAGGAATACACATAGCACAAAAAATGTACACCCATTCTGAGTACAAAATAAAGGGAGTGGACCGAGACAGAACTAGGTGGTACACTCAAAGTCATTAAGATCCACATAAGGTGTCCCCACCCAAACAGTGGGTGCCTTCAGTTATCATGTCCTATCGTGTCACGATCCACCTTCCCCAAGATGAGGGAAAGGATGACAAGATGCCCTTTCATTCATTTTTCAAGCTGAAGGAGAGATAATGACCCATGAGTCCCACCTTTAGTAGGTCCCAGAGTGGCGACTAATACCAATGGTATATAATCTCACATAAATGGAAGGCATTACCCTTTTTATATAACAAGATCAAGAGATAAGACGATAAATCCCAAAAAACATGAAGGACTAAAGATAAAATTAAATCCCAAAATCCATTCCCATATGCATGTTCAAAATAAACTAATACAAGGTATAAGATAAACTCTGAAGGAAAGTACCAAAAGAAAAGAAAATCAACAATGCCGACTGTCCCTACGCCCGAGCTAGTAAGGTCTGACATGCTCCTCAAAGTCCTCATGGAAAACTGAAAGCAATTATATATATGTAGGGTGGGTATACATGTATACTTAGTAGGGAAACCAAAATCTCTCATGCACAAGTGGGGAGACATTCTAATGCCCTGTGAGAAAAATAGAGGAAACCAAAAGACCTAGAAAGGAAAACTACCCACCAAGATTCACCATGACACCCACCCCAAATAATTCAAGCCAAGTAAAATAATAGTAATAGCACATCGATAATTGGTTACCCCACAACGCTTTCCCATTGGTTATTTAGAACATCCTATGATTCAGACCTTCCCCACAGATCCCACTTCAGTCCCACTACCGCCCCAACAACAACCCCATGGTCCATCCCAACCACATGTCTATCCTGCCCGCAAACACCCGGGACACCACAATCACACATAACCATGACCATGGACACCTGGTCCACAACAACCACCACCACACCCAAAGACACTTGATCCTCATCATGAAGACATTTGGGAAACAAACCTATCCGTACACACCTGGGCCTACCACCACAACACACCCTACCCAAAGGGTCTTGGGCTATAATAATCCTTAGGCCATCACAGCCTACCCAAAGTGTATTGGGATATATGGGAGATGGAGCATAAGGGATCTAATAACCATCCACTCATAGGAATGTTAGAATAAACACCCTCAACCATGAAATGGGGGTGTTCGACACGAAGTGATCAATATGGGTGGGGTGCGTATAAGAAACATAAGATCTAGATTTTATACACATAGGTAATCAAGAACTCATCCCAACCTAAGGGTCCCAAAACCAACAACCAGACCATACACAACCACTCTTGTTGCTATTCCTACATGCACAAGTATACAACATCCACAACCAGAGCACAACCCATTCTAGAAAACAGTTCCCCATTGTACCAGTTCTTGTTATCTTGTTCAAGTGATTACATTTAAATATTCCTTCATTATTAGGAAACTAACAGGCATAACCACAAGTCAAAACAACAACTATAAGAAAAACATCCAATAAAGTGTTTAAGCGTTCACTCCTGGTTCGCTCATAAGTAACAACATCAAAAGGGATCCGTGAGATCCCTCGAAGTACTAGAACCAAACCAAGACCCAACATACTAGGTCTAGAAAATTTACCACTAGCTCCACACGACCTCATATTCACAAGACAACAACCTCTCAACCAGATATTCCATTCCCCTCTATGTTACCCCACATGTAATCAAATAGAACCACCATGCATATCACCAGAACAAAGCAAGGGATTTTTCATATTTAGACCACACCATTCATTAAGTTCCTTCTTTCTGTCTGGTTAACTGGGGTGATCACACAAGTGTTCTTATTCATCATTCATCCATTTAATCAAACAAGTTTATGTGATTAACCAGTTTCCATGTTACACTCATACAATCACAAGATTATCCAAAAAACAGGTCTTTATTAGTACGCAAGAAAGGACCACCAATGGCCACAATTTTCAGTGGACATGAGATCAAACAATTCATAACATAAAAATGAAGATAAAAGATACAAAAATATCATCATAATTACCACTCCTTCATTCTTTAAAAGTCCATTTATTGTCTTTGTTAAAACTGGTTTCAACTAGGTCCCGAGGGAACATCATCATACCCACCCTGTATGATGGACAATAAAGAGAGACGAAGGAAAAAACTCTACTTGGATGATAAAAGATCGAAGTTTTCTCTTTGCGCCAAGAAATGGGGATGGCATGACTTGCAGGAAATGAAAACTCCAAGGTTGAGTGGGAAGGGCTCCAACATGTGCACACGATTTGTCTCCAATGGAAGTCTTGAGGCACATTAAGAGAAATGAAAAGGAATAAGGAAGAGAGGATCTCGGCTTAAGAAGATGTCAGATACTAAAATCAGGGAGACCATTTCGAAGTACTTAAAAGTCAGATCATGGGTTTACCATATGGATCAACGGTTTCACATGTTATAATTAATTGAGATTTAATAATTCCCCTTTGAAATAGTGGAGATAGACTTTTGGATGGCTGTGAGTTGATAGATTTCATTTAAATAGAGAAAAACAGGTAACATGGGAAAAACTGGAAAACATGGGAGGCTGGAAAACACAAAAAAGGGTGTGACACCAATGAAAAGGCCACACGTTTTGGTAATTCAATGGTCTCTCATCTCTTGGGGGATTTAAAACATATTTTTCGATCCTTAAATCACTTTGAAAGGTGTATTAAAACAATTTTATGTCAAAAGAGGCGTTACTGGAGTGAAATAGAAAATTCCGGGAGAAGCTAGAAATGACTCACCGATGGGTGAGTCACTGACACCCTGCCACTGTCGCCCCGGAACTAATTCCCATTGGTGCCACCGATGGCCGATTGGTTCCACTGATGCTGATCGGTGCCACCGTTGCTGATTGGTGCCACTATTCGTTCAACATGAAATTTGGAAAACTCCTCAATGAGTCACTGATGGTCCCCAGGATGCCTCCAACATCAGGATTTGGAAAAGTAATGGATCAAGAGGGTCCTATCCATTACATCAGATACCTCTCAAACTATTCTCACCGTTGATAATTCTAGAGTAAACCCGAAGAAAAGAGAGGGGTCCAAAAAACCACCTTATAAAATACCTCTCAGGGACAAACCAAACTAGAGTTGTTCTAAACCCGAAATAAAACATCGACATCCAGGTAAATTCTTCCCACATATATCTCCTAAAAAACTACATAAACACTACCACTCCTCTCCCTCAAGTGAGAACATAACACAAAAGGTCACAACGTCCAGACACATGGGTTTGGGAGTTCCTTCCTCCTTGTTAAGATTCTATCCGCTTTGAGCGGCACTGACTTGCCCACATGGGTTCAATCACATCAACATTAATGCATCTTGATTAGGGATCAGGTTCTCCCCTCTGCATAGTCAGGACATTTCACATAAAATTGAAAACATGGAAAAAACTTATCATACAATAAGTAGGGTCAAACATTATATCATAAGCAAGGCACAAGGCAAACAAAATATCAAAACTCAGAATAAATCTACGTACTAGGCATGCATCTATGCCTACCATTACTAGGTACTATCTTCGAGGAAACCATGCCTCCACAACACATGAACCAAGGGAATGGTCTGTCCATGAAGTACCTTCTCCTTACGATCCTCAATTCTCACCCGTCGCTCCACGAACGTCGCATTGTCCTTGATATTCAACTCTTCCCAACCGAGGATGTGAGATTCATCATGTAGATAATGATGAATCTGAGATACATGATAGATGTTGTGGATTCTCTCCAACCGCGGTGGTAACTCCAACTAATATTCCACCTCGTAGACTCGTCCCAACACCTCGAAGGGTCCAATGAACCTAGGTGAAAGCTTACTCCCCTGCCAAACATCCACTGTCCACACAGAGGGGAGACCTTTAAGAACACGTGGTCCCTAACCTTGAACTCCAAGGGTCTCCTCCTATGATCAACATACAGCTTTTTCCTATCCTGATCTACCTTCATCCTCTCACACACAAGCTAAACCTTCTCTGTTGTGATCTGCAGCACCTCTTGGCCAAGAACACCTGCCTCCCCAACCTCTGTCCAGCACATAGGTGATTGAATTTGTCTCCCAAACAAGGCTTCAAATAGTTCCATTCCAATGGTAGAGTGATAAATATTATTTTAGGCAAACTCTACTAGAGGAAATTGTCATACCCACGATCCTATGAAGTCCAGAACACACACTCGCAACATATCCTCCAATGTTTGGATGGTCGTCTCTATCTTCCCATCTGTCTGAGGGTGGGTAGAAGTGATAAGGCATAGCTGGGTGCCGAAAGAACATTGTAATCCCTTCAAAATTCATTAGGTAAAGTGTGTATCTTGATCTTAAATGATGGTTCTGGGAACTCCGTGCAGCTGCACAACTTCACCCATGTACTTCTGTGCTAAGGCATCCACTGTGCTCGACTCCTTAATCGCTAAAAAGTGATACGATTTCATCAAACGGTCCACCAATACCTATATGGAATGACATCCTCCATCAAACCTGGGTAGTCCAATGATGTAACCCATTAATACATCACCCCACTTCCACTTGGGAACGTCTAAGGGTTGCAACAGACCGCTGGGAACACGGTGTTCATCCTTCACCTGCTGACACATGAGGCACTTTGACACTAATTCTGCCACTTCCCGCTTCACTCCGGGCCACCAAAACTGACTTCTCAATCCCCCATACATCTTGGAGACTCCTGGGTGTACCACCAGGGGTGAGTTATGGAACTCACCCAGAAATCCCTTGTGCATCGCTACCGGGACAAACAACTTCCCATGGAACAACATCCAATTATGACTATCCTCCAACCATCCTTCCATAGCATCACCCTAGTTAACACGATCACACATCACTTCGGTCTATGAGTCTCCCCACTAAGACTCCTCCACTGATTGTACCAAGGAATACTGCACTATTATTTCAAATAGAAAACCTCTACCATCCTCCAGTCTCATTCCCAGATGTAAAGCAGCCAACTCCCCTATTAGATTCCAAGCTTCTGCTAACTCTTGAACTACATCCTTCTGTGAATTCCTGCTTAAGGCATAAACTACCACATTCCCCTTTCCTGAGGTGTAAGAGATCTCAAAGTCATAGTCCTGGAGACACTCTATCCACCTCTATTACAACAATTTCAGGTCTCACTGGGAGAATACATACCTTAGGCTCTTGTGATTCGTGAAGACCATGAAGTGTTTCCTAATGAGGTAATGCCGCTGCAACTTCAATGTGAACACCACCACTACAAGCTCCAAGTCGTGGGTGGAATAGTTACGTTCGTGAGGATGTAACTTCCTAGACCCATAAGAGATCAATCCCCACTGCTGCATCGGCACACACCTCAAGCCTAGAACACAAGCATCACAGAACACTTCAAACGTTACATTTCCTTTGGAAACCTCGGTACTGGGGCACGGATTAGCTTCCCTTTTAGATAACTAAAAGCTGCCTGGAACTTCTCACTCCATACAAAATCCTGGACTTTTCTGGTCAAGGCTATCAAAGGTGATGCAACTTGAGAGAAGTCGGGTACGAACCATCGATAGTAACCTACCTTTCCCAAGAAACTATGAACCTATGCCACATTCCTGGGTGATTCCCAAGGAACAACTGTGTCGACCTTCGACGGGTCCACTGCTATTCCCTGATGGGACACCATGTGTCCAATGAAGTGCACCTCTCGTGTCCAGAACTTGCACTTGGACAACTTCCCGTAAAGCTGGCGGTGTTAGAGGACCTCCATAAATGTCCTTAGATGCTCATCATGATCCTCTAATGACCTTGAGTAGATCAGGATGTTGTCGATGAACATGACCATGAACCAGTCTAGATACTCACGAAAAATAGAGTTGATGCGCCCCATGAACACATCTGGTGCATTCATAATTCCGAATGACATGACCACAAATTCAAAGTGCCCATACCTACATCTGAACGCGGTATTATGGATTCCACCCTCCTTCACCCTCAACTGGTGATATCCAGACCGTAGGTCAATCATAAAGAACCAACTGGCTCCCTTCAATTGGTCAAAAAAGTCGTCAATCCTCAAGAGGGGGTAACGGTTCTTGACTGTCACCTGATTCAGTCTTCGATAGTCTATGAACAGCCTAAGACCACTGTCGGCCTTCTTTACAAACAATATTGGAGCACCCCATGGTGATAAACTTGGTCGGGTAAAACCCTTCTTCATCAAGTCAGCAACATGATTCTGTAACTCCCGAAACTCAGAAGGCACCATCCAATTTGGAGGCTTCGAAATCAAATGGGCACTGGGTTGTAAGTCTATCCCATACTCAACATCACGTCGATGGGGTAGAGTTACAACTTCTTCAGGGAATAAGTTCAGGAACTCACTTACAATCCCTGGAACTCCCACCATCCCTGAGTCTACCGATTCCACTGATAGCTTGGCTAAAAATGAAAAAAGGGGCTCCACACACTGGCTTCCCCCTTGGAAACCCTTCTCACCCACAAAAGTTACACACTAGCTTCCCATATCTAAGAATAAAAACCTTCTCTAGAAGAAGTCGATAATAGTGTGCAAGGAAAACAGCTAGTCTATTCCCAAGATGACATCATATGGCTACATTTGCAGCATAAATAGATCCACACTTGACTGATGTGACCCCAACATTAGTCTTCATCCTCTCCAAACATCAAACAGGCTGGTATGACTTCCAACTGGCGTGCTCAACACTAGAGGCATGGAAAGTCTCTATATGTATATACCCAAGGAATGATCTAGACCGATTGAAAAAAATGAGTGAAAATCTTCTGAATCAAACAAGGCACATGCAAGAGTACTAAATAGACCGATCGTACTTCAAACAACCTCTGGTCCTACTGGAAATGCTGCCTCCATGGCGTGAAACTTCCCACACCCAACTCCTCTACCTCTCGGCTATCAGCCGCTTCCCCAAAAACACCCTGATTGAGATCCCTAAAGAGCACCCTAAGGTCAAAATCCTCCTACAACATCTACTCTTGGAGGGGAAGGGGCATGTCGTTGCTGCTAAAAAGGTCTCGCTGGAAACTAGTGCTACTGATGTTGGTGCTGAACCTACCCACCCCCATTGTACTTCACTCAGATAGGGTAGTGATTCTAAAGATGCCCACAACTGCCACAGGTAAAACACCTTGGTCTAAGGCCTGCGGAGATGGGGTGAGGATTGGGAGATCACAATTGAAACTGCTGAGTCCTGCTCCTTGTCGACCAAAACCTGGAAGGCCCTGATGCTAGACACCCACTACTAATGACCTTCCCCTTTGATGAGCTCAACTGGATCCCCTCTCGTGATACACCTCCTAGCGTGTGAAACCTCTCCACTACTTCAGCTATCTTATGGGACCCAAGTACGTCGGTAGAGTGAAGGGATTGACAACATACTGAAGAGAAGGTTGGAGTACCTCCTTAGGAATCTTGGTCACGACTCCTCATCTGGGAAGAGGTTTGGAGCGAAACAAATGAGATCCTTGAACTTGATCCCTATCTACCTTATCGACATACTCCCTTGCTGGAGGGAGAGCAGCTCTTGCCTCTTTTCGACCTTCATCATGGAAGAAATGAATTCTTCCCAAAACTCCTTCTCGAAGTCAGTCCATAAAACCTCATCTTCCTTCTTCTATTTGAGATAAAGCATCCAACACTGACGCGTCTCTCCCCCATCTATCTCAAATCCATAGGAACCTAGTACTCTGTTGGAGCACGGATCAAGCTAAAAGCTATCACCAGCTCCTCGAGCCATCTCTCCGTCTCCATGTATGAGACACTGCCCTCATACTTTCTGAGAGTCTACCGCTGGAAGGCACAAATCATCTTTTTCCACTGGTCATCCTTCTCCTCTTGATCAACCCTCCACTGATTAACCATATCAACCTACTGGGCCTCGACTGCCCGCACTACCCATGGATGTCATCTGGGTGCCATAGCTGAAAGAGAAACAAATAATTTCTAAGACTGAGTAGTGTAGAATATTACTTTTAAAACTTGTTTAAATTTTTTATTTATTTTAAAATTCCCCAAACACCCAAGAAACACAAGAACACAAGTCATTATGATGTATTTACCTTTCCTAAGGTCTCTACCCTGCAATCAGTGTAGCCTCAATTGGTCATTTGGAAGGTCCAAAGTCCTTGCATCAGATCATGGGGGGCCCTAAAATCTCCTGTCCTAGTCGGTATTCCCTGGCCTATTTCACACACCATGATTTCCTACGACTATTTCCCTATCATCCCATGCAATCCTCATTGTGGCTAACCCCAAACTCCATCCTATCTCTCAACTATCACCTCAAATACCATTCTGTCATGACCCACCTTCTCCAAGATGCGGGAAAGGATGGAAAGATTCCCTACCCTTCCTTCTTTAAGGCGAAGAAGAGATAACGACCCCCTGAGTCCTTCCTTATGTAGGCCCTGAAGTGGAGACTAGCACCAAGGGTATAGAATCTCACATAAATGGAAGGCATTACCCTTTTTATCGAACCAGATTGAGAGATAAGACAATAAATCCCAAAAAACACCAAGGACTAAAGATAAAAGTAAAGCCCAAAATCCATTCCCATATGCATGTTCAAAATAAACTGATACAAGGTACAAGATAATCTCTGAAGGAAAGTACCAAAAGGAAAGAAAAGGAGAAACATCGACTGTCTTAAGGCCCGAGCTAGTAAGGTCCGACACAGTCCTCAAAGTCCTCTTGGAAACCTGAAATCAATTTTATATATGCAGGGTGAGTATACAGGTACACTCAGTAGGGAAACCAAAATCTCTTATCCACAAGTGGGGAGACATTCTAATGCCCCGTGAGAAAAATAGAGGCAACCAAAAAACCTAGCAAGGAAAACTATCTACTCAGCTTCACCATGGCACACTCCCCAAATAACGCAATCCAAGTAAAATAATAGTAATAGCACATCAATATCTGGGTACCCCACACTACATTCCTACTGGTTATTTAAAAAATCCTACATATCATACCTCCACCACAGATCCCACTGTAGTCCCACTATCGCCCATCAACAACACCATGGGCCATCCCAACCACACATTTATCCTTCCTGCAAACACCTGGGCCACCACAAAAACACATAACCATGCCTACAAACACCTGGGCCACAAAAACTACTGCCACACCCAAATACACCTGGGCCAAAACAACCACTACCATGCCCAAAGACACATGAGCCTCATCCCGAAGACATTTGGGAAACAAACCTACCCATACACACCAGTTCCAACCACCACAACACACCCTGCTCGAAGGGTCTTGGGATATAATGAATCTTAGGCCATCACATCCTACCCGAAGAGTCTTGGGCTACATGGGAGAGGGAGCAGAAAGGAGCTAATATCCATCCACTCATAGGAATGTTGGAAAAAACACCCCCCAATGAAATGGGGGTGTTCGGAACGAAGTGATCAACATGGGTGGGGTGTGTATAAGAAACAGAAGAACTAAATTTTATACATATAGGTAATCAAGAACTCATCCCAACCTAAGGGTACCAAAACCAACAACCAGCCAATACACAACCACTCTTGCTGTTATCCATACATGCACAAGTATACAACAACCAAAACCACTCTTACTGCTGGACCCACTAACAAGCTTCTCCCATAGATTTCTTCTCATTTTAAGGTTTTTTCTTCAATGTATGTCCCTCTAAATCCTCTCATTTCTTAATTCCTTCATATTCCCCCTTTTTTTCTTGACTCGGGGGAAATAAGGTTTCATGTGGTTCAGTTTTAATGGGGGGTTTTTATTGGTTTTGAGGTTTCTCTTGCTTATCTTCACCCCTTTGGACTCCATTGTGACATACCATCACTTTGGTTTGTGTAGGGGATACATTTCTAGTAGGTTTGATCCATTGCATAGTTCTCTAAATTGTTAAAATGATTGTCCTTTAAATCCTTGTTTTAAATGTATAATTATTGTCTTATATATGTCTATGGACTTTCTAAGAAGGAATCCTAGTTTTAACTTTGTTTCCATTTAATGCAAAAGATTCTTCTAAAACAAGTAGTTTGAATTGGTTTGTCTGCACACACCAACTTTTTGTTCTGGACCTTATAAATAAATTCTAAGATTTCAAAAGATGTTTTGGATTTTTATTTTCCCACACGTGTCATTTAATTCATGTAGGTGTTGATCATATTAGAAATTTATAGTCCCAAACTACACTTATTATTAGGGCGTGGTAAAGTAGAAGTGCGAGGTCGAACCCACAAAGAACACAAGTAACCATTTGGAAAAAAACCTTGGAAAGGATTCCCCGCGTTCATTCTTTAGGTTTGTTTTTTACGAAAGTCAGGTAGTATGAAGTTTAACGTAGATTAAAGGAAGGGTTCAGGGTCAATTTCAGGGTTCTTGAAAGAAGATAATATACTAGGATTAATTTGGGATGGTCCTATGGCTTAGGCTGCAAAGCGGTGAAAATGTCACCAATTGGCCTTGATTAAACAAATTGGATCTACCTATGTTGAAACTATCCCATGGTTAGGTTATAATTGATAACCTAGGTGAATTATGTTTAGAATCTATGTAGAAATCCTCATATACTAATGGTCATAGTCTTGCCCAACTCCAATTAGGTTAGGTTCATTCAATTAAAATCCCCATGCTCAAAGTTGTGAAAAATAATGTGATGAAAAATTATTATTAACATAATAACTGGACATATGGTTTCCAAGGATCAATCTATAGGTTCATTAGGCTCTGAAACACCCCTACTCTTAACCCCTAACCTTAGGTGGATTAGCCACGCATGATGATGTCGATCAAAAGCAGAAAAATACTAAACATGCTATGCATAATCATGAAATAGTTGAGAAATAAGCAATTCAAGATTAAAACAAATAAGAATCAAGATCAAACAATTAATAGAAATGTAAATCCCATCAAAAACTAAGTTGGATCTCAAACTTTGCATGTCGTGTAACCTTTTTATGCCGTGTACTGGATTCACTTTTTGTGGGATTTTGATTTTGAAATTCGCATGTCGTGTAATGAATGTACACATCGGGTATTGTCTCATGTCATGTAAAATCTTCACGGGTTGGTGTGGCTCTATAGGCATGTTGTGAATGAGGACTACACGTTGTGTATGATGATGTACATGATGTGTAAAGCCTATTTTTTCCACTTTTCAACATTTCGTCCTTAATGTCCAGAATTCCTAATTCTTGTGAAAACAATGCAAAACACAATCCATTATTGAATAAAACATGAATAATCCTTAATTAAATGTATCCACTATGTATATATAAACGCATATTATCAAATTCCCTTACACTTGAACAATTTCTTTTCCTCAAGAAAAAAACATCTCAAAAAGGATTCCAAAAGAAATAATTATTAAAACAAGAAACATGCATTACAACCAGGAAAATAAAACTATGTCTAAGCATAAAAAGTCAGTTCTCTAGAATTAATCTTGTAAATAAAATCATTCATGCCTCATAGTTCAGTTCTTTATCCAAATTTTTTCTTCCTTTAATTACAATTTCATAACTCTTCCTTAAATACTATACCCATTTTTTCAATTTACTTCATAATAATTTTTCTCTCATCACTCAGGGTAAAATGTAACTGGAGTTATGCTCATATCTGAATACATGTTCCAAACCATAGGCTTGCATTGGTTATAACATCTCCAATTTGTAAAGAAAAATACAAAATCAATCATGAGGGCTTCACCAATAGGGTTCAAATGACTTTGAGGCTGAGGGAAAGTGAAAAAGTGATAAAAATAAAGCTCAAATGGAGGGTAAGCTCTAAAGTGAAATGAATGAAAGTCATGAATAGTGTAATTAAGTGAATTCTTCTAGACAAAGTGTGTCCATGCTCCAACATCTCAAGTTTGGTCCATAAGTATATCAAGTAAGTATAAAAAATGTACCATGTTCCATTCATTTTTTTCTTTTTATTTATTTTTTGAAAATCATATCTAGGTAAGAACTCACATCCATACCCTAATGACATATGATACATCAGAGGATTAATTTTTCTAATAATGGTGAATTTTGACCTTCCTAATACATAACCAAAAATCCTTTTCTTTTTCTTCATATATATTTTTATATTTCTTTTTACAAGGGAATATGGTTGGAGTAGAAAATGTAAAATGTAATCATGGACCACATTATGGGAAATTGATGAAAGTTCCACAATACATACTCTCAATATCAATATTGTGTGTTCATTAATAGAGAAAATTCCTCCACATTTATTCATAGGATGATCATGCATAATACCAAGAGCAGGGTAGGAAGAGATAATCGGCTTGAAACTGATCCATCCTAATAAGGTTATTCATGGATACTATGGGCTAAAGAATTAAAGATGTACAAGTGAGTCTTAGAAAAAAGTGACTCACAAAAATTTCCTCAATCATTTTAAAGTGTATTGGTTCGATCATAGGCTCAATAAGATCTCAATGTAAGTTCTAATAGGTTTATATATCCCAAGTATCTCTCAAGAAATATGCTCATAAAGAATATGATAGTGTAAGTCTAGAATCCTCTTAGGAATGAGAGTATATAAAAATAAATGGCAATCACTCAGGGTATAAAATCTAGTAATAAGATAATCAAATGAAATTGCAAGAATCTTGAAATTGAATTAAATTACTCAACTCAACAATCATGCTAAAAATTATAAATAGGAATAAAACATGGATTTTAACAATTTCCAACATAAATTTGTCTTTTATTTAAATGGATGTGCTGGGATTTAAAGTTTAATGCATGCATTCAATGAAAAATGTCTTCTATATAAGTGAAAACATGCAATAATTCAAGTGTATTGACATTAAAGCTCAAGAAAAACCCCCACAATTAAAAAGTGATAGTTTTCACACTGTTCTGGAAGGCATCGTTAGAGATATAGCACATAAAGCATCAAAAAAGATGAAATGACATTTTGATTTAAAATTAGGGAAGCGAGTGCTCCCTATAGTGAATGTCATTCCTTGAGGAAACTTGGTGGATAATGAGTGGAGTTTTTGTGACATTAAAAATTTGTTATAAAGAAAAAACTTTCACTAGATAAAAAATTAGTCCAGGGAGTTGAAACAAGTTTGAAGTAGAAAAACAGAAGGTGCAAATAGTCAAAACTAGGAAAATCAACTCAGATAAATGCATAAATGCGATTACAGGGATGATCAAGGATGACCTACAAACAAGAATGATAGAAAAAAGAAAAAATATATTAAGCATATACCAGTAATGAAAGAAAAAAAATATGATTTACCTCCCATAAAGTGCTAATAATAACTTTGTCAGCCAAACGAATAGATAAAGGGATTTGTCAATGTCGTCCATTTTCTCAGAAGTCTGCTACCTCCTACAGAAACTAGTGGTTATGTAATCGAGCTCCTAGGGACGTTTGGAGGGATTAACCACCTTTGGAGCATACCAAGCATGAATCTCGTACGAGATATCTAGTGTAGGATTGAAGATGGTGGTGAGACAGGCACATCAATTACCATAAAGAAGGAAGGAGATCTAGACATGGATAAAGAAATACAATAATAAAATGAAAATAGTCCAACCATAAGTATAGACAAAATATGTTTCCCATGTATATATAGAAGCAATGATACATCACTGTAAAAGGAATACAAGTAGCACAAAAAATGGACACCCAATCAGAGTACAAAAAAGGGTGTGGGGACCAAGACAGAACTAGGTGGTACACTCAAAGTCATCAAGATCCACATCAGGTGTCCCCTCCCAAAAAGTGGATGCTTGCAGTTATCCCTCCCTATCGTGTGATGATCCACCTTCTATAAGATGAGGGAAAGGATGACAGGATGCTCTTCCATTACTTCTTCAAGGTGAAGGAGAGATAATAACCCCCTATCCCGCCTTTAGTTGGCCTCAGAGTGGTGACTAGAACTAATGGTTTATAATCTCAAACAAATGGAAGACATTACCGTTTTATAGAATAAGATCGGGAGATAAGACGGTAAATCCCAAACAAAACCAAGGACTAAATATAAAAGTAAAGCCCAAAATCCATTACCATATGCATGTTCAAAATAAAATGATATAAGGTATAAGATAAACTTTGAAGGAAAGTACCAAAAGAAAAGAAACGAAACAACGTCGACTGTCCCGATGCCTGAGCTAGTAAGGTCCGACACGATTCTCAAAGTCCACATGGAAACCGGAAAGCAATTTTATATACGTAGGGTGAGTAAACAGGTATACTCAGCAGGGAAACCAAAATCTCTTGTGCATATGTGGGGAGACATTCTAATGCCCTGTGAGAAAAATAGAGGTAACCAAAACACCCAGAAAAGAAAACTATCCACCCAGCTTCACCATGGCACACTCCCCAAATAACGCACTCCAAGTAAAATAATAGTAATAACACATCGATATTTGGGTACCCTACACCGCTTTCCCACTAGTTATTTAGAATATCCTATGCATATAACCTCCCCGATAGATCCCACTGCAGTCCCACTACCGCCCCAACAATAACCCAATGGGCCATCCCAACCGCACATCTATCCTACCCGCAAACACCTGTTCCACCACAACCACACATAACCACGCCCGTAGAAACCCGGGACACAACAACCATTGCTACAACCGAAGACACCTGGTCCAGAACAACCACTACCATGCCCAAAGACACTTGAACCTCATCCTGAAGACATTTTGGGAAACAAACCTGCCCGTACACACCTAGGCCAACCACCAAAACACACCCTGCCTAAAGGGTCTTGGGCCATAATGAACCTTATGTCATCACATCCTACCCGAAGAGACTGAATCTACATGGGAGAGGGAGAATAAAGAAGATAATAACCATCCACTCATAGGAATGTTGGAAAAAACTCCCTCCCCCATGAAATGGGGGTGTTCGACATGAAGTTCACAACATGGGTGGGGTGCCTATGAGAAACATAAGAACTAAATTTTATACATATAGTTAATCAAGAACTCATCCCAACCTAAGGGTCCCAAAACCAACAACGAGCCCATACACAACCACTCTTGCTATTATCCATACATGCACAAGTATACAACAACCACAACCAGAGAAAAACCCATTTGTGGAAAATAGTTCCCCATTGTACCCATTCTTGTTATCTTGTTCAAGTGATTTCATTTAAATATTCTTTCACTACCAGGAAACTAATTGGCATAACCACAAGCCAAAACAAAAATTGGAAGAAAAACAGCCAAGCAAGAATCTATGCATTCACTCTCGGTTTTCTCGTAAGTAACAACATCAAAAGGGATCCCTGAGATCCCTCGAAGTACTAAAACCAAACCAAGCCCCAACATACTGGGTCTAGAACATTTACCACCGAATCCATAGGGCCTCAGATTCAAAAACCATAAACCTCTCAACCAGAGGTTCCATTCCCCTCTACGTCACCCCACAAGGCATCAAACAAAACCACCATGCATATCACTATAACAAAGAAAGGGTGTTTTCAGATTTATCCAAAACCATTAATTAACTTCCTTCTTTCCGTCTGGTTAACCAGGGTGATCACACACGTGTTCTTATTCATCATGTATCCATTTAATCAACCAAGTTTACATGATTAACTGGTTTCCATGTTACAGTCATTCAGTCACAAGATTATCCAGAAAACAGAGCTTCATTAGTGTGAAAGAAAGGACCACCAATGACCATGATTTTTAGTGGACATGAGCTCATATAATTAACATCATAAAATGTAGGTAAAATATACAAAAACATCATCATCATTACCACCCCTTCATTCTTTAAATGTCTGTTTATTATCTTCCTTAAAACTGGTTTCAACTACGTCATGAGGAAACATCATCATACCCACCCCGCATGATGCACAGTAAAGAGAGACGAAGGAAAAACACTACATGGATGATCAAGGATCGAAGTTTTCTCTTTGTTCCAAGAACTCGATGTGGCGAAACTTGCAGGAAAAGAAAAATCCATGGTTGAGCGGGAAGGGCTCTAGCACGTGTACACAATTTGTCTCTGGAGGAAGTCTCAAGACACATTAAGTGAAATGAAAAGGAAGAAGGAAGAGAGGATCTCAACTTAAGAAGATGTCAGATCCTAAAATCAGGGAGACCATTTTGAAGTACTTAAAACTAGGATCATGGGTTGACCACACAGCTTGGTGATTTCACACGTTGTAATTAATTGAGATTTAATAATTCCCTATGGAAATGGTGGAGATAGACCAATAGATGGCTATGAGTTGATATATTTCCTTTAAACAGAGAAAAACACATGACCTAGGTGAAATTGGAAAACAAAGGAGGATGGAAATGTTGCAAAGGGTGTAAAACTGATTAAAAGGCCACATGTTTTGGTAATTCAAGGGTCGCTCAACTCTTGGGGGATTTAAAACACCTTTTACGGGCCTTAAATCACTTTGAAAGGGGTATTAAAACAATTTTACTTCGAAAGAGGCATTATTGGAGTGAAATAGAAAAGTTCGGGAGAAGCTAGAAATAACTCACTGATGGGTGAGTCACTGACACCTTGACACCGTCACCCTAGCACTGATGTCGATCGGTGCCACCATTCATTCAACATAAAATTTGAAAAAATCCTCAATGAGTCACCGATGGTCCCCAGGATGCCTCCAACATCAGGATTTGGCAAAGTAATGATCTAGGAGGGTCCATGCCATTACATTAGATACCTCTCAAACTATTCTCGCCCTTAACAATTCAAGAGTAAACTCGAATAAAAGAGACGGGTCCAAACAACCACCTCGTAAGATACCTGTCAAGGACAAACCACCCTAGAGTTGTTTGAAATCTGGAATAAAACCTCAACATCCAGGGAAATTCTTCCCACATATATCTCCTGAACAACTACAGAAACACTACCACTCCTCTCCCTCAAGTGACCACACAACACAAAAGGTCACAATGTCCAAACACATGGGTTAGAGAGTTACTTCCACCTTATTAAGATACTATCTGCTTTGGGCGGCACTGACTCACCCGTATGGGTTCAATCACATCCATATTAATGCTTCTTGATTAGGGATCAGGTTCTCTCCTCCCCATAGTCAAGACTTTTCACACAAAACCAGAAACATGGAAACAACTTATCATACAATAAGTAGGGTCAAACATTATATCATAATCAAGGCACGAGGCAAACAAAAGGTCAAAATTCAGAACAGATCTGGGTACTGGGCACACATCTTTGCCTCCAATTTCTAGGTATTCTTTTCAAGGACACTATGCCTCTACAACACACAAACCAAGGGAATGGTCTGTCCATGAAGCACCTTCTCCTTACAATCCTCAATTCTCACTGGTCGCTCCACGAACGTCGCATCATCCTCGATATTAAACTCTCCCAAGTCGAAGATATGGGAGTCATTGTGTAGACACCGATGAAGCTGAGATACATGATAGATGTTTTGGATTCTCTCCAATCACGGTGGTAACGCTAGCTGATATGCAACCTCACAGACTCATCCCAACACCTCGAAGGGTCCGATGAACCTGGGAGAAAGCTTAATTTCTTGCCAAACCTCCGCTGTCCATGCTGAGGGGAGACCTTTAAGAACATGTGGTCCCTAACCTCGAACACCAAGTGTCTCCTCCTATGATTGACATATAACTTATTCTGGTCCTGATCCACCTTCATCCTCTCACGCACAACATGAACCTTCTATGTCGTGCTCTGCACCACCTTTGGTTCAAGAGCACCTACCTCTCCAATCTCTGTTCTGCACACGGGTGAATGAAATTGTCTCCCGTACAAGGCTTAAAATGATTCCATGCCAATGGTAAAGTGACAACTATTATTGTAGGAAAACTCTAATAGAGGCAAGTGTTATACCCATGATCCTCTGAAGTCCAGAACACATGCTCGCAACATATCTTCAAACGTTTGGATGGTCCTCTCTGTCTACCCATCCGTCTGAGGGTGGAAACAAGTCCTAAGGCATAGCTGGGTGCCTAAATAATGCTTTAATTTCTTCCAGACTCAATAAGTAAAGTATTTATCCTAATCCTAAATGGTGGTTCTGGGAACTCCGTGCAGCTGCACAACTTCACCCACATACTTCTGTGTTAATTCATCCACTATGCTTGAATCCTTAATCGCTAAGAAGTGAGAAAATTTGGTCAAATAGTCCACCAATACCCAGATGGAATCACATTCTCCCTCATCCCTAGGTATTCCTATGAAAAAATCCATCGATATGTCATCCCACTTCCACACGAGAATGTCTAAGGGTTGCAACAGACCGCTGGGAACTCGGTATTCATCCTTCACCTACTGACACATGAGGCACTTTTCCACTAACTCCTCCACTACCCACTTCACTTCAGGCCACCAAAACTGACCTATCAAGACCTAGTACATCTAGGAGACTCCTAGGTGTACCACCAGGGGTGAATTATGGAACTCATTGAGAACTCCCCCATTCATCGCTACCGGGACAAACAACTTCCCATAGAACAACATCTGATTCTGACTATCCTATAACCATCCTTCTGGAGAATCACCCTAGATAACACAATCACACATCACTTCGGTCTCTAAGTGTCCCCACTAAGACTCCTCCACTGACCGTACCTAGGAATACTGTACTGTCATTTGAAACATACAACCTATACCATCCTCCACTCTCACGCCTAGATGTAAAGTAGCCAACTCCCCCTTTGGCTTCCAAGAATCTGCTGACTCCCGAACCACATCCTTCTATAAATTTATTCTCAAGGCATCGACCACCACATTACCCTTCCCTGCGGTGTAATAGATCTCAAATTCATAGTTCTAGAGAAACTCTATCCACCTCTATTGTCACAATTTCAGGTCTCTCTGGGATAAGACATACCTCAAGCTCTTGTGATATGTGAAGACCATGAAGCATTCCCCGATGAGGTAATGCCGCCAAAACTTCAGTGCGAACACAACCACTAAAAGATCCAGGTCATGGGTGGCATAATTATGTTCATGAGGACGTAACTTCCTAGACCCATAAGTGATCAGTCCCCACTTCTGCATCAACACACATCCTAAGACTAAACTAGAAGCATCAAAAAACACTTCAAACGCTACCCATTCATCTGGAAACCTCAGCACTGGGGCACTGATCAACTTCCCTTCTATATAAATGAATGATTCCTGGCACTGCTCACTCTTTACAAAAGCCTAATCTTTTCTGGTCAAGGCTATCAAAGGTGCTACAAATTGAGGGAATTCAGGTAAAAACCTTCGATAGTAACCTGCCGGTCCCAGTAAACTATGAATCTCTCCCATGTTCCTGGGTGATTCCCAAGAAACAATCTCTTAGTCCTTCAACGGGTCCACTACTATTACATGCTAGGACACCACGTGTCTAAGGAAGTGCACCTCTCGTGTTCAGAACTTGCACTTAGACAACTTCCCGTAGAGATGGTGGTGTCAAAGGACCTCTAAAACTGTCCTTATATGCTCATCGTGATCCTTCTCTGACCTTGATTAGATCAGGATGTCATCGAAGAACATGACCAAGAACCAGTCTAGATACTTGTGGAAAATAGTGTTCATGATCCCCATGAACACAGCTGGTGCATTCGTAATGCTAAACGACATGACCATGAACTCAAAGTGCCCATACCTGCATCTGAAAGTAGTCTTATGGATGTCACCCTCCTTCACCGTCAACTGGTGATATCCAGACCGCAGGTCGATCTTAAAGAACCAAATTTCTCCCTTCAATTGGTCGAAAAGTTCATCGATACTTAGGAGGGGGTAACAGTTCTTGACCGTCACCTGATTCAGTCTTCGGTAGTCTATGCACAGCTTGATACCACTGTCTTCCTTCTTTATGAACAAGACTGGAGCACCCCATGGTGACAAACTTGGTCAGATAAAACCCTTATTCATCAAGTCAGAAACCTGAATCCGCAAATCCCACAACTCAGAAGGCGCCATTCGATAAGGAGCCATTGAAATCAGATGGGCACCAGGTTATAAGTCTATCCCAAAATCAACATCACATTGAGGTGGTAGAGTTACAACCTCTTGAGGGAAGACATTCAGGAACTCACTGACAATTCCTAGAACTTCCACCATCCCTGAGTCTATAGATTCCACTAACGGCTCAGATAACAAAGAAAAAAGGGGCTCCACACCCCGGCTTCCCTCCTAGCAACCCTACTCCCCAACAAAAGTTACATGCTAGCCGCCCATATATAATAACATGAACCTTATCCCGAAGTATTCAATAATAGTGTGCATAGAGAACAACCAGTTGATGCCCAAGATGAAATCGTATGGCTACATTTGTATCATAAAGAGATCCCCACTTGACTGATGCGACCCCAACATCAGTCTTCATCCTCGAAAAACATCAAACATGCTCGTATGACCTCCAACTAGATTTCTCAAAACTAGAGGCATGGAAAGTGTATCTATGTCTAGAACCAAGGAATGGGCTCGACTGGGTGCAACAAAGGAGTGTGAAGCTTTTGAATCAAACAAGTCATAGACAAGAGTACTAAACAGGCTGATCGTACCTCAAACGATCTCTGGTCCTACTGGAACTACTACCTCTATGGTGTGCAACTGCCCACACCCAACTCCTCCGCCTCCCCAACCAGCCCTGGTTGAGGTCCTTATGTAGCACCCTGAGGTCGATCTACTCCTGCAACATCTGCTATTGGAGGGGCAGGGGCCTACAGTTGCTGCTGAAAAGTTCTAGATAGAAACTAGTGCTACTGAGGTGGGAACTGAACCTACCCACCCCCATTGTACTACACTCAGATAGGGCACTGATTTTGAAGATTCCCACAACTGCGACAGGTAAAACACCTCGGTCCTAGGCTTGTAGAGAAAGGGAGAGGACCGAGAGATCGGAACTAAAACTGCTGAGGCCTTCTCCCTGTCGACCGAAACTTGGAAGGCCCTGATGCTGGAGGCCCGCTACTAATGACCTTCCCCTTTGACGAGCTCAACTAGATCCCCTATCGTGACACACCTCCCAGTGTGTGCATCCTATCCAATACTTCAGCTTTCTTATGGACCTCCAAGTATGTCGGTAGAGTGAAGGGAGTGACAAAATACTGAAGAGAAGGTCAGAGTGTCTCCTCTAAGCGTCTTGCCCACAACTTCTCATCTGGGAAGAGGTCTAGAGAGAAATGAAGGAGACCCTTGAACTTGATCCCTAACTCCCTTACTGACATAATCCCTTGCTGGAGGGAGAGTAGCCCTTGCCTCTTTTCTTCATTCATTGTGGAAGAAAGTAATTCTACCTGGAACTCCATCTCAAAGTCAGTCCTAAAACCTCAAATTCCTTCTTCTATCCGAGATAAAGCATCCACCATTGAGGAATCACTCCCCACATCTGGCTCATAACCAGAGGAACCCAATACTCTATTGGAGCCCGGATCAAGCTAAATGCTATCACCAGCTCCTCGAACCAGCTCTCCATCTCCTTGTCTTAGATGCCACCCTCATACTTTCCTAGAGTTTTCCACTGGAAGGCATGAAGCATCTTCTCCCACTAGTCGTCCTTATCCTCTCGATCAGCCCTCCGCTAATTAACCAGATTAACCTACTGGGCCTCAACTACCCGTAGTACTTGTGGTCATCGTCCGAGTTCCATGGTTGAAAGAGAAACAAAGAATTCCTAGGACTGAGTAGTGTAGAAGATTCCTTTTTAAACTTATTTAAAAAATTTATTTATTTTAAAATTAACAAAACACCTAAGACACACAAGAACACAAGTCATTATAATGCATGTACCTTTCCTAGGGTCTCTACCCTACTATAATTGTAGCCTCACTTGGTCATTTGGAAGGTTTAGAGTCCTTGAATCATATCACAGGGGCCCTAAAATCCTGTGTCCTAGTCAGTCTTCCCTATCCTATTTCACACACCAAGATTGCCTAACACTGTTTCCCAACTATCTCATGCAATCCTCATTATTCCTAACCCCAAAATCCATTTAGTCTCTCAACCATCACCTTTGATACCATTCTGTCATGACCCACCTTCTCCAAGATGTAGGAAAGGATGGAAAGATGCCCTTATCTTCCTTCTTCAAGGTGAAGGAGAGATAACGACCCCCTGAGTCCTGCCTTCTATAGGCCCAAGAGTGGTGACTAGCACTAAGGGTATAAAATCTCACATAAATGGAATACATTACCCTTTTTATAGAACTATATCCGGAGATAAGACGGTAAATCCAAAAAAACACCAAGGACTGAAGATAAAAGTAAATCCCAAAATCCATTCCCATATGCATGTTTAAAATAAACTGATATAAGGTATAAGATAAAATCTAAAGGAAAATACCCAAAAAAAGAAAATCAGCAACATCGACTGTCCTGACGCCTGAACTAGTAAGGTATGGCACATTCCTCAATGTCCTCTTGGAAACCTGAAAGCAATTTTATATACGTAGGATGAGTATATAGGTATACTCAGTAGAGAAACTCAAAGCACTCATGCACAAGTGGGGAGACATTCTAATGCCTCTTGAGAAAAATAGAGGTAACCAAAACACATAAAAGGAAAACTATCCACCCATATTCACCATGGAAACTCCCCAAATAACACAATCCAAGTAAAATAATATTAATAACACATAGATATTTGGGTACCCCCACCACTTTCCCACTGGTTATTTAGAACATCCTACGCATCAGACCTCCCCCATAGATCCCATTGCATTCCCACTATAGTTCCACTGCTACCCCAACAACAACCCCATGGGCCATCCCAACCGCACATCTATCTTGTCCGCAAACACCTGGGCCACCACAACCACACATAACCACACCTTTAGACACTTGGGCCACAGCATCCACCACCACACCCAAATACACCTGGGCCAAAACAACCACTACCACGCCCGAAGACACTTGAGCCTCATACTGAAGACATTTTGGAGACAAACCTGCCCGTACACACCTGGGACAACCACCACAACACACCTTTCCCAAAGGGTCTTAGGCTATAATGAATCTTAGGCCATCAAATCCTACCTGAAGAGTCTTGGGATACATTGGAGAGGGAGAAGAAAGGAGCTAATAACCAACCATTCATAGGAATGTTGGAAAAAACACCCTCCCCCATGAAATGGGGGTGTTCGGCATAAAGTGCTCAACATGGGTGGGGTGTGTATAAGAAACATAAGAAATAAATTTCATACATATAGGTAATCAAGCACTCATCCCAACCTAAGGGTCCCAAAACGAACAACCAGCCCATACACAACCACTCTTACTGTTATCCCTACATTCCCAAGTATACAACAACCACAATCGGAGCACAACCCATTTCTGAAAAATAGTTCCCCATTGTACCCATTTTTATTATCTTGTTCAAGTGATTCCATTTAAATATTCCTTCACTTCTGGGAAACTAACATGAATAACCACAAGTCAAAACAACAACTGGAAGAAAAAATATCCAAGAAAGTGTTTAAGCATTCACAACCAGTTCGCTCATAATTAATAATAACAAAAGGGCTTTGTGAGATCCCTCGAAGTACTGGAACCAACCCAAGACCCAACATACTGGGTCCAGAACATTTACTACCATCTCCACATGACCTAAGATTCACAAACCGACAACATCTCAACTAGAGGTTCCATCCCCCTATACATCACCCCACAAGGAATCAAACAGAACCACCATGCATATCACCAGAACAAAGCAAGGGAGTTTTCATATTTATCCCACACCATTCATTATGTTCCTTCTTTCCGTCTGATTAACCATGGTGATCACACAACAATTATTATTCACCGGGCATCCATTTAATCAACTAATTTTAAGTGATTAACCAGTTTCCATGTTACATTCATTCAATCATAAGATTATCCAGTAAAAAAGGCTTTATTAGTGCGCAAGAAAGGACCACCAACGACCACAATATTTAGTGGACCTGAGCACATACACTTCAAAACATAAAAACAAAGGTAAAAGATACAATAACATCATCATTACCACCCCTTAATTATTTAAAAGTCTGTTTATTATATTCGTTAAATCTGGTTTCAACTATGTCCCGATGGAACATCATCATACGCACCCTCGTATGATGGAAAATAAAGAGAGACGAAGGAAAAAACCCTACTTGGATGATCAAGGATCAAAGTTTTCTCTTTGTGCCAAGTACTGGGGATGACACAACTTGCAGGAAAAGAAAACTCCAAGTTTGAGCAGGACGGGCTCCACCAGGGTCGCATGATTTGTCTTTGGAGGAAGTCTCGAGGTGCACTAAGAGAAATGACAAGAAAGAAGGAAGAGAGGATCTTGGATTAAAAAGAGACCAGATCCCAAAATTAGGGAGACCATTTCAAAGTACTTAAAATTTGGATCGTGGATTGACCACATGGCTTAGAGGCTTCACATTTTAGAATTAATTGAGATTTAATAATTCCCCTTGGAAATGGTGCAAATAGACCAGTAGATGGCTGTGAGTCGACATGTTTCCTTTAAACGGAGAAAAACACATAACAGGGGCGAAACTGAAAAATACGGGAGGTTGGAAAACATAGAAATTGGTGTGATACCGATGAAAAGGCCACACATTTTGGTAATTAAAGGGTCGCCCAAATCTTGGTGGATTTAAAACATCTTTTACGGGCCTTAAATCACCTTGAAAGGGGTATTAAAACAATTTTACGTCAAAAGAGGCATTACTGGAGTGAAAAAGAAAAGTCCGAGAGAAGCTGGAATTGACTCACCGATGGGTGTGCCACCGATGCCCATCGGTGCCTTTGATGCCAATTTGTGCCACCGTTCGTTCAACCTAAAATTTAAATAAATCCTCAATGAGTCACCGATGGTCCCCAGGATGCCTCCAACATCAGGATTTGGAAAAGTAATAGACCAGGAGGGTCTATACCATCACATATCGATATCGCAATGGTGGAAGGGGTTGGGGGATCAACCACTATAGTGGGTGTTGTGGTTCTTGAATTTGGCTTAGTCGAGGAAGGAGGAGATGAGGTGCTGATCCATAAAATGGTTGTGTATCTAGAAGCTGGATCTATGAAGGGTACCTTGGATGGGGATGGAATGGTGGGATCCTTACCCCTGTGGGCCTACTCTACTAAAAAGTCATGAAGTAAAGTGGGATATGTGAGCTTAGGGGGTAGGTCAATCACTGAAAAGGGTGGGTTGTGGATGAATGATGGAGTGGAGTCTGCATAGGGTGATGGGTGGGTAGATACAGAAGCTTATGGTGAGTGAGGATTATGAAATAGGACGGTTCACTGAAGGGAATGCCTAAATGAATGAAGATCTGGTGCTGGATCTCCAGAAGAAACTGTATAGTAAACCTTAGGTCAGATGGAGGAGATGGAGGGGTAGGTACAAATGTGGTAGGGCCTGTGGTGGCAGTGGTGGAGGTGGTAAAAACAGGGATAGGGGGCATTGATGGATGTGGTGTTAGGTTTAGTGGTAAAAGGGGTGAAAGCTATGGTGGGGTGGTGGTAGTGGTAGTAGTGGTGGTAGTAGGGACATGAGGAGGGAAGGGAGGGTCAACTGCATGTGGAGACGGTGCCTCATCAACATCCTCAAAATATGTCGGTGCCCACTGATAAATGTTGTTGTCCTTCGTGAGTAGCCTTATATTGTGGAGCATATATAGGATGATGCTCTCCATAGGGTTGAGGGAGGTGTGGGGATGGGTGGCATCGAAGGCACCCAGATTTCAACTAGATGAGTAATGAATGATCCCTCTAAAATCATACCTCGAGTCCTCCTCACCTGGGTCAGGAAGAACAACCCCAACTTCCTGGACATGTTGATGGCTAGGCCGCCCATGGCCGAGGAAATCATAATCACCTCGATCTAGCTCACGCTCTTGTGAGCATCATTGTGGGCCATCCACGCATGAGCTAAGGCCCTATGTTGGATTCAGAGTATAACACCTCATAGAGCAGTCCTCTTTGTTGTGCAAGGCTCATTTACATTCTGAGGGTCTCGATATATCCTCACCCATAGTCTTACAACATCGACTTTGTTAGGATCGAGCTGTAATGTTGGGAAGATAGGGGAGTTGACGAACTCAGGGGAGTAGATGCTGAGGTAGACAGAAAAATAACCCACGATGATCTCCCAAGGACTACCTCCGAGTTGGAAATGAATAGATTTAATGGTCAACTCAAAGGTGGCCAGGAACTCAAGGAAGATCTCCCTGAAAGTCTCCTCTTGTTCCTGGGTAATCAGGATCAGGTGTATCCAACCGATGAGGTCAAGGACCTCCTGATAAATGTGGATGTGTTCGAGTACCGTGAGGTCCAACATCTTGTTGGTTTGTATCAGCTTGTCCTGGAGATAGACTAATCGAATCTCAAGCTGAGGCTTAGAAAAATGGAGGTTGGAATAAAGGTGTAGACGAGGAGGGCCCTATGATCCTCCTGAGGATGAATGTGAGTCTAAAAAAGTGGAAATAGATGTAGATGTGGAATCATAGGTTGAGGAAGATGGATATGCGGTTGGATGAGATGGTGTGTCCTTCCACCCACTTGGGTGGAAGAGGTGTTTCATCACACTCAGGTGTGAATTTGGTAAGTGGGGTGTGAACAATCTTTTTTTGATCCATGGATGAGTGAAAACATAGACCAGGGAAGGAAATGGGGAGGAGTAGAGGGAGCAGTGAGGTGTGATGATGAATGGAGGAGGAGGATAGGGTTTTTTGGTGGTGGTAGGGGAGTGAGTTCGGAAGGGGAGGGGTCACACGCATGGAAGAAAACAGAGAGGGAGTGGGCCGTTAACCCAGGGTTCATGAAATTTAAAACTTCCCCAAAGATTACAAGTCGTGTATGATATACACGACATGAAACACTTATTTTTTTAATTTTTTTGGGTGTAACATTTATAGGTTGTGTATTTTCTACACAATATGTATTTAGGTGTTTGTGCTCCCTTTTGAGAAGAATCATCTTAACATGCCTCTAATAGCTCTAAAATTTCCTAAATACTAAACTATCCTACTCTATCCTGTTGAACCTACCATGGGTTGTCTCCTAGTCAGCGTTTTTTTATTGTCTAGAGTTAGACATGTTTCGATGTAGAATATTTCAAATGTGAGGAGACTCCCTTTTTAGAAAAATCCTTGAAAACAGAGGGGAAAAATGGTGGAATGGTATTCTTTGTAAGAGGTGTAATGTAATTTGTGTTCTTGTAAGAACTAGATCTGTTGTCAAAAGGAGGCAGTTCCTTATTTTCATTCTTATTGGTTTCATGATCATTTGTCTTATCATTAAGAAATATGGTTTGATAATTCAATGACTCATCGCTTTTATTAGCATCCTTCACCAAATCGAACATGACCTGTCCTTCACCAAATATGAATATTAATCTCCCTTGGTTAATATTAATTAGCGCCTTTCTAGTGGTGATAAATGGTTTTCCTATAATAAAGGGAATATCTCCTTTTTCTTCCATGTCTAGTGTGAGGAAATCAGTAGGGAAAATAAATTTTTTGAATTTTACCAAGACAACCTCGAGTAATCCTTATAGATGCTTGACTGAGCGGTCATCATGTTGGAGTGCCACCCTTTTTGGTTTTTGTTTGTTGAGCCCCAGCTTCTTATAACCACTCATAGGAATGAGATTCATACTTGCAACTATATTGCACAAGACTTCTCCAAAATTGTATGTACCTATAGTGTATGGAATTGAGAAATTTATGGGATCTCTCATTTTCAAAGGTAGCTTCTGTTGAACAACTATGGAGCACTCTTTGTTTAGGGAGATGAATCCTAAGTCCTCCATTTTTTTCTGGATAATAAGTCTTTAAATAATCTTTCATAAGCAGACACTTAATCCACTACATCTGCAAAGGGAATATTGATATGTAATTATTTAAACATATCCATTTTTTTATATTTCCCATCATTTTGTCCTATTTCATTCTTTCAGGAAAGGGGAGGGGTGACTTGTATGTTGGTGGTCCTACATAAATCTCTTCCTTTTCAGGCTGTTATTTTGTTATAGATTTATTAGTTGGTTGTACCACTTGAGTTCTCTCTTCAATAGCTTCATTTAGTTCTCTTAACTTCTTTTCCTCAACCCCACATGGTTGTTGGAAATCTAGAATCTTTACACTCTTAATAATGATAGATTTAGCCTACTCCCTTGGATGATATTTGGTATTACAAGGAAAATTACCTGGTTGCTGATCTAATAAAGTCTTATAGATCTACCCCATTTGATGTTCCAGGATGCATAGTAAAGCCTTGTGTTTTTTCATTTCTCTCTCTTGAGTTTTTATCCTTTGGTTTGGTTTTTTCACAAAGGTAGTGGGTAGATTTTCAAAATTGGATTAGAGAGGTTGAGATTGTTGTGGTGGCCTAAGCAGATCTTGTGGAAACTAATGTTTTCATGCAAGTGGGAACTGTTGAGCTCTAGAAAAATGTTGTTGGAATTGTTGCAGTGGTCGAGGATCTAGACCTTGAGCTGGGTACCCATGTGATCCCTGATTCCTTGGTGGCATCTATCCACTCCTTTATTGAAAATACCCCTGGTTTTACTGCTATGACTGCTGAACTTACCTCTTATCATAGTTTTTATATTGTTGGTATTATTGGGGCTGCTGAAATTTTTGTCTTTATTGATTATAATTCATGTAATTATGATCTTGGAATTGGGGTTCCTCCAAACCTTCTCTGTGGTCATGGTAAGAGTGCGGACCTCCGCACATTTCATAGGATTGAATTTATATAACTAGAGCAAGAGGGGGTGGTGGTATAGTAGGTAGTTGAAAATACACCTACTTCTTTGTGAGGTCTTCAACATGAGCTACCATATGGGTAGTCTCTTCCTCCTAATGGGTTTCATACCAGGGCAGTCCTCTATCACTTTTCCACAGACTAACATTGTAGGAAACTTCATCAAGAATGGCTTGGCCCACTTCTAGAATCTTGAGCATTAATATTCCATCAGCAATTTCATGTACCATAGTATGGGCAGTAGTTTGGAGTCCTTGGTAGAATGTTTACAATTGAATCTATACATCTATTCTATGATGTGGGGACTTGGGGTTTGCTCCTTAAATCTGTTCCATGTCTCCCATGTTGATTCTTTGTTTGTTTGGGTGAAGTTTTGAATGTAATTACAAAGCATCCAAGTCCATATCAAAGGGATTCATTTATCTATGAATTTTGGACAGTTAATATCATGTTTTGATGACTCAAGGGATTTAATTTTTAACAAATAAAATATTTGAAATTAAATCTATACCAAGACGAAAAATATTACCTATACAGATAATCTATCCTTAAGCATTATCTCAGAAAGTAACTTTTTCACATTTCATCTTGATAATATTTTTGTAAAATTATTTGTTAGAAGTCATATGCTTTGAACATCCACTATCCATGTACCATATTTTTTTTTGGTGGTATATTTTTCTTCCTGAAAACAAACAAATTACACTTTCGGCACACAAACATTCTTGGGTCTGGTATTATCAGAAATCAAAATTTTAGGAATCCACATTTGTTTTGAAAAATAGGTTTTTTGGATTCTAGAGATTAAAATTTATTTAAATAAAATTTTTATTCTAATGACCATTTCTTTGACATTTAGTACATAAAGGAGCACTTTTTGTAACAAAGGAATTGTTATTGGAAATTGGCTTTTTATAAGAAAATCCCATTCTAGAACCATTCCCATGAGGATGAATTTGTTTGTACATTTTATCAAAGTTATATTTACTAGTGGTAAATTTTGATAAAATTTTCTTCAAGGAATAAATTTTAGATTTTAGTTTTACAACTAAATTCTTATCCTCATCAGTAAGTGTTTTGGAATTAAGTTTATCAAAACTAGTTTGTAAGGAATTTTTTTAGAAATTAATTTTTCTAAATGTTTTGAAAAATATCACTTCCAGAATTAGACTTATTAAGATATTTAGAACGATATATTATTTAATTTTTCAAAAACATCTATATTTGAATTAACCTTGTCAAGTTTTTTGAAAACATTATAATTTTCATTTTTAGAAGTTTTTCAAAATGGGAAATTTCTTCGTAAGAAGGTAAAGTATTATCTTCACTATCCGACTAAGATTATTCATTAGATGATGTAGATTTTTTTCTCATCAGGATATTTTTCACATAAATAAATATTTTTAAGGTTCTCATCAATTCATATCTTTTCCATAAGACATTTATTTACTTGTGGTACTTTGTAAAAAGACCTAAGTTCCTCTATCCATAACTTTCATTGTCAGAAATATCTTCAGAAAAATCACCTCCACTGGAACTTCAAGTGTCACAAGCTTTAATAACTTTATTTCCCTTGGATTTTTAATATTTCTTGGAATTTATTTTGTAATTTATATCCTTTACTCCTTTCCTTTTAATATTTGGACAATCTGGTCTGATATGTCCAACTTTATTATATTCATAACATGTAACTTCATCCTTCTTGTCATTTATATCATTATGAACTTTTTTCTATCTGCATTGGAAGTACTTATTTCCAAATATCTAATTCATCCTTCTGGAAAAAATTTCAAGCACATTTTTATAATGCTCATATGTTTCAGAATTTGACTGAATAACAACTTTCTTCTTTCTAGAATACTTGAAAAACTTTTCAGCAGATTGAACATTCACTGGTAAAGTTGACGTTGAAGCAAAAGATACTACCCCATTTTTATTTTTCCATTTCTCAACATCTTTTTAAGTTTACTTTCATACTACATAAGAGTTCCAATGATATCATATAAGGTAAGACTACTCACCTTTCTTGTTTCATCAAAAATAGTCTTCTTTGGTTCTTATTCATTATGCATGATGTTAATAATCTTTTCAACAAGTCTTTCATCATCAAGACCTTTCTCACTAATAGATTGTATACTATTTATGATATCCATCAATCTTGAACTTATTTGGAATATTTTATTTGTTATTTTTATTTTTAATTCTCTCTTGAATCTAATTTCAAAATCTCTCCTCTTTTATGTCTTTGTTGTTTTGCATGGATATAATCCCTTTACCTCAACAGTGATATCATTTTGGGGTATCCTTATCACTTTTAAAATTAATATTTTAAATTTCTCTCAAATCTTGAATTTTGATTTTTCTTTTCTTTTTAAATTGAGACGATATTCAAATTTTTTATCTTTATTTATTCTCTCAAATTCTTTTCTTCTTTCAATCTTTTTATATTATCTTTTTGTTTTATTTAGGGGGAGTTGTTTTAATGATCTTTTTTCTTTCTCTTATCTAAGAGTTCCCTCAATGATCTATCTTGAATATTTATTCTTAAAATAAAATTTTAAATTGCCTATTTCTTTGACATGATTAATTTTAATTCTTTGCAAATACTTTTTTAATTACTTTATACTTTATTAAAAAATCCTTGTTTTCAAAAGTTTTTTAAAAGGTGTTTTTCTCCATTTCTTGATATTATCTTGTCTTGTGCACATGAATAATTATTATTATCCAATGAATTTTTTACCTTAATAATTTTATATTTTTATATTAGGAATCATGGAAATTTGTATATTTTCATGCTTTAATATGGTTTAATTTTATTAACGGGGAGATATATTTTATTGTGTTTATTTTGTAAAGGTTGCTTTGAAATTTACTTATATTATCATATCATATCTCTCTAACCCTGTTGCATTGAAATATCATTTTTCATAATCTCAAAGGGGCGTGGGTGTTTTTTTATAGAGGTAAAAGATAAAAGAATATTAGTTTCAAATAATGTTGCATCACTGGGGATAACATTGAATCGAAGTTTCCTAAAATGGAAGATATGGTTTCACATTTATTTGGTAAAAAATTCCTTTTTATCTTTTCCCCTTCCTTTTCTTGATTTCTATATCAAGGGGGAGATTGTTAGATCACAAAGAATAATTATTTTAATGATAAAAAATAACCTATTTTTTAGAACTTGTTTTAATATGTTTCAAGGGTATTTTGTGTGTTTCTAGTGTGTTAGTTTGGTAGGAAGACACCTGGATTAAAGACCACTTCAAACTGGACATAAATTAAGAGTTTTTTAGGCTCTTTGTTTCCATTAAAACCATGTGTTTTTGGTTTCGTGGTTCCCATTAAAACCAAGGAGTTTATTATATTGAAGCTCACAATAATTCTCACTATGAGGATATGTAGGGGTACCTTTGAGTACTATTTCTATACTTCTTTACCAAATTGCATGCATCCTTTTACTTTCTATGTTTTACTTTTCAATAACATTTTCACTTTATTTCCTTGTTATTATTTCCACTACACATTACTTTTTTTAAAATTTAGATTTCTTTTATTGCATCATCGAATCTTTTATCGCATCAATTTATCTTTTCACTTTATTTTTTAAAAGGAAAATTCACCCCTCTTGTTATTTCCTCATCTCTGACCCATACCTATGAACACCGCTCACTTGTGTAATCATTGGTCCATATATAATACTATGTATGGGATCCAATAGTCCACTATCCCTTTCATATTTTCCTTCAAAAGGTGTTTTTGTCATTTTTTCCAATAAAAAAGATTCACATGTATCAATTGATTCATAATCAAATGAGTCTAACAATCCATATTTATGGAGTATTTGGATGCATTTATCGTTTATACGTCTATGTCAACAATTCCAATGGTAGGTGAGATTAGAATCAACTCTGACTTATTTTGAACATCATAGTTAGGATTATCCATATCTAGAATATATAAGTAGTTTACTATAGCTCTAATGTCATAAAACATTTCATTATTATATATATCATAACTCTTGTTATTTATAGACAATGAAAATCCCTTCTTATTTAAAAAGGAAACAAAAATAAAAATCATTTTTATGGTGGGAACATAATAACAATTATCCATTTCTAAGATTAAGTAAAGTCAGATCATATGTGTGGATTTCTAATTTAGAATATATTACTCCATTACCGACACAAAAATCTACTTCACCCTTCATTAATTCCCTTATATCTTGGAGTCCGTGTTTTTCAGCAAAAATGTATGATACACACTTAGTATCTAATACCCATGAGTCAAAGTTTTGAATCGTTTTCTATAAAATTCACATTTATATTATCATAATTCTTCTGTTTTAGAACATTTTTCAATCCTATATACCAATATCTTACTATTTTATGGTTAATACCTATAAGTGATATCAAAATTATTAACATTAATTATGAAAAAATATACAAAAAAGACATGTTTGTGAGTGAGTATTATATTTTACATCTTTTCATCAATGAATTTTAATGAAAGTAATGCTACTAAAAATGATGACTCCATACATCATATCCATTTATTGAAGCAAGATCCATATTTCACTAAAAAATTAGTCCGCTTTAGCATTCATCTCACCACTTAGAGATGTCATGAATTGAATTCTTTCTTTAGTAAAGTATATCTAGGGATAAGGACTTGGGATCAAACTACCTACCGACCTATAGTCTTATGCCTTGTGTTCATATACCCCATGCATAAAAAGAATTCATATATGTATAACTATAATTGACTTCTAATTTTGGGTGCTTAACTCAAAATTGTGGTTTGTGTATAGAGTTACATTTCAATTTGGTTTGGATATATTTATTTGTTGGAGGAAGTAAGATTCAAAAAATAAATTGTTAGTGGCATGCCTATACAAGAGAATAATCATGAGATAATATTTTGATATTGAATCTCCTTCAAATACTAAGTGTATTATTCCTCCCAAAGCATCACCTATTAGGACCTTAATTATCCAACTAAGTAGGTTATGTTAAATTTGGGCACCCCTGGATTATCTCGTGTAAGGAAATAAAGTAATATGAAACTTTGGATTTTTATATTGGGTGGGTCATGTTAAATTTGGGTTCCTTTAGATTGTCATTTGTAGGGTTTTTTGGTGTTTTCTTTGGGTTACACTAGCTAGGATACCCTGACTGGATTAGGTTTTCATAGGAATACGGTTGAGTTTATCCATATGATGGATTGGACAAAGAGTTTTCTATTCAACTATCCAAGAGTTATTTATGATATAACTGGGATGATTCCCTACCTAAATATCTAAGTGAGGGTATAAATAATAAAACAACCCAGATCTTAGTGAAATATGGATATTGTCCCACTAATGGATGTGATATATTTTAAAAGGGTCATCATTTTAGTGGGATCCAATTTAATAAAATCCCATATTAAATGGTTAAAAAAATATAATACTCATCTGATAAAAGTTTCTTTTTTTAGATGAACAACATGATCAGAAAAAATTGTAACATTGAGATTAATCCTTGGAAAGAAAAGTTTAATGTTAGATACTTTTAAAACTGGTAGCTTAAGAAAAGTTCTTTAGCATGACTAGTTATTTAAGAAAAGTTCTTAAGGAAAATTCTATGATTCGTAAGAGTTCCTTCTTGAATAAACCAATAGTTGAATTTTTTGGGTTAATCTTAAGATGGAGATCTAAAAGTATATTTCATGGTCATTATTCAAAACAAAATTAGTGGAATGATACATAAGTGAAGCGCAACCACTGTTAGTAAAGAAGGGATGCAGACTGCACCTATCTAAACTCAGAGTGGACTTCCTAGCAAAGGTCGAGGCATGGGCGATTTCACTTGCCTTCATTTATAACCAGCTATCGATTGATAATCAGGATGATTTTTATATGTTCAATGGTTCTGACCCACAGGGCTGGTTAACATGCGCAGAATCTTATTTTTGGGTCCATCAGATACCAGAAAAATCAAAGGTCACTCTTTCTCAAGATTTTATGGTGGGATTCACAGTACACTAGTTCAAAATTATGGTAGAATTTTATTTGGAATTGATATAGTTAGCATTTAAAGTGGAACTAATGGAGTGGTTTGATGGTCTGGAAGATCATTATCCATACACAAAAAAAGTGGATACTTCCAATGACACCCACCTTCCATTTATCATGGATGAATTAGGTGTGTTAGTGTACAATGATAACGATGCAAAAATATCGGACAAGAAGGTGCCATTGTGGGTGATACTTCCACTTTTTCCGTTAACTATGCTACATGAGACCAAATACATGGTGTCTGAAGTTGGTAACACTGATGGAGAAACATGGACATCGGGCTGCATTGAAACTATGGTGCTTGGGGTGACACATGGGCGAAACATGGAATTATTGGCCAACAACAAACCTTTAAACATAATTTTGGATGATGATATCACAAAGGAGCCACATGAGGAGTGCACAAATACTGATGGAAACATTGCTGACTTCCCATACTGGGGAGGAGATTTTATGGATTCATGTGTAGGTAGGGGAAACTTTTTGTGGGATTACCTCACATGAATCACCTCGAACATTCACTGGGAGGTGTGGTTGTAGGAAAAACATTTCATCTCTAGTAGATACAATCATTACAGAAGTGCAATTCTTCTAAAGCGAGCACCCTACCAGTCACACTGACAATATATCAGAAAATGGTGGCATGATCAGAGGTGGGTGGGGAATTGAAGGTGCTGGGATTGAATAAGGGAGCTCCAGTGACTTTCTCTTGCATCATGTGGGGAAAACAATCATCTATATTTTAGGAGGATGCATTAAATATTTGGTAGGAGAAACACGTTGTGTCATGCATAGTGGTTTGCGACGAGGGTCATGGGGGAGGTCCACAAAACTATTTCAACTGGGCTGAGAGCACTTGGAGGCAGACCTCATAACATTTTGGGAAAAAATACACATGATTGGTCCACAGCGTGGGAAGGACTATATGGGATATTTACTAGAGGGTAAGTGAAGCCAGGGTGCATTGCCAATAGGATCTCTAGGCCTATAGAGCAGGGGGGCCATTTGGAAAACTGTTTTGTGATTTTGGGGTTTGCAATCCGTTTATTTTCCTTCTCAAGACTAATTTTCAAGGTGCAATGAATGATAAAGTACTTGTTAGGAACTGTCCCCAAAGGGCCTGAATCACGACTACCCCAAGCCAACCTCTAATAGGCTAGGGGATGGCGATTAACGCTGAGTAGGCATATCATATAAATGGGAGACATTATCCTAATGTACCCATAGACACACACACAAACACATCTCCAAGGCCATATAATTCTAAAATGTAAAAAAATAAAACCAATTCATGCATACATATATGATCACACAACACAGAGTACGATGGTAAAGTACTAAGAGTGAAAAAGGGGCCAAATACAGTCCCAACCAAAAAACTACAAATAGTCCAACCTACTCTAATGGTGAGGAATACTATACAATTAAACCACTTGGAAAACAACTTGGTCTATCCAGATCATGCTTTGCTTCACTAGCTCCCTGCCATCTCAGGACACCTTCAAAGCAGTCATCATCTGCATAAGACAAGACACATGTAGGTAGATCCCATGCTAGGTTGAGTATAATAATACCTAGCAGGACATTACGAAAACTCTAAACACAAACTGAAAAGAATAATCAACTCATAACAAATATATATCAATCAATTCATAACAAAAAGAACCCAAATATACTCAAGAAGTACACTACTCCTCTAGGTGGTCACAACCAAACTACCAGCCACAAGAATCTACTCGAAGTAATGTTCGTTCTAGGAGAATCTACTTCATGAGCCACACCATCATCAAAGACACTCATCCAAGAGGTCATGATCATTGGGCCTCACCTAATAAAGCTCACTAGTCTCAGAAGATCCTGATAATGGGATAGATAATCACACCCAGGACCACTGAGGGATACGAAGAACCAAATCTGGATCAACCCGCTTTGTAGGGTATTGTATGCCAATGATACCGCAAAACCTACTAATACAACATGATAGATATAGGATAAAAACCCTAATGAAGGATTTCATGCCAATTCCACAAACCCCACCTAGGGTATAAAATGATAGTGGACCACACTTTCGTCTCACAGAGGGACATCACAAACTCTATCTGAGACTCATCCTACAAAGGGGATCATAATATTGAGATTTGGATGTAATGTTGCACTGTACCCTCGAGATAATGGAAAAAGGGAACATGATCAACTAATACTGGTCCCGACCAAAGAATTTAAAGTCTCCAAACACCCTCAAAGGGGTACACAATGTGTCTAGCACAAACCTAGTCTTCCTGTGTGCTGGTGCCTCACATGGAATTTAAATATCCATATACATGGTGTGTATGAATATTACACGATGTGTAGAGATCGGTAGACACTCTACCCTTACCTCCTGGTCGTGACCATATACACTGGACCGCGTCTACATACTCTTACCATGTCCATGTACTTTGGACTGCTCGTACTCATGTATCCTCTATGTTACACGCTAATCCACCTAGAATGAGTCACACAACGTGTGATATTTAACTACCTGCGGAAACCCTAGCACTGCGACTAGGGGTCTCACACAACGTGTAATTCTGAATTACATGCTGTGTAACCTGGAAATTTCTAGAACCCTTGTGTTCTTCCCTAGTCATTTAGACATGCCGTCATCACCTCAATTCCAACTGAAATCTTGGATATGAGGTTTATCGACCTTTTCGTTTCTCTCTTGCCATATTCCGACCATCGATTCGATGGGAAATTGCTTCGTCGAGTTGAATCAGTTGCCACATCAAGCCACCATCACATACCCATCATGAGAACAAAACCCTTGGCATGATATGATCTCATTAATCCTTAAATCATACACCATCATCACTAATACCCAAATTAAATCCTCTATCTCAAGCTATACCCGCAATATTGATATGTTGAGATGAAGAACGATCGCACAATGATCAAATACTAGGTATTTTGTCAAACTGTGGGCCAAAGGCATCCCATGTGATGAATGTGCGAATAAACAGGGGGGGTCTATAAACAAAAAATGTGAGAAATGAACATGGACCTTTTTTTTGTTCAACCTCGATCCGTTGTTGTAGAATTGACAAACGAAGATGGATAAATATATAATGAAAAAACTAAATACATCTAAAAATAAATCTATTGTCGATTCACAAATAAATTTCTAGTCAGGTAATTGATCCATGTTCATCTGGGATATAAGAATGGTATGAAATACACAAATTTAACATCCCACAAAGAGTTTCAATCAATCGCTGAAGAAGAATGGTTCTACGTTGTCATCGTTGGCAAGATCCATGAAATCCATGGGCGCATGATCCTCGATTCAATCTGATCTGATGCCACCTGAAAATGATCCTCCGACGGGTCCTCTCTAGTGGTTCCTCTAAATCTTTAGGTTATGAGGTGAACCCTAGGGTTGAGGCACAACCATGTTTAAATAGAGGAAGGAAGTCATTGCATCAAATAAAATAAAATAAATAAATTGATTAATTTATTTTATTGATTCCACACCCATGAAAAAAATTTCACAAACGCTTGACACCAATAATAGGTATGTCATGCCTAGGGTAAAATCCACATTCTGAACTCAAAAGTGCCCTCAATTTTTTGATTTGGATCTCTATTCAGGAGTTAATCCACTTTTTTAGGAAAACTGCATGCGCATGATATTAATATATTTAATATATTTCAGAAATTAATTTTGGGCACATCAAGGCTCAGAATCTCATGTTTTCTCAGCACATAGCTTCAAAAATAATCCCTATAATATCCAAAACAAATACATGAAAAATAATTGTCGTTACATTCTCCCCACCCTCAATATTTTCATCCTGAAAAAAGAAAAACCTCCTCCAAAATATGAGGGTACTAGGCTCATATATGGGTCTCCTGCTCCTAAGTTCTCTTCTAAAGATTACTGGGGGAATTTATCATCTAAGAAGGATTCTCTCATGATGATCCTCAATCTCCCCTAGGTTCTCAGTAAAGGAAGTTCCATAATCTTGAATATATCTTGCCACCTTGGCCAAATCTTTATAATCCATGTCGAGGTGAGACCTGTAAAAACACATGGTCTCCCTCCTCAAACTCTAGAGGCCACCATCATCACTAAACATAGTACTTCTGATGGCTTTGTGTAGTCCTCATCTACTCTTGGATGATCTACACTTTCTTAGTAGTAGATGGAACCAACTCTAGGCCCATGAGTGCTGACTCACCTGGATTAGTCCAACAACGTGGTAACCTGCAGGTTCACCCATACAAGGACTTTAATGGTGCCATACCAATGGTGGAATGATAATAGTTTTTGTATGAAAACTCCACTAAGTGTAGGTGATGCTTCAAACTATGGAAAAAATCTAACATGCATGCCCACAACATTTCCTCCAGGACATGAATAGTTTGCTTAGTCTGGCTATCAGTATGGGGGTGAAACGCCATGCTCAAACACAACTGAGTCCCAAAAACCTCATACAATCATCTCTATAATCATGACATGAAGCAGGCATCATCGTATGAAATGATATTTGATGGAACTCCATATAGTCAGACTATCTCCTACATGTAAAAGATTCCAAATATCTCTACCGAACTCTAATCTTGAATAGCTAGGAAGTGGACTGATTTGGTGAGTTGGTATAAGATCACCTAGATAACATCATGTTCCCTAGACATATGTGGTAACCCCATCATGAAGTTCATGGATATCCCCTTGTACTTCCACTCTAACACCTCAAGGGGATGATCTAAACCTATTGGAACTTGGTGCTCAACCTTCACTTGCTAATATGTGAGGCATCAGGATAAAATCTTAGAAACACATATATTCATGCCTGTCCAATGAAACCGACGTCAGAGTTTTTGATACATATTTTATGCACTTGGATTTACCACCAAATGGGATGCATGGAACTCCCTTATCACATCCTACCACAACACCAATGGCACCATCATCTATCCTCTAAAAAGGATAGCATGCTCCCCCCTTCAGAATATCCATCAGGAGCATGTACAGTGGATATATGAGTACGAAAGGTCTCACAGTCAGTATCTCCATGTCAAGATTTCCTAACACATTGTAAAAGTGGGGAGGTAACAATCAATTACTAAATATATGAAGCACCATTTCTATCCACTAATGACAACTACAATGAGGCTAACTGCTCTGACTCCTCCACCAACAACTGAGAACAAGATATCCTGTTGAGAGCATTTGTCACCGCATTACCCTTTTATGGAGTATAGAAATTATCAAAGTCATATTCCTAGAGGAACTCTAGCCATCACCTTCATCTCAAGTTAAGATCATTCTGAGATAAGATATACTTGAGACTCTTGTGGTCAGAGTAGACAATAAACTGCTCACCCATAAAGTAGTGTCACCACATCTTCAGGGTAAAGAATACTACTGCCAGCTCAAGATAATCAGTCGCACAGTTTTAATAATGTGGTATCAACTGCCTGGACCCATAGGAAATCATTTCCTTCCTCTACATCAAAACATAACCAAGCCCGATCCCTAATGTATTGCATAACACTACGTACTTGTAACACCCCGACCCCTCTAGGCTGGAGCCGATGAATTAATTGTTATATTAGCATGGTTATAAGGAATGAAAATACTGAAGGAACAATCAGTTTAGTAGTCTTGAAGAAACTAGATACTTAGATGTTACTCAAATTACATTGTAAAAGTTTACAAAATACAATACATAATGAAAACTTAAAACTGGTTCCAGAAGAACTCAATAAATAATACCCTCTTTGTCACTTGTTGAAAGTAAACAATGAAAGGGGTGAGCTCAAATGCTCAGTAAGGGTTACAAATAGCGAAATAATGAGTACAATAATAAGTGAATCCCAATCAATATAATATAATCAATATGGTATAGTGAATACATGAAAAACTAATGCCATTAATACACTGAGAATGAAACTGCATCCATAGATTTTATCATTGTGAAAACCTCATGGATAATAATAATAACTGACAATGAATAAAGAGAATTATTATTAATTGGACATCATGTTTCTTTCACATGAAACCATAATACCATAAAAACGGTTTAGTTCTATGGGTAGAAACCTGCCTGATTTTTAGAAACAAACTCAAAGGGTTTGTCACAAAACTGATTTGTCTCATGAGACCTAGCGATGCATAGAGGAGCTATAGTTTCCCCCACATGACACTTCATTTCCAAATCATTCTTTCTAAATTGATTCAATACAATATCAACATGACTTTTCAATATCTGTATGGAGTAGAGTATACAGATTCATCAATATTTCCATAATTAAAATAACCTTCCAAATAAACACCATATGTAAAATGGTATACATTTTAGACAACAAACATATCAATGATATGAGATTATGGATATTTAATATAAATATAATTTAAAATGAAAAGTGATCTCAAATGGGTAGTAGGTACACCACATAAGGATTATTAGGTGTACAATACAATGTTATTCACAACAAAATGGTAGTTTAGACAAAGGCCCTTACCATAATGTAATCGGTCAAATCATATGACCAGAACTTAATAACCCTCAAATTTATTATTGAATAACATGAATATGAAGTGAATAATGTTGTTATATATCAAATTTTAGTACACATATACCACATACAATAATTAAGTTGCAAAAAATGAAATTCCCACAAAAATGAAAGTGAGATGAGAAACCCCTTACAAACATTTTAGCATGGCAATGAGTGTTATTGCGAGGGATTAATGAGAGTTAAAGGGGTATTAAATTATTTATATGTCAAAAGGGAAGTATGGGGGAGGTGAAAAAACATACCCCATAATTATTAATTAAAAATAAAAGGGCACAATATAGGGGAGATTCTTGAACAAAAGTGAGAGAGAGGATCCCTTACCTTACGCTCGAAGGTGTTATTGTTTGTTCTTAACAACCAGTATAATCAAATTTATCTTCATTAATTAATATGTCCATAACCTCATAAACATTTAATTTATATGTTATAACTTTATTATGTTCATTAATGGATTTTTATGGGTTTAAGAGATTCAATTTTATTGTTTTAGAAGCATTTTCTTACTTGGTTTCATGATTTGTTTACTTGTATTCATTAATGGAAGTTCATTTGAAATGTGGTAAATACATCCAGAATTGTTAATATAAATTATTAGTGACATTAATGATATATAAATGTTCTTATAATGATTTTTTTATATAACATGAGGATGACTCATTCGATGAGTTAAAATAAACGCTTGGATTTGGCTTGGCGGTTTTGTGCACAATAGACTTGTTTTGTATTATTATTCCATATTATGAACGTGTAAGGATTCCAGAACATTAATCAAGATAAAATACATATATTATGACCTGGTTCAACCATTTAAAAGTTTTCATGACCAGTATCAAAGATAGTAATTCAAATTTAAAAGCTGTCTTCCTTGAGTGTGATAGTTTACACATCTCGGATGGTGTTTGCATTTTTTATATAAAAGGAGGGGAAAAAAGAGATTATGATGAAATATTTCATTAGCACAATGAAAATACAGTACATGTAAGGTAATAGAATTATCATGGCATGTTGATGAGGGGAGGTGATAAGAGAGAACAAAATAATAGAACTTTGTAAATGAAATTGAAAGAAAAGAGAAGGAAGGTTCACCTCTTGAGTACTCCTTGAGAATCTCATTAAGGACTTTGTTTTTTGCCTTTTAGTGAGACCAGAAGGTATTGGACGTGGGGATAGGTCTTGGGAAGATATTTGGGCAGAATATTGGCAAAAGTATTGAGAGGAGTGAAGAGAAGAGGGAGTGAAGGGGGGTTTTTATAGTGGAGGAGAGAGGAGTTTTCTTAATATAAAATTCATTAGTTTATTATTTCCTCTCAAGACAACCAATAGTGAGTATTCCATGACCAAGAACAGTAATATATGCATGTGGCTTCGAACCAATTAAGCTTACACCATCAGATCATCATCAATGACTCAATTAATCCATTATTTAGCATTTATTATGAATTATCGGATTTTACTATTCATAAAAATTCAAGTATTTAAGAAAAATCCCAAAAATTCACCCTAACCATTTTTCGACGTGTAAAATCCAAAAAGGAAGTCCATTTTTCAAAAATAATTTTCTAAATATGATTAATTAAATATTTAATTAAAATCATTATTTAATCGAAAAAAACAAACCCCTAAAATTTTCATCTTCATTTTAAGGTGCCTAAATTCATTTACACACTCAATGGTATAGGTAACATTCATAAGAGTCGTATTACTATTCATAAGGGTAAGTTACTATTCATAAGGGCAGGTGACTATTCATAAGGTTAGGTTACTATTCCCCTCAAATTAAGTTAATCCTATCAAGATCTAAATATCATCTTGAACACAACCGTGTATGTCATATTTTTAAAATTCAAAACACAGAGTTGGAAAATTTAAGTTTAATGGCTTGGTTATGGATATCTCCTAACCATGTTTTGTTCCATGTAGGCTCAGTGATTCATTAAATATAGGCTATAACTAGAATGTATTTAAGAAAAACATACCATGAAGTGTTTGGGGTGCTACATTATTCCCTCATTCTGAAATTTCATCCTCGAAATTTTATGTATAAAGCCCACCAAAAAGATGTGGGTGGTTCTTTTTCATGAAATCCTCTGGTTCCTATGTTGCTTCCCCCATATTCTAGTTCTTCCAAAGAACCTTTACTAGAAGAGTTGTTTGATTTCTCAATACATTCTCCCTTGTGTCAAGAATCCCAATAGGCTTTTTACAGTATGACAAATCATGTTACCATTCAGTTTCTTCATAGGTGAGTACATGCGTTGGGGCTGGCATGTATTTCTTCAATAATGACACATGAAACACATCATGGACTTTGGATAGATCTGGTGGCATTGCTAAACGGTAAGCTACTTCTCTTATTCTTTCCAGAATTTCAAATGGTCCGATATACCTGGGGATCAGTTTCCCTTTCTTACCAAACCTTTGGACACCATTCCATGGAGAAAATTTCAGAAAAAAATGATCTCCCACCTGGAATTCCAAATCCTTTCTCCAATTGTCAGCATAACTCTTCTGCCGACTTTGGGATGCTTTAATATGGGCTTGTATTGTATTCACCTTTGTTGTGGTCTCTTCAATAAGTTCTAGGCCTATAAGTTTCCTCTCACCAACTTCATCCCAAAAAGTTGGAGTTCAACATCTCTTTCCATATAATGATTCATACAAAGCCATTTAAATACTAGAATGGAAACTATTGTTGTAGGAAAATTTCACCAAAGGAAAGTATTAATCCCTCATACCTTGGAAGTCAAGAGAGCATGACCTCAACATGCCTTATAGAGTTTGAATAGTCCTTTCAGACTGTCCATCAGTTCAGGGGTGATAAGTAGTACTCATATGAAGCTCAGTATTCAAATCCTTTTAGAGACTTTTCCAGAATTTTGATGTAAATCAGGGTTCTCGATCAGACACAATCGATAGAGGTGCACCATGAGGTCTTACAACTTCATTAATATAAAGTCTTTCCAAGTGCTCAAGTGTAAAATCCTCTCTTATAGGAAGAAAATGTGTTGATTTTGTGAGTCAATCAATAATTACCCACATTGCATCATCCCTTCTAGGTTTCCTTGGAAGTTGGGTGACAAAATCCATCGTAATGTTATCCCACTTACACATAGAAATAGGTAGAGGTTTCATCACTCCTTTGGGATGTTGTCTCTCTGCCTTCACTTATTGAAAAACTAGACATCTTGACACGTAGTCAGCAATTTCCCACTTCATATTATCCCACCAGAAATATTCCTTCAGATCTCTATACATCTTGGTGCTACCTAGGTGTATAGAGAAATTTGAGCTATGAGCATCATCTAAAAGATCCCTTTTTAGCTCGGGTACTGATGGAATGTATAACCACTTCCCAAATTTCAGAACTCCTTCTTCATACATGAAGTCAGCCAGTCTCCCATCCTTAACTTCATTAATTTTCTTGTGCATATTCTCATAATTATATTGAGAGATTTTTATCTTCTCTAATAAAGATGGTTTAGAAATCATTTGAAATAGCAGAGATGCTTCCCCTTCCTTAAAAATTCCCATATCCATCTTCAGCAGATCCATGAATATAGGATCTCATTTAATCCTCATTTTATTCAGAAGGCCATGATATTTCATTCTTAATGCATCTTCCAACTTATTCACCTTTCCAAGGTGGTAGTGTATTGAACAATCATAATCTTTGAGTATCTCGAGCCATATTATTTGCTTCATGTTGTGTTCTTTTTGTGTGAAAATGTATTTCAAACTCTTGTGATCCATAAAAATATCACATCTCTCTCTGTAAAGATAATGCCTCCATATTTTTAGAGAAAAGATTACTATTACTGACTCAAGATCATGATTTGGATATTTTTTTCTCATGTGTCTTCAACTGTCTTGATGCATGAGCAATAAATTTATCATTTTGCATAAGGATGAAACCCAATATATTATTTGATGCATCACTGTATATTACAAATCCATCACTTCCCGATGGAAGTGTCAAAATTAGAGCATTGAACAATATTATTTTCAATTATTCTAAGAATTATATAAATTGTTTTTACCACACAAACTTAACTCCTTTACATGTGATCTTGGTTATTCGTTACAACCTGAGTAAGTTGTCCCAATATGGTCATGATCTGATCTACTCCAACATTGACTGTGTTGACTTGCTCAGTAGGGAGATCTCTACCTTTCCCACGAGTATTGATTCCCCTTCTTCCATTAGACACCATTTCTAAATAATGGGATACACTATATTAGTTTATGAATCTCAAATAGAAAATCACTCAACATAGATTGAAATTATATGCATAGCTAATATTATAAACATGGTTTCTCTGAGGAAAAATTTACATTGAACTCCTTCATAATGGATTATAAATAAAATGTGAATTATCCTTAGCATATCCCCCGGGACTGTCGTAACCAAGAATACAGCAAGGCCCGTTGTAGTGCACCAGTTCCCGTTCGAGTCTAGCTCAAAGCGGTGTTTTCAGGTTTTACCCCTAGATACATCTACACCAGAGCTTCCTCTACCTACTCGTTCCAGACAGGGAAATATTGATTAAAAGATCCACATAATCTATTCCGTACCAAAATACCAGGACGTTCTTGTACTTTTATCCTCAAATACTACCTTAGGGATTTGTTCCCTACTATATATTTCATACTCTAGTTTCCAATTTTTCTACTAAACTACCTCTGATACCAACTGTAATACCCCGACCCCTCTAGGATGGAGCCGGTGCATTACTTGTGATATTGGAATGGTTATAAGGAATGAAAATCCTGAAGGAATGATCAGTTTAGTAGTCTTGAAGAAACTAGATACATATATGTTACTCAAATTGCATTGGAAAAGTTTACAAAATACAATACATAAAAAAAACTTAAAACTGCATCCACAAGAAATCAATAAATAATCTCCTCTTTGTCACCAGTTGAAAGTAAACAATGAAAGGGGTGAGATCAAATGCTCAGTAAGGGTTACAAATAGCTAAATCATGAGTAAAATAATAAGTGAATCACAATCAATCTGACATAATCAATATGGCATAATGAATAAATGAAAAACTAATATTGTTAATACACTGAGAATGAAACTGCATCCATAGATTTTATCATTGGGAAAACCTCATATATAATATTAATAACTGATAATGAATAGATATAATTCTTATTAGTTGGATGTCATGTATCTGGAACATGAAACCATAGTACCATAAAAACGATTTGGTTCTATGGGTAGAAACCCGTCTGATTTTTGGAAACAAACTTGAAGGGTTTGTCGCCAAACTGATTTGTCTCATGCAACCTACCGATGCATAGAGGGGATATAAAAGGACCCACCTTCCACTGCATATCCAAATAATTATTTATATATTGATTCAATACAATATCAATATTCCTTTTCAATATCTGTATGGAGTAGAGTATATAGATTCATCAATATTTCCATAAATAAAATAACTTTCCAAATAAACATCGTATGTAAAATGGTATACATTTTAGAAAAAAAACATATCCATGATATGAGATTATGGATATTTAATATAAATATAATTTAAAATAAAATTTTATCTCAAATGGGCAGTAGTTACAGCACTTAATGATTATTAGGTGCATAATACAAAGTTAGTCACAACAAAAAGGTAGTTGAGACAAAGGCCCTTACCACAATGTAATCGGTCAAATCATATGACCAGAACATAATAAAACTAAAATTAATCATTTAATAACATGAATATGAATAGAATAACGTTATTATATATCAAATGGTAGTACACATATACCACATACAAGAATTAAGTGGCAAGCAATGAAAATCCCACAAAAATGGAAGTGAGATGAGAACCCCCTTACAAACATTTTGGCATGGAAACAAGTGTTATGGAGAGGGATTAATGAGATGTAAATTGGAATTACATTATTTATATGTCACAAGGGATGTATGGGGGAGGTTATAAAACATACTCCATCATTCAGAATTAAAAATAAAATGGCACAACATAGGGGAGATTCTTGAACAGAAGTGAGAGAGAGGATCCCTTACCTTACGCTCGAGGGTGTTCTTGTTTATTCTTAACAACCAGAATAATCAAGTTTATCTTAATGAATTCATATTTTAAGAACCTAATAAATATGTAATTGATATGTTATAACCTTATTAAGTTAATTAATGACCTTTTGGATGGGTTTAATAGATTCAATTTTATTGTTTTAGAAGCATTTTCTTACTTGGTTTCATGATTTGTTTACTTGTATTCATTAATGGAAGTTCATTTGAAATATGGTTAATACATCCATAATTGTCGATATAAATTATTAGTGACATTAAAGAGATATAAATGTTCTTATAATGATTCTGGTTATATACCATGAGGATGACTCATTCGATGAGTTAAAATAAACGCTTGGATTTGGCTTGGCGGTTTTGTGCACAATAGACTTGTTTTGTATTATTATTCCATATTATGAATGTGTAAGGATTACAGAACATTAATCAAGATAAAATACATATATTATGACCTGGTTAAACCATTTAAAAGGTTTCATGACCAGTATAAAAGATATTAATTCAAATTGAAAACCCATCTTCCTTGAGTGTGATAATTTACACATCTCGGACGGTGTTTGCATTTATTGCATAAAAGGAGGGGGAAAAGAGATTATGATGAAATATTACATTAGCACAATGAAAATAAATTAAATTTAAGGTACTGGAATTATCATGGCATTTGGATTAGGTGATGTGAGAAGAGAGAACAAAATAATGGAACTTTGTAAAAGAAATTGAAAGAAAAGAGAAGGAAGGTTCACCTCTTGAGTACTCCTCCTTGAGAATCTCCTTAAGGAATTTGTTTTTGGCCTTTTGGTGAGACCAGTGGTCTTGTATGTGGGGAGAGGGATTGGGAACATATTTGGGCAGAATATTGGCAAGGCATGAGGCTTGAGAGGAGTGAGGAGAATATGGAGTGAGGGGGGGGGGGGTTATAGTGGGGGAGAGAGGAGTTTTCTTAATATAAAATTCATTAGTTTATTATTTACTCTAAAGACAACCAATAGTCAATATTCCATCTCCAAGAATAGTAATATATTCATGTGACTTCTAACCAATTGGGCTTACATCATCATATCATCATCAATGACTCAATTAATCCATTATTTAGCATTTATTGTGAATTATTGGATTTTACTATCAATCAAAAATTCAAGTATTTTAGAAAAATCCCAAAAATTCACCCTAACCATTTTTCAACGTGTAGAATCAGAAAATGAAGTCCATTTTTCAAAAATAATTTTATAAATATTATTAATTAAATATTTAATTTAAATCAGTATTTAATCGAAAAATACAAACCCCTAAAATTTTCATCTTCATTTTAAGGTGCCTAAATTCATTTACACACTCAATGATATAGATACCATTAATAAGAGTCATATTACTATTTATAAGGGTAAGTTACTATTCATAAGGGTAGATTACTATTCATAAGGGTATGTTACTATTCACCAAAAATTAAGTTAATCCTATCAGACTCTAAATATCATCTTGAACACAACCGTGTATGTCAGATTTTTAAAATTCAAGACGCAGAGTTGGAAAATTTAAGTTTAATGGATAGGTTATTGATATCTCTTATAAGTAACCATGTTTTGTTCCATATAGGATAAGTGATTCATGAAATATAGGCTATAACTAGAATGTATTTTAGAGAAACATACCATGAAGTGTTTGGGGTGATACAGTACTCAAAACCCTCCTCTGGAAATCCCAAGATGAGATCACTCATCAACCATTGTCTAAAATCCTAAAAACATTATTGAAACCTTTTCGTCCATATGAGAGGCTACCCCTTTTGGGACAAAGCATTCATGGGTGCTACCACACTAGAGAAATCAGTTATAAACCTCTGGTAGTACCCAGCTAACTCAGGGAAACTCCGCACATCTATAACACTATTGGGTGGCTCCGAAGCTAGCATTACCTCAACCTTCTTTGAGTTCACCACCACTCCTACCATTGAGATGATGTGTCTCAGGAAGTGGACCTCTTGAATCTAAAACTAATACTTCAAGAGCTTCCCATAAAGCTAGTTCTCTCACAGTGTGTCCAATACCATCTTCAAGTGTCTCGTGTGCTCCTCCTCATACACTAAGTACACTAGGATATCATCGATGAAGACCACCACAAACCAGTCTAAGAATGGATGAAATATCCGGTTCATGAGTCCCAAGAACACTACTGGGGTGCTCGTCACACCAAAGGGCATCACTGAGTACTCATAGTGACTATAGTGACATATGAATGTCGTCTTTTATATTATCTCATCCTATACTTCAATTGGTGATATCTTGAACTGAGGTCAATATTTGAGAACCATTATGCCCCTCACAACTGATTGAAGAGGTTTTCGATCCTCATTAGTGGATATTTATTTCTCATGGTCACCTAGTTCAAGTATTAGTAACTCAATCTCTCATTCTATTTCATGGTGAAAAATACTGAAGCTTCCTAGGGGGAAACATTGGGTCTCATAAATCCTTTCTACTGTAAATCCTCTAACTTCACCCTCATCTCAGGAATCTCTATAAGATCCATCCGATATACTGGTGTAGATATCGGGGTTTTCCAAGGATGTAAGTCAATGTAGAAGTCTAGATCTCAGTAGGGAGGTAATCCTAACACGTCCTTAGGAAATACATCCTTGTACTCCACCACTACTATAAGGAACTAGTAGCCCATAACATCCACCACACTAAGAGACATGGTATCCAAATGATTATTAATCGGCTTCACTCTCTAATTCTTGGGATTTTCTTGATCCTCCATGGTTTCCTTTTCACCCAAAAAGAAAAACCTCATCTCATCACCAAAGAAACAATGAATCCTCAGCCTAAAATAGTAAATCCGGGCCTGAAATGTGGATAGTCAGTCCATACCTATGATGTTTTAATAAGGCATCATCAATTATACAAAGAGATCCCATACAAAACTCTCACCTCCAAGTGTCAGATCGCACTATCAGAAAAAGTGGGCAATCATCGAGTCACTTCCTGTTAGAGTCTCCAAGTGCAAGGATCAAGCCAAAGACTCAACCACAATCTCCATGTCTCAAACCAAAGAAGTGGAAAGAGAGGAATGACTCACATATATGTCTAACAACAGTAAAACTAAGGTAGAAAAGACACAAATCATACCTTGTATCATCCCCTTAGGCTCGGGGTCATAGAGATCTATAGCCTACAACTCGCCTCATTCCTAACCACCAACTCCTTGATCTTGGCATGGACCGCCTATGGGTGGTGGTGGTAATAGATCAAACCTATGACCACATCCTACTTCTCTATCAGCCCCTATACCATATCCATCGCCCTACAGACCACCCGACATATGCTCTTATCTCTACCTCAGTTGTCCCTCGACCGTCTCCCAATCAATTTTACAATAGGTCAGCCAATATCTTGCTAAATTTACCTGACCTTCGTAGGATAAAATTTTCCTATCTGTTGGATGATTTGATACATCCTAAGATCCATGCTTTGTTGATCCTCCATCCTTGGATCATCTCCTAAATCTTCAGTCACACTTGGATCACTGTGATGACCATCAACTACCTTCCATCGAGATCTCAACTCCTGGGTTCCCACTACCATCACCCACTATCGACACCTACTCTTCTAGGAATATCTTAACCACCAAAGATTGCTCCAACACTCCAACATTAGTGGGAATGTGAAGATATATTACTGAAGCCCTGATATCCTAGAATAAGCCCTACTCAAAATTCTAAGCTCTGAAGAACAGGCCCCACACCATATCCATTGAGTATCATGAGATATTATTAAACTTTTCCGGATAACCATCTATATTCATTGTTCCCTACTGTAGATGCAAAAGCTCCTGGATGTGCACTGATCGCAACATGATCAGATAATACTCCTTCTCGAAGAGACACTCAAAGTATGACCAGGAGAGAGTTTTCTCATCATGTGATTGAGTCACTAAACTCTACTATCTACCAACAGATCCTTGAATAAGTCTCTCCACAAGGACCTCTATATGATCTACAATCATCCTCATAAGGCATAAAACTTAAGTGACTTCCTATATCCAATCCTCAACCACTTGGGGTTCTGGATCGCACCGAAACCTAAGAGGTCACTACCTATGGAATTCATACAACAAACTAAGCCTATGTGTATCCTCAAATGGAACTAATAGTGCTAGCTATTGCTCAACGTGTGGTGGTATAATTGGTAAACAACCTGAAGGTTCTATCTTTGGTACATGTCCTTGTACTGATGCCTCATCACTCGATGGATCATCCTTGTGATCACACGGTGGAATCCTTCCTGACTATCTTCATAGAGGTATCCTAAAATAGACAAGATATACCATTTTCAAAGAGTATATCTAGGGTTATGACTCTAGAAGAAAATAAAAACCATAACCCATTCCTATATTATGCATGAACCAATGTTTTCCCTTCAACCAATGTTTATATTTACTGAGTTTAAAGATAGGTGATCAGAGTCCTACTGTTTGGATACGTCATCCGTCACACCAATATTGGAGTCCATGTCCTGAAAGCTGAACTCAAAACACTTAACATTGTTTCCCCAAACTAATCTCACATACTTTAGTCCTAAGGTAGAACCAACTTCATTAATACCACTCTATCATGAATTGACCCAATAGGGATCAAATCACGACTACCCCAAGCCGACCTCAAATAGTCAAGGAGAAGGTGACCAATGCCGAGTCGACATATCACACAAATGGGAGAAATTGAACTGATGTATATGTACACACACATCTCTAAGACCATGAAATGATGAAATGTAAACTACTAAAATCAATGCATGCATACATCTATGATCCCACAACTTAGAGTAAGACTGTAATGCACTGAAAGAAAAAAAGAGGCCAAATACAAACCCAACTGAAAAATGAATATTCAAACTTTATTTAAGGGAGATGGATAATATCAAATGAAACCACATGTTAAAAAAATTGGTTTTTCAAGCTCAATATATGATCCACCAGCTCCCTATCCTCCCAAGACACCATCAAAAGTTCCATCATATGTATAATACATGACATGTCCAGGTAGAGCCCATGAAGGGGTGAGTATAAAAATACCTAGTTAGAAACCCTAAAAAACTAAACATGAAGGACCAATAATAATCATCTCATAACAAAGATATAACAATCAATTCATTAAAAAAATGATCCTAGATATACTCAGGAATGACACTGCACCTCTAGGAGGTCACAATCAAACTTATATCCACATGATTATACTTGAGGTAATGCTCTCTCTAAGAGAATCCACTCCATGAGCCATGTCATCATCAAATACACTCATATAAGAGGTCATGATCATTGGGACCTATCCAAGAAATATCACTAGTCTCAGAAAACCCCAACACTTAAGACATGGGATCACATCTAAGACTTTTGGGGGACACCACAAACCCAATATGGATCAACTCGTTACTTAGGGGATTGTATTCCAATGATACCATGAACCATGTTGATATTTTACACTATATGGAGGATCAATTACCTTCTCAAGGAGGTCACACCAATTACATAAATCCCTTCTAGGGTATAAAATGATAGAGGATCAAACTCCAGTCTCACTAAGGGGCCCCAAAAACTATATCTGAGACTCATACTCTAGAGTGGATCATGATCCTACGATGTGGATGTAATTTCGCACTATACTTGTAAGAGAATGGACTAAGGGAACACACTCAAGTGATAGTAGTATAGACTGAAGAAATGAATGGATCCAAACACCCTCAAAGGGGGTACACTGCGTGTCCATCCAACCATTGGTTTTTCTATGTAGTGCTACCTCACACGACATGTAAATATCCATATACACGACATATAGGAATAGTACATGGTGTGTAGAGATCAGCTGAAACTATGCCCTTTCAACCTAGATGTTCCCATATACACTAGACCATGTCCGTGTACTCTGGTCATGTCAATATACTTTGACCTGCCTGTGCCCGTGTAACCTCCAAGTTACACGCTGATCCACCTAGCATGAGTTACACAACCCTTGATAGGGCACATGATGTGTGATATTTAACTCTCTGTGAAAACCCTAGCGTTGTAGCTAGGGGTCCCACACAATGTGTAATTCTAGATTACACATTGTGTAACCCCAAAATTTCAAAAACCCTAGGGTTCTGCCTCAGTCATCCATGCACGCCGTTGTTGCTGCGATTCCGGCTAGCAATCATGGATATGAGGTTGACTGACCTCACTGTCAAGATGAATCAGTTTCCACATCAAGTCATCATCATGTATCTATCTCATGAACAAAAACCTCTATATAATCCAGTTACATTACTCCTCAAATCATCCACCATCGTTATCGAACCTCAAATCACAACCTCCATCACAATACATACCAGCGGTATCAATTTTTTGTGCCAAATAATTGTTACACAAGGATCAAATACTACGTATTTTGTCGAACCTCTAGCCAAATGAATCACTCGCACTGAATGTGCGAAGAAACAGGGGGTGTGGGGGCATCCATAAACCAAAAAACATGAGAAATGAAAATTGAACTTTGTTCATTTGGCCTCGATCCATTATCATATAATTGAAGAATGAAGAGGGATAAATAAATAATGAACAAAAATAAATTAATCAAAAAATAAATATACTATTGATACTCCAATCAATTCCTACTCATGGAATTGATCTTTGTTTTATTGAGATATAAGAACATGAAAAAATTACACAAATTAAACACCCTATAAGGATTTTGGATAAATTAATGATGTAGAACGGTTCTTTGTTTCCGTCATTGGAAAGATATATGAAATCCATAGGTTTTTGATCCTCGATCTGATCTGATCTGATGTCTTCTACCAACGATCCTCAAATGGCTCCTCTTTAGTGGTTCCTCTCAATCCCTAGTTTATGTAGCTAACCCTAGGTTTGTGTCATAACTGTGGTTAAATAGTGGAAGTAGTTCTCTGCATCAAATAAAATAAAATCAACCAATCAATTTATTTATTTTATTAATTCCACACCCGCGACAATTTTTCACAAACGCCTGATGCCAAAAAAGGTTATGTCGCTCATAGGGTAAAACCTGTATTATGAACTCAATGATACCCTTGGATTTCTGATCTAGGACTTTATTTTAGATTTATTACACTTTTAAGGAAAATTTCATGTGCATGATATTAATATATTTTAAAAAATAATCTTTTGAATCCAAACAAACTAAGAAAAACCTAACCTTTGAAGCAATCAAGTATTATAATTCTTACAAAAGAAACTTCGAAAATTAATGTGATATTGAACGCTTGATGAGAATATTAGAGAAATTTAAGAATTTAAATAAAATGAATAAATCCTTTTTATGAGATAGAAAACAATATCAAATTGAAGTACCAGATGTAATCTAATTCGATTGAAAAAGAAGGGCTATATCAAGCCAGATTGTCCCTTGACTAAAAAGTATAATTACAAGTATCAAGATAAGAAGACTCTAAAGGTATCAACATAGAGTTCTAGAAAAGAATCTATTTCAACTTATAAAACTTGCAACTTAGCTCATAAATGCGTCATGACCCATATCAAGGTTAGTTAAGAGGTTGGCTCCTACTCTCCTTCACATTGTTTTTTATTCTTGCCCTTATTTTTCTGAAAATAAAATTGAAATATTTTATCAAGAACTTATTTCAAAATATGATAATATTTTAAAAATTTATAAAAAATTTCTTAATGAAGAAGATATTATTTAAATGGAAAAAAGATGATTTGATTTTAAAATTAAATAATCAACCTGATGTTGATGTTTTCAAAACCGAAATCAAGGTTTCCAAAAGATCTCTTTTAATGTTCACCCATCCTTTATTCTCAACACATTGAAAGAAATAATCACAGTTTTGGTTTATCAAATGATAGTGAAACTTCTGAACGAATAACTTTTTTTGTGAAAGGTGTTTTTGAAAATAAATTTTTCAAATATTGTCATAAATATGAGCATAATATGTGGAAGACCCATATTGATTTATCCTTCTTCTAATATCTCTAGAAAAATTAAGCAAGTTTGGGTCCCAAAATTTTTACTAAGTAATGTTTGTGGAACTAAGTGTTTCCATGCCCAAATCATCTTGTTCTAACATCACCAGACCCCCAAGGGTACCAAAAAGCTCATTTAAATGATTTCTTACAGGGATTTTCCACCAGATTTAATTGATCTATCAAATAGTTAATTATCTTTAAAATATGGTGTTTAATCACCTAAACTGAATGATTAAATCTTTCTACCTTGAGATTAATGTTTTATGCACCAAGGGGGATCTAACCTCTTTTCTTTTTGTAGAATCTTTTGACATCAAACCTTTATCACCACAATATTGTCCCTTACTCCTATTATCCCGGTTTCAAGAGTGAAGTGTATGGCATGCTTGAAGTAAAAAAAATACATATCACATAAAGATGTTATACCCTAGAATTTATAGGAACAATAAATCAGCCTTTTTCATTCCCTTGGGCTTCATCTTTTCTTTCTTAGAAGCATTGATTTGGAGTGCTCCATCATTGTTAAAATTCAGAGTTCCATCCTCAATGCATTTGATGTTTTTTCAAAAAAATATTTCTTCCATTCAAGTGGGAAATACACCTCTTGTCGAGTGTCCATACATAATATCCATCACTATTCTAATAGTGGTTACTTTTTTTGACCAAAAATTGAAGATATATTTATGTCAACTTCATCTCTAATATATAAATAATTACTTTCTTCTAATAAATAAAATTGATTTTAGAATGTCATCTCATGCTTTGGTTCTCCTTGTTGAATCGTTCATAGATTTGAGACACACCTTCTCATGTGTACATTTATAGGTCTCCTTTATGAAAAATAAACAAAATTTTCAACATATACTTCAAATAAAAAAACATAGAACAAAGAAATACCTTTGAAAAGTAATGTGAATTTAAAATGTCTTTTCATTTCTTTGTGGTATTTCACCTACTTTTGTCTTATGTGGGATAGAAAAAACCCATTTAATGGACCAAATTTCTAAAGCGATAGTATCTTAGTATTGGTTTTCATTCTATTGTAATCTCTTGTGCAAAAATTTTCTTTTTGGGCTCACCAAAATACTCTTTTTTGGGCACACCAACTATATTTATTACTTGAGGCTTTACCTTTTAATGATTTTTATTATACCCCAAACCTTATTTTCCTTGTAAGGGTGGTGGTTGTTTTTATAGGAATTTCTCCATATTTCATGATGATTTTCCAACCTTTCCTTTAGTTTTCTCATCAAGTATACTAAAAATATTTATATTTTTTCACTGGAGATACTAATTGTTGATCCACCGAAAGAGAATTTCAAGTGATCCTCAATATTTCTCCTTACTTACACATATTTGGACTCAAAATATTCAATGCATTTGTTTATTTCCCTAACCATAGATGCTAATCCTTTCATGATTATAGTCTATTACTCCACTTTGAGCTTGATATGAAACAAATTCTTTAGATTCTTAGATTTTCTAGATTTTTGGACTTAAACATCAACCTTTAATCTATTAATTTATTATTGTTGTCATTGAATATAAGACTTTAAATCTTGAAAATAGAATTAGGCTTCTTTTTTAATTTTATTGGACATAAATCTATTCTAACGAAAGATCTAGTCTAAATGTTAAAACACTTTCTTATTTATTTTTTTATTCTTCAATGTCTTTTTTAGAGTTAGAATAATTGAAAACAATGACCATAACATCTATAAGATATTGGATACAAAATCAAACACACATAGGTTTCTATAAGGAGTGGTGGTTGACATGTCAGTTTGGATGATCTACTTATCCTATTGTTGATTGTTTTTAGGATTAAAAACCATAAGGTCTCCTACGTTGGGCCTAAAAGGTCTGGTCTAAGGAGGAATGTTTCTGATAAGTAATTTTTGGGTCATGGGGTATCCCCAGTGTGATGTGGGTGGCCCCAAAATAGTTTAACAATTATAAAAGTGGCTTGATTGAATCATGTGGATCCATGATTCCTTATGTCTAAAGTGATTCTGATAGCAGTGGTCAGGCAGCAGGTCTTGGTGATGGGAAAAAATGGTGTTTCATGATAACTAGATGAGATGGATTTTCATTAGGGGTAGATGTGTGGTCTTTGGTTTGAGAGGGGTTATTATTAGATACAAAATCAACCCCACATCAGTTTCCAAAAGGAGTGGTGACTCACATAAAATCTTGGATGGGTTACTCCTATCCCCAATTAGTTTTGGGATGAAACCTTAGAAGGTTATTTTGAAATATATTTCTATTATCTTATCATATTTCTTTAACCCTCTTGCTTTGAAATTTCCCATTTGATAATATCAAAGGGGGATAAATTTTCAATGAAGGTAAAACATAAAAGAATATTGGTTTCAAATAATGTTTCATCAAGGGGGATAACATTGTTTCTAAGTTTCATAAAATGGGAGACATGATTTCACTTTTATTTAGAAACTCATTCCCTTTTATCATTTCCTTTTTCCTTTTCTTGATTTATATATCAAGTGTTTATGATCATAACGGGGGAGATTGTTGGATTTCGAATCGTAATTGTTTTAATGATCATAGATACTATATTTTATTACTATTTTTTTAATGTTTTCAAGTGTATTTTATGTGTCTCTACTGTGTTAGTTTGGTAGGAAGATATCCGACTTAAAGATCACTTAAAACTGGACATAAATAATCCTTTTCAAGGTTGTTGTAATAGAGAAACACTGGCTAGATCATAGCATATGACAGAACCTAAAAGTCTCGAGAAGGCCCACCTGCTACCTTTTGGAGTTCTATTGGGCATTCGGTGGGATCATGTAGTGTGCAGGTAGTTCTAGCAGCACCCCTGGATACCTAGTGTAGGATAAAGTGTATTCGGTGGTGTTGGTACTACTAGTCCGAGGAGGCATTTATGGTGGTCACAAAATCCTTTATTCTTTTTTTAAATTTTGTGTCTCAATTTATTGAACCCCTAGCATCCTTGGAGGCTATAAAAGGTGTCTTATGGAGGTGATTTCATCAAAAACTTCATCCAAAGTTACATCAACATTGTTCTTTAGTATCTTTTGTTCCCCTTTATCTCTCCACATTTAAAAGTAAAACCCATTGGCTCTTGATTCATATACTTCTCTTATTTTCTATTTATATCTTGATTTATTTCTTCAAGAGAAAGTGAAGATGGTGCATTGTGAAGGGCTTGAAATTAAGCAATTCATCTATTTGACTTCTCCCTCTATTTCTTTGGTTCTTGGTTATCTATTTAAAAGAGATTTTGGTTCTTGGTTATCTGTTCAAACAAGGGATTGAGGTTCTTAATATTCTATTAAAATCAAGGGTTTTTAAGGTTCTCTATTTTCATTAAAACCATGTGATTTTGGTTTCTTTATTCCCATTAAAACTAAGGGGTTTATTATATTGAACCTCACAATTGTTCTCATGGGGTGGAGACATAGGGGTACCTTTGGGTACTATTACCAAACTTCTTTTCCAAATCACCTGCATCCTTTTACTTTTTTCATTTTACTTTTTAGTAACCTCTTCACATTATTTCATTGTAATTTAAATATATTATTCTTTGTTTAATTTCAATTAATTATTTTGCATCATCGTATCTTTTATAGCATCGATTTATTTTTTCACATTATTTTTTAAATGGTAAATTCACCCCTCTTGCTATTTCCTCAGCTCCGACCCACACCTATAACCCCCATTATCTTTTGTGATTATTGGTCCACATACATCACTATGTATGAGATACAATATTCCACTACCCCTTTCATCTTTTCTCCAAAAAGTTTTTTTTTCATTTTTACTAATAAACAAGAATCATATGTATCAAAGGATTCATATTCAAATGTGTCTAACAATCCATCTTTATGGATTATTTGGATGTATTTCTCATTTATATGTCCAAGGAGACAATGACAAAGGTTGGTGATATTAGAATTAACATTGAATTATTATAAACATCATTGTTAAGATTATCCATATCTAGAATATATATAATATTTACTATATCTCTGATGTCATAAAAAAATTAATTCTTATATATAGAACAACTCTTACTCTTTATAGAGAATTAAAATCTCTTCCTGTCCAAATAAGAAACAAAAATCAAATTTCTTTTTATGATGGGAAAAAATAAATATTCTCTAATTCTAAGATTTGGAAAATTAAGATCATAAGTGTAGAATTATAATGGAGAAACTCATGCTCTATTACCGACATGAAAATCTACTTCACCCTTTGTTAATTACCTTCTATCTTGGAGTCTTTATTTTTAATTACATATGTATGACACACACTCAGTATATAATAATCATGAGTTGGAGTTGGTGGAATTAATTTCTACAACATTCACATTTATATGCTCTAAATTATTCTCTTTGAAAACACTTTTCAACCATGGATACCGATATATAACTATTATATAGGTCACACCTATAAGTGATCTCAAAATTATTATCATGAAGTATCAAAAAATATACAAAACATTCATGTCAGTGAGTAAGTATCATATTTTATATCTTTTCACCAAATAATTTTAATTAAAGTGCTCCTAAAAATGATAACTCCTTACATCATATCCATTTAGTGAACTAATATACATATTTCACTAAACAATGTGTCTTATTTAGTATTCATCTCACCACTTAGTTGTTTAGGTAGGAGATCATCACAATCAGAATATTTATGATTCTTTGATGGTTGATCAAATAACCCTTTATCCAAATCTATCTTATTGATATACCCAACTCTATTCATATTGTATTATAAATATTAGTTTTTACCACCTAGTGTAACCCAAAACAAACACAAAAAAGACCCTAATCATCAGGGAAACAATATTACTTTCTTACTTTGCTTAAGATATCTTGAGATTTATCATGAAACTATCCAGTTGGATGATCAGGATCTTTAAAAGTCCCCAATTTAGAAGGAATATCACACTTAGTACGTGAGAGGTTTTATTTTCAAAAGTCTCACCAATTCATCATATCAAATTAAATTCATAACTATTTCATTTTATGAAATCTTTATCATATCATGTTTTATTATTTTGTGTATGAACACTTCCCTTCGTAGATTTTACTTAAGAGAGAATTCAATTCATGATATCTCTAATACTTAATATGTACAAACAATATTCAACAATCACTCTCAATCTCATAACTATAAAAAAACTAAGGTCACGGTCGATTAAGACTTAAATTTTATGGAGTTTTACTTGACATGAAATGCAAGGGTTTATCTCTTAGAAAAAATTTATCACATAAATTTGTATACACAATATTCATATTTCATAAAAAATTTAATAAACATGAATATTAAGGAATTATCCAAATAAATAAACATTATTTATTTTCCAAAACATTAGATACAATATTAACTTTTCATATTCAATTTTAGCATGTAAAATATAATTGAATTATGTGTAAAACTTATAATTTATAACCAATTTATAAACCATAATTCAATTCATCAAAATATTTTTTTAAACCATCTAAGAGACACCATGAGTTGCACCATGATGTGGTCCTTAAATTTTTATTGTTTTAGATAAGTCCACTTCATTATAGAACCAACCATGGTGCAAGGTGAAACACCCAGAAAAAATGACTCAGTCTGGCAGAGGTAGGTTTTTTTGGGGTCATTGTGCTTTCCCACAAAGGTGCACCACACTCGTCACCAAAAGAAGTTCATATCATGGTTCAAGTCATGGGGAATGAAAAATTTAGAGTGAAGAACCACCACACCTTGCACTACAATGTGGTGACAATGTTATAAATGTTTTGATGGTCACCAGAGTGGCACATGGATCACCATGCTGTGATGATGTTAATTTTTTTTCAAAACTAGGGAATGAAACACATATAATCCTCGAAGAATATTATTTTGATACCACTAATTAATTTTAGTGGATTATCATATTCTGAATAAAACTCAAACACAACCTAATCTATCTTAAAGGAATCAAATGTGTAAGGAAAAGAAGAAAAATCATACTTGGAATGCGGTTGTGAAAACCTCCATCTTTCCACTTTGATGGAGTGCATTTGATGACAATCACCAAAGAAGCAAACAAAGACTTCCTACCTCTAAAGTTGGTACACCGACCTTAGATCCCATAATGTTTCTTGAGGATACCCGTACTCTAAAGGGGTGTTAGAACCTTCACAATGTGTGATAAAATAAGCATCAAGAACAAAGATATTTTTGGCAGGCTTGGCAAGTGGTATTCCTTTATCCACCAATATAAAGAATCATATCCCTTATATATCCATCCATGACTCATTCCATCTTAATGAAATGTGTTGGCCATATGAAATATATCAACATATGTTGATTACCATTGGAAAAATCCATTGCACTCGTTTAATGAATGTACTGACCATATTAAATCCATTCATAATGGATTTAAAACTTGTAGATTGGTACACTTCCTACCTGTCGTTGGATATGGTGTTTGAGGAAGGGGCCAAAGATAAAGTAACTCATCATGTAGAGCTTTTTATTCAAATAAATATGATGGAAATGTACCATGGTGCTGGTGAATCATGAAAATGAATTGAATAACATCAGACACCTCATATAAATTATTGGTTTGGGAATATATGAGTGTCAATGATTCCCAAATTTCTTTGACAGTGTTTTTTGTCCAAGTCACATCTTTGATGGAGAATTCCATAGAGTTGAAAATAATTTTTTTTACTATTGAAAATATTCCAAAAATTGTACTTTGGGTCAGATAGCAACGGGGGAGGAGAAACATGGTGGGAGTTTAGATCTATGCTAGTGAGAGATATAGGGACTGTCTTATACCAGATAGAGAAGTTATTTGCATCAAGGAATTCATCTACAAGGCATGTGGAGGTAGTGATCAACTGTGGAAGGAATGAAAAAGTTTGCGAGGAATCTTCCATGTTTGGAGGGATAGTGGAAAGATACTACAATATCTGACCAAGTATACTAGAAGGGATAAATGAAAAATACAGCAGGAATGGCCATAAATGGAAAATCGGGCCTTAACAGGAAAAGTGGGGCTTCAGGTTATTTGGTGAGATAACTTCTAAATATTTCAATAATAACATTGAGTAATTAGAAGAGTGATGTAGTAGAAGTTTACTAAAAACACATTCTAAGGATGTCACGATTTCAGAGAGAGGCATCAGTAGTAGTGGTAGAGTTTGAGGCAGGAGGAGCGCTACCAAAGGGAGAATTTCATAGCTTCAGGTGTGTTTAGGAGAGGCACTCAATTGGTTTGGAGGTGATTCCTGGGTCTGGATACGTGTGTGTAGAATAGTCGCTACAAGAAGACAGTGCAACGGGATAGGATGACTATTAGGGGAAGGCTCAAGGAGGGCTGAAAACATATGGGGTAGCAGGGTGTGCTTGGGTAGGTCGATGCCATCAGGGGTGAAAGGGTGCGCCTGGTAAGCGTGACGAGGTCTCTGTTAGACCGAGAGGTGGATAAGGATTGTGCATGGAGGAGGGAAGGGAGGAGTGGAATTCTAGATGAATGGAGGAGGTGATTCTCAAGGAGGGGAGTAGAGAAGAATAACAGGGCTAGTACGACATAGTGGGACTAACGAAGGAGGCTAGGCTTTGGTGTGCAATAGAGGGAAAGAAAAGTTATCATAATTGGGAACAACGGATGGAAAAAAAGTATTAGATCAGGTATCCCTTTGATGACATGTTTATTGGTACACTTCCCACCTCAATGAGAGGTGGATAAATTCATTTATAGATAGATAAAAATAAATACATGTAGAAATAAAATGATCTAGGACTCAAAAATACACTTAAAGAGGTCTATCATAACTAATGAAAATTAAGCGGGAGTGGACGTGGAAAGCGCTTTCATAGTATGCATGAAAACGGTGATGTAGGATGTCTACCATGACATACTCAAGAACTACCATAATGTGGTGCTTAATATTTTAGTGCGCATTCAAAAATCAGTTGGTACTAGAGTGAGATCATTCATCATTTGACATCATCTGATCACCTTTTCTCAATCCCCACAAACTATATCTTTTTCACCACCATCGTTCGCCACCATCCCAAACTTACTAGGATTTGGTGTCCTGACAAACTATCCTTGTCACTCATCTATCATATTGTGTGATTTTCAGGCGTGTCACACTAGGTGTTCTTTGCCGAACTATCCACCACTTGTGCTTCATAATCTGATGCCTCAATTGTTTTTTGGAAAAATCGATTTCATGATTTGAATGGTTTTCACGTCATGAATGGACCCGACAAAAACCATTCAGGATATAAAATATCTCATTGGATCTTCCCCAAAAAATTCATGTGGTGTAACCATAATTCATGTTGTGAATGTTTCTTATATAATTTTCTAACAACCAACCTCTAGGTTATCCTCTTAAACTACCAAACACTTCCATCTAGTTAACCCATGATTCCAAGCATAAAAGGAAAAAGCATGAAACAACGACATACCTAAAACTGGGGGTGCTATAGATGCAAGCATAGTATGGATAAATCTAAGTTACTAGTCCAATCCATCCATTAGCATTTTCATCTTCTCCAGTAGTGCCCTTCCTCCCTCAATAGTATGAAATCCGACAGGCCGAACCAAATGGTAAGACCTTCTTGATAAGACTTCTTTGTATAGAAATATATAGAAGTGGTAGCAGAAGAGTTAGATAGTATTAGAGGCGAAATAAGGAATGTGATATTGAGTTGATAAAGATAGAGAAAATGACTCAAGAGGTTCCTCAGTGATCCTAACCATGCCACATTGACTGAACTACTCTAAATAAAATAAATCTTATCCGTCACTCTAGCCCCCAGCCTCCCTTTATAATAGCTCCATCCCTCCATTAGTGGCCCCCCCTTTCTAGAATATTCCTTCCAGCTGTGGCTTTCCTAGATCCCTTGTTGTATACCCCTTTTATAAATGATCAATTGGAACTTGAAAATCACTATGAGTTCAGTGAATGTTGGAATGAAGTTATGTGAAAAAAAACAATTAGCAAGACAACAGACCCACCTCTTTCAATTGAAGGCTTCACAACTCACCTTGCATCATTTTGAAACTCATAACTCTAAGATTTCCAATAAAATTTGTTGATAACTGATCACATGGTCCATCTTTATAGATCCCTTCTGTTGCACATAGATAGTTCAACACCTTATAAAAATTGCATCAGATTATATGAGGTTGTGGTCAAATTATCCATCTAGATCACACCATTTCGTTTCTACATTGATTCCTACTTGATCACTAATGGATAAGCAACATTCTAACACTAAAAACGTGTAGTTTACTCACATTTCTCACTATCGGTAATATTCACTACCAAAACTATGTTTTACCCCTATGTATTCAATGTTCTAGGAGCCACAACCAGTTCCTCTCCTTGTAGTGTTGTCATCTCCTAGTGGTGCATTTCCCCAATTTTCTTTAACAAATAATCTTCTTCCCTCTATGGTTCAACTTACTTTAGAGGAATATTTTTTTCCATGTCAAAGCACTCCATGTCCTATCCCTTCACCATTTTTTCCTTCGATCTTCTCATTGTAGAAACATCTTCTCCATGTGGCATGCCAAGTCGCACCTGTTGCATGTGTGATAGCCCTATGGGCGTCATTAATTTCTACTGGGTTACCAAATTTATAAATTTATAAACATGAATTGAACAAACCACTAAATTACTGGGTAGTATAGAAAATGGAAGTCCGAGGTCAATCCCATAGAGATAGGGTTGGAAAATTTTTTAATTAAACAAGATAAACCTAAACGAATTTCGATTTGATTAAATAAAATCTAAACTATTAAGCATGGATTTGTCTATAAAGTGGGAGGAGACAATATAAAAAGGGTGATGGGAAAAAATTATTCTAGGTTCATGAATGAAAAGTTATAAGATAATTAATTGACAATCATACAGTCATCAGAATTGGGTCTTATCAAGTTCAATGTCCATGAAAAACATTCTCCATCCAAAGTTCTCTTTTTTATCATGGTCAGGTACTTCGGATTACAAAGGATGGGTAACCTAAAACCTTATTTAAACAAAGGAAAGGACAAACCCAATGTTCATGGTGGAAGTATAGTCCCAAGATTGCATATTAAACAAATGTATTCAAACTAAGCAATGGTTAAGAACAAATAAGGAAAATAAACCCAATACCGAACCCCGCTCACAATGATAATGCATGAAGAATTAAGAAAGTGGATAAAATTGAAGAGAAAATAAGAAATCCCAACATGAATTTCATTAATTATAAAATACATTACATTCAATTCCTCTTCATCACGTATACACTAGCACAAATAAATCACCCACTCATTCTAACCATGAGTAGGTGTATAAAAATAAATAAATAAAAATACTATAGAAGTGGTGAAGCAGGTGGTGAGCCTTCTCCATAGGCATCTGGTGGTGGTGATCCATCCAAAAGATGATTTGAATGGTGTGGATAGGGGATCTATTTATAGGTGCTAAAAGGGGTCTTCCTGACATCGGTCACAACGTGTACTAAAGGTACATGTCGTGTACGCTTGGTCCATGTTGCCTTCATGTCTGCGTGAGTCTTCCACGTATTGTGTTTAGTAATTCAAAGTGTGACTGTCGTCACATCATGTATGGGGGGATCATGATGTGTAATTTCTCAGTCTACAGTTATCGTATATCTCTCCAAAAATCATCTCTAAAATTAGTGCTGAAAAGAGTCACGTCGTGTACTAAGGTTACACAATGTGTACTTGTCATTCATGGCATGTTTTCTTGTCACAGATTTTTCTAGAAAAGGATTGATTCTCTAATGAAGTCATGACATGTAAGTTAAGTACACACCATGTACTAGTTCGCACTAGTTTTCTAGCTTTTTTTCCTCTTCCAAAATCTGGTGTCATGCCGTGAGCGAAGTGAAGTGGTGCGAAGGGTCCTTTAGCTCAATTTTCCACCACTTTTCATTAATTTTTCATAAATTCTTCATTTCTTTCCATAAAACGTAAAAAAAGTAAATATATTCCAAAATTTTCAAGATTTATCATTTAAATACAAAATTCAATACATAAAACATTCTAATAATATATTCATGAAATACACTTATCAAATCCCCCCACACTTGAATTCAACATTTTCCTCAAGGATGAAATCGCAACATTCAAGAAAGGACACTCACTTTACCATGATTTAAATTCAATTTCAAAAAAATAAATTTATCAAATAGAAAATTAAATGTTTAAGAATCACATGGGAAAATTAATTAACACTTCTCATTTCAAAGAAAACAAGTCAAGAATGTATTTTACTTTTCCCATTTTGAAATAACCAAGCCTTTTCAAACCTCCATTCACATTTTTCAATCCATTATTAATATGAATTCCACTTGAAATTTACATCACATAAATTTTTATGTTCAGCATCAGGGTTCAAATCTAAATATTATTCAACACTTACCTCAAGAACATGTAACATTACCATAGTCTTGCAAGGAATCTATCATCTCCACCGTGCAAAGACAAAAGCAAAAGTAATCATTAGGGATTCAAAATTAAGGATAAAATGACCCTGAGGCTTTAGGGTATGTAGGTAAATGATATAAAAAGTAAATCTCAAAAAGGAGGTTTGACTCTAAATCATTTTTCATGATAATCAAAATATAATCTCAATGATTGTATCCCTTTGTAAATTTCATCTCCCCCCCAAAAGCTCAAAGTGGGATCATGATACATGTATGCACAATGAACGAATCAACCTTTATTGCCATTTTTTCATATATTTTATTTCTTTTTTAGAAGCTATGCTTGGGAAAAATTTCACATCCATCACCTAACCACATACGATAAAAAATCGTCGGTATGAAAAATGGTGATTTTTTATCCTCCCAAAACACAACCCATTTTTTCATTTTTTTCAACTGTTTTTTTTGAAAGAGAGGTGAATGGTATAATACAATACAAGATACATGGCCTATACCAATATCATAATAGAAAATACCCCATAAAAATATCCATAATGATGTATATCCTGATACACCCAATATGTTCTTCCCCCATACTTATTCTATTAAATATAATGAAAAACATTTAGAGGAAGGTAGGAATGGATAAATTAGGCTTATAACATAGCTCATTTCCTAAAAAGGTTGTTCATGGAATCTAAGGTATTAAAAAGGAATAATGAATGGTGGGTCTCAGGATAAGGACTAACAAAAATAATGTCTCAATCATTTTAAAAGTGATTCTGTTCAGTCATAGCTTCGATAAGATGCAGTACAAGTTCTAGAAGAAAAAATTCCCAAGTTTCTCCAGAAATATAATATAGAAATAATATAACATATTGGCTTAGTGGATGTATTTGGAATGAGATGAATGATTGGGTCAATTAATCATGTAAATTCATATAAATAATTAAATAAATTAATGAAAACATCAGAAATTTAAAACTTGGATAATTAAAAAAAATCATTTACAATGATTAACATGCTTCCATAAATCATGATTTTTCAAATCCTAATCCACATTCTTATCTTTACTAATTATTTTCTCCATTTTTATCATTAAAATTTATTGATAAAGAAATTTAAAATTCATGGAATAATAAACATCTTGAGCAGTTTATGTATCCTAATTCTATTGACTAAATAATAAATCAAGTGTGGAGAATGAAATTTAAATGACAGGTCTAAAACATTTTTAATTTGGAGAATAAAACAAAAAAATAATGAATTTAAACGCTTAATACTCTTGCAATTTATGATTAAAAATTGGATGTGTAGGTTCTTCTTGTACCAGATTCATGATGTGTAATTTGGTCATGAAGCTTCTCTTCCTTCTTCCTACTGCTTGCTTATTCTTTCTACTAGTTCCTTTGATGGACCTGAAAAAAATAAAAAACTAGTAAAAGTGCAGGACCTTACAATATGCTCAAGAATATAAGGGGAATTGAAATTAAATACTAATAAAAAATTAAATTCTAAGAAAATAATAAATCTAAATTCCTAGAAAGCGATAAAAAATTGGATTCCTCCTAAAAGATGCTCTTTTTTAATGGTTGTTGAGCTCAATCCTACCTGGGTTAGCTGATTGGACTATGGTAAAGTGCTAACTATCTAATATTTACCCAATTCTGACTTTTACATCTTCCCATCTCTGCTTGAATCTTCCCCTATGAAATTGGTGTGGATGTCTGAGGTGGTGACCAGAGTCTGAACGTCGTGAGTATCACTAGGATGATCTCGACATCGGTCCAAACTGGGTAAAATAATTCTTCTTTAATGTATGGCTACATGTGTGGAACTTATTCAATGATTTATTTATATTCAACCTCAATCTCATTAACTTTTTCATTTATCTTTGCTTCGATTTTTTTCATCTTTGTAGTCAGTAAAGGGTGAAAATTGGTCTTTTTCTTCTTCTTCATCTTCATATGGCACACTTAAAATTTCTAAAAAGTTTTTCATAAATTCAACAGCCTTCATCCCTTCTTCCTCATATTTTTAATCATCATCTTCTTCCTTCATCCACAATCCCAACTTTTCAAGGAAAATTTGTATAATTTGAGTAGATGAGGTTCCTTTTTCTTCAATCTCATCTTCTTGATGTTTTCTTATCTAGTGTTCTTTAGACCATTCGAGTTCAGTGGCAAGGTCACCCTCTTCATCTTCTTTCGAGCCTGCAAAATCAAGGGTATCATGATTAGAATAAAAATCAGCATTGGATGTGGTACTTACCTCTGCTTTGTTTTCATGATCCTCCTTGTATAATTTTGGTTGTAGACAATGGGGTGTGGTGAAATCAGTGCTTGGGTACAGTTTAGGGAACTCTAAAGGTTGACTTCACATCATTTTGATTTCATCGTGTAGTTTCACCATATCATCAAGTATGAAGGCGAACGTCTCCTTGGTAGTCATTCTACTCTATAGTCTTTCCATCACAAATAAAAATAATCGTTACGGTAAAAAGTAATAAAAATTATAATAAAAATCCTAGGCTAAAATCATGAAATAGAAAAGGTGAGAAAATATTTTGTCTAAATTACTCAACTTATAAATATCCACTCTTATCCCTGGAAATGAATCCAAAAATTTGATATCCCTATGAGTGTTGTTAATTCCTACCGGGTTACTGAATTTAGAAATTTATAAACACGAATTGAACAAAACACTAAACTACTAGGTAGTATAGGAAATTCATGTCTGAGGTCAAACCCACAGAGGCAGGGTTGGATAAAATATTAATTAAATAAGATAAACCTAAACTAATTTTGATTTGAATAAAATAAAATATAAACTATCGAGCATGGATTTGTTTAGAAAGTGGGAGGAGACAATATAAAAAAGGCGATGGGCAAGAATGATTATATGTTCATGAATTACAAGGTATAAGATAATTAATTGACAATCATACAGTCATCGGAATCAGGTCTTAGCGAGTTCAATGGTCATGGAAAACATTCTCCATCCAAATTTCTCCTTTTCTCATACTTAGGTACTTCATATTACAAAGGATGGGTAACCCAGAACCTTATTTAAAAATACGGAAGGACAAACCCAATGGTCATGGTGGAATTATATTACCTAGATCACATATTAAACAAATGTATTTAATCTAGGAAATGGTCATGTGCAAAGAAAGAAAATAAACCCAATATCGAACCCCACTCACAATGGTCATGAAAGAAGAATTAGAAATGTGGATATAATTGAAGAGAAAATATAAAATCCCAATATGAATTTAATTAATTATAAAATACCTTACATTAAATTTCCCTTCATCACGTATGCACCAGCATAAAGAAATCACTCGCTCATGCTAACCACGGGCAGGTTTATAAAAATAAATAAATAAAATCCTATAGAAGTGGTGAAGTAGGTGGTGCACCTTCTCTGTAAGAGTTTGATGGTGGTACTCCATATAAAAGATGATTTTAATGGTGTGGTGAGGGGCTCTATTTATAGGCATTGAAAGGGGTCTGCCCGACACCGGTCACGACGTGTACTGAAGGTACACATAGTTTATGCTTAGTCCACATTTCCTCCATGTTCGTATGATTCTTCCACGTATCGCGTTCATTAATTCAAAGTGTGACCATCATCACGTCATTTATGGGGGGATCACGATGTGTACTTGCTTGTTCTAAAATTATAGTTGATCTCGCCGAAATCTTCTCCAATATTAGTGTTGAAAAGAGTCACGTCATGTACTAAGTTTACATGACATGTACTTGTCATTCACGATGTTTTTTCTCATTACGGATTATTCTGAAAGAGGCATACTTCTCTAATGAATTCATGATGTGTAAGAGAAGTACACACTGTTTATTAGTTTGCACCAGTTTTCCAACTTTTCTTCCTCTTCCAAAATCCGGTGTCACGCCGCGGGTGAAGTGAAGCGGCACGAAGGGTCCATTAGCTCAATTTCCACCACATTTCATTCCATTTTCGCAAATTCTACATTTCCTTCCATAAAATACAAAAAAAAGTAAATAAATTCCAAAATTGGAAAGATTTATCATTTAAATACAAAATTCAATAAATAAAACATTCTAAAATATATGCATGAAATACACTTATCATCGTGGCTTACTATTTTTGCATGATTTCTTCCCTTTTGGACATCAGTGTAGGCATACCTAATTTAAAATATCCCATGGATGAGTCCCTCCCTAATAGTCACACATGGTTTACCAGTTTTATGGCATCCCTTACGTCATGCCCCTATGTTATGCCATATGAGGTGGGTTGCGTCTCTAGTAATATGATCATCCGAGGAGACAGTGTCACCTCCTCCTGTGGTATCCTCTCATCGGTAGGAAACTATAGATTGTAGGTTATCAATGGCATGGTTGCAAGGAATAAATGACATGGTTTCAATGCATCAAATGGTAGATTGGTGGTTGCAAGGAATCAAATGGTAGCTTGGTGCATGATGTTTTTTTGTGACATTCTAACTATCAGATCCTTAAAATACTTGTTTTTATTCTTTCTTAATGATTTTAGGAGATGATTTTTTTAATATAATACAAATACTAATAAACAAAATAAACTCTACCAAACTAACCAAAATCCCCCAAGGTTTTATTTTCCCTCGACTTATACCCCCGACTCAACAAAATAAATTGCACAATTACGAGCCACCCCTCCCCGACAGTAACTCACTCGTTCTTACCTTGCTAATGAAATCTCTTTTGATATGTATGGGTGGTTAGGGTTCACACCCAACTTTCCCCTCCTCAAAATTCCCATCATCGACAATTTTTCCATGTTATCAAGGGACTTCTCTTTTACTATTTTACCAACAAAGAAAACTAAGAAAACATGCTTCAAATTTGGATCCACAAATAATTTACTAAAAAAAGTGATAAATTAATTTATTTTTTAAATAATTAATAATAGAGTTAAGGTAATTAGTATTATTTAAAGTGATAAAAAAAATAAATTACTTCATATATTAGACTTAAATTTTTTTTATCTCCATAAAATACCCAAAGTGAGGTTGGTATACAAAAGTTCTACAAGTGTGGATGATATAATCCCTTTATGCATTGTTAAATTTTTACCAATAAATGATCAATAATGGTATTATATCAAAAATACTGGTTCAACATAAAAATATTATATTTCAAAAAACTCAACCAAAAAAATTATTTAGGATAGCACTACGCTCACCCTTAATATCTAGAAATTTAGAAAGGATAATATCCTTAATGATTTTTTTCCATCGCAATCACCAGGAAATAATTTTTAGAGAGAACATTGTCATTTTATTTTTTTATCTATTCTCAAAATAAATACTACTAAATTAGTGGATATAAATAAATATAAAACTCAAAATCCAAAACAACACATACCTAAATATGATTCTTAGATAAATGAAAAAACTGAAAATAATGAATTCTTTACTCGCATAAAACATGTTAAAACATGACTACTCATTATCTTTATTAATATATTGAGATTTTTCATCTTCTAATCCATAAATTAATTCACCAACATCATCATCACATTCATATTCAAATCTATTACTATGATGACTCTCTATACTATAATTTTTGTTATGGGCGACCTTCTCGATCTATATAGTCATGAGATGAAAACAACCAGAGAGTTATAATAAAGATGAAATGAAATGATTTTTGGATTCGCAAATCTTATATATTATTAAGAACTTTTATTATAGATTCAACATATTTACTATGGTTCACCAATATTCTATAATTCCATGTAATAAAATACTTTCTTTTACATGACTGTGAATGTCACACAGACATCAGAACTTTCAATAACTTGAATGCCTCACATGATGGCATGAACAATAAAGCCACCACCACCTTCTTTGGTGGGAAATCATCTTCAAGATCAATTCCCTTAAACAATGAATAATTGGTAGTTAATTCAGATATACAATCAACTTTTCCACTAATGATCCCTAGGGATCTAGGTCAGGCTCCATTCAAAACCTGGAAGTCTCAACTTGATCCTCACATGATCCATTCTTCAAAGAATTATCAAGGCGACCATATGATGCCACTCTATCCGGATTAAGGCCTACACTTTGTAGAGTTTTATTACTTTTATGAAATTCAAAAATATTCATAACATGAATCAAGAAATATACAATATTTTCATGATCTAACACTATTATTCCAACATGTATATCTTACCCTTTTTTAGATGGACATGATTAGCTTGGCAGGAAGGCACCTAGTCTAAAGACTACTTAAAACAAGACTTAAAGAACCTTTTTCATGCTTGTTGTAGTATAGATGCACCAGCTATCCAATATCATATGAAAAAACCACCAGACATCCAGAAGGCCCATCAACTACTTGGTGGAGTCCCACTGGGTATCCTGTGTGATCAGACAGTGTGCGGGTAGTTCCAGCAGCATGAATGACAACATGGTGGAGGCTACCGGGTATCCAGTGGTGTTTGGACTACTACTCTACTGATGATTTTATGATGATCAAAATTGTATTTCATTCATATCTTAAATGTTGTGGCTCGATTCATTGTACCCCATACATCTTTGGAGGCTATGAAAAGAGGCTTCAAACTTAATTAAATTTGTAGTGCGCATTCAATGAAAGGCTCTTTGATCTTAAATGGATTCATATTCTCCCAAGGTATTCAATGTTTAATCTTCTTCCTCCTTCAAAGTAGAATCAACGAGATCAATCTTTCATTAACCAGGGTGATCAAGACACCGAATCAAGAAGGGCGTGTTCTTAAATGACTTCATCAAAAGCACCACCAACATTCTTGTTCACTCTCCTTTGTTACTATTTATATCCCTCCCTTTAGAGACTTTTTTTATAAAACCCCTTGGCTCTAACCTCTTATCCTTATACCTTTATCTATTTCCATCTTGATTTAATTTCTTCAAGAGAGAGCAAAGATCATGCATTGTAAAGGGATTGCAATTAAGAAAGTCATCTATTTAACTGTCCCCTCTATTTCTTTGGTTTTTGGTTATCCTTTTAAACTATGTTTTTTTTTGTTTTGGGTTCTCCCTTCAAAAAAGTGATTGAGGCACTTCTTATTCCATTAAAAGCAAGGATTTTTAGGTTCTTGGTTTCCATTGAAAACAAATGTTTTTGGTTTCTTGGTTCTTATTCAAACCAAGGGTTTTATTATATTGGACCTCGTGATTTTTCTCATGGGGAGGAGATGTAGGGGTACCTTTAGGTACTATTTTATAACCTCTTTAGCAAATCTCCTGTGTCCTTTTTCTTTTAAAATTTTACCTTTTCACAATTGTTTCACATTATTGCCTTATTATTTCCACTATGCTTTACTTTTGTTAATTTCAATTTTTTTTGTATTTCATTATCGTATCTTTTATTTCATTAATATATTTATTCACTTTATTTTTTAAAAGGTCAATTTACCCCTTCTTACCAATTTCTCATCTCCGAACCACATTTGGTATCAATGGTTTCCTTATTTTTATTTCAAAATCACCTTTTGAAAATCATTTTCATTCTTGTTTTTCAAAATTGTTTTCGATTTTCAAATCTTAAGAAATTTTTAATATTCAATTTTAAATTGAAATATACTTCTTATATGAATGTTCTTTTCTTTTATGGTTAAAATTGTTGATATTGGAAAACTCACATGTCTATTTTCTTTTGAAGTATTGGTTATCCTATTTGGAAGATGGTTATGCACGGTTATTGATAAATATCTTGCCGGCCATGGAAAACTAAGGAAAACATATCCAGGAAGACTCCCTAAAAGGGGGAACCTAAGTCATTGTAGGAGGAGAGAATACAACTAGAAAAAACTGTATATTTTAGAGTGTTCTTATGTTGGAGGGCCAGTAAGTCAAGGATGTAAAAAGAAGGGGGGAGGGGCTAGAGAGTGGATACATAGAGAGAATGTTTATGATATGGGGAATCATCCAGTCGGCTTAGGTGAGTGGACCTAGGGTCCCTCGAGTGTCTCTTCCATCCTTTTATTCTTCTTCCCCCATCTGATGTATTTCTATATTTGTAATCCTACATATATTTAAAAGAACTGAAAGGGATGGGTCCTATCAATTGGTCTAGTCTGCTATCTTTATATGGCTGACTCCAAGTGTCGCGACATTAGATCTCATTATCATTTTCAAGGGTTTGTAAAATGAAGGAGGCCACATCCAGTTTCCATCAACTCCTCTCTCAAGTGGCTACATAGGCTTCCACTGTGATTCAACACTTTGTTTATAGTGCATTGCAGTCTTCCTTTTCCAGCTCATTTCTTGCATGACAACGTCTAGCCAGAACCACTCCATAGAAGCGCAGTCAACCAATAAGAGATTCGTACCTGATGGTACTTCACTCATAGGAGCCCCTACCTTCTTGAAAGAGGGAAGCATGCCTAGAATTTTTGATCACATAGGAAGAGGTTGCCACGCCTTTTAATTTTCCCAAGTAAAGTTGCACACATTAAAAAAACATACAGTTGGAGGGGAGGTGTTCCCATAATTTTTGACCCAGTAAGGCGTGCTGAACTCTTAACGTGTGTTGTCTATTATCTAATGGAAAATACAATGTGGATAGAGAATAACATGATCCATGAATAGGAAAGTACCAAATTCTGGGCAAACCTCTTATCCCTGAAGTGTTTTTGTTGGGACCGTAAACTATTGGGCCATCGGTGCAACGATAATTAGGATATAAAATAAAGTGAAAAAATGCAGAAAAATAAATGACACCATATGTAACATGGAAAAACCCCCAAATGGAAGGGCTAAAAAACCACATTCAAATAGAAGGATCACTATGGGGTAGAAGTGGATACACACTCCCTCACTATTACAAGAAGAAAACCCTCATAAAATCTCTCTTTAATAAGCAGGGAAATAAACCTCACAAAACACCGCAAATAAAAGCTGAATTTGAGAACCGGATGAGATGATGAAACTAATGGGAGAGACCCTTTTATATAGGCTGCATCTCCCCCCTCATACTGCCTTCTCCTGGATAAGGTTTGGTGGGGTTTTGGCTGCCGACCTAACAACTACCACGCCTTCCCCCTTTGACAAATTGGAGGGGGGGGGGGTGGCGCCAGCCTATGATGAAACATCGTCCAACACATCTCCCACTTGGAGATTTTTTGAGAACAAATCAAATCTCCAAATCCTTTCTATCTTACAAAAATGATTCTAAAGTCTCTGTGAGGCAGATCGATGATCTGAACCTTATGAACTTATCAGAGTTAATCGCCTTCAATAAGAAATATGCTAGATTTTATTTAGTATGAATCTTAATCATGTCCACACTTCTTTAATCCACCACATCTTGGAAAAAGTGATACTGTACCCCAATGTGATTTGTCTTGGAATGAAAATATTGATTCCTTGCATGTTTTAAATATTCCCTAACTATCACCAAATAATGGAATCTACTTGTATTTGTGCCTGAGATCCTCCAACAACATTCTCATAAAAATTGCCTCTTTTCAAGCCTGTGTAGCTACCATGTAATTTTCCTCTATCATAGATAAAGCCACAACTGACTTTAACATTGAAATCCAGCTCACAACTCCTCTTGTAAGAGTAAAAACATAACCAGTGGTTGAATTCCTCCGGTCAGAATCACCTGCAAAATCTGAATCAACATAGCATCTAATAGTGAAATCTAATCCTCCATAAAATAATGTAGCATTTGAGGTCTCCTTGATGTATCTCAGGATCCTCTTCACTATGCACTAATTCTCTTGTCCTAGATTCTCCATATACCAACTAACTGCTCCCACTGTATGTGAAATGTATGGTCTAGTACAAACAATAGTTAAATTAGACTACCCACTACTGATGCATACAGTAATTGAGACATTTGCATCCCTTATGATTCACTACTAGGACTCATCGTAGAGGATAACTTGAAATTAATGGGAAGAGGGGTAGATATTGGCTTACAGTCTTTCATGTTGAAGAATTTCAAGACTCTACATAAGTAACTCTTCTTTGATATCCAAATCTTCCCATTATTTCTATCTCGGTAAATCTGCATCCCAAGAATCTTGTTTTTTGGTCCCAAGTCCTTCATATCAAACTCCCTATCCAAATTTGACTTTGTCTCATGGATTTGATCATTGTTGGGGCCTACAACCAACATGTCATGCCCATACAACATAAGAATGACAAAATCATTACCATAAGAACCCTTGAAATATGCACAAGGATCTGAATGAAGTCTGTTATAACCAAGGTTCATGATATAGGAATCAAATCACTTGTACCAACACCTCAGCGCTTGTTTGAGACCGTATAGAGATTTTTTCAACCTATAAACCAAGTTCCCTTTGTATTATTCTACAAAACCTTCTAGTAGGAGTATATAGATCTCTTCATCAAGATCACCATGGAGAAAATCAATCTTTACATCCAGCTTCTCTAGATGTAAGCTATATATAGAACAGATCTTAAAAACTAACTGAACAGTTATCAGTCTAAAAAAAAAGAAAATATTTCATTGAAATCAATACCTTCCTTCCAAGCATAACCTTTGACTACTAATCATACATGATATCTTTCCACCTGGTCCTTTATATCTCGCTTGATCTTAAAGACCCATTTTTTGGATAGCATTCCTTCCATGAGGTAATGGAACAAGATCCAAACTCTTGTTCCTGTTCAGGGCTTCGAGTGCCTCCTACATCCCCACCATCCATGAGGATACATATGGAATCTGGGTCACCTCCACAAAAGAATATAGCTCTCCATCCTCCATCAATAAGAAATACAGAATATTTCTCTCGATGACATAGTCTGTGTGCCATATTGGTGCTATTTTCTCTTGAGTTGACCATCGTGGTCCAGACTCAACTAGAACTTGATCATCATGCTCTGGCAATGCCTCATAAGAAACTGGTTCTTACTTTGATTTTTTCCTTTACTTTTACTATTGTAATTTATGTATTCTTCTTCTCCGTGTCTTGACCAGTTGTCATTTGTACCTTGTCTTGTACAAAAATGAAATATCTACTGATGATAAATTTGTGGGTAGTGGGGTCCCACAAATGATACCCCTTCACACCATCTCCATACCCCTAGAAGATACCTTTCCTGGATCTCAAATCCTATTTTGATCTTTCCTGGTCATTAAACATTTCATATACAAGACTTACAAAATTATGTAATTCAGAATAGTTAGTGGGTTTACCAATCCACATCTCCATCGTTGTCTTCAGATAAATAACCATTGAAGGAGATCTGTTGATCACATAATATGTGATATTCAATACTTCTTCCCAAAATGTTTTGGCAATTACTGCAGTCTTAAACATCTCCCTTATTCTATCTAACATGATTCTGTTCATCCACTCTGCCACTCCATTCTATTGAGGAGTGTATGCCACCGTGAATTGTCTCTTGATTCCTTTATGTCGATAAAAAGTATCAAACTCATCACTTCTATATTATCCACCATTGTTAATCTTTAGACACTTGATCTTCTTTCCAGAGTCAATATCCTTCCGCACATTGAATGTTTTGGAGACTTCAAAAACATCCACCTTCTTCTTGATTGGGTACACCCATCATCTCCTGGAATAATCATCAATAAAGGATACAAAGTACCATGCTCCTCCCAGGGATATAACTGGTGTTTTCTAAACATCAGAATGGATCAACTCTAAGATCTCTTTGATTTGTGTTGTTGACATCCCGAACTTTAACTTGTGCTTCTTTCTCAAAACAAAATGCTCACGAAATGGTAAGGATACCTTTGTAAGACTAGGAATCAACTTATGATCTGTAAGAATATTTAGGCCTCATTCTGACATATGGCCAAAATTATAATTCCATAACATCTTCAATGCTTGTCAAGGTAGTTGATGCAACAAATATCTCCACCTCCTTGTATGTTTCACCCATAATCATGTACAGGTTCTTCAATATCTTCTCCACCTTCATTACCACAAGCACACCCTTCACAATTCTCATCAATCCATTCTCAGTGAGAGTCTTGCATCAGATCTCAACAAATTGTCCCAAAGACAATGTGTTCTTCTTCAGGCCCTTCACATGAAGTACTCCTTGGACAGTCCGTACTATGACATCATGGATCTTCATTTTGATGGTACCAACTCCAACGATCTTCAGGGTGTGATCGTTCCCCATTCACACAAGTCCTTCTGGTATAGTTTCATACTGGTCAAACTATTCCTATCGAGACATCATGTGCCATGTTGCTACTAAGTATATAATCCATGCATCATTGAGATTTTTCTTGAAAGAACCCGGGTCTTCTTTTTAGGTATGTTTTTCTTTTCTAGTCGTTTTTTAGAAAAATAGGAGTTTCTGGAAATTTTAAGAGTACACAATGTGTAATTATATGTACACTCCATGTACTCAGTTGACGCATGTAGCCATGTGTTGGCCATGTAATGGCCAAGCATACAACCGTGTGTGGTGACCTGAAGGCCACCTAATGTGGGGCCATATAAGGATAAGTACACGCTGTGTACTTCTAAATTACACACCGTGTACATTATTTTTTCATTAAACGGACCGGGGTCATGTTTAATGGACAGAACAATCTTCTTCTTCGTCTGTCTCATCCAGGAGCGTCCATAAAACCGCGGATCTTCTCCGAGCCCCCAACTTGTTGTACGTGCTCCGAATCAAACTCCATTGTTTGCGTTGGAATCGAATAATTGAGTTCTCTCTTCTTCTTGAACTTTATATCCCGATTTATCCTCTTTATCAAGTTATCATCGGTTGATAATTTTAGATGTTTTTGTAGATCTACGACATTATAAGGTGATTCAAGGTCTGAGATTCACATATATCGATCTCATGATGCTGAGGTAGGTGGTTTTTTCCTTTATATAGTTAGTCTTTGAGTTATATGTGAAAAAGTTCCCAATACCCTTGTTTGGGGTATTGTGTGTTTATGGTTTTAGAACTTTCTTTACCTGCTGTGCCTAGTTTTATTTGATAGAGGTAAATTATTTGAGAATAGGTTTACCTTTTTAATGCTATGGATGTTTTTCCCATGATATTTTTTGACCATTTGGTCCAGATTTCCTATTAGCATGTTTTCTTTCCATGCATTGTATTGTTAGGATGGAGTGTTTATTATCTGACATCCTATGATATGCTGTAAATTTGTTAGACAAGTAGTTCTTGAGGTTTAATTTAGATACCTTATATTGCTATATATGTTTGACTTACGCAGGGTAGGGAGAACCTGGTGTAGTAGACCATAGGGATAATGGACATTGAGGGCTTCTCCAGAGTGTCTGTTTACTTTTACGTTGCGAGACCATAGGGGGGATAGATGTAAGTGCTCCCTCATAGTGTCTGTAGTTCCTCAATGTGAGCTACAAGGGGGAATTGGATGTTGAGTGCTTCCTCAGAGTGCCTTTTAGTTACCGATACGAGACTATAGGGGGAATTGAGGGTGATTGCTTCCTCATAGAGTCTGAACTAAAGATAAACCAGAGGGGTTAGACTATGAGTACTTCCCAGAGGGTTGCTTGTGTTTTTTTTGGTTGAACTAGAGGGGTTAGGCTATTAGTACTTCCCAAAGGGTTACCTGCTTTTGATTAGCTTCTTTCTTGATATATGAAACTGAATGCTTTAAAACTGTAGGATTGTTTACTTCTGAGTAATTCTTTGTTTACTGCTTATTTTTTCTTATTGCATGCCATATATATTCACTTACTGTTAGGAATAGATATTTGGGTGGTTGCCTGTTGGTATTATTTTCACACCCTATTTGGGTCATGCTTTGGGGCCCAAACAGATTATATTTTTGTAGGTCTAGATAAGTTCAAGCGCTCTTCTACTTCAGGTACTTGACTTATTTGGAGTTGGAGAGCATGGGACCAAGCTAAGGATTGCGATGCTATGGAGCTGTTTACTTGATTTTCTTTTATACTTGGGTTTAGTACTATATTTAATCATTGTTATGTGTTTGGATGATTTCCTAGAAATATGTATCATGCATCATTTTATATATGTGATTCAGTTTATTATTCCATTCTTCGGCTATTTTATTTTGTATGTTGATATTTTGTATTCCACTATTGTATATCTGTTTATTTCTGCGGTGCTACTCTGCCAATGAGGTCATAGTTTCCCCACTATCACACCCAAGGCCCTCAATTCTAGACGGAAGCCTCTAGCGTTTGGGGAAATGCTCTTGAGGCCATGTGACCAACCGGGTACCGGGCACCCCTAGGAAACACCTGGAACTGAGATGTTACAAAGTGGTATCAGAGGAATTAATTTCTTTTAACTTACTGTTTGGAGCCTATAGTTAGGGATAGTAAAGAATAGGTACTTGGTAATAAGATGTGCCCGAGAGTAGCTGACCCGTGTATAGTGAAAAGTTGTTCTACCATGTTTATTGCAATTATTCTGGTTTTGAAATCTTATGGTTGATTTGATTTCACCATTGGGTGATTCACATGTTTTGTGTTGTTATCGTTGATATTATTGAGGTTCTATTTCTATTTCAACCTGATGAGACAAGGGTATGCCATCTCATGCATCATATATGCACTTTCTAGAAATCACATGTCATGCATTCTTGCCATGCCATTTAGGGTGCATTAGCGATTTCATGTTATTGTGATAGATGTTGTGTTAGATATACATGATGTTATGATAGATGCCTTGATAGAATACCTACTTTTTGTTACGGTATTGGATTGTGTATGTTTTGTTTGAATGAATGCTAAACTTTGGTTCTTGAGGTGTTATGGGCCTTCATGGACCAGAATTTGGTGGATCATTGCATTGCTATCCTTGATATAACATGTATAAGATTCCAATATTTGATTTTCGAGGAGTATGGGCCCTTACGGATTGGAATTTGGAACTTTAATGTTTGTTTAGTTGTTTTTTTGGGTTCTGGAGTAGTTTCTAAGGCTTACTGTCCGAAAAAACACAGAATACACCGCGTGTATTGATAAATACATGCCATGTGTCCTTATATTTGGGGGGGGGGGACTATTTTTCTTAAGTACATGCCGTGTACTGTATGTACACGCCGTGTAGTCTCTAACTGTTTCCCTGGCTATGTGGGCAGAGACACGGGGTTGGGAAATCTTTGGTGGAACACGCTGTGTATCGGATGTACACACCATGTTGTGTAGACCATGTGTCCAACCGTGTGACTAACGACATAGATGGATAAACCTAGGTTATACACGTTGTGTTAAGATTGGACACGCTGTGTAGTATAACCCTTGTATCTGTACATGTAACGAACAACACAGGATGATGAAATCCTTTTAGAACATGTCGTGTCTGGCATAAACACACCGTGTTGTGTAGACCGTGCATCCACCCATTTGACTGAAAACACAAGTAGTTGAAACCTAAGCAGTACACACTGCGTCCATCTCAAACACGCCATGTAGAGTGAGCCGTATGACCGACCGTGTAACTAACAACACGGGTCGGTGAAGTTTATCTAGTACACATCATGTCTGGCACTAACACGTCATGTAGTCTTGTTCTAGGAGAACTGTGTGGCTTAGCTGTGTAGGGGAACCTGGGTAGGGAAGAGGAATCAAGAACACTCCATGTGTTTAGACAACATGCTGTGTTTTTGGGGTGTTACACCACCAGTTTTGGAAGAAGTACATTCCCATGTGAAGGCTTAAGAGAACACACCATGTAGGCATTATACACGCCGTGCATCCATGTTTTGAAAAACATGAATGATTTCTTTCTCCTATTCCCCTCTTACAATTTTAGTTTTCAGTCCTTGATAATCTTGATATAAGGTGTTCACTTGACCTTGTAGAGTCATGCCACTGTGACGTCCTCCGGTTGTATGCCAGTTGCAAGGTAGTGATCAGACACCAGACATGGCTGATCAGGGACTACCACCAGATCCTCCAGTTGTGACAGTCTTGGCACCAACCGTCATTCTAGACACAGGTGTGGATGCACAGTTTTGATAGGGCTTTATGAGGTTTATGTAGATCTTTCGGGGAGTACCGCATCCTACCCCATCTATGGAAGAGTTGACGTGGGTTTTTCAATAGCAACATCCTCCCACCTTAACAGGGGAAGGAGGACCTCAGGATGTAGAGTCATGGTTAGAAGCCATGTTCTATATATTCGAGCATCTAGAGATGCCTCCAGAGAGGAGGGTGAAGCTCACTACATATATGCTTTGGGATTCCCCCAAGAGATGGTGGGATGTGATCACACATGCGGAAAGCCATAAGGTTATGGCTTGGGATGAGTTCTATCATGCCTTCATTGACTACTTCTATCCAGAGACCTTGAGGGATGATCGAGTTTGATAGATTATGAGTCTGAAGCAGGGTACTCTTTCTATTATGGAGTATGCTTCAGGCTTCACAGAGCTACAACGCTTCATGACTATCCCAGGAGGTGATGAGTTATTCTTGTAAATAAGTTTGAGGATGGTCTCAGGAACAACATACAATCTTAGGTGAACATCTTCAGGTTGACTTCCATCACTTCTATAGTTAACCAGTAGCTAATCACGGAGCAAAATATAAGGGATTTTGGAGTTGTGATCTAGGGTGTATCGACATCCTGAGTTGTTATCCCTCCTACTGACAGCAGGAAGCGCCACAGAGAGTCTACACGTGGAGATCCAAGGAGGTGAGAGACGTCTTCTAGTAGCTAGGTGGTGTTCTAACAGTGTGGGAAGAGGGGTCCTATGAGGCCACATTGCCCGAGAGACCCAGTAGAGTGCCGATCGGGTGGTAAGATGCACCATCTTTAGCACTTCTGTCAGATATTCTCACCAGCATCTGCTGACAAGGGTTCTTCGATAACTACTTGTTTGGGAGTAGCACCACCAGTTTCTCATTAGTCTAGGAATTGAAGCTCTTCTAATAGTTCAGGCTGAGGTGGAGGTTGCAGCCATGGTAGTCTGTTGTCAGGCTTTTAGTGACAACAGGGTGGATTAGCTCAGAGTGGTTAGGTAGGGTCACAGGGTTGCAGTGCATGTTAGAATATTGTGGTGGAGTAGACATAGTAGGAGAAGGATCCCAGACCCTCTATAGTTCTAGGTACCATTCTAGTTGCCTCAGTTTTAGCTTCTACTCTTTTCGATATAGGGGCTTCCCATTTCTTTATATCTGTTGCTGCTGTGGAGAACATTGGGCTCTGTATCTTTTCCTCTGCTGATACCTTGATGCTAGACACTCTGTTGGGGACTAGAACGACTAGTGTGCATCAGTTCAAGAAGTTACCTCTTGAGGTTGGGGCGTCACTTCTTTTGAGACCTCTATGTCTTGGAGATGACAGGTTATGATGTCATTCTTGTAATGGATGGGTTAGTTCCCTTCCAGGCTATTGTCAACTGCTATCACCATAGGGCGAGTTTCACATCACCAAAGGGAAGATATTTTCTTTATAATGGATAATGGTATGTCCTGGAGAGAAGAGAGGGACCTGAGCATCATGTGTTGGGAGGAGTTATATCTATAATTGATAGTCTCTATTTGGACGACCAGGGGACTTCACGGTTGGAATTTCCTCCAGTGGTGGATCGTTTTAGAGACGTATTTCCAGAGGAATTTTCAGGTTTGCCTACAGAGTGAGAGGTGGAATTTTCTATTGATCTTGTTCCAGGAGCAGCACTAGTGTCTATTCATCTTTATAAGATGGCTACACCTGAGTTACAGGAGCTCAAGAAGAAGTTGGAGGAGTTTCAGGAAAAGGGTTTCATCTGACCCAGTACTTCTTCTTGGGGTTCGCCTCTTCTGTTTGTGAAGAAGGCAGACAGTACCCGTAGACTTTGCGTGGATTATCAGAAGCTGAACTAGTTGACGTTCAAGAACCGATATCCATTGCCAAGGGTTGATGATCTCTTTGATCAGCTTCTTGGAGCCCGGGTGTTCTCAATGATTGACTTGAGATCCTATTATCATCAATTGTGCGTTGGACGATCTAATATACATATTACAGCCTTCTGGGGTAGGTATGGTCTATAGGAGTATGTGGTTATGCCATTCGGTCTCACAAACGCATCTGCAATATTTATAACACTGATGAACTGAGTGTTCCATCCGTACATGGATTCCTTCGTGGTAGTCTGCGTGGATGATATCTTAGTGTACTCTCACACTCGACATGACCATACTACCCATCTTGAGATCATTTTGAGTACACTAAGAGAGCATCAATTATATTCTAGGATATCAAAATGCCACTTTTGGATAGACCAAATTTACTTCTTGGGTCATGTTATCTTAGAGACAGGAGTATCAGTAGACCCAGAGAAAGTGAGAAAAGTAGTTTCCTGGGAACAACCAAAGAATGTATTTTATGTACAAAGTTTTATAGGGCTATTTAGATACTACAAAAATTTCATTCAAGACTTTCCATGCTAATCAATGCCACTGACGGGTCTGAATAAGAAGGGCGTGAAGTACTTGTGGTAAAATTCTTGTGAGTCAACCTTTCAAGAGCTGAAAGGGAGGTTGACTTCAGCACTGATACTAGTATTTACAGAGCTGGGTAAGAGCTATACTGTGTACTATGATTCATCATGTATCGGGCTGTGAGATGTGCTTATATAGGGGAAGGTGTCGTAGTGTACAGTTCTCAGCAGTTGAGGCAACATGAGAGAAATTACCCGATGCACGATCTCAAGTTGCCTGTAGTTGTCCATGATTTATGCTGGTGGAGACACTACCTTCTGGGAGAGCATGTTGTGGTTTTCACCTACCACAAGATTCTCAAGTATATATTCACTCAGTACAATCTGAATTTGAGACAACGAAGGTGGGTTGAGTACCTTTAGTCCTTTGATTTTGAACTTGCCTACACTCCAAGTAAAGGCAACGTTGTGGCTGATGCGTTGATTAGGAGGACTCAAGTACAGGCAGTTCAGGAGGATAGCAATGAGTGGAAGCTTATGGCTCTATTCTTTAATATGCATTTAGAGGTGCACGACAGATATAGGTATACGTTTCTTTCTTATGCATCTGTTACTTATACTCTTCTTGATTGAGTGTGAATGAGACAACTATCAGATTCATAAGGCCTAGTACTATGTGAGAGTGTGTCAGGAGAGGAACCTATTCCTTGATGGACAGTTGGCAAGGATGAGATCTTGCATTTTTATGGGAGTGTGTGGGTGCCAACAGACATACACGAGGAGCGGATGCGGGAATTTCATTCCTCAGTTTGGGTAGTTCATCCTGGAGTCACCAAGATGTATTGTGATCTACACCATTATTATTAGTGGCTAGGTATGAAGGAAGATGTTGATGGTTTTTTCATGAGGTGTTCAAACTGTCAGCAGTTGAAGGCAGAGCATCAGTGATCAGTAGGTATTTTGCAGTAGTTACCCATTCCCGAGTGGAAGTGGAATGATGTTTCAATGGATTTAGTGACAGGTTTTCTGAGGTCACCTCGAGGGAATGATGTAGTTTGGGTTTTTATTGAAAGACTCACAAAGGTTTCTCAATTCTTTCCAATCAAGGAGACCTTCAGTGTTGATGAGTTGGGAAGGTTTTACATCAGATATATTATACATTTTCATGGAGTTTCATACTCCATTGTTTCATATAGGGATAATTGTTTTACTTCTCAAGTCTGTCAGGGACTTCAGAGGGATTTGGGTACATAGGTACTTCTGAGTACAACATACCATCGCCAGACAGATGGCTAGTCCGAGCGTACGATTCAGGTGCTTGAGGACATGCTTCAAGCATGCATCATGGATTTTTGAGGTTGTCGAGAGAAGCACATACCTCTTGTGGAGTTTTCCTATAATAATAGTTTTCAAGAAACTATTCAGATGAAACCTTATGAGGCTTTGTACAATAGGCCATGACGATCAACCTTATGCTAGCTGGAGGTAGGTGAGACAGCTATGCTGGGACCTCGTCTTGTCTTGGAGACCACATAGTAGATAGAGTTGATTTAGAAGAGGACAGTTGCTACACAGTCATGACAGAAGTCTTATGCTGCTCGATGGAGATGACCTCTAGAGATCGAGGTTGGAGATCAGGTTTTTCTACATGTCACATCGAGGTTGGGACATCAGAGGATTAGGAGATAGGGTAAGATTTCACCGAGGTACGTCGGGCCATTTGAGGTTTTGGAAATAGTTGGGTCGATTTCCTATTGGTTGAAGTTACCTTAGAGGTACCAGGATATGCACGACGTCTTCCATGTTTCTCAACTTCGACGTTACTTCTCAGAACCATATCATGTTTTCCAATGTAAGGAGGTTGAGTTAGATGTGGATGCCTCATTCGAGGAGCATCCTATCCAAATTTTTGATCACAGTACGAAGGTTCTTCATGGCTAGTATGTTCCTCTGGTACTTGTGCAATGATAGCACAGGTGAGTACATGATGAGACTTGGGAGAGGGAGGCTGATGTATGATTGTAGTGGCCAGGGCTGTTTGAGGATTCTTTTTCTATGCCACCTTGCTAGAGAAATTCAGGGATGAATTTCTTTAAGGGGGGAATTTTCTAAGAACCTGGATCTTATTTTCAGGTATGTTGTTCTTTTCTAGTTTTTTTGAGAAAAATAGAAGTTTCTAGAAATTTTAAGAGTACACACCATGTACTCAGTTGCTGAACAGAGCCGTGTGCTGGCCATTGAACGGCCGAGCACACAGCTGTGTGTGGTGACCTGGAGGCTTCCTAAAGTGGGTCCTGGTAAGGATAAGTACACACTGTGTACTTCTAAAGTACACGTCATGTACTTTTTTTTCATTAAATGGATCGGGGTTGCATCTAATGGACATAATGAACTTCTTCTTCGTCTATCTTGTCCAGGAGCATCTGTACGGCCGTGGATATTCTTCGATCCCCCGACTCACCATTCGTGCTCTGAATCGATCTCCAACGGATGCGTTGGAATAACATCGGTGAGTTATCTATTCTTATTAAACATTATCTCCTGATTTCTCCTCTTTATCAAGTTATCCTCGATTGAGAGTTTTAGACTTTTATTGTAGATATATGGAATTATAAGACAATTCATAGCCTGATATTCATGTATATCGATCTCACGATGCTGTGGTAGGTTGTTTGCGCCTTTTCGTAGTTAGTATTTGAGTTATATGTGCAAAAGTGCCCAATACCCTTGTTCGTGGTATTGTGTGGTTATGGTTTTAGTCCTTTATTTTCATATTATGCCTAGTTTGATTGGATAGAGTAAAATTGTTTGAGAATAGGGTTACCTTTTCCATGCTATGGATGTTTTTCCCATGATTGCTTGTTTTGACCATTTTTTCTAGATTTCCTATTAGGCTATTTGCTTTCCATGCCTAGTATTTTTAGGATGGAGTGTTTATTATCTGACATGCTATGATATGTTGTAGATTGTTTATCCAAGTAGTTCATGAGGTTTACTTTGGATACCATATATCTTTGTGCACGTTTGACTTACATAGGGCCGTGAGAACATGGTGTAGTAGACCATAGGGAGAATGGATGTTGAGGGATTCTCCAGAGTGTCTGTTTACTTTTATGTTGCGAGACCATAGGGGGGATGGATGTAAGTGCTCCCTAAGAGTTTCTGTAGTTCCTTAATGTGGGCCACAGGGGTAATTGGACGTTGAGTTCTTCCTCAGAGTGCCTTTTCGTTATAGATACGAGACTATATGGGGAATTGATGGCGAATGCTTCCTCAGAGAGTTTGTGATAAAGCTGAACTAGAGGGGTTAGACTGTGAGTACTTCCCAGAGGGTTGATTGTGTTTTTTTGGTTGAACCCGAGAGGTTAGGCTTTGAGTACTTCCCCGAGGGTGCCTAATTTTTATTAGATTCTTGCTTGAAATATGAAACTGAATACTTTGAAACTGTAAGATTGTTTACTTCTGAGTACTTCTTTGTTTACTGCTTCTTTTCTCTTATTACCTTCCATATATATTTACTGACTGTTAGGAACAAATATTTGGGTGGTTTCCTACTGGGATTAGTCTCACACACTATTTGGGTCTTGATTTTGGGCCCAAAAATATTATATTGTTGCAGGTATAGATAAGAGAAATCACCCTTCTACTTCAGGTACTTGACTACTTTGGAGATGGAGAGCATGGGACCAAGATGAGGCTTGCGATGCTATGGAGATGTTTACTTTATTTTCTTTTGTAATTGGGTTTAGTATTGTATTTAATCACTGTGATTTGTTTGGATTCTTTCCTAGACATATGTATCATGCATCATTTTATATATGTGCTCCAGTTTATTATTCCAGTCTTTTGCTGTTTACTTTTGTATGGTGATATTACTGCTTCCGCTATTGTATATCTGTTTATTTCTGCTACGTTACTCTACTAATGAGGACATAGTTTCTCCATTATCACACCCAAGGACCTCACTGCCAGTCGACAGCCTATGACGTTTGGGGAAATGCGCTTGAGATCATGTGACCAACTGGGTACGGGGAACCCCTGGGCGGCACCCGGAATCAGGATGTCAAATTGCTTGCTTACAATAGTCATCACTGCTTCACTGACTAGTATATCTCTTTTTCTAGAAGTACTCTCCACATTTCCCTGAGAGCTCTTTTCACCACTCTTCTTATTCCAACAATCCTTCTTGATGTTCCCCTTCTTAACACAATTGAAACATGTGACATTCTTCTTCTTACTCTTTGATTTGGACCTTCCATGATTTTGGATCCCACTAGAACCACCCCCCACCATCCTTCCTCTCTCCATTGACAGAGCCTCTACTTGGTGTGAAGTTGTCTATATGTCCTCCTTGTTCTTGCGCTAACTTTTTTGCTTCAAGAACCGTGACTACAACATCATTCAAGTCCATCTTATCCATTTTGATATTGTAGGTGAGGTTGATGATGAGTTGGTCATAAAAATCTGGAAAACTCTAGAGTAGAATCTCCACACATTTAGTATCCACAATTTTATAGCCTAATGCTATGAGATGAGAGAACATAGTATTGTGGTTTTTGATGTGGTCGGTCACCGATGATGACTCCACCATCCGTAGAGTGTACAATTTTCCCTTCAGGAAATTTTTTTTGTGCAGCGACTTGGCCTCGTATAACTTTGTCTAAGTATCTCATATTTACTTTGACTTATTTTTCTCCACAATGCTCGACAGGACCCTGTTTTCCAAATCCAAATGGATGTTTTCAATAGAATTACCATCAATATCATTCCATTTCTCCTCCTTCACACCCACCACCTTTTTTCCAATTGCTAGTAGGCAATTATCCTTTCGCAACACTACCTACATCTTTATTTTCCACAATGAAAAATTATCCCCATTGAATTTTTTGATCTCAAATTTTGCCACCATCTGGACACGACATCAGTCCAGAACCTCCTTAATTTCAAAATGGTGTATTTTATATTCCCCCATTTTGGCCTTTGGGCCACCCAGTCCTTCGGGTCAGTAAGGCCTTCGGGCCACCTCAAGGCCTTCGAGCCACCTCAAGGCCTTCAGGCCACCTTAAGTGCAGATGCAAACCAGACATCCTACAAAGAACAAACTTTAGGAGGAGCATGGAGATTTCACCATACAGAAGCTAAACAGATTGCAATAATGAGAGGGTATGGAACCTGCCGTTGGGACAAGCCTGTGCATGCATGGGAAATCATAGCTGAAAATAAATGCGAAGGTGGAGAGCTAATTTCACGATGAAGATGCTGGGGGGGGAGCAGTTCCAAGTAATTATTCTGGGTTGTATGTAATTTTTGAAGCCTATTGGAAAAGAATTCCTCTAAGGCCTATGGGCCATGTAATACTTACACCTACGGGCATTGTAAGGGTTCCAACTCACCACTTGAATGGTGGATTTTCAAAATAAATAAAAAATGATGTCCTTCGAGCCATTGGAGGTTAAATGATTGGACCACTGGTGCAGTAATAATTACAATATAAAATAAAGTGCAAAATCTAGACAAATAAATGACACCAGATGTAACGTCGAAAACCTCCCAAATGGAAGTGGTAAAAAAATACAGGAAAATAGAAGGATCACTATAGGGTAAATGTGGGTACACACTCCCTCACTATTAAAAGTAGAAAACCCTTGTAAATTCTATCTTGAATAAGAATAGAAATAAACCTCACAAAACCCCGCAGATAAAAGGAGAATTTGAGAACTGGAAGAGATGATGAAACTAATGGGAGAGAGCCCTTTATATAGGATGAAACTCCCCCCTATTACTACCTTCTCCCGGAAGATGTTTTGTGGAGTTTTGGCCTCCCACCTAACATCTACCATGCCTGGACCCTTTGAAAAATTGGGAGGTGGTGCTGATATGTGGAGAAACATCTACCAATAGTTTCCTAGAAAATTTCTCTCAGCAAGAGGTGACTGAGCCTTCTCTCACAATAGACTACCTTGAAGATCATTTTGGTGCATCTGACATTCCGTGTGTGCAGGGGAAAGCTATAGTTGTGGGTGCACTTCCAATTGGCCCTGCTCACCACCCACCCACCGCGCACCAAGTTTAGCAACATAATTTTGACGAGAAAGATCCAAACAGCCATATTACACAAGAGAAACTATATTTATACATCCATCATACACAATAGGAGTCAAAGGTACCTCTCTCCCATGTTTTCATAAAGGGAAACACTATTTTCTAGGTTAATATTATGAGGGAGATCCATACAGATCTTTCATGGTCAGAATTGAAAAAAGAATTTGTGGAAGGATACAGCAGCGAAGCGTAACCACTGTCAGTAAATAATGGATTCGGACTGTGTTCATCTAGACTCAAAACAGACTTCCCAACAAGGGCTGAGGCATGGATGACTGCACCATCCTTCATTTATAACTAGCTGCCAGTTGATAAGTGAGATAATTTTCCTATGTTTAATGGTTCAGACTCGCAAGGATGGTTAACATGTGTAGAATCTTATTTTTGGGTCCATCTGATACTAGACAAATAAAAGGAAAATCTCACTCACAATTGTATGGTGAGAGTCGCTATATACTAGTTCAAAATTATGGTGGAATTTTATTTTTAATTAACATGGTTATCTTTTAAAGTAGAACAAATTGAGTGATTTGATGGGCTGGAAGATCGAAATTCGTACATAAAAATAATTGATAATTCTAGTGACACCCACCTTCCATTAATCATGGATGGATTAAGTGCACTATTCCATGATGATGGGGACACAAAAATATCGGACAAGAAGGTGCTGCTATGGGTGATACTTCCACTTTTACTTCTAACTGTGTCACCCGAGACAAAATATGTGGCGTTTGAAGTTGGCAATGCCGATGGTGAAACATGAACACTAGGCCACATTGAATCTAGGTTCTTGGTCTGACGCATGAGTGACATGAGGAATTTTTGTCCAACAACAAACCTGGAAACATACATTTGGGAGATTACATCACCAAGGAGCTGCACGAGGAGAATGAAACTACTGATCGCAACACTGTCAAATTCCCACACCAGGGAGGAGATTTGACGGATTCATGAGGAGTAAAGGGTAGCTCTACTATGAGATAACCTTACAAGAATAAAACTAAACATTCATTAGGAGGTTAAATCATAGAAAAAAAGTTACATCACATGGAAATATAGTTATTATAGAAGTATACTCCTTATAAAGCGAGGACACTACCAGCCCCACCAGCAACATATCGACAAACGGTGGAACGATCAGAGGTAGGTTGGGAATTTAAGGTGTTGGGATTGAATACAAGAGCATCAGTGACTTTCACTTACATCATGTAGGGAAAACAGTCATCTAGATTTGAGGAGGATGCATGACAGTTTTGGAAGGATCCACATGTTGAGTCACACATAGAGGTTTACGATGAGGGTCATGGGGAGGGACACCCAACTATTTCAGTTGGGCTGAGAGAAAATGGAGGGGGACATCACAATATAGTGGGAAGAAACACACATGATTGATCCACAACACATGAACGAATATATGGGAGATTTCTTGGAGGATAAGTGAAGCCAGGGATCATTTCTAATAGGACCTCGAGGCCTATGGAGTGAGGAGAACCATTTGGAAATTGCTTCATGATTTTAGGGTCTACAATCAGTTTATTTTCCTTCTCAAGACTGATTTTCAAGGTGTGATGAGTGATAAAGTCCTTGTTAGGATCTGTTCGAACAAGTCTTAAATCAACACTACCCCAAGCCCACCTCTAATAGGCTAGGGGATGACGACCAGTGCCGAGTAGATTTATCACAAAAATGGGAGGAATTATCCTAATGTATCTATACACATGAAAACATATCCAAGCCCATATAATACTGAAATATAAAAAACCTAAACAAATGAATGCATACATCTATGATCCCACAACTCAGAGTACAATGGTAAATTACTGAAAGAGAAAAAGGGGCCAAATAAAAACCTAACCAAAAACTACAGAGATTACAACCTACTCCAAGGGCAATGACTACTATAAAATGAAACCACCTAGAAAACACCTCGGTCTGTCAACCTCAAGCTATGCTCCATTAGCTCCTTGTCCTCAGTCCGTCAAAAGGGCCACCATTTTCATAAGACATAACACATGCAGGTAGAGCCCATACTGAAGTGAGTATAAAAATACCCAATAAGACACCCCAAAACACTAAACACGAAGAAATAAGAATAATCAACTTATATCAATGATATAACAATAAATTAATAACAAAAAGATCCCATATATACACAACAAGGACACTTCACCTCTAGGTGGTCACAACTAAACTACCATCCACAAGAATCTGCTCAAAGAAATGATCATTATAGGAAAATCCACTTCATGAGCCATGCCATCACCAGAGACACTCATCCAAGAGGTCATGATCCTTGGGACTTTCCCAAGAAAGATCACTTGTCTCAGAAGTCCTTGATATATTGATAGATAATCTCACCCAAGACTGATGAGTGACACTAATAACCTAGTCTGGATCAACATGCTATGTAGGGGATCATATGCCATCAATACTAGAAACCCTACCAATACAACCTACTAGATGCGGGATTAACTCCCTACTCAAGGAGGTCATGCGAATTCCACAAACCTCACCCAATGTATAAAATGATAGATGATCACACTGTAGTCTCATGGAGGGACACCACAAAATCTATTTAAGACTCATCCTACAAAGGGGATCACAATCCTGAAATTTGGACATAATGTCGCACTATACCCTTGAGGTAATGAATCAAGGGAACACTCTCAACCGTTATCGGTCCAGACCGAAGAAAATAAAGGCTCCAAGCACCCTCGAAGGGGGTACACAGTATGTCCAGCCCAAACCTGGTCTTACCATGTGGTGTTGCCTCACATGGAATTTAAATATCCATATACCCAACCTGTAGGAATAGTACACATCATATAGAAATCGGCCAACACTTTGCTCGGGCCCGTGTGAATCGGACCGTGTCCATGTACTCTAGTCACGTCTGTGCACTTCAGCCTATGTGTTCCCTTGTAACCTACAAGTTATATACTGAGCCGAATTTCACAAGTCACATGTCATGTGATATTTAACTCTCTGTGAAAACCCTAGCACTGTATCTAGGGGGTGTCACATGGCATGTAATTTTTAATTAAACACTGTGTAACCTTGAAATTTTCAGAACCCTCAGGTTCTTCCCTAGTCATCCATGGATTCTTTTTTCGTTGCGTTTCCATCTAGGAACCACAGATCAAAGGTCTCTAAAATTCTCCATCACCCACTCCTTGAATTCTAGCCTTTAATTCGCTAGGAAATTTCTCCTCCAAGACGAATCTGTTGCCACATCGAGCTGCCATCGTGTGTCCATCACGAGAACATAACCCTTAGCCTGATATGGTATTGCTCCTCCTCAAATCATCCACCATCATTGATGATCTTCAAATCACAACCTCCATTGCAAGATATACCCGTGACATTGATCCGTTATGCTGAAGAATGATTGTGCAACAATATAATACCATGTATTTTTTTGAACCATGGGCCAAAGAAATCTCCTGCAATGAACTTTAGAAGAAATGAGGGGGGGGGGGGGTCTATAAACCAAAAAATGTGAAAAACAAACCTATACCTTTCTTTGTTCATCCTCATTTTGTTTTTGTAGAATTGATGAACAAAGAGGGATAAATAAACAACGAACAAAAATGAATCCATTGCAAAATAAATCTACTATCGATGTGAGAATCAATTCCCATTCTTCGAATTGATTCGCATTTGGTCAGGATATAAGAATGGGATGAAATAAACAAATGAAACATCCTACCTAGTGTTTGGATCAATATATGATTAAGAATGGTTCTACATTGCTATCTTTGTTGAGATCCGTGAAATTCATTAGCGCATGATCCATGATTCGATTTGATCCGATGTTGTCTTCCATCGATCCTACAATGGCTCCTCTCCATTTTTCCTCTCAATATCAAGGTTATGTGGATAACCCTAGTGTTGAGGAATAACCGTGTTTAAATAAAGGAATAAATTCATTGCATAAAATAATATAAAATAAATGAATCAATTTATTTATTTTATTAATTCCACATCAATGAGAACTTTTTCACAAACACCCGACTCCAAAAATGGGTTTGTTGTGCCTAAGATAAAATCCACGTTCTGAACTTAGCGGTTCCCTTATATTTATGATTCGAGTCTCTATTTGGGAGTTAATACACTTTTTCAAGAAATCAAAACACACAAAATTTTAATATATTTAATATATTTCAGAAATTAATTCCAGGCACACTGGGGCTCAGAATCTCATGTTGTTCCAGCGCTGAGCTTAAAAAATAACCCATATAATATCCAAAATAAATACATGAAAATTTGAGTCATTACATTCTCCATACCCTAAGGCTTTTCATCTCAAAGAATGAAAAACCTACTAAAAAGATGAGGGTACTGGGATGCATTTGGGTCTTCCTCTCCCAAGTGATCTTCTGAAGAATACTGGGGGAATTGATTGTTTACGAAGGATCCTCTCTTGCCGATCCTCGATCTATCCTGGGTGCTCAAAAAATATAGTTTCATCCTCGATGTCTAGCTCACCCCAGTCGATAACATGCGACGGGTCGTGCATGTATCTCCTCAACTACGATACATGGAAGACATTGTGTACTCAGTCCATTTGTAGAAATAGAGCTCAGTTGTATGCCACCTTGCCAACTCTAGGCAGTATTTAGAAATGACCAATGAATCTCAGAGATAGCTTTACGCTTTGGAAAAATCTCTGTAATCAACATTGAGGTGAGACCCACAAGAACACAGTCTCCCTCCTCAAACTCCATAGGCCATCATCATTAGTCCACATAGGACTTATGACATCTCTGTGCAGTCCGTATCCAGTCTTGGATGATCTACACTTTCTATGTAGTTGCTGACACCAACTATGGGCCAATGAGTGCTGATTCCCCTGGATCAGTCCAACAATGTGGTGACCTGTAGGGTCGCCCGTACAAGGCCTCAAATAGTGTCATACCTATGGTGGAATGGTATCTATTGTTGTACAAAAACTCCACCAAGTATAGTTGATGCTCCCAACTATGAACAAAATCTAACATGCAAGCCCGCAACATGTTCTCCAAGACCTGAATGTTTCACTTAGTCTAACCGTTAGTCTGGGGGTGAAATTCCATGGTCAATTGCAACTAATTCCCAAAAATCTCTTGCAATACTCTCCATAATATCGACGTTAAGAGAGCTTCATGGTCTTAAATGATCATCAAAGAAACTCCATGGAGCAGGACTATCTCCTACATGTACAAGAATCCCAATATCTCTACCAAAATCTTCTCTTTAATATCTAGGAAGTGGGCCGATTTGGTGATTTGGTTTTCGATCACATAGATTATATCATGTCCCATGGCCATACATGGTAACCCCATAATTATGTCCATGTATATCCCATCACACTTCCACTCTAGAACCTCAAGGGATTTAGCTAAACTTTCTGGAACTTGGTGCTCAACCTTCACTTGTTGACAAGTGAGGAATTGAAAGACAAACTCAACAACACATCTCTTCCTACCTGACCACTGAATATAACATCAGAGGTCCTAATACATATTTACCACACCTGGATGGACCTCTAAAAGGGATTCATATAATTCTATCATCATATTCTCCTATAATGACAATGGTACCATCGTCCGTCCTCTGAAAAGGATAACATGCTCCCCACCTATAAAATATTCATCAAAAGCATGTACAATGGATATCTGAGTATGCAAGGTCTCATTGTCAGTATCTCCATGTTGATATTCCTTAACATGTTGTAAAATTGGTGGGGTAACAATCATCTACTGAAGATATAATCCCCATCCATGTCCACTAAGTACTACTACATTGTGGCTAACTACTCTAACGCCTCAGCCAACAAATGAGAAAAATATCACCTGTTGAGAGCATCTTCCTGCACATTCCCCTTTCTAGGAGTATAGAAATTCTTGAAGACATAGTCCTAGAGGAACTCTAACCATTAACTCCATCTTAAGTTATGATCCTTCTGAGAGAAGATATACTTGAGACTCTTGTGGTCAGAGTAGACGATAAACCGCTCACCCATGAGATAGTGTCACCACACCTTTCAGGTGAATACTACCATTTCCAACTCAAAATCATTGTTCATATAGTTTTTCTTATGTGGTATCAATTAATAGGACTCATAGGCAATCACTACCTTCCCCTACATCATAACTAAACCATTCTCGGTCCCTGATGTGTTTCAAAAAACTATGTACTCGACACCCTCCTCAGCCACTTGGGGGTCTAGATCACCCTGAAACCAATGAGGTCATTACCTATAGAACTCATGTGACACATTCAGCCTACGTGAATCCTCAGCTGGCACTACTAGCACTAGCTACTGCTCAACGGGTGGTGGTATAGCAAGTAAACAACCTGGAGGTGCTATCTCCGATATAGGACCGTGTACTAATGCATCATCACTCAATTGATCATCCTAGTGATCATGCAGTTGAATCCTGTCTAAATGTCTTCACAGAGGTATCCTAAAATAGAAAAAGTCTACCATGATCAAAGAGTATATCTGAGGAGATTAATCTAAAAGGACATAAAAACTACAACACATTATTATATGATGCATGAACCAATATTTTCCCTGCAACCGTTGTCTACATTTACCAAGTTGTAATACAGGTGATCAGAGTCCTGGTGTATGGATACGTTAGCTATCATACCTATATTAGAGTCCCTATCCTGGAATCTAAACTTGAAACACTTAACATAGTTGCCCCAAATTAATCTCACAGACTTCGATCTTAAGGTAGAATCAAATACTCTGATACCACTCTATCACGACTCAACCCAACAGGGCTTGAATCACAACTACCCCAAGCCCACCTCTAATAGGCTAGGGGTGGGATATTAATGATGAGTTAGTATATCACACAAATTGGAGGATTTGGCCAAATTTTTTTGTACACATGCTCACATATCCAAGCCCATGCATTACTGAAATGTAAAATAAAACCAATGCATGCATACATATATGATCCCATAACTCAGACTACAATAGTGAAGAACTAAAAGAAAAAAAGTGTCCAAATACAAGCCCAACCAAAAAAACTGCAGAGTCCAACTTTCTCCAAGGTTGATGACTACTATAAAATACAACCATTAGGGAAAAACCTTGGTCTTTCAGTCTTAATCTACGCACCACCATCTCCTTGTCCTCCTAGGACACCGTCAAAAGGGTCTTCATCTCTATAAGATATGAAACGTGTAGTTAGATCCCATGTAGGGGTGAGTAATACCCAGTTGGACACCCGAGAAACACTAAACATGAATCACCAAGAATAATAATCTCATAAAAAAGATATAACAATAAATTCATAACAAAAAGATCCTAGATATACCCAGTAAGTACATTACGCCTCCAGGTGGTCACAATCAAACTATCTTCCATAGGATTATGCTCGAACCAATGCTCGTTCTAGGAGAATACACTCCATGAGACATGTCATCATTAACAACACTCATCCAATAGGACATGATCATTGGTCCATGTCCAAGAAAGATCATTAGTCTTAGAAGAACCTGATACTTAGATAGGGGATCACATCCAGGACAATTGGGGGACACCACAAACCCAAACTGGATCAACCTGATATATAGTGGATCATATTCCAATGATACCGAAAACCCTACTAATATGGACAACTAGATAGAAGATCAATGACTTGTTCAAGGAGGTCATGTTGATTCCAAAAACCGATTTTTGGGTATACAATGATAGAGGATCACACTTCGAACTCACAGAGGGAAAACAAAAATTCTATCTGAGAATCATCCTCCAAAGAGGATCACAATCCTAAGATGTGAATGTAATGTCACACTGTACCCATGAGAGAATGAACCAAGAGAACATGCTCAACCGATACCAGTCCGGACTAAAAAAATGAATGGCTCCAAACATGACGTGTCCAACCAATCCTTGGTTTTCCTATGTGGTGCTGCCTCACATGACATGAAAATCTCCATGTGAATGATGTATAGAAATAGTACATGGTGTGTAGAGATTTTTCAGCCTCGTTTTCACCTGATCTCCTAATTTTGGCATTCAATTCACTCAAAAATCACTCCGTTGAGATGAATCGGTTGACACATTAAGCCTCCGTCACATAACCATTGCGGGAATGGAACCCTTAGACTGATATTGTCTCATTCTTCCTCAAATAATCCACCACTATCTCAGATCCTCAAATCACAACCTTCATCACAATTCGTACCCATAATATCGATCCGTTTCACTGAAGAACGATCAAACAACAATCGAATACTAGGCATTTTTTCAAACCAGAGTCCAAAGGAATCACCTCTGATGAACGTGCGAAGAAAGGGGGGTCCATAAACCAAAAAATGATAGAAATGAACCTTGACCTTTTTTTTCATTCTAGATCCATTGTTGTAGAATTGATGAATGAAGATGGATAAATAAACAATGAAAAAAAATAAATCCATTTCAAAATAAATCAACTGTTGATGCGTGAAAAAATTTCTGTTTGTGGAATTGATTCATGTTTGTTCGGGATATAAGAATGAGATGAAATACACAAATTAAATCTACCCTCAAATCCAACCTCCATCATAAGACGTAGCCACAATATTGATCGGTTGTGCTAAACAACGATCACACAATGATCGAATACTAGGTGTACTGCGGCCCAAAGGAATCGCCTGTGATGAACGTGTGAATAAACGAGGGGGGTCCATAAAACAAAAAATGAGAGAAACATACATGGACCTTCATTTTTTCTTCCTCAACCTATTGTTGTATAATTTTTGAATTAAGAGGTATAAATAAAAAACAAACCAAAAATAAATCCTTCGCAAAATAAATCTACCCCCAATGAGAGAATCAATTCATGTTCATGGAATTTATTCGAGTTCATCCGAGATATAAGAACAGGATGTAATATAAAAATTAAACATCCTACCTAGAGTTTGTTCCACCACTGATGAAGAAAAATTTTTCATTTCCATCATTAGTGAGATCCACAAAATCTTTTGGCGTAGGATACTTGATTCAATCTAACCCGATGTTGTTTGACATCAATCCTCTAATAGATCCTCTCTAATAGTTCCTATCAATATCTAGGTTATGAAAATGACCCTAGGGTTGAAGACTAACCATGTTTAAATAGAGGAAGTAAGTTTTTTCATCAAATAAAATTAAATAAATAAATAAATAAATTTATTTTATTAATTCCACACCCGTGACAATTTTTTCAGAAAAACTTGATGCCGAAAATGGTTATGTCATGCTTATGGTAAAATATGCATTCTAAACTCAATGGTGCACTCATATTTCTAATTCAGGTCTCTAATCAGTAGTTACTCCACTTTTTTAGTAAAATTGTACACGTGTGATATTAATATATTTTATATATTTTATAAATTAATTTCAGGCACACTGGGCCTTGAAATCTCATGTTGTCTTAGCGTTTAGATCTAAAAATAATCCATATTATTTCAAAAATAAATACAAAAAAATCAGAGTAGTTTTATTCTCCCCTCCCTCAAAATTTTCATCCCAAAAAAAGAATCACCTACTAAAAAGATGAGGGTACTGAGCTCGCATCTGGGTTTCTCACACCTAGGTGCTCTCTTGAAAATTACTGGGGGAATCGATCATTTACAAAGGATCCTATCCTAACGATCCTCAATCTCCCTTAGGTACTTAGAAAAGGAATTTCTATCATCGATGTCCAACTCACCCCATTTGATAACATGCGATGGGTCGTGCATGTATCTCCTCAGCTACGACACAGGGAAGATGTTTTGTACCCAGTCTAATTTCGGCAGTATAGCTAAGTTGTACTCCACCTCGACAACTCTATGTAGTATCATTAAAGGACCAATTAATCTTGGAGATAGTTTTCCACCTTGGTGAAATCTCTATAATCCACGTTGAGGTGAGTCCCACAGGACCACATGGTCTCCCTCCTCAAATTCCATAGGCCACTATCATCGGTCCTCATAGGACTTCTAACAAATTTGTGTAGTTCTAATCTTCTCCTAAATGATCTACACTTTATCTGTAAAAGCTAGCACCAACTCTGGCCCCCTGAGTTCCAACTCACTTATATCATTCCAAAAAAGTGGTGACCTGTAGGGTTGTAAGTACAATATGAATGCTCGCAGCATTTCCTCCAAGAACTGAATAGTCTGATTAGTCTGGTCATCATTATGGAGTTGAAATGCCATGATCAAATGAAATTGAGTCCCAAAAACCTCCAAAAATCTTCTCTATAATTGAGACATGAAGAAAAAATCATGTTCTATAAGGATCATCATGGGAACTCCATGGATCTGGACTATCTAATACATGTACAATAATCCCTAGCTCTCTACCAAACTCTACACTCGAATATCTTGGAATTGGACCGATTTGGTGAGTTGGTATACGATTACCCAGATGGAATCATGTACCCTGGATGAATATGGTAATCTGGTCACAAATTCCATGAATATCCCATCACACTTTCATTAGGCACCTCAAGGGGTTGAACTAAACCTATTGGAACTTGGTTCTCAACCATCACTTGTTGAAAAGTGAGGCATCGATAGAAAAACTCAACAACATATATCTCCATGCATGGCCATATAAACTTATGTCAGAGGTCTCGATACATCTTTACCACACTTCGATATACCGCCAAAGGGGATGCGTGGAACTCCCTCATCACATCCTCCTACGGCGCTAATGGTACCACCTTCTATTCTTTGAAAAGGATACTATGGTCCACACCTTCAGATTATCCATCAGGGGCATGTACAATGGATATCTGAGTATGCAAGGTCTCACAGTCAGTATCTCCTTACTGATTATACCTAAGATGTTGTTAAATAGGTGGGGTAACAACAATCTACTGAAGATATGATGCACCATCCTTGTCCACTATGGAAAACTACAACGAGGCTAACTACTCTAATGCCTCATCCAACAACTAGAACAAGATCTTCTATTGAGAGTGTCTTCTACCACTTAACCCTTCCCAATAATATAGAAATTCATGAATTCATAGTCCTAGAAAAAATATTTCCATTGTCTTCATCTCAAGTTATACTTGAGACTCTTGTGGTCAGAGTAGATGATAAACTACTCACCCATAAGGTAGTGTCCCCACATCTTCAGGGAGAATACTACTACTTCCATCTCAAGATCATGGGTCGTGTAGTTTTACTCATGCAGTCTCGACTTCCTAGACCCATAGGCAATCACCTCCTACCTCTGCATCAGAACACAACGAAGACCATTCCCTAATTCATTTAATAACACTACATACTCAACATCATCCTATATAAATCTCAAGATGGGATTTCTCATCAACCTTTTCATTAACTCCCGAAAACACTGCTGACACCTTTCTGTCCACATGAGAGGTTGTCCCTTTTAGTTCAAAGGTGTCAAGGGTGCTTACATACTGGATAAATATGCTACAAACCTTTGATAGTACCTATCCCACCCAAAGGTAATCCACACCTCGGTAATAATCTTGGGTGGCTCCCAAGCTAGAACTACCTCAACCTTTTCCAGGTCCACCGCCACTCCTGCCTCTGAGATGACATGTCCCAGGAAGCAGAACTCTCAAATAAAATATTGAATCTTCAAGAGCTTCCCATATAGCTGGTGCTCTTGGAATGTGTCTAGGAATATATTAAAGTGTCTCTTGTGATCCTCCTTGGATACTGAGTACAATAGGATATCATCAATGAAGAACAACACAAATGAGTCTAAGAAAGTTTGAAATATCTGGTTCATCAGTCCCATGAACACTAATCGGGAGTTCTTCATGCCAAAGGGAATCACCAAGTACTTATAGTGACTATAGTGACATCTGAATGTTGTCTTTGATATATCCTCGTCCTATACTTGTAGTTAGTGATAGCCTATTCTAAGCTTAATCTTTTAGAACCATCACACTCCTATCAACTAATTAAAGATGTTTTCAATCCTCGGTAGTGGAAATATATTTATCATTGTCACCTGGTTCAAGTGTTAGTAACTAAAGATACCATTCACTTTCCTGGAAAAAAATACTAGGGCTACCTATTGGGAAACATTTGGTCACACAAAAATCTTCTCCTACAAGTACTCTAACTGCACGCTCAGCTCATGAAACTCTACAGGGGCCATCCGATATGCTGGTGAAGATATCAGGGTTATATTGGGGTGTAAGTCAATGTAGAAGTCTATCTCTTAGCAGGGAGGTAAACCTGACACATTCTTAGGAAAGATGTCCTTATACTCCACTACTGTAGGGAACTCGTAGCCTATAGAATCCACTGCTCAAGAGACATGACAACCAATTGATGAGTAATTGGATGCACTCTCTTATGTCTGAGGTCTTCCTACTCTTCCAAGGTTTCCTTTTCACCCACAAAGGAAAACCAAATCTCATCACCATGGAACCACTACATCTGCATCCTAAAATAGTAAATATGGGCATGAACTGTGGATAGTCATTTTATACCTATGATGACATCATAAAGCCTCATCACTGCTACATAGAGATCCCATACAAAACTCTCACATCCAAACGTCAGATTTCAATGTCGGTAGAAGTGTGAAATCGTTGATTCACTTCCTATTTGAGTCTCCAAGCATAAGGGTCGAGCCAAAGGCTCAACTATAAATTGTAATTCTCAAACCAGAGAAATGAAAAGAAAGTAATGACTCATAATTGTGACTATTAATAGTGAAACTAAGTTATAAAAAACATAGAACATACCTTGTATCATCCTCAGAGGTGTGATTATAACAATAACCAGTTGGACACCCTGAAAACACTAAACAGAAATCACCATGAATAATCTTCTCATAACAAAGATATAAAATAAATTCATAAAAAAAAGATCCCAGATATACTTAGGATGGACATTGAACCTCTAGGTAGTCACAATCAAATTGCTAGCCACAATATTCTTCTTGAAGTAATTCTAGTTCCAAGGTAATACACTCCAAGATCCATGTCATCATCATGGAAACTCATCCAAGAGGTCATGATCCTTGGGCCGCATCCAATAAAGATCTCTAGTCCTAGAAGACCCTAATAATCATACAAGGGATCAAATCTAGGACTACGGGGGGACACCACGAACCCAATATGGATCAACCTGCTATATAGGGGATCGTATGACAAAGATATTTTTAGCCCTAATGATATGAACTAGTAGATAGTGGATTAACACCCTACTCAAGGAGGTCATGCTGATTTCAAAAACCCCTCATAGGGTATAAAATGATAGAGGACCACACTCCGATCTCACCGAGATACACCAAAAAATATCTGAGGCTCATCCTCCATAGGGGATTGCAATCCAGATATGTGGACGTAATATTGCACTGTACCCATGAGAGAATGGACCAAGGGAACACGCTTAACCTATAACATTCCATACTGAAGAAACAAATGGCTCAAAAAAAACCCAAAGGTGGGTACACAACATGTTCATCCAACCCTTAGTTTTCCTATGTGGTGATGCCTCAAAAAAATGTAAATATACATATAAACAACATGTAGGAATAGTACACGGTGTGTAAATATCATATGAGACTTTTCCCGTGCCGCCTGGCCATGTCCGTGTACACCGGACGTGTTCGTTCACTCTGGCCTTGTCCGTGTACTTCGGCCTGCCCATGCTTATGTAACCTATAAGTTTTATGCCCAACCACTGACCACAAGTTACATGACCCATGATAGAGTCACACAATGTGTGATGTTTAACTCTCTACAGAAACCCTAGCACCGTGGCCAGGGGGTCCCACACGATGTGTAATTCTAGATTGCACACCATGTAACCCATAAATTTCTAGAACCCTAGGGTTCTACCTCCGTCATCCATGTACCCCATTGTTTCCATGATTCCAGCTAAGAATCTCCGATCTGAGGTCACATGACCTCACTGCTGTGCCAAATCAGTTGCCACATCGGGCCGTCATCTCGTATCGATCGCAGGAACAAAACCCTCTATATGATCCAATCACATTACTCCTAAAATATTCCTTCATCATCACGTTCCATAAAATAAAAACATCCATCGTAATCTTTACCTATTGTATAAATTTGTTGTGACAAATAATGATCACACAACAATCACATACTAGGTACGTCATCGAACTGCGAGCCAGTGGAATCTCCTGTAGTGAATGTACGAAGAAACAAGGGGGGATCCATAAACCAAAAAATGCATGAAATGAACACCAAAATTTGTTCATTTAGACTCAATCTATTTTCATATAATTGATGAATTAATATGGATAAATAACCAACTAATAGAAATAAATTAATTGTAAATTAAATCTACTGTCGATGTGTGAATAAATTCCTGCTCATGGAATTGATCTAGGTTCGGCCGAGATATTATAAAGGGATGAAATTATAGAAAATTAAAATTCGTACATGAAGTTTGGATCAATTGATTATGAAGAACAGTTCTTCGATGTAGTCATTGGTGAGATCTTGGAAATCCATAGGCATATAATCGTCGATCTAATCTGATTCGATGTTGTCTACCAATGATCCTCCAATATCTCATCTTCAGTGAATCCTCTAAATCCTTAGGTTATACGGCTAACCATAGGGTTGTGTAATAACCATGTTTAAATAGAGGAAGTAGGTCGTTGTGTTAAATAAAATAAAATAAACCAATTAATTAATTTATTTTATTAATTCCATGCCTACGACAACTTTTTCACAATTGTCTGACACTGACAAAGGTTATGTCGTGCCTAGGGTAAAATCCTCATTTTGAACTCAATGGTGCCATTGGATTTCTGATCCTAGTCCCCATTACAGATTTATTCCACATTTTCAGGAAAACTACACATGGTTGATATTAATATATTTTAAAAAAATAATCTTTTGAATCCAAACAAACCAAGAAGAACCTATCTTTTAAAGAAATAAAGAATTATGATTATTAAAAAAGAAAATTTGATAATGAAAGTGATATTGAATGTTTGATGAGAATATTAATGAAATTTCACAAGTCAAATAAACAGAATAAATCCTTTTGAAGAGATAAAAAATAAGATCAAATTGATGTTTTGGATGTAATCTGCTTTGATTGATAAAGAAGGGCTATATCAAGCCAGATTGTCCCTTGAACAAAAAGTATAAATATAAGAAGCAAGATAATAATACTTTAAAGGTATAAACTTAGAGCACTATAAAAGAATCTATTTCAACTTATGAAACTATCAACTCAGCTTGTAAATGCCTCATGGACTCTCTCAAGGTTGGTGAATAGGTTACCTCCCACTCCTTTGCATTATTTTTTCTTCTTTCTCTTATTTTTATGAAAATAAAACTGAAATATTTTTTCATGAACTTATTTCAAAGTATGAGAATATTTCAAAAAATTATAAACAAGTTCTTACTGAAGAGGATCTTCTTTGAAATGGAAAAAATGATTTGGTTTTAAAATTAAAAAATCAACCTGAGGTTGAAGTTTTCAAAACTGAAATCAAGGATCTCAAAAGATCTCTCTTTAATGTTCACCCTTCTTTGATTCTCAATGTGTTGAAATAAATAATCATAGTTTTCATTTTTACAATGATAATGAAACTTCTTTAAAATCACTTATTTTTTGAAAGGTGTTTCTACAAAATATTTTTTTTTCAAATATTGTTGTAAATATGAGCATAATATATGGAAGACCCAAATCAATCCATCTTTATTATAATATTTCTAAAAAATATAATAACGTTTGGGTCCCTAAATCTTTACTAGGAAATATTTATGGACATAAATTTTTGTATGTTCCCAAATCATCTTGTGCTATCATTTTCAGACCCCCAAGGGTACCAAAAAGATCTTTTAAATAATTTCTTGTAGGGTTTTCTCCCTGAATTCCATTGGTATATAAAATAGTGTATTCTCTTTAAAATGTGATGTTTAACCCCCTAAAGTGATTTATTAAATATTTATGCCTAGAGTTTAATGTTTTACCCTCCACGTAAGGGGGAGCCTACATTTTTTTTCCAGAGAACCTTTGGACATCAAACCATTGTCACCACAATATTTTCCTTTCCTCCCATTTTCCCTATTTCAAGAGTGAAATGTATGTAATTCCTGAAGTAAAAAGTTGTGTCCCACAAATATGGTTATACCCTAGCCTTTCTAGTAACAATACTCCAACCCTTTTCATTCCATTAAATTTCATATTTGCTTTCCCAAAATCATTTATTTGGAGTGCTCCATCATTGTTAAAATTCAGAGTTCTATCCTCAATGTGTTCAATGTTTTTTTTCAAAAAAAAAAACAATTGCTTCCATTCAAGTGGGAATAACATCTATTATTGTGTGTCCATACATAATCTCCATCACTAGTCTTTAGAGAAACATCATTAATGTTTTCCTTGTTTGACCAATAATTAAGGATATCCCTATTTCAACTTCATCTCTAATATATAAATAACCACCTTCCTCAAATAAAGAAATTTGATTTTTTAATTTCATCTCATGATTTGGTTGTCCATGTTGAATTTTCATATATTTGAATCAAACCTTCTCATTAGTGAAGGTTTCGGGCACAGCAGAAGCTCATGGGTGGATGTGCCCACTTGGATTTTTTTCATTAACAATGATCAATCCAGGATCAATATGATGATAAACGCCAGTCTCCACAGATCGAATCACAGAAATAGACAAAGAAAAGGAAATTCCTGGAACCATAAATAAGGATCATTACCGTTTGATTATAATTAATTTAATAAATTGAAAAGAAGTAACTTTTGGTGTTCTTTCTTTGTTGATATTTCTGATCAGGTTCCGATGTGATACATCGTTGCGTCACAGAAGCCAAGGGTAGACTTCCTCTAGCAGTGATCCACACGTGCACCACATATCTTTGGACGTCGCCAAAGGATTTTCTAGGAGCTACAATGGAGAAACCTTTGCTTGCGTTGTCCGCCTTAAATTGTCTTGATCCGATGGAAGAGGATCTCTCTCAGTCTTGAGAGCGTTCTTGGAGGAAGGATTTGTCTCGGCCTTGAGAGAATTCTCTAGAATTGTTATGTGTGTAGGAAAAGTGTTGGGGTTGTGAGGATATTTATAATTGGGTTTGAGGTTGTAGCATTATGAAAATAAATAAACGCATTACATGTTTTATTTATTTCATTGACTCTTATTTAAAACCCCCATGTCTAATAATTAATTCCTTAACACATGCCCACGCTGATTATAATAAATATCATTTAATAAAACAATATTATATCCTCAAAATCCCAACTGGAAAACTACACCGCATGTAATCATTAATACATGGCGTGTACTAGTTTTCCATAAAACAACACGGCATGTAATCATTAATACACGGTGTGTACTTGTTTTTCATTTCCTTTCCAAAATGAAAACTACACGGCCTGTGATCATTAATACACGGTGTGTACTTGATTTCCATGAAAAACTACACGTCGTGTAATCTTTAATACACGGTGTGTACATCTTGGTTTTAATTTCCTTCTTCCTCCATCATTAAAATAATTTAGGCTTCCTTGAGTAATTATTAAACCATGTACGGGAATAATATTTATTCTACTTGAGATACTTGGATACACTTAGTGGGTGACCCTCTAGGACTCTTTCTCGTTGGAATTATATGGGCTTACCTAAAGTCCAAGATTACTGTCTAGCAACAGGTCAAGACACCCAACAGAAAGAAGTTTATACTGCATTGACGTGTCACCTCATACGAATGCTTACTGTGTAATTTAATCACTTTGTCTCAATATATCATCAAGCAGGTTTAATGGCAGCGTCATAAACCTATATGCTTGATCCATTGTTCTTTCACTACCTGAAATAAACTCATCGTTACACCATGGCCATGGAATTTCATTCGACGGTTCTATTTTAATCAAAGGGCCGAGATATCAACTTCCATAAATGGAAGGGATAAATCCTTCCTCGACTTATCCATTAATAACATGTCACTCATGATGCACCCAACATACCCTAATTCCCACCAACTATCTGCATGATGGTTTTCATCAGTAAATCTAAGTGCGCGAGTCATGACATGATTTAATGATAATATTATAGTCTAAAGACCATTACACACGCTCATAGATAGTAATGTCCAACGACACCAAGACATGTAGAATTGCTACTGGCGGGTCTGTTATCATAATCTCCCATCTTGGAGATTACCAAGTGCAAAATCCATGAGAGAGAGTCTTGTCTTCTTACGAGTACTCACACATGATGGTTTGTATACTATGTGTCCTATCATAGTATGCCATCCAACCATAGAACTTTATTTAAGAATATTGTTATAGCATTTCAGGTTTCTCATCATAGTGGGGATCTTCCATGACCTTATTAATGCCAAAAATATTCTAGTACATTATTATATTATAGTCATGTAGAAAAATTAACAATATATAATAAGAGTACATTCATGTAATCAAAGTAAAAAATAGTTAGTTCTCAGGACATAAACCCTAACAAACTCCCACTTGGACTAGAGCCAACTGACTACGACTTTTAGTCCGCTAGACCTCAAATGATGATCATTTTTCTGTTGAGTCAATGCTTTAGTCAAGGGGTCCTCCACATTGACTTCCATGGATATAATTCTCACTACAACTTCACCTCTTTGAGAAAAATCCCTCAAGAGATGATACTTCTAAAGTATATGCTTTGTCTGTTGATGTGACCTTAGATCTTTTGCAAGTGCCACCGCTACAGTATTATCACAATAGAGTGTGATAGGATCTTTACTGCTAGGTACTACATCCAACTCTTGGATGAATATTCGCATTCATACTGCTTATTTAGCTGCCTCAGAAGCTGCGATATACTCGGACTCTGCTGTAGAATCTACGACCACACCTTACTTTGAGCTCTTCCAGCTCACTGCACCTCCATTCAAACTGAAGATGTATCCAGTCTACAAAATCATGTCATCTTGATCAGTCTAGAAACTAGAATCTACATGTCCTATGATGAATAGTTCCTCATATCCTCCATAAACCAGGAACATATCCTTAGTACGCCTCAGATACATAAGGTTGGTTTTGACTGTCATCCAATGGCGGTCTCCTGGATCAGCTTGATATTTACCTAACGCACTTAATGCATAAGCAACATCTATCCTTGTACATAGCATGACATATATTACTAACCCAATAACAGATACGTAAGGTATCCTTTCCATATTATATCATTCCTCATGTGTCTAAGGACACATTTTCTTGGAAAGATGAATTCCATGTGACACTTTCAACAATCCCCTATTGGATTGTTCCATACTGAATCTCTTCAGTATCTTGTCATTTTATGTACTTTGACTTAGGCTCAACATTCTCTTGGATCAATCATGATGGATCTTGATCCCAAGAATATATTCTACCTCGCCCAAGTCTTTCATAGAGAAGCATTTATCCAACCATGCCTTAATGAACTGTAAGATAGGTACTTCGTTTCCAATTAGTAATATGTCATCAACATATACTATTAAGAAAACAACTGCACTTCCACTAAACCTTTTGTAGGAACAAGGCTTGCATTCATTATTGATAAATCCAAATTCTGTTACGGCTTCATCAAAACGAATCTTCCATGACCTTGATGCTTGCTTTAATCCATAAGTGGATTTTTGCAACTTGCATACCTTATTGGAATCCTTTGGAGTCACAAACCCTTTAGTTTGTGTCATGTAGAGATATTCCTGGAGGTTCTTATTAAGGAATGCTATTTTGACATCCATTTGACAAATTTCAAAGTTATGGTAGGTGGAAATGGCCAATAGGATTCTGATGGATTTCTGCATCGCAAGCGGTGAAATGGTTTCATCAGAGTAAATTCCTTGACACTGTCTAAAACCTTTTGCAACCAGTCGTTCCTTATAGGTGCTGACTTGATCCCCCATGTACAATTTCTTCTTTAATACCCATTTATTACCAACAGGATTTACATCAACTGGAGGATCTACCAAAATCCAGACTTGGTTTTGGTACATAGAATCCATTTTAGAATTCATTGTTTTTTTCCACTTGGCAGCATATGTGCCTTCAACTGCTTCCTTGTAGGTAAGAGGATCATCATTGTCAACCAATAATGACTCACTATCCTCGGTGACAAGAAAACCATATCATTCTGGTTCTCTCACCTCTCTGATGCTCCTACACAGTAATTGTGTCTCTGGAACAAATTGTTCTTCCACGGGGCTTTGTAGAATCTATTCTTGTACCAACTCATGTGTATCTTGAGCCTCGACTTCATCGAAGTATATCTCACTCCCACTATCTCTTTTGGAGATGTGCTCCCTCTCAAGGAATATGGCGTGTCTTTCCACTGTAACCTTTTTTCTGAGGGTTTGTATAGGTAATATCCTCTTGTTTCCTTGGGATATCATATAAAGATACACTTTGTGCCTCGGGGTGCAAGTTTGTTACCTGAAGAGGCCTTAACAAATGCTTCTCTACCTCACACATGTAAATTCGATAACATGTATTTGCGTCCACTCCAAAACTCGTATGGAATTCCATTTATCGAGTTAGTTGGTACTTGGTTTAGTATATTTTCTTCTGTTTATAATGCATATCCCCAAAAGGATAATGGAAGACTCACATGACTCATCATTGATCTCACCATGTCCAATAGGGTGCGGTTTATCCTTTCACCTACACCATTCCACTAAGGTGTATAAGGAGGGGTGAGTTTAGATAGAATCCCAAACTCCCATAAGAAATAAATGAATTCCTGATTAAGATATTATCCTCCTCTGTCTGAGCGGAGTTTCTTAATCTTCTTACGAAGATGGTTCTCTACTTCATTCTTGTATTCTTTGAACCGATCAAAAGAATCTGACTTATACCTTATTAAGTAAATATATCCATATTTACTAAATCATCAGTAAAAGTTATAAAGTACGAGAACCCGCCCCTTTCTTCAATTAGAAATGGTCCACACACATCTGTGTGAACTAATTCTAGAATCTCTTTAGCTCTTTCACCTTTCCCACTAAATGGGGCTTTGGTAATTTTGCCTTGTATACATGCATGACATACACCAAGTGGTTTTAGATCGAAAGAATCTAAATACCCATCTTGATGTAATTTTGTCAAACGTTTCTCATTGACATGACCTAGATAGTGATTCCAATGTTGGGTGTGGAATGAGTCATGTGAATTAACTTTGTCATCGATTTTCATTACTTGGTTTGTGTACTCTAACATATAAAGGCCGTTATATAAATGTGCCCTACCAAAACAAATGCCATCTTTATAAAAGTAACAACATCCACTTACAAACTTGAAGATGAATCCATCAGTATCTAATATGGATACTGAAATAATTTTTTTGGTTACAGAGGGTACATAATAACATCCTTTCAAAACCAATACCATCCTAGTAGGCAATGTGAGGTGGTAGTCTATGAGAGCTACAACAACGAGTCTAGCTCCGTTGGCTGCTCGTAGATCTACCTCACCTCGGTCAATCTTCCTAAATCTACTTGGTTCTTATATTTGGATAAATATGTGAGCACCACAAGTAGTATCTAATACATAATTATTAGAAACTGATAGATTTAATTTGATAACAAACTCACCTGAAGCTTCCTCTTGCTTCCTTGACTGGGTGCTGTTTTTCTTTTAGTGGCCCTTCTTGCCACATGCGAAACAAACAACCTCGTGTTCTCTTGCATCCCCTTTGATCTTCCTTTTCTGGGAAGGCCTTGAAGAAGTTTTGGGCTTAAAGATCTTCACCTTCACTTTCCTTTTATTCACCATGATGATAGAAGGCTTTTCATGCTTCATATCATTGTCCACTTGGAAAATGAGGATAAGGAGATCAAATAGAGGATTCTCAATGTTTTTCATGTTGAAGTTCACAACAAAGTTAGAGAAGCTCTGGGGGAGTGATTCAAGAATGAAATCGGTACCCAGTTCTTCGGGGAGTTTAAGCCCTAGAACCTCTAAGTGATCAATGTAGCCAATGAGCTTGACTACATGAGGCCCAGCTGGGGAACCCTCTCCAAGCTTGCTTTGGAATAGATACTTGGAGATATCAAACCTTTACTATCTTTCTCTCTCCTGGTATAGACCACGGAGGTGCTTGAGCATGCTATAGGCATCCATGTCTTCATGATACTTCATGAGCTCACTAGACATTGATGATAGCATCAAACATTGAACGTCAAGAGAATCATTCTAATGTTGATCATAGACTAAGAAATCTTTATCACTTGCCATGTGGGTGGGTGAATCAGGAAGTGTGGACTCCAACATGTAAAACATTCGTTCATGGCGTAGGATAACCCGAAGGCGCCTAAACCATTCCTAAAAGTTACTACAAGTGAGGATATTTTCTTTATCCAAAATTGATCGTAGAGAAAATTTGGTTGATGAGTTTGTCATTTTGATTCTACAAATTAAAAGAGAAGATTTATCAGTACTTTCTCGATTACATTTTATGAGAAATAATAAATTTTTATTAAGTCTCCCACTATTTTATCAAGTCCCAATGGCACTCACCATTGAACTCGGAATGTTCAGTTTCTTTGAAATTCTAGTGGAAAAGATCCATATTCCCCTTCACATAACCCCAACAAGGGTTGTTCAAGCTATTTGAAGGTATTTAGTTAGGTAGGTCTTTTCCAATTGTGAGCTTACAGTTCCTTGATCTGTTGAGTGGTCTCCCCAATCCTAAAATCATGAATTTGATTTCCTCAACCCTTGCCTCTAATATTACACCAAGTATAGCAAGGGCTACTCCTCTTTATGTAATATGGTTAAGTCAACCCAAAACCTTTCATAAGGGATTCCTTTATAAAAGTAAGTGTCCCAACAAGGGTTTGTCAAACACATAGTTTTATTGATTCTTGCCCTTAATTAAGTAATGGAAGGCTTGGTTTGACTTAATATGGTATTGAGGGATTTTAATACTTTATGTGTAGTTTCTCATTATCACATGCTTGTTAATATTATGTGATGCATGCTTAAGTGATTAACTATGTTCTGATAATTTTTACGCATAGTCCGGTTTTTATTTTATTCCATCTTTGCATGCTTGTTTATTTCATTAATTATGTGATCGCAACAACACATTCATAATAAATAAACCATGCATTCAGATAGAAATAAAATAAGATGGCAAGATCATGAGCTTCTATTGGTTAGCTTATCTAGCGGTTTGATAAGCTAACCCTGACCTAGGGAAAAAAACCTTGAACGGATGGTTGGTGTGTCACGAACCAAGTCGGGTCACCATCCGAACCGACGCCTGACCTGGCCAATGGCAAGGCCTGAAGCGTGTTCCCGATCCCCACGGGCTGGCACAAGTGCCCGGGTATCAAAATAAACTTTCGGAACAATTTACCCAAGTAAACAAATATAAAGCAGCCAACAAAATAACCCAAACAAATGTAAAAGTTGCAGCCAAACATGTCTTTAACCAAAAACAGGTTTTTGAGTCACATGTATCCAAAACCCAAATAATACTAAAAACAAGGTGACCAAAAACCAACCTAAGAACTGTCGCCCGGCGTGAGGACACCACCCTCAAGCCGCCACGAAAACGCCACGTAGAGAGGCCTGCTAACAACCTGAACCACTGCTCCCAAATGCTGGACCTTTACCTGTATCAGATGTAAACAAATATACTTACACCCAAGGGTGTAAGTAGGGTGTGATCAATCTCCCAGTAGAATATCACTAAGAAAATATTCCACACACAAATATCAAATGACAATACATTTGCAATGATAAGTAAAAGAAAGAAAGAAGTTCTTAACAATGTTAGTGAAAAATGGTTTTCATAAAACGACTTTAAAGAAAAAAACAGTTTAAGGTAAACACATTTTTTTGGGCAGTAACTCAAGTAACATGTCACGTGTCATTGTGCATGCAAAGTAACCGGTAGCACCAAAGGATGGGAGAGGCCCTATGGGTACTAGAAATAGGTGGGACCCTAGAACATCGTGTCTCGGTGAAACGTGGCTTAGATGGACACGACCCTCAGATAACGTGGCTTATAAGGCCATGACCCATAGAACACGTGGCTTAGAAGGCCACGACCCTCATATATCATATGTTTATTTAGTGTTGCAATCGTTAATCCTTCCAGTGAAACTGGGCCGAGTCATCTCCGGAACACTAGCTCACTAGTCCTAGTCCCACCACCTAATACCCCAGGCTTCCCTCCTTGTGCACACCTAAAGATCAAAGTTCACATAACATGTCACATTACACTTCTGATCCAAACAAGGTGCTTACACACAAAAACATGTCATTTTCACACTGATATCCTCTTTTGAAACCACACACACCAAAACAAAAAAAACTAAATATGCAACGCTTAAACATTAAATTAAACTAGTTACAAAACTTAACAAAACACTTTGATAATTGCAAACCACTAAAAGAAATTATTAAACAATTTCCAAACATTTCATGAGATTTTTAATGTCAAAAGTTGACTCAAAACCCTTTTTAGAGAAAAATGCATTTTTACACCATGAAAAAACATAAAATGCATCATCTGCTCTTCCTAATACACTAATAGCACAATTCAAAAAAAATTGATAAATAGTTCAAAGTGGGATTTCAAAATAAAAATGGACTAATTCACTTAGACACTTCCAACAAATTAAATTCACATTGAAAACATAATCACAATAAATTTTCCAGCATAGAAACAAATTAACAAGGTTCCAAAATAATTAGACAACATGCAAATGATCATCAGTTAATAATTGTGTGTGGAAACACCTACCAATGTGTTGCAGGCTTCAGAAAATTGATGCGTAAGGACCACTACACGTCAACGTAGCTCAAACAACCTCAAATACACCCTAAAAAAAGCACAACATAAATGCATTAAAAAATTGAATTAAACACAACTAGAACCCATTCGTAACAACACCAAAGATGTAGAAAAATTAATTGAAGTGTTCTGAACCTATCGCAATGGTTTTGAAAGGCTGGGTAGATGAAATTGGGGGGGGGGGGGCTGTCTGGAAGAAGAGAGGTGCACGACTATCGGCTCAAGGCAGCAGGAGGTAGCAGAGGAGGCCAGTGCTGACAATTAAAGGAGACGGTGGAGGTTTGGCCATAAAATAAACAAAAGAAAAGAGGAGGCTATGTGGGAAGGGTGGGTGCGGCTTCGGATGTTGGGGGAAGGCAGCAGGGGGTAGTAGGGTGGTCGGCCGAGCGGGAGTAGCAGCAGGCGGAGAGGGTGAGGGCGCGAGGCAGGTCGGGGTGCGGTAGGGGAGGCCGGGTCAGGTAGGAGGCAGCCGGTGGAGGGGTCGTGGCCTGGTTGAGCAGAAGAAGGGTGGAGGTGCAGTTTCGGATGGGAAAAACATACGGAATATAGGAGGGCACAAAACTGGGAGGTAGTAGGGCCGGCTGGGCCGGGGTGTGCGGGAGGCAGCAAGGGAGGCCGCTGGAATTCAGCGCGACGAGAGAGGAGCAGCGAGGTGGTGCGACCGAGAAGGAGATCTGGCGAGGTGGGTTCGGCCGAAGGGTGCACCTCATAGGGTTAGGGAGGGGAGCTACGGTGCGCTAGGAGGAAGAAGAATTAGGGTGAACAGTGGCCCGTCGGAAGAGAGGGAAAGGAGAGAAAAGAAATAAGAGAGAAAGAAAGAAAAAAATAAAAAAAATAAAAAATAAAATAGAAGGAAATAAAAGGAAAAAGAATAGAAAATAAAATAAAATAAAGATGGAATAGGGTCCCAAAAAAAAGACTAAACCACCTAAAATAAAATAAATAAAAATAAAATGGTAAATTAAATTAATAAGATAAATTAACAAAGGTGGTTACATAATAATAATAATAATAATAATGATAATAATAATAATAATAATCATCATCATCATCATGTTAAGGAATAAAAATATGCATTTAAAAAAAATGTTAATGATAAAAAGGTCCACCCGCACACCAGGCAGGCCGCACGGCTTCGCCCGTGCCCTGCCTGCTCATCGGGCATTGCCAAGGCAGCGTTCATTTATCAGCGCAGATGCGCAAACTAATTTCATGATCAAACCTCTGTCCAATGAAGAAAAAAAATTATAAAAAGGAAACTAAACTCACATAATAAAAATAAAAATAATAAATAATAAATAAACATACCTCGATGAGAAGTCTAGGTGTGACAATTCTCCCCACCATGAAAACTTTCCGCCCTCAGAAATTCAATTCAAATCCGGATCAGAGAATAGGAATGGGTACTCCTGCTCAACCCAAGACTTTTGCTCCCAGGTCTCATGCTCGTCTTTCCCATGATGGCAGAGAATACGAACCAAAGGAATGGACTTTCCATGAAGCACCTTCTTCTGAGAATCCAATATCCGCACTGGCCGCTCAAACACCGATAAGTCTGGCTCAATCTCCAACTCTTCCCAATTCAACACATGCAACAGATCAGGGTTATACATTTTAAGTTGGGAGACATGAAATACATCATGAATCAACGTCAACTGTGAAGGCGAAGCTAACCTGTATGCCACTTTTCCAATCCGCTCAGTAATCTCGAAAGGCCCAACATACCTCGGTGTCAGCTTTCCCTGCTTCCCCAAGCGGCGGTGACCCAAACGAGGGGCCACCTTCAATAACACTCTGTCCCCCACTGAAAACTCAAGATCCCGACGCCTCTGGTCTACATAAGATTTGTGGCAACTCTGAGCTGTCAACAACCTCTTCCTAATCAGCTTAACCTTCTCAGATGTCTCCTGAATAAGGCTCAGTCCCATGAGTGAGGTCTCACCTACCTCATCCCAACAGAAAGGAGACCGACAAGGCCGACCATAGAGAGTTTCAGAGGGTTCCATTCTTATGGAAGACTGGTAACTATTATTATAATCAAACTCGGCCAATCCCAAATGGCTATCCCATGAGCCTCCGAAATCTAACACACAGGCTCAGAGCATGTCTTCCAGAATCTGATTCGCCCGCTCCGTCTGGCCATCCGTCTGAGGGTGGTATGTCATGATCATCTTAATCTGTGAACCAAAAGCCTTCTGGAGGCCTCCCCACCATGAAGAAACTACATAGATCGCTGACACAACTCATCTCCGGGCTTCTCCCGCTGAATCAACTCCAGAAGAGCTGGGGTCAATTGAATGCTAGCCAAGAAGGTACCTCCACTATGCTCCCTGCTCTCCAGGTGCATCTGGGAAAAAATCCCCATCAAAGTATACTCATCGCTGGACTTCCTCAACGCCTGCAATGTTATTTTCATGCTCAAAGTGTTATCCACCACATTACCCTTACCCGGAGTATAGACAATGTCAAAGTCAAAACCCTACAGGTACTCGATCCAGCAGTGCTGCCTCAAATTGAGATCCTTATGAGAGAAAATGTAAGCTAGACTCTTATGGTCAGAATAAACAAAAAATATCTCCCCAAAGAGATAGTGATGCCAAGTCTTCAGGGCGTGCATCACTGCTGCCAACTCTATGTCGTGAGTTGGATAATTCTTCTCATGCGGCCGGAGCTGGCGAGAACCATAAGCCACAACATGGTCATCCTGCATGAGCACACATCCGAGGCCTGTACCTGAAGCATCACAATAAACCACATAGCCCTTTCCCGACTCTGGTAAGGTCAACACAGGTGCGGTGGTCAGCCGCCACTTCATCTCCTCAAAAGATGCCTGTCATTGTGGGATCCACTCAAACTTCACCCCTTTTCGACTGAGTGCGGTCATGGAGGAGGAAAGACGTGATAAATCCCGAAAAAATAGCCTGTAATAACCTTCCAGGCCAAGAAAAATCCTGATCTCAAACACATTCCTTGGATGTTCCCACGACATCACTGCACTGATCTTCTCAGGATCCACTGAAACCCCTTGTTCTGAGACAACATGCCCCAGAAACTTCACTTCCTAGATCCAGAACATACACTTAGAGAGTTTTCTATATAGGCGATAGTACCTCAAAGTTCCGAAAACAATCCACAGGTGATGCTCATGCTCTTCCTCAGATCCAAAATAAACCAAGATGTTGTCCACAAATACCACGACAAAGGAATCTAGATATTGGTGGAAAACCCTATTCATGAGTGCCATAAAAACTGCCGGAGCATTCGTCAAACCGAAAGGCATGACTAGATACTCGAAGTGACCATACCTGCTTTGGAACGCAGTCTTCAGGATATCTGCTTCTCTCACCCTGAGCTGATGGTATCCCGAACGCAAACCGATCTTGGAGAACCACTTTTCCCCTTTAGTTGGTCAAAAAAATCATCAATCTGGGGAATAGGGTATTTATTCCTGATGGTCACCTTATTCAATTTCTGGTAATCGATGCACAACCGGAGGGTTCCATCGGCCTTCTTTGTGAATAAAAATGGGGCGGCCCAAGGAGAGATGCTCGGGTGAATGAATACTTTGGATTCCAAATCATCCAACTGTATATTTAATTCCCTCAATTTGGTGGGGGTCATACGATATGAGGGAAGAGATATAGGTTGTGTTCCCAGCGCCAACTCAATCGAGAACTCCACGTCCTGCTCTGGAGGTAAGCCTGAAAAATCATCTTGGAAGACCTCTAGAAACTCATCCACTATACGAGGTAACCCGACCTATGAAATACCACCATTGTCCTCCAGTGCGAGCAACGACAACTAATAATCAATATTCCCCAACTCAGGGAGTGGAGGTCCCACGCGGCCTGACCGAGGATCCCATTCTCCATGAAATAACTGAGGACTCCCATCTGGTGCCATAAAGCTGACTCGGTGCCGATAGCAATCAATATGCGCTCGGAAGCGCACCAGCCAGTCCATGCCGAGAATCACATCAAACAAGTCCATATCAAGGACCAAGAAATCCCACTCCATCTCAACTCCTGACACAGAGAGTGCGCATGACGAGCACCTAAGACCCTGCTCCTTTTTCTTACCCAACGATGTTACTAACTCCATTGAAACAGATAAAAGATCGGTTGGAAGGCTCAATAAGTTCACATGATGGGAAGATATAAAAGAAACTAAAGCACCAATATCAAATAAAACTGCAGCTATAGAAGATGCAATCAAAATGGTACCTCGAACAGTCGAAGGTCCTATATCAGACCCGCCGGTGCCTGATCCACAGCATGCAAAAGTCTGGTCCCTGCCTGAGAACGACCACTCGCCTGAGGCTCTACCCTGATCTGTCTCTTCCCTGAAGACGATCCGGTCCTACCACCATGGCCACCAAACTGAGATCTTGTCGTTCTGGTCGGCTCTGACTGAACTGATACCCCTCTAGAAGCCACAGATCTAACCCCACTCTGGTAAGGGTGTGCTGTCCTGCAGAAGTGATGCAGATGTCCCACAACTCCACAACCATGGCATGGTTTTAGAGGGTATGGACAAACAAGTCGGATGTTCCCTACCCTTCCGCACTGATGGAACACTACTGACCCTACACCAGAAGCCCCAGATGAAGTCTGCCTGGGTGGATGACCTGAGATGCCACCACTCTTATTCCATTGCTCATCACGCTTCCTCTTCTTCTCGGATGAACTGCCACTGCCAAGCCCTGATACTGATCTAGAAAACCCTGACTTACCTCTCTGGTCAATCTCAACCATGAAATCACGATCAACCATCTCGGCATAAGTTCTCAGCTTGAACAAGAACACCTGAGAGTGGATTTCGGGTCGAAGGCCCTTCTCGAACTTCCGAGATTTCAAATATTCACTTGAAACAATTTTAGGTGTGTACCGCACTAACTCAGCAAAGAGGTTTTCATACTCCATCACTGTCTGATCCCCTTGGGAAAGATCCATGAACTCCCGGGATCTAGCATAAGAAAGGAACTCTGGACAGTATTGCTCATTGAAGATATCTTTGAAATCATTCCAACTCATATGCTCATGTTTCCCAGCCCGAATCATGGATTCCCACCACTTTCGACTGGATCCCTCTAGCTGGAAGGAGGCACACTTTACCCTGACTTCCTCTAGAGTGTCAAGGAACTTGAACATGCGTTCTATCTTCTCAATCCATTCCTCTGCCTCCAGAGGTTCTGAACTACCTCGAAAAGAAGGAGGTTTATTCTTCAAAAACTCTTGAGCTCTATCCTCCTTAGAGCCAGATTGATCCCCTCTAACTGGAATAGGGGTGGGGGTAGGAGTCTCCCGCTGTCCTAAAGTCTGGACAGCTCAGACCACGACTTCTACCAATCTCTGATCAAGCGGAGAGGGATAACTCTCCTCGTCTTCCTCTCGTGGGTGCGTATAAGGTCTACGGGGAGGCATCTTGCTGCAAGGAGCAACAACCATAAAAGAACATCATCAATACATCATATCCAAAGAAAATTCAAATCTTCAGCAACATAAGTAATCCTTAGTAAACCAAATATGCAAAAAATAGAATCATGACCAAACTCTTCTTCCCCGCCTGATGCCCACACACAGTCTGCAGCCTGCATGTCCCACCTGGAAGAGAAGTCAAACAAGCATCCCGAAATCCCATGGCGACTCAGGGTCTATCACAAGGTGTGCTGACCAAGCACCCTACTCATAACCAGAATTCTGAGCCCCGACAATCCTAACTCCTGTCTGACCAGACTCGTCCCAATTAAAATAACGCAGATGACAAAAGAAACCTACCCTCTAATACCATTTTGTCACGAACCAAGTCGGGTCTCCATCCGAACCGACACCCGAACCGGCCCGCGGCAAGGCCCGAAGGGCGTTCCTGATCCCCACGGGCTGGAATAAGTGACTGGGTATCAAAATAAACTTTGGGAACGATTTACCTGAGTAAAAAAATATAAAGAAGCCAACAAAATAACCCAAACAAAAGTAAAAGTTGCAGCCAAACATTTCTTTAACCAAAAACAGGTTTTTGAGTCACATGTATCCAAAACCCAAATAATACTAAAAACAAGGTGACCAAAAAAAAACCTAAGAACTGTCGCCCGATGTGATGAAACCACCCTCAAGCCGACACCAAAACGCCACGTAGATAGGCCTGCTAACAACCAAAATCACTGCTCCCAAATGCTGGACCCTTACCTGTATCATACGTAAAAAAATTTACTTACACCCAAGGGTGTAAGTAGGGTGTGAGCAATCCCCCAACATGATATCACCAAGAAAAGATTCCACACACAAATATCAAAAGACAATACATTTTCAATGATAAATAAAAGAAATAAAGAAGTGCTTAACAATGTTAGTGAAAAAAGGTTTACATAAAACAAATTTAATGAAAAAAATTTAAGGTAAACACATTTTTTTGGGCAGTAACTCAAGTAACATGTCACGTGTCATTGTGCGTGCAAAGTAACCGGTAGCACTAAAGTATGGGAGAGGCCCTATGGGTACTAGAAACAGGTGGGACCCTAGAACGTCGGGTCTCGGTGAAACGTGGATTAGATGGACACGACCCTCAGATAACGTGGATTAGAAGGCCACGACCTACAAAACATGCGGCTTAGAAGGCCATGACCCTCAGATATCATACGTTTAGTTAGTGTTGCAATCGTCAATCATGCGGGTGAAATTGGGCCGAGTCATCTCCGGAACACTAGCTCACTAGTCCTAGTCCCCCCACCTAATACCCCAGGCTTCCCTCCTTGTGCACACCTAAAGATCAAAGTTCACATAACATGTCACATTACACTTAAGAACCAAATAAGGTGCTTATACACAAAAACATGTCATTTGCACACTGATATCCTCTTTTGAAACCACACACACCAAAACCAAAAAAAAACTAAATATGCACCACTTAAACATTAAATTAAACTAGCTACAAAACATAACAAAACACTTTGATAATTGAAAACCACTAAAAGAAATTATTAAACAATTTCCAAACATGTCATGAGATTTTTAATGTCAAAAGTTCACTCAAAACCCTTTTTAGAGAAAAATGCATTTTTACACCATGCAAAAACTTAAAATGCATCATCCGCTCTTCCTAATACACTAATAGCACAATTCACAAAACATTGATAAACAATTCAAAGTGGGATTTCAAATAAAAAATGGACTAATTCACTTATACACTTCCAACAAATTAAATGCACATTGAAAACATAATCACAATGAATTTTCCAGCATAGAAACAAATTAAAAAGGTTCCGAAATAATTAGACAACATGCAAATGATCATCAGCTAATAATTGTGTGTGGAAACACCTACCAATGTGTTGCAGGCTTCACACAATTGATGCGTAAGGATCACTGCATGTCAACGCATCTCAAAAAACCTCAAATACACCTAAAAACAAAGCACAACATAAATGCATTAAAAAATTGAATTAACACAACTAGAACCCATTCTCAACAATGCCAAAGCTGTAGAAAAATCAACCGAAGTGTTCTGCACCTACCGAAATGGTTTTGAAAGGTTGGGAAGATGAAATTGGGGGGGGGGTGCCAGAAGGCTGTCCGGAAGAGGAGAGGTGTGCGGCTATTGGCTCAAGGCAGCAGGAGGTAGCAGAGGAGGCCGGTGCTGGAAATTAAAGGAGCCGGTTGAGGTTTGGCCAGAAAAAAACAAAAGAAACAAGGAGGCTACAGGGGAAGGGTGGGTGCGACTTCAGCTGTAGGGGGAAGGTGGCAGGGGGTAGCAGGGTGGTCGGCCGAGCGGGAGTAGCAGCAGGCAGAGAGGGTGAGGGCGCGAGGCATGTCGGGGCGTGGTAGGGGAGGCTGGGTCGAGTGGGAGGCAGCCGATGGAGGGGTCGCGACCTGGTTGACCAGAAGAAGGGTGGAGGTGCAGCTTCGGCTGGGCAAAACAGACGGAATATAAGAGGGCGTAGCACCGAGAGGTAGCAGGGCCGGCTGGGCCGGGGTGTGCGGGAGGCAGCAAGGGAGGCCGCTGGAGTTCGGCGCGATGAGAGAGGAGCAGCGAGGTGGTGCGGCTGAGAAGGAGATCCGATGAGGTGGGTTCGGCCGAAGGGTGCGCCGCCTAGGGTTATGGAGGGGAGCCGCGGCGCGCCAGGAGGAAGAAGAATTGGGATGAATAGTGGCCCGCGGGGAGAGAGGTAAAGGAGAGAAAAGAAATAAGAGAGAAAGAAAGAAAAAAATAAAAAAAAATAAAAAATAAAAGAGAAGGAAAGAAAAGGAAAAAGAATAGAAAAAAAAGATGGAATATGGACCCAAAAAAAAGACTGAACCACCTAAAATAAAATAAATAAAAATAAAATGGTAAATGAAATTAACAAGATAAATTAATAAAGGTGGTTCCATAATAATAATAATAATAATAATAATAATAATAATAATAATAATAATAATAATAATAATAATAATGGTGTTAATGAATAAAAATACGCGTTTAAAAAAATGTTAATGATTAAAAGGTCCACCCGCACACCAGGCAGGCCGCACGGCTTCGCCCGTGCCCTGCCAGCTCATCGATCATTTCCAAGGAAGTGTTCATTTATCAGCACAGATGCACACACTAATTTCGTGCTCAGCCCGCAGTCCAACGAAGAAAAAAAAATTATAAAAAGGCAACTAAACTCACGTAATAAAAATAAAAATAAAAATAATAAATAAACATACTTTGATGCGAATTCCAGGTGTGACATGGTGTTTTGAAGCTCCCACCTATCCACCTTTTTATCTTCTTGGGTTGGTTTCGCCTCAGCTTCAGGTTTTGAACCATCTCCTCTGGCTTGGGAGATCCTCTATTACATGGGTTTTACATTAAAGAAACCATGGGCACACAGGCCCTATATTTTATTGGAAGAAGGCTCACAGGCCAACGAATTTAATTTAAACAAATTTAAATGAAACCATACACACATACAATGGGTCTTTGGTCTATCTCATGATTATCAATTGCATGCAACGACATTTATGCATATTTAGAATTCAAATTCTTTTAATCATTCTATTATTTAAGATAATTTGCGCTTAAATTCAATTAATTATGATCTTATAATTAATCAATTATTTATCTCACATTCCTTTCTAAATTACCTTGAGATTATTCTCATCCATATCGCTTATACAGGTCTTTTGTACATTTGGAGGAAACCTGGTGAAATTCCATTTCTGGAAAGTACACAGTGTGTAGTTTATATTTACACGGCGTGTATTTCTCTTCACCCTTTATCCAAAGTACATGCCGGGGCTTTGGCGTATTTTCTCTACTTTGTAAATTTTGGAGTACACAACATGTAGATTAATCTAACATGGTGTGTACTTCCTTTTTACGTGGTTACCGGCCTGACAATACTATGTACGCGTAACACGGATTCTCCTTGTACACGGTTTCACCGGGGCCGAATCGGATTACACAGCATGTTGATTCAACATACACGCCGTGTATTCCGGTTCCATGTGCCATTCATTTTTGTTCAACACGGGGTAATAAATACTTATGCATACTCAATTCACACGGCGTGGTTTGGAGGACCAGTACCGGTTCATTGAACCTAAGTACACGACATGTAGTTTTAATTACACGCCGTGTATTCTTGTGTTGTATGGACAGAAAGAGTGGCTCCTCCGGACGAGTTCATCATTTTTAATTTAATCAAAATTAAAATTAAATGTTTGTTTCTATGATTTGAATTGAGAAACTAAGGATGAAGAATAGATCTCGTTCATTCAGTTTAATAGAATGATTTATCACAAATTGGATCAAATATAAATGTGTAAATTATCAACAAAAATTAAATAACTATAATCGACATTGTAACCTACCTATGATACCAATTGAAGGTTTCGGGTGCATCAGAAGCTCGTGGGTGCATGTTCCCACTTGGATTTTTGTCATTAACAATTATCAATCCGGGATCAACACGACCATAAATGCCAGTCTCCACGGATCGAATCACAGAAATAGACAAAGAAATGAAAAGTCCCAGAACCACAAAGAAGGATCGTTACAGGTTGATTATAATTAATTTAATCAATTGAAAAGAAGTACCTTTTGGTGTTCTTTGTTCATTGATATTTCTGATCACGTTCCGATGTGATACGTCATTGTGTCACAGAAGCCAGGGGTAGACTTCCTCTAGCAGTGATCCACACGTGCACCACGTATCTCTGGACGTCAAGGATTATCCGGGTGCTAGCGTGGAGAAACCTTTGCTTGTATTGTACGACCTGAATTGTCTTGATCCGATGGAATAGGATCTCTCTCAGTCTTGAGAGAATTCTTGGAGGAAGGAGTTCTCTCGGCCTTGAGGGAATTCTCCGGAATTGTTGTGTGTGTAGGAAAAAAGTTTGGGATTGTGAGGATATTTATAATCGGGTTTGGGGTTGTAGAGTTATGATAATAAATAGATGCATTACGCATTTTATTTATTTCATTGACTCTTATTTAAAACCCCCATGTCGAATAATTAATTCCTTGACATGCACCCACACAGATTATAATAAATAGCATTTAATAAAACAATATTATATCCTCAAAATCCAGACTAGAAAACTACACAATGTGTAATCATTAATACACGGCGTATACTTGTTTTCCATAAACCTACAAGGCATGTAATCATTAATTCACGGCATGTAATTGTTTTTAATTTCCTTTTAAAAATGAAAACTATACTACGTTTAATCATTAATACACGGCGTGTACTTGTTTTCCATGAAAAACTACGCGGTGTGTAATCTTTAATACACAACATGTATATCTTGTTTTTCATTTCCTTCATCCTCCATCATTAAAATGATTTATACTTCATTGAACAATTATTAAACCATGTACGGGAATAATCTTTATTCTACTTGAGATACTTGGATACACTTAGTGTGTGACCCTCTAGGAATCTTTCTCGTTGGCATTAGGTGGGCTTACCAAAAGTCCAAGATTACTGTCTAGAAACGGGTCAAGGCACCCTAGAGAAAGAAGTTAACGACGCATTGACGTGTCACCTCATACGAACTCTTACTGTGTAATTTAATCCCTTTGTCTCAATATCTCATCAAGAACGTTTCATGGCAGTGTCATAAACCTATATGCTTGATCCGTCGTTCTTTGACTACCTGAAATAAACATGTCGTTACACCATGGCCATGGAATTTCATGCGACAGTTCTATTTCAATCAAAGGGATGAGATATCAACTTCCATAAATGGAAGGGAAAAATCCTTCCATGACTTATCCACTAACAACATGTCACTCATGACACACCCAAAGTACCCTACTTCCCGCTAACTATTTGCGTGACGGTTTTTTCAGTAAATCTAAGTGTGCGAGTCATGAAAAGAGTTATTGATAATCTTCCAGTCTAAGGATGGTTTTCTCCCATAACATTTATTGAGGATCCTTGTACTCTGAGGGGGTTTAGCGCCTTTAAAATGTGTGATAAACTGAGCACTGAGAATGAAGAGAGTTTTGGCAGGCTTGGAAAGTGGTATTCCATTATTCACCAATAGAAAGAATCGTATTACTTATATATCCATCCATGATGTGTTCCATCTAAATGAAATGCATTGGCTATATGAAACGTATCGACATATGTTTCTTCCCATGGGAAAAATCCATTTAACTCATTTGATGAATGAATCGACCATATTAAATCCATTCACAATGGATTTTTAACATGTAGATTGGTACACTCCCTACCTGTCACTGGACCTGGTGTTTGAGGAATGGGCCAAAGCTCAAGTAACTCACCACGTAGAGCTTTCCATTTTGTGAAATATGTCAGAAAAGGACCATGGTACTGGTGGATCATGAAAAGGCATTTAATAAAATCTGAAACCTAAGCAAAATTATTGGTTTCAGAATATATGAGGGTCAAGGAGTCCTAGAGTTCTTTGATAGTGTTCAATGTCAAAGTCACATCTTTGATGGAGTGTTCTATAGAGTTGATAAGCAATGGATTTTTTTATTATCAGCAAGCTTCCAAAAATTTTACTTTGGATCGGATATAGATGGGGGACGAGAAATAAGGTGTGAGTTTAGATCTATGTTAGTGAGAGGCATAAGGACCATATTATGCCATAAATGATTCCAGATAGAGAATTATTTTGCATCAAGGCAGTAATTTACAAGGAATGTGGAGACAATGATCAAAATATGGATGGACTAAGGAAGTTAGTGAGGAATCTACCATGGTAGGAGGGATAGTGGGAAGAGAATACAAGATCTGACCAAGGAGACAGGAAGGGAACAATAATAAATCTAGCAGGAATGGTCAGAAAAGGAAAATCGGGCCTTATCGGGAAAAGTGGGGCTTCAGGTTACTAGGTGGGATAACCACTAAAGCATAAAATAATAGCACAAAGGAATCAAAAGAGTGAAATAGTAGGAGGCTACGTATGAATTCTGTGGATGTCATGATTTTAGAGATAGGAATTAGGAGCAGTGGATATAGTTGAAGCTGGAGGAGTGATGTAGAAGGGGGAATTGCACAGCTTCAGTCGTGTTTAGGAGAGGAGCTCAATTGGTCTAGAGGTGCTGCCTAGGGGTACTGGCCACATATATGTGCATAGAATAGTCGCTACAAGAATATGGTGTAATAGGATAGGGTGTGTGTCAGGGGACGGGTGCAAGGAGGGTCGATGTTATTTGGGGCTGCAGGGTGTGTCTGGGAAGGTTGACACTGTTAGGGGTAGCGGGGTGCACCTGGTAGGCATGACGAGATCGTTGTTAGACCAGGAGGTGGATATGGCTTGCGCGTGGTTGAGGGCAGTGGGGTGCGACTGTCTGGAATAATGGAGGAGGCAATGCTCAAGGAGGGGAGCAGAGGAGATCAGTGGGTCTCGTAGGGCGCGACATGGACCAACGAAGGAGGCGGGGCTTTGGTGCTCAATGGAGGGAAAGAAAAATTATCTATGTTGGGAACAACATATGGAAAAAAATATCAGAGAAGATATAAATTTGATACCATGTTTATTGGTACACTTCTCACCTCAAAGAGAGGTGAAGACCTTCATTTATAGATATAATAAAATAAATACATGTAGGAGGAAAATGGTGTGGGATTGAAAAATACACTTAAATGAGTCTAACATAACTGATGAAAATTGAGCAGGAGTGGATGCGACAAGCACTTGCATCGTATGCATCAAAAAAGTGATGTCGATTGTCAACCATATGACATCCTCAAGCACTACCACAAAGTGGTGATAAATATTTTATTGCACATTCAAAAATTATTTTTATTAGAGAGAGATCGTTCATCGTTCGCCATTATCCCATCACCTTTTCCCAATCACCACAAACTATTACTTTTTCACCACCATCATTCTCCACCACCCCAACCTTACTAGGATTCAGTGTCCCTTCAAACTATATTCTCTGGGCTTATATCTCCTTGTGTGATTGTCAGGCATGTCGCACTAGGTGTTCCTTGCCAAAAAATCCACCATCTGCGATTCCAACCCTTCTCAAATCTGACAACCCCCCTCTCATGACGTCTCCAGCCACAGGTCACCACTATCCAGTCAAGCGGAGGGAGACCCACCATTTCCATGTCACAAAAAAACAAAATTTATTAAAAAATGAAGAAATTATCATTAAAAAAAATGTCTAACTCTTGCGTGTGAACACGTGAATTACACGATTTGATGTCTTGATCCGTGTTGACACTCTTTAGTGTGCCTAGAAGCAGTGTGCTCTTAGGCCCCATGCATATTCCATTCACGCGCCTAAAAGCAATGCACGTTGAGAACCATCCATGCATATCAGACCTAGATCGAGTCCTTTCCATGCAACCCAAGCGCGTGCCCCCCACACTCACCCTTTGACACCATCTGTGCGAATCCCTCTACATGCACCAAGCCTCAATGCGCTCAACTCCCCTGCGCCTAGCCTCTAGCGTGCCCAACCTTCGAAGAAGACATCTAGGAATAGACCAAACCGTATATATCCAACCCCTTATGGGCTAGATCCGGGCAAAACCCTAGCCACATGTAGCCACCCACACGCATGTGCATTGTCTGATCAAGGCTCTGCCATCTCTAGGTATCTTGATCCCAAACTGTGTTTGTGCAACCGTGCTACACCTCAGCCAGGCACACCAGGCTAAACCAAACTGCACGCCGCCGACCCCTTATAGGCTAGATCCGAGCGCAGCCCTAGCCACGCGTAGCCACCCACACGTATGTGCATTGCCTGATCATGGATCTTCCATCTCTAGCCATCTTGATCGCAAACTCTGTTTGCATGACCCTGCTACACCTCAGCTAGCAACATCAGGATGGGGTGTGAGGCTTCTTTGTTTCGAATACAATTATTCTATGGTGACGAGACATTCTGGATCTTCCGAAGGGATAATTTTGCCGGATGGGTTTTTTTTTAATGGGTCAAACGTTGAATTAATTAGGTAAGTGGGTCTCTTGAGCGCCAGACCATGTGGCGCTCAAGTGTTTTGGAATTGGAGCGCCACTTCAAGTGGCGCTCCACCGATTTGGCGGAAAAAGAGCTCAGCGCCACTTGAAGTGGCGCTGAAAAAAGAAATACAAACCGTGCAGCGCCACTTGAAGTGGCGCTGCACCCTTCTTCCCAATGAATTCGGCGCCACTTGAAGTGGCGCCGAAACACCCCCCCATCCTATAAATAGGACCCTCACCCCCCACCCCATTCCTCACTTCCTACTTCCTACCTCACCCACCCCCATTCCTCCCTCCCTCCCTTCCTCTCTCTCTCTCAAACTTTTTTCTTGCTTTCTTCGGTTGCGGTGAAGCCTTGCCTCTTCGGTTGCTCTGCCAGTGTACCTACGTCGTCACAAATTTGAGGTAAATCTTTCTTTAAATTTATTTAATAGTTTTATTTAATAATTTAGTTGTTTAATTTATAGAATTAGTATATAATGTTTGTATTTTATAAATAGTATGGTTTTTTTAAATGTAATTAGATAATGAAATGATTAGTTAGTTAAATAATTAATCATAATTAGTTGATTAATCAATGATAATTAAGTTATTAATTAATCATAATTAGGTAAATAGTTAAATGTAATTAGATTATTAATTAATGATTATTAGCTAATTAATTAATCATAATTAGCAAATTAATTAATCATAATTATTTAATTAATGAATCATAATTAGTTAATTAATTCATTATAATTAGGTTATTAATTAATGGTAAGTAGGTAATAAATAATCATAATTAGTTAATTAAATAATCATAATTAGTTAATATCATAACTAATTAATTAATTAATCATAACTAGTTAATTAATTAATCATAATTAGTTAATTAATTAATCATAATTAGTGAAGTAATTAATCGTAATTAGTTAATTAATTAATCATCGTAATTAGTTAATTAATTAATCATAATTAGTTAAGTAATTAATCATTATTAGTAAATTAATTAATCATAATTAGTTAAGTAATTAATCATAATTAGTTAAGTAATTAATCATAATTAGTAAATTAATTAATCATAATTAGGTTATTAATTAATCATAATTAGGTTATTAATTAATCATAATTAGTTAATTAATTAATCATTAGTAGTTAATTAATTAATCATAATTAGGTTATTAATTAACCTTAATTAGGTTATTAATTAATCCTAATTAGTTAATTAATTAATCATAATTAGGTAATTAATTAATCATAATTAGGTAATTAATTAATCCTAATTAGGCTATTAATTAATCCTAATTAGGTTATTAATTACTCATAATTAGGTTATTAATTAGTCATAATTAGGTAATTAATTAATCCTAATTAGGTTATTAATTAATCATAATTAGGTTATTAATTAATCATAATTAGGTAATTAATTAATCCTAATTAGGTAATTAATGAAACATAATAGGTTATTAATTAATCATAATTCGCTAATTAATTAATCATCATTAGGTAATTAATGAAACATAATTATTTAATTAATTAATCATAATTAGGTAATTAAATAATCGTAATTAGGTAATTAATTAAGCATAATTAGTTAATTAAGTAATCATAATTAGGTAATTAAGTAATCATAATTAGTTAATTAATTAATCATAATTAGTTAATTAATTAATCATTAGTAGTTAATTAATTAATCATAATTAGGTTATTAATTAATCCTATTTAGGTTATTAATTAATCATAATTAGTTAATTAATTAATCATAATTAGGTTATTAATTAATCATAATTAGGTTATTAATTAATCCTATTTAGGTTATTAATTAATCATAATTAGTTAATTAATTAATCATAATTAGGTTATTAATTAATCATAATTAGGTTATTAATTAATCATAATTAGGTTATTAATTAATCATAATTAGGTTATTAATTAATCATAATTAGGTTATTAATATATCCTAATTAGGTTATTAATTAATCATAATTAGGTTATTAATTAATCCTAATTAGGTTATTAATTAATCATAATTAGGTAATTAATTAATCCTAATTAGGTAATTAATAAATCATAATTAGGTTATTAATGAAACATAATAGGTTATTAATTAATCATAATTAGCTAATTAATTAATCATAATTAGGTAATTAATGAAACATAATTAGTTAGTTAATTAATCATAATTAGGTAATTAATTAATCATAATTAGGTAATTAAATAATTGTAATTAGGTTATTAATCAATCATTACTTGCTAATTAATCAATCATCACTTGCTAATTAATTAATCATAATTAGTTAATTAATCAATCATAATTAGTTAATTAAGTAATCATAATTAGCTAATTAAGTAATCATAATTAGCTAATTAATTAATCATAATTAGTTAATTAGTTAAGCATAATTAGTTAATTAATTAATCATAATTAGTTAATTAATTAATCATAATTTGTTAATTAAGTAATCATAATTAGGTAATTACTTAACCATAATTAGGTAATTAGTTAACCATAATTAGGTAATTAGTTAACCATAATTAGGTAATTAGTTAACCATAATTAGGTAATTAGTTAACCACAATTAGGTAATTAGTTAACCATAATTAGGTAATTAGTTAACCATAATTAGATAATTAGTTAACCATAATTAGGTAATTAGTTAATCATAATTAGGTAATTAGTTAACCATAATTAGGTAATTAGTTAAGCATAATTAGGTAATTAGTTAACCATAATTAGGTAATTAGTTAACCATAATTAGGTTATTAGTTAACCATAATTAGGTAATTAGTTAACCATAATTAGGTAATTAATTTATCATAATTATGTTATTAGCGAAGTAGTTATATTATTCAGCGAAGTAGTTATATTAATCAGCGAAGTAGTTATATTAATTAGCGAAGTAGTTATATTAATTAGCCAAGTAGTAGTAAATTGCCTATGGAATATACCTTTGCATTACATTCTAGGAATGATAATGAATTTAGTTTTCAATCTACCTTGACCTCGGTTTGTAATTGAAGTTATGAACTTGAATTTAGTAGTTCAATATATTTTTTGCATATTAAGTGTTAGAGTTATCATGAAATGATTGCTCTCTTGAGTAAAGTATCCCCGGGTAGAGGGGCTTTGGGTCGGACCACCTACTTTCCTAGAGGCTTGCCTTGTTTAGGAAAGTGAATGGGGTTGGCTATCTGTCGCTCCAGGCTTACTCATGTGGAGACTTTCAATTTCATATAACTCTATGCTTTTACATGACATGTTCGTGTACCTCATGCATATAATGTATGTGGATATGTATAAATATATTTGACTTCTATTTTTGGGTAAGTAACACAAACTTGTGGGTTGTGTAAATAGTTACACATCAATATGGTTTGAACATATTGATTTGGTGGAGGGATTAGGATTCCAACCTAAATTACTAGAAGCATGCATACATAAATTGATTCTTTAATCAAATTTAATTAATAACAGTGGTTTCTTTGAGATAAAAAAGATGGTCGCCGCTTATATTTATTGCAACGGTCAAATAATTGAGACAGAACAAGGATGCAGTTATAGTATACATCCAGAAGCTGTTGTGATGCTTGGAGGATGTACTACTTTGGAAGCTGTGCAAAGGAAAATTCATCGGAGGTTAAAACTCGCGAGGAATCAAGTAATAGAGTCCATTACATTCAGACATCTTCAATTTATAGATAGGTTTTGGCATGTGCCCTATCTGGTAAATGATGATGATGATTGGGAATATATACTTTCATTGGTTAAGTATATACCTGAGAATCAAATGATGGAGTTGTATGTCACTATAGCTACAATGGAGGTTCCATCGACATTGGAAGTTGACCCATCTCAAATTCATGAAACTATGTCATATGCTCCTTCACATCAAGATGTTCCATCAGCATCAGTAGTTATTCCATCATTTCCATCAGCCACAGTTTCAATGGATAGTCCTCCACATACTTTAGATGCATTGGTTGATGAATTTGAGGATGATGACAATTTTGAACAAGATGAAGAGGAAGTTGAAGAAGAAGAAGAGCATGCGGAAGATCAGTCTGTACCAACTCATGCGAGGTTCAACCGACCATTGAACCATCCTCCACTATTGGCTTCCTGGTCGACTGAAGGCATGAATCGCTTGCCAGAATTTGATTATTCAGTTATCACTCCCAGTTCAGAATTTCCAGGAATCATTGGTGGCATAAATCGAGTGTCAGATAACGATGTTCTGTATATTGGCAGAGAGTTTGAGAGCAAAGAAGCAATGAAAAATGTGATAAAACAATATCACATTGAAATACATTACTCATATGTTGTAGAAGAGTCAAAGAGATCTTATTATTTGATCCGTTGTGACAAATCTGAATCGAACTGTCAAATGCGTCTGCGAGCTATTATTGATAACACTTTTCACAGCTGGCGCATCACTAGATTTACTCCACACACATGTGTGAACCCAAGCTTGGCACATGAACACTCTTCATTAGATGTTGAGTTTGTTTCAACTATTATTGTTGAAATGATTAGATTATGTCAAGATATCCCCGTGGTTCTGGTCATTGAGCGAATCAAACAGCTTTTTGGGTATCGAATCTCTTACTGGAAGGCATGGGCAGCACGACAAAAGGCTATTGTGAAAGTGTATGGTGATTGGGATGACTCTTATCGAGTTCTACCACAACTGTTGGAGCTTCTACGCCACAATAATCAAATAGTATATCGGTTACATACAGTTGAATATGTTAACCAACAGAACCAACTAGACCGCTCAATGGTTGTGTTTGATAGATTATTTTGGACATTTTTACCATGTGTGGCGGCTTTTAGACATTGCAAGCAGTTCATACAAATTGATGGCACATTTCTGTATGGAAAGTATACCGGAACTTTATTGATTTCCGCCACACAAGATGGAAATCGAGCCCCTCTGCCTATAGCATTTGCAATTGTGGAGAAGGAGAACTTCTCATCATGGAGCTGGTTTCTGGAATGTCTCCGAGAGTTTGTTACGGATGCAGAATGGATTTGTCTTATTTCTGATCGCCACCGTGCAATCAAGGAGGCGATACAGTCTGAGGGTCTTTCGTGGAGACCACCATATGCCCATCATCGATACTGTATTCGACACATTGCCAGCAATTTGCGAAAGAAGTTCAAGAATGAGTCGATGAAAAAGGCAATCTTAAAAATTGGTATGAACATCCTTTTCTGTTTAAAATGTTTTTGTCGTAGTTATTTTCATAACTGTTCAGATGACTGTTTGTATGATAGCATATGAGCCTCAACAACAAAGGATGGAGGAGCGTCTTCAAGATATCCACAGAGTGAATCCAGAAGTGTATGATTACATGATGCAAATTCCAAAGCAGAAATGGTCGTTGGCATATGATGATGGGAGGAGATATGGTCATATGACGACCAACATCGTAGAATGTATAAATGGAGTTTTCAAGGGTGTTCGAAAACTACCTATCACAGGTAAATACGAATATTTCAATATATGTTACTCAGAAGAGTTACTATTATAATATAATATTTGTATAATGTCGTAAATCTAAATTTCAGGGTTGGTACAAGAGACCTTCTATCGTAGTGTAAAGTACTTTCTAGAACGAGGAAAGCAAGCTGAAGAGGGCTTGAATAGAGGGATGCGCTATGGACACCATTTCCAACGCGAGCTAGATACAGTTCTTCATGAGGCCGCAACTTACCGTGTAACTGCATTTAATCGTCCAGAGCAACGATTTGAGGTCGCTGAGCCCGGTGATACTATGGCATGTAGCAATGGTCGTGTGCGAGTTGTTTTATTGGAGAAGCGTTACTGTGATTGTGGCAACTTTCAGGCACTGAGATATCCCTGCGGCCATGTGATTGCTGCATGTGCTTACGTACACGTATCTTGGGAGCAGTTCGTTGATCCAACTTATCGACTTGAGAGCATCAACTCCTGCTACAATACTCCGTGGATGCCAATCGGGGAATATCAGAATTTTCAGCTGCCTGATGGTGCACCCACGCTTCTACCGAACATCAACAGACTTCGACCTAAAGGGAGGCCAAAGTCGACTCGTATTCGGAATGAGATGGATTGGCCTAGTGAACATCCAGCTGGACGGCGGTGCAGCATATGCCGCCAGGAAGGTCATACGAAGACACGTTGCCCTAGACACATAGGGTAATCATCTAATGGTTAAAATGAATCATGTACTCTATCAGTTACTGTAAAACTTTGTACATGTAATTATTTTTATCATTTCACCATTTTTAATCATATTTGTCTTACTTGTAAATAGGGTAATTTTTTGAAAATGTACCACGATTTCACGTGACATTTTTTGTCGAACGATCAACATTACATGAGTAGCTTTAAACAAACAACACCAACTCAAAAAAAAGGAATGTACCTGTATAAGAAAAAAAAACCATTTGAAGGGAGGTATTATACCATCAGGAAGAGAGATTCTAGAAATGTGCAATGTTATGACAAACCTTTAGATGAAATGTGTCAGTTCCCCACTAGATGTGCATGTTTCTTCAAAATTTTCAGGCTGGAGATAATCCACCATAAGTTTCACATAGCCTTATGTCTTCCATGGATTAATGTCAAACACTTCAACCAATTTTTTTACTTTATGGGGAAGTAAAACCTCATTCCTTTGAATATGCACATTACCATGAACATATAAAATCATCATTTTGCAAGAAAAACTACTAATCTCATGTTCACTGAAATACCCCTTAACGTAAGAATGATACAAATAGTGTAAGTACCCAATAGCAAGATTCCAATCCATTTTGAAGGATAATGGGGATGACAAGGAAACATCAACCCCCAGGCCCACCCCTTCCACCCATTCAACCAACTTCGGTAACTCCTATAGAAGTAGTTTTTCAAAAAAAGGAAATGTCACACCACCACAGCTTCCTACATCCATATTAACCCCCCAATTCAGTTTCATTAAATGTGGACAGTCCCCATTTTTACCAAAGTCAATGATGCACTATTAAACCATCACTTTTCAACCCCCGCCTCAAAAATACAAAATGCTTTGAGGGATGTGAAATGATTCGGTGCATTTTAGAACATTTAAATGTGTCGAATCATTTCTCATCCCTCAAAGCATTTTGTATATTTGAGGCGGGGGTTAAAAGTGGTGGTTTAATAGTGCATCATTAACTTTGGTAAAAAAGAGGGATGTCCACATTTAATGAAACTGAATTGGGGGGTTAATATGGATGTAGGAAGCTGTGGTGGTGTGACATTTCCTTTTTTTGAAAAACTACTTCTATAGGAGTTACCGAAGTTGGTTGAATGGGTGGAAGGGGTGGGCCTGGGGGTTGATGTTTCCTTGTCATCCCCATTAACCCAATGTGTTTATGCTTCTTTCAAAATTATATGCTAAATTACATATCTTACATGATAAAAGTCATAACTTACATGAAATTAATGTTTTATTGTTTGCACATTCAGATGGAGCAGCCACTTTTATCTTTCCAGGAGACGCACGTGTCGCGCGATGTGTTGGCGCGACGACCTGTTAGACATCTTCATGTTCGGAGAGCGCACCGTTTTCATCATGAGGCACCACCGGCAGCTATTTGTCCATACCTTAGACGTGCAGGCTTTTATGGAGTCGCTATGTGTGACTTCAAGACCATCGACCATCATTTGATAGCTGCATTGGTTGAGAGATGGCGGCTAGAGACACACACATTTCATCTCCCAGAGGGGGGGATGACTATTAAATTAGAGGACGTTGCCTACATGCTGGGGTTACCTATCCATGGAGATGCAGTTACGGGGGCCAGTACCGGCGATTGGGTTGCAGTCATACAGAGGCTGCTAGGCATTGACGTCATCGGCGCACGGGGTGTCCTTCAGGGTTCGCGCTTGCGAATGAGGTGGCTCGATCAGCATTTCGACGTCATTCCAGGTGATGCAGACGAGGAGACGCTTCTTCAGCACACACGTGCATAGATTTTGCGGCTGCTCGGAGGCATGTTGTGCGTCGACTACTCCACCGCTTTGGTACACATGATGTACCTCCCATTACTTGAGGATCTGGATCAGACTGCGACATACAGTTGGGGATCCGCTATATTAGCACATCTGTACAGATCTCTCTGCACCAGTTGTCAGGCCGATTCACATCAGATTGCAGGTTGCATGGTGTTAGTACAGATGTGGGCCTGGGAGCGTTTTCCACGCATCGCTCCTCGAGTTGTCGCACCGCTTGCACCGGAGCTACTTCAGGACTGTCCTCGGGGACGATGGTATGTCTACGTCATTACTTTCGGTTATTTAGTACTTTTGTTATTGTTTTTTATAAACTTACCGTAGGTTACTCTTTTTTCACCAGGTGGAGTCAGTCTCAGAAGTTTGCACATACTCCGAGACATAGTGTGCACAGCTTCAGACAGATATTCGATGCTATAGTGCCGGCTGATGTAAGTTAAACAGTACTTTTTTGTAGGAAAATTTGTTTTGTTATCACTATTTTAAGTTATTTCAATATAATCTCAGTAAAATTATCATGCTACTATATGACTTATTTTTTGAGTTTACATTTCAGGTTTCATGGACTCCTTATACAGGTTATGTCTACGCATCACTTCCACTATACTGCACATCTTTGGCTGGAGATCGGGCTGCAGTAGTACCACTCATTCACTTCCACATCGTTGAGTGGCACCAGCCAGACCGGGTCATGCGCCAGTTCGGTTTTATACAACATATCCCCTTGGCACCGCGACAGTCTACCGAGTTACATTCGATTGTGCTTATAGGTAGACAGACGACAGACTGGCGGCGACATCATGCATCTTATATCCAGCTTTGGGACAGGCATGCCCGATTCAGTATCTTTCCACAGGGATATATCACATCACACTCTCATTTATCTGATCAGGGGGATTATGCACACTGGTATCGACGACATACCATCATGTACCTTACACGTCAGGGGATTGGCATTCAGCGATTGGTATGTTTACTAAGATTTATTAATTTTGTTTAACTCATTTTTGATATTAATTTGATTGTCATTTCATTTGCAGGCAGACGCCATTGGTAAGCTTGCACATTCCACGCAGCCTCAGGAGCATGCATATATTCTGCGGGAGGTAGTTCATCGGGATGTGGTGGCTCTATTGGATCATCTCTGGTTGATACGTGACAGTTTTTTTGATGAGGAGCCACAGATATATCCTGATCCATATCTTCAGGCAGAGGCACCTGAGGATGACGATGTCCCTGCTATGCCTGCTGAGGAGGATGCACCGCCGCCACCGCCGCTAGCTGGACGACAGAGACGAGCACATCCGGGGGGGGGGGGGGGGGCAGAGGCGACCACATCGACATCCGAGAGCGGCTCCTGCAGATGTCGTCGCACCACAGACAGACGATCTCGCCCAGCCGACTGATGATTTTGCACAGCAGGGAGACATTTATATACCGCATATGGTGTCTCCGCAGACTACTATGGACTTCGATCAGGGTGCAGTCACACAGCTTATGGCGGCCCCCTCTCCTCTCGACGAGGCCTTCTTCAGTACCCCATTTCTACCATTTATAGGAGCTTCAGAGCCATATGTCACCCCATATGGTTTTGGGGAATCCTCACATGATTTTGGGGCGTCCTCACATGATTTTGGTCAGTCCTCTACACAACATCATGAGGAGGCACCAGAAGCACCGGAAGAGGAGGAACCTGCAGAGAGGACACCAGAGCGACATGGACGTCGGACGCGGAGAGGACGTGACATTCAGACACCGCGTTGTGGTACCGGGGGGCATCGTCGTTGATGTTTTTGGATGTAATGTTGTATATATTAAAAAACTTATTCACTATGATAAGTAACTGTTGTTTAAGTCAAATAACAAGAAAATCAAAAATCTATTAAATACAAACTTATTTCAATTAACTATTAAATTATAAAGTACAGGTACAATATAAATAAAATTTGTCACAGCGAGTTAACCATTAATAATTAATAATTATAATGACAAATAATAATTAATAATTATATTACTAACTAATTAATTATTGTATATAAAATAATAATATTTTATAGACGTTTAAAGTCACATAGTTGAAACATTTTTAAGTTACAACTAGGTGGTTTTGAAAGCCTATAAAATATTTTCTATCGACATTTTTTACGTAATTTTTTTATTTTCATCTATTCAGTATATGTTTAATCCAAGTTTCAAGTTTCATTCATATTGGTCATATGGATTATGTTTTATAGACGTTTAAAGTCACATAGTTGAAACATTTTTAAGTTACAACTAGGTGGTTTTGAAAGCCTATAAAATATTTTCTATCGATATTTTTTACGTAATTTTTTTATTTTCATCTATTCAGTATATTTTTAATCCAAGTTTCAAGTTTCATTCATATTAGTCATATGGATTATGTTTTATAGACGTTTAAAGTCACATAGTTGAAACATTTTTAAGTTACAACTAGGTGGTTTTGAAAGCCTATAAAATATTTTCTATCGACATTTTTTACGTAATTTTTTTTTATTTTCATCTATTCAGTATATGTTTAATCCAAGTTTTAAGTTTCATTCATATTGGTCATATGAATTATGTTTTATAGACGTTCAAAGTCACATAGTTGAAACATTTTTAAGTTACAACTAGGTGGTTTTAAAAGCCTATAAAATATTTTCTATCGACATTTTTTACGTAATTTTTTTATTTTTATCTATTTAGTATATTTTTAATACATGTTTTAAGTTTCATTCATATTGGTCATTTAGATTATATTTTATAGGCTTTCAAAGTCACATACTTGAAACATTTTTAAGTTTCAAGTAGGTGGTATTGAAAGACTATATGTTTAACAATATTTCAATTTTTTTATAAATAGTTACTTATAACTATGTAAATATATACATGTATAAATATATAATTATACATATACAAGTATAACTATAATTACAATATAATTCTAAATATAATTATAAATATAATTCTACACACACACACACACACACATATATATATTTATATATGAATATTAAATATATTTATAAATAAATTTTAAATATATATGTAACAATATTTTCATAATTATATATTTTAAATATATTCATATTCATATAATTATAAATATTTATATTTAAAGATTAGTTTATAATTATATAATTACAAATATATTTTTTATTTAAAAAATATATATAAATAGATTTATATTTATAAATATTTATTTTTAATTATATATATACATAATTATATTTATACACACACATATAATTATATATATACATAAATATAATGTCATAATTATATAATTATAAATATAATAATAATTAATTTAGCATTTTTAAATACATATTTATAAGATTATTTTTAAAATTTTATTTATTTATTTTGAAATTATTTATTAAAAAGAGATGAGGTGGAAAAAAACTAAAACAAAAAATAAAGAAAACAAAATTTTATTTATTTATTTTGAAATTATTTATTAAAAAGAGATGAGGTGAAAAACAATTAAAAAAAAAAGAAATAAAACAAAACCAGAAAAAAAAAATAAAAGGGTGGCAAAGCGCCACTTGAAGTGGCGCTAGCCACCCGAGTTGTTGAGCGCCACTTGAAGTGGTGCTCAACAAACCCTTTTACCTAATTAATCTAAACCTAGACCCATTAAAAAAAAAACCCATCTGGCCAAATTTGCCTCTTCCGAAGCCTTATTTCTCATTTGAAGTTCTATAAGAAACTTCCGGATCACGGGTTTCCAGTGCAACACTATCCTCAAATCTTCAGTTTTCTTTAGTTGATAGGTTCTATAGTCATCATCCTCTTATGGATTTTTTATAGAAATCCTTTTAATATATTGGGTTTTTTGGTTTCGTTTTGGAGCTTCTTGGTTCCTTGAATGTTATGATTCGGTTTACATTGAAGAATGAATACTATAGATGTTGGTCAATTGGTTCATGGGTTTATTATAGACATAAAATTATGGTCCTAAAGTGGTATCCTAAGTTTCAGTTGGGTGTTGGAACCTCTCTTGTGCTGTTTTGGTTAGTATTTAAAGGTTTTTTGATCCACCTTTTCAATCCAGTAGACTTTTTCTCTATTACCAAAGATTTACTAAATTAAAAAGATCTTAAGACCCTAAATTTTGAGGATCCTCACAATTATTGATCTTTCAACTCCTTCTCCATCTAATATGTGGACACAAAATGGCGATTCAAGATTTATTCAAAAGAATGTCTATGAGAATTTTGCAGATTATGGACAAGCTGCTTCAAATTTGGTCACAATTTAAAGGACTCTGGGTTTGGGAATGATGTGAATATTTATTTCAATGCTTGAACTCCTAATAAAACTAAATATGTCTAGGTGGGAAATGGAAAAAAAAGTTGATTTCTATTGATTCAGTTGAGCCTTTGTGAAGAGATAAGGATATTGGAACTTGGTCAGTGTTGGTTGTGGAATCGAGAGAGCTGCATGACTAAATATAGGTTTTCCAAGAATCTCTACTTTCTCCCACATAATATAAAGATGATGAAGATGGTTTCTTTGGTTAATTCAAATGGGTTTTCTATTATGTATCTAAAAAGAATAAGACCCAAAATTATTATTCATTTATGAAAAGTAAAGTTGTATCTCAATCATCTAGAGTGTGTATTAAAAAATAAGATACTTTGGACAGAGTTTGAATGCTGTAAATGATCAAATGAATTCAAAGTAGAGAAAACTAACTCTCAGGTGAATGTTTCAGATCAATCCTTACGTGATGAAGATGACGATGATCTTGAGAAAAGTTGGTACATTTATGAAAAACAAAACAATGTTAAATGTGTGTATGCTAAGATTATAGAATCCCTATATGAATGGATTGAAAATCCGGGCAATTTTGTTTTCAGTAAGTACACTAATGGTTCAATTATAATTTATGATATTGTTACTATTAGAGATCATACTATTTCTAAAAATTGAGTAAGATTTTCAAAAAGATCCCAATGGGGATTACTCTAATATTAAATGGGAGTAATCTATTGGATATGAGTTGTGATATGTTTATTCAATTTGGATCTTTCCTATACTACCTTCATCCTAGTTGTTTAACAAGATCACCTGTTCTGATTTATTGATATAGTTTGCACTGCTATGCTTCTCATGTTTTTGTAGTTTTTTGTTACTGACAGTTTCCTATTTGGTCCATTTAAAAATAATCTAATTTGAGTGAGTTTTTTCCAATATGATCACTTATGAATTCTTTCATTATTAATTGCACATTTAATTCTTTTTTATGTTGTTGATCACCATTCTTTTGGAAGTAGAGGATACTAGTATGACATGCTAGAGAAAGTTTCTTTTTATATAAATGTAGAGTAGTAGCAGTAGAATTACAAAGAATTAACAGGAGAAGAAGGAATACGAGACTAAGCAGATAAAGAGAGAGAAAGACTCGAGAGGATCCTCAAGGATCTGCCCAAGCCACACCAGCTGAACTTCTCAATACAGAATAAATTCTATCCCGCACTCTAGCCCCCAACCTCCCTTTATAATAGCTCCAGCCCCCTTTAGTTTCCCACATACCTCCCCCAGTTTGTTAGGCTTTAAAGTGCCCCACTTTCCAGAATATTCCTTCCAGCTATGGCTTTCCTGGCTCCCTTGTTGTATCCCCCTTATAGAATACTCTTCTAGGTTATGACCAGCTATCATGGTTTGATAAAAACCAAGTATGTGCAGGATGAGTAATAAGGGGTAAAAGGGTCTTTGTAGGGTGAATTTATTATTTCTTTAAGGAGAATGTTCTGGACCCGCATGTGGGGATGAGACTTTGTTTTATTAGATAGGGGTGAGTAAGAGAAGGAAGGGAATATATTGTTTTGTAAATGGACGTAGGCTTGGGAAACGACCTTCGTGGCTTGGGTGAGAGTGCAAGTCCTTCCCAATTTTTCTCCTCATTCCTCCTTTATACTATACAAGTCACCTCTTCTTCTATTGCACCCATACCTATCATTTGGTCTGACCCGCCGTTCGCTCCTCTGCTTCACCCATGATGGCATGCACTACCGGAGGTGAATCCTATAATCCCATCAACTTTTGTTGTGCTCGGCTGGATGCAACATGCGCACCATGAGAATTTTCTTTTTCACCCAGTAGAAATGCACTTTCCTTGCTTGAACGAGTCTATCAACATGAACTCTTCCACCTCACGTTTCGACAAGCAGCGTACCAACCTAACTTCGCCTAGAGAAGGCATTGGATCATGCATACTAAGATGTTTTTTTTGTATTCACCAGACTACCGAAGATGAAAAATTTTCCCTAACTCAGCTAAGTGTCGAGGGAATCACTATTAACTGGTTTACACTTTTGGTTGAGGTGTATCCAACTTTAATGTGGGTAATGTTTAAAGAGGAGATGATCGAACGTTTCAACGTCTTGGAAATCCATAACCCCTACAAAGATCTTATGGACTTCTAGTTGTAGGGAACAATCCAAGATTATATTAAGCAGTTTTAGTATCTATCATTCTTACTACCTTTCCAACTTGAGTCCTGGTATGTCGGTTATTTCTTCCATGTCCCGAGCAATGAAATTCGAAGTTGGGTTCGCATTCATGACCCACTGACCCAATTTCATGCCATGTGCCTTTCTAAAAATGTTAAGTTCGCTATCACAGGAGGCTAGTGTTTTCCTTTCCATGGAAGAGGGTCCCACAAATTCACTATGGTCTGTGAGTCTGAACCGTAGAATCCTCCAATCCACCTGGGACCACACCAACTAGATATGGCTTTTCTATAACCAGTGAAACCCAGAGAGGATATTTGGAATGGAGCTTGATGCAGGCCTCCCACTCACACCACCCCTGATGGGCGAGCTATTTGATGCTTGACCACATAGGAGTGGGAGGATCAACGTTGCATGAGACTTTGTTTCCAATTCGGTCAGCTCCATAGGCCCATGCACACGTGCCTCAATCTACACTTGAGGGTGCTATTACTGAGGGAGGATGATGATGGAAATAATGAAGGGGAAGCAGAGTGAAGCCAAAGGAAACATGCAATATCGAGTAACCCATTCCCCACAACAAGCCTTGATGAAAATAAATATATTGTTCGGGAAATAGATGTAGGTTTGGGAAACAACCTTCATGGCTTGGGCATGAGTGAAACTGCTTCCAAATTTCTTCTCATTCTCATTCCTCATACTATAAAAGTCGCCTCTTATTCTGTTGTTCCGACACATAACACAGTCCCTATCACTTTTTACACACATCAAGAATCAGTCTTTTCCTCAAGATTGCGGAGAAGAAAGTGATTGTGGTTGGTGATGACCTCTTCCCAAAAACTTTCTTGGACATGACTCCCAACCAATACACAAAGTCTTTAAACTGTTGACTATTTCATAAAAAATCATAAGTTCTTGCACCTTTATTCAAAACCATGTCCAGAAAACTCTTGGGAAACAAATCTAGTGGGTTAGAATTTGGAATTCTCCTCATCCATGTCAAGAATATGTTGAATGACAGTCTCCAAGTCATTACCTACAATAAGATTTGATGCTACTTGCCCATTAGTATTGATGGATGCACCAATGAGATGAAGGATATATAACCAAGGCCTACACACCTATTTCAATGTACACATCAGAAAGTTAATCTCTTAAGAACAAGTTGACTGTAGTTGCTTCCAACTGAAAATCCACTATCATGGATGAAGTATCATTACATCTGCTGCATGTATTGTGCACTTAACCTGTGGGTAAGTCATATATAGGTGGAAATATAATTGATTTGGTTCCCAGGACCATTCCCATGACATCCTTCGCATCAACCCTAGATGAATTTTCCCTAGGCTGACATGGTCGGGTAGAAAACTGAAACAATGTCCTATGTTATTTAGGTCCTTCAGAACAAAAATAGGCACTTAGAACCCACAATTCACTATGAGTTTGGTGAATTCTGTAATACGGTTCAATGCAAAAAATACAATTACCCAGAACAACTCACTCGCCTCCTTCAATTGACAGCTTCATAACTCGCCTTGCATCATTTTTTAACCCGTAACTCTGAGATTTCCAATCAACTTCGTTGAAAATTTCTCACATGGCCTGTCTCTATAGATACCTTCAATTTCACATAGATAGTTCAACGCCATGTAAAAATCACATCTGATCATACATAATTGTGGTCAAATTATCCATATAGATTAAACCTTTCTGCTACTCCGTTGATTCCTCCCTGATCACCAGCAACTGCACAACATTATGGCACTGAAAAGTGTAGTTGACTCACATTTCACACTATTAGTAATATTCAATTCCAAAACTATGGCACACCCCTAGGTCATCAACGTGCTTGGTTCCTCAACTAGATCCTCTATTTGTTGCATCGTCATCTCCCAGCGGTTCATTTCTGTTGGAAATTTCAAACAAAAATAAAAGATGTTCGTTGAGTTCCAGATCTTCCCCATGCAACGCCTATTTTCGATGTGCCTCTTCATTTATCCATGAATTTGTTTAATTCCAAGAAATCATTAATTATTGCCTTGTTTTTTGTTCCTTTTATTAAATTCATGGGCTGTCCATTTTAGTGTATTTTTCATACCCTATAAATATTGGTGCATATGTAATTCGTTGGTAGAGTGTGTGCAATACAAAAAGCTTGAAAGCCTTGTTGTGTTTATTGTTCCATTTTTATTTTTATTCTTTTCGGCTTGTATAGCCAACAAACTGGTATCAGATCCAGTACCAAAGCATCCTCCAATTTCCGAAGATGGCTACCGCGATACAGCCGCATGTTCCGACGTTGTCTAAAGACAACTATGAGAGGTGGTGCATTCAAATGAAGGCATTGTTCGGGTCACAAGAATTATGGGAGATCATCATCGACAGGTATGTAGTACCCACTGCGGAGGAAGAATCCGCCTTCACGAATGAAGAAAAGACGACCGTCAAAAATCAACGAAAGAAAGAAAACAAGGCGTTGTTTCTCCTCTATCAAGGGTTGGATGAATCAACCTTCGAAAAGATTTTCGAAGCAACATCAAGTAAGCAAGCGTGGGACACCTTTGCAACCGTCTTCAAAGGAGTTGATCGCTTGAAGCGAGTCCGTCTTCAAACATTACGAGCGGAGTTTGAAGCAGCACAAATGACGGAAGGTGAGAGTATCTCGGATTACTTCTCACGCCTAATTCTCATTATTAACAATCTGAAAAGAAATGGTGATAAAATGGAGGATATTCAAGTTATTGAGAAAGCACTTTGATCGCTCACAACCAAGTTTGAGCATGTGGTTGTGGCAATAAAAGAATCGAAATATTTGGAAAAATTATCTATTGAAGAGTTGATGGGGTCATTGCAAGTACATGAGCAACGAATGCAGAAAAATGCGGGTTCAACAATAGAGCATGCCTTAGAGTCCAAGCTGACTCGGCAAGAACCCAAGAATGGACAAGTACAACGGGGCAGTTATCATGCAAGAGGTAGAGGACGTGGATACCATCCAATCTATCAGCAAAAGCAACAAAACTTCAGTAGCTTCTGTGGAAGAGGATACGGTAGAGGCCGATTCACGTGTGGTCATGGAAATTCAAAAAATGTTCAATGCCATAACTGTAAAAAATTCAGCCACTATGCCTCTGATTTTTGGAACATGGTGGATCATGATGAACGATCCAACTATGCTGAAGCATCACGCCATGAAGAAGAAGGTACGACACTCCTCCTCGCACATGGAAAGGCATCTGAACGTCCCGATGTATGGTATCTTGACACGGGTGCGAGCAACCACATGAGTGGTAACAAAGAACTTTTTGAAGAACTCACTAAAGAAGTTCGTGGCGATGTGACCTTCGGCGACTCATCGAAGGTACCTATGATTGGTAAAGGTAAAATCAAAATCTATCTAAAGAATGGTGAGTCGAATTACATTTCCAATGTGTATTACGTACCAAGCATGAAAAATAATATCATAAGACTCGTCCAAATACTTTAGAAGGGGTATGTTATACACTTGGAGAATTATTCTTTGTCAGTAAGAGATGCTCATAAGAGGTTGTTTTCTCATGTTCAAATGGCGAAGAGTCTCATGTTTCCACTGCATATCAACACGAAGGCTGAGCAATGTCTTTTTGGGCCCATGAAGAATGACTCATGGAGATGGCATCTGCGCTTTAGGTATCTTCATTTTAATGGCCTCAAACTTTTATCCTCATCCAGAATGGTGTGTGGCTTGCCGACGATTGAAGCTCCAAATCATGTGTGTGAGGGGTGCACACTCAGAATGCAACAAAGGAACTCCTTCCCAAGTGGAGTGTCCAAAAGAGCAAATGAACCACTTCAGTTGGTTCACGCTGACATCTGCGGACCACTTGAAACACCCTCACTTGGAGGTAATAGGTATTTCATTACCCTTATTGATGATTTCAGTAGAAGACTGTGGGTGTTTTGCATAAAGGAGAAATCTTCCGCCTTTTCTGTCTTTAAAATTTTCAAAGCTCGTGTTGAAGTTGAGAGTGGTCACAAAATCAAAGTGCTGAGATCTAACATAGGTGGAGAATACACCTCAAATTCATTTCAAGACTTTGGCAGGGAGCATGGCATAAAGCAGCAATACACTGCTTCTTACACCCCACAGCAGAATGGAATTACAGAAAGGAAGAACCGCACCATCCTCGACATGACGAGGACCATGCTGAAGGAGAAAGGGCTGCCAAAGAGTTTTTGGGCAGAGGCAGTGGCGTGTACAGCCTACCTGCTCAATAGGTGTCCAATAAAGAGTGTCAGAAATTTGACACCACAAGAGGCGTGGAGCGGCTACAAACCAAGCGTGGCGCACCTAAGAATCTTCAGGTGTGTCGCTTACGCTCAAGTTCTAGAAGCAAGAATAAGGAAGTTGGATGATTATGGAGAGAAGTGCATTTTCATCGGCTATTGTGAATCCTCTAAAGCCTACAAGATTTACAATCCACTAACCAACAAATTCGTGGTTAGTAGAGATGTGGTCTTTAGTGAGTAAGAAGTGTGGAAATGGTATGATGAAGAACCAAATAAGGATGTTATAGTTGAAACTGAAGATTCTAAAGAAAGACATGATCATCAGGAGCAGACGCCCGCAACACCTTCCCCGGGTGCATCATCAGTTGGAAGAAGTCAAGGAGTACATTTCCTCACTCCTCAAAGAACTCCATCAAATCAAAATTTGGCCAGCTCATCCTCACCTATGGCTCCTATGAGGATGAAAAATTTGAGTGACATATATGAGCAGACCGAAGAGGTAAATCTTTTTTTCCTCTATGTAGATAATGAGCCTCTGACATTTCAGGAATCATTAAGGGAAGAATGTTGGAGAATCGCGATGGAAGAAGAAATTCATGCCATAGAGAAAAATGGAACATGGGAGCTTCCCACACTTCCTAAAAACCAGAAGAGTATCGGCGTCAAATGGGTGTATAAGATCAAGCAAAAGGCTGATGGTGAGGTTGATCTCTACAAGGAAAGGCTCATAGCAAAGGGGTACAAAAAGAAATACGGGGTGGACTATGAAGAAGTATTCGCTCATGTTGCTCGCCTTGACACGGTATGGATGATTATCTCTCTTGCTGTCCATCATAGTTGGATGATCTACCAACTAGATGTGAAGTCTGCGTTCTTGAATGGAATTCTGGAAGAAGAGGTCTATGTGGACCAACCTGAAGGTTTTTTTATGCAAGGGGAGGAAGATAAAGTGTATCATTTGATGAAATATCTTTATGGGATGAAGAAGGCTCCGCGCGCATGGAATGAATGCATCGACAGTTATCTCCGAGAGAATGGCTTCGCCCAATGTCCATATGAGCATGAGGTTTACATCATGCAGAATGATCGTGGCGATATTCTTATTGCATGCTTGTATGTTGATGATTTGTTGTTTACAGGGAATTGTCGACCAATGTTCGATGATTTCAAGGAGGCCATGTTCAAAGAGTTTGAGATGACCGATGGGGGTCTCATGTACTTCTTTCTGGGCATTGAAGTGAAGCAACAACATGGCGGCATCTATATACCTCAGAAGAGGTATGCCAAGGAGTTGCTTGAAAAATTCAAGATGGCCGATTGTAATGTTGTAAACACACCAGTTGCAACGAGTTTGAAACTGAAAAAAGATGGAGAAGGAAGAAGTGTTGACTCGACTTTGTTCAAAAGTCTGATTGGAAGCCTGAGGTATCTCACAATCGCTAGACCATATATTGTCTACAGTGTCGGTCTTCTTAGCAGGTACATGGAAGCTCCGAAGGAGTCACATTGGCTAGCAGCAAAACGTATCCTCAGGTATATTAAAGGAACAATGGATTTTGGTCTTTTCTAACTATATAATGAAGAAGCAGAGTTACATGGTTACTAAGACAGTGATTTGTGAGGCGACCAAGATGAAAGGAAATGCACCACTGGGTATGTATTTTTTCTTGGATCTATTGCTTTCACCTGGAATTCAAGGAAGCAGAGTGTGGTTGCTTTATCCACGTGTGAATCAGAGTATGTGGCAGCATCCACTACTGTTTGTGAGGGAATATGGTTGAGAAATTTGTTAAAGGATATGAAGCATCCGCTGGATGGATCCACGGTGATTTATGTGGATATAAAGTCGGCTATTGAACTAGCCAAAAATCCAGTGCAACATGGAAGGAGCAAACACATTGATACTCATTTTCATTTTCTTAGGGATCACGTGAAATAGAAAATGATGAAATTGGAATATTGTCACACTACTGAACATGTGGTAGATATTATCACAAAGGCACTACCGATAGATGCATTCAAAAGGCTAAGAACGATGCTCGGGATGAAGCCGGTTTTGGTTTGAAGGGGAGTGTTGGAAATTGAAAACCAAAATAAAAGTTGTCCATTGAGTTCCGGATCTTCCCCATGCAATGCCTATTTTAGATGTGCCTCTTAATTTATCCATTCATTTGTTTAATTCCAAGCAATCATTAATTATTGACTTGTTTTTTGTTCCTTTTATTAAATTCATGGGCTGTCTATTTTAGTGTATTTTTCATACCCTATAAATATGGGTGCATATGTAATCCATTGGTAGAGTGTGTGCAATACAAAAAACATGAAAGCCTTGTTGTGTTTATTGTTCCATTTTTATTTTTATTTTTTCCGGCTTGTATAGCCAACAATTTCTTCATCTATTTTTAACAAAGAATCTTCTTCCCTCCATGGTTAAACATTCTATAGTAGAAACTTCTTGTCCATGTCGAATCTATCCATGTCCAATACCTTCACCATTTTCTTCATTATATCTTCTCCTTCTAGCAACATCTTCTACATGCAGCATTCCAAGTTGCACCTGTTGTGTGTGGCTTACCAGTTTTGCATGAGTTCTTCCCTTTTGGACATCAGAGTAGGCATACCTACTTTGACATATCCCATGCATGAGTCCCTCCATCCAAGTTTCACCTAGATTACCAGTTTTGTGGTATCCCCTACATCACGCCCCTATATTTCTCCATACACCATGGGTTGCGTCTCTGGTAGTGCTATCATCTGAAGAGATAGAGCCACCTATTGTGGTATCATCTTATCAAGGGGATTCTCCAGTAGTGAGTGAACTTCCAGGAATTCAGACCACTCCCTTTCCAGTAAGATTGATGTTGAAACATGCCGCCCCAATTCATTGGCTTGAGAAAAGACAAAATTTAACCAATGAGAAAATACAGAGTGTCACTAACCTTAGGTGAAATCCCCAAGACACCAAAGACCAAAAATAAATGCCAAGGTCTTAGAAGATAATTGGAGGAAGATTTTCCCCTTAAAGATAAAACAACCAGACAATACAAAATACAAACATCCAAACCACTATATGATGTATGAGTATGAATTATAAAACCCACTATAAAACCAACAGTAAAACATATTCATAGTGATAAAAGAAATGATAGATAACAACACAAAAACAACAAGACTAAAAGACATGAAGAGGCATGATCCCATGTAATCTGCAACTAGATCCTAGCTCAAAATCCACCTTCCATGCCCACAGTATCAGCATGCATCACTAGAGAAATACGATACCTTTCCTTCCATGTATCTCATTGTATGGCATATTTAAACGCATCAAAGTTTCCAAGAAGAGGGTGAGAATAAACTCATTATGCATCCCTAGAGACTTCACAACATATTCCACTAGGACAAAACAACCTAGCACATTTCATATAAAACAATTGGAAAACTTTTAAACAGTTTATAGAAAGGCATATTTGAAAACCATATGAGAAAAACATAAACAAGATAATTATAATACATTCATACTTGGCATAATCAATCTCATGTTTTGGAATTATTTTTATCAAAACTAGTTTGTAAAGAATTTTTCTCATAAATTACATTTTATAAATATTTTTAAAAGGTTTCGTTTTTAGAATTATCCTTATTAATATCTTTAGAAAGATCTATTATTTTATTTTTCAAAACATTTATCCTTGAATTATCCTAATCATTTTTTTTGAAAACGTTACAATTTTCATTTTCTAAAAGTTTTGAAAAATGAGGAAACTTCTCTACAAGAAGGTAAAGTATTATCTTCACTAGCCAAGGTAGATTCTTCATTAGATGATGCAAAATTTTCCTCATCGGGATAGTTTTCACATAAAGACATATTTGTATGGTTCTAAATAGTTCATACCTTTTTCATGATAAATTTGTTTACTTGTGGTAATTTGTAAAAAATACCATAGTTCCTCTGCATAAGAGTTTCAATGAGATCATCTAAGGTAAGGCTACTCACCTTTCTTGTTTTATAAAAAATAGTTCTCTTTGATTCTCATTCATTAGGCATGATGTCAATAATATTTTCAACAAGTATTTCATCATCAAGACATTTCTCACCAATATCTTGTAAAAAAATTATGATAGTCATAAATCTTGAACTTCTTGGAAGTATTTTCATCGTTCTTTTTTTTAATTCTATTTTCAATTTAATTTCAAAATATATCATCTTTCATGTCTTTTTTTTTCATGGCTATAATACCTTTACCCTAATTTTTCTATCATTTTAGTGGAGCCTTATCCCTTTTCAAATTAATTTATTAATTTTCTCTAAAATCTTGAGTTTCTATTTTATATTTTCTTTTTAAATTGATATGATCTTCAATTTTTTTCTTAATTTCTTCTCTCAAAATATTTACTTCTTTAAATCTTATTATATTCTCATTTTGTTTTATTTAGGGTGTTTTGTTTTAATGATCTCCGCTATATCTCTTATCTAAGCTTGATATCAATTATCCATCTTGAATATTTATTATTAATGTAATGTTTTAAATTGTCTATTTATTTGAAATGATCTTTTTTAATCCTTTGCAAATTCTTTTTTAATTACTTTGAACTTTATTAAAAAACTGTTATTTTCAATTTTTTTAAAAGTTGTTTTTGTCCATGTCTTGATATTATGTTTTCCTGACTAATTATTATTTTACAATGGATTTTTGATCTTAATCATTTTATATCTTTATATCATGGAACATTAATATTTTTATATTCTCATGATTTAATATGCCTTACTTTTATTAAGAGGGAGTTAGATTTTTTTTGTTTATTTTGTAATGTATATTTTGGAATTTATTTCTTTTATCTTATCATATATCTCTAACCATCTTACTTCAAAAGCTCATTTTTGATAATCTCAAATGGGGGGGGGGTGTTTTGGAGGTAAAAGATAAAAGAATGTTGGTTTCAAATAATGTTTCATCAATGGGGATAAATCTGTTTCAAAGTTTCATAAAAGGGGAGATAGGGTTTCACATTTATTCGAAAACTTATTCCTTTTTATATTTCCCCTTCCTTTTCATTATTTCTATATCAAGTGTTTGTGATCATAAAGGGGGAGATTGTTGGATCCAAAAGCATAATTATTTTAATGACAAAAAATCTATTTTGTTTCTAACTTTTTTTAATAAGTTTTAAGTGTATTTTGTGTGTTAGTTTGGTAGGAAGACATATGTCTTAAAGACTACTTCAAACTGGACTTAAAGAACCTCTTTCAAGGATGTTACAGCAGAGAAGAACTGACTATCTAGTAGAATATGAAAAAACCACCAGGTCTCTAGAAGGCTCATCAGCTATCCATTGGAGTCCTAATAGGAATCTAGTGGGATCATGCAGTATGCAGGTAGTTCCAGCATCACCACCGACTACCCGATAGAGGCTACCGGGTATCTGGTAGCATTGGGATTGCTAGTTCGAGGTGGAATTTATGGTGGTAAAAAAGTGTTTTTCATGTTTTAAATGTTTTGGATTGATTCATTGAACATCAGGAATCCTTGGAGGCTATAAAAGGAGGCTTATAAAGGCTTCAAACATCATCACATTTGTAGTGTGCAACCAACTAAAGGATATTTGATCTTCTATGGATTCATAATCTCTCAAGGGAGTTGAAGTTCCATTATCATCCTCCTTAAAATTCAAATCAAAGAGATATAGCTTTCATCAATCCAAGGATATTAAGGCACCAAACCAAGAAGGGAATGTTCTTCAATGACTTCATCCAAATCGTCATCACCATTATTGTTCAGTCTCTTTTATGTATCTTTCCCTCTACTCCTTTATAAGTAAAACCCCATTGAATTTCAGTTATTATCCTTATCTATTTTCTTATTTTAATCTTGATTTATTTATTCAATAGAAATTGAATATCATGCATTGTAAAGGGATTTCAATCAAGAAAATAATCTATTTCACTTCTCCCTATATTTATTTGGTTATTGGTTATCTGTTTAAACCAATGGTTTTTTCTTGGTTCTCTATTCAAAATAAAAAATTAAGGTTATTATTATTCTATTAAAAGAAAGAGTTTTTGAGGCTCTTGTTTTCCATTAAAACCAAATGTTTTTTGTTTCATGGTTCTCATTCAAACCAAGGGGTTTATTATATTGAACCTCACGATCGTTCTCATGATGAGGAGACGTATGGGAACCTTCAGGTACTATTGATAAAGTTCTTTACTAAATCATCTATGTCCTTTTACTTTCCATGTTTTACTTTTACATAACGTTTTCAATTTTTTTCTTTATTATTATTTCCACTAGTCTTTACTGTGTTTAATTTAGATTGATTTTATTGCATCGTTGAATATTTTATTGCATTGATTTATTTTTTCACTTTATTTTTAAAGTGGAAATTTACCCCCTCTAGCTATTCCCTTATCTGTAACCCGCACTTATAACCACTACTTGCTTGTGTGCTCATTGGTCTACATACACCACTATTTATGAGATTCAACAGTCCAATATCCCTTTCATCTTTTCTCCCAAAATGTGTTTTGTTGTTTTTTCCAATAAACAAGATTCACATGTATCAAATGATTCATAATCAAATTAGTCTAAAAATACATATTTATAGAGTCTTTGGATGCATTTATCATTTATATGTCCATGGAGACAATACCAAAGGTATGTGAGATTACAATCAAATATTGCTTATTCTGAACATCATAGTCAAGATTATCCATATCTAGAATATAATTTTTTTTACTATATCTCTGATGTCATAAAACATTTCATTCTTATATATAGAAGAACTATTATTCTTTACAAATAATGAAAACCCATTCTTATTCAAACAAGAAACGAAAATAAAATTCATGTTTATGGTAAGAATATAATAACAATTCTACATTTATAAGATTAAGTAAAGTCAGATCATATTTGCGGTTTTTTAATGTTGTAATTCTTACTCCTTTTCCAACACAAAAATCCACTTCACCATTCATTAATTCCCTTATACCATGGATTCTGTGTTTTTCAAAACAAATTTCTGACACACACTCAGTGTCTAATACCCATGAGTCATATTTTGTGGAATCGGTTTCTATATCATTCACACTTAGATGCTCAGAATTATTCTCTTTGAGTACACTCTTAAACCCTAGATACCAATGTCTTACTATTTTATTATTCATACCTATAAGTGGTCTCAAAATTATTATCATGAAGTATTCCAAAATCTACAACAAAGACATGTATGTGAGTGAGTATCATATTTTATATCTTTCCAACATGGAATTTTAATGAAAGTGATCTTACTAAAAATGATGACTCCATACATCATATCCATTTAGTGAACCAAGATCCATATTTAAATAAACAATTCGTCTACTTTAGAATTCATCTAACCACTTTGAGATGTCATGAATTGAATTTTTTCTTGAGTAAAGTATCTTTGGAGATAGGGAATTGGGGTCTAACTACCTACTGATCTAGAGACTTACGCCTTGTGTTCATATAACCAATGAAAACAAAACATTAATATATGTATAAATATACTTGAATTTTAATTTTGGGTGAGTAACACAAACTTGGGGTTTGTGTATAGAGTTACATGTCAATATGGGTTAGACATATTGATTTGTTGGATGAAGTAAGATTCCAAAAGTAAATCATTAAAAGCATGCCAACAAAAGGGAATAAACATGAGATATTATTGTGATATTAATTCTCCTTCAAATACTAAGAGTATGATTCCTCCCAAAAAAACACCTGTTAGGGCCTCAATCATTCAACTAAGTAGGTCATGTTAAAGTGGGGTGCCCCTTGATTATCTCATGTTAGGAAATAAAACAATATGAAACTTTGTATTGTCATATTGGGTGGGTCATGCTAAATTTGGTGCATCTAGATTGTCCTTTTATAGATTTTTTAGCATTTTATTTGGGTTACACTAGCTGGGAGACCCAGATCGAATTAGGTTTCCATAGAAATAAGGTTGAGTTAATCCATATGATGGATTGGGAAAAGTGTTTTCTAGTCAAATATCCAAGAGTCATGTATGATATAATTTGGATGATACCATAACTAAATATTTATGTGAGGGTAAAAATACTAAAACAACCCAGATCTTAGTGAAATATGGATGTTTTCCCACTAATGGAAATGAAATATTTTAAAAGGGGTAATCATTTTAGAGAGATAAAATTTAATAAAATTACTTATAAAATGGTTAATAAAATATGGTACTCATATGATAATTTTTTTTTGTAGATAAATAAAATGACCACTAACAATATGAAATTTGAAATTAATCCTTGGAAAGAGAAGATTAATATTAGCTACTCCTAATACTGGTAGCTTAAGAAAAGTTATTAAGCATGACTCCTGATTTAAGAAAAGTTCTTAAGGAAAACTATATGTGTCATAAGAGTTAATTATTGAATGAACCAATAGTTGAATTTGTTTAATAGGTGAATCTAGATACTTATGAAGCATAAAATGAGTCAATTATTGTTTCAAAAGAGAAACTATATTTTTGCAGCCATCAGACACTAAAGGAGTCAAAGGAACCTATCTCCCAAGTTTGAATGAAGGGATACACTATTTACTGGGCTAATATTATGAGGGAGATATATAAAAATATTTCATGGTCAATATTCAAAATATAATTAGTGGAATGATACAGAAGGGAAGTGCTACCACTTCTAGTAAAGAATAACTCTGGACCATGTCCAACTGGACTCATAACAGATTTCCCAGCAAGGGCTGATGCATGGATGACTTCACCACCCTTTATTTATAACCAGCTGTCTGATGATAAGTGAGATTATTTTCTTGTGTTCAATGTTTTAGACCCACAAGGCTTGATAACATGCATAGAATCTTATTTTTAGGTTCATCAGATACCAAAAAAAATACAAGGTCACACTCGTTCAGGATTATATGGTTGGAGTCTAAGTACGCTAGTTTAAAATTATGGTGGAATTTTATTTGGAATTGACAAGGTTTTCATTTAAAGTATAAATAATGGAGTGATTTGATGGGATGAAAGATCAGAATCCATACATAGAAATGGTGGATACTTCTAAAGACACCCGCCTATTGGATGAATCATATTCTCTATTTTATGATCACAATGACACAAAAATATCAGACAAGAGGGTGCCGCTATGGGCGATACTTCCCCTTTTCCCACTAACTGCATCGCATGAGCTGAAATACGTGGCGTACGATGTTGGCAATGCTGATGAAAAAACACAGGCACTGGGCCACATTTAAGCTGTGGTTCTTGGGCCGACATGTGGGTGACACGTGAAATTTTTGTACAAAAAAACCTAGAAATGTACTTTTGGACGATGATGTCACCAAGGAGCCGCACGAGGAGCACACAACTACTGATGGAAACACTACAAACTTTCTAAACTGGGGAGGAGATTTTTTGGATTCATGTAGAGACAGGGGTGGATTTGATATGGTATTACCTCATAATAATCAAATCAAACATTCAATAGGAGGTGAGGTCATAGACAAAACATTTCATTGCATGGAGATGCATTTTTTACAGAAGAAGTCTTTAGAAGATAGGACCCTATCGGCCCTACCGACTATATATCAGGTAATAGTGGCATGATCGGAGGTGGGTGGGTAATTGAAGGCACTGGGATTGAATATGGGAGCACTCAGGACTTTCACTTACATTATGTAGGGTAAGCGGTCATCTAGATTTGAGGAGGATGAATAATAGTTTTAACAGGAGACACATGTTAAGTCACGCATAGTGGTTTGTGGAGAGGGTCATGGGGAGGGCCACACAACTATTTAAATTAGGATGAGGGCACTTGGAGGGGGACCTCACAGCATAGTTGGAAGAAAAATACATGATTGGTTGAAAACATGGGAAGGAATATACGGGAGATTTCTTGGATGGTAAGTGAAGACAAGATGCATTGCCAATAGGAGCTCCAGGCCTATGGAGCAGGGAGAACCATTTGGAAAACTGCTTCATGATTTTTAGGTATGAAATCAGTTGATTTTCCTTCTCAAGATGGATTTTCAAGGCATGAAGAGTGATAAAGTCCTTATCATGATCCGGCCTAATGGGGTCCGAATCACGACTACCCAAAGTTGGCCTCCAATAGGCTAGGGGCTCGCAATCAGCACCAAGTAGGCATATCACAAAAATGGGAGACATTATCCTAATGTACCCACACACACACACACACACACATCTCCAAACCCATATAATGATGAAATGTAAACAACTAAAACTAATGCAAGAATACATCTATGATTCCACAACTCAAAGTAAAACAATATAGTACTAAAAGTGAAAAGGTGCCAAATACAAGACCAAACAAAAATTAAATAGAGTAAAATCTGATCTAAGGGAGAAAATTAATATAAAATGAAACCACTCGAAAAACAACTTGGTTTGTCAACCTAAAGCTATGCTCCACTAGCTCCATATACTCTCAAAAAATTGTCAAAAGGCTTATCATCTACATATGATAGAACACATATAGGCAGATCCCATGTCGGGGTGAGCCTAACAATACCTTGTAGGACACCCTAAAAACACTAAACATGGATCAAAAAGAATAATCAACTCGTAAAAAAGATATAACAATACATTCATAACAAAAAGAACCCATATATATTTAGGAAGGACATTGCACCTCCAGTCGGCCACAACCAAACTACCAGCCACATAAATCTACTTGAAGAAATGTTCATTCCAGGAGAATCCACTTCATGAGCCATGCCATCATCAGAGACACTCAACCAAGATGTCAAGATCATTTGGCCTCGCCCAATAAAGCTCACTTGTCTCAGAAGGCCCCAATACACGGATAGAGAATCACACCTAGGATCGCTAAGGGACACCAAGAACCCAATCTAGATCAACCCACTAGGTAGGTAATTTTAGGATAGTGGTACCACGAACCCTACCAGTACAACCTACTAGATGGAAGATTAACTCCCCAACTCAAGGAGGTCACCCAGATTCCATAAACCCCACCCAGGGTATAAAATGATAGAGGATCACACTCTAGTCTCACAGAGGGACTCCACAAACTCTATCTGAGACTCATCCTCAAAAGGGGATCACGATCCTAAAATTTGGATGTAATGTCGCACTGTACCCTCGAGGTAATGGAAAAAGGGAACACACTCAACCATTATTGGTTCATACTGAAGAAACGAATGGCTCTAAACACCTTCAAAGGGGGTACAAAGCATGTCCATCCCACCCCTGGTCTACCCATGTGGTGATGGCATGCATTACATTTAAATATACATATACATGAAGTGTAGGAATAGTACACGACGTGTAGATATCATCCAAAACTCTACCTATGCTACCAGGTTGTGCTCATGTACACTGGACCATGTATGTGTACTCTAGTCGGGTATGTTTACTTTGGCATGTTCATTCCCGTGTAACCTCCATGTTACATGCCAAGCCACCTAGCATGAGTAACATGTCGTGTGATATTTAAATCTCCAAAAAAACCCTAGAACCACACCTAGGGGGTCTCACACAACATGGTATTCTGAATTACATGTCGTGTTACCTAGAAATTTCTAGAACCCTCGGGTTCTTCCCCGGTTGTCCGTGTATACCAACTCCATGATTCCACCTTTAGAATATCCATCAATGTATAGTGGATATCTGAGTAAGAAACACCTTATAGTTAGTATCTACAATATGAGATTACCTAACATGTTGTAAAAGAGGTGGTGTAAGAACCATCTACTAAAGATATGAAGCACTATCTTTTCCACTAAAGAAAACTGCAATGAGGCTCACTACTCTGACACCTAAAACAAAAAATAAGACCAAGATCTTCTGTTGAGAGTGTCTGCCACCACATTACCCTTCCCAAGAGTATAAACATTCTTGAATTCATAGTCTTAGAGGAACTCTATCCATAATATCCATCTCAAGTTATGATCCTTCTAAGAGAAGATATAATTGAGAATCTTATGGTCAGAATAGATTATAAACCACTCACTCATAAGGTAGTGTCGCCAGATATTTAGGGAGAAGACTACCATTGATAGCTCAAGATTGTAGGTCACATAGTTCTACTTATATGGTCTCAACATCCTAGACTAATTGAAAATCACTTCCTGCCACAACATCAGAACACAACCAAGACCAATCCCCGATCCATTGTAAAACACTACGTAATCGACACCATCCTTTGGAAATCTCAATATGGGTGCACTCTTCATTCTTTGGATCAACTCATGAAAACACTAATAACAACTTTCCATCCACAAGAGAGGCTACCCCTTTTGGGTCAAATCCATCAAGGGTGATGCCACAATGGATAAATAGGGTACAAACATTTGATAGTACCTAGCCAACCCAAGGAAACTCCACACCTTGGTAGTACTCTTGGGTGGATCCCAAGATTGCACTACCTCAACCTTCACTGGGTCCACTACCACTCTTACCTCTGAGATGACATGTATCAGGAAGTGGAACTCTCGAATCCAAAACTGAAACTTAGAGAACTTATATGAAACTTTGATAGCTTCCCATGAATCTGGTGATCTTAGAGTGTGTCCAGGACTATATTCATTTGTCTCGCATGCTCCTCCTTGGATGATTTGTACACTAGGTTATCATTGATTAATACCACCATAAATCAATATAATAAAGAATTAAAGATCTGTTTTATGCATCCCATGAACACTATTGGGGATTTCGTCAGGCCAAAAAAAATCACCAAGTACTCAATGTGACCATAGCGACATCTGAATGCCATATTTGATATATCCTTGTCGTGTACTTGAAGTTGGTGATATCCTGATCTGACTTCAATCTTCGAGAACCATTTCACGCCTCTTAACTAATTAAAGAGGTATTTGATCCTCATTAGTGGATATTTATTCCTCATGGTCACCTGGTTCAAGGGTCTGTAAATCAAGCTCCCATTATCTTTCTTGATAAACAATACTGGGGCTCCCTAGGGGGAAACATTTGGTCTCACAAATCCCTTCTCATGAAATTCCTATAACAACACCCTCAACTCACGAAGCTCTATAGAAGACATTAGATATTCTAGTGTAGATATCGGGGTCATACCAGGGTGTAAGTCATTATAGATATCTAGATCTCAGCAGGGAGGTAAGACTCACACAGCCTTAGGAAAGACATCCTCGTACTCATACACTACTGTAGGGAATTGGGTAGCCCATAGCATTCACTACTCATGTGACATGATATCCAACTGATGAGTAATTGGTTACAATCTCATATTTCTGAGATCATCTTTCTCCACCAAGGTTTCCTTTTCACCCACAAAGGAAAACCTCATCTCATCATTATGAAAAAACTGCATCCTCATCCTAAAATAGACAATCTAGGCATGAACTATAGATATTCAGTTCATACCTATGATGATGTCATAAGGCCTCATCACTGCTACAAAGAGATCCTATACAAAAATCTCGCCTCCTAGCATTATATCACACAATCGGCATAAGTGTGTCATCATTGAGTCACTTCTTGTCAAAGTCTATAAGCACAAGTGTCGAGCAAAAGACTCAACCATAATATCTAATTCTCGAACTAGAGAAGTTGAAATAAATGAATCATTCACACCTATGTATATTAATAGTGAAACTAAGTTAAAACAGACTTAGATTATACCTTGTATCATCCCCAAAGGCTCGACATAGCGTGCAGCTAGCCTCATCCCTAACCACCAGCTCCCAAAGCTTGGTGTGGATCACTTGGGGGTGGTTTTTGTAATAGGTCAAACCCCCAACCACATCCTACTACTCTACCGACCCCTCTTCCACATCTAATTCCCTACATACTACCCTGATCATACCCTTGTCCTTGCTTCTGTTGTCCCTCAACCATATACTGATCAGTTGTATGATGATTCATACAATCTCATTCTATATTTCCCTGACTGTCATAAGAGAGACATCACCTCTCCATCGACTGATTTGAGCCTTCCTAAGGGACCTACATCATTGATCCTCTATCCTAAGATCATATCCTAAAGCTTTAGTCATTCTTGGATCCCTGCGACTACTGTTGGCTACCTTCTTCTATGGTATCAGCTCTTGGGTGTCCACTACCAGCACCCACCATAGGAACTTTCTCTTCTAGGAAGCTCTCCCCCACCAAATCTCACTCCAACACTCTAGTATAAGTGGGAACGAAAAGAGATATTATTGAAGCCCTGATATCCCAGAGTAATCCCTGATTAAAATTTGGAGCTCTGAAGAATAGAACCCACACCAAATTTATTGATTATTGTGAGATATTAGTAAACCTCGTTGAATACCCCACCACATTCATAATTCCCTAATATAGATGTAGAAGGTCCTGAATGTGCATTGATCACAACATGACAAGATAAAACTCCTTATTGAAGAGATTCTCAAATTCTGATAAGGAGAGAGCTATCTCGTCATATGACTAAGTCACTAAAGTCCACCATCACCCAACAAAGCCTTGAATAAGTCTCTCCGCAAGGAGAACCATCTGATCTATAAGCATCCTCACAAGGCGGAAAACTGGAGTGACTTTCCATAGCTATTCCTCAGCCACTTGGGGGTATGGATCACTGATATAAGGTCCATAGACCTCGTTGTCGATCCAAATCGGTTTCCACATCGAGTCTTCATCATGTATCCATCACAGGAATAGAACCCTCTACATAATCCAGTCATATTCCTGCTCTAATCATCCTCCATCATCACTGATCCTCAAATCAAAACCTCCATCACACGTTTTACCCACGATATCAATTCTTTGCACTAAAAAACTACCACACAATGATCAAATACCAGGTATTTTGGTGAACCACGAGCCAATGGAATCGCCCATATTGAATTTAAGAATAAACGAGGGGGAGAGGGAATCCATAAACCAAAAAATGTGAGAAATGAACATTGACCATTGTTCATTTACCCTTGATCCGTCGGTCATAGAATTGAAGAACTATGAGGGATAAATAAACAATGAACAAAAATAAATTAATCACAAAATAAATACATCGTCGATGCACGAATGAGTTCCTACTCATGGAATTGATCTGCGTTCTACCGAGTTATAAGAACAATTTTAAATTTCACAAATTAAACATCCTACATGGATTTTGGATTAATTGATAATGAATGGTTCTATGGTTTCATCATTGGCGAGATCCAAAAAATCTGTAGGGGAACAATCCTCGATCTGATCTAATATGATGTTGTCTTCCAACGATCCTCTAACGGCTCCTCTTGAGCAGCTCCTCTCAATACCTAGGTTATACGGCTAACCCTAGGGTTGTGGAATAACCATGTTTAAATAGAGGAATCAGGTCATTGCATTAAATAAAATAAAATAAAACAATTAATTTATTTATTTTACTAATTCCATGCTTCTAAAAACTTTTTCACAAATTTGTGACGCCGAAAAAGGTTATGTCGCACCTTGTGTAAAATCCACAATTTAAACTCAACAGTGCCCATGGATTTCTGATCTGGGCCTCTTTTGAGAGTTGTTCCACATTTTTAGGAAAATTGCACAAACATTATATTAATATAATTTAAAAAAGAAACTTTTGAAGCCAAACAAACCAAGAAGATCCTAACTTTTAAAGAAATCAAGGATTATGATTCTTATGAAAGTGAATTAGATAATTAAAGTTAGATTGAACACTTGATGAGAAGATTAAATAAATTTCACAAGTTAAATAAAATAAATAAATCCTTTAAACAAGATAAAAAACAATATCAAATTGATGTTTCAGATGTAATCAAATTAGATTGAAAAAAGAAGGGCAATATCAAGCCAGATTGTCCCTTGACCAAAAAGACCAAATACAAGAAGCAAGATAAGTAGACTCTAAAGGTATCAACTTGTAGAGATATATAAGACTCTATTTCAACTAATGAAACTAGAAAATCAGCTCCTAAATGCCTCATGGCCCATCTTGAGTTTGGTGAAGAGGTAACCTCCCACTCATTCGCATTCTATTTTCTTATTGCTCGTATTTTTCCAAAAATAAAATTGAAATATTTTGTTAAGAACTTATTTAAAAATATGAGAATCTTTAAAAAAAGTATAAAGAATTTATTTATGAAGAAGATATTCTTTCAAAGAAAAAATATGATTTGATTTTAAAATTAAAAAATCAACCTGATGTTGAAGTTTTCAAAACTGAAATCAAGTATTTCAAAAGCTCTCTTTTAATGTTCACCCATATTTGATTATCAATGTGTTGACATAAATAATCACATTTTTCATTTTTCAAATGATAATAAAACTTCTTAAAAAATCACCTATTTTGTGAATGGTGTTTCTGAAAATAGAATTTTCAAATATTGTTGTAAATATGGGAATAAGATATGGATGACTCAAATCAATCCATCTTTATTATAATATTTCTAAAGAATATAAAAAGTTTGGGTCCTTAAATCCTTACTAGGAAATTTTTGTGGACCTAAATTTGTGTCCATGCCCAAATCATCTTGTGATAACATTTTCGGACCCCCAAGGGTACAAAAAATATCATTTAAATAATTTATTTCAGGGTTTTTCCACTAGATTCCATTGATCTATCAAATAGTGGATTCTCTTTAAAAGATGGCATTTAACCCCATGAATTGACTGATTAACTCTTTCTACCTTGAGTTTAATATTTTATCCTCCATTTAATGGGGGCCTACTTATTTTATTTTTTTGAGAATATTTGTACATCAATCCTTTTTCACCAGTATATTATCCCTTCATCCTATTTTCCATATTTCAAGAGTGAAATGTATGGAATACTTGAAGTAAAAAATTTGATTCACAAAAATATGGTTATACCCTAGCCTTTCTAGGAACAATAATTCATTCCTTTTCATTCCCTCTAATTTCACCTTTTCTTTCCTGGAAGAATTAATTTGGAGTGCTCTATCATTGTTAAAATAAAGAGTTCCATCCTTAATGTGTTCGATATTTAAAAAAAAACCATTACTTCCATTCAAGTGGAAACAACATCTGTTTTCGGGTGTCCATACATAATCTACACCACTAGTCTTAAGAGAAACATCAATAATGGTTTCCTTTTTTGACCAATAATTAAGGATATCCCCATTTCAACTTCATATCTAATATATAAATGAACACCTTCCTCTAATAAAGAAAATTGATTTTGGAATGTCCTATTACACTTTGGTTCTCCTTTTAAAATCATTCATATATTTGAATTAAACTTTCTCATGAGAACATTTTTTGGGCTCCTTGATGAAAAATAAACTGCATTTTTAGTATAAATTTCACATAAAAACAAAAATATAGAACAAAAAATACCTTTGAAAAGGAATGTTAATTTAAAATGTTTTTTATTTTATTTGTAGTATTTCATCTACTTTCTTCTTCTATGTGATAGAAAAAACTCATTGAATGGAATAACTTTCCAAAACAATAGTATATTTATTATGTTGTAATCTTTTTTAGAAGAATCTCATTTTTGGTATCACCAAAATACCATTTTTTAGGAACAAAAACTATATTTCTTATTTGAGGCTTCACCTTTTAATGATTTTTATTATACCCAAACCTTATTTTCCTTGTAAGGGTGGTGGTGTTTTTTTATAGTAATTTCTCATGATTTCATTCTGATTTTCCAACCATTAGAATTCTCAACAAGTATACTACCAATCATCATTTTTTTTGATGGAGATACTACCTATTTATCCACTGATAGAAAATTTCATGTGAACCTCAATATTTATCCTTCCACCTATTTGGACTCAAAATTTATGATGTTTTTGTTCATTTCCCTAACCATATATGTTAATCCTTTAATTATTAGAGTCTATTTCTCCCCTTTGAGCTTGATATGAAACAAATTCTTTGGATTCTCAGATTTTCTAGATTGGTGGACATAAACATCAACCCTTAAGCCATAAATTTATTATTTTTGCCTCTGAATATGATCCTTTAAATCTTGAAAAATAGAATTATCCTTCTTTTTTTCAATTTTATTAGACATAAATATCTTTCAAAGAAAGATATAGTCCAAATTTTAAAACATTTTCTTGTCCATTATTTTGTTCTTAAATGATTTTTTAGAGTTGGAATAATTGAAAAGAATTAACATAACATCTATAGGATGTTGGATACAAACTTAAACCCACATTGGTTTTCTGAAGGAGTGGTAGGTGACATGTAAGTTTGGATGAGCTACTTCTCCAATCACTGATTGGTTTTAATATAAAACACCATAAGGGATCATGTGTTGGGACTGGATGCTCTGGGCTAAGGAGGAACATTCCTGAAAAGTAATTCTCGAGTCATGGTGTAGCCCAGGTGTGATTTGGGTAGCCCCAAATTAGTTTAACAATGATAATGGTGGCTCAATTGAAGCATGTGGATCCATGATTTCTTATGTAGAAAGTGTTTCTAATAGTAGTGGTCATACAACAAGTCCCAATGATGAGAAAAAATAGCAACTCAAGAAGATGGGATTAGATGAATTATCATTGGAGGGGGGGGGGGTAAATGTGTGGTCTTTGGTTTTAGGGGGTTATTAGGCACAAAATCAACCATTCATTGGTTTCTACATGGATTGGTGACTAATATAAAATATTGGATGAGTTACTCCTCTTATCACCAATTGGTTTTGGGATGAACTCATAAGGTTTTTTTGAAATTTATTTCTATTATCCTTTCATATCGCTCTAACCCTCTTTCTTTTAAAGTTCCTATTTTATAATCTCAAAGCGGGAAATATTTTCAATGGAGTTAAAAGATAAAATAATATTGGTTTCAAATAATGTTTCATCATAGGAGATAACATTGTTTCAAATTTTTATAAAAGGGGAGACATGGTTTCAATTTTATTTTGAAACTCATACATTTTTATTATTTACCTCTTCTATTTATTTATATATCAAGTGTTTATGATCATAAAGAAGGATATTATTGGATCCCAAAGTGTAATTGTTTTAAAGATCACATATACTTTATTTTATTTATAATTTTTTTTAATGTATTTCAAGTGTATTTTGTGTGTTTCTAGTGAGCTAGTTTGATAGGAAGATATCTAGCCTAAATACCACTTTAAATTGGACTTAAAGAACCCTTTAGAGGTTGTTGCAATAGAGAAGAACCAGCTATCCTATAGCATATTACAAAACCTATAGTTCTCCATAAGGACCACCGATTTCTTGTTGAAGTTCTATTGGGAATCCAGTTGGATCATGTAGTGTGTTGGTAGTTCTAGCAGCACCACATACATGGTGTAGGCTACCAAGTATTTGGTGGTGTTGGGACTACTAGTCCGAGGAGGCATTTACGGTGGTCAAAAAGTTTTATGTTCAAGTTTTTTGTGTTTTGGATCCATTCATTAAACCCCGAGCATCCTTGGAGGCTATAAAAGGAGGATTAGAGAGGTGTGTTCTTCAAAGACTTCATCCAAAGAGCCATCGAAATTCTTGTTCAATCTCTTTTATTCTTATTTCTATCTCCACATTTAGAAGTAAAACCCCTTGGATCTCACTTTTTAACCTTATCTACTTTCATATTTCTATCTTGATTTATTTATTCAAGAGAAAGTGAAGATCGTACATTGTAAAGGGCTTGTAATTAAGAAGGTTATCTATTTCACTTCTCCCACTATATCTTTGGTTATTGGTTATCTATTTAAAAGGGTTCTTGGTTCTTGGTTCTCCATTCAAACAAGGGATTGAGGTTCTTGATATTCCTATAAAAGCAAGGGTTTTTTAGGTTCTTGGTTTTTGTTCAAACCAAGCAATTCTGTTTTCTTGTTCTCGTTCAAACTATCACCTTTTCACCACCATTGTTCACCACCATCCACCCTTTACAAGGATTAAGAGTCCTTACAAACTATCCTCACTGCACTTCTATCTCCTTGTGTGATTGTTAGGCATTCCACACTAGGTTTTCCTTTTTGAACTATCCACCACTTGAGATTCAAGACCTTATTGAATCCTGTGACCCCCCCCACTCATGACGTAGCCATCCACAGAGAACCAATATTAAGTTGAACGGTGGGAGACTCACCATTTCCATGTCACAAAAATGAAGTTTATTAAAAAAATAAAGATATTATCATTTAAAAAAACTTATCCAACTCTTGCGTGTCAACACATGAATCACACAATTTGATGCCATGATCCGCATCGACACTCATTCTTGTGCCCAAAAGTAGTGTGCTCTCAGGCCCCACACATAAGTCCATCATGTGCCTAGAAGAAATACACGTTGAGAACCATCCATGCACCCACGATCAGACCTGGATCTAGTCCTTTGCATGTGAACCTAGCATGAACATCTCCCCCCATGTGATCACCCTTTGACTCCCTCTATGTGACTCCCTCTACATGCATCGATCCTCAATACGCTCGGCTCCTCTACTCCTAGCCTCTAGTGTTCCCAACCCTTAGAGAAGAAATCTCAGGTGATCCCAAACCACATTCAGCTTACCCCTTATGGGTTAGATATGAGTGATACCCTATCCATGTGTATTCACCCACATGCATGTGCATTGCCTGATCATGGATTTCCATATGTAGGAATATTGATCCCAAAAATATGTTTTCATGACCCTGATATGCCTCATCCATCCTCACCAGGCTGAAACAAACTCTATAATTAGTGTTGGAATAAATTTGGTCACAAAAACAAAAGTGTTTGGAACAATAAATCCAATCCTCTAGTCAGCTTGGGGAACTTCTAGGGGCATTATGGGACCTTCATATAGATTCTCTACTACAACCTTGGGTTCTAGCTACCCATTCATCCCACAATGAAGCTAGTGACAATTTTTACAATGGGGATGTTGTTCACACTCCCTCAACAATGATGACAACAGATTCCAACCTTGACATACATATTGATGATGCCATGAACATGAAGGTACACCAAGACCGGGGTGTTGTTCATGACTCTCATAGCAAAGATGTTTCTCACAAGCCATTAGTGTGAGACACTTTCTACTTACCACCAACATAAGTCTTTTATCATGAAACCTCAATTAATGTTATTTGTTATATTTTTGTTACACCCCAAAACATGTCATGACTCCCACTGATGGCCAATCATATCACTGTTCATATTCCTCTCCTTGGGATTATGGTGGACTCAGATGAAATGTAAGAAGGAGATGGTTACCCTAACAAAAATAATGCTGATTGGAATAAACAACTGAGCCTAGAAATGTTTGAACATGGAATCTTGAAGTAGTTGACTGTTTTTTTAAAATAGTTTCTTGGATTAGATTTTTTACCTTCATTAGAATTGGACCATCCCACCACATGAACCAAAAACTGGTATGGAACGGGGGTTAATGGTTTCACATAAATGTTCCTGAGGAGGTTACTTCAAGGGTTCCACCACTACAAAGTATGGATCAACACACCATTCCATTCTACTCAAACAGAAGTCTTCATCTAATGCGACTCAAGGTCAAGTCCTTTCCAAGTAAGAGAGATTGATGAAACACCAATTCAAGGCCCTTCCAATGTACCATGTAGTGGCCTCATATCATTTTAAGTCTTTTTTTTAATTTTTTTTCCCAATGGTTTAGGATATTATTAAGAAAAAATCATTCTTTTATTTGTTTATAGTTTTGGTCTATAAATATGGGGTTTGGTGTCACTTGTAATCAAATTTGGCCATATTAATTGAAATTATTATGAGTGTTTTCTATATTTTTTATGTTCCACCCATACTTCTCCCGATTCCATCATGTAATGTCTCTTCCATTCCCACTGTGCTATATCGGGTGAAAATTTTGTGTGGCTTATTACTGTGAGAGATAATAATGAAGATAGGGTTGAGTTACTTGCATGTTTCCGATACATGGGAGCTAATAGAATTATAGCTAGGAAATGTTCACTATAGAATAAATGAGATTTTCATCTAAAGGAGGAAGAGAACAGTGGGAAATATTACAAGAAATTACTTGTTGATAAGGGATTTCAACAATTGGATGGAGTGGACTTCATTGTGTTTTCCTATCATATTGTAAAGAATGCAATGATTTGGATAATGGTCATCCTAGTTTCCATGGAAGGCTTGATTCTTGAAAAATTGGATGTCAATACTTCCTTCCTTCTAGGATATTTGAATCCTTTTGGATGTACTCCAATTGAGTTGGAAAAAATGTTCCAGAATTATCTTTTAATCATCCCTAATATTCGATTTGTAGAACCAGGATCCTTAATTTCAAATCTTTCAGAAAAATTGAACATCAACTCTTTCTGTCTTTTCTCCACTAGTTCAACTAGGATCATATCATCCAAATAGAGATGTATAATGATAAAACTCTTCAACACCCCCTACATGGTCATTTCATGATTTCCAAGGAGAATAAACTTAATAAAAACAAAGAGGATATGTAAATGGAAAAGTTTATTTATGAATCACCCATGGGAAGTCTAATGCATGTCATGGTTTGTACAGGGCTTGATATCTCACATTCAATTGTTATTGTTAGCAAGTTCATAGAGAATTTGGGGAAAGAACACTGAGAGGCTATTAAGTGTATTATTCAATATACTAATTTCTTATTGAATTTTGAACTCTATTTTGGAACATATGATCCATTATAAGGGTTTTTAGATACTAGATTTGGAGAAGATACAAACTTTAGGAAGTACACAACTGACTATCTGTTTACTTATGGTGAGATTTCTACATGCTTGATATCGAGACTATAACTTATAGTAGCATTATCAACCATGAAATATGGGTAACTTGAAGTAATTAAAGTAGTGGATTTTGTGTAGTTGAAGGGTTTTTTGGAGAAAATTAGAAGGCAAGAAATTAGAACATTGTTATGTGATAGCCAATTTGTGGTTCACATATCCAAGAATATGGTATTTCACACATGGAAGAAACACATTCAACAAAAGTATAACTTCATCTAGAATCTTGTGGAAGATGGAATGCTAGAACAATGGAATGTGAGTGAGAGTTATAATTCGAATGAAATGATGAATAAAGTCATAGTATTGGAATGTTTATAATGGTGTTACATTTTAGGGGTTCATGGATGACTAGTGGTCATGATATCGTAGAAGAAACAATAAAATAGAAGAGTTAAACTGAAGAAGTGATTTTTTTGGAATGTGGTGATTTGTGACCTGGAAGACTTTATGGTGAATCCTTGAAAATAATTTTATGTGGGATATAGTTAGGTTTGGTGTGAGAAATAATTTCCTTCTTAATGTTTCAACTTCCATTAATATGATATTGAACTAGATGGGGTGGTAGAGAAGAACCATAGTATGGAACCAATAAGGAAACAACTTTTTCAAGTGTGGATGCAGGAGGATGAGTTTTGGATGCATTCAATATTCACTGGAAGTTAGAGGTGAAGTTGGTGCATTTAGTGGGAAGCTGTTGGTCACCTTGATTGAGATATGGTTGTTCTTAAATATTGGAAGGTGGTGGAACTGATAGAACCGATTGGTTACTACAGAACATTTAAATAAATAGATGGGTGAGGTCATTTTTATAGTGAATTTTTTTTGTCATTAAATTTTTTTAGCTTGCTATTTATAGTGCCTATAAAGTCTAGTTCAATTTATCTTAAGCAGCATACCTATTTCAGATGTTTTTAACTTGGTGAGTGTTTCTTCTCTTGTTCTCCCTTCCATTTAAGTTGTATTGTTTCACAGGGAGTATGAATTTTTTCTAACCTTGTAAATTCCTAGTGTTCCATGTGAGTGATTTACTTTCTTTTTTCATATTTTTGTTTTGAGTGTGTGTTATGAGTTTCACCTATGATGGTTCACTATGTGGTTGGGGTGTGAGGATTCTTTATTTGAATAAACTGATTCAATGGTACCATGACATTCTAGATATTTTGAAGCCTTGTTTCTCAGTTGAGTTTCCAAAAACAACTTTTAGATCATGGGTTAATACACTACACTATCCTCAAAAATTCAATTTTATTTAGTTGGTATGTTCTACTGTCATCATCTTCTTATATATTTTTAATGGGAATCCTTTTAATAAAATAGTCTTGTTGGTTTTGATTTTGGGATTCTTGGTTTCTTGAATGTTTTGATTTAATTTATAATAAAAATGACTATTATAGATGTTGGTCGATTGGTTAATGGGTTTATTATAAACATACAATGATGGTCTTAAAGCGGTATCCTAAGTTTCAATTATATGTTAGACCATCTCTTGTACTATTTGGGTTAGGATTTAATGGTTTTTCGATCCACATTTTCAATCCAGTATCTTTATTCTCTATTGCCAAATATTTTTTGATCTGAAAAGATCTTGAGACCCTCAATTTTGGGGATCCTTACAAAGATTTATCTTATATGTCCTTCTCCATCTAATATGTGGATACAAAATATATATTTGGGATTTATTCAAAATAATTTCTATGTGAATTTTGAGATTGTGTACAAGATACTTCAAATTTGGTCGTAATTTAAAGGGCTGTGAGATAGGGAATGATGCGAATAATTTTATCAATGCATGAACTCCTACTAAAACTAAATATGTTTGGGTGGGAAAAGTAAAAAAAAAGTTGATGGATATTGATCCAATTGAGTCTATGTAAATAGATACAGATTTTGTAAAAATAAATGTTTCTTAAACAATTTTGGTTGTGGAATTGAGAGTTTTATGACTTCATATAGGTTTTCTAGGAATCTATTCTAGCTCCCACATAACATCAAGATGATGAAGATTCATTCTTTGTTTGATTCAAATGGGTTTTCTATTATGTTTATAAAAACAAATAGGTCCCAAAATGAATATTCATTTATGAAAAGGGATGTTGTCTCTCAATCACCTAGAGTGTGTATTAAAAAAGAAGAAACATTGGAAAAAGTTTAAATGTAGGAAATGATCAATTGAATTAAAATTAGAGAAAACTAACTCTTAGCAGAATGTTTTAGATTAATCTTCAAGTGATAAAGAGGGCAATGATCATGAGAAAAGTTTTTACATTTCTAAGAATCAAAATAATGTTAAATGTGTGTGTGATAAGATTTTACAAGCCCTATGTGAATGGATTGAAAATCAGGGAAGTGTTGTTTTCAGTAAGTACACTAATAGTCAAATTAGAATTTATGATAATGTTACTATTAGCAATCATATGATCTATAATAATTGAGGAAGATTATAAAAAATATACCAATAAGAATTACCATAATATTAAATGGGAGTAATATATTAGATATGAGTTGTCATATGTTTGTACAATTTGAATATTTCCTATCCTACCTTCATCCTAGATGTTTAACAAGATCACATGTTCTAGTTTTTATATGGTTTTCAATGCTATGATTCTAATGTTTTTGAAGTTTTTTGTTCTTGAAATTTTCCTACTTACCCCAATTGAAAATACTATGATTTGAGTGTTTTTTCCAATATGATCACTTTTTATAAATTCCTTTATTATGACTTACACATTTAATTCTTTTTTATGTTGTTGATAACCATTCTTTTGAAGGAAGAGGATATTGGTAAGACCTGATAGAGAAGGTTTCTTTTTATAGAAATATAGAGAATTAGAATTATTATAATTACAAATAATTACCAAGGGAAGAAGGAATGTGAGACTGAGCTAGGAAAGAGAGAGAAAGACTAGAGCTGCTTCTCAGTGCTCTACCCAAGACAAACCAGCTTAACTACTCTATACAAAATAAATTGAATCCTTCACTCCATCCCCAAGCCTTCTGTTATAATAGATCCATCCCCCTTTAGTTTCCCACATGCCTCCCCCAATTTTTTTGGCTGTATAGTGGGCCTCCTTTCCAGAATATCCCATCTAGTTGTGGATTTTCAAGATCCCTTGTTGTATCCCACTTTTAGAATACTCTTCTATCCTGTGACCAGCTATCCTGGTTAGATAGAAACCAAGTATGTTCCAGATGAGTAATAAGGGGTAAAAGGTTATTTGTTGGGTGAATGTTTTATTTTGTTAAGAATAATGTTCTAGAGCCATGTGTGGGGTTTAGAGCTAGTTATATAAAACTAGGGATGAGTAAGAGGTGTTAGGGAATATATTGTTTGTGAAACAGCCACATGATTGGAAAATAACCTTCATGGATTGGGTGAGAGTGTAAGTGCCTCACAATTTCTTCTCCTCGTTCCTCCATTATACTACACAAGTTGCCTCTTCTTCTTCTATTTCTCCAGTACATAACATTTGGTTTAACCCACCATCTTCTCCCCCACTTCACCCACAATGGCATGCATTGTCAAAGGTGCACACTTCAATCCCATCGACTCCTACTATGCTCGACCAGACGTAATGTGTGCAATATGAGAATCATTCTTCTCACCAAGTGGAAATACATTTTCCTTGCTCTCACTAGTTTTTCAATGCACACTCTTCCACCTTGTGTTTTTAAAAGTGGAACACCATCCCGACTTCACCTAGAGAAGGTGTTCATGAAAAAACCCTCAATAATCTTCTCCCTCCTCAAAAGCTCACCCTTCCATTCACCAACTACTTGAATGATACACACACAACATTTCTTCATGAAAATGATGTGTGCACTGTCAACATGCCCGAATTCCCTTTGGTGTACCGCGCCCTGCCACAACTTCTGGTTCAAACCCCATTATACAAGGGAAGATATAAAGAAAAAAAATAAAAAATAAAAAGAAAAAAAAGAAATAGAATGCCCAAATTTTCTTTTTATCTGGCTGGATTCGCATAGTGACAGATACAAATAATGACATACACACTTTTATTCCACACCAAGATGAAGTCAAATAGTTACTTGGTCAACTCAAAGCTTTATTGGAATCATGGGGACAGAGCAGTCATCCCTTCTATTGTCTCAAGTGCATGACATTGTTGAACTCACAAAGATAGTATTCAACTTGGTCCGCCACTTAGAAAATACTCCACAACCAGAGGAGGCATGTCCATAAATGACAAATGGGGTATCTTCCACATAATAACAGTAGTGATACATACCACCCTTTCTCAACTGAGATGATAGTGCAACTACACTCAATTTCCACACTGGCCCAGGGTAGTTGTCTCCTACCCAGTGGGTGGAGCTCTCGGTTTTCACTAGCATGGATCCAAGGTGTTGAATCATGTGTGTTGATATGTTTTTTTGTATTCACCAGACTATTGAAGCTGAAAAAATAACCATGAATTAAATAAGTATGGAGGGAACTTCTATTCATTAGTTTATAATTTTGGTCAAGTTGTATCTAACTTTAATGAGGGAAATATTCAAAGAGAATCTGATTGAATGTTTCAGAATCTTGGAAATATAGAACCCCTATAAAGAGCCTGCATCCCTCTAGTAGAAGGGACCAATATAGGATTATATTAAGTATTTTGAGTATCTAACATTATTCCTTCCCCACCAACCTAAGTCCCAGTATGTCAGTTATTTCCTACATGGACTGAGCGATGACATTTAAAGTTTGGGTTTCATTCACGACCCACTAACCCGATTGCATGCCATGTGATTTACTCAAAATGTGAAGATCACTATCATAGAAGGCTAGAGTTCTCCATTCCATGGTGAAGGGTTCCAAAAATTCACTATATAAAATGAGTATGAAATATGTAATCCTCTTATCTACTCAGGACCACAATGACTAAATATGGATTTTCTATAACCTATGAAACACTGAGAGGCCTTTGAGAATGGATCTCGGTGCAAGCCCCCCACTCACACCACCCCAAAAGGCATGGTGTTCAAAAAGTGACCACATGGGAGTGGGAGGATCAATGATGCTTGGGAATTTGTTTCTGATGTGGCCAGATTTACAAGCCCATGAACACTTTTCCCAATCTACAATTTATGTAATTGTTACCGAGAGATGATGATTTTGGAAATAAAGAAGTGGTAGTAGAGTGGGACCTATAGGAAACCTGTGACAATGAGGATCCTATTCCATATATAGAGCCTTGATGACAAGGAATATATTGTTTGGAATATGGCCGTAGGCTTGGGAAATGAACTTTGTGGCTTGGGAGGGAGTGCAAGTGCCCCTCAATTTCTTCTCATTCTCATTTCTCCTTATATTATACAAGTCACCTCTTCTTATATTCCACCAGGACCTAACAAAGGTTCTATACCTTTTCCTTGCCTTGAGAATTAGTCTTGTCCTCATGATTGAGGACAAGAAACTGATTATGGTTAATGATGACCTCTTTCAAAGAAACTTCTTTCACTTGACTCCCTATTATTGCAAAAAGGCTTGAAACCATTGACTATATGATAAAAAATCATAAGTTCTTGAACCATCATTCAAAACCATGTCCAGAAAACTCTTGGGAAACAAATTTAGTGGGTTAGAATTTGGAATACTCATAGGAACAAAATGTTGAGAATCTTATGATGAAAAATCTTTAGTATAGACACTGGTAGGAACTTGTGCAACAAGTATAGAATAAACTTGCTAAAAAATAACCAAAGTATAAATAGTCATCTTCCCTACCAGGGTTGATATAAGTATCATGTACAATGATCACCATAGTATTCCTATCCCAACATCCCAACATCCATGTCACAAAGCTGTTGAATGGCTGTCTCTAAGTCATTCCTTGCAATAATATTTGATGCTTTTTTCCCATTAACATGAGAGTTAGATAAAGAATATACCAAGGAAGGAATCTTTCAAACACTACCTTTCACTTGACATGATAGAGAAATTTTATATGGTATTTATGGATGTAACAATGAGATGAAGGATCTAAAACTAGGGCCCACACACCTATTTTGGTGTTGCCATCAGAAAGTAAATCTCTAGAGATAAATTTTACTATAGTTACTTGCAACTAAAAAACCATTATCATGGATGAAGTATCATTACATACGCTTCACATATTGTGAACTAAACCTATGAGTAAGTCATATAGTTGTGGTAACTCAATTGATTTGGTTCCCATGACCATGAGCATGAATTCCTTTTCAGAAACCCCAGATGAATTTTCCTTAATAATACATGGTTGAGTAGAAAACTAAAAAAAGTTCTATGTTATGTAGGTCCTTTAGAGCACAACTATGTACTTGGAACACAAAATTCACTATGATTTCAGTGTAATCTAGAATGAGGTTTAGTGAAAAAAATATAATTAGCAAGAAAAATAGACCTGCCTACTTCAATTGATAGCTTCACAAATCTCCTTGCATCAGTTTATAACCTGTAACTCTGAACTTTCCAATATACTTCATTGAAAAATTCTAACATGGTCCATCTCTATAGATCCCTTCCATCGCATGAAGATAGTTCAGCATCTCGAACAAATTACATCGGATTATTTGTGGTTGTGGTCAAATTATCCTTATGGATCACAACTTTCCACTTATCCGCCAATTCCTCCATGATCACCAACATTTGCGCAACATTCAAACATTAAAAAAGTTTATTTGACTATCATTGAATAGTATCAATAATATTCACATCCAAATCTGTGTTGCATCCCTACTTATTAAATTTTCAAGGTTTCATAACCAATGTCTCTCCTTGTTTGTTCTCATCTCCTAGTGGTGCATTTCCCTAGCTATTTCTAACGAAGAATCTTCTTCACTCCATGGATCAACTTTCTGTAGTATAATCTTCTTATTTTCATCGAAGCTATCCATGTCTGATCCATTCACCATTTTTGTCATTCTCTCTTCTCCTTACAACAAAATATTCTCCATGTGATGTTCCAAGTCATACTTGTTGCATGTGGATTACCAGTTTTGCATGAGTTTTTCCCATTTGGACATCAGAGTAGGCATACTAGCTTTGACATATCCCATGCACCAGTACCTATCTTCAAGTCACACTTTGATTATCAATTTTGTGGAATACCCTGTGCCATGCCCCAATATTGTGCCATACGTCATGGGTTGTGTCTCTAGAAGTGTGATTATCTGATGAGATAGAGTCACCTTCTGTTTCAATATCATCTTTTCAAGGGAGTGATATACTTGGGAGAGAACTTATAGGAATTCAGGCCACTCCCTTTCTAGTCGAATAAATTTTTTAACATACTTCCCCAAATCATTTGCTTGAGAAAAGTCACATTGTCACTATCCTTAGGTGACATCCCCAAGAAACCAATTATGAGAAATAAATTCCAAGGTTTTAGAAGATTATTAGAGGATTATTTTACCTTTAAAGACAAAACGACCTTATAGGGAAAAATAAAAACATCCAAACCACTATATGATTCATGGGTACTAATAATAAAATCTAGTGTAAAACCAACAGTACAACACAATCAGAGTGATAATGTAAAAAATTGATAACAACAAAAAAATAGAAAAACTGAACGAAACTAAGAGGCATGATCCCAAGTACTCTCTAACTAGCTCCCATATCAAACTCTACCTTTCATGCCCACAATATCATGATGCATCACTAGAGAAATATGATACCTTTCCCTTCCCAATATCTTGGTGTATGGAATCTGTAAACACATAAAAGTTTCCATGAATAGGGTGAGAATAAACTTATTAGTCATCCCTAGAGACTTCCCAACACATACCACTAGGACAGAACAACTTAACACATTTCATATTAAACAATTGGAAACTGTTTAAATAGTTTATATAAAGGAATAATTCAAAACCATTTGAGAAAAAAATTAACAATATCATTATAATACATTCATACTTGGCATAATAAATCTCATGTTCACACACCCACACATCCATCCATACACATGCACCCACAATACACTCAAGCATGGTGTTACCATCTATGGAGGTACTCTATAACCATAACCTATCAAACCTTGACATTTACACTTCTAGCCAAACCCATCCCCATTGAACACATGCCAACCCAATTATTCAAGTTTCCAGGCAAAAATAATTTCAAAAAAAAATATTATTTAAAATCATTTCATCAAATAATTTTTATGTGTCCAAACAATTTCCTAATTTTAAAATCAACATTTTAAATTCATAGTCAAAAAGGGTTTTCCAAAACCATCTAATTTTATAAAATTCCAAAATAAGAATTTGAAACAGTTTCTTTCACAAAATCAAAAAATTATTCCTACAAAAATCCAAGAAAAACCCTTTTAATAAAACTAATCCTTACTGTTATACAACAATAGAGTGGGAGATAAGTCACAAACCTCAAATTTGTTTGATTTACACAAAGTATTTAAGATAAAACCACTGATCTCCCTTATAAGAACCTGCTTTTTCACTTAGGCATGGATCCTTTAAATTTTGGTCTAAATATTTACTTTGGACCTAAAATGGATTATTAAGGGGTTAAAAAGGTCTCAAGGGCGTCTGAGGCTTGTTCAAAGCCTAAAACCCATATTTTTGGGAAAACAGGCATAGCACACAGTTTAGAGTAAACTGTGATGGAATTCTGCATGGTTTAGAAAATTTTGCAGATTGTGTTTTTTTGGATAGAACTACCTCACACAGTTGGAGAATGACCATGTGGCCTAACTGTGTGAGTGGTAATTTTTTCTAGGTACTCATGCATGGGTTGTGCATGGTTAGTTAAACCGTGTAGACAAACTATTCATAGGCCAAAGTTTGGGTAAAATTCTAGTTTTTCCCTTAATGATCTAATTAACCTCCCTTATCTTCACCAACTTGAAAACCAGCAGGATTTTCCTCCATTTTCACCCATTTGGAGCTTTTTGAAGACCTAATAAGGGTATCAAGATACCTCTTTTATTTGACAATTAACCAATCTTCCGTTCATCACATTGTATGCACACTGGTAAGTACTCAAGTCCTCTTGAGTCGTTATCCGTCTCTTTTTCTCTCGACCGAGATATCATGGTATGAGAATTTTTCTCTTTTTCTTATATCTACTCCTATTTGTGGAAAATAAATGTCCAATACTGGAGGAGGAGAGTCATAAAACCTTAAGGTGGGTGGTCTATAAATTATCCCTAAAGTTCATTGATTTTGGAATATCCATGTGGGGCCCTCCAATTTCACCAGGATCCATTTCATAAATTTACATTTCATGATTATACTAGTTAGAATCATATGGTTAAGATATTTCCAAATATGTGATTAGTTGTTAGTGGTTACACCCACAACTCAATCTGCCACATGTCTAAGGTTATGCCATATTTGGGTTTTAGAGTTTTGGAATGTTTGAGCCATCGTTCGGGTGTGACCTTGCTTGACCTTTCTAAAGGTGAGAATTCCTATAATAAATGGATTATTATTAATGAGAATTTAATAATAGCATGTACCATGTATCCTCACCACTTTACCCTCCTAAGGTTAGTGCTTCAAATTGATTATTAAATATGAAATGTGAAATGGAAAGTATACCAAGTATATAACTTGGCCTTAACAAATGAGACCGAATAAGGGTTACATGTCTGTAGCACCCCTTTTCATATTGATGGAAGGTAGAGGAGTGAACCTAAATAATTGAATATTCCTTAATGGTTAATTAAGAATTGATTAAATGGTTGCAATTATACTTGGCCTATCCACACAAATGGAAGACAAGGATTGAACCTAATGAATGATTACATGATTACAATATGAAATAGGAATGAACTGACTCGATCTAGCCTTGGATTCTAGAGGAGAATACCTTGGGTCTTGGGAACCCCATTCTGATTCAAGGATGTGGTTTTATTAGGTTGAAACCCACCTATACTCTGGTTCTTTTCTATTACTTGGATACTCAGTATACTACCATAGGGTACTTTAAATTATTACATGATTCCTTAGATAAAATCCTTGGTTCCAGCATTAGATAGTAGGTGCCATGGTTAAAGCCCATAGGGCCCTGTATTTTCTTAGCCCTTCTTTACCTTGGTTGATCACCTTGGACTCAATAGGAGCATTTTTATGGAATTACTTGGATTACGATCATTGGATTACACTCTTACCCATTATATAGACTTAGATACCACTAAGTTACCATTCTATGAGTTTTACGTTACCTTGGTTGTTACCCTAGAACTCCCTCGCTAGATATAATCTTTAGCTTGCCCTGTTATGTCTTGGGACATTCAATACTTATAATATCATGAGGTGATGTTAGTGCCAGCCATTCCTCACATGAACTATTAACATTAAATGGTAATTACTTAATTAATGGACTGGTTACATGTTCAGACACCAACTAAGTGCTGATGTAGGTACTTGGGTATTTAGTTATATTATAATGGTTAATTTACTTTATATATGTATGACTTCAAATTGCTATATTCTATTATATGGGCTGGATGTTACAGACACCATTGGTGGTGGCCCATTAAGATTTTATCTCACACCCTCCTCAGGCATCGTTTGGTACCTGAGTATATTACATGGTTGCATGTATTGATAAATAGAAACATGCAACTTTAAACACTCGATTTCTTACTATTTAGGATGGAGCTTGATAGAAAATGACTGAACCAGTGCTCATGATGCTTGTGATAGTTTTTTATTTCCTTTGTACTATTGTGGAACATATTATACCTGCTATCTTGTATCCATTTTTTTTATTTTTCTAGTGACATGAAATTACATCATCATTGTTCAAGTTGATACAATTATTATTATTCTCGTTTCTCTATTGCATCAGTTTGATTCCTATGTTTATTCATATTTCTTCCACTATTTACTAATGTATATATATATCCTTCCACTATTCTACACTCTGATAATGAGGGAATAGTCTCCCCATAGATACACTCTAGGCTTCCACTGCTAGTCAGCAGCCTCTGGTATTTAGGGAGATGCTCTTGAGGCCATGTGTCCCTCTGGGATCGGGGCACCGTTAAGTGGCATTCAGGTCCAAGATGTCACAAAGGGGTATCAAGAGTGGTTTTTTTTCTTTATTTATTATTTATAGATAATATATTATATAATGGGAATTATTGGGACTTGTTTATAAGTTGTTCTTGGTTGTCATGAACCCATGTTTGGGGTAAAAACAAAGTTTCCTAAATTATAATTGTTATTATGCTTTTTCCTATTATAGTTGATATTATTTCACCATTGGGTGATGCACATGGTGTGTGGTATTGTTAAATATTATTCATATTAAGGATTTATTTCATCCTTAGCCTGATGATATGAAGGCAATGATAATTGCTATATGCATCATTATAGGCACCTAGAATTCACATGTCATGCATATTTCCATGTCATATAGGTGAATTTCACTGCTTTTCATTTCTTGATATGCTTGTGATTGTTGATTGATGATGTGATAGTTTTCTTGTACTTTTATTACTTTGGTTGTGATTGAGTGATTTCATGTCTCAATTCATGAGGTGTATAGGCCCTCATGGGTTGGGATGAGTAATATAATTAGTCAATATATTATTCTGTAAATAAACGGGTGTCGTTTCTGGTGATAGGTGTATGTGAACTGATTCATTGGAAATGGATCTCCATTATATGGTGAATCATGAAATATAAAATTAATTGGTTGAACATCCTTATACAACCTTGTCATGTTTATAAAAGGTAAAGGATTGAACATTGAAATTAACTACAAAATGACATGAAACTTATACTCAAGCACTTACCGACACCTGGCTGTCTAAGTGGGTAGATTGGGTAGTATACCTTGGGTAGTGATTTTTCTTACATTTAGATTCTTATAGAAATTCTATCTTGGGATTATAATCTTTTTCTAAGGTTTTTTCTAGGAATTTTTAGACCAATACCTCCACAAAATCCTCGTGTCATTCGCTAGGAAGGTGGTGACAATCATGCTCTATATGTGGTGGGACCTGAGACGCTAGTCTTACCTCCATGAGTGCCACATGTGGCACTACTTATTGTACCTAATCTAGGAACTGATGAAAAAGCCTATGATAGTTTCCTACATCTAATTCAGTCCATGATTGGTGCTCCATGAATTGCAACTATGATGGATGATCTTACCAATGAGTTCCAGCAGCAACGTCCTTCTACTTTTTCCAGGGATAGTGGTTCTTACGCTGTTGAGTCTTGGTTAGAGGCCATGCTGTCTATATTTGAGAATATGGAAATGCCTCTAGAGTAGAGATTCATGATTTATACATATAAGATTTGGTATTGGGCCAAGCATTGGTGGGATGTGGTTATTCAGGCCGGTTGTCATCAGGGCATGTTATGGGTTGATTTCAAAACTACCTTCTATGATAAGTTCTTTCCTCAAGCATTGAGAGATAATAGAGCCTTAGAGTTCCTGAATCTCGAGTAGGATTCTATGTCAGTTATGGAATATTCAGCACATTTCAATTCTTTACAACACTTTGCAGTGATTCTAGTTAGTGATGATCTTTCACATGCTAGACATTTTGAGGATGGGATCAAGTATTCCATCCAAAATCAGGTGAATCTATTTCACCTTCCTATCTTTTCTGTAATAGTTTATCAGGCCCTTATCACTGAGCATAACTTGAGGGATGGCATGAGTACTGTGTTTAAAGGATCAGTTCCGCGTTAGAGAAGTAGTTCTTTCATTGGCAGGAAATGTTCCCTTGAGGTTTCTCACCAGGGTAGTGGAAACCATAGTATCCAGTTTGATAGATCTATGGTGTGTCATCAGTGTGGAAGAATGGGGCATAAGAATCCCCAATGTGATAGAGACCCTACGGAGTGCCGGGATTGTGGCTATATGGGTTATCTTCAGAATTTCTACAGGACCTTTCCACTGGATTCAAGTGGAAAAGGATCAACATCAGCTCCACTTTCAGGAGAAAGTTCTTTTTCACCACATCAAGTGGGGAGTTGGAATAGAACTGGCATGTTTGGATGAGGAGGAGGTCATATCCATGGTTATCTGACCCCTGATCACCAACAACTCCAGCAGAGAAACCATGATCGTGGTAGTCTGTCTGTTGTATAGGGCCACAAATCAAGTCAGTTTCATTCTATACAACTGGTACCTGATGATCACTATGGTGTAATGACACTTTATAAACTATTGGTAATATGGACAGAGGGAATATTACTGTGCATGGAGTATCCCCTTGAGGTAGGTGGTTACCCTTTCTTGTGGAATCTATTTGTTCTCGAGATGAAGGGCTTCAATTTCATTCTCAGGATGGACTGGTTAGTCCTCTATCACGCCTTTTTAGACCGCTATTTCTACAGAGTCCCTTTTATATCACTATATGGTAGGATTTTTCTTTTCAAAGGTGAGTGGGATGTCTAAGCTAGGATATTTGGACCGAATCATCATGGGCTAGGTGGAGTGACTGCCCATACTACAAAACTTTCCACGGAGGATTAGGGTTTTCTTCAAACTGATTTCCCTCAAGTAGTTGATAATTTTAGGGAAGTATTTCCCAATGAATTTTCTATCTTACCTCCTAAGAGAGAGGTAAAGTTTATAATTGATCTTGTTCTAGGAGTATCTCAAGTGTCCATTCCTCCATAGAAGATGGCACCTACCGAGCTTTAGGAGCTCAAGAGGCAGATATAGGACCTAGATTCCAAAAGATTTATACATCCCAATACAATCTCCTGGGGTTCGCCCATGCTTTTCTCCAAGAAGGTGGATGGAACCTTATGCCTATTCATGGATTACAGAAGGTTAAACTAGATTACAGTCAAGAATCGGTATCAACTTCCTTGAATAAATGATCTCTTTGACCAGCTCTGAGGAGCAAAGGTTTTCTCTAAGATCGACCTGAGATTGGGTTACCATCAAGTGAGAGTCAGACCATGAAACATACCTCGTACAACTTTCCATAGTAGCTATGGTATGTATGAGTATCTTGTTATTCCGTTTAGTCTTATGAACACGACTTTCATTTTCATGGCTTTGATGAATAGGGTTTTCCACCCCTATTTGGACTCTTTTGTCGTGGTCTTTGTGGACGACATCTTGGTGTATTCTTTCCCTCGTATTGACCATTCTGAAAATCTCAAGATTGTTTTGAGTACACTGAGAGAGCATCATATTTATGCCAATGTTTCTAAGTTCCACTTCTAGATCAACAAAGTCCACTTATTGGGTTAGATTATCTTAGAATTAGGAGTATCTGTTGACCCTAAAAAGGTTAGTGATGTAGTTTCCTGGGAGTAACCCAAGAATGTGTTTGATATCAGTAGTTTCACGAGGCTTGTTAGATATTACATGAATTTAATATAGGACTTATCACATCTTGATTCAACTCTTACTAGACTTACAAATAAGGGTGTTAAGTTCATGTGGTCAGAAGCTTGAGAGAAATCCTTTCGAAAGATGAAAGGGAGGCTTGTATCAGCACCGATTCCTATTCTTTCAGAACCTGGAAAAGGTTATATAGTATTTTGTGATGAATTAAGAATCTTCCTAGGAGAAGTGTTGATGTAGGAATAAACATTCATTTCATGTGGATCTTGGAAGTTGAGGCATCATGAGAGAAATTACCCAACGCACGACCTCGATCTAGCAGCAGTTGTCCATGCATTACGTTGTTGGAGACACTATCTTTTGGGTGAACACTTTGTGGTGTACATGGATCACAAGAGCCTCAAGTATATCTTTTATTAGCATGAATTGAACCTCAGACATCAGATATGGGTCAAATATCTACAATCCTTAGATTTTGAGCTTGCCTATAAGCCTGGAAAGGGCAATGTGGCCGCTGATGTACTGAGTCAGAAAACTCAAACGTAGTCCATTTAGGAAGCCAGTGATGAATGGAAGTTAATGGCCCTATTTTATGAAATTCATTTAGAGTTTCATTATTGTCATGAGAAGTATTACCTCTCATCATTAACAGTTACCAATTCCCTCCTTAAGATGGTGAAGAGTAGGTAGTTTTCAAATCCTGAAGTTTTAGTTCTCCATGAGAGTATATCAGAAGATAACCCGCCTATGGATTGTTCTATGGATAAAGAAGACATCCTGAATCTATGTAGACGTATCTAGGGTTCTACAGATATGAGATAGGAGTTGATGAAGGAGTCCAATGATTATCAGTGGGCAGTTCATCCAGGAATCTTGAAGATGTATCGAGATACGTGATGCTGGTATTGGTGGTCTAGAATGAAACATCAGATTTCAGGCTTCATCACAAGGTGTTCCACCTATCAGCAGGTGAAGGTAGAGCACCATTGACCCGTAGGTTTGTTACAACCACTTCTCGTCCTATAATGGAAATGGGAATATTTTTATATTGATTTTTTAGTTTGATTACCTAGGTCTCCAAGGGGTAGAGATGTTATCTGGGTAGTCATTGACCGACTAATGAAATCACCCTACTTCATTCCTATTCGGGAGACTTTCTTAGTTGATGAGTTGGGAATACTGTATGTCTGTGAGATCATACGACTACACGGGGTTCTACGTACTATTGTTTTAGATAGGGATGCTCATCTCACTTCATGGTTCTGGAAATATTTGTAGAAATCTATGGACTCAGGTACTTCTAAGCAAAATATTTCACCCTCAGATTGATGGGAAATTGGAATGGAAAATACAGGTTCTAGAGGATATGCTCCGAGCATGTGTCCATGATTTTGGTGTTTCTTGGTAGAAGCATATCCCTCTTGTCGAGTTCTCTTATAATAACAGTTTTTAGGAAATGATTCATATGGGTTATTTTGAATCCTTATATGATAGGCCATGTCATTCACCCTTATGCTAGCTAGAGGCAGGTGTGGTAGCCCTACTAGGTCCTCATCTTCTTTAGGAGACATTAAAGAAGGTTTAGATGATCAGAAGACATATGAATACTAATTATTCTAGACAAAAATATTATACCGATCACCATAAAATACCTCTAGTGTTTGAGGTTGGGGATCATGTTTTTCTTTAGGTATCTTCCAAGCTTAGGGATTGATGGTTACAAAATAAAGGAAAGTTATCGCCTCATTATGTTGGGCCATTTGAAATTATTGAGCGAGTCAGACCAGTATCCTATCAGTTTCTTTTACCTTAGAGGTACCGTTCCATGCATGACGTCTTTCATGATTCTCAACTTCACCAATATCATGTTAACCTCTCTCGTACCTTTGTTCTCATAGAAGTTGAGTTAGATTCTGATGATACCTTTGAGTAATATCCAGTATGAATCATTTATCGAAGCATTAAGGATCTCTGAGGCAAGTTTTTCCCTCTCGTATGAGTGCTATGGCAGCATGAACATGTACAAGACAAGACATGGGAGCAGGAAGATGATGTACATTCTCAGTGGATAGGATTGTTCTCAGACAATGTTTCTTTACCCTTAGAAGATAACTCGAGGATGAGTTCATTTAAGGGGGAAATATTGAAAGAACCTAGTATTTCACTCAGGTATATATCCTTTAAATTTTGGTCTAAATCATTAATTTGGACCTAAAATGGATGCCTAAGGGGTTAGAAAGGTTTCAAGGGTGTTCTGAGCTTGTTCCGAGCCTGGAACCCATCTTTTTGGAAAAAACAGGCTTGGTACACGGTTTAGAGTAAACCGTGTAGGATACTTGCATGGTTCGGAAAACCATGTGGATTGTGTTTTTTCAGATAGAGCCACCTCACACGATTGGTGCACGACCTTGTGGCCTAACCATGTGAGCACCCCTTTTTATGAGGTACCCATGCATGCTTTTGCATACGGTTTGTAAAACTATGCAGACAAACCATGCTCAAGATAAAGTTTGGGTAAAATTATAGTTTTCCCTTAATGATCTAATTAACCCCTTCTATTCCCCACCTCATAAACTAGTGGGATTTTCCTCCATTTTCACCCATTTGGAGATTTTTGAAGACTTAATAAAGGGATCAGGAGATCTCCTTCAACAAAAAACTATTCGATCTTCCGTTCATCATGTTGGATGTGCAATGTTATGTACTCAAGTCCTATTAAGACATTATCCTTCTCTTTTCCTCTCAAATGATATATCACTGTATGAAAATTTCTATCCTTTTCTTAGATCTACTCTGATTTGAGGAAAATCAAGGGCTGATACCAGAGGAGGAGAGTCATACAACCCTAAGGTGGGTTTTCTATAACTCATCCATAAAGTTCATTGATTTTGGAATATCCGTGGGGCCCACCGATTTTTTAGGATCTGTTTCTTAAATTTACACGCCATGATTATACTTTTTAGAATTGTATGGTTAAGATCTTTCCAAATATGTGATTAGTTTTTAGCAATTACATGAATAACTCAATCTTCCCCATGTCAAAGGTTGTTCCATATTTGGGTTTTAGTGTTTTGGCACTTTGAGACACAATTTTTGTGTTCCCTCACTTGACCTTTCTAAATGTGAGCCTTCCTATAATAAATGGCTTGTTATTAATGAGAAATGCATAATGGCATGTACCATGTATGATCACCACTTGACCCACCTAATACAAGTGCTTCAAATTGATTATTAAATATAAAATATGAAATGGAAAGTATACTAAGTATATAACTTGGCCTTAACAAATGAGATTTAATAAGGGTTACATGTCCTTAGCACCCCTTACCATATTGATGGAAGGTAGCAGAGTGAACCTAAATAATTGACTATGCATTAATGGTTAATTAAGACTTGATTAAATGGTTTCAACACTACTTGGCTCATCCACACTAATGGAATACATGGATTGAACCTAATGAATGATTAAATAATTATAATATGAAATAGGAATGGACTAACTCGAGATTTCCTTGGATTTTGAGAGGAGAATACCATGGATCTTGGGAACCACATTCCTATTCAACGATGCAGTTTTCTTAGGTTGACACCCACCAAGACTCCAGTTCTTGCCTATTCCTTATATGATCAGTATACTACCATTGGGTCCTTTACATTATTACATGATACCTCAGATACAATTCTTGGTTCCAATATTGGCTAGTAGGTTCCATGGTTAAAGCCAGTAGGGCATTGTCTTTTCTTATCCCCATTTTACCTTGGTCGATCACCTTGGAATTGGTAGGATCCTTATTGTGGAATTCCTAGGATTACACTCCTTGTATTACACTCTTACCCATTAGCTAGACTCAGATACTACGGAGTTAGAATTTTGTGAGTTCTACCTTACCTTGGTTGTTACCCTAGAACTCCCTCACTGGATATCATGTTCATGTTGCCTTGTTATGTCTTGGGACCTTTACTACTTATAATATCATGAGGTGATGTAAGTTCTGGCTATGCCTCACATGACCTGTCAACACTAAATGGTAATTACATAATTAATGAACTGGTTACATGTTCAGACACCAGCTGCGGGATAAAGCAGGTAATTGGGTATTTGGTTATATTTTACTGCTTTATTTACTTTATATATATATGCCTGCACACTACTATATTTTATCACACGAGATAGATGTTATAGACACCTTTGTTAGTGGACCATTGATATTTATCTCTCACCCTCTCTGGGTGTTTTTTGGTACCAAAAGTAGATTACATGTTTGCAAGTATTGACAAAGGGAAGCATATGACTTCAAACACTTGATTGCTTGCTGTTTAGGATGGAGCTTGATATCAGATGACCGAGCCAAAGATAATGATACTTGGGATAGTTTTTGATTTCATTTATACTATTGTGGAACATATTATTCCTGATATCTTGTATCCCTGTTTTCCAGTTTTTGAGTGACATGACATTACATCATCATTGTTCAAGTTGATATAGTTATTATTATTGTCATTTATCTATTGCATCGGTTTTCTTTCACTGTTTATTCATATTTCTTCCACTGTTTACTATTGTATATATATATATATATATATATATATATATCCTTCCAATATGCTACAATATTCTAATGAGGTCATAGTCTCCTCATGGACACACCATAGGCTCTCGCTACTAGTCGACAACCTCTGGTGTTTGGGGAGATGTGCTTGAGGCCATGTGGCCCACTAGGCTCAGGGCACCCATTAAGTGGAATCTAGGTCAGGGAAATCACATTCCTTCTTCATTACCATCCTATAATAAAACGTAAGATCTCATAATAATTCATCAAAACTCTATATATCAATTATCAACATCAATTTATGTTTATTTTTAAAAAAATCAATGATATCTGAGTTGAGAAGAATGAACAATACTCACAACTTGATTTACACAATCACATGCTCGAAGATATGTTGGAATTGGAGTATGGAAATCAAAGATTTCTTAGAATCACCTAAGGGTGCCTTGGAAGTTGAGTATAAGGAAGAGAAACCATGTGTGTTTGTTTCCCAGGAGCAGGAGGGAATAAAACTAGCCGTACTTGGTGGATTCATGATTTGAATTAGTAATTAAATCACAAAGGGCCTCATATGATGAAAAAACCGATGCCTCAATTTATTTTTCTAAAAAAACTGATTTCATGACGTGAATGGTTTTCACATCATGGATGTACCTAGAAAAATCCATCTGGGATATGAAATATCTCATAGAATCTAGCCCAAATAATTCACACCGCAAAAAAAAAAACAATTCACAATGTGAGTGTTTATAGCATAATATTCTAGCCACCAGCCTCCAGGTTATCCTCCTCTTACACTATCTAACACTTCCATCTAGTTAACACATGATTCCAAGAATAAAAGGAAAAAATAATTAAAAAACAACATACATCAATCCATGAGTGTTATAGATGTGATCATAGCATGTATACTTCTAAGTTGCTGGTTTACTCCATCGATTAGCATTGTTATCTTCTCCAATAGTGGTCTTCCCCCTCAATATGGTGAAATCTAAACAGGAAGAAAAAATGGTAAGACCTGTTTGAGAAGACTTATTTTTATAGAAATAAATAGAAATAGTAGAATCATAATTATAGAGTATTATAGGGGAAATAAGAAATGCGAGACTGAGCTGAGAAATAGAGAGAGAAAAAACTTGAGTGGTTCCTCAATGCTCCTTTCCAAGCCACACTATCCAAAATACTCTAAATACAATAAATCTTATCCCTCGCTCCATCCCCCAACCTCTCATTATAATATCTCCAACCATCCTTAGTGGACCCCCTTTCCAGAATATTCATTCTAGGTATGTATTTCCAAGCTCCCATGTTGTATTCTCCTTCTAGAATACTCATCTAGGTTGTAACCAGCTTTCCTAATCCCTATTAGATACCGATTCTTTCAGTATTATTTTTGGAATATTGGGCTTTGTACTAGAATAATACCACTCTATTCTGCACTCTCTTTGGGAAAATGGTTCTAAAAAATTTCTTGATATTCAGTTTTTTCCTTATTTCATGAATTTGGACATGATAGATTGTGTCATGATTAGTATCCTTGTATATGGTTTTTTGAAATATTATCTTGGTGTGTTTTAATGCTTTTGGAATTGTGGATGATTTCAATGCTATTAGAAATGGGACCTTAACAATTTAGTGTTTTTTTTTGGATTTTGTCTTGTTTCAAAACGTTTTACATTCAATTCCTGTAACAACCTATTTTAGAAAATATCTTCATAATGCTATACATTCAGAGATTTAGCTTGTTTTAGCTACAAGTTGGAGTCACAACTAGTTTTGGCATACTGGATTAGTGTGTTTTATTTATTTTGTATATTTTAGTGATCTCAACTACAAGATCATTGATATTTTAGTTCGTTATCTTGTCCATTAATATTCCATTGAAACTAATTTTAAAATTTTTTAGACTTCTATTGTATGTTAAATGCTGGAAGATTTGTTTCACAGGTTCTTTGGTTTGGCAGTAGTGAAAGAAGATTCCTATGGTGTGATGATATTGACTACTTCATGGTACCAAATTGATCATATATTGGGTCTTATCTTGGTATATTTAAAGGTCTATCAATCCACCATTGAACTGAGGATGGTATTTTTATTCAATAATATTTGACGTTAAATACTATTTAACAATTTAAAGGTAACTTTTTTTTTGTTTTTTATTTTTATCTAGGTTTTATACCATTATAGAGGCTTGAAAAATGATCAAATATAAAATATTCTTCAAAATAAGTTTAGGTTTGTTTTTTAATTATTCAAAAAATATATGGATTATGGAGCTCTCTTTCCCTCCAAAAAAGATACAGGAACAAGTGTAAGGAAGAATTTATAAAAATATTCTGTAGTTGATTTAAAGTTTCATGTTGTGTTATTTCATTATATGATTTAAAGTGTTAGAAATTGGAGACTTTTTTTTAGAAATTCAGTCTATATAAGAAAAAGGGTTTAAAGGGTAAAAATATGAGTTTAAATATAACACCTTTTTTCCATGAATTGGAATGAGAAGCAGGTACCATGAAATTGGATAATAAAAAACAAGTAACACCTACCTATTGGTTTACCTAGCATTATAGAGTTAATTTGGATTTAATGTTTTTATTGACTATGATAAATAAAAATGTTTCAATATTAAGGCCTTGTTTGGTATGATGAAAAACATTTTGATTAAAATTTAAAAGGAATTCAAATTTGAAATTGAACTTAATTTGATTTCAAAATTGTGTTTGGTATAGTTTGAAAAGACGAGAGTTGATATGATTAAAATAATGAATAAAAATAAAAAACATGTAAATATATACATTATCTTATTTATGTTTGGTATTATGTTTCCATGAACCTGAAAATTAGGGCGAGGATCATTAGTAGGACGTTTCATCACATATGGAATCAATGGAGTGGTTTCAAGGAATCAAATGGTAGCTTGGTAGTTGCAAGGTATCAAATGGTATCTTGGTGCATGATGTTGTTTTGTGACAATCTAACATATATGATCCTTAAAATATTTGTTTTTATTCTTCATTAATGATTCTAGAATAGGATAATTTTTTCATATAATATTCAAAACTAATAAACATCATAATATTTTAATATGAATATGTTGATTAACTTTAATGATTTCTTATGTAAAAAATTCATGTGAAAAACTTTCATGGAATGGAATTGACCAATTTTGGCCCATGAGGATTTGGGATAATGTGTAAGTGGAGGAATTCATCAAGATGACCAAATATGGGACCTTTTTAATTGTTGTAGGTTACCCTTATTACTTGGGATGATTCTCCAATCCATTAGAATTAGTGTTGTTGTGACCAAGGATTATATTGGGTGTGCTACATGGAAGGCCTTTTATGGTGATGTGCATGGAACATTCATGTTTATTGTTGATGAATTTATGTTGTTAAAAAATTTATGGTGTTTGATGGAGTTTTATGATACTCATAGTATATAATATTTTGAAAGTTAATTTTTTTTTACTTTTATATTATTTTTGATAGTGTATCCAATAATGTGTGTTAAGAGTGATCTATTGCTGTAGATCGCCACTATTTTATGGTTTCTTGTGTGATTCTGACACTTGTGGTAAGATCTATGTGGAAGATTATGGGATGTCACACCCTAATCTTATTTTTCTTTATTATTATTATTATTTATTATTCGATGATCTTTCCCTTGAATTTTTGGTCAAATTAGGCATACATTTTCAGACTTTGGAATTTTAACATAGGTCTATAGTAGCCACATGATTAAGTGTAACTATGAGAAGGCTTGTGAATTTTAGTTGAGTCATTTTACAAGGTTGAAACAGAATTACCCAAAGCATGTAGTCAAACTGTTCATGTTCTTAGAGGTGTTCAGTAAGGGGTGCACAGTTTGACAAGCTATGGATAATGTATGATTTCATTAAAAATGGAGGATTATATTTATACCCCTATTTGGGTTTTACCCTAAATCACTCCTCACATCTCATTTATCTTATGTGGCTCCAAAATTCCATCTCCATTAGTTCCCCTCCTCCATGAAGCTTATCCCATGGATTTCGTCCCATTTTATGGTTAATTATTCAATTTATGGACCTCTAAATCATCTCCTTTCTTGATTCCTTCATAATCCTTTTTCCCCGACATGGTCCTAGGGACATAAGGTTTCAAGTTTTTTAGTTTTAATGTGTGTGTGTGGGGGGGGTGTAGTTGTATTGGTTTTAGGCTTCCAATTTCTTATCTTTACCCCATTAGACTCCATTGTAGAAGACTATCACTTTAGTTTGTTAAGGCGATACATTTCTGGTAGGTTTTCTCCATTGAACAGTTATCTAAATTTTTAAAACCTTATAGATAAATTATAATATTTCAAAAGATGGTTTGGATTTGGATTCTCCCACACATTTTGGTAAATTCACTTAGGTATTAATTAGATTAGAAATTTATAGTCCTGAAATATAATTATTATTATGTAGAAGTGTGAGGTCAAACCCATAGAGATCACAAGTAACCATTGGAAAAAAACATGGAAATGGTTCCTTTGGTTCACTCTTCAGGTTTGGTTTTTACTAAATCCAGGTAGTTTGGAGTTTAACACAGATTAAATGAAGGGTTCAGGCTCAAGTTTAGGTCTCTTGATAGAAGATAATCCTATTATTAGTTTGGGATAGTCCTACAATTTAGGCTTTGATGTAGTGAAAATGTCACCAACTGGTTTTGATCAAAAAAATTGGATCTAACTATTCTAAAACTATCCCATGGCTAGTTTATAGTTGGAAACCTAGGTTCATTACAATTAGCTTCTATATAGAAACCATCATAGACTAATGTTCATAGTCCTGTTTCACTCCAATTAGGTTAGGTTCATTCAATTACACTTCCCTTGATCAAATTTTTGCAAAATAATGTGATAAACAATTATTATTAACCTAATCACTAGACATAGGGTTACCAAGGTTCAATCAATAGATACATTAGGCTCAGAAACACCCCTACTCTCAACCCCTAACCCTAGGTGGATTAGCCACACATGGAGGTTTTGATCAAAAGCAGAGAAATGATAAACATGCTATGTATAATCATGAAACATTTTATAAATATCAAATCCATGATTAAAACAATTAATAATCATGATAAAACAATTAAAAATAAATGTAAAACCAATCAAAAACTCACTATGCATGAAAAAATAACGAAGAATAGTGAAATAATTGATTAAGGATGGAGATTTTTGTTGAATCAAACGTCGAAAAAAATAGATTCACAACAGATGGAGAATACATGTAGATTAACCAAAAAAATAAAATAGGATTTAACAAAATGGAATAAGGAATGAATTAAAAATATTTTGGAATGAAAATAGGAAAACATTTATAGGACTTTTAAGTCATTCATGTCACGTACCAGCTTAAGTGGATTCTATATCAACATCTGTACATCATGAATTTGAGATTCACAATTCCCTTTGAAAAACTAGTCCATATCTTTTACTGAGTTGGATCATGAACTTTGCACATCTTGTAAAATCTGCACACCATGTATTGGATTCACTTTTAGAAGGATTCAGATTTTAAAATTTTCACATTGTGTATTGTCTCACATCATATAAAATTTTCACGGTTTGGTCTGTGGATTTGTTGGAATGCTGTGAATGAGGAATACATGTCGTTTATAATGTACATGAAATGTAAAACCTCTTTTTTCCAGTTTTCATCATTTATTCCTTAAATTCCAAAATTTCAAAATTCCTATGAAAAAAATCCAAAACCCAATGAATTATTTAATAAAACATCAATATTCTTAATCAAATGTAACCACTATGTATATATAAATACATCTTATCAAATTCCCCCACACTTGAATAATTTTTTTCCTCAAGAAAAAAATATCTCAATAGGGATTGCAAAAGAAAGAATTTTTAAAATAAGCAACCAACATTACTACTAGGAAAATAAAACTATGTGTAAGCACAAAAATTAAGTTCTCCAGAATTAAACCTACATAAAAAATCATTCATGCATCATAGTTGAGTTATTTATCATGATTATTTTTTCATTTAACTATAATTTCAAAATTGTTCCTTAAATACTATATTTATTTTTTCAAATTACCTCATAATAAATTTCCTCTCATCACTCAAGCTAAAATATAACTAGAGTTATTCTCATAACCTGAGTACATGTTTCTAACCATAGGATTTCATTGGTTATTTCATATTCACTTCATAAATACAAATACAAAACCATTCATGAGGTCCTTAATAATATGGTTCAAATGACTATTAGGTTGAAGTCAGGTAGGAAAGTGAAAAAAATAAAGCTGAAAAGAAGGTTAAGATATAAAGTAAAATGCGTGAAAGTCATTAATAGTGCAATGAAGTGAATCCTCCTAGAAAAAGTGTTTCCATGCTCCAAAAACTCAATGTGGGTCCATGAGTATATCAAGTAAGTATAAAAAACATACTACGTTTCATTATTATTTTTAGATAATCATGTCTAGGTAAAATATCACATCCATACTGTAACCACATATGATTCATTAGAGGATTCATAGGTATGGTAATGGTGATTTTTGACCTTATTAATACATAAAAAAATCATTTTCTTTCCCTTTATATATATTTTTTATTTATTTTTACAAAGGAATAGGGTAAACGTATAAAATTCCCAAAGTAATCATGGACCGCATCATGTGAAACTGGTGAAAGTGCCACATTACATATTCTTTATAACAACATCCCTTGTCCATCAATGGTGAGAATCCCCCAACATTTATTCAAAGGATGATCATCCATAATACCAAGAGTAGGGTGGGAAGAGATAATCAGATTTAAATGGATCCATACTACCAAGGTTATTCATTTCTACTATGGGAAAAACAAGGAAAGGTGTGCATGTTACTCTCAAGAAAAATTGACTCACAAAAATTAAAAAACCATTTTAAAAGTGTATTTTTTAATCATAGCCTCAATAAGATCTCAATGAATGTTCTGATAGGTTTACTTTTCCCTTGTATCTCTCAAGAAATATGACCAAGAATAATATGAGTGTGTAAGTCTAGAATCCTTTTGGGAATGGGAGTATATAAAAATAAATGGAAATCAATCTAGAATTAAAATATAGAAATAAGTCAATCAAAAGAAATTTCAAGAATCTTGAAATTGAATTAAATCACTCAATTCAACATTCATATTAAAAATTATAAAGATTAATAAAACATGGATTTTTATAATCACCAACCTAACTTTGTCATTTATTTAAATGGATGTAATGATATTTCAAGTTTAAAGCATTATTTCCATGAAAAATGTCTCCTATATAAGTGAAAAAATACAATAATTCAAGTGTTTTGACAGTAATTCTTAAGAAATACTCCCCACACATAAAATGGGACAATGTCCACACTATTTTGGAAAGAATCATGAGATAGATAGCACATAAAGCATAAAAAATGATGAAATGGAAATTTGATATGAAATTAGAGAAGCGAGTACTCTCTATAGTGAATGTAATTCCATAAGAAAACTTGATGAATAGTGATTGGAGTTTGTGCGACCTAAAATATTTGTTGGAAATAAAAAACTTTCACTACATAAAACATTAGTCCATAGATTTAAAACAATTTGGAAGTAGAAAAATGATAGGTGCACATAGTCAAAACTAGAAAAATCAACTAAGATAAATGTATAAATGTGAGTACAGTAAAGTTTAGGGATGACCTACAAATAAGAATTCTAAAAAAAGGAAAGAAAATATCATAAGCACATGATTGAAAAGGAAGAAAATAAAAATATGGGTTACCTCTCATAAAGAATTAATAACAAAATCGTCATCCAAAAACATGAAAAAATGGATCAGAAAGTGTCATCCATTTTCTTAGTAGTCTGTTTCCTTTAATAGAAACTGGTTGTTATGTCATCGTGCTCCTAGGGATGTTTGATAGGATTAACCACCTTAGGAGCATACCGACCATGAATCTCACATGTTACGAATATCATCTATGATCATTGTGGTGGGTATCCATACTGAGTACAACTCTCAAGAGATAGGTCCTCAAGATGGTTCTTGACACTAGCTAGATGCTAAGACATCTGGTGCAGGATGGTAGATAGTGGAAGGATAGGTGTGTCAATAACCATAAAGGTGGAAAAATAGATTGACATGGCTAAAGTTATATAGTAATAAAATGAAAATAATTCAATCAGTATTATATCCAAACTATGTATCCCATATATAAATAGGATCAATGATACTTTAGTGCACAAGAGACTCAGCCCCATTGGTGAGGACTCAGCAAGTGCATCCAAGAGACCGAAGTTCAAAACTGGGTGGATACATATTTTAAGGGGTACTATAGTAGTAACTATTTGGTACTATAGAATCCATAACTATTCATTTTTTTGGGATTTTGGGCCACCGGTTTGGGCCTCGGGACCTTTAAGGCCTTCGATCCACCGAAGGCCTTTGGGCTAGAAAGGCCTTCGGGCCACTAACGCCTTTAGGCCAGTAAGGCCTTTGGGCTAGTAAGACCTTCGGGCCAGTAAGGCCTTTGGGCCAGTAAGGCCTTCGGTCCAGTATGGCCTTCGGGCCAGTATGGCCTTTGGGCCACCTCAAGGCCTTTAGGCCACCCCAAGGCCTTCGGGCCACCTGAAAATTTTGCTGAAATGATAAGAGAGACTCTACAGGAAGTAGACTCCAGATGGGGATTTAGAGCCGGTGCATTCACCAGAGTATAAGCTACGAGGATTTTTCAGAAAGAGAGTGTATGGAATTGACTTCGGGACCAGCCTGTGCTTTCATGGGAAGCCTAACCGAATATCCATGCGAAGGTGGAGAGCTGATATCACGATAAAGAAGATGGGAGGAGGAGTTCCAAGTATAGTCTATATATTTCCTAAGACCTATGGGTCATGTAATCTATGAGCCTATGGTCCTTGTAAGGGTTCCCCCTCATCCCTTGACAGGGAGGTTATAATAATTAATAAAAAAGGCCTTCGGGCCATTTAGGCAATGATAGTTCAGTATAAAAGGAATAAAAGTAGCATAAAAAATGGACACCCAATCAGAGTATAAAAAAGGGGGATGCGACTAGGATAGAACTAGTTGGTAAACTCAATGTCAATAAGATCCACATCAAATGTCCCCTCCCAAACAGTGGGTTCTTATAACTGTCCCTTCCTATCGATATTAGTGATGGTGGAAGGGGTTTGTGGATTGACAGCCATAGTGGATGTCATGGTGCTAGAAACTATCTCAGTCGAGGAAGGATGAGATGAGGTTCCAATCCATATTATGGTCATGTGTTTGGTAGATAGATCTATAAAGGGTACAATAGATGGGGATGGAATGGAGGGACCTTTACCCGATAGTCCTTCTCCACTAAAAAGTCATGTTCGGCAGTGGGATCTGTCATCTCATGGGGAAGGTTGATCGGGGTAGAGGGTGGGGTGTGGATGAATGATGGATTAGAGTCTATAGATAGCAGTGGGTGGGTAGATGCAGAGGCTGATAATGGATTGAGGATAGTGAAATAGGATGGTGAACTAAAGGGAATTCCTAAATAAAGGAAGATCTATCACTCGTTCTCTAGAAGAGACTGGACAGTAGGCCATAGGTCAAATGAAAGAGTTATAGGGACAAGTTTAGATGTGGTAGGGATAGTGTTGGAAGTGGTATAGGTGGTGAAAACAGGGACATGGCCAGTGATGGAGGTGGTGTTAGAGGTAGTGGAAATAGGGTCAGAATTTGTAGCGGGGGTGGTGGTAGTGGTGGTGGTGGTGCTAACAGGGATATGGGGGGGGGGGGGGTCAGCTACATGCAGAGACAATGCCTCATCAACATCCTCAAAATATGATGGTTCCCACTTATAGATGATTCCATCCTTCATGAGTATCTCCATCTTGTGGAGTATATGTAGGCTGATTCTCTCCATAGGTCCAAGGGAGGTGTGGGGATTAGTGGCGTCAAAGGCACTGAGATTCTTGGCTAGATGAGTAATACAAAATCCCTCTGAAAGCATACCTCATGTACTTCTCTCCTGGGTTAGTAAGAACAACTTGAAATACTTGTCCATGTTGGTAGTTAGGATTCCCATGGTAGAAGAAATCATAATCACCTCAATTTTCCTCACTCACTTGTTAGTATCACTGTAGTACATCTAGTGGTGAGATTAGGCCATGTGTAGGATACAGAGAGTAGAACCTCATAGTGGAGTGGTATTAATCATGTGAAGAACATAGAATATATAAGGGTATCTGGCTATCTGTGCTCATAGTTGTGAAGAATTGTACTTGTTAGGCTAGAGATATATTGTTAGGAAGATATGGGAGGTAAAGAACTTGATGGAGTAGATGTTGAGGCCAAAAAAAAAATTTCACAGGATGATCTCCCAAGAACTACCTCCGAGTCAGAAATGAATAGAGTAAATGGATACATCAAATGTGGATAGGAACGTAGGGAAGAGATCCCTAGAAGTCTCCTCTCTCACCAAGGTAATCAGGGTCAGGTGTAGCCGGTTGATGAAGTCAAGGACCTCTTAATGAATATGGATGTTCTCAAGTAATATGAGGTCCAACATCTTATTGGTCTACATCAACTTGTCCTAGAGGTCGACCAACCGAATCCAATTCTGAGGGTTTAACAAATGAAGGTAGGGATGAAGGTGTGGATGGGTAGGGACCTATGACCCTCTAGAGGATGGATGTGAGATCCAATAAGTGGAAGAATATGTAGAGGTAGAAGCAGAGGTTAATGAGGATGGATTTCTGATTATAGGATAAGGAGTGTTCTTCTTCCACTTTGGTGGTAGAGGTGTGTCATCATGCTTGGGATCATATTTTGTGGGTGGTGTGAAAATATTCTTTGTTTGATCCATGGAGGAGTTACAACATGAACTAAGGATGGAAATGGAGAGGAGTGGAGGTATTGGTGATGTGTGATCATGAAGGGAGGAGGAGGAGAGGGTTGGTTGGTGGTGGAATGGGAGATGGTTCAGAAGAGGAGGGGTCACACACACAAAATGAAATAGATAGGAAGTGGGCTGTGAATCTAGGGTTCATGACCTTTAAATCCACCCACAATGATTATAGGTTGTGTATAATATTTATGATGTGTAATGATCATTTAAAAAAAATTGGCTATGAATTTACACTTCGTGTATTTGTTACAGAACGCGTGTTTGGTTTTTTATGATCCTTTTTACCAAAGTCCTCTTAACATGTCTCTAAAAACTCTAAACATTCCTAAATACTAAACTATTATTCTATAGACTATTGAAACTAAAATGGGGGTTCTACCAATTAGGGATCTATTTTTTTCTAGAGCTATACATGAATCTATGTAGAAGATTTCGAATGTGAGGAGACTCCATTTTTAAAAATATCATTGTAAATAGATGGGATGAATGGTGGTATGGTATTCTTTATAAGAGGTGATGTGTAATTCATATTATTATGGGCACTGGATCTATTATCAAAATGAGGTAGTTATTTTTTGTCATTCTTATAGGTTGTATGATCATATGTCTTATCAGTAAGAGAGATGGTTTGATAAATTAATGACTCATCACTTTTATTAGTGGCCTTTACCAAATTGAACAGAACATGTCCTTCACCAACAATGAATATTAATCTCTCTTGGTTAACATAAATTAGCACCTTTATAGTGGTGAGAAATTTTCTTCCTAGAATGAGGGGAATATATCCTCATTATTCCTTGTACAAGATGAGGAAATTATTAGAGAAAATAAATCTTATGAATTTTACTAAGACATCCTTGAGCAATCCTTAAGGATGCATGACTGAGTGGTCAGAAAGTTTTAGTTTCAAACATGTTGGTTTTAGTTTTTTGATCCATAGTTTCTTATAAAAACTAATGGGCATGACATTGATAATTTCACCTAGATTTCACATGACTATTTTAAAATTGTATGCCCCTATTGATCATGGAATTGAGAAACTTCTTAGATCTCACATTTTAGGAGGCAACTTCCATTGAAAAACTATGGAACACTCTTCATCTAGGGAGGTGACTCCTAAGTCCTCAATTTTATTATTCTGGTTAGAAAATATTTAAATAGTATTACATAAGTGGTCACTTAAATAATTTCCTCTACAAAGAGAATTTTGATATGTAATTGTTTAAAAATCTCCAATTTTTTTATATAGCCCCTCATTTTTGAACTGTTTCATTCTTTCACAAAATGGGAGGGGTGAATTAGATGTTGGTGGTCATACCTAAATTTCTTCCCTTTCAGGATGTTTTTTTGGATCCTTCTCTATTAGTTCTACCTCTTGAGTTCTCTCCTGACTATATTCATTTGATTCTCTTAACTACTTTTCCTAAACATCATATGGTTTCTATAAATACACCATCATTCCACTCTTAAAAATGATAGATTTATTCTCCTATCTTAGACAGGCATTGGAATTACCATGAAAATTACTCGGTAGCTGATCTAATAAAGTCTTATAGATCTACCCCATTTGATGCTCTAGGATGAATAGTCAAGCCTTGTGATTTTTCATTTCTATCTCTTGAGTTATCATGCTTTGGACTATTTTTTTTCACAAAGGTAGTGAGTATTTTTTCAAGATTGGATTTGAGAGGTTGGTCTTGTTGTTGTGGCCTAAGAATATCTTATGGAAACTGTTGTTATTTTGTAGGTGGGAATTTTTGAGCTCTATGAAAAGGTTGTTGGACTTATTATAGCAGTCGAGGAGATGGAAATTTTTCTAGGTAACCAAGTGATCCTTGATTCCTTGGTGGAATCTGTTCACTCCTCTACTAAAAATAATCTTGTTTTTGATTCTTCCTAATGAACTGACCCCTGATGATAGTTTTTCTACTATTTTATTATCGGGGTAGTAATTTTTTCCTTATTGATTATAATTGATGTAATTATGATCTTGGAATTGGGGTTAATATAAACTTGATCTATAGTCTTGGTAAGAGAGAATACCTCCACACATTTCACCGTATTGAATTTCCATAATTAGATCCATAGGGGGTGGTGGTGTGGTAGGTAGATGAAAATACTCTAGCTTCTTTTCTAGGGCTTCAACATGAGATGTTAGGTAGGTAGTCTCTTCCACTTGATGGATTCCACACCGAGGCAGTCCTCTATCACCTTACCATAGACTGAAAATATGAGAAACTACATCAAAAATGGATTGGAACACTTTTGGAATATTGGTCATTAATATTCCATAAAAAATGGTGTGTACCATAATACAGAAAACATGTTGGAGTCCCTAGTATAATGTTTTCAATTTAAGACATACATTGAGTCTATGATGTGGGAAATTGAGGTTATATCCTTAAATATATTACCATCCTCTCTTTCTAATTCTCCATTTATCTAGGTGAAGTTTTTAATTTTTTTGGAGCTTCCAAGTATGTATTGATGGGAATTATTTTTTTAGAAACTTTTTGTCTAGTTCATCCCAAGACATGATCAACTAAAGAGATTTTATTTTTATCCAATAATTTTCTTGGTTTCAAAAAGATAATGGGAAGAAATGGAGCCTAATTATTTCATATGATATTCCATGGTGGTGAATGGAACAAAAAACATTAAATAAGTTTGAGATATTTTCATGAGGGTCTTCACTTTGAAGCCCACTAAACTTCCCCATATTCTGGATCATGTGAATGAGTCCAGGATTGATCTCAAAAGTGTGTGCATGAATTGGTAGGCACACAATGTTGGTTGCATCACCGCTAATGTACTGAAATTCATAATCCATTATAGTGTGATCCTACATTGTTGTTCACTCAACTTGATTGTTAGGTGGTTTATATTGGAGGTCTTGAAGGTGTGGTGGGACAAGATTGTTGCGCTTATCCATTGTGAAGAGGTAGTGTGCAATGATTTTTCTATAATTCTTGGGATAAAATAAAATTAGTTCTTATTTGTCCATACTTCTCGAGAAACTTAAGGGCCCCTGGCGCATACACTAGTTGACAAGAAGAGAGAGAGATGGACTGTTCATAGGTGCACTCGAAGGATAAAAATTAAAAAGGAAAATGGGAAGGAAAAAGAAGAAAGGAGAGAGGGTGAGGTAATCTAAGATTCTGTCTAAAAGATATTATGACTGAGAAATAGTAATCCCTAGAAATGGTGACAAAGTTTGATTATTCCAAATTCTTTGTTTAATTTTCATAGTCATTGATAAGATTAGAAATTTATAGTCCAAAACAACACTTACTACTTTAGCGTATTAAAGTTGCAGTGTGAGGTCAAACCCCAAGAGATCACTGTTAGAAAAATAATCAATTGAATTGAACCCTTCGAAGGTATTCCTAACATTCACTCATCAGGATTTATTTTTTCTAAATCTAGGTATTTTTTAGTTTAAAATAGATTAAAGGAAGGGTTCAGGGTTAATTTTACAGAACTTGAAAGAAGATAATCCTAAGATTAGCTTGGGATAGTTCTATGGCTTAGGTTGTGAAGCGGTGAAAAGGTTGCCAATTGGTTTTGATCAAACAAATTGGATCTACCTATGTAGAAACTATCCCATGGTTAGGGAATATATAACAACCTAAGTGCATTATCGTTAGATTTATGTAGAAAGAATCATGGGATAATTTTCATAGTTCTTCTAAATTCCAATTAGGTTAGGTTCATTCAATTGCACTTCCCACAGTCAAAGTTGTACAAAATAATGTGATGAACAATTATTATTAGCCTAATTACTAGTAATAGGGTTACCAAGGTTTAATATATAGATATATTAGGCTTAAAAATACTCCTATTCTTGACAACTAACTGAAGGTGGATTTTCCTTACATGGCGGTGTTGATCAAAAGCAAAGAATTACTAAAAATTCTATTAATAATCATGAAACAGTTGAAAAATATTAAATCAAAGATAAAAAATTAATAATAAAGATCAAACAATTAAAATCAATAAAAATCTGGTCAAAAAACTCACAACACGTGAATAAACAATGAAGAACAGTGCAAGGATTGATGAAGGATGAAGAGTGATGTTGAAAAAGACATCAAAATTGGGAACAGATTCAGAATGAATGAAGAATGGACATAGATTAACCAAAAACACCGAATTATTTAAAAAAATGAGCAAAATAATGATTTAAAATTAGTTTGGAATGAAAACAAATGAAACCAAGAGAAAACATCAGGATAAAATGAAAGTATACGGAGATCCCTATATGTGGAGGAGTTTCTAAAATATAAACATAACGAAATTTACATGAGGTGTAATTCATTCATGTTGTTTACTAGCTTAGGTGGTTTCTATCCTGGAAACCACACATTTTGTAATTAGGTTTCATGTTATATATTTTAGATCCAAAATTCCCATCAGAAAACTATTCTTTATCTTTGATTGAGTTGGCTCTCTAATTTTTCATGTTGGGTAAACTATGCACACTGTGTAATGGATTCACTTTTAGTGGGATTCTAATTTTTAAATCCATACATAATCTAATGAATGTACATATCATGTCATGTAAAATATTCACGAGTTTTTATGTGGATATGAATTCATTCTAGGAATGAGAACTACACATTGTATATAATGTACACGATGTGTAAAGCCTATTTTTTTCTACTTTTCATAATTTCTTACTTAAAGTCCATAATTCCTAATTCCCTGGAAAGCAATCCAAAACCCAGTTCATTATTGAATAAAACATTAATAATCCTTAATTAAATGTATCCAATATGTATGTATTAATGCATATTATCAGCTTTAAAACTATTTTTCCAAATGAAACCCTTTAATTTAATGAGTGATATTAGTTATTTAAAATATAATTATCAAAATACATCCAAAAAAAGAAAAGGTTATCATTAAAACAAGTCACAAATGGAGCATATGAAACATTGAAGGATGTGGAGGTAGATGAAAAATACCTTTAAAAGAACATTTAAACATTTCTTTGAAAATATGGGAAAATATATTTTTATTTTGAAATATTTATAAACAAAAAATTCTCAAAATACTAATAAAAATTTCCTTAAAAAATAACTATGATTTTTTTAAAAAAAAATTCAAATAAAATAATAATCATAATGATAGAAAAAACCGTTCATACCATGTATGTTAAAAGATAACATTATTTTCAAACTTTTGTAAAAAGTTAAAAGAAAGTCATAGGCAAAACATTTGAAAAGATTCATTTTATTCATTTGTAAAAAAATTCCAAGATAATATAAATAATATTTCTAAAACATTTAATTATAGATAAAAAATTCTATAAAATATTTTTAAGAACATGTAAATGGAAGAGAAATATTCTGAACCCAAGAAGAAAAAATAAAGTCACCTTTTCTTAAAAATATTTTCTCAATCATTTTATGTTGCAATGAGAGGAAAAATGAAAAGTATGTTATAAAACACCCAAAATAACTAGAGGATAAGAAAATAAATTGTTTTCAAAAGGTAAATAGGATTTAATTTCTTCAATGATATTAAATCATAAATAATCTTGATTAGAAATGAGGATGAAAAATAAACCCTTACCCCTTTATTAACCTTTGAATAATAATCCCCTTGAAAAAATAACTTCAAATGAAACTTTAAATACCTTTAATATCAATAAATTTATAATATAATATATCAAAGGGGTAATATATACAACATATAGACACAAATAGGATCATAACATGAAACATGTCTCAAAAAAACAATATTGAGATGAAGAAACCTTACAATTTTCATAATATATGAATCAGAACCTCATGAAAGAGATAAAATTATATGGATGTGTAAATCCATATAATTTTCATGAAAAACATCAAAAATTAATTTCATGATATGTATATACACCACAAAAATTAAACAAGTGATGAATATGGCGTTTGTCTGATAGAAATAAATGTGAGACGAGAAACCCTTACATCAAGTTATGAATTGATTCATACATTATCTATAACTCTTGTATAATAAATTTATATTTATTATAAATATATAACATAATAATATTCATACTAATCAGAACAAATATTAATCACTTATAACATCTTCTCACCTGTTTATTAATAGTTCTTCAATTAAATCATCTTTCCAGATCTTGACTATTCAATTTTTCAGGCATGTTTTGGTATCGTGGTTCCGGTCATCATACCTTGATCATCATTCCATTATATATATAATCTTAATAATTTAAAAATTATCATATTTATTCATTATATACACTTTTATATCCATTCATAGTAGGTGGTGATGAGAAATAAATTACATCACTTCATGGAGACGGTAGTCCATAAGTATTCATGAGTGAAGTTTTTACTTTTTGATGGACAAAATGAAATAAATTTAAAATATAAATTCACCTTTATAGAATCATAATTTTATCATATATATCATAAATATTCAATAAATATTTTTTGACATTCCATATAAAGAAAAAATGGGAAATTAATCATATCTCTTCATCGAGCTGGTAATCCATAACTATTTATATGCGACGTTATCATCTTACAATGAATGAGAGAATTAGAAAGTAGATAATATTTATTCTTTAAAGAATAATAATAATTTTATATACATATTATTTAATCATTAAATCCATCTATATAACTAAACATGAGATCCAGTGAAGAAAAATAAAATACACCGGTCATGGAGACGGTAGCCCACACAAACACACAACAATATTTTTATTTTCTATTAGGTTGGATGATGAATAGATAATGGCTATTATATTAACATAATAACATTTCAGTAATATAATTTTATTTATTTCACTATATTAATATGGTTAAATAATAATTGTAGGAGGTGTAATAAAAAAAAACTTAAAAGTATTTAGTGACGTCGATTACATCTTCTTTGAGAAACCTTCTTTTGATCTCTTCTTAAGGACATTTGGGATGGTCTTTTAAAAATAACATCACCTCTATAATGTGTATAGGTAAGATGAAAATATTTTCATGAAGTTTTTGGTCTAGATAAGTTACTCATGAAGGTGTTTATAAGAGAGGAGATGATGTTCCCTTTTATAAGAGAGGTGGGTGTTAGTCTTATAAATACATGAAATATTAGTATATAATATATGTCGAAATCAAGTTAAATGGATTAAAAGTGACATATATTCTATGATAATGAGGAAAAGTTATAAATAAATAAATATTTATGAAATTTTAAGTGGCATTTTGAACATTATCTTTTCGTTTAATCTCCTTGTTAACCCTTTTAACCTTAACTATGGTAACGAAATACTTAGTCTTTTAAGGATAATAATGTCATTATAAAAGGTAAAGTGGATCATAAGTATAAAATGGTTGAAATGATAAACCATTTACAATTCACTAGACAAAAGACAATATTTTTATGATTTTTAAAATAAATAATTAAATATTGTTTAAATGAAATATCCTTAAAGTTATTATCAGGACTATTTACATAATTTGACTTTAAAAACATCAAGATTAACCTGGAGTGTGAATTTTAAGACTTAAAAAATTACTTACCATTCAATATGATCCACAAAAATTGTGACATATTTTAACTTTTGTAAAACACATCACTTTTAATATTTTTAAGATTATTTACTTTTATTTTTTACCTGTTTGCACATGTGTTGCATCAACGATGCGTAAGCATTTTAGGTAATTATACCATTACCAAAAATTAAAAATAAATTAACATCATAAAAATAATTTGTTAATATTTAAAATAATCATTTATATCCCTTCATAACATCCTTTTGTTCTTATGAAAAAAATTCTAAATATTAAAAGAAAGAAAGTGACATTTTATAATTATTCTTTAATTAAAATAAGCTAAAGGCCATAATCACAAGAATATGGAAAAAATTTCTATATCTTCAAATTTATGTTGATAATGGACAAAATAAACACATTTAGTGATATTAATATAAGTTTTTGAGATATTTTGAATGCTTAACCCATAATTTTTGTAATGACTCGAGACTTTGGATCCTTAAAAATATATATGATGTTCTATAACTCGTGTCACATGCCACACCCAATATAAAAAAACCAAAACATATAAATAAGAAATTATTAATAAATATTTAATAAACACTAAAATGGTAATCCATTAACTGTTATTACCTTGAAATAATAAATAATTAATATGTGTTAATATTAAAAATTTTATTTCTAATAAAAGCCATTTTCTTTATATTATATATTTTCTTTTAAAAAGGTAAATTTATAAATTTTATAATTTAAATTCATAAAAGTAAAATTCAAATTTTAATTACTTAAAAAAATTAACTTAGGGTGAATTTTTGAGATTTTTCTATAGTAATAGATTTTTAGGTGAATAGTGAGAAACATCAATTTTATTTATGTCTTCACTTTTATGAAATTATTTTATTATATGAATACATTGAAAGTTTTTGAAAACTTTTTCCTATAAAATTATATATTATAAAATATAATAATAAATTTTAAAATACTCTGTTGAATTTATAAACCCATGCTCAACATTTTGAAAATTTATCTAGCATTTTAATTAAAACTAATTATTGACTATTTTTTTAAGTATAACATGATGAATTGAAGTTTATGATTATTTTAATGTTAAATAATAATCTTATAATGATAATAATTATTTTAAATTCATTTTAATCACTTACATTTCTAAATCTATCCTAATAATAAATGTTTTTTCTTAAAAATAATCTTTTTTTCTAAAAAACCAGTTTTTACACGTTACGTGCGGTAACATTAAGATTAATTTACATAAATATATAAAGTTATTTTGATAAAATGATTTATATATTTTAGATATTAATTATCATATTATTTACTATGATCAATTTATTTTTTGTGTATAAAATTCAGATTGTTAGGATTAAAGCTAGTTATCAAGAAAACGGTGAAACAATTATTTTAAAATTATTTATTTATTAACAACATAGAATATATATCAATTAAATTAAATTTAAATACTTTAAATAGTCAATATAATATTATTTATAAACACATAAATAAATATATTAACACAATTTAATTGATAATAAATACTAAATAAGATTAGGAATCCATAATGGAAAAAATGTCAATTTTTTACTAAAATAGTTTTTATACCCATTATCTATTTCAATTTGAGAGTTAATTTTATAATATTTAGAAATTAAATAATATTGAATAGATCCCAAATTTAGATTCAAAATCTACTAATTTTATAATAAGGGTCTATTTATATTTTTATTAATAAAATAATTTACATGATTAATATTTAGTTAAGAGTAATAAGTATTTAAAAAACGAATCAAAGGTGGCATAAATTTACCTAAATTAACATGAAAAGTAGGCCTTCTATAAATAATTTTTCAGGTTTTAAAATTTTACCTATATATATTACCAACCTTTTTTCAACTAACATGCCTAACTTTAATTCTTTTCCATTCTTATCCCTAACTTACTATACTTTTCCATGGAAATGTCCCCTTCCTCAATTATAAAAGGAGGATCACATAAAACCTTTCAATAATACACTTATATTTAAAAATTGACTTGAAACCCCACCCAAATATAATCTTCATGAAGTCCTTTACCTTCCCTATTTCCCCTGATCTCCATAAATTATCCAAAGTCTCTCAAATCTAAAGCCTTCATCCAAAGGAAGTTCAAGGTCTCAACGTAGGTTTCACATATTTCTTAACATTTATTTCTTAATCATTCCTTTACAATCCAATAATTACCATAGTATAACAATAAAATCAACATAATTTTTTTGAGATTTTATTATAATAATGGTATAACAATTACTTATTCTCCTCCATCTACTAAGGAAAAAATGTTGTTAGTGCATGTGTGCTGATTACCGCCTCCATGAACCAAAACATTGGGTTTTTCATCACCACATCTCATGGTTGGTGTTAATGATGGTATTGGTGAGTAAACATGATTTATGTAATTAATTAATGGTTCTGAAATTATCACTTACTATCGACCTTCACCCCCTCATTCATTGAGTAATGAAAATGATAATATTTCCTTGGGTTGACTACTGCCTCCACAAAGAATCGTTTTTCATTTTTAATTTAGTTTTTTTATTATTTATATAAAAATACTAAAATATAATTCCAAAAAAAGAAAAATAAAAAAAAATAAATATCATTACTATTTTATTATAATGATATTAGGTTAAAATAAACACCTCCATAGCCATACTCACTAATCGAGTTAAAGCATGTTCGAGATTGGGTCGGTTTGACCACCTACTTGAACAATGATATGAATTTATGTCATAGATGATTATAAAAATTTAATTACTGATATAATATGATATAAATACATAAATAATTATTTCTTATTTGTTATGGAAAGGATAAAAAAATATTTAAGTCATTAAATAAAAAAACACCCTTCATATTTTGAGAATCATTGAAAAATGTTCATTGTCAATTTCATCTTTTGTAGTAAAGATTAAAGTAATCATGAAAGGAAATTTAAACTTCATAAATAATTTTAAGTCATTAATTAAAATAAAAATAATGAAATTTTGAATAAGAATGAACACCAACACCACTCCTATAAAACCACTACAAACGGTCAAAATTATAAACACTTGATATGATAAAGTAGACAAAAAATAATTAATATACATGTATATAATGATTATAAATGGAAATTATAAATATTTTTATGCATTAATATGGTTATAAAATTAGTTATTAAGATATTTATGTTGGTTATAATTGATCATAGAGTGCATTTGACTAAGTATGGAATCAAGGTATGTGTTTTTTTGTCTCAAATTTGAATCCCTTGGGATATGTTTAAGATATAAACCATGTTTCCTTTTAAATGATGTAAATATTGAAATAATGTCATTTTGTATAAATATTATCTTATATTTCATGATATTTATTGTTATTTTTAAAATTATACCTCGATCATGTTTTTCATTCAAATTTTAAAAAGGATATAAGGGGTTTTCATGACTCGAATATTTTCATTGGGTCATAATCACTCTTCTATGAATACAATATTTCAAGATTTTTTTAAAAAGTTATGGGCTAATCCCTCTTTATTAAAAAAAGGAACCCCTTTAAAATTTGGGAAAAGAGGGAACCCATTTCATTGCAAATAGTTCTAGAGGCACAATTTCCTATAAGAAACTTGACTCAAAGGCCTTAACATGGGTAAAAAGACCCCATGGTCCAAATGTCTAACAGAAAGAAAACATCATACTAAGCATTAGTCAAGAATTTTAATACCCCTTATAGACATTGAACATATTCCCTCATTCATGGATGTTGTTTCTCCCCCTATATCAACAAGTTGTGTCATTCTATTCTAATACAACCTAATAAAGCACCCTTGCATCCCACATTGGCATGTGGGGGAAGGGTTGGATGATAGTTTCCAAAACACCTATATGTATTTTGAGATACCCACCCGATGATGCTTGAGAGGATTTTTCTACACTATTAACTCGATTTTCTAATTCATCAATCTGAGACCACTGTGAAGAATTAATAATGGAAGGGTGCCCATATATTGCCTAATAATAAAGAACATATGACTAAATGATTGGTATCAGCACACCAATCCCTCTTTCGAGGATTCTCACCCGGTGATACCTACTAGAAAATTATGTTATACCTCGTTCCAAATGCGAAAATATAAAATCTAGGACCTTATATAACACTTACCACCCATCAAATAAACTAACCCAAAAGACCCAAACAAAGATAATTATCCACCTTAACCACATAAAAAACTATTTATGCCTGATGTTCTGATCATTGTAACTGATATTGAATGATGACACATGACCTAATCTACACACAATCACTCATGTGAACCACCATTATTGGGAAACCAAATATCTCCACCTCTTTTAAAACCAAGTCTAACCAACACCCTAGATCCTATATAACATCATGACCCATCCAGACACCCAACACACTGCTCTAGAAACTCATGACAATAGAATCACTAAAAAAGTGACCATGCCAAGAGAATGACCAAATCTAGACCACACATTCCACCATCATTGAACACCGACCAACAACAAGCAGTCCATGATGATGTCACCACCACCACCATCATAATATATTAGAACAGAGGGGGTCAATATATGGCACAAAATAAAGGCTAAAAGAATATATCGATGATGAACATCATTGATCATGAGAAAAATATGGTACCTAGAAGTGTTTTCATCTTCAGATATAAAGTAGAAATAAAATAACTCAGACAATTGCTTATCATCCACCACATAATTAGATCAGTGTTTCTGGAGCAGATCCTAAAGACAAGTAATGCATAAACCAACACAAAGGAGGAGGAAAACGAACCTGATCAAGGGAATCCAATAAAGAAGGATAATTCTAGTGAGAGGGATATTAGTTTGAAAAAAGGAACTGATTAAAGGGATAAGGCTCTGCTAATAATGACCATAATCCATAGGCGCGTAGAGCTCCCGAGTTGTGGAACGACATCTTTTTAATAATATTTCAAGATATATTTATTATAACCCATGATTATGTTATATTATACATACACTTTATTTTATGAATAAATCATGATCCACACTAATTCATCTTCCTTGATGATTTATTATTTCATAAAAATGAACTTTTCTTAAGAATAATTCCCATTTATTTTAATGTATTCTTTTCCATGTTAATTTTTTTACTTCCCACAAATTTTCTCCTTTCCCTAATGGAATCTATAATTTTTTTAATCTCCAATGATCATTTTATTATCATTTATTCATTTTAAAACAATGGTTTCACTATATTATTTAAAATTTAGGTTTTTCACAAGGTTATTTGAAAATGTTCAAAATGTTTTCCCATATTTTATAAATATATGTTTTTATCATCCATTGTAATTTTTTTTTGAAAACCTTTATAACCTTTTCAAGTTTCCATTATTAAAGATTATTTTTAAAAGTATATGTTTTCAAAGTATTTTCACTTCTAGTTTTTGAAATCTTATGTTTTCAAGGATCATTTATTTAGAACTCTTTACAATAAGGTTCTCAAAAATAATTTTTTATCCATTATAGAAAATGTGTTTTTGAAATTAATTTACACATTATCTTTTATAAAAATGTTTAAAATGTTTTTATGAAAACTTTTGTATTTTCAATTTAATTTTTCCTACAAGGTTTATCTCCCATGAAGTGATGTTTTATTGTCCACTATATGTTATTATATTATGAATACTTTTGGTAAATGAGATTTTGATATCCTATTATTTCATAAGTTTATGTTATGAGATAAGTTTATAAAACTCATTCTTTTTTCCATGGGTTATTTAAGTTATGATGATGATTGATTTTAAGCAGAACACATATTATATGGATTATGATAGATGGGGTATTATATCTACACCAATGTATTTTATTATGTTTATATATCATGAGGTATTCAAGTGTGAACATAATGAGTTTCTTCACACAGATGTGGACATGATGAGTTAGCTCAAATTTTCAGGCATGGTCATAATGAATTTGTTCACATAGTCATAATCATAATGGGGTTTTCCAGACAAGTTTTCATATTTTTATAGGTGAGCCACATTACCATGCTGTTTAAAAAGTTATTCCAATTTCACAAGATTAATTTCATTTCCATAAATTTATATGTTTTCATGATCATGCCATATTTTTAAATTATTCTTCACTTATATATCATGATCATATGTTTTCTGATTAAAGATATATGTCTAATCCATGTCACATAATTTATTCTTATTTAATGATATTTTTTATGATCTCTATGTTTCTACATTAGGTTTTATGATTATAAAACATAGTCTTATGATCTTTTATTAAGATATATATGTTTACCTTATATTCTTCTTCAAGCTTATGATCTAACACTTTATAATAATTATTTTCCTTTACTAAGTGTTTGAGATCACCCCTTTCTATTGTCTCTAATCCCCAGGTTATGAATATCATTTTATCATGTGATATGCCTTGAAAGGGTCAACAGATCATGATTAAATATAAAAATATGCAAGTGTTATAAAATAATATGTTTATGTAGCTAATCACCAAGACTCCAAACCTTTTTATATTTGGGTTATGTGATTTTTTGCGAGATAATTATTTGAATAATGAGATTCTTATACTATTTAAGTTAATTTTATCTTGGATCCATATTATAATGACCATGAATTTTCATATATAAATATCACATAGTTTTAGATGAATATTCAAAACATTTCATAAACACATTCCAAAGGCCCAAAATAGTTTAGTGTGTTTGGAGATTAGAAAAAAATATTTTTATTTCATGAAATATATTCAGCATATCCCAAAAAGATCTTATTACACAGTAAACCTCTTATTTATACCTTACCTAAACCTTTCTTCATAATGTGGGGAAGAAAACTTAAGAAAGTTTTAACTCAATCACTTAGTAGTGGTAAATATAAGAGATATCGATCTAATATCATAAGAAATCATAATATAAGAATAATGGTATGTGATCATTAACATAACCTATAAGTTCATACCCAAACATTCATATATCATAAACATGATTCATGGAATAAAACATTACCATTTCAGAAAACATGGCCTATAATAATGATAAATCATCATAAATAAATCATGAACCATACGATCATGTCCTAAAATCATTTCACCATAATAAATATTGAAAACCACTTTAAATGTAAAGGTTAACTATCAAAACATCAATATAGTGGATCATCACATATCACATGTTTCCTATTGTGGATCAGGACACACCTATTTCCCATAGTGGATCAGGAATCCCCTATTTCCCATAATAGATTAAGCACATCGACTTGTTTCTCATTGTTATCTCATGACATATAAAGCTTTACCCAATAAATTGGAGAGATATATAGTTCCCACCCATATCATAATTTAAACAATACTTATTCATTGCATAATATTATAAAACATTCATTATATCATTACATCATAACCTGTGTAACAAAAATTAGTTTCATTAAGCATTTCATTAATTCATGACTGAATAACCCATGAAAAATAATTTTTTTTTCTAAACACTTGATAAACAAAAGCACAAAAAATCTATAGAATGAATAATTATGAAATAATTCAATATTATCCTTATTAAATCATAGGTAACATCAATAGATGTAATTTTAGAGGGAAAATAATTTTAAAAAATATCATTTGGAACATATCTCAGGGAAAAAACCCATTCCAATTTGAACAAAACTTTATAAAACATCAATTATTTTAAAAATAAATTTATTTTAAAATAACATTAGAAACTTATAAAGGCATATTTAAATATCATTTAAAACATTTCTTGAAGAAAATACACTTTCCAATTTAAAAAACACTTTTTAAAGCTAAAAATTCATGAAATATTTTAGAGAAAATTTTATTTAAAAATAAACATTGAAACTTATAAAAAAATATTTAAAAATAATTCAAAACATTTATTGAGTAAAAAATAATTTCCAAATTGGATAACTTTTTTTTGAATCTAATAATTCATAACATATTTTGGAATTCCTTTTCGTTGAAAATAAACTTTAAAAAATATAAAGGATTTTTTAATAATCATATGAATTTTTTTTGAGAAAAAATCCATTCCATTTCGAATTTTTTTTAAAGATAATGATTAATAAAATATTTTGGAAATAATTTTCATTTAAATTTAACAATGAAACTTATAATGGAATTTTTAAAAATTATTTAAAACATTTCTTGAGGAAAATACCCTTTACATTTTGAAAAAAAAATAAATCTAGAAATTCATAAAATATTTTTTAAATCCTTTTATTTGAAAATAAAATTTGAAACTTATAAAGGTAGATTTAAATCATTTCATGGTCATGTTGGTGAGAGATTCTATTTATACCATACACATTAAAACAATGATACCTTTAACATTTTTGGTAAAATCCATATGAGCCTTATTTGGAAAATGACATGAAGATTACTTTAAAAAAATTCTATAAAATGTTAAAAATGTATAAACATGCATTTAATGAAAACTTTAGAATTTTTTTTAAAAAAAATTGAAAATAATTTTTGAAAACATGGATTTGGATGGAAAATGATTTTTGACCAAAGAGATAAACAAAGATGAATTTTTTTTAAAACATTTTCTCAATAATTTTAAGTACCAAAGAGAGGAATAGTGGTACTATTACTTGAAAAAATTCATGAATAAACATAATAGAATAAAATAGATCTATTTTAAGATATAAGTATAAAATAATTCCCCTAAGGGATACTTAAACATAAACAATCCTGAATAATTATGAGATTGTGAAATACACACTTACCACTTTATTAAAGTTTGAATCATAAGCCCCGTGAAAGAAATAAATTCAAATGAAAATTTAAATACCATGAATAGAAATATATTCAAGACATAAAATATTAAAAGGTTAAGTATATAAACTGAAAAACTGAACTAAGTGTTGAATATTACATACTTCTCATTGAGGTAGAAGTGAGGCGAGAAACCCTAACCTTAAGTCTTGACTTCCTTTATACACATTCAATCCTACTACATAATAAGTATAATTTTATTATAAATCTATCATATAACCATAATCATATATATAATACCATATATTATTTAATTATGACCTTTTATTACCCATTTACTAACAATTGCACCTTAAAGTCACGTTTCAGGTAATAACTGCTTTGTTTTTTTGTGTATGTTTTGATTTGATATTTTCGACCATCTTAATTTGAAAATGGTTACATAATCTCCATAATATTAACCATGATAAAAATATATATATATTCATTGTATATTTATTTATAGTAATCAATAATTTTTATATATATAAAATGAAATACACTATTTATGGAGATGGTAGGCCGTACATACACCTGGACATTGTTTCTATTTTCTCGATGGATGGAACAGAAGAAAGGTAAATAATAATTATTTACCCAAAATCATTTTTATGTATTATAAATCACATATATTAATTAAATTTATCCCTTATTACCTTACATGTAAAACAAAAATAAAAAAAAAATCACATCACTTCATGAGGTGGTAGTGAACCATACACAAGATCAACGTTTTTGTATCCCCCACAGAATGGGAAGTAAAAAGGTATATATGATAATATATTTTTGTAAGTATAGTTATGTAAAAAATAATAATATATATATATATATAAGGTATATCCATAATTATACACAATCATGAGAGGTTTTTATGGAAAATGAGTCCCATCAATTCTTGAGGCGGTAGTTCACCATACACATGAGCCATGTTATCATTTCCCATTTTAAGATAGAGGAGATGGATGCTGGTCACTATCATAAATTAATAACAAATAATTATGTAGAAGATACTAAGGTTATTATATTATGATGTTTTAATCCTAATTTAAGGTCATTTAAAAATAAATAAAATGAAATTCTTCGTTAGGGAGGCTACCATTTCTTCAGATAAATTCATTTAGATTTCACCAAAATCATTCCTAGGATGTATTTATGACAAAAGAAAGACTTATAGGATGATATGATGTAATTAATGAATGGATTTGGGTAGTTATTTTCTAAAACAAATGGTATTGGAAGTGGAAATTTGAGAGGAAAGATGGTGTCCTTTTATAAGTAATGTGAGTGGAACAATTGTAATTTTTGAAAAAGAAGAGGTGTAACCACATTTCTCACATTCCACATGGCTCTAAAATGATCAATTATATAACCTTATAGGTTATATGGTATAAATATGTACATACAGTGGGTTTTGGATAAGATTATATGTAATTTTTTTCCAACAACCAATCGAATGTGGGATGACCCAACCTAGAGCCCACCATCTAAACCGCTAAACAAACATTGCAAATCTAGTCTCGATAAATAAAGCATGAGGCCTCTTTAAGAACCCTGGATCTTAGCATCCAAAAAACCACCACCACAGGATCTTAATGATCCACCTCTTGGCCAAGACAAACCTTAGGGATCCCACAGTCCCTAAGGTCACCACATAAAGCTACGTCCCATTAGGGAGTCCCCAGTTACACCCAAGATCTCAAGACATTCCCATCTATAGGGGAATTTACAATAATCCTCATGAACACATCCAAAGTAGGACACTGCACAAGGGATCATAAACACCACAAAACCTTGTGGAAGAGCTCATATAAGAAAAACCTCAACTAACCTTCCTTATAAAAAAACTAATATTTGAGTACCAACTCACCCATAAGGTTAGCCCAAGCATCACTATAGAACATGGGAATTCTCAACCACTAAATATTGTAACCACTGATCTCCTAATCAGAAACCAACCCATAAAAATCCTTAAGAGTCCCTCATACTCATCTCAACAACTCACCAACACCTAGCCATGCATTCCATCATAATGTTTCAACCTAGATCAAAGGATCCAACAGATCTGGTCCTCAAACTAAGGAGTTAAACCCCATATGCTCTAACCTTGAGCAAATGGTCCCATCACAAAGGGACAAACCAAGATCTCCTCAGAGATACAACATGATCCCACCTTTATGAATCTATCAAAAGAACCAAAAATAGGTTACCATGGAATACTATATTTCTGACGATCACTAATCTCACAACCCTTACTTGGGACTTGCAGTTCACAACCCAAACCCCATGAGGATTCTGACACTAGAACTAAATGAAATCCTACAATTTAGCTCTCTCAATCAAAAACACCATCCAAACAACCTCTAAATTCTAAAAGTAGTACACCATCATGATCTATGTAAAAAAATGATTATAATGGACTAATAAAAAGTCCAATTATGATGTTAGGGCACAAAACACACAAAAAACCCTAAGACAGAATAGGTGCATGGATTGTACTCTCAATGTTTCAATAGGCCATGTACATCTACGTGGCCCGAACAGACATATGATCTACCCATGTAATATTACATAACCAGGGTGTACATAGGGTTTACCCGTGTACTTATACATGGACATGTACCCCTTAAATGGGGTTTATTCCCAAGTATATAACCACATAGCCATGTCCCACTACATTACGTGTACCCAAAGTACAAGGTTTTTACTATTTGAAACTTCATCTTCTCATGTACATTACCACATGGCTAGGTACATGGTCAAGTTATACTACAATGCATGTAATTAAAGTATATGGTGTGTACTTATAAAAAATTTGTCTTCCCTGAACAGGAATAACCCATGATGTGTGCTCATAAAACCACATGAGATGTACATGGATTTCCCAAATGAGAATCCCCCAAAATTGCCTAAAACACCAAATTTATCCGAAGAAGCTACAAATCAACCCCCACGAGGTCCCCAAAATACCCAAAAAAATATTAAAACTAAAAAAACTACTTTACAAATTTTTTCAACATAAAAAATAAGAAGAGCATAATTATTGGGGGAAACCACTAATGCTTTGGTCCAATATATAATCTATAATGACCACATGATGATCTGTCCCAACCCGAGCTCCATGGTGGGGCCTCCTATTCTCCCCCTCCCTATCATCTCTCCATATCTCTCTCTCTAGGTCAAGCGACACCCATAGGGGGGGATTCACATACATGAAAAACTAATGGAGTAAAAGAAAAGTAAAAGGAAAAAATAAAAAAAATAATAAAAAAGAAAACCAAAAAGAAAAGAAAAGGGCCTCGACTCTCGCGCCCGATGCAAGGTTATACCTCGCCTAGAAAAAACCCCTCATTCTATACTTAAAAATGAAGATGAAATATTAATCTGATGCTCCATTTAAAATTTATGACAAAAAAACACATGAAAAAATAACTTAATATTTATTTAATGAAAAATTAAATATTCCATATAAATTTGAATGACATGAATTTCCACCAATCTCATGTCCTAAGGTAAAAACCCTATTCCAGGACCAACAGAGTGGTCGAAAAAACTATCTAGGATCATCTATTTGGATAAATTATCATTTTCCCCTAAAAAATCTTAGTTATAAAAAAGTTTAATTTTATCTTGATTTTCACAACTCGTGATGGCACAAGTCATCACATAAACATTTAATAGTTATTACCTTTAGCAGATAACTAATTAATATGTGTTAATATTGAAAATTTTATTTAAAATATAATTTTTTTTATTTTAAAAATATATTTTATTTTATAAATATGTACTCTTTTAAAAATATTTATTTATATATTTTAGAATTTAAATTTATTAAATTAAAATTTATTTTTGAATTCCTTACAACAAAAATAACAAAGGAAATTTTTTTGGGTTTTTTTTAAAATAATTAATTTTTTTGGTGAGTATTGGAAAATACCAATTTTATTAATGTCATAACATTTATGGAATTATTTTATCATATGCATACATTGAATGTTTTTGAAACCTTTTTTGTATAATTTACATGATTAATAACTAGATAAGAGTAATAAGTGTTTAAAAGACTAATCAAAGGTGGCTCAAATTCTCCTAAATTAACATGAACTTTAGAAATTTTTGAAATATTTTTTTAGGTTTTAAAATTTTCAGTAGATGTCTTACCAACCTTACTTCACCTAACTCACCTAACATTAATGTTTTTCCACTTTTACCCCTTACTTACTATTCTTTTCCAAGGAAAATTCCCCCTTAGTCACTTATAAAAATAGGATCACTTCTACCCTTTCAATAATCCACTACTATTTTGAAATTTACTTGAAACCCCACTCAAATATCCTATACTTAAATTAATTTAAACTCCCTAATTCCCATAGTCACTAAAAATTAACCCAAGTCACTAAAATCTAATGACTTTATTAAGAGGAATTTCAAGGTATCAATGTAGGCATGACATCATTCTTAATGTTTCTTTCTTATTCATTCCTTTATAAACCAACCATAAAATTAATATAATAATAACATAAACATAATTCATATGTTTTTATGTTATTATAATAATGGTACATCAATTATTTATTCTCCTCCATCTACAATGAAAAACAAGAATCATCATTAGTGTGTGAGTGTGGATTACCACTCCACGAAGCGATACTTTCGGTTTTTCATATCCACCTCTCACAGATGGTCTCAATGATTATATTTATTAACATATATGATATATATAATTCATTTATGGTTCATAAATGATTAATTTAAATATAGTTTTACTCCTCTAGTTTTTTGAGTAATGAAAATGCTAATCATCCATTGTGTGGACTTTCGCCTCCATAAAGAATCATTTTTTCATTTTTCTCCTTTTATTTAATTATTTATCTAAATGTATTAAAGTAGAGTTAAATATCATAAAAAAAATTAATATTATTATGATTAAATTAGGATGATATCATTTTAAAAAAAACACCTCTTTATCCATACTCACCATTCGAGTTAAACCGTCTTCAAGTTTGGGTCGGTTTGACCACCTACTTGAACAATGTTATGAAATTATGTCAAGGATGATTATGAAAATATAATTACTAGTATAATAAGATATAAATACATAAATAATGATTTTATTAGTTCTTAAAAGGAGACAAAAATATTTAATCCATTAATTAATAAAACAACCTTCGTCGGTTGAAAGTCTTCGAAAAATGTTCGTTGTCGATTCCATCTTCTAGGATAAAGAATAAAGAACCTAAGAAATGAGATTTAAACCTAATAAATCAATATAATTAAACCATTAAATAAAATTTAATAACTTTTAAATATTAAATTTGGAAGAATAATGAACACCAACACTAGTATTACAAAACTACTACAAATGGTCAAAATTGTAAACATCCAACATGAGAAAATAGATAAAAACATTGTTAATATGCATGTATATAAATGTGATAAATGGAAATTATAATTATTTTAGGTATGAATATTTTTATAAAATAATTAATGAAGTTATTTCTGTTTGTTATAAAGGATCATATAGTGAATCTGACTAAGTGTGTAAGAAAGTGAAGGGTTTGTTTTTCCCAAATTTGAATCTCTAAATATCTGCTCAATCTATACACCATGTTTCCTTTTCAATGGTGTAAATTTTGATATAATGTCTTTTTTATCAATATTATCTTATATTTCATGATAATTAATTTTATTTTTAAATTTATTCCTCTCATGTTGTTTTCATTCAAATGTTACAAATGTTGTAAGGGGTTTTTATGACTCAAATATTTTTTGTTAGGTTATAATAACTCTTCATTGAAAATAATATTTCATGAAATTTTTTAAAAAAGTTGAGGTTCAATTCCTATTTATTAAAACAAAATTGTAAACCCCTTTAATATTTAGGAAAATAGGGAACCTATTACATGGCCCGTGGACCCATAGGCATAGTTTCTAGTAATAAATATTACCCAAAGACCTTAAAATGGTTCAACGGAACCAAATGCCTGATTATTAAACTAGAAGAAAATGTTATACCAAGCACTAGTCTAGTGTCTCATCACCCCTCTATAAATTGAACCTATTATCTCTGTTAGGGATATTATGTCTCCCCCTCTACCAACACATTTAATCATACGGGTCTAACGAAACTTGATAGAGAACCCCTTCGCCCCACATTAACATATGGGAGGAGTTTCAGATAATTGGTGTCAGCACACCTATCCCTCTTTGATTCATCCACCTAATGATGCTTTTGATGATTTCACTGCATTTTCAACCTGAGGCACCACTTCATCTACCTGAGATCACTGTGTAGAATGAAAAATTGAATATTTCTCATACATCCCATAATAAAAGAGTAATGATGGTCAAATGATGGGTTTCAACACACCCATACCTCTTTAAAGGTCGCCCAACCAGTGACACCTAAAAAAAATATGTGTTTTACCACAATAAAAATAATTCAAGATGAAATTCAGGTCCCACTATACCAGTTAACACCCATAAAATATACAAACCCAAAATTCCTAAACAAATACAATACTCTGCCTGAACCATGTCAAAAACTGCCAATGCCCGATGTCCTACTCATCACCGCCACTGTTGAATGTAAAATCATGACCTGCTCTACACCTAATCAATCATGTTATCCCACATCATCATCCAACCTAGTCTCTCCACCTCTTGATGAACCAGTTCCAACCCTTCCACCAGATCCTCCGTAACACCGTGTTTCCTCCAGACACCCAGCACCCCCCCAAACTCGTGATGTTGGAATCATGAAAAGGATTCAATTCCTAGATTAGGACCAAATCTAGCCTGAACATACCTCAATTGTTGACTGAAAACAAGTTCTATGTTTTCCTTGATGATTTAACCACCACCATTATATCAATATTTTAAAATAGAGGGTCCAAGAGATGGAACTCAAAAAATAGAGAAGAAAGAGAATGGTGATGAAAAATGTTCAATCATGAGAAAAACATAGAAGTAGCAAGATTCATAATCTCTATATCTGAATTAGAAATAATAGATCTCAAGTAGGTACTCAATATCCATCGCGTAATTAGACCAGAATCATGAGAGGAGATCCTAAAGCTGAGTAAGGCATCAACTGACATAACAAAAGAGTAAAATTTACCTGATTGAGGAAAGAAAATAAATAAGGTTAAAATTTGTGAGAAAAACCCTATACTGGAAAGAGGAATTGATGAAAGGGAGAAGGAATCACTGAGAACCCCGAAAATCCCTAGGTTCTCAGTGCACCCAGTGAGTACGATGAAATTTTGTTGTCTAATACTTCAATATTGATTATTATAACCTATGATAATGTTATGCTATATTTCTACATTCGTTTTTAGGGAAATCATGATCCACACAAAATCCCTCTTCCTTGATGATTCTATTGTTTCATTACAATTAATTTTTGTTAAGAATAATTACCATTTATTTTACTGGAATTTTTTTATGTCCATTTATTTACTTCCCACTGATGTTCTCCATTCCTTAGTAGTATCCAAAGTTTTTTATCTACAATAATCATTTTATTATCCTTTATTAATATTAAAACAATGGTTTTAACATATTTTTAACAATATGGGGTTTCAACAATGTTATTTGAAAGTGTTAATTTTTTTTCATATTTTCAAAACAAATGGTTTTATCAGCCCCTCAAAATTTAATTTTAAATACATTTATTTATTTTTTAAGTTGTCATTATTTAAGATTAATTTTACAAGTGAAATTTTTAGAAGTATTTTCTCTTCTCCTTTTTGAAACATTATTTTCTTTTAAGGTTCTTTCATTTGGAACTATTTATAAAAAATATTTCAAAAATTATTATCTATCCATTCTCAAAAATGTTTTTTTGAAAGTAATATACACTTTTTATTTTATAACAATATTTAAAAAGGTTTTATGAAATATTTTTTATTTTCACTTTAATTAGTCTTACAAGGTTTATCTTCAATGGAGTAATGTTTGATCATCCACTATATGTTATTTTGTTATGAATACTTCTAGGAAATGAAATTTTTATATCCTATGATTTCTTAAGTTTATGTTATGTGATAAGTTTAAGAAACCCATTCTTTTTACAAGGGTTGTTTAAGTTATAATGATGATTGATTTTATGTGGCACATATATGTATGGATGATGATGGGTGGGGTATTATATCACCATTCAATATGTTGGTGTATACTTATATCTCATGATATATTCAAGCATGAACATAATGATTTTTTCACATAAGAATGGTTGTGATGGGTTTGCTCACATTTTTAGGTATGAACATAATGAGTTTGTTCACATGGGTGTTAACATAATGGGTTTTCCCACACAAGTTTTCTTATTATTATTGTTTTTCCAAATTCCAAAATTATTTATCAAGTTATTATAATTTCAAAATATGACATTTTTCATGAAATTACATGTTTTTATGATCATTCCATATTTTTAAATCATTATTCACTTTTGCGACCTGATTATAAGTTTTATGATTAATGAAATATGTTTAAGCCATGTCATATCAATTATACTTCTATAATGACTTTTTTTTTGATATTATGTTTCTTTATCAGGTTCTAGGATTATCATACATGGTCTTATGATCTCTTATTAAGATATCTATGTTTACATCATTTTCTTAGTCATGCTTATGATCTAACATTTTACAACATGCCTTTTCTCTTACTGAGCATTTGAGCTCACACATTTCTTATGTTTCCAATCCTCTGGTTTGGGAGATGGTTATATCATGTGAGATTTATTGAAAGGGTATAAATGAAAATGGTTATGTAAAAATGTTTTTAAATGTTCTAAAATAATATGTTTATGTATCTAGTCTCAAAGACTATAAACCTTTTAGTGTCTGAGTTATGTGAGTATTTGTGAGATATATTATTTAAATAATGAGACTCTTATACTATTTATGTTAAGTTTATCCTTGGTCTCTATAATTAGTATCATTGAATAGTGATTTTTTTTATATTTGTTTAGTTATTTTTGGTGATTATTTTAGTTATTTTGGGGATTATTTAAATAACCTTTGTGAAAACCCTAGATACGAGTCTATGTATAAGATGATATCCTAGAATATTGGTAAAGTATTGAGTAGATGTAATTTACTAAAAATACATCTCTGTATGGATAATACAAGTGAATGTGATTGTGGGAAAAATTAACCTAGGGGAAAGTACCCCAAAAATGGTTGGTTGAGTATTAACACAACAATCCCCCTAATTGAGGATGAGTGGGATTAAGACTACACACCTAGTATGACACTCTGGAGGGATATTATTTGATTAATCACTTGATCATTATGAACCACTATGAATGATTAATTTTTTAATTATTTTGAGTGATTAAGTTGAGAAACATAAGACAACCTAACTTAAATTAACATAGGTTAAACTAAGAGTGATATAAGATGAACTAAATGAACCATATGATAAATTGATAAAGCAAAACAACACCATTTTTAAGGTTTAATTCCTTTTATAATTATGATAATTTCCTTATATTGTTAATGTATTCTCAGTTATATAAACCCTTTTTGGTTTTGGTGATGGATAGAACCAGAAGGAACCAAGTTCACCTTGAGTGTGAAGGACAATATGATGATTACTACAATAATAAACCCATTGAAATGTGAGATAGACAAAAAACTAGTGATTATTCCGAACCAACAATAATGAAATATTATTAATAATTTAACCATAACTTAAATTCTAATTGTACCAAAAAAGAGATGGATGAATACTCATAAAAATTTAGGCAATAAAGATGATGAAAGAAAGGATATTAAACCATATATATATAAAAAATATGAAAATAATCATCAATTAAGTTTTCACAAGAGGGATAGAAGATTCTTTACTTATGGAAGAGGGGGCCATTAAGCATCAAACTTTCAAGGGAAAAAAGAAGAGTTAATTTAATATGAGGAATGAATATAAAAACCATACAAACACACCATTAACAATTCAATATCTAATGTGTAGAGAACTCATGTATTATCCAATTCAATTCCATAATCCAAGGATTTTTTAGGATGTTAGAAATATATAACCTCATAGACCTAGGGAGAAAGGAAGAACATATTAAATGACTATCTTGAAGCAGATAGCATTAATTAGGTTTCACTTACCCACCACCCTAAATTAGTGGATTCATTTTAGTTATGTTGACACTTTTGTATCTATAATTTAATATAAGAATATCTAGTCACCACACTTAGTGATTTGTATTTTATGTAAGACATTTAGTGGTATGATTATTATATTAATGGAAATAATATTTATGAAAATCATAATATCCTCTAAAAAATCATCTAAATTTTTGAAATTTAATGGATATATTTATGTTGAAACCACATTAATTTATAGAATAGGGATAAAAAAATTATAAATCAAATATGACCATATAATAGTGAATGTACATCGTTGAATTATCTATGAAGAAAACTAAATCTTTTACACGGGCCTTAATACCTAGTTATGAGATACATTTCCTTGAAATGGTTAGAAAAAATAAGTGTTTTATAGTCTTCCCGATGCTTTTGAGGATCATATCTCATTAGAGATAATATATTGAGAAGTCAATATTTTCACCACCTTAAGCTATTCCAGCAAGTACATGATAATAAAATTGTGATGAGGTAATTTATTTAAGGGGGTAGAATGTAACGACCCGAGTTTCAAGATCTTTTAAAATATTTACTATGTTATATAACTCATGTTACATGATACACCCAATGTAAAAAAACCACAATATATTAATAATATATTATTAATAATGTTATAAAAATACTATATTTGTAAACCCCTAAATGTTATTACCTTCAAAAGGTAAATAATTAATGTGAGTTAATAGTGAAAAGGTTATTTCTAATAAAATTCATTTAATTTCAAAAAGACATATTTATAAATTTTAGAATTTAATTTTGTTAAATTAAAATTAAATTTTGAATTAATTACAATAAAATTATCTTAGGATGAAATTTTGATACTTAATAATCGATTATTAAGTGAATAGTGACAAATACTGATTTTATCAATGTCTTCACTTTTACAAAACTATTTCACTATATGAATACATTGAAATTTTTTTAAAACTTTTTCCTATAAAATTTTATATCATAAATTAGTTATATTATTTTAAAATCCAATTTTGAATTTATAAACCCATGCATAACATATAGAAAATTTATGTAGCATTATAATGAAAACTGTTTATCGACTATTTTGATTAATTAATTATAACATGAAGAAAACACTTTTTTGATTTGTTTTATAGTTAATTAAATATTATTTTAATGATATTAGTTATTTTAAATTCATAGGAATCAATGAAATTTATAACTTTATCCTAATCATAATTTTTTCCTTAAAAAATATAATTTTTCTAAAAAATGGGTTTTTATGCATTACATGCATTAACATTAGCATTAATTTCTCTACACATAGAAAGTTTATTTGATAAAATGATTCGTATAATTTAGATACTAATTAAAATATTATTTGATATGAATAATTTATTTTTTGAGTATAAACTATTGATTATTGGGATTAATGATAATGACCCTAATAATGGTGAAATAATTATTTTAAAATTTTTATTTTATTAATGCTAATGAATTAATATCGAATCAATTAAATTTAAATAATTTAAATAATGAATCTAATATGGATTATAAACTCATAAATAAATATATTTTCACCATTTAATTGGTAATAAATACTAAATAAGATTAAGAATCCATAATGGTCAGAATGTCATTTTTCTAAAAAAACCGGTTTTCTACCCATTATCTATTTTAATTTAAAAGTTAATTTTATAATATTTAAAAGTTAAATTAGATTAAATAGAACCCAAATTTATATTTAACATGTTGAAATTTGATAATAAGGGTATAAATAAATTTTTATTAATAAAATAATAGAAAAAATTTAATATTTAATTAAGAGTAATAAGTGTTTGAAAGAATAAAACTAATATCATTATGTTTCAATTATAATGATATTATGAAAAAAGAAAAACCTCTTTAATCATAATCAGCCCTCATGTTATTTGTTTCATGTTTGGATCAGTTTGACCAGATACTTGAATAATGACATGAAATTATACCTCTCATGGGGTTTTGATTCAAATGTTACAAGGGAAGTAAAGGCTTTTAGCGACTGAATTATTTTCTTGGGTCATAATAACTCTTCTTTGATGATAATATTTAAAAATTTATTTATTATAATCTATGATGATGTTATGTTGTACTTACAATTTCTTTTCTGGGGAAATCATGATCCCCAACAAAAGTCTTCTTCCTTGATGATTCTGTTGTTTTGTTAAAATGCATTTTTCTTAAGTATAATTCTCGTTGCATTTAATGGATTTTTCTTCCATGTCCATATTTTCACATACCACAATTTTTCTCCATTTCCTAGTGTAATCTCAAAAGAAATTCCAATGATTATCTTATTCTTTTTTATTCATTTTAAAACAATGGTTTAACCATCTTTTTAACAATTTGGATTTTCAAAAAGGTCATTTCACAATGTTCAAAAGGTTTTCCCATATTTTCTAAATAAAATGTGTTATTATCCACTCCATATTTTTTTTGATAATTTTATCTCTTTTTTAAGTTTCAATTGGAATTTTTTTTTGTAAAAGTAATGGGTTTCAAAGCATTTTCACTTCTTATTTTTAAAACCTTATATATTTTCAAGGATCTTTTATTTGGAACTATTTATAATACGATTTTAAAAAAGTATTATCTATCCTTTCTCAAAAAATGTGTTTTTGAATGAAATTTACACTTTATATTTTATAACAATTTTTAAAAAATGTTTTATAAAAACTTTTTTATTTTAACTTTAGGTTTTACTTCAAGGATTATCTATCATCAAGTGATGTCTGGTCATCCACTATATGTTATTATGCTATGAATCCTTTTGGGAAGTTCATTTTATGTGATAAGTTTAAGAAACCATTCGTTTTTCTTGGGTTATTTAAGTTATGATTATGGTTTATTTTATATGGTTTTCATATGTATGGATGATTTTGGGTGGGGTTTTGCATCTCCCTCCAATGCATTAGTTTATGTTTATATTTCATGTGATATTCTGGCATGGAAATAATGATTATGTTCACACATGTGTTGGAATGATGGTTTTTATGAAATTCAAAAGGTGTGTAAATAATGAGTTTGTTCAAATAGGCATGGGAACAATGGGTTTTCTCACATAGGTTTTCCTATTCTTATGGATTTTAAAAATTCCCAGGTTTTTTATTAAGATATGAAAATTTTATAAGATTCATTTTTTTCCTTGAAATACCATGTTTTTCATGATCATGGATTATTTGTAAAGTATTTCACACTTTTATATCGTGATCACTTGTTTTATGATTAATGATATGTGTTTGAGACATGTAAAATCTTTTATACTTAATGATATTTTTATGATATTATGTTGCTCCATCAGATTTTATAATTATCATACATGGTATTAGGATCTTATATCTAGAAATTTATGCCTACCTCGTATTCTATTTCATTCCTATGATCATATACTTTAAAATATTCATTTTCCATTACTGATCATTTGAGATCAGACCTTTCTTATGTTTTGAATCCTCATCCTTTAAAGATGATTGAATCATGTGAGATTTTTAAAGGGTTTAGAGGAGAATTATTATGTATAAAAGTATACAGGTGTTGTAAAAAAAGATGTTTATGTGACAAATCCCCAAGACATTTCACCTTTTGGTATTTGGGTTTTATGACTATCAATAAGATGTATTATTTAAAACATTATATTATTATACTATTTATGTTAATTTTATCTTGGATCATTATAATTTTAATCCTTTTAATCTATTTTATCCTTTACCGTGTTGTTAATCTTTTATGATGGTTACTATTTATTGTGATAAAAAATTAAGTTGACCTTATTAAATAATAATAATTATAATGATTACAAATATTTAATCCACTTTATAAGATTAAATTACTAAAAGTAGTGTAAAATAATTCTAATATCCATGCAGAAAAAGTTTAAAAACCATTTTTAGAGATAACATATTTCTATGTATGAAAATGATTTTATTCTAATTTTTTCCTAGTAACAATTATTAGATGAATGTTAATATATTTTAGTTAATACATGATATACAAATTATATTAAAATTATTCATAAATAGTGATTAATTTAATATAATAAGATAAAAATAAAATACTTATAAAAAGTATTTTTTCATTAAAATTATCTATTTTTTCTTTAAAACACTTTTATTTTCATTTATATACAATTTATAACTAATAAATTCATTTTCTACATGTTTAAAAAATATATTTTTATAAGTTTAATACTCTGAATAAATTTTTAAGGAAAACATATATGAAAAAATATTTCTTGTAAAAACATATTTTAAAACATCTCTTTAGGATCAAAAGTATTTTCATAAGTGAATCATAAATTATTTTTGAAATTTTTTATTTCATTTAAACACCACATAATTCAATTCAATTTACTATGTATAAGAATTAATAAAATACCTTCATGGTTGCGTGCTTCACAATCTGTTGCAGAAAATTAATTTATTATGGACAAAATATATTCAAAATCTCAGGGTGTTACAATCTACCACCTCAAAGAAATTTCATCCTCTCATATGCATGTGAGTTTTTTTACTATAAAGAAGGGGGATGAGGATGCTATAAAATGCAGACTGCACTGAGATGAAGTTATATTCTATACAATATGGTGACACATTGGATCGTGGTGAGAGCTACAATACGAGTCAAGAACTGACTCAAGTATTATACCCCTTAGTTCACGATTCATCCACTGAGTATAAATGGATAAACCAATACCAAATTCTCATGACTGGTTGGTTAGTTTAGTTTATTTTTTATTATTTATATATATGTTCATGTTTTTAAAATTACGTAATCATATAAAATAATAAACATAAAATTCAAATAAGAAATTAATATATGTTGAAATTATTTTTTTCTATTTATTCATGGTTAGTTAGGAGTGTGGTCACATAGAATGTACATATCAAATAGAAATTTATATTATTATTTAAGAGATAATTTAAAACCCCTCAAAGAAATATTATGTCGCAAATGCCTTCTATCATTTTAATTTGAAAACAACTAGGTGTACAAGGTGCTCGTTTGCACTAGTTGAGGGTGCCTCATACTACTGGTGAGATATTATGAGGCCGTTGGTTTGAATTAACTAAAAATGAATATATATATATATATATATATAAGTAATAATAGCTAGATTGTTTCAAATTTAGAGGAAAATAATTGAGTAAATAATATTTATGTTTTTTATAAGCTAGGAATTCACTCAAAATATCAAGGAGATGGGGGTTAACATGGTTATCCAGCCTAGTTCCTACCATAGAACTTTTTGGGTTGTGTACATCCATAGTTTTTAGACTTAGAGGATAGGTTTCAAGGATCCTTGACACTAGAATACTCAATTAAAAGCGTATTCTGAATCTAGTAGTGAGGGATACTAGAGTTAGATACATGTAAATTGAAGGATGGATAATGATATTTTAATAAATCCATTTATAATATCTTTATCACCCATTTACTATAATATAATTAAAGAATAAAAAAGTAATAAAATTAAGAAAACACTTCATTTACTTTGGTAAGGTTTTCTTAATTGAGAATAACTTGTAGAAAGATTATTCTCTAGCTACTATGGTGAACTAATTCAAATAAAAGGTGAAAATGACAATATAAAGGGTGACACCAAAGGTACCTTCACAATGTCCTTAAAATAATTGAGTTTGATTATCATAAAGGAGGATATTTTCTTCACATGTCATGAGATAAGTCAATGGATGATAAATGTAATGAATTGAAGAATAAAGTAGTCACGAATTCTTCAGATATATTTATCAATTATAAGTAATGTTTCTACTCTAATTATTTGGTATTGGATACATTATGAATATCACATATGTGTATTTAAATACATTAACCAATTAAGTATAGAAATATTACAATAAGTAAGGTGAATTCTCCAAGTGGATAAGGAAGGGTGATTCCTAAGTCAGTGGTGAGAAGTACACAACCTCTAATTGTTATGTTTAATGATTCAAGATGAACTTTTATTGAGTATAATGAAAAACTTTGTCTCACATGTCCATTGGACATAAGGAGACATTATCCAATTTTGGATGAATGTTATTTATGGTGTATTATACTCAACTAAAGGTTTAGTAACCCTTGAATCATTATCAATAACTGATGAATAAAAAATTTAAAACCCCATTATACCTTGTTGTGGTAAGATAATTATTTTTAAAGAAAAATTAATTAGTTTTTAATGATATAAAAAGTATGGTTTTATAAATTTTCGAATTATATACCTTACGTATTATCAACACTTTTAATTATTTTGTTTTCGAAAAAGAAACCTTCAAAAAAAATGTAAGCCCAAAATTTCTCAGAATTAGTTCAGCTAACAAACATGAACAATTCTAAGGAGGAGATAGAGGTAAATAAATATACTTCAAAATATTACTTTAAGGGTTTATAAGGAATGTAAAAGTGAATTATGGTATATATAGATTCAAGAGATATGATTTTCTTTAGTCCCATATATCGAATGTTATATTAACCAAGCATATATTGATCATTATAATATAGAAAGGAGTAATTCCTAAATAAACATTACCTTATACACATCAAAGGTATGATATTTATATGGAGGATTGATGTTGAGTTCTACATGAAAAAATGATCAATAATATGTAGTGTGGGGTAATATCTAAATACATGTTTCCATAGACACATCAGAGTCACGATGTATGTAAAAGGATAATAAATGTTTAAACCTATATACATTACACAAACTTTCATTATTTTTAAGACATCATTTACAAATAGTGGAGTTATTCCATAACCATATGCCAACTATATTAAAAAATGGATATCAAATGAGTTAAAAAATGATAAAAATCCTTTATATCATGAGAACATGTGTTTAGATACAAAGATTTTGTTGAGGATATAATCAAAATTTCATCAAGAAATACACAATGTGTATCTAAAGTAACTATCCTATAGGTTTATAATGATATTATTGAAATACATGAGATTGAAAGGTGATAGTCATGTGATAAGCTATATTTATATTATAGTGTGACCATCTCTGTTTGAGATAGTGGGAGAAATATTGACTTGGGTTAAGTTAAGGATATAGATGCAAAAGTAGTTGGCATGGGAACAATTTCCACAATAGTTTGTGGAAATTTAATGTTCCATAGACACATACTACATAGGAAAGATGAAACCATTGTGGTTGTTTTATATTCAACATGTCTAGTGATACATTATTCATTGAGAAAAATAAATCCTACAAGTAGTATATGACCGTTAACTAAGATTGAAAAGATCAATTAAAATTCAATAATTTATTTCATGTATCAACGTATAGGGGTGTATTATCTTAAATATTGTGGTGGATATTCAAGTGAGACTATACATGGGTGGTATAATCATGGTAAAAATATGTATCGATTGGTAATACTAAGTTTTTATTTCTAATTATATTAGAATTTTACTTTTCATTGATACTTTATATGATTATTAAATTGGGAATTGGATATCAAGACCACCACTCTTAGAAGGCATTTATATGACACAACCAGAAAGGGTTGGTGACACCATAGAATGCTATTATAGTTTGAAAGTTACTAAAATATAGTTTTGGATTGTAGTAAGCAACAAGATCATATAATATTCATTTAGAATGAATTTTTCTATGTATGTACAAATTTTTAATGGGATGGATAATGTTTTTCAAATAAAATATGTTTGTTAACATATGGAAAACATTTATTATTCTTATAGTTAGTTAATACACGAATTAAATTATCTCTCCATAGATAGACTTAAAGTAGTAACCTATGTTCTAGGGTAAAAGACCTACTGAGGTTGATCTAATGGTTTCTTAGACCAATTCAATAGTACATATACTAACAAGGTATTGAAAAATAAAAGTTAGAACAATTATAGAGGGAATTTTTACCAATGTCACATGACATAAAACTCTCTATGAAGTAATATGAGACACATATATAGATATTAATGTGATAAGTTGAATACCATACACTTCTATGATTGATCAATCACATTTTACATGATATGTGCAAGATATGATATGGACAACATATACTTTGTGATGGGAAAATATCAATATTTTCCAAGAGAACTATGAGGGATGTAGTTAGAACTATCCAATTATACTTTAGGAAGAACAAAAGATATATACCTGGTATGTAGAGAGGAAGCACCATTATTTTAAAGGAGAACAAACTAGTCTTCATTGGATCAATATGATCTAATATCATAGTTAGGATAAGGTAATGAGCATGATAAATTAATTCAATCTAGTGGTATCCATATGTACAAATTTCGAGTGCATTGCGACATCTGATATAGCTAAAAAAGAAGTGTAAAATACATAAAAATTTGTTATAATTGTTGGAATCAAATATAGTATGAATTGTTTTATCATAATATAAATTATGATAATCTTATTACTAGTATTATCTAAGATGTCAAGTTTTCACAGTGGATAAATGAGAATATAATCAGGGATGGTATGTCTTGAGAAGTCTTAATAAAGGAGGTGATGTTGAAAATATCTGAATAGCCATACAATGGAGACATGGAAGACCCAATGACTAAATATATTACTCTACAGAAACTTGATCTGATCATGTGAATGATAACGAGGATAGTTATCATGTTTTCTCTAGTGAAAGTGGGAGTTTTGTAAAAGTGGGTTCCCTAGACCAAACTTGAATAATAATATTTTATTACCATGTCATGTATACAATAAGATATTAATGATATATTCTTACCATAATTGTGTTGATACTTTTTCATCCACTATTTAGGGTAATGTCCATAGATTAATTATCATATCAAAAGGTTATAGTGGTTCTCAATCTATAATGATAACCTCAAGATAATATAAAATTAATCTTAAATATATGTCTAATGGTCAAGATACAACATAATAACTGGACACAAATGATGTCTGACTATCAAGTGATGTGGTATAAAAAGTATTGAGACTTATTCTCATAAAGTTCACACATGGTGATCTCGAGTAGATGAGATCATGTGGAATGTCCTGCTTGCAAGGACCCGACCCCAGTTGCCCGAAGCCGGTGCCTTACATGATTACGTTGGAATACATACAAGGAATATGAATCTTGAAATATGGTGTAGTTTAGTATTATTGGAAACAAATTACATACATAAGTTTATCATTACAACATGAAGGGATACAAAACACTATTTTAATCCACTAGAAACATCACGTCTCCTAGATTATGCTTGCAAGTAATTCATAAATTACTTCTTCATGTCATGAGAAAATGAAACAAAAGAATTGGGTGAGATCAAATGATCAGTAAGAGTAAGAAATACAGAGGAAGATGATATAAATATTAGACATGGTGAATAATTGAAAACACATGCCTTTAATAATAAACTTGAAACATATTATGGCAGGAATATGAGAAAAATAAATAATTCCATAATTAAACATAATCATGGGTATTATACTAGTCGAATAACCACATGAACTTCAAATAATAGAATCATAATGAGGGAAGTTCATATGCTGGACATCATAACCATACCGTCCAAGCGTCGTGCTAGGACCATAAAATAATCATTTTGTCAAGGCCTCGTGCCAAGACCATAGTTTGTCTCATGAGACCTACCGATGCATCGAGGGGCTATAACAAGCCCCACCAATCACATAATAAGTCCAATGCATTCCTCATATGAGCTGGGATAAATATAAACAACATATACATTCATATTGAAACTATCATATGAAATGTAACTAACTTTCACCAATTATTGAACATAAACCCAAACCATTCAGAATAATATGATGAATTGTTTTAGGATAGATCATCCACAATAAAGATAGTAAATAAAATTAAATAAAATATGGTATATGACATCATAAATGATTAAATCCAATAATACCATGGAATCAATAAGAGCATTGAATGAAAATATTCTTATAAAATCATTAATCAATTTGGAGAAAAATACTCTTTTATTTTGAAAAGAAGAGTTATTTTGGAAAATCATTGTATAAAACCATAAGTGAAATAAGATAGTATTTTCATAATAAAATTAGTATTTTTAAAAATATAATGGTTTCCAAAAACAGATTATAGAGTGCCCTTGTAAATAGATATTAATTAGAGAAATTCCTTTGAATCGGGATTCTATTTTGGAAACAATTTTGAATGTTCCTTTTAAAACGTATAACTATACATAAAATAAGGAAGGGTTATGGTTTGTAAACATATATATGATAATCTCATAGAATATATTATGAGTACATAACAGTACATAAGAATTTCATCGAGGAAATTAGACAATAAAAGTAACCCGGATGAAAATGGAAGTTCGGGTGGAAAAACCCTTACCTTAAATCTAAATGTGTTCTCCTCTTGAACTTAAGGTACATGAATGTGAAATTATACATATCAATAACTTATTTTATAACCTAATGTAAATGTATTTAGTTTATCATAATTCTGTTTAGTTCATTTATATTATTATTTATATGCTATTATATGGAATTATGTCGTTTTAGGGTGTTTGTTTTCATGGTTTTCATATTCGGTTCACTTGCTATTAAGTAATGAAGTTGAATGGATGTAAATATCCCGAATTAAAATTAAATATTATTTATGAACATAAAGAATTTTTAATGTCCATTTCTATCATTTGGTTACATGGAATGAGGATGAATCCTTAGATGACAACCACTTCGATTATTTGGAGGTATTTGGATTATTATGAACTAGTTTTGTCATATAACTTATTTATATGTACATATTTTGGTTACTAAATATTGATTAGGTTATAATACATATATTATAGTCTGGTTCAACCATAAATATAGTTTCATGACCAGTAATGAAGAATAAATTGAAGAACGAAACTTCGTCGTCCACGGAGGCTATAAATTGGAACCTCATGGACGTTGATTTTGTTTATAAAAATAAAAGGGAGGAAGTAAAAATATTTATGATGGTTCCTGCATTAACATGATATAATTCCAGTATATAGATGATACTGGTGTTATCATGGTCATTTGGATAGAGGAGGTGAGGAGAGAAAAATAATAGAGATGATCATGAAAATAAGATAAAAGGTGAGAGATCCATTATGAAAATTCGGCAGCCTAACGACGTCGATTAATATTTTATAAAATGAAATGATGAGATAAAAAGGGTACCTCATCATATAGAAATAAAAAGTACAGTAAGAAGAATACATAAAATCAAACCCCAACATATTGGAATGTAAATTCAAAGAGATAACATAGAAGAAGTGTCGACTTAAAGAAGAGAATGAAGGATTCCCTTACCTTGTAGAATAACTCACAGATCTTGAAGGTTGGAACCTTGGGGGATTAATGACACCTTGGGAGGAATATTAGAGAGGTAAAACCACTATAGCTTCGAGGATTTGGGATTTGGAATGAATGAAAATTAATGGATGAGTGGGTATTTATAGAAAAAGAGAGGTAATTTTTTTAATAATTTCAAAGGGACACCTCATTAGTGGTTTTTGCCAAACCATGGGCTCGACCATGATATTTGCCCATGGTTTAAGCCCATTGGGACACCTCATGTCATAAGATACTATACAGAAGTTGACAAGACTTTTATTTTAATTATTATGTCATTATGATGTCATTAAACTACGGAATATGCAAAACTGTATTTTTCACTATTCACGAAAAATTCATGTTTTTTAGAAAAATACAAAAAATTCACCCCTACAATTTTTCGACATATATAATTCAAAAGTGAATTCCATTTTTGAAAAATAATTTTCTCAATATTATTAATTTAATTTTTAAATAAGGTCACAGATAATTCGAAAAATAAAAATCTTGAAGTGCAATTAATTTTATGTGACATTGGAAAATTAATTAAGATCCCATTATCCTATTGCCTTGAGGAAAAAAAATATTATTTTTTACTATTCATAAGGGTCATATTACTATTCATATTACTATTCATAAGGGTATGTTACTATTCACCAAAAATCAACTTTGTTCTATCAGACTCCAAATGACTTACTGAACATAACTCTAGATGACCATTTCATGAAATTAAATACATAGAAGAGACAAAGTTGTGTTTAATGGTTAGATTATAAAATTGCATTCTATATTTATTTTCAAAACACTGGGGTGTTACATTCTCCCCTCACAAAAATTTCGTCCTCAAAATTCATAGAATATTACCAAAAAAATTCGGGTATGTCTTTAACATAAGCTCCTCAGGCTCCCATGTCGCTTCCTCCATATTATGGTTCCTCCATAGAACCTTCACCAGACAAGTCATCCAATTTCTCAATACTTGTTCTATAGTATCAAGAATCTTGATAGGCTCTTCACAGTAAGTTAGATTGGGCTCAAGTTCCACTTCTTCATAAGTGAGTACATGTGTTGGGTCTAGCACGTACTTTCTTAACATTGACACATGGAACACATTGAAAACCTTAGAGAGACTTGGTGGCATTGCCAAACGGTAAGCTATGGCTCCAATTCAGTCCAGAATTTCAAAAGGTCCGATGTAACTGGGACTTAATTTTCCATTCTTGCCGAATCGTATAATACCCTTCCATAGAGATACATTTAAGAAAATGTGATCTTCTTCTTGAAACTCCAAATCCTTCCTTCGTTTATCTGCATAGCTCTTTTGCCTACTTTGTGTTATTTTGATAGGGTTTTGGATAATCTTCACCTTTTCCATTGTTTCTTCAACAAGTTCTGGGCCCACGTGCTTTCTTTCACCAACATCATTCCATCAAGTTAGTGTACGACATCGCCTCCCATATAATGCTTCATAGGGTGCCATCTCTATACTTTAATGGAAGCTATTGTTGTAGGAAAATTCCACAAGAGGTAAATAATGATCCCACATGCCTTGAAAATCAAGTGAACAAGACCTCAACATGTCTTCCAATGTTTGAATTGTCCGTTCTGATTTTCCATCAGTTTGTGGGTGGTAGGAAGTGCTCAAACAAAGATCAGTATCTAGGGCCTTCTAAAGACTTTTCCAGAATCTTGATGTAAAATGTGGATCACGATCAGAAACAATTGATAGGGGTACTCCATGAAGTCTCAAAACTTCATTAATATGTAGTCTTTCTAGACGTTCAAGAGGTAGATCATATCTTATAGCAAGAAAATGTGCTGACTTGGTAAGACAATCAACAATGAAACATATTGCATTGTTCCTTCTAGGAGTCCTTGGTAGTCCCATGACAAAGTCCATCGTGATATTATCCCATTTCCACTCAAGTATGGAAGAGGTTTCAATACTCCTGCTGGCTGTTTTCTTTACAGCTTTCCCTTATTGACAAACCATACATCTTGAAACAAAATCATCAATCTTCCTCTTCACGTTGTCCCACTAGAAATGTTCTTTCAAATATCTATACATCTTAGTGCTACCAGGGTGTATAGAGAAATTGGAACTATGCGAATCATCTAACAATTCCCTTTTCAGATCAGGTATATCGAGAACAGAAATTCTCTTCCCAAATTTCAAAATTTCATATTCATATATGAAGTCACTCAATCTCCCATCATTCACAGCTTTAATCTTCTTTTGAAACATATCATCATCAGCCTGAGAACATTTTATCCTTTCAAGTAAAGATGGTTTGGCCACTATTTGAAAAATAATTGATGTTTCACCTTCCATGGTTATTCCCATATCCATCTTTACTAGATCAATGAAAATAAGATCCCTTTCAACTCTCATCTTGTTCAAAAATCCATGATCCTTTCTTCTCAAAGCATATGCCACCTTATTTTCCTTCCCTAGGTGGTAGTGTATCATGCAATCATAATCCTTGTGTAGTTCAAGCCATCTCTTCTGCCTCATGTTGAGTTCTTTCTGTGAGAAAATATACTTCAAACTCTTGTGATCTGTATAAATCTCAAATTTTTAACCATAGAGATAATGTATCCATATCTTCAAAGAAAATATTACAACAGATAACTCAAGATCATGAGTAGGATAGTTTTCCTCATGAATTTTTAGCTGTCATGATGCATAAGCAATAACCCTATCATTTTGCATAAGGATGTCACGACCCGACCCGACCCGAGCTCAAGCCGCAACTACCCCAAGCCCGCCTCCATAGTCCAGGGGTTGGAGACCAGCGCCGAAGGCACAATAACTCTTGGAGGCCTTTGTCTAAGTACCTATATACACACACGCAGCACACTCAATGCAAAAGTGTAGAGTAAAAAGAAAAGAAAAAGGGAAACTGCTATATATAAACCACAAAGTGCATCGACCTCTACAAGTACAAAGAAATCTGAAGGAACACTGAAAAGAAAAGGGGGGAAAACACGCGCCCAACCAAAAAGTGCCACAATCCAGCAACAGGTAAACAAAAAGACAGCTGACGGGTCTCCCACATGGAACCCGGCTATGACCACCGCACGCGGTCCAAGCTCCCGAACTCCTATGCTCCACTAAAGTCACGACCAACCTGTCCGTCGTCTGCAAGGGCACACCAAGTGCGGGCAAAGCCCCAGCAGGGGTGAGTATAAAAATACTCAGTAGGATACCCCGAAGACTTGAGGGAGAAACAAAGGAGGTACCGAAGGGTGAGAAGTAGAGTGAACAGGGAAAAGTAAAGGAGCACAACAGAGAGGGAAGTAAGGAGTACAATAAAGAGTCCAGCTCAACCCAACAAGAGGAAAGAATGTAGACTCGTCCAAACACAAGGAGCTGGAAATGGTGAGAAGATGAACTTCTCATCGAGTCTTCGCTAACTATAGTAGGAGAGTAGACTCATCCAACCATGAGAAGCTAGACACGGAAAGAACGTGGCATACCCCGCGCATCTTCGCCTCTCCAGGAAGGAGAGTAACCAAACCCAAGAAGTGGATACTAGAAGAAGGTATATACATATCCATATGCTCTGTCAAGAAGCCCGAAAAACGTCGTAAGGGGATCTACATCCTGTAGCTCAGCCCAAAAAAAGTGAGTCGCCAACAGTCCAAGAAGTAACACCATCGATTCCCAGCATCCCGCACGTCTGCCCCGAACTACAAGCCAAGGGGATCAAACCACTAGACCTCGACACTATCAGCTTTGGGAGGCACTGACTCGCCCGTACAGTTTTAGTTCGCGTCACAAGGACGCGTCTCGGTGGGCGAAAAGCTCCTCGTACTTGAGAGTTCTGGGGGAATTTCAAACCACACCACGTCACTGCCCCGCAGTCGAGAGGTCTCCTCAATGTCAAGCCGTCACAACACTGACCCGTATAACCAAGGGTCCCACTCCGGTAATCATGGAGGAAAGCCACAGACTAGCCTAGTCGAGAGGACGGAGTCTGGAATGCCAATAGGTGTCCCACTACCCAGCCCTGCTGGAGGGTAATTCATAATATGATATTGGGTGACCCACTGCCCAACCCTACTAGTGGGTAAACCATAATACATCATCCGGTGACCCACTGCCGAGCCTCGCTGGAGGGTAGACCTTAATACATCATCAGACGACCCACTGCCCAGCCCCGCTAGAGGGTAAACCATAATACATCATCAGGCGACCCACTGCCCAGCCCCACTGGAGGGTAGACCTAGAATAAGTCGACAGGCGACCCACTGCCCAGCCTTGCTGGAGGGTAGACCTAGAACTAGACGACGGACGACCCACTGCCCAGCCATGCTAGAGGGTAGGCACTAAGAGGTCATTGGGTGACCCACTGCCCAGTCTCTACTGGAGGGTAGACCCTAAGTGCGTCGGGTGACCCACTGCCCAGTCTCTGCTGGAGGGTAGACCCTAAGTGTGTCGGGTGACCCACTGCCCACTCTCTACAGGAGGGTAAACCCTAGAAGCCGATGAGTAACCCACTGCCCAGCCCCGCTGGAGGGTAAAACTCAGAACTGCCCTGGCCATCTCCACTAAAGGGTACAACACTGGCCAACCGAACACGGAGTGGGTATCGCGCAACCACCCAACTCCAGCACAACTCACCGAAAGGGGTTCAGCTCCTGTTCCATCACTAGGTGTCACTAACACCGCTACTGGCTGATCCATCGAGAACGAAACCAGGGGGAGACCACTCAACCCTAATGGTCAAACAAACGAGCATAGAGGGACCCTCTATGTCGTGAGAGGTCAAAGTATGGAAAGCAGAACACGACACACACATGGGGCCCACACTACATGTGGCCCCAATTCAACCCCAACTGAGCGCACAAACATCCTCAGGTACAAGCAACCACACGTACCTCCAAGCGCTGCCGTATACTCCTAGAGTATACCTCGTTCTAGCCCAAAGGCTATCGTGCACACGACACCCAGCATCAACGCGAAGGCGTGATGTAACAACTCCACCTCAAAGGCCCAGGCACGGCTAACCACATCTCGTGAACCAGTTATATCACTCTCCCAAGAGTGCACGATCACACGCCAAGAGTTCGCTATAAAAAAAGTAGGACAAACCACCACTACAGTACCTTCCATGCTTCCACATTTAACAAGATTGCGAAAGAGGCTCCGTAAAAACAAATGGATCGCACCGTTGTAATCCTCACGAAAAAACACGCGAGATAGACTACTTACTCGCCTTAAATGGATATCCGATGGAAAAGTCGCCAACACCGCCTCACGCCCGAACGACGTCCCATGATCCCGAGCCTCGGCCCTGAAAACAGTCAGGCGCATCGCACCATTGCGATCCCCTCGAGAAAACACGTCAAAAGAACTAATCACTTGAATGCAACGGATATCTGAAGAAAAGGTGCATTCCGACGCACTGCACACGAGCGGTGCTGCGTGGGACCCGCATCCTGGTTTTGAAACTCAACGGACGGATCGCACCGTTGCGATCCTCTCGAAAAAGCACACAGGATGGACTATTCACTTGTCCAAAACGGACACCCGGTGATAAAGCTGTAAATCACGGTCAAATCCCAAAACGGCCCTCACGGGGCCCGCACCATCGTGCAGAATTAGAGCGGGCAGATTGCACCGTTGCAATCCCCTCGGAAAAACAACCAACATCGACTGCTCGCACGCCCTGAACGGACGCCCGATTAGAAAGTCGTACAACACTGCATGCAGCTCAAAAGCCGGGTCATGGGGCCCGCGCCTCAACTTCTGCCTCAACGCCCAAAACCACCCTGGAAACCTCCACCTCGATTCCAGGGTTCCAACGCCGCTAACGGCGCTTAAATCGGACGTCGGACGCGTCCGCGCCGTCTAAGACAAATTCCCCCAGAAAATGACAACCCACTTAAAGACGCGTCACACCTACGAGGCCCCTCGTTTAGGGAATTAAAAATTCCCAAAACCATCTCAAAATGACTGCCTCGCTGTTAGCTCCGCGCCGCAGCAGACGGTGCGCAAAACGGACACCCATGGCGAAATTGACGGGTGCCCGAAGCCGGAGGGGCGAACTCCTTCCCCCTGGACAGGACCGGCCGGGTCCGGCCGGTCCGTGCTGGCCGGCCCGCGGCTCACCCGCGTTGCCCGGCCGTGGACTCCCGATCCACGCCGCGCCGACCAGCCACGAGGCTGGTCGCGGACCTCCACGGAGACCCGCCGATCGCGGGTCTCTGTCGCCGCGCGGGGTCGCGCGGTGCGACCCCGCCTCGCCGTCGCATCGGCCTGCGCCGAAGGCGCCCCGCGCTCCTCGCCCGCGGCCGGAGCTCGCCTACATGACGCCTCGGCCCTCCGCCGCATCCCCCGCTGCCGCTCGCCGTCACCCCCAGCGCCGCTGCTGGATGGAGTCACTGCCGCCTCCTCGGACCGAAGTCGCGCCGCCCTGGAAACTCGCCAGACTGCCGAAAACCGCCGGGACAACCCAAAATTCCCGTAATCTTCGTCTGGCCACTGCAGCCTCCTCGAAACTCGTATTTACGAACTGAAACAAGAGATGGAAAGAGGAAAAACTCTACTATGCATTCATGTGGTTCGTTCAAAAATCCAGTAACAATTCGAGCATATGATTTAGGTTCAAAAGAGGTGCGGGAAGGAAAAATGCAACAAGACCCTACCTCGTGGGCGTTGCCTGGAGCTTCGCCGCCGAACCGCCGCCTTGCCGGAGCTGCCTCGCCGGAGCCGCCTCGCCGGAGGTGGAGGAGGAGAGGGAGAGGAGGGGCTGCCATGGGGAAGGGGAAGGATAGGGGTGGGGTTAGGTGTTTAAATAGAAACACGCTTAACCACCCGCCCGTCGGCCCGAACCCGAACCTCCGGCGGGGTCGAGGTTAAAAATCCCCTAGGCCAAACACCACCTCCGGATCACAACGGTGGTCTCGGAATTTTAATCTGAGACCCCATTCAAAAGTTATAAAGCTGAATTCCCAAAGCCGCCAAATTATGAAAACGCCCGTGGGGGCATTTTTCACAGACGACCCGCGCCCGCAAAACTTATACCCCTCCTAGGGTGAACGGCCCGCTCCGAACTGAACGGTGCCCACAGTTTTCCAATATGAGCCACCGTTTAAGAGATACTAGCATGTCTCCATTAAACGAATTAATTAATTAATTAATTAATCCGTTTAACCTTCTGAAAGCGAGCGAGGGGTCCAAACATCCCGCACCGACATGTTTTATGTCGTTACTAGAGTAAACACCCCATTCTGGACCCATCTGTACACTCGGATCTCTGATCCGGGACTCCTTTTAGGAGTTATCTCATTTATTTGGCGTTTCCAGTGTGAACTCACTGAAAATTTAATTTCGGCCACTCCGGGGCTCGAAATCGCACGCCGTCTAAAGGCGCTTCTCTGGAATATCATCAAGAATATTCCAAAGTCTTTAACAGCAAAAACCGGGTTCTTACATCATTCCCTCCTTCAATATTTTCATCCCCAAAAAGAAAAACTAGGGAGTAACACAGGGTACTAAGCCCACACCTGGCTTTCCCACACCTAGAAGAACCCATGCAATGCTCTGCGTCACCGCACACAGACCAAAGGATTGATCCGTTCATGCGAGGTCGGCCCTTGCCGATGTCGTGCACCCACTCCAGACTTTGGGGTTAGGGAAAGGGGGAATTGTACCTCACCATCCCTTTGCATGGTCTCAAATTGCCCGAAGGCCCTCGAGGGTAGCTCACCTCCCCGAACGAAACTCTACGTCGCACGCCGCGACTGGAATCATCACCCGCACCTGAAACAAGGCCCGGTTATTCCCTCCTTTAGAATATCCATATGGTGAAACACCTAAGGATATCTGGTCACACAAGGTTCCACAGTCGATGCTCTCTTACACGCTCAAAAGGCGAAGGAGTCAACACCATCGACTAAAGGAAAAGGTCTCACGCCCTTTTCCTTACCAACACAGGGTTACACCCGACGCCCTGCGTCACCCTGGTAACACCTCCAACAAGGAGCAGGGAGAAAAGCCTTTCACACACAGAGCCTAACAATTCCACTGCAAAAAGTAGAAGAGTCTCAAGGGGTGCCTCTCACCATCCCATGCTCTGCAGGATCGTAGACATCCAAAGCTCGTGGCTGTCTGTGGTCCCAACCGTCAGCTCCCGGAGCCTGACGTGGACCGCCTAGTGGTGATGAGAAGATCTCGTAAAGTCGTCCCCCACAACCAGCTCCTCCCGCTCCTCTTCTAGAACCATCTATCTGGGTACTACTCCGATCACGGCGTTGCCTCTACCGTGGTGGTGCGCCTGCTGCCTGCCCAAAGCTCTCAACAACTCGGGGCAGGCAGTCTCGTGCCAAGTGACCTCGCCCATCACAAGAATAGCACCGACTCTCTCTGTGTTGCATTGGTGCCCTCTGGAGTCACTGTGGTGTATGACCACGCCCCTGATTCCGGTTGTTAGTAAGCCACCTGCATCGAGGTTCTGCTTGCCGACGACCACTAGCTGCGGCAGACGTCTCGGCTTTGACGTGGCTGCTGCCACCACCAACTCTAGAATGTTACAGGAAGCCCTCTGTCACCAACGCCTACTCTAGCACCCCTACATATGTGGAAATGCCCAAGGGTACTATGAAAACACGAATCTCTCGGCGGAGACCCTGCTCAAACTTCCGCGCTCAGATGTTGTCGTCATGGACCAAGTCCGGGTAAAAGCGTGCACGGTCTGCAAAACTAGACGCGTACTCGACCACCGTCATCCCTCCCTTCTGAAACTGCAGGAACTCCTGAATCCGAATGGAGCACAAGCAGGAGGGGACAACTCCTCAAGAAACTACAACTGAAATTCTCCCCATGAAAGCGACGACTCATCAAGAAACCGAGTCACCAAACTCCACCAATGCCAAGCTGATCCAAAAAAAGGTTGGCTTCCAAATCCACTCTATGATCTGTCAGAATCTTCACAAGCATGAAAATTCTAACCACTGCCTCGAGCCAAGCCCCTCCTACCTGAGAGCCTGGCTCACCACTAAACCTCAGCGGTCTCTACCGCTGGACCTCACAACGCGCGCTCAACCTGCGCTCAAGCCCCGTCTGCTCTGATGAAGCTATCTGCTGCACACCAGGTGGGGGTGCTGCTACCGCCCCACCCGGAGAAAGGGGATCGCATGATGGGTCTTGGACTATGGCCTCATAGATCATAGGGTCGTCATCACGAACCAAAGCTGGTATCCTAGATGGCTGTCTTCACGGAGACATCCTGAATATTATCAAGGAGTTCCGCGGTCAGATGAGCATATATGTATATACCAATAACAACAACGATGGATGGGGAGCTAACTCAAGAAGGAAAGTCAAGACTCAGTCCTATGTGATGCACAACCCAATTTTCCCTGCAACAAGTGTCTCAGCATGCCGAGTCGACAAGCAGGTTATCAAGGTCCTGGTGAATGGATACGTCGGATTCCGCACCATCACTAGACTACCTGGCCTGAGAGCCGCTCTCAAGACACGTTAACACTGTTTCCCTAAATCCCAACCAGTTCCTTTTATTTTAGGGACGTCCGAACATCGTCCCAAGGAAAGAACCACCTCTGATACCACTTTGTCATGACCCGACCCTACCCGGGCTCGAGCCGCAACTACCCCAGGCCCACCTCCATAGGCCAGGGGCTGGCGACCAGCGCCGAAGGCACAATAACTCGGGGAGGCCTTTTCCTAAGTACCTGTATACACACACGCAACACACTCAATGAAAAAGTGTAGAGTAAATAGAAAATAAAAAGGGAAAATTCTATATATAAACCACAAAGTGCATCGACCTATACAAGTACAAAGAAAGCTGAAGGAACACTGAAAAGAAAAGGGAAAAAATATGCACCCAACCAAAAAGTGCCACAACCCGGCAACAGGTAAACAAAAAGACAGCTGACGGGTCTCCCACCTGGAACCCGACTATGACCACCGCACGCGGTCCAAGCTCCCGAACTCCTATGCTCCACTGAAGTCGCGACCAACCTCTCTGTCATCTGTAAGGGCACACCAAGTGCGGGCAAAGCCCAAGCAGCGGTGAGTATAAAAATACTCAGTAGGATACCCCGAAGGCTCGAGGGAGCAACAGAGGAGGTACCGAAGGGTGAGCAGTAGAGTGAACAGGGAAAAGTAAAGGAGCACAACAGAGAGGGCAGTAAGGAGTACAGTAAAGAGTCCAGCTCAACCCAACAAGAGGAAATATGGTAGACTCGTACAAACACAAGGATCTGGAAACGGTGAGAAGATGAACTTCCCGTCAAGTCTTCGCTACCTATAGTAGGAGAGTAGACTCGTCCAACCATGAGAATCTAGACACGGAAAGCACGTGGCATACCCCACGTGTCTTCGCCTCTCTTGGAAGGAGAGTAACCAAACCCAAGAAGTGGGTACTAGAAAAAGGTATATACATATCCATATGCTCTGTCAAGAATCCCGAACAACGTCGTAAGGGGATCTCCGTCCCGTAGCTCAGCCCAAGAAAAGTGAGTCGCTAACAGTCCCAAAAGTAACACCATCGATGCCCAGCATCCTGCATGTCTGCCTTGATCTACAAGCCAATGGGCTCAAACCACCGCACCTAGACACTATCCTCTTTGGGCGGCACTGACTCACCCGCACGGTTTTAGGTCGCGTCACAAGGACACATCTCAGTGGGGGAAAAGATCCTCATACTTGAGAGTTTTGGGGGATAGTCAAACCACACCACGTCACTGCCTCGCAGTCGAGAGGTCTCCTCAATGTCAAGTCGTCACAACACTGACCTGTATAACCAAGGGTCCCACTCCGGTAATCACGGAGGAAAGCCACAGACTAGCCTAGTCGAGAGGAATGAGTCTGGAATGCCAATAGTTGTCCCACTACCCAGACCTGCTGGAGGGTAATTCATAATATGATATCGGGTGACCCACTGCCCAGCCCTGCTGGAGGGTAAACCATAATACAGCATCCGATGACCCACTGCCCAGCCCTGCTGGAGGGTAGACCTTAATACATCATCATGAGACCCACTACCCAGCCCCGCTGGAAGGTAAATGATAATACATCATCAGGTGACCCACTTCCCAGCCCCGCTAGAGGGTAGACCTAGAATAAGTCGATAGGCGACCCACTACCCAGCCTTGCTGGAGGGTAGACCCGGAACTAGACGACGGGTGGCCCACTGCCCAGCCCTGCTGGAGGGTAGGACCTAAGAGGTCGTCGGGTGACCCACTGCCCAGTATCTGCTGGAGTGTATACCCTAAGTGTGTCGGGTGACCCACTGCCCAGTCTCTACTAGAGGGTAGACCCTAAGTGTGTCGGGTGACCCACTGCCCAGTCTCTGCTGAAGGGTAGACCCTAAGTGCGTCTGGTGACCCACTACCCAGTCTCTGCTGGAGGGTAAACCCTAGAAGCCGATGAGTAACCCACTGCCCAGCCCCGCTGGATGGTAAAACTCAGAACTGCCCTGGCTATCTCCACTGGAGGGTACAACACTGGCCAACCGAACATGGAGTGGGTATCGCGCAACCACCCAACTCCAGCACAACTCAACCAAATGGGTTCAGTGCCTATTCCATCACTAGGTGTCACTAACACTGCTACCGGCTGATCCATCGAGAATGAAACCAGGGGGAGACCACTCAACCCTACTGTTCAAACAAACGAGCACAGAGGGACCCTCTATGTCGTGAGAGGTCAAAGTACGCAAAGTAGAACACGAAACACACATGGGGACCACACTACGTGTGGCCCCGAGTCAACCCCAATTGAGCGCACAAACATCCTCAGGTACAAGCAACCACATGTACCTCCAAGCGCTCCCGTATACTCCCAGAGTATACCTCGTTCTAGCCCAAAGGATATCGTGAACACGACACCCAGTGTCAACGCGAAGGCGTGACATAACAACTCCACCTCAAAAGCCCAGACACGACCAACCAAATCTCGTGAACCAATTATATCACTCTCCCAAGAGTGCGCGATCACACGCCAAGGGTTCACTAAAAACAAGGTAGGAAGAACCACCACTGGAGCACCTTCCATGCTTCTGCATTTAACAAGATCATGTAGGAGGCTCCATACAACCAAATGGATTGCACTGTTGTAATTCTCGCGGAAAAAAATGCGAGATAGACTACTTACTCGCCTCAAACGGATATCTGATGGAAAAGTTTCCGACACCACCTCATGCCCGAACGACGTCCCGTGATCCTGAGCCTCCACCCCGAAAGCAGTCGGGCGCATCGCACCATTGTGATCCCCTCGAGAAAACACGTCAAAAGTACTACTCACTTGAGTGCAACGGATATCCGAAGAAAAGGTGCATTCTGGTGCACTGCACACGAGCGGTGCTGCGTGGGACCCGCATCCCGGTCCCGAATCTCAACGGACGGATCCCACCATTGCGATCCTCTCGAAAAATCACACAGGATGGACTATTCACTTGTCCAAAACGGACACCCGGTGATAAAGCTAGAAATCACCGTCAAATCCCAAAACGGCCCTCGCGGGGCCCTCACCATCGTGCGGAATTAGAGTGGGCAGATTGCAACATTGCAATCCCCACGGAAAAACACCCAACATCGACTGCTCACACGCCCCGAACGGACGCCCGATGAGAAAGTCGTGCAACACTGCACACAGCTCGAAAGACGGGTCGTGGGGCCCACACCTCAACTTCGGCCTCAATGCCCAAAACAACCCCGGAAACCTCTGCCTCGATGCTAGGGTTCCAATGCCGCTGACAGCGCTTAAATCGGACGTCGGACGCGTCAGCGCCATCCAAGACAAATTCCCCCGGAAAATGACAACCCACTTAAAGACGCGTCGCGCCTCCGAGGCCCCGCGTTTCGGGAATTAAAAAATCCCAAAACCATCTCAAAACGACCGCCTCGCTGTTAGGTCCACGCCGCCGCAGATAGCGTGCAAAACGGACACCCGTGGAGAAATTGACGGGTGTCCGATGCCGGAGGGGTGAACTCCTTCCCCCTGGACAGGACTGGCCGGTCCGCGCTGGCCGGCCCTTGGCTCACCCACGTGGCCCGACCATGGACTTCGGGTCCACGCCGCGCCGACCAGCCACGAGGCTGGTCGCGGCCCTCCGCGGAGACCCGCCGATCGCGGGTCTCTGTCGTCGTGCGTGGTCGCGCGGTGTGACCCCGTCTCGCCGTCGCGCCGGCCTACGCCGACGGCACCCAGCGCTCCTCGCCCGCAGCCGGAGCTCGCCGCCACGTCGCCTCGGCCCGCCGCTGTGTTGCCTGGTGCCGCTTGCCGTCACCCCCTGCCCCGCTGCCAGATGGAGTCGCCACCGCCGCCGCCTCCTCGGACCGAAGTGGCGCCGCCCTGGAAACTCGCCGGACCGCCGGAAACCGCCGGGACAACCCAAAATTCCAGCAATCTTCACCGGGCCGCTGCAGCCTCCTCAGAACTTGTATTTATGAACCGAAACAAGCGATAGAAAGAGGAAAAACTCTACTACGCATTCATGTGGTTCGTTCAAAAATCTAGAAACAATTAGAGCACATGATTTAGGTTCAAAGGAGGTGCGGGAAGGAAAAACGCAACAAGACCCTACCTCGTGGGCGTTGCCCGGAGCTTCGCCGCCGAACCACCACCTTGTCGGAGCTGCCTCGCCAGAGCCGCCTCACCAGAGGTGGAGGAGGAGAGGGAGAGGAGGGGCGGCCAAGGGGAAGGGGAAGGAGAGAGGTGGGGTTAGGTGTTTAAATAGAAACACGCTTAACCACCCGCCCATCGGCCCGAACCCGAACCTCCAGCGGGGTCGAGGTTAAGCATCCCCTAGGCCAAAAACAACCTCCTGAGCACAACGGCGGTCTCTGAATTTTAATCTGAGACCCCGTTCAAAAGTTATAAAGCTGAACGTCCAAAGCCGCCAAATTATGAAGATGCCCCTGGGGGCATTTTTCACAGACAGCCCGCGCCCGCAAAATTTATACCCCTCCTAGGGTGAACGGCCCGCTCCGAACTCAACGGTGCCCTCAGTTTTCCAATCCGATCCACCATTTAAGAGACACTATCATGTCTCCATTAAATGAATAAATTAATTAATTAATTTATCCGTTTAACCTTCCGAAAGAGAGCGAGGGGTCCAAACATCCCGCGCCGACATGTTTTATGTCGTTAATAGGGTAAACAACCCATTCCGAACCCATCCGTACACTCAGATCTCTGATCAGGAACTTCGTTTAGGAGTTATCTCATTTATTTGGCATTTCCAGTGTGAATGCACTAAAAATTTAATTCCGGGCACTCCGGGGCTCGGAATCGCATGCTGTCTGAATGCGCTGCTCTGGAATATCATCAAGAATATTCCAAAGTCTTTCACAGCAAAAGCTGTGTTCTTAAAAAAGACACAACCATGTACTTTCTTTGAAGCATCACTATATATAACAAACCCACCATTCCCTGATGGTAGAGTCAATATAAAAGCATTGACTAATCTTTTCTTCAGTTCTTTGAAGCATTCTTCACAATATTTTGTCTAAACAAATTTAACCCCTTTACGTGTGAGCTTCATTAGCGGGTTAGCCAGTCAGGCAAAATTCTCTACGAAACGCCGATAATAACTTTCAAAGACAATAAAACTGCGTACCTCAGTTATGTTTGTTGCCGTGGGCCAATCTTGGATTGCCTTTGTCTTTGTAGGATCAACCAGGATTCCATCCTTAGAAACAATATGGCCATGAAATGAAATCTCCTAAAGCCAGAATTCACACTTGCTAAACTTCCCATATAATTCATGTATTTTAAGAGTCTTCAGGATAATGCGCAAGTGATTTTCATGATATTCGTAGCTTTTGGATTATACCAAGATATCATCAATATGTACCACTAGAAAATCATCGAGATATTCCTTTAAAACTCTGTTCATTAAATCCATGAAGACAGAGAGTTCATTATTCAATCCAAAAGGCATCATTGTAAACTTGTAATGCCCGTACCTGTTTCGAAATTTTGTTTTTGGAATATCTTTCTTCCTCACAATCAACTGATGATATTTGGATCGAAGATCAATCTTCGAAAAGTATTGAGCTCCATGCAGTTGGTCAAATAAAAAATCAATGCGAGGTAGGGGATACTTGTTCTTTATTGTTATAGAAATGATCTCCCTGTAGTCGATACATAACCTCATAGATCCATCTTTCTTCTTAACAAAAAGGACAGGGGCTCCCCATGGAGAAACACTAGGGAGAATAAATCCCTTATTACTCAATTCCTCTTGTTGTTTCTTTAGTTCCACTAATTCCACAGTGCCCATTATATAAGGGGTATTCGATATGGTCCTTGAACCATGAATCAAATCAATGGAAAACTAATTTCTCATTCTGGAGGATGTCCAGGTAAATATTCGGGAAACACATCAACATATTCTCTCATAATAGGTACATACTCTATTTGAACATTCCTTTCCTCACCCACAATTATTTTATTCTCTTCCCCCCAATAATTGAATTTAGTTGAGCTACTGGGGGTGGATCTAGATAAGAATCAGTCAGTGACAATTCTGCTCTAAAGATAAGGTTTTCTTTATCATCGTCATAAAAAATTGTAACCACCTTCTTCTTACAATAAATTTTTGTATCATGGTCCAAAAGCCAATCCATACCAAGGATTATATCAAACTCAATCATGGGTATGACGAAGAGATCAGTAGATAAGGAACATTTATATTCCTTAATGGGAACTGATTGACAAAACATTGTAGCAATGATACTTCTCATTGGAGTTTTGACTGACAACTCCCCTGTTAAATCAAATTGGAAATATCTAATTTTCTTAGAAAAACGGGAAGATATGAAACAATGCGATGATCCAGAATAAAATAAAGCATTGGCTATGTTTGATGAAATGATCAAAGTACCTGCCACCACGTCATGGAGAACTTCAACCTCTGCAGTTGTGATCACATATTCTTTTACTTTCTCCATTGGCCTCTTATGTTGCATATTTCTTTGACGTTTTGGACAATCATTAGTGTAGTGTCCCATCTCCCGATAACTATAGCATTGAACATCATTGGATTCTTTCTTCCCTTAGAAACCACTATCAAGATGGCCTTTTTGGCCACATTTGTAGCATAATCCTTTTCCTTTTAAGCATGCACCAGAGTGTTTCTTTCCACAATTGTGACATGGTGGAAATTCGACTATTCCCTTCTTCCTCATTTCCTTATTTCCTTTCCCAGCATTTTCAACAGGCCTATTCTTTTCTTGATTTCCCTTAAAGTCATAAGACATAGAGAATTCGTTTTCTGTCTTGATGGCACACGAAACTATATCCTCATATGATGAAAAACTTTGAGAGACCAGTGCCCTATGGAGGAATGTATTTAGGCCATCAAAAAATCGATCAATCTTGCCTTATGGATTTCATATATAGTCCAAAACATGTCTTGCTAACCTTGTGAAGTTAGCTTTTCACTTTGCAACATTCTCATCTTCCTTCTACCTCATATTCAATAATTGCTTCTCCATATCTGCTCTTTATTCACGAGGAAAGTATTTTTCCAGGAATATTTTCTTAAAGTCCCTCCACTCCATATCCTCTATTTCTTCTTCCTCCTTTGTGTTTTGGATTAATGACCACCACTGATCTGCATCTCCCGATAGAAGATATACTTCCATAACAACCTTTTCACTTTCATTACATCCCAAAGTGAGAAATATCATCTCAAGGGAACATATCCATTGCTCTACTACAAACGGGTTTGTAGTCCCGTTGAATGATGGAGGCTATTACTGCATAAAGCGGTCTAACATGGCTCTTCCACATGGTGGATCTGGATGCTCCATATGGGTAAGGTTATTATTCATAACCTGGGTAAGTTATCCCAGTATAGTTACGAGTTGCTCAGCACCAGTCACAGCACCAGAGCCTACATCATTGTCTTGTGTTAGAGAAAAATCCCTACAGGGGACACGTGCATTTGGGAAATTTCCATTCTGTCCACTAGGGGCCATATCTAGATAATGGCATACACTATATTAGGTTATGAATCATAATTTATAATCTTAACTTAACACAATACTGAGAAAAAATTGAGATCCTATTAATGGATAATCCCATATTCGAAAATATGGTTTCTTTGAGGAATATTTTACATTTCAATCCTTCATAATGGATTGTAAAGAAAATGTGAATTATCCTAATCATATCCCCCGGGAGTGTCATAACCAAGAGTTTAGCAAGGCCCATTGTCATGCACCAGTTCCTGTTCGAGTCTAGCTCAAAGCAGTGTTTTAGGGTTTTACCCCTAGATACATCGGTTCCAGAGCCTCCTCTACCTACTCATATCCAGACAGGGATGTATTGCTTGAAAGATCCATATAATCTATTCCTTACCAAAATACCAGGTCGTTATTGTATGTATATCCTCAAAGACTAACTTAGGGGCTCTTCCCTAATTTTACGTTTTCTAGTTTCCAAGTATTCTATTAAACTTCCTCTGATACCAACTGTAAGGACCCGACCCCAGTTTCTCAGAGCCTGTGCCTTACTTGATTACGTTGGAATACATACAAGGAATACGAATCTTGAAAGTCCGAGTAGGTTAGTATTATTGGAAACATATTACATACATAAGTTTATCATTACAACATGAAGGGATACAAAACACAATTTTAATCCACTAGAAACATCGCGTCTCCTAGATTATGCTTGCAAGTCATTCATAAATTAATTCTTCATGTCCTGAGAAAATGAAACATAAGAATTGGGTGAGCTCAAACACTCAGTAAGAGTATGCAATACAACGGAAGATGATATAAACATTAGACATGGTGAATAATTGAAAACACATGCGTTTAATAATAACCATGAAACATATTATGGCATGAATATTAGAAAAATAAATAATGCCATAATTAAACATAATCATGGGTATTCTACTAGTCGAACAACCACGTGAAATTAAAATACTAGCATCATAATGAGGGAAGTGCATATGTCAGACATCATAACCATACCGTCCAAGCCTCGTGCTAGGACCATAAAATAATCATTTTGTCAAGGCCTCGTGCCAAGACCATAGTTTGTCTCATGAGACCTACCAATGCATCGAGGGGAAATAGTGGGACCCACCTATCACATAATAAGTCCAATGCATTCCTCATATGAGTGGGGATCAATATAAAAAACATATACATTCATATTGAAACTATCATATGAAATGTAACTAACTTTCACTAATTATTGAACATAAACACTATCCATTCGGAATAATATGATGAATGGTTTTAGGATAGATCATCCATCATAATGTTAGTAATAAACCATTAAATAAAATATGGTATATGACTTCATAAATGATTAAACCCAATAATTCCATGGAATCAATAAGATCATTGAATGAAAATACTCTTATAAAATCATTAAGCAATTTTGAGAAAAATACACTTTTATTTTGAAAAGAAGAGTTCTTTTGGAAAATATTTGAATAAAACCAGACGTGAAATAAGATATTATTTTCATAATAAAATGAGTATTTTTAGAAATATAATGGTTTCCAAAAATATATTATAGAGTTCCCTTGTAAATAGATATTAATTGGAAAATTCTCTTGAATCGGGATTCTATTTTGGAAACAATTTTGAAATTTCCTTTTAAAACGTGTAACTATCCATAAAATAAGGAAGGGATCTGTTTTGTAAAAATATATATGACAATCACACAGAATATATGATTAGTACATAACAATACATAATAATTTAATCAAGGAAATTAGAAAATAAATGTAACCTGAATGAAAATGGAAGTTCGGGTGGAAAAACCCTTACCTTAAATCCGAATGTATTCTCCTCTTGAACTTAAGGTCCTGGAATGTGAAATTATACATATCAATAACTTATTTCAGAACCTAATAGAAATGTATTTAGTTTATCATAATCCTATTTAGTTTATGTATGTTATTATTTATAATTTATTATATTGAATTATGTCGTTTCAGGGTGTTTGTTTTCTTGATTTTCATATTCGGTTCACTTGCTTTTAAGTAATGAAGTTGAATGGATGTAAATCTCCAGAATTAAAATTAAATATTATTTATGAACATAAAGAATTGTTAATTTCCATTTCTATAATTTGGTTACATGGAGTGAGGAAGAATCATTAGATGACAACTACATCGATTATTTGGCGGTATTTGGGTTATTATGAACTAGTTTTGTAATTTAACTTATTTATATGTACATATTCTGGTTTTGGAACCTCATGGACGTTGATATCGTTTATAAAAATAAAAGCAATGGAGTAAAAATATTTATGATGGTTCTTCCATTCACATGATATAATTATAGTATATAGATGTTACTAGAGTTATCATGGTCATTTGGATAGAGGAGGTGAGGAGAGAGAAAAAATAGAGATGATCATGAAAATAAGATAAAAGGTGAGAGATCCCTTATGAAAATTCGGCAGCCCAACGACATCGCTTAATATTTCATAAAATGAAATGATGAGATCAAAAGGGTACCTCATCATATTGAAATCAAAAGGACAGTAAGAATAATACATAAAATCAAACCCCAACATATTGGAATGGAAATTCAATGAGATAACATAAAATAAGTGTCGACTTAAAGAAGTGAATAAAGAATTCCCTTACCTTGTAGAATAACTCCCAGATCTTGATGGTTGGAACCTTGGGGGCTTAAGGACACCTTGGGAGGACTCTTAGAGAGGTAAAACCACCAGAGCTTCAAGGATGAGGGATTTTTAATGAATGAAAATGAATGTATGAGTGGGTATTTATAGAAAAAGAGAGGTAATTTTTTAATAATTTCAAAGGGACACCTCATTAGTGGGTTTTTCCAAACCATGGGCTTTCCCATGGTATTTGCCCATGGTTTAAACCACCTGGGACACCTCATATCATAAGTTACTATACACAAGTCTACCAGATTTTAATTTTAATTATTATGTCATTATGATGTCATTAAACTACGGAATACGCAAGACTGTATTTTTCACTATTCACAAAAAAATAAAGTTTTTTAGAAAAATACCAAAAATTCACCCCTACCTTTTTTCGGCGTGTGGAATTCAAAAGTGAAGTCCATTTTTGAAAAATAATTTTCTAAATATTATTAATTTAATTTTTAAATAAGGTCACAGTTAATTCGAAAAATAAAAATCTTGACGTGCAATTAGTTTAATGTGACATTGGAAAATTAATTAAGATCCCATTATCCTGTTTCATTGATAAAATAAAATAATATTATTTGTTACTATTCATAAGGGTCATATTACTATTCATATTACTATTCACAAGGGTATGTGACTATTCACGAAAAATCAAGTTTGTTCTATCAGACTCCAAATGACTTACTGAACACAACTCTAGATGACCATTTCTTGAAATTCAAAACATTGAAGAGACAAAGTTGTGTTTAATAGTTAGATTATAAAATTGCATTCTATGTTTATTTTCAAAACCTTGGGGTGTTACTCCGCTAATAGGAACACCACATGATTCAGGTGGCCTTAATATTTCTCATCTACAAACACATGTAATGGTCTCTCGACTTAAGATTATTATTAGTGTATACTATTTTGATTGCATACTTTGATTCAATAGAAAAACTAAGGCATTGAATTCATATTTAGGTAGCTTTCATTGAAAGCGTCATTGGTAGTATGTGATTGGTTGAAAAATCAAGATAGAATTTGTAGCTTCTGGAAGGAAGAGATGTATTAGGACCAATTGATTAGAATGGTAATAATTTTATTAAATCCATGGTCATGATAGAAGAAAGTAATTCCATCCAGTAAGTTAAACAAATAATAATGCAACAAAGGATAATGGTACAAAGTGTGTATCCTGCATTATGAGATATCGCAATACAAAGAAATTATATTACATGATGTGTGTTTATATGAAGTTTGTCATTTCTAGGGGATTTGACGGGTTACTAGAATCTACTCTTGATCTATGAATAGTATTCACTACTAATGAGGTAAGGGCCTAATGGGCCACACACTTAGTGTGTTAACAAATTCTCCATATTCTAATGAATATGAGTATAAGACATGGTGGTCCCCACCATAGTGTCCGAGATGTGTCCAAGAATAAAATTTATCCAATGAACAAATAAACACAGATTATTCATGTTTAGAATAATTAGTATTGAATTTTTTAAAAAAAATTTATTTACAGGTATTAAAGTAAATACATGGAAAATATTATGTGAACAAATATTATTTTAATATTAAATGATCATTTAGTATTTTTTGGAATGAAGAGTCAAGGTAATGACTTGTTTTTATAATGTAGTATGTTTATTATATTATAGGTATATGATAAAATATAAATTATATTTATAACTTAGTAATTTAGTCATAAGATTTCATTTATTCCATATGTAGTGAGTAATAAATGTTTAGGGGTTAGTAATCCTTTTCTGGGTAATTTTATAATTCATGGCATGCATGGATGGGACTATTAATTACTCATATTTTGAGATTAGCTCCCTCATCTCCCACATTCTAGATATTGAAACACTCTCTCCATGCTACCAGATTGAGTTCTCCTTCACATTTCATAGGAATTTCAATGCACTGATCATCAAGACGTCGAAGGTGTATTCAGATATTCACGCTATCATAGAGAATTTGATGATCGACACTCTTGAAGACTTTAAATGTGTGTGTGGATGATATATATGTTATTGAATTTACTTCCTTAAAAAAACCCTGATGACAAGAATATTCCATGAAAAACTTCTTATCAAAAGAAGTACAAGGGGTCCTCAGGATTTTATTAGGGATCCGCTTCATCAGCGATGACATAGTTACATTGATCTTCAGTGAAAAATTTCAAATAATTGGCCCACCTACTTCCATTTCATGACCCAGAACCTTTAGTGTGATCTAAACCTAAACCCAATATCCAAATATCTGAACTAGAAATGTTAATCAATTATCGACCAACAAATCATGATCTTATCTCAGTACCCTAGATCTCATCATCCAATAAACAACCACCAAGGTCTCTCAATGACCAACATTAGGTCCAAACCAATATTAGGTCTCCCATAGTCCTTAGGGTCATATAATAAAGTGAATTTTAACTAGGGATTCCCCTACTGCACAAAATAACTTTGGTCACACCTATCCAATGATTCTCAAAAACCCATAAGGCCTCACTAAAAACATGACACCCTATGAGGGGTTCCTCTAATTCATCCAAATCATGGGTCACACCCATTCCAGAAACATATAAAATGACCCTCATTAGCCTTAAACTGATCTTTGAACAACTATGTGCCCTAAATAAATCCAAAATCATGTGGTCAACAATATAATCATTCAAAATGGTCTTCAAGACCACCTCAAAAGTAGGACCCTCCAAGGGACCTTAAACCAAAAAAAATATTGGGATAAAGCCTTATATAATAAAACATGAGAAAAAATTCTTAGAAAAAAACCCATCCTTGGGTAGTACATCTACAATAAGGGTATCCATGAAATGCCATGACACATGGTTATTCTCAACATATGACTATGACAACCACTAATCACTTGATGAGTGAAAATCTCACAAGGGCATCCTCAAGAGTCCCTTAGAATCATCTCAATGGAAGCCAACCATAACTACAATCCCATGATGTCAAAATAGACTAAAGGCTCTAATAGATCTAATATTAAAACCCTAGATTGAAACATCATGCACTGTAACCATGAAAATTTTGTCCCGTTATAAATGGAAAAACTAAGATCTCTTAAAATAGAAAGTATGAGAAGAAGAAAGAGGACTCAAAGCCTTAAAAATTATATTATGACAATACTAATGGATGAAATAATAGAGATTAGATGAGGATGTTGTCTCAAAACCTAGGTGAAGAAGAAAAGGGGGGATCCCTTCTGTTGTGTATGAAAAATGGAGGATAAATGAGAGGAAAAGAAGAAATAGTGGCAAGGGAATTTTGGAATGTTGAATATTTTAATGGGTTTCGCGGTTAACTCTCATAGTTTGTATAACCATGTACTAACCATGATACACCCACTATCTATATACCCCACTGTGTATAGTTTTACCACACGGTTTTCCAAACCGTGCGCCAGTTGTGTGTGAGCCTTTTCTAAAAACTATAGAGTGCTATGCATGTCCATGTGCCCCCTCCTGTATGGTTTTTCAAACCATGACCAGTGTAACTGGATGGATTCAAGGTTTCTTCTAGGAGATACATGGTTTTTATAGGTAGTGTTCCGCATTCTACACACCCTGAAAAGTTATGTTCTCGTCCCTCGATGCACCTGGAAGCTAACTAAAACCCCTAGGAAATTATAGAGGGTAAAAACCCATTAGGAAACAAGGGCTTGGTTCAATGGAACCATCATAATTAATTTCTAAACTTCAAGAAAATATTTTGACCTCTCACCAATGTCTAATAATTTAAACTAGGTTGTGTAGTTTTACCCCCCCCCCCCCCCAAGAAACTCAGGATGTTACACATTATCTCATAAAAAGACAAACTATACCTACATCCTCTAAGGCCATCATCAAAACTATATGACATTTGTATTGAAAAAACTTGTGTGTTCATATATTATGTAAAGGAATGAGAATAAAAAACTATTATAATTACACAAAACTATAAAATAAAGGAATGAAACAAGTTTTCTCAAACATTGAGCCGCACATCTCATAACCCAGCTCATAGGAGGATTCTGGAACCCAAACTTATAGAAATAATTCTAATTAACTCTATCAATCCAAAAAACCATAAAGAAATACTATAAACACTAAAAGGAGTCTACCATCATGATCTACATGGATAAAAATTTATAATGGACATGTCACAAGTCCAATCATGACCTCGGGGTAGAAAAAATGAAAAATAGTCCAAGGTAGGAAAGTACATGGTCTTCACTATAGGTACATGATGGGTATCCCCAAAATACCTCATTGGTTGTGTTCCTCAGGACACTCGACATGTACTTATCCCAATTACATGATTTTAACCTCTCTTTATATGGCATGCGACCCCACATAGGTCCCTTCCCGGGTACCTAATCTTCACTCGACGTGTACACCACCGAACCACATGGCGTTCAACACCCTTTACATGGTGTGTTCCATATATGGGGTACCCATCTGTGTACCTAACAATGTACCCCACATAGGGTTTGACCAATCCTAGTACAAAATAACTAGCTGTGTACCTTATATGGGTTCTGGTCATGTGCCCCACATGACCATGTTCACTCAATACACCCTGAGTCACTAATACATGGTGTGTACTCCCAATACATGACATGTAGTCCCAAAAAATTCATCTTTCGCAAACATGAATACCAAAAAATATGTTTTTTTATAAACTACATGTTGTGTACACAAATATCCCTGAATGAAAACCCCCTCAAAATTGCCTGAAACCCATGATTTCTATGTAAAAACCACAAATCGACTTCCATGGGGTCCCCCAAAACCCATTAAAGGATTTAAAACTTAAAAAAACAACACTATATAAATTTATAGTGAAACAATGGGACTACCTAAAGGTAGAAACCAATGAATCTTTACATCAGATCCACACCATGTACCAATCAAACCTAGATCTGCCTTCTGATGAGCTCTCAGGCGATGCATCCTCTCTCTCTCACTCGTCCTATTATCTCTCTATCCCTATATTGATCATGTGACACTAATTCCACAGGTCATTTATGGGAATCCAAAGGGGATAAAAGTGAAAATAAAAATGGAAAAAAGAAAAATGGAAGGAAAAAATGAAAATTAAACGAAAACGAAAGGGGTTATGGGCTCGACTCTAGTTCTCGTGGTGAGTTTATGCCTCACCTTGGAAAAATACCCTATTTTAGACACAACTGTAGATAAAAAATATCAATCCAAATCTCCATTTAAAATATATCACCAAATGAACACATACGAATAAAATAATATTTAATTAATTTAAAATTAAGTATTTTGTGAATGCTCAAATGACTCAAATTTCTAAAAAACTCTTTTATTAGGGTAAAACCCCATTTTAGGACCAAAAGAGTGGTCCAAAAATAATCTGATATAATCACATAAGAGAAATTACCATTTTTTCCCTAAAACACCTTCAAGAATAAAAATTCAAATTCCACCTGCTTTCCACAACTCGTGATGACATGGGTTGTCATAAACTCCCCACCATAGACACTTCTCACCCACTAAAAAGCCTTGGGGGTCAAATAATAAACATGATATCCTTTATGTACATGCATGGTTGTCTCTATATCGAATAACCAATGACTAGTTTTATATCATCCATAACTCTATCCCAACATGAGATACATTCAACCAAAACCGATATAATTATCCCAACCATAGGTGTATCTTTATCATTTACCTTTTCTCCAACGATAAACCACCCATCACAGACTACATACATCACCAAATGTAAATGATAGATGTGGAAAAAGCCCTCACACTAGATTTCCATCATGAACAACAACCTCCATGCTCAACAAACCACTTAAAACAAGGCTCACAACACCCAACAGCCCATGGTGCACTCCCCACTAAAAGTTATTACTTAATCTTCTCTCAAAATCACAATATAAATCATGATCACTTGAAAAAATTCATAACTAAATTATGGGAACATTCCTAAAACAACTATCCATGTTCCTCACATAGTTAAATTCCGAGAAACCGGAGCACCCTTAACACTCTTCTTAAAAAACAAGGCATATCCATCATCCATGATCAAACACATGACTACCCTCCACTTAGGAATCAATCCAAAGATACAAGAATCTAACCACACTCTCACTGTGCTACCCAAAGTGTAACAAAAAACAAGTAGGGAAAGATATCCAACCAAACCTGCCCTCTCAAACCAGCCATGAGGCAGGGAGAACTCCCAATTCTTCAATTCTCAAACACTTGGCATTCTTATACTTAACCATATATTGGTGAAAGAAGACCACAAAAATCTCAACAAGTAAAAAAAACCACACCCACCTGATCCATTAGTGATAATAGGAACAAATTCCCCACCGCACAACCCAATAAAAAATATATAGAGGAAACTTATCCCTCACAAGTAACACGAACCTAGGAATTCATGGGAACCCCCACCTTAGAAAAACTCAAACCCAATATAAATATCTCAGGTGTGCTTTAACTTATATATCCACAAACAAGGAACTTAGTTCCCACACCAACCCATAAGGGTTTCCATGCATCCATCGATGTAGGGACTACATCTCCATCATCTATGAACCTATCACCACAAGATCCACATGGTTTTTCATCAGAAGAAAATATATACATTTGGTTTAGTTGAGTAGATGGACACCAAGAACTTATAAGAGAAAACACTATATGAGTAGGTCCGGACACTTTAACCAACTAAACTTCCATCATTAGTAAAAACTACATAGACAAACGCAGATCATGTGAATTCTATGTACTTATAATGATGCATGAACACTAGCCTTTTTCCCATGGTCCAAGATAGAAAAAACCAAAATAAACCATAAATCCAAAAACATAAGTGCATCATGCCCGGTGAAATCACACACTCGTAAAAATGGAATCCAATAATACCAATCCCATTCTCTAGAAACTTGGACATGGTATTAGTAAAAGTGTTAATGACACACCAGTACAATATCTATCACAAGTTCTGACGCATCCCTAGACCACCAATCTACCAACTCCTAAAATCATAAAACTAGAATCTCATATACCATTTTCTAATGAACTATATTGTGTTTACCTAACATGTCACTTGATTTGGCTCACCACAGGGCCTCATGAATTCCTCCTTGAATAAAAAAGGCCGCTAATCAATAACGAGTGTCTAAAAGGTATAGTAGGAAGAATATACCCTCTGTCGAGAGTGCAATATTAATAAAAAATAACAAAACTCATACACATGAATGAACATTAGAGTGCACATAATAAATAATCTAAAACAAATCATGCTATAATAAATGAAATGCAGCATACAATCATATAGGCTCAATGCATTCAAAAAAACATACAACATTCGATCACCACTAGTACAGCCTCATCTAAAAAATAAACAAATTAAAAATAAATAAATAAAGATCTACTTCCAATACCAAGAAAAACCACATACTTGATCTCCACAATTCTCTAGCTATACCAGACCAATCCTGAGACTCCATGTGAGAAGTTCTACTCTATCAAGCATCATTGGAACTTGACCCCATCTACTACACAACCTATGCTCAAACCTGAAATATTTTATCAAGTCTTCTCACATACCAAGGTGAGCTTATATGGGGTGAGAAATAAATATTAGTAGGCCAACAATGATGGGGGACTGATAATATATTGTCATAATAAGTTCATGAACATGTGATATGCACAACCTAGATGAAAACTAATAGAAGCTAATATAAAATAAATAAACATTAATAAAAATGGGATAAACAAAAAGGGAAAAATCCAACCTAGAGTTCTTTTCTGATACCCAAGGTAATTCTACCCCCACTATGGATACAATGAAAGGATTTACAACACATGTCCCACCCATCCACATGGAAACTGGTTCTTCTGGTAGATTTACACAAGATCTCAAATACGTTTAAATGAAACAACATGAATGGTGGACACTAGGGTATAACCATAGGAATATACCGAAACAACACATATATTTTTGGGCTCTAGGAATCCAATGGAATGATCAAACAGGAGAAATATCTCCACACATAATAGAAACTATAATGTTTTGAAAGTCCAACAAAAAAAATTGGGCTCAAAAAGAGGGATAAAAAATATACACTATCATAGGGGAACACCTCACTATCAACCCTATAGATGCATTGTCATAGGGGATCCCATATACCCATGGGACCAAAAGACAAACTATCCTATGGAACCCACTCAAGAAATCGAGATCCCACTACATCCATGACATATAACATATAGCCGGCGTGAATACTCAACTAGATAGGTGAACTCATATAGATAATCAATTAGCTCCCAAATACTATCTAACCATAGCATGAAAATAGAGGAGAGAACTAGATCAACACATAAGGCTAATGCCTGATCCTAGATATCCCAAAGTTCTCTTTATCAAACAAATTTCCTATAAAAAAACCACTTAAAACATCACAAAAATGACCAAACAAATTTGGGATGATCCAACCATGAACCCGTAACCCAAACAGATGAACTAAAAACATTGATAAAATATTTTCCAACAAAGAACAGGGGCCTATCTTAGCACCCTAGATCTCAGTATCTAACTAATAGCCATAATAATCTCTCAAAGACCCACATCTAGGTCAAACCAAACTCATGTCTCCCAGAGTCCCCATTGTCACAACATAAAGTATGTCCAATTAAGTACTCCCTCTACTACACCAAAGTTCTATTTCCACACCCATACAAAGATCCTAAAATGGCCATAAGACCTTATAAAAATCAGTACACCCTATAAGGGGTTCCTCCAGCTCATCCAAATAACATGTCAGACCAAGTGTAGAAACATCCTAGAAGGCCCTTAGTGGACTCCAACTGACCCTCAATCAAAAACACACCCATAGATCATCCAAAATCATAAACCTACCGACAAATGAATTCACAATAGTCCTCAAGAACACCTTTAAACAAGGACCATCCAAGGTCCCTTCAACTAGGAAAAACCTTAGGCCAAATCCAATCACAATTTTACATTCCTAAAATACCAATATTCAGTTACTACCTTTCCCACAAGTTCATTTAGGAAATACCATGCCACCTGATCATTATCAATATCCAACTACGATGACCACATGCCACTTGATCAGTGACCATCCCATAAGGGAATCCTCAAGAGTCCCTCAAACTCATCTCAATAGAACACAACCATAACTGATACCCAATAGAATCAACCAAGGGAAAAGGCTCCAAAAAGTCTAATCCTTAAACCTAGGAGTTGAACGTCAAGGTATATAACCTTTAGTAGTTAGTAACCTCATAAAGGGATGAACCAAGATATCCTCAGTGATTCTAATCAATCTTGACTTTTGGGATTGATCTGAAATAACCTCAAACAACCCTAGTCGGATTCCAAAATCTAAGACCACTAACATGCTCACAAACCTTACCCAGGCCTCACATATCACAACCCAACCTACAAGAGGTTTCTATAACCAAAACTCAAAGAAAAACTCATACTAAAGCCTCTCAGTCTAAAACACCATCCAGAAAACCTATAACTAATGAAAGGATTCCACCATCATGATTTAGGTATTAAAATATTAGACTTCACTAATCACATGTCCACATAAGATCTCGGGGTTTAAAATAGGGAAAACAGGACAAGGAAGGAAAATTACATGGCATGCACTATGGGTACATGATGTGTAACCCCAAAAGATCTCCATGATCATGTTCCCTAGGCAACCAAACATCTACTTATCCCAAGTACAATGTTTGTTCTTCTTGGGACATGGTGTGTTATCCCACATGGGTACCTTCCCATATACCTAATCCCCAATCGATGTGTTCAATGTTGAACCACACGATGTGCACCACCCTGTACATGGTGTGTACCCCACACAAGGTCCCTAGTAGTGTACATGGCCATGTACCCCACACAGGTTCTAGAAAAGGACAATACATGGATACTTTTTGTATACCCCACATAGGTTCTGGTCATGTACCCTACATGGACACATGACCTCAGCACACACAAATTCACCATTAAATGACATGTACCCCTGGTACATGGTGTTCAGTCCCCAAAAATTCATCTTCCCCAAACAAAAAGAACACATGGTGTGTGTTCTCTGAACCACATGTCATGTACATGGGTATTCCTGAATGGGAAACCCCTTAAAACGCCATAAAAACCCCAATTTCTCTGCAAAATCCACAAATCATCCTCCATGGGTTACCCAAAAACCCATTAAATAATTTAAAATTGAAAAAAGTTACACAATAGGGAATTATTGTGAACAAAAGGCCTACCATAATGTGGAAACCACTAAAACCTTGCACTGAATCTGCACTACACACACACTGAGCCTCGATCTACCTCTGAATGAACTCCCAAGTGGCACCTCCTCCCTCTCCCTCTACCACTAATCTCCCTTTCCCTATCTCGGTTTCATGATTAAAAATCACAAAAGGTTTTAAAGGGAAACTAAAGGGGAGAAAATATAAAATAAAACATAAAAAATAAAAATGGAAGAAAAAAGAAAAAGAAAAAGAAAACAAAAAGGGGCTCGGGCCTGAGCTCGGGCCAAACACCCATGATGGGTTTATCTATTGCCAGGGAAAACCCAGTATTCTTGACTAAAATGTGAAGATATAATCTCATTATGATTCTTCATTTAAAATATATCAATGAATTAACATGCACAAATATATTAATTTTTAATTAATTAAATATTAAATATTTCGTGAAAATTTGCATGGCTCATATTTACACCAAAAAAAATATCCTAGGGTAAACACCCCAATATAGGGTCAAAGAAGTGTTCGAAAAAAACTTCCAAGATCATATCATAGGAGAAATTATCATTTTTCCTTAAAACACCTTCGATAAAAAAATTAAAATTTTCTTTAATTTCCACAACCTGTGATGACGCGGTTCATCACATAGAGACTTAAGAAAACAACCATTGTTTTCTCTATTTTTAAGCAGTGTATTGGAGGCCTTCATGTCATGGGTTGATGAAAGAAAATAGCTCAAGGTTTTGGCTAAATTAGGTACACCTATATATGCATCTATGACAAGAAATATTGGTATTCAGGGGATTGTGATTTGTAGAAAAAAGTACCAGATATTTTCATCATATGAGTGGATCAAGGATTTAAGGAAGATATTTATGGTTTTTATGCAAGAACAGAGGGAAAAATTAATAAGAAATAGGGACAAACTAGTTGTATATTGAAAAATAGGATCATATACTATAGGATGGAGTAAAGAGATGCATGGAGAATATGTGAAGAAGCTAAAGGACATGAACTACTAATCCCCGCCCAAGATGAAGTTGAATCTAATATAACAAGGCTCAAAGTAACAATATATTCCTCTCTAACTACCATAATTATTCATATGAATCCCTTTATAAAAAATATTCACCCTTCCCACATGGGCTATAATTTCCCCTTCTTAACCAACTATTATTTCCCCAATAATGAAATTGTTACCCCTAGCAAAACAAAAATTCCTAAAAATATGTTATTCACTTTTTATAATAAGACTATTACCCCCTTAGTTCCAATCACTACCAACATCATGAAAAGCTACATTATTTTTAAGGTGGTAGACCTCACCGACATTCCATTTGATCTCCCATAAGTGTTGTACGTCTACATGGGCCAACAAATCTCTATGAAACATTTGAAAAATATCCCAAGTGTGGAATGATCTTCTTTTTTTGTTATCCAAGCTTACATCATTTATTATATTCCCAAAACACCACTTCATCAAAATACATCACCTAAGAAATATAAGAAAGAACATAATTCTCTTTAACCAGCACTGATATCAAGGAACCCCATTTGGAAGCACTAGTGAGAATTTAGTTCACTACTCTATTTGTTTCTATAGCTTCAACAAGTAATAGAGATTTGTTTTGTCAATGACAGAAAAATATTTTTGTTGAGCACTTGATATCTAGTGACCTATGAAACTAACCATGTTCAATTCTTGTATTGTCACCGATGATCTATTATCACTATATGAATTGTCGGTATTATACGTTTTTCACCCCTGTACCATCGATTGACCTGTTTTCACTGAGTGTTCCACCGTTATAGTTACTATGAGAAACAGATGCATCTCTTCTTGTGGAAGAATCTTCTCTATGTGATCCACCATGTAAGAAAGGGTCATCCAGAATTTATATTTCACTTGTGTAAATGTTGGAAAAAAATCCCTCAAGGTATCATTGAAGCATTTTTGAGGTGATTGTGTTTGTTGACAAAGTGGACATCTGAGTTGTGATTGTTGACAAAGAGGATTTCATGGTGGAATGTCGAGTTCAAGAGCTGAGGTCAACGATCCATGTTTGATTCAAGAACGTCGATAAAAGGAATGGATGATCTGGAGGCGGTACAAAAGAACAGATACAAGGTGGCGCCGTTTTCCAGTGTTTGCCAAATTTTTGGGCCTGAAAATCGGAAAATGAAGAAAAGTGTTTTTGGCAAAGGGACTTGCGCGCCGTGGACTTGGAGTATAGGAAACTTGCGCGCCATATGTTTTTCAAGATCAGAAGATCAAAATATGGCTAAAGAAATAGGTTCGCGCAAGTTTGGGAGTTGGTCGCGCAAGTGTCTAAAAGGAGAGAAGACTTGCGCGCTGAGATTGGGTCGCGCAGGTGACTTGCGCGCTGTCGCGCAGGGTGGTCAGATTGCCTATAAATACTGGACCACCCCTCCTCATTTTTCATCGGAGTTCAAAACGAGAGCTCCCATCGCACAGGTGTGGTGGTCGTGCAAGTGGTGTGTGTGGTCGCGCAGGTGGGACTTGCGCGCCAGTGGTTGAAGTTGTGTGCCAGTGTTAGAAGTTGCGCGTCGGTTGGTAGTTACGCGCCAATATTGGTTTGGGCATAAAAGGAAGAGAGTCGCACAAGTTTGGAGTTGAGGAAGCTTGAGTCGCGCAAGTGTTTGAGGAGGACTTGCGCGCCCGTTGTGACTTGCGCGCCGATACTTGCGCGCCGAGGTTGACTTGCGCGCCAAGTAAGGTTTGCTCCAGCAGTGTTTTTCGGGCTGCGTGGAAGCTGGAAGTTTTCCCAATACCTTCGGTGCAAAGAGATATTCATCTACGGGTGAAAGTTGTACTTCAACAGAGCATCTACACACAGAGGAAGATGCATTCATTCATGCAAATGAAGAGACCTACAGGTCTATAAACTGTGAGTGGATTCCTTCCAAGAGCAGTGAGCTTAGGAAGAGGAAGAAGGTGATCCTCTCCACCGTTAGTGAGCCAGAGAGAGAGAAACAGGGAGTGACCCTTGGGAAAGCAGTGAGCTGACCCTAAATTTTGTAAAGGCAGTGAGCCTGGGAATAGAAGTGATCTAGCCCGAATCTTGTAATCCACAGCTAGTGAAGATTAGTGGAATTTGGTATGAACGACAACCTGTCGGCGTATGCTCCTTGGACGTAGCCCTTAGCGGTGAACCAAGTAAAATTGCTGTGTCCTGTGCTTGCTTTACATTATGTTTATATCGTGTAGCAGGAAAAAGAGAGAAGAGTGTTTTTCTTGACAACGAAACAAGATCAGAACGGGCATTAATTTTTAATTAGTCATACCCTGATTCACCCCCCTCTCAGGGTATCCAGCCTAGTGGACCTAACAAGTGGTATCATAGGGAAGGTTGAAAGTTGTTCTTCTCTCAATGGAGGTAACCAATCATAAAGGGATTCCGATCTTCGACGGATGTAATTTTCAGATATGGAAGAATCAGATGCAACACTATTTCCGATCCTTGGGAATGGATGTGTTTTCAGCAGCTATGCATGGTATCACAGCTGATATTAATAGTTGTGCCTTATCAGTGGCTGAGCATAGAGAGTTGGATGCTGATTCCAAAGCAATCAATGCCTTAGGGGGAGCCCTTTCCAATCCCATCTACACAAAGGTGATGTCATGCAAAACGTCAAATTCCATGTGGGAAAAGCTTTTGAATATATATGAAGGGGACACAAAAGTCAGAGAGGCAAAGCTGCAGGTGTTGTGGAACAAATATGAAGATCTGAAAATGAACCCGAATGAGTCTGTTGACGCATTATTTGATAGGGTAAACATTGTTGTGGAAGATATGCGAGGTCTTGGAGAAGTCATTGAAGACATAAAGATTGTAAAGCGCATATTGAGGAAACATCCACCTCGGTTCAATCCGAAAGTTTCAGTACTAGAATATAAAGATCCAAAAGAGCTGACATTGAACAATTTGCACAGTACCTTGGTTGCATATGAAATGAGGAACGATGATAATGAGGCTGTGGAAAAGGGGAAGTCTAAAGAGGTGGCATTTAAGGCCATGAAGAAGCTCACCATTGAAGATTCTAATGAAGAAGAAGAGACAGATGAGGTCATGTCATTCCTTTCTTCAAATCTACAAAGAGGAAGAGGAAAGTTTAAAGGTAAACTTCCACTAGAATGCTTTAGATGTGGAAAGGTTGGTCATCTTGCGGCAAGATGCCCCAAGAAGTTTCAAGATGATGATGATGATGATGACGTTGAAATTCCCAAAAAGAATACTTCAGCTTTTGTGAAAGGGAAGAAACAATTCAAGAGAAATTTCTTCAAGAAAAAGAATCTTCTTTCACAAGAATTTGAAAGTTCAGATGAGTCTGAGGATGAAGAAGTTGAGGAAATAGAAAATTGCAGAGATCGTGGGGTAAATGCCTTGGTGGAAATTGTTGGTAGTTCTCAAAAGGGAGAAGAAGCTGATGCTAAAGAAGAAGAAGAAATTGAAGGGAGAATTGATATGGAAGCCGAATTGGAAGCAGCTCTTGAGGAGATAGATGTTTGGAGAGCCAAAACGAAGAAAGCCAATAAAGTGGTTCGTGATGCCAAACTCTATATGAAACAAAAGGATGAAGAAAAGTCTGAGCTGTTAGAAGAAATTGAAAGACTAAAATCCTCAACACCAGAGAGCTCAGAAAATATTGTTGAGTATAAGCTTAAAATTGAGGAAAAAAAGAAAGAAATTGATTGTTTGACTAACACAGGAAAGGAGCAGGTTAGATGTATCAAAGAGCTTGAAGAAGAAGTGGTCAATCTGCGACAAAAACTTAAGAATCAAGATAAACTCTTGACCCCCAATGTGATATCTGAAAAGCAGGCTATTCAGAAGACAGAGAAGATGAAAGCGGAGCCTAGCAGTTCAGTAGGGAAGAAACAGCAATTGAGATCAGATGTTAAGGTCGTTTCTGGGCTTAGTCAAGAACAAAAATTTGCGACAATTGCAGTCAGACCGCAAGCACTCATCCCGAAAGTGAAGGTTGATTTGGGAAGAAAACAGAATCAGAATATTCAGAGATCCCAAAGGGGAAATCATAGTGCTGAAATATCACGAGGGAATGCATCCTATATCAGGTGTAATTGCTGTGGGAAAATGGGACATTCACAGTATGTGTGTTCCATAGCCAAGAGATACAGAAGGGAATATGAACAGAGATGGCAGCCAAACAGAGAACGGTTTTCCAGAACACATTTTGAAGGACACTGTTTTTGGTGAGGAGGATTTGGACACATGGCTAGGTATTGCACTTCAACCATTCAGAGAAATGTGTCAAAGAATAATCAAAATGTTCGCAAGCAGCAGATCAATAAACCAACAAGTGAGTTAAAAGTTCAGAACAAATTTGCAGCTCTGCAAGATGAGGGTGGTCCATCATACTCTGGGAGAGAACAGAAGCCTCAATCCATGCCGAGTGTGAAAGAAAAAGTATGGACCAAGAATAAGAAAAATGAGAAGGCTGTGGTGGCACAGATTGCCCTTAAAGCATCAGATCGATCTGGTGTTTGGATCCTTGATAGTGGTTGCACATCCCACATGACGGGTAATAAGGACCTTGTTACAGGCATCAAATATGACAAAGAAGGAGTTGTCAAATTTGGAAATGATGAAGGCCTGAAGATTGTTGGCTCAGGGAAAGCCAAGTTTGGGGGTAAAGAGATGAGACATGCTGATGTCTTGGTAGTAGAGGGTCTCAGTCATAACCTACTCAGTGTCAGTCAACTATGTGACTCTGGGCACTCTATCCAATTTACCAAGAAGATGTGTGTTGTGAAAGGAAAATATGGAGCAGCTGTTCTGCAGGGAAAAAGGTCAAAGGGAAGTCTCTATCTTGTAGGTGGGGAAGAAGATACTTGTCTTTTATCCAGAGAGGAAGAAAACCAGCTGTGGCATAAGCGACTTGGTCATCTATGCCAACCATCTATGGAGGATATCGTTAAATGTGATGCTGCTAGAGACCTTCCCAAACTATCACGTGATCGCACTCATATGTGTGATGCTTGTCAACAAGGGAAAATCATCAGAAAGACATACAGGCCAAAGGAGCAGAAATCAACTAGAGTGCTCGAATTGGTGCATGCTGATGTATGTGGACCTATCTCACCACGAGCTATAAATGGGAAAAGGTACTATGTTATTTTCATTGATGACTATAGCAGAATGGCCTGGGTATTCATCATAACCCATAAGACAGAGGTGTTCAGTTGCATAAAGCAGTACAGGAGGGAATCAGAAAAGATGCTGGGGCAGAAAATTCTGAAGTTTCATACTGATAACGGTATGGAATTTACAAACAGTCAGGTTGAAAACTATCTCGAGAAACATGGGATAAGGCATCAAGTTTCATCAGTAAGAACTCCCCAACAGAATGGAGTAGTTGAAAGGAGAAATCGGATCATCAATAATATGGCTAGAACAATGCTTATTGATAAGGACCTGCCAGAGAAATTTTGGAAGGAAGCAGTTTTGACATCGGTCTACGTTTCAAACAGGTCCCTGTTATGTCCGAAGCAAGGGAAGACTCCGTATGAACTGTGGTACGGAAAGAAGCCAACGTTGAAGTACTTTCTAATCTTTGGAAGTAAGTGTTTCATTCTCAACAAATAACATCATAGGAAGTTTGAGGCACGAGGAGATGAAGGGATATTCCTTTGCTATTCCGGGAAAAGCAAAGCATATAAATGTTTCAATAAAAGGCTGGGAAAAATTATTGAAAGAAATGATGTCACTATAGTTGAAAATGAGCAGAATACTCAACGATCCAGTGAATAGTTCCTGGATGAAAGTGATGATGAGGTAAGAAACCCAGGGGGAGCAGAAGTTGCAGAAGCTGACTCAGAAGAAGATACTGATGATGAAGAGGAAAGTGTCAAGTCGGTGTCTGTGAGAAAGCCAAAGAGTCGAGCTGAAATTGATAGGCAGAATATCATTGGTGATCAAACAGCTCCAGTTCAGACTCGAAGAATGGAATCATCACAGCAAGCATCGTTTTTGTCTCAAGTGGAGCCAAAATGTTTTTCTGATGCAGCTGAAGATGAAAACTGGGTTCAGTCCATGAACGAAGAGCTTGATCAGATTGAGAAGAACCAGACATGGGAGATTGTTTCGAGGCCAGCAGATAAGAATGTCATCAGGACTAAATGGGTCTATCGCAACAAGATGAATGAAGATGGCACAGTGATTCGGAACAAAGCATGGCTAGTGTGAAAGGGATATTCCCAGATAGAGGGAATAGATGTTGATGAGACATTTGCACCGGTTGCAAGGCTGGAGACAATCAGATTATTTTTGGCCACAGCAGTGCAAAGAAAGTTCAAAGTGTTCCAGATGGATGTCAAATCCGCATTCTTGAATGGGGTTCTGGAAGAAGAGGTGTATATTGAGCAGCCAGATGGTTTTCTCATTCATGAGGATGAGAACAAAGTTTGCAGGATGAAGAAGGTGTTGTATGGGCTGAAACAAGCACCAAGGGCATGGTACTCAAGGCTTGATCAGTTCTTGAAGAAGCTTGGTTTCCAGCGTGGAGGAGTTGACTACAACCTCTATTTCAGCAATGACAGTAATCAAAGGATGATGGTGCTAGTGTATGTCGATGACATAATTTTTGGCGGATCAGATGAAGCTCAGTGCAGACAGTTTTCCGAATTCATGAAAAATGAGTTTGAAATGTCAATGATTGGAGAGCTAACATTTTTCCTTGGTCTACAGGTGACACAAGGAAGGAATGGAACATTCATTTCTCAATCCAAATATGCCAAGGAGGTTCTAAGAAGGTTTGGAATGGATAATTCCAAGGAAATGAAGACTCCGGTTGCTACCCGGATGAAATTATCAAAAGATGAGGATGGAAAGGCAGTTAATATCATAGAATATAGGCAAATCATTGGAAGTCTGTTGTACTTAACCGCAACAGGGCCTGATATTGTTTTTGCCACATGCCAAGAAGCGAGATATCAGAGTAATCGCAAGGAAAGTCACATGCTTGCAGTGAAAAGAATACTTCGGTATATCAAGGGCACGGTGGACTTCGGCTTAACATACAACGACAAATCTCAGACAGAGTTATTGGGATATACTGATGCAGACTGGGCCGGTTCAGCAGATGATAGAAAATCAACGTCAGGTGGTGCATTCTATCTTGGTGGATTGTGTATTTCTTGGCTAAGCAAGAAACAAGATTGCATTTCATTGAGCACTGTAGAAGCTGAGTATATTGCAGTCACTCAAGCATGCACACATTTATTGTGGATGAAGCAGCAGCTTGAAGATATGGGAGTTGAAGTGAAGTCTCCGATCGGAATCCATTGTGACAACTCAAGTGCTATAAATCTTAGCAAAAATCCTGTCCATCATTCCAGGACAAAGCACATTGAGATCAAGTATCATTTCATCAAGGAGAAGGTTGAGCAGGGCCTCGTGAAGTTGGAGTATGTGCCTACATAGCTACAGGTTGCAGACATTCGGACAAAGGCCTTACCCAAGGAAGCTTTTGAGAGGCATCGACTAGCTATGGGAGTTCAGTCGATTCCCCGCACTTGAAATAGTGTGGATGCGGGACACCCCCCTCTCCCCGAGGTATGATGTGTTTTTCCCTAATCTGTTAATATGTGTTCTCTACAATGTTACAGACTACAAAAGACAACCTTTGGGTTCGTTGACAAAGGGGGAGAAAATAAGTGATTGTTCAAGGGGGAGACAATGTGGAGATTTGATAAATCTTGAATGATATGGGGAGAAGCTGACAGGCGGAGCAGCCAGATAGGGGGAGTTGAAGCCAATTGATCGTGCTTAGCCAGAGCTTATCTTGGACAACACAGGAAGTATGGCTAAAGAGGTGTTGAAGCTTTGAGCAGAAAGGGGGAGCATATTAAATCTGACGATGCTAGAAATGATCGATCAAAGAATAGATATCACGACAGCTGAGGATCGTGATAAAAGCAGAAGAGTGGTGTTGGACAGTGTTTGGTGTCAACAGTGGATGTCAGAGACAAAGCGATTCATTGATGAAATTTTCATTTACTCTTGTTTCTCACACCGAGCATTGCTCATGTGGGGTTAGAGTATGTGTTGAGTAAATCCTTGGTCGCTATTAGAATCGCAATGAGGCGAATGGAGGCTGAAGAATCAATGACGTATCTTTTTTGGAAGAGTTGTCAACAAACCCAAAGGGGGAGATTGTTGGGCAAAATCCCTCAAGGTATCATTGAAACATTTTTGAGGTGATTGTGTTTGTTGACAAAGTGGACATCTGAGTTGTGATTGTTGACAAAGAGGATTTCATGGTGGAATGTCGAGTTCAAGAGCTGAGGTCAACGATCCATGTTTGATTCAAGAACGTCGATAAAAGGATTGGATGATCTGGAGGCAGTACAAAATAACAGATACAAGGTGGCGCCGTTTTCCAGTGTTTGCCAAATTTTTGGGCCTGAAAATCGGAAAATGAAGAAAAGTGTTTTTGGAAAAGGGACTTGCGCGCCGTGGACTTGGAGTATAGGAAACTTTCGCGCCATATGTTTTTCAAGATCAGAATATCAAAATATGGCTAAGGAAATAGGTTCGCGCAAGTTTGGGAGTTGGCCGCGCAAGTGTCTAAAAGGAGAGAAGACTTGCGCGCTGAGATTGGGTCGCGCAGGTGACTTGCGCGCCGTCACGCAGGGTGGTCAGTTTGCCTATAAATACTGGACCACCCCTCCTCATTTCTCACCGGAGTTCAAAACGAGAGCTCCTGTCGCGCAGGTGTGGTGGTCGCGCAAGTGGTGTGTGTGGTCGCGCAGGTGGGACTTGCGCGCCAGTGGTTGAAGTTGTGTGCCGGTGTTAGAAGTTGCGCGCCGGTTGGCAGTTACGCGCCAATATTGGTTTGGGCGTAAAAGGAAGAGAGTCGCGCAAGTTTGGAGTTGAGGAAGCTTGAGTCGCGCAAGTGTCTGAGGAGGACTTGCGCGCCCGTTGTGACTTGCGCGCCGATACTTGCGCGCCGAGGTTGACTTGCGTGCCAAGTAAGGTTTGTTCCAGCAGTGTTTTTCGGGCTGCGTGGAAGCTGTAAGTTTGCCCGATACCTTCGGTGCAAAGAGATATTCATCTACGGGTGAAAGTTGTACTTCAACAGAGCATCTACACACAGAGGAAGATGCATTCATTCATGAAAATGAAGAGACCTATAGGTCTATAAACTGTGAGTGGATTCCTTCCAAGAGCAGTGAGCTTAGGAAGAGGAAGAAGGTGATCCTCTCCACCGGTAGAGAGCCAGAGAGAGAGAAACAGGGAGTGACCCTTGGGAAAGCAGTGAGCTGACCCTAAATTTTTTAAAGGCAGTGAGCCTGGGCATAGAAGTGATCTAGCCCGAATCTTGTAATCCACAGCTAGTGAAGATTAGTGGAATTTGGTACGAACGGAAACCTGTCGGCGTATGCTCCTTGGACGTAGCCCTTAGCGGTGAACCAAGTAAAATTGCTGTGTCCTGTGCTTGCTTTACATTATGTTTATATCGTGCAGCAGGAAAAAGAGAGAAGAGTGTTTTGCTTGACAGCAAAACAAGATCAGAACGGGCATTAATTTTTAATTAGTCATACCCTGATTCACCCCCCCTCTCAGGGTATCCAGCCTAGTGGACCTAACAGTAAATGAACTCATCATCAATTTTATATTAGACACTACTATATTAAGGATATATAGGTGGGGGTCCAAGGTACCATGTTGAGTCTGATGAAAGGCCATTGTCTTGATTTCACCCCTCTAATCACAAGTCAACAAGGTAAGTCCCCTCCAAATAAAGGTCTAGTAGTGTCTCCATTCACTGTCTGATCTAAAGATCTGGTGATAGGTCACATTTCTTCTAAATGTGAAGAGGCTATGCATCCTCTGTAGATGTGAGTCAGCATTACTTGCCTCCATTGAAAGCAGTCTATTAGTGATAATTCCTTCAGATCCAAAGGAAATAATCAAAAGAGAGAGATGAAGTTTCTTGGTAGCGATCATCTCCTAGAAGAGTGGAAGTCGACATAATTTCTCCCAAAGTGATCATACCACCTCTACACTAGAGCCTACCATGAGCATCACCACCGATATAAGTAACATCAGTGTGTGTAGAATTTGATTGCGAATAAAACTGATAGTGCTTCCCCAGGCGTGCATGTTCTAGTCGGGAGCCTAAAATGCATGAAACCTATGAGATATACCATTAAATCGCAAAACAGAAGGTCAGAACAAATTATATTAAACATGGAAAATCAAATTTTTTATTGTAAAATAATAATAGGGACTACATGAGGGAGTAAGGAGATTCATGAAGAAGAAGCGAATTAGCTACATGGGAGACACTATTAATCCCTACCCAAGTCAATGCTAAATCTAAGAAAAAGGATAAAATTACTAATATATTATGCTATTATTCCAACAATCACACTTATTATTTACTTTATAACAAATCTCCTCCCTTGCTACATGGTCTAGAATCTTCACCATCATAACCAACTAATATTTCCCCAATAATGACTCCATTAACCTTAAAAATGCTTCCCTTCCTAATAGACTGATATTCCCTTGTTATAATGACATTAGAACCCTCCATTAGTTCCTATATACGAACCTTGGATCTTTTCATACACTTCCAAATATATGGAATGGAAAAAATATTTCATTTAAAGAATTCTTTCTTAGTGATAGTCCAGGCCACAACACCAAAATAATTCCAATAACGCATCCAATTATGTTATGGACACAACTTTATTATAGTTTTACAATATGGGGTTGTTCAAACTTCATATTATACTATATAAAATGAATATTTAATAAAATTTATCTATGATGATAGTGATAGTCTAGTGTATGATTAAAAAAATATATTAGGTAGTATTTTATATCTTGAAAGAAAGTTTATTACTAGTTAAATAAAAAATTATTACATGTCACTCAACAGAAAAATGAAAAGTATTTATATTACACAAAATTGTTTACCTAGTTGAATTGTATGAAGTAATAATAAGAGGATATTAGTTGAGGATTTTTCTTACCCATCTAAATTTTTGGTGATAATAATAGTGTGATTAATCAAATAAAAAATCACATCAAACATTCAATGTCAATTTTTTTAATTAAATATAATTTCATCAATGATATTGTTGACTAAGGAATGAAAAAGGTTGAAACACCTCCCTTATATAAATCAAGTGGATAGTGAAGAAAATTCGCAATGGATGTTTTTAAATGTTATTGATTGATCCTTAGAGATTAATGGTATCCTTCCACTAGAATTATGGGAGAAAATTCACCTCCCCAATGCATTTAATAGAATTATATGTTTTTAACTTTTGAAACACTTTCAACCTACCTTTTTATTAATTTTAAAAAGAAAAAAAAATAGATAATAAACTCAAGGGGTGTTGGATAATAGTATAGTGAAAGGGGGATAATATGGATATATTATTCACTGAGAGAAGGTGTTTATAGAGAATGTGGGATTTATTACTGAAGTAATCAATCATAATCTGGAACAAAGAGTTTATAATAAAAAATTTCATGTATCAAGGAGATTGGGGGATTTGTTTTTATAGTTACCGTTATCATTACAGTAGGCATCATGAGATAAATGATAAATAGTGTTCTTTCTCTAGAGTAGTGTACCTATTTCAGATTCTTATAACTTAGTGAGTGTTGATTCTCTTGTTATCCCCTCTATTGAAGTCTTAGTGTTAGTTTTGTAGTGTGACTTATTTTTAATCATGAAAATTAATAGTATTATATTTGAGGGATTTACTTTTGTTTTGTTTGTTTCCATTTTGGGAGTGTTTTGTGAGTTTTTATTAGGCTGATTTAGTGCATGGTTGGGGTACAATGATTCTCAGTTCAGATACATGAATTTTTTTGTGCCGTTATATTTGGGAAATTTTGAATATGTGTTTTGAATTTGAAGATACTAAATCAACTTTTGAATCATTTATTTCTTTTATATTAAGTGGTTCCATAGTTTATTATGTTGAAAATCTCAATCAAGTGGTTTTATTGACCCCAAACACCAAATTATTCTTATAACAATTTAAATTCATTTATTTTAGTGTTTATATTTTAGAATTTTTTTCATGAAGATACTAGACCACCCAAAGGGATGAAAAGGAACAGGGAGGGAACTTTTAAATTCTTCCACCTATAGGTACCAACAGCTACTCGATCGTACCTGGAGGTAAAACAAGTTATGTCTCAGTGACATCTACTTTTCGGTGATTCCCACTAGAATATCTGATGGCATTCTTGAAAATAAAAAATATATATTAGAGAGGGAGCCATATTCCTTACTTTGACCCCTAATTCAACCCTCAACACCTCTATAATTATCCTAAGGATATGATAGGTTATAAATAGACACCAACGGGTTATTGGATGTGTGTGAATTCCTTGAAGATCAATTCTATAGCCAAATTTTATCAAATTAATCTATTTATTTTGATCTCATACAATTTTATCACATTCTATAATATATTTCTCATTGCATATTTTTGGATAAGTATAAGTGTTCTTCATTGGGATTACACATTTCAAGTCACTTTTTTATTGGGTTATCACTACCATTGAGTGAGATGGGGATAGGTTTTATATTTAAAGTGAGGGATTGGGTGATCACTATCATTGAGTGTGAGGGGATAAGTGATTACTACATTAAATGTGAGGGTGATTGAGTTTTATTGGTACAACCCCTAAAAACCAAGTGTCTCACTTCTTATAATGAGTTTCTTGCTACAACTGCTCAAAATAATGTTTTGGGTTTCTTGAAAAAAATATTGAAAAACAAGGTTTGAAACAAAACCTATCGATATATATCATGGGGTGGAAACATAGGTATCCATTTCTGTATTTTTGGTGAACTATTTTATCAATCTGTTGTGTTTTTTTCTTTTAAATTTATATTTTCACTGCACCTAACTCTTTTAATTTTAGTTCATAACTCTAATTGTTTTTGTATAAATATATTTTAGTTTTAATTTTTTTAAAAAAACTAAAAGGAAATTCATCCCCCTCTTTCCATATTTACCTGGACAAATTGATTTCAATACCTTAACAAGTGTCCAGGAATGATCAATTAAAGATGACCTCTACCTCAAATTCCAAAAGTTCTCTGAAAGGACATTATATAGGTAGATACCCATCTTTAAATGAACCTGAATATGATTATTGAAAAAACATTCTACATTATATATAGTCATAGGATATCCACTTTTAAAAAATTTAATGTACTGATATACCCTTGCCAAAGAGTTGGAGGAAAAATGGACCCTCGATGATATAATTACTTTTGAGCATGATGGGAAATTCACGAACACTCTACATTTTAGGTTATATATGAATGAATTTAATAGAGTATCTCTGTGTAATAGTTCCCCTAAAATTTTTTATTTAACATAAGTTACACATGAGAGTACCAACATGTCAGTTTAAGAGATCATAAGGTCACACATGACTTATGAGATTACAATGAAAATTAAAGACATGAAGTATGTTATTGGATTATTCTCTAAAGAAATATCATATTGATTTTCATTCCCATGAAATTTAATATTGTGGAAAAATAATAAATATTAATCATTTTGTGTTTCTCCCACATGATCTATCATTAAATGAAATCATTTCATATTTAGATGAAATGTTTGGGAGTAAATGCATTCGATGCATGAACTAACCATGGAATTTATACATTTGTTTTAATGCATAAGTTAATGTGTACACCACCCAATAGTGTCTTAAGGTTATATATAAACCCTATACCATATGATGGGGCATGGGTGTGTGAATGATTCACATTTGGCTAATACTACTTGAACTAAATATCTCTTCATCTTTCTCCATTTCTTTAGAGGTACAAGCATACCATGGAGATAAGATGGATTCTATTCAAATGTTGAATGATTCGGCATAACTATTGGATACCTACAGAGGTGGGATGCTTTTGTTTACCTCTTTTTGATATCTCTCAAACTCATCTAATGTATATTAAGAATGATGTTGTGGGTTTTTTGTTTAAGGTGTGCCATTTATTTAAAGTATTATTTATTTAAATTTTACAAGTAATTTTTATATTTCTTTCATGGAGATCGTCATATTTGGTATCTAATTTGATCCATTGTGTATAATAAGTGATACTATATTCATACGAAACCATATGTGGTAACAAAGGGAGTTAATGATTTAGATTTATGAAGTCTAATGTTGAAATGAAGAAAAATCCCAAAAAACATAACAATGTTTTACAGGGTTTTCAAAAAATTTAAAAAGGGTTTACCCTTATGTAGAGAGGCTACATAAAAGGTAACGGTGGCCTTACCCTTACACAGGGGGTAACTAAGGGATTACCATTATACAGTGTGGTATGTATAAGGTTCATATTGATTTACCATTATATAGATTGGTCTATGTAAGGTTTATCACAGCTTACCTTTACGTAAAGGGATGTGTTATGGTAGTTGTGATTTTAAATTGGTTACGTAAAGGTAACTGGGCCGAGTACCCTCACATGGTGAAGTTTTCCTAAAGGTCATATGCTTACGCAGAAGGTCTTTATAAGGGAAACTTCTTTGTAACCTTTAAAAAAATTATTTACAGAAAGGTGAAAAACTTACACATTAGATAATGACGACCTGCCCTTATATAAAGCATTCACATAAAGGTAATTTTCTTTGCATCAAAACAAAAAATAAGTTGTGTAAAGGTAATATTTTTGTTGATCTTATGCAACATGATATATTTAAGTTGTGTAAAGGTAATTAGTGACTTACCTTAACACAAGGGATTCCAAATGGCCTGCGAAGGGGTATAAGGATTTACCCTTACACTGGAATACCTTTATGCATAAAGGTAATCAGAATTATTTTAAAAATTATTAAAAAAATGTTTTAAACATGTAAAATGATTTAGATGGTTTATAATGTTTTTATAAATAATTTTAAAATTTAATTTGGGATATTTTAATTTATTAAATGCTTATAAATTAATTAATTATGAACGATTTATAATTAATTAAAAAAATGTTTATGAAGTGTTTTATTCCCAAATATTAAATGTTAATATTTGAAATATATTTTAACAAAATTTTATTACAATTATTATGATAGAAAACTTAATTTTTTTTATTTAGAAATCATAATAAATTGTTTATAAAGGGTTATAAATTATGAAATAAAGTTAAAATATAAATTTTTTATATTTAAGTTATTTATTGTTTATAATTAATTATTTCAAATCATTAAAAATAAAATGAGAGAATTATTTAGATACTATTTAAACCACATAATTTTTTTTTCATTATTGATATGATCAATATTTAAATATTTATTAAACATGTGATATTAGATTATGTAAAATGTTTACATAATAGATATTGAATTATAAACGCTTTATAGTTCATAAAATATCATATATTTAAAATTGAAATGCTATATAATGATAAATATGAATGTTCATATTGGGATAAATATAAAATGACTGTATAGATAATTATAGAATGTCTATAATGCTAAAGCTAAAATAATTCTAAAATGTTTATAATTATCTTTTCTTTATGAAGTGTTCATAAATATTTATCTCATGTTTAAATATTTTAATTGTTAATTTATTTAAAATATATTCCCTATTTTAGTTATAAATAGTTTTTATGATGAATGGTGTATGTTATAGTTTTACTGTTAAACTTATTCTAAATAGATTCATGAATTATATACTAGGATTGACTGAATAATGAATTTATTTTTTCATTTACCTTAAAATATATTTTTAATTGAAATTATGAACTTGAATTTAGTTGTGGAATATAATTTTCACATATTAGGTGTTAGAGTTATAATGAATTGGATTATCTCTTGCGTAAAGTATCCCTTTGTATAGGGACTTGGGGTTAAACTATGAACCCACCTGAAGGGTTGTGCCTTATCTAGGCTGGTGAATGGTCATGACTATCTATTACTTTGGGATTACTCATATGGATATTTTCGCATTAATGTATATGATGGATTTTAAAAGGGGTCATCATTTTAGTGGGATCCCATTTAATAAAATTATTTATTAAATGGTTAATAATACATGATATTCATCTGATAAAAGATTATATTGTAGATAATATCACCACCATCATCATCAAGATAAACTTTGTGATTAATACTTGAAATAAGAAGCTTAATGTAAACTACTCCTTACACTAGTAACTTAATAAGGGTTCTTAATAATTATTGGTGTTTTAATACAATTTCTTAATGAAAATTCTACCTGTCAGAATAGATCATTCATTATTAACCAATTTTTAAAATTCCTCAACAAGTGAACCAAGATGCTTATGGATGCATAGAGTGATTCATTCATGGTTTCAATGGAATTAGATTAAAAAATGGCTTTTATGGATATGGAATTTATCCTATTGTAATATATTGAAATGTTCCAACAATATGATTGAATTCAATAAACATTTACCCGATATTCTCATAGTGTTGATAATTAATGATCAATACATATGATGGATGGATTCTGGTACTGTAGAGGATATATAGGTGGGTAAAAGTTCATATCGAAAGAATAAAACATTATTTAAAATTCCAAAATTGTTTATTAAAGAATCCAATCGAGGTCATTAAAACCTAAGGATGTTAGGAAGGAGGAATAATAATACTATATGATGGGATTATCTAGAATACCTGAAGGAGTTTGTGAAATTCTATGAAATGTTCATGTTGTTTATAGATTTTATAGTAATTAATAATTCTATTTTAAGGGTTTGTGATACTGAATGTATATTTTAAATTTTTTTATTAATATACACAAGTTCAAGATAAAAATAATAATTTAATGGTCCTATAGTTAATATTCATGAGAAAAATTACATATTTACCACATCAAGGATTTGATGTAAAAGATTTTACCATGCTCAAATGAATTGAAGTAAAGGATGTGTATGTTTTTATGATTTCCAATATGTTGTAAGTGATTTTTTTATTACAAAGAGTTGTTTTGAAGAATTATGATATGATTAATTGTATAATCAAGGTTTATGATTCCTCAATTTCTATAACATGATTTGGGAAGAGGATTTTGATAAATGCGTTTGTCCCAGATAAAAGTTTTTATCGTGTTATTTTCTAAAATATGTGGGAATGTGTTCCCACTAACTATTGATGGTATATTTTAATAAATTATTATTTTCAAATTAAAATGTTCCAACATATAAAATACCATAAATGATATTGCAATAATAGTTTATTTGTTAAATATTCCTAATGAAAGGAAATAATTCTAATTTCTTATGAAAAAGGGTTTGTGTATCTTAGTAAGATATTCTGAAGATAATATAATGTTTAAGAGGTTACTGGGATTATGTTTGGACATAAAAAAGTTTAATGTTAACAAATAAAGAATTAAAAAATCTACATTTAGAGTTAATTTTACTTTATAACTTAATAGAGTTAAGATGTATTAGTAATAAATAATGTAATTAGTTACATTAATTTAAGGAAAACGTTTGATGGAATATTATTCATAGGATGCTGATGATGAACTTAGAATAATTTTTAAGCAGAAAACAAAAGTTGAAATCATAACATTTGATGTTGTGAAGATAATAAGTTTGAATATGTTCAAGAATATGAACAGATTGGAATATGATTCCTAAGTCTCATCATTATTCAAACCAATATACTTCATATATGTTTATCACAAAAGAGTTTAGTGAGACAATTTTATCATATGGTCACATAGAGATGTGACATGGATTTTATATGATTTAGTGTGTTAAAAAATTCCATAAAGTGTAGAAAACATAAGGCTGATATGACAGTTTATCATATATGATATGATAAACTAATTATTATGTTGGTTTTGTTAAATAATCTTAAAGAGTTTAAGAATATTAAAATGTATCATATTAAAGGTAACATCCATTTTTTCAATCATTCATATTGTCTACAAAAATTTATATATAGATATTAATTTCACAGAGTGTAATGATAAAAGACCTCTCAAAATATGACTTTGAGTTTTTCCCTAATCGATTTTCTTCATGGTGTATTATAGGTTCTGATGACATTTTAAGGTCATCGTGGCTAGGGTTCTTATATATATAGATAAAAAATATTCTCTTGTGGACCAATACAAATAATATGATCTTTATGTGTGTTGGATGACCCACTAAGTATAACACATAGAGTTTCATACAGATGTATTTGTTATATTAGGGATGCATGGATTATATTTGAGTCCCCACTACTCAATATTGGTGAGATACCTTGCATGATGACCTTCATACTTTGATACCTTACTTACACAAGTCTACATATTGACTTAGCTAATACAAGGTTGGTTGGGTATGTTGCCAATTATGTCATCGGTTTAAGCTTAACCAAGATGAGATTTATCCAATCATATGATTAGTATGTCATTAGGGTCCTCAATTGAGATAGAATCTGGGAGTTTGAGACCAAACCTAGATATTATATATATTTATCTAAATAATGGGAATTTGATGTGATTATACATAAGGAAGAATTACATTTTATGTATTCATAAATCAGATCAGTTGATGTTATTCATTTATTAATATCATTTTATATACTCCCTCTACTGATTTTCAATTAAATGTGCATAACTTATGTGAAATACTCATGCTTTAATATTAAATATTATTTTGGAGTATTGTTTCGAATAATAAAGATTCATGTCTGTTTAGTATTCTAAATATAACTCTCACCCTACTAATCCAAATTGTGTGATTCTTGTCATTTAGGGTTCTAAATTCAATTTCCTACAAATCACTCAACTGGATCATTGGCTAATTCGGCCATTTGAAGGGCCATATGGACCACACAAGATGACCCACTGGATCTTCCTAATTTCTGGACCAGCCTTGAATATTTCATTACTGGGCTCAATATCCCAGCCCAAATGAGTGGATATTCTTTTTAAAGCTCTGGAATTTCCTAAGGAATCATGGATAAAAATTTGAAGGCCCAACTCTACCATTTTTGGGCCCAATGGATCCATTGAAATCAAGCCCACCATTCTGTCTGGGATTTTAAATCAGCCCACCATTCTTGACTTTTAAACTTATCCACTTTTCCAAAGAAGCTCATATTTTGTGGTGTGAAAGATAGGATATTGAGGATAAACTTTCCAGAATAAATGGTTCGGATTTGAAGGCAGATACATAGCCATAAATGTATTCACATTTAGGCCATGGAAACTTTCTGGATAAAATTAGACAGTAGAAAGGTTTTTAGTAATCAGGCCATAACTTTGGCCACAAAAGTCCAATGACAGCAAAATTTTGAGGGTGACTATTACACATCCATATATACAATATTGAAGAAGGGTATCTCTCGATATTCAGCTGTCTGAAAGGTCATATTGGCGGGCCAACTTGAGGGGCAGTTTGGGAATGAAAACAGTCCACTACCTTTGGCTATAAATTCACTCCCCTCTTCTCCTTGCAAGAGGTTGGCACTTTGGCACTTAGGAGGATATATTGGCATGATCAAGTCATTGACAAGGGCTTGGGAGGATCTTCCATAATCTAGTTTTCACTTGAGAAACCTTTCCTCCTTCATTTCATTCCATGTATTTCATGCTCTTTCCTTTGTAATTGTTTTAGTGTACTTGTAATTTCTTTTGAGTTTTAATGCAAGTTTCTCCTTCATCACTTCTAATTATCATACACCTTATGTAGTTTAATATTAATAGTTCTTTAATTGTTAAAAATCAATCTTAAAACCATTTCCTTTAAGTGATTTCTTATTCAATCAAAACACGTGTTTCATTCACGTTCTTTGTAGTTCGTGTGTGTGTTCGGCACACCACTCTTTTCTTTTCCAATTCTTCTTCCTCTTATTCTCATACCCTAACACTATAAACATCCATACCAGATTAATAACCATCCTAATGGATGATTAAATCTCTCATTGGGGTGAGTTATAATTTAGGTATGCTAAGCGATGGAGAGCTTTTGCTCGATGTGTATTCTTTAAATTAACATTGCGTATGTTGGACTTAGCATGTCATGGATTAATGACTTGTTTTGTTTAACATGTGGTTTCCATGGATTATTGGAACCATAAATATGCTACCATAAACAAGATATGATTATGATTAGAACCCTGAGTTAAGTCAAGGCTTGGATTAAAGCCTTAACACTTGAGAATTCCAATCAATGTCAACTTGTGACATGGGTGTTAATTTAATGCAATATAAAGCAAAGCTCAAGTATATCACAAGCTTAACTACCTAATGATGAACTCACCCCAATATTTATCAAATTGTTAAATCAATATTAATCAATCAATCATTTCAATTAAAGCTTTGCAAACAAACCCCCAAATCAAAACACAAATAAAAAACAATCATCTAAAAAAAATTGTACCATCGCCGAGGATTCGACCCGAGTGCTGCTATACACATTAGCAGAGCAATGGAACCTTGAACGGTCGATAGGTGACAATCGGCCGCGCTTTCAAATGGCGCTGTTGCCGGGGATGGTGCATAATTGTAGTTGATAGTTTCTGATTTTTGAAAAAAAAGACCAAAAAATCAAATAACCCACAAAAAATATCAAAAAAAATTACACAGAGAAAAACCCTCCATCATCTTCAAGTCTTACTCTGCTCTTGATGCCCCGTAGCCTCCCAAACAATCCCTCATATTTGTTTGATCCTGAGATTGAGCAAACTATTCTCCGAATTAGGAGGAACCTTAGGGACAATCAAAACAACCAAGGCCCACTCATTCCTAGACCAATTGATTTAGAGATGGCCAATCCTAGGGAACAGACCCTTAAAGAACTCGCTTCCCCCGATATGAATTACCAACCTCTTGGTATTCAATATCCAAACATCGAGGCTGATTTCGAACTCAAATCGGGTTTGATTCATCTTCTTCCTCATTTCCATGGGCTAGATGGTGAGGATCCTCATCTTCACCTCAAAGAGTTCCAAGTGGTCTGCTCAACCATGAAACCTCAAGGGGTTTCTGAAGAACAAATCAAGATTAGAGCTTTCCCCTTTTCCCTAGAGGATTCTGCCAAGTCTTGTCTCTACTACCTCCCACCGGGTTCCATAAACTCATGGGTTGACATGAAGAGACTTTTCCTTGAGAAGTTCTTTCCCGCTTCCCGAACAACTTCTATCCGAAAGGAAATAAGCGGCATCCGTCAATTCCCTAATAAATCACTCCATGAGTATTGGGAGAGGTTCAAAAATCTTGTGGAAACTTGTCCACACCATTAAATCTCTGACCAACTCCTGATCCAATAATTCTATGAGGGGTTATTGGCTATGGAGCGAACTCTCATTGATGCCGCAAGTGGCGGTGCTCTTGTTGAAAAAACTCCTACAGCTGCACGAGAACTCATAAGCAACATGGCTACAAACACGCAGCAATTCCAAACTCGAGAACATGCTCAAGTGAAACAAGCCCAAGAGAATCAATCCATAGAGCCCAACAAAATGACTGAGTGGATGAGTGAACTTACAGGTCTTGTGCGTCAACTAACTGTGGCTTCAAAAGCTCCAAACTCCTCTCCTCAATAATCTCTTTTCACTAGGCCTGTCAAGAACTGTGGAATCTTCAACTCACCAACTCATCCGACTGACACATGTCCACAACTTCAAGATGATCCATCTGATTCATCTAGTCCAATGGAGCTCAATGCGGCATATGCTCAACGAAAATTCAAACCTCAACAATCAGGTCAGTTTGTTAGAAACTTCAACCAACCCCACTCTGAGCCCTTCTCTTCTACCTTTAACCCACATCTGAGGTATGGTAATCCCATTTCTCATCCTCCTCAGTTCCCTCATCAAAATCCAAACCAGTTACAATATGGTCAAAGTGGTGGTAACATCCATCAACCTTATCCTTTTGTTCCTCAACCCCAAAGGAACAATCCTCCTCCTGGATTCCACTATCCTAACAAGCCTTCCCAATTCCCCACCCAATACAATCGCTTTCCCAAGAACCAAAATCAAGGCCAACCCAATTTGGGACAAGCCTCTTCTTCTAAACAACCATGGGAAAGTGATGTAGAGGATCTTGCTTCCTTCACCCGTTCTAGCCTCAAGAACATTGAAACCCAAATAGGTCAACTTGCATCCCACCTTAGCCAGCAACAACCATCCAATTCATCCCAACTCCCAGCTCAACCATTACCCAACCCTAAGGGTAATGTAGGTGAAATTGCACTTAGATCGGGAAATCAAATTGCTATGCCCCATGCTGATTCCTCTACCTCCCCTTTCGATGTTGATCTAGAAAATGAAAAGATCAAATAGCTGGAAAAGGAACTTGAATCCACTCCTTCACCTCCTTCCATTCCTCTAAGGAACCCAATTCCTTTTCCTCAAGCCATCTCCAAGCCTAAGAAGTCCTTTGAACCTGATCCTGAAATGCTTGACATGTTTAGACGTGTTGAAGTGAACATCCACCTCTTAGATGCCATCAAACAAATCCCTAAGTATGCCATGTTTCTTAAGGAATTGTGCACCCATAAGAGGAAACTTAAGAACATTGAAAATGTTTCAACCCAACAGTCCATTCCCATGAAGTGCAAAGATCCAGGGACCTTCACGGTTCCATGTCAAATAGGGAGTTCCAACTTTGATGATGCACTCATAGACCTTGGAGCCTCAATAAATGTCATGCACAAATCCATTTTCTCCAACCTTGGTCTAGGTCCCTTGCACCCAAAAGGTGTTTTCATTCAATTAGCCAATCGAAGCACTACCAGTCCAGAGGGGATAATTGAGGATGTTCTTGTTCGGGTCAATGATCTTATCTTCCCAGCTGATTTCTATGTCCTTGACATGGAAGGTGAGACGACCTCTTCTCGATCTCCCCTAATTCTAGGAAGACCATTCCTCATGACTGCTAGAACCAAGATTGATGTCCATTCAGGCATCTTATCCATGGAATTTGGTGACCAAGTGGTCAAGTTCAACATTTTTCAAGCCATGCGATACCCATCAGAGAATCACTCTACATTCTCTATTCATGCATCTGATGACACTTCTAAGAGTCAACTCACCTCCATTTCTTCGTGGTCATCATGTTCTAATGATAGTGGATACTGTGAAATCTGCTCAATGATTAACCAAGTTATAAATGGAGAAGTTGATGTTGACCTTTCTTTCATAGACTCTATCAATCAAAGTGAACTTGAAAACTCTCTTGAATCCCACATCAACTCTGATCTCTACTGCTTCACCTTGGACAGTGTTGAGGAAAATAATCCAAACCCATATGGTATCCCTTCTCCTTCTCCTAACTTGTCTATCTCTCAAATCAAGGCTGAAACTGATCTAAAACCACTTCCTTCACATCTCAAGTATGCATTCCATTTCCACAATCCCTCCTACCCTGTCATTATCTCTGCTTCACTTTCTGAAACTGAGGAGTTCCAACTTTGTTCAAGTGTTAGAGGAAAACAAAAATTCCTTAGGTTGGACCCTAGAGGATATTCCAGGAATCAACCATGCCCTTTTCATGCATCACATCCATCTAGAGGAATCATCCAAACCAATTAGGCAACCTCAAAGAAGACTCAATCCACTCATACTTGAGGTAGTTAGGGAAGAGATTACCAAGCTTCTTCAAGCTGGTAGTATCTACCCAATTTCTGATAGTGAATGGGTTAGTCCAATTCAATTCATTCCTAAGAAGGGCGGGATAACAATTGTCACAAATGAACATGGAGATGTGGTCACAACTCGAGTGAAAAACAAATGGCGTGTGTGCATCGATTATCATAAATTGAATGATGAAACACAAAAAGATCACTACTTACTTCCTTTCCATGACCAAATTCTTGAGATATTGACCTGAAAGTCACACTATTTCTTTCTTGATGGTTACACCGGATACTTCCAAATTCCAATCGCACCTCAAGAACAATAAAATACCACATTCACTTGCCCCTTTGGAACCTATGCCTATAGGCGAATGCCTTTTGGACTTCGTAATGCTCCTGCAACATTCCAGCGGTGTATGATGAGTATCATTTTTGAATTAATTGAGAATTTCATGGAGTTATTCATGGATGACTTTACCATTTATGGCGAGTCATTTGAATCTTGCTTACATTGACTCTCTTTGGTCCTTCAAAAGTGTGTCAAGTGCAACCTTGTGCTGAATTTTGAAAAATGTCACTTCATGGTTTCAAATGGGATTGTTCTAGGGCACATAATTTCTCAAGAGGGTATCCAAGTTGATCCATCCAAAATTGAGGTGATCCAATCACTTCCTGAACCCAAATCAGTTCGAGACATTCGGTCCTTCCTTGGTCATGCCGGTTTCTATCGGCGATTCATTCAGAACTTCAGCAAGATTTCCCTACCACTCACTCGTTTACTTCAAAATGATGTCACATTCAATTTTGATGAGGCTTGCAAGAGAGCCTTCATTGAACTCAAATCTGCTCTCACATCTGCTCCAATAATCCAACCCCCAGATTGGTCCTTACCATTTGAATTGATGTGTGATGCTTCTGATAGGTCCATTGGGGCTGTTCTTGGTCAAAGAAGAGAAAAAATTCCTCATGTCATCTTTTATGCCTCAAAAAAATTGGATGAAACTCAATCACACTACACTGTGACTGAAAAAGAACTTTTAGCTGTGGTTTTTGCCTTGGATAAATTTCGGCCCTATCTCTTAGGTGCCAAAATCATCATCTTCACGGACCACTCAGTATTAAAGTTATTGCTTAAGAAAAGTGATTCCAAACCAAGGATAATAAGATGGATTTTAATGCTCCAAGAGTTTGACCTTGTGATAAAAGATAAACTTGGAAAAGAAAACCCTATGGCTGACCACCTGAGTAGAATTTCTAATTCTTATCATTCTGAAATAATTGATCCTGAATTTCCAACTGAACACCTCTCATCTCTCACTCCAAAGTTACCATGGTATGCCCCAATTGTCAATTACTCGGTTTCTGGTGTTTTACCTAAATATTTTTCAAAAGAACAAAAATAAAAGATGAAAAGTGATTCAAAGCATTATTTTTGGGAAGATAATAAACTTTGGAAAACTGGGGATGACATGGTAATTAGGAGATGTGTTGATGAAACTGAACAATCCTCCATCTTGGAATTCTGCCACTCAATGCCTGGAGGTGGCCACTTTTTACCACAAAGGACTTCTCAAAAGGTCCTAGATTATGGATTCTTTTGGCCTTCACTCTTCAAGGACTCACACGAGTTCTTTCAATCATGTCCCACTTTCCAAAAGTTTGGCACAATTTACAAAAGAAACGAAATGCCTCAAAAGCCATTAATCTTCTGTGAGCTCTTCGATGTTTGGGGCATCGATTTCATGGGACCTTTTCCCCCTTCCAATGGATTATCCTAAATTCTCCTTGCTGTTGACTATGTTTCTAGGTGGGTTGAGGCCAAACCCACTAGGAAAGATGATGCTCAAACTTTGAGTGAGTTCCTCAAAACCCATATCTTATATCGATTCGGAACACCACATGCTTTGATAAGTGACTTAGGAACTCATTTATGTAATAGAACCATGGAGTCACTTTTGAAAAATAATGGGGTTGTATATAAAACATCCACTGCATATCACCCTCAAAAAAATGGAATGGCTGAACTTTCTAACAGAGAAGTGAAAAGAGTGCTTGAAAGAATTGTTAAGCCCACAAGAAAAGACTGGCCCGATAGACTTTGTGAAGCACTTTGGGCCTGTCGAACAGCCTATAAGACACCCATTGGGATGTCTCCATTTAGGCTAGTTTTTGGTAAAGCCTATCATTTACCAGTTGAAATCCAACATAAGTCATTTTGGGCTGTCAAAACTTGTAATTTTGATTGTGAAAAATCTGGTGAAGAAAGATTGTTGCAGTTGACTGAATTGGAGGAGCTTTGACTCGATTCGTATGAGAGCTCCATTCTCTACAAAGAAAAGGCAAAGTCACTCCATTACAAGCACATTCTTCGAAAGGTATTTCATGAAGGTGAAAAGGTAATGCTCTTCAATTCTCGATTTCAACTTCACCCAGGTAAGCTCAATTCTCATTGGGATGGACCTTTTATTATTACTAATGTTTACCCATTTGGTGCAGTGCAAGTCCAAGACCCTTATTCAAAAAGAAAATTCACGGTAAATGGACACCGGTTAAAGCATCACCATGAGAGGCCATTCACTTCAGGTTCCACATCGACTTCCATTGACCCACCACTAGATGGAAACGGCGACCCACCAAATCCAAACCAGTGGGAACCTCTTTCCCTTTAACTCTCTCTCTCCTCAATCTCTCTTCCCTCTCTTCTTCTCTCTATTTCTTCTTCTTCCTCTCTCCCTCTCATTTTTTTTACAACATTCTTCCACAACCTTTTTTCTATTTTCTCTTTTGTGTGGATGTGTCATTAAAAATAAAAAATTTAAAAAAAATTAATTAAAAAAATGAAAATTAAAAAAAAGGGGTGTCATAATTACTCATCATCCAATATTGAAATTCTGTCCAACCATTTTTGGGAGTCAAAAGGCTTGTTTTAAACTCAAATATATTGAATTTTTATCTCAAACTTGGGTAAAACAATTTTGTGTCAATAACAAACATTTTGAATGAACAATTTTTGGTGGAAAATGATTCTCCCCTACCGTGAGGAATAACATTAGCCTTTATGCCAAGGTCATCTATGGCCATCTTTTTCATTGTGTGTCTTCACCACTGATTGTGAGTCTTGAGATTGTGGACCTTCGATCTGAATTTCCATCTTTTGTGTGGATTAATATGATAGAGGCATTTTCTAAGCCACATGAGAATCAGAATAGCCAAATAGCCTCCCGTTACCCTTACATTGATCCTACTTTTGAAAGCCCCTTTGAGCCTATGAAAACCTTTCTTTTGATATCCACATTACAATCCTAATACCTTGTCCCACCCAACATCTTCATGGATTTTCATTATACAATTTATTGAAATTTAAGTGTGGGGGGGGAATGGACTTCATTTTTGGGCATATTTTTATTGATTTCCAATGTGTCATCATATGCTTGAGGGGAAGCATCCATTCAAGTGTGGGGAAGAGGTTGTAATTCTGTGAGCTTTGGGGTGTATATGTGTAATTGTCATTTGTATTAAAGCCATTAAAAAGTGTTCAAAAAAATGAAAAAAAAATTATATTAAAAAAAATGAAAAAAAAAGGAATGGGTTGTGTCTTGGGTGGGTCAAAAATCATTCATCATCAACCTTTGATCTTGTTATAACTACTAAAATTAGTTCCACGAGGAGATCAAGCATGGGTTGGGAGATGACTGTGAGACTTGTTCCAAGCACAAGTTTCGAAAAAAAAACAAAAAGAGAGAAAAAAAAGAACACTTGAATCATCTTGTATTGTGTCATTATTGGAAGTCTTCCATGTTGTACATATTCCATCATCTCAACATATTCTATTTTCTATCTCCCTCAATTTTCATTCATCACACATTCATGCCCTTGTAAATATGTGTTTCTACTTCCTTTCAAATCAAATTTCAAAAAAAATGTGCATTGATTTTTCCATGTTGGTGTTTTTAACCCCTCTTTTCATTTGGACATTATATACCTACCATCCCATAGCCACTGAAAAACCCCTTAAAAGACCTCTTGATTCTTGTACACATTAGATTTGGGAATGGAATCTGAGAGCTCTTACAAACTCTTGATTTTCACTTTTTGTTGGTGAATGAGTGAACCTCCTAAAATACATTTTTATCATCTTGAGAGGAGTAAGTTTTGAGTGCCTACATTTTCCAATTCAAACCTTGAACAAGAAAAAATGAATTGTTTCTGATGCATTATTGTGAACCAAATTTGTGATGGAATTCAATATGGATGAGTGAAATAGTCTAAACCTCCCCTGATTGGTGAAAACAAAATTTTAATATTTGTTAGTGAATGAATATGGTTTTGTTTTGATTTTCTTTTGTGTTTGTTGTACATGAGGACATGCACAATATTAAGTGTGGGGGAGTTGATGTTATTCATTTATCAATATCATTTTATATACTCCCTCTACTGATTTTCAATTAAATGTGCATAACTTATGTGAAATACTCATGCTTTAATATTAAATATTATTTTGGAGTATTGTTTCGAATAATACAGATTCATGTATGTTTAGTATTTTAACTATAACTCTCACCCTACTAATCCAAATTGTGTGATTCTTGTCTTGTAGGGTTATAAATTCAATTTCCTACAAATCACTCTACTGGAGCATTGGCTAATTCGGCCATTTGAAGGGCCATATGGACCACACAAGATGACCCACTGGATCTGCCTAATTTCTGGACCAGCCTTGAAGATTTCATTACTGGGCTCAATATCCCAGCCCAAATGAGTGGATATTCTTTTTCAAGCTCGGGAATGTCCTAAGGAGTCATGTAAAAAAATTTAAAGGCCCAACGCTACCATTTTGGGGCCCAATGGATCCATTGAAATCAAGCCCACCATTCTGTCCGGGATTTTAAATCATCCCACCATTCTTGATTTTTCAACTTATCCACTTGTCCAAAGAAGCTCATATTTTGTGGTGTGAAAGATAAGATATGGAGGATGAACTTTCCAGAATAAATGGTTCGGATTTGAAGGCATCTCCATATCCATAAATGCATTCACATTTAGGCCATGGAAACTTTCTGGATAAAATTGGACAGTAGAAAGGGTTTTAGTAATCCGGCAATATATTTTTCCAACAAAGTCCAATGACAGCAAAATTATGAGGGTGACTAGTCCACATCAATATCTACAATATTGAAGAAGGATATCTCTCGAGATGCAGCTTTCTGGAAGGTCATATTGGCGGGCCAACTTGAGGGGCAGTTTGGGAATGAAAACCGTCCACTACCTTTGGCTATAAATTCACTCCCCTCTTCTCCTTGAAAGAGGTTGGCACTTTGGCACTTAGGAGGATATATTGGAATGACCAAGTAATTGAAAAGGGCTTTGGAGGATCTTCCATACTCTATTTTTCACTTGATAAACCTTTCCTCCTTCATTTCATTCCATGTATTTCATGCTCTTTCCTTTGTAATTGTTTTAGTGTACTTGTAATTTCTTTTGAGTTTTAATGCATGTTTCTCCTTCATAACTTCTAATTATCATAAACCTTATGTTGTTTAATATTAATAGTTTCTTAATTGTTAAAAATCAATCTTAAAACCATTTCCTTTAAGTGATTTTTTATTCAATCAAAACACGTGTTTATTCACGTTCTTTGTAGTTCGTGTGTGTGTTCGGCACACCACTCTTTTCTTGTCCAATTCTTCTTCCTCTTATTCTCATACCCTAATAATATAAACATCCCTACCAGATTAATAACCATCCTAATGGCTGAGTAAATCTCTCATTGGGGTGAGTTATAATTTAGGTATGTTAAGCGATGGAGAGCTTTTGCTCGATTTGTATTCTTTGAATTAACATTACGTATGTTAGACTTAGCATGTCATGGATTAATGACTTGTTTTGTTTAACATGTGGTTTCCATGGATTATTGGAACCATAAATATGCTACCATAAACAAGATATGATTAAGATTAGAACCCTGAGTTATTTCAAGTCTTGGATTAAAGCCTTAACACTTGGGAATTCCAATCAATGTCAACTTGTGACATGGGTGTTAATTTAATGCAATATAAAGCAAAGCTCAAGGATATCACAAGCTTAACTACCTAATGATGAAATCACCCCAATATTTATCAAATTGTTAAATCAATATTAATCAATCAATCATTTCAATTAAAGCTCTGCAAACAAACCCCCAAATCAAAACACAAATAAAAAACAATCAACTAAAAAAAATTGTACCATCGCCGAGGATTCGACCCGAGTGCTGCTACACACATTAGCAGAGCACCGGAACCTTGAACGGTCGATAGGCGACAATCGTCCGCACTTTCATCAGTCTACACTAGGAGAATTGAAAACATATGAGTTGGATATATGGTATTGCGATGCTTTGTGTCCCATGGTCCCTCAATGCATTGGACAAAGGAAAAAATATGAGAATGCGAATTTTTATATGATGCAGACCGGTGAGAACATATATTGAGATACATGTGTTTGATGAAGATCACACAAAATCCCTTTATAGCTTGAGTGCATTGAATCTTTACTAGAGTTTTCTCTTTTCTTACATATATGGATTCATAAATTCATATATATATATTTTTCAATTCTATAAAGGCCTGTTGGGTCACACATTGTGTTTGACTGAATGGGGATTGATTTTGAATTAGAGAGCCTATCTAAAAGTTATTTAGAGTAAATTAAAAAGATTTTTCTATGGATATTCATAAGGTATTTTATATGGTGTGATATAATGTGAAGTTAATGATATTTTTACATCAGTGTTTTTTAATATATATAAAAGTATTTTTGGATATGGTTTCCAAAATTATTGTATACAATACAATATATTGTGAAATTTCACAAAGTCTATTAAGATTAGTTTAAGTGGGATATTGATGGGAATATTCCCTAAACACTTAAATATATATATATGATAGATATATATAAACAATATCATATTGATTTTCATTCCAATGAAATTTAAATTTTTTCCAAATGATGAACACTTATCATTTTGTGTTTCTAAAATGCAAGAGATCATTAAATGAAATCATTTCATATTTAGATGAAATGTTTGGGAGTAAATGAATATAATTCATGAACAGACCATGAAATTTATACAAGTGTTTTAATGCATGAATTAATGCGAAACCAACCTAGGAGTGTGCTTAGATTCTATATAAACCCTACTGTTAGATGATGACACATGGTTATGTGATTTCTTCACATCCAATCTAAAATCTTGACCCAAAGCTCTATTCAGCTTCCTCATTTTCATTAGAGGTGCCGAAATACCTTGGAGAGAATATGGATTGCTTCCAAATGTTGGATGATTCATCATTTCCCATGGATACCTACAACGGTGAGATGCTTTTTTTCCCACTTTATAAACTCTCTCAAACTCATCTGAAGGATATCGATAAGGATGTGGTGGCTTTTTTAGTCTAAGGTTTTTCATTTATTTACATTATTAATAATTTCATCATTATATGTTGTTTTCATATTTCCTTCATGGAGATCCTCAGATTTTTTTTTCTAATTTATTCCACTATGTCTAATAAGTGTTATTAGATTCATATAAAACCCAATAGTAAGTGGATAAAGTCAAGTAGAAAAAAGAAGAGCATTACGTTCAAAGAAATTGATGATGATTCATTTGGATTGATTATGATATTGAAAACTTGTTCATGAAGATATATAAGTTCATGAAAAGGAAAAAAATAATATTATCATAACAAGAAGGAGAATAAAAAAAGGTGAACCAGGGGTATGATTCTATGGTTTCGAGAAAAAGGGTCACATACAGCCAGAGCATCCCTTATTCAACGAGAAAGTGTTGGAGTAGAAGGAAAGTAATAAAGAATCCAAAGTGCTATCTTTGAGTGAAAAAAATAACCCCCTCTCCTCATACATCTTAATTAATGAATGTTTCAAGTTCTTTAAGGCCCATTGTGAAGTAAAATCTCATACTACCACTTTTTCCTCTTCAAATTATTCTTTTTTCTCTTACCATCTTGATTATGAAGATCTCAAATATTCAAGAAGATTGAAATGAAATATAATCTTATTGTAAGTGAAAAGGATCAAATATACAGAGAAAAGGAGTTTTTATTATTGAAATTAAAAGGGACACACGAGGATCAAAAATTGGAATCAGTAATTGAATAACTTAAAAAATTTCTTTCCAAGTCCACCCAAGGTGAGAAATAATTGAACTTGATATTAGTATCAGAAACCAATAACAAAAATAATTATGGAATTTTTTATAATTAATGATCCTCTAAAAACACTACAAATACCATTTTTATAAGAGGAATATCCAAATGCAAATTTTTTAATTATTGAGGAAACACCAAACACATGATTTATGCATGTAATTATAAAAATGAATGGTATGGTATACCAAAATCAGTCCATCTCTCTTCAAATATACTTTCTAGAAGATCTCACATATCTAATAGTGATTCATATACCAGGAAAATGCAGTTTTCAAAATATTTATTGGATAAGATTTATGGACCCAAATTTTCGGTTCCAAAATATATATTTTCTCAACTATTTTATAGGAAACAAGTCTCAAAAACAATTTCCAAGAAGAAACATAGTAAATGAATAGTGGGTGTCTGAGATAGTTATGAGGAGACTTATTGATTGTTTAAATCCTTTTAAAATTTAATTTCTTAAATATTTTCCTTTTCAATTTGGTTAAACCCGTTAACAAATGTTTTTTTCATTAAGGTGGAATCTATCTTGTTTTTTCATTGAATATATCTAGTGGAAAAATCTTTTCAAAAATAAATTTGAAGCAGATTAAAAACTATAATTCCAATAACATTTATGATAATTTTTGACATTTTCATTTTTTATTAGAATTGAATCATTTTTTAAAACATATTTAGCTAATTCTCTTAAATCTTGAATTCAATGTTTTATTTTCTCAACCCTAGTTCAAATAATATTGAACTTCAAATATATAACATTTACCATTTTCTTATTGTTTTCAAGTATCAATTTTTTTTTGAAAAATGGAATTTTTTAAGGAAATTTTTATCTTTTAAAAAATTTAACCTTGGGATTTGTTTAAGTATACTTTATATTCAATATTGAGATTTGTTTAAGCATTATTTTTTTAACCATGAGTTTTATTAAATTATGTTCTTTATTTTAAACTATGAATTGTGAATCCATTGATCCCATTGATCAATTTCTTTAATTTAAATCTTGAAATCATTGATTCATTCATCTCTTTTATTTATATATTTAATTTATTGATCTATATTCACTCTCTTAGGTGGATTTATTTTATTCATTTACATGTTTTTGGTGACCCCATATTCTTTTAAAATGTATGCATTATTTGAGGGGGATCCATCCTTTTTAAATGTAATATTTTTCTAAAGAGATAAATAATATTTATTTTGTGATCTATAGCATGATAAAATCTATTTTTCACTATACTAGCTTTCAAAATTGAATCTCAAAGCACATGAGTGTGCACTTTTTGGTTCTTAAATTGTATTTTTAAAATTGGAATCTTTTAAGTATTTGAAATTCGGTCTTAAAATATACTTTTGTAGGAACCATGGTTTTGTCCAGTTGCTAACGGCTGGTCAGTGACACCCACCTTCGGTCTGATGTCATTTCTAAAAAAAAAAAAGTTTTTGGTGTGGGTCTTACATGCCTTAATTCGACCCCTAATGGGACTAGTCAACCCCCAATACCTCCAAAATGATATTAAGGATAGAGAGGCTTAAATACATCTCTAAGGCTTCTTGGATGCATGTAAATACCTTGAATATAAAATCAATATTATGATTTTGTTAAATTGATCTCTTTCTTGGGATATCTTTCAATTCTCTCACCTTTTATCATCCCTTTATCATTCTATATTTTTGGAGAAGCGTGAGTGTGCTTCATTAGTCTTGTGTATAACAATTATCTTCTTTATTTTTTTCTTATTTTATAACTACCATTGAGTGTGAGTGGGACATGTTATCACTACCTTTAAAGTTAGGGATTGGGTGCTCACTACCACTGAGTGTGAGGGGATAATCAATTTCTACCTTAAAAGTGACGGTGATTGAGTTTTTTCGGTATAACCACTAAAAACCAAGTTTCCTACTTCTTGTAATAGGTATCTTACTACAACCTCTAAAAATAATGGTTTTAATTTATTGCTAAAACCATTGAAAAACAAGTTTTAGACTAAAAAATATCAAAATATCTTGAGGGGAGGTGACTTAGGGATCTATTTTTTGGTTATTTCCAAACTCCATTATCATTCTCTCATGTTTTTTATTTTAAATTAATATTTTTTCACTTAACTATTTTAATTTTAGTTTTATCACTCTAATTATTTTTGAATAAATAAATTTTAGTTTCAATTTCTAAAAATATTTTAAAATACAATTCACCCTATATATATTTATCCAGACTAAGAACTTACGTTCTGGGGATGAGATCGGACATTGAATTCTAGAAATAAGTGTTCACTATATTTTATTATTTTTCATTTTAGTTGGTGTTTTCTAATTTAAAAGGATGGCGTTGGAAGAGGAAAATGTGTGTCTTGGAAATTTTAATGGAACAAATTTCAGAGTCTGAAGGATGCATGTTGAGTATTAATTGTTACATAAATTACTATAGCAATTTTTGAAGGAGTTTAATCCAAAATAAATGTCAATGGAATAATGATAATGGATTTAATGGAAGGAATTAGGTGAGATTTGGATGATTCTCACATGGAATGTGGCCTTTAACATCTGTGAAGTGAATTAAATCACTGAATTAATCTCTACACTTGTGGGAATGTATGATAAGCCTTCCAAAATGAACAAGATGTTTCTAATTTAGTGACTTTTTAACATGAAGATATTATAATTAGGGTCAGTAGTTGATCATGTGAATGAATTCAACATGATCAAGATTTTGTTGGAGTCTGTCAGGGTGAAGTTCACTAGAGGCATTTGGGAATTGATACTTTTTCATTGCTTCTTGATTCATTGGAAGTGATGATTGCTACTCAATTGAATCTAATGGTAATAATTAATTTCGATTTGAGGAGATTCTAGATTTTATTCTTAAAGAGATCTAGAATAATGAAGTCTCAGCTACTACCAAAATCTCATTTAGTGCAAAAGGATAAGGTTGTTTGATATATATTAACTATCTAGCTAGAGGGAATACTATAGAAATGGGTAAATGTGACATTGCTGAATTGGGAAATATTATTTTTTGGGGATTTTCCCATATCAGTCTGTTAAATTGAGGAAGGGTTTGTAAGAAAAAGTGGGAGAATATTCCAAGAATACAACCTTTTATATTGGTACAACGACCCATTATCTTAGATGAGTAGAGTGAACCTATCTCGTGTATTCTCCATTAATATTCTTCTTCTTATTTTTTATTTATTTGGTTTGTATTATACATAAATCTATGTTTAATTCCTTGGTTTTTATCATTTTGTCTATGTCACTAGAAACTACACTGTGAGAGGGAACCACTGCGGCCGAAATCATGTAGGGAGGAGGCACCCACTAGATTAATGATAATTTTAAGACTTTTGTGGAGAAGAGGGAGAGTTAGATGTAGATGATAATGGATGACATAGAATGACTCAAGTAGATCAACACGAATACCACATAGGACTACTAGATCCAGTTAGATTATGATCATTCGCACTGAGAACACAGGTTTTAAGAACCAATAAAATTTTAGTTGGAATTATGTAGTTTCATAGATGGAATGTTGCATCATTTTGTGTTGAGGAAACTATAAGAGTATGCATAGTTCTTACTGGGTATGAGGAGTTTTTTCTATATTCAGAAATCAATAGGGTTAAGGGAGTGCTAGAGGGGTTTACGAACTAGACGTCAGACACATGGGCCTGGGAGGTGAATGCGAGGCATGCTATTGGGACATTGGTTTCATATTTAATAGATTCATTTTAGGGACACTTATTCATGAAAATATAAAAGTATCACTACCTACTCTATTAGGCCCAAGTTGTGTTTTGGTTGTATTTTTTTTCAATTAATAGGTAAATTAATGAAAGAAAGGATGATATGCTGAAGAAAGAAACGATGTTCATGAATTATAATTCAAAATGAATGTGATTGAAAGAGGTGTTCATTTTATGGGTGATGGGTTTTTCTTGGAAAAAAAGAAATTTATTTAGATTCACTTTGTTTCTAGAAATAATTTTACCAATGGTGGTATTGATAGAAAAAGAAATCACTATGAAAGTCCATTTTAATGAGAAGAAGCATATTTGAAAGTTAAAACATCTTACTGGATGTATATGGTCATTGGATTCACTCTGAATATGATGAGAAAGAGGTGTTTGTTTTTATTGAGAATCAGAGTCACTATGACTACAATTGAATTAATTGTGATGATGCTTTGATGATTAACATTTCATATAAATCATGAATTGATGTGAGAACTTGTGATGCAAGCTTGATAAAAGAAGGGAGGAGTGAAAGAGATGTTGCCAATTAGAAAATAATCACATTTAGATTTATTATATCTAGATAGCAAAGAGAAATAAGTGATACCAATTGTTTCTAAAAAAAATTATCAAGTTTAAAGAGGTGGTGCCGATTAAAGAAGCTTTATCGATAAGAAGAGAAAGAGAAAGTATCAATTTTATTTCAAAACAATTGGATTCTAGGTAAAAGTAAAATAAGTGGTGCTGATGAAAAGTGGTGCTGATGAACAGTGGTGCAAATGAATGGTGGTGTCGATGAAACGTGGTGATGATGTAAGGTGGTGACGATTGAAAAGTGGTGCAGATTGAAAATTGACACTGATTAAAAAGGGGTGCTGATAGAAGAGTAAGAGATGGTGCTGATTGTTTTTCAAAATGATCGTATCTAGGTGAAATTGAAAGAATAGACATGGTACGGATCAAAGATCATCATTATCCAATTGTAAGTGATCATATATAGGTGAAAGAGAATAGATGATACCAATAAAAAAGGAATCATTTTCAGAATGTAATTGATCTTATTTGAGAAGAAGAAAAGAAAAAATATTATTCCAATCAATAAGGAATCATTTTCATATTTTATTGTATTGTCTTTAGTTAGATTATCATTTTCATATTTTATTGTATTGTTTTTTGGAAAATCATTGTTTTTATATTGTATTTGATTGTACCCAGTGATCGTAAAAAGAAATGATTTCACCTAGAAATCATAACCTGCAATCGTGTCTAGAATAATCATAACCAGAAATGTTCATAAACAGAAATCAACATATCTAGAAAGGATCATACTCTGGTTTGTTTTCAAATTACTTCATAAAGTGGTGTAAGAGTTGAATTGTTTTATGTTCTCTTCATATGAAATTTAAATGGGTCCACATTCCATTAATAGTAAAGGAGAATAAGAAGTTTTTCTTTGAATTGGATGAAGAGTTCTGTGAAGAAAAGAGTTTGTTGGAATGAATGTAAAGTTACAATACTTTCCAATCGAAATCAGACGATGATAAAGCTGATCCTAAATGATTTAAAATTCATGATAAAAGCACTAGTGTTTGAATAAAGTGTAATTTCTAAAGTGGGTGAAGAGAAATTAAAAGATAAAGAGATTTCTGATTGATTGGTCGAGAGGGAGATGAACTTTCAGATACAAGATTTTGATTCAAATCGGTTCTGTGAATCATATTCAATAACTGGTATGAGGAATCAAACTCAGTTGATCGGAACCTTGTATTACTAACAACTATAATTGTTCTCAATAATTGAAATGTGTGTCTTAATAAAAACAGGTGAAGATTTTTGAAGTTTCCAGAAGAATTGAGAAGAATTGAAGAATTCATAATTGCTATGAGATTTTAGGGTAAATTTAGATTTGGGTGAATTTATGTGAGTAAGAAAGTGTTTTTGGATTCCCACCTAAGATTGTTTTTGGTCACCTATAAAATTCATCAAGTACATTTTACATGGGAGACTACATTGTACTGTTCATCTCAGAAGAGAGAGAAGCTTTGAGTTTTTAGTGAGAGAAAGTGATATCATTTTGTTTTGTATTGAATGAATTTATATGGGGATTGTATTCAGCTGGGTTTGGTATCAGGATGAATTAATCAAAATGTGATTTTCTGTACTGGGGATCACCGTATTAAAAAAACCTGATAAGGATAAAAAAAATTACCTTCAAAGGGTGAGAATAAGAATGATTTTTTTTGAAAAGAAGAAAGATGGGAATGTTATGTATGTGGCCAAGACCAACAAGGATGGGAATTCAGAAGTCTCAAAGAACACTGAGTCTGAAAATGTTTTGAAACATTCTGAATTTGGAAATGATTCCAATAATTCTAGTTCCAATATTTCAGAAAATAAAATGAAGAGTCTGATTGATAACAGAAATGTTGGTGGATTGGAAAAGAAATAGAAGAAGTTGTCTGGGAAACACATTCACAATTCTGGACAGTATCGAAGTTTCAGAGGCAAATACTCTTTTTATGGATATTTCTGGTATTGTGGTGGATTTTGACATACATAGAATATTTTTTGGTTAAACCAAAAACAGTACTATTATTCCATAGGTTATGGAAGGAATTGTTTTATGGGGAGTCAACTATCTTAAAAGAAGTTGTCTGATAAGGTTTCATTGATGAAATCTGAAAAGAATGAAGTAAATATTGAAAATAGGGTCCAACCATTGGAAACTATTTGTGAAAGGTGTGAGTAACCTGGACACCTTGCGAAAGGATGTCTTGTTTTTTTACCGGTAAAACAAAATATTCTTAACAATTCTCAAAATATGGATGTTTTGGAAGTAAAGAAAGACATATCTGCTAAATTTCAAAATAAAGAGTTCTTAGTTGTTTGGCTAGAACACATTGACCTGACTGGGTAATTAGAGGAATCAAAAAATAAAGAGAAAGAAGAGAGGAAGAAGCAGACTTCTGAAGATATGAAAAATGTTGAAAAAAAGGTATCATCGGGTGGTTAAGATGAGAAAAAAGGGCATGCTATCAAAACTTGATCAAATATCTTTCCAGAGAAAAATATAAGAATGAAAACATAGAAAAAACTAATTATAAAAAGGATGTTCTTAAAGACGAAGAAAAGTTTTCATCATCATTAGAAGATTTGACAGGTAAGAAGAAAGCAGTTACAAAACTCAAGAAGGATGAACATAACAAAGAAAGTACATCACATGAAAAATCCAAGAAGAATAAGAAGAAAGAATGACTGAGAGAGGATTCTCATTCTGATTGTTGTTTCTAAAAAAATAGAGGTTCCTCCTATTCCCAAGATCTTTTTATACTTGTACTAACATGTAGAGAATTGAAGGAGTGGAAATAAATCATATGGAATTGATGAGTCTCTTACCTTTCTTGAAAAATAAAGTAACAAGGATGTGAAAATTTGGTTTTGATAAGTTTTGTTTTTATACATATGAACTTTTTGATGAGTTTGTTGAGATGAGTGTAGGTTACTTTTTTCTTAGAAAAATTCTTTCAAGGTTTTCCACCAGTCATTAGAATGTTGAAAGAATTATGGAAAATGTATTACATGAAATTTGTGTTATGGAAAACATTTATCACCTTATAAACTCTTGTTTTCTACACGAGGGTTGCCTATGTAGACTTAGATTTGTTTAGTTAAAGGTTCTTTGTTTAGAAAATCATGTGATACTGTTGTTAAAGAAAAGTCCCAACATCTAGAAATGGAGATCATTTACAAATAAGAGAGAAATTTATCATGTTGTCCACTTTGAATTTTGTTTTTAATAAGGGGGAGAGATAAAAGAATGAGGGAGAGATAAACGAAATTGGGGGAGAAAGATAGGAAACAATACCACTCATTGTTTTTATTGACGTTTTGGAAGTGGGTATTGACAAAAAATACAAAGGGGGAGATTTTTAGGACTATTTTGTGTTTTGGTTGTTTTTTTTTCAATCAACAGGCATGCTAAAAAAAGAAATAATGGTATATTGAAGAATGAAAAGATGTTGATGAATGATAATTCAGAATAAAAGGGACTGAAAGAAGTGTTTGTTTTGTGGGTGATGGGTTTTTTTGGAAGGAATAAATGTATTCTATTTTAATTTTTTTCTAGAAACAATTGTACCACTAGCGATATTTATAGAAATAGGAATCACTGTGAATGTCCATTGTAATGATAAGAAGTGGATTTGAAAGTGAAAATGTCTTGCTGGAAGTAGATAGTCATTGGATTCACTTTGAATACAATGAGAAAGAGGTGTTTGTTTTTCTGGAGAATGAGAGTCACTATGAATAAGATTTAATTAATCATGATGATGCTTTTCTGATTTGTATTTCATATAAATCATGATTTGATGTGAGAACTTGTGTTTCAATATTAATAGAATAAAGGGGGAGTGAAAGATATACAGTCAATTAGAAAAGAATTCCATTCAGATTTATCGAATCTAGATGGTAGAGAGAAAGAAGTGGTACTAGTTACTTCTCATAAAAATCATATCCAGTTTGAATAGTTAGTTCCGATTAAAGAATCCATTCAGATAAGAAGATAAAGAGAAAATATCTATTGTCTTTCAAAATAATTTTATTCTAGGTAAATGTAAAAGAAGTGGTGATGATGAAAGGTGGTTCCAATTAAAGGTGGTTCCAATGAAAGGTGGTGTCGATGAAAGGTGGTTCCGATGAAAGGTGGTGTCGATGAAAGGTGGTGATGATTGAAAATTGGTTCTGATTAAAAAGTGGTAGCAATTGAAAATGGGTGCTGATAGTAGAGTAAGATATGGTGCTGATTATTTTTCAAAATGATCATATCTGGGTGAATGGGAAAGAATATAAATCATACCGATCAAAGATCATCATTATCAGATGGTAATTGATCAGATCTAGGTGAAAGAGAAGAGATGATACCAATCAAAAAGGAATCGTATTCAGAATGAAATTGATCATATTTGAGAAGAAGAAAATAAAAGAGATGGTTCCAATCAATAAGGAATCATTTTTAGATTATATTGTATCGTATCCAGGCAGATCATCATTTTCATATTGTATTGTATGAAATCTAGAAAGATAATTGTTTCTAGATTGTATTTGATCGTAGCCAGTGATCGTATGAAGAAATGATCGTACCCAAAAATCGTAACTAGAAATCATATCCTGAATAATCGTAACTAGAAATGATCGTAACAGGAAATGGTCATATCCATAAAGGATCATACTCTAGTTTTTTTTCAAATGACTTCATCAAGTGGGGTAAGATTCTAATTTTTTTATGTTCTATTCATAAGAAATTTCACTGGGTCCATGTGCCATAAATAGAAGAGGAGAAGAATAACTTTTTTTTGAAGTGGATCTTGATTTGTTTGAAGAAAATATTTTGTTGGAATGAATGGAAAATTATAATACTTTCCGATCAAAATCAGACAATGCAAAAGCTAATACTCAAAGATTTCAAAGTCATGAAGGATGTAATGATACAAGAAATAGTTTTTTATTGAATTATGGTTTCTCAAGTGGGTTAAGAGAAAATAAAAGGGAAGGAAATTTCTGAATAATTTGTCGAGGAATCTGAACTTTCAGATAAAATATTTTGATTCAAATCAATTCTAAGAATCATATTTAGAAATTGGTATGAGGAACTAGACTCAATTTATTATACTCATGCATTCATAATAATTGGAATCAGTTTGAGAAATTGAAATGGGAGTCTGAAAAAGAATAGGTGAAGATTGTGGAATTTTCATGAAGAATTGAGAAGCGTTGACAAATTTATAATTTCTCTGAGATTTCAGGAGAAATTCAGATTTGAGTGAATTTAAGTGAGTGGGAAAGTGTTTTGGGATTACTACCTAAACTTTTTTTGGGTCAACTATAAAAGGTTTAAAGTACATTGTACTTTTGGGACTACGATTTACTATTCATCTCAGAATAGAGAAAAGCTCTGAGTTTTTAGTGGGATAAAGTGATACCTTTTTGTTTTGTATTGAATACATTTTTACGAGGATTGTATTCAACTGGGTTTGGTATCAGGATGAATTAATAGTAATGGGATTTTCCATACTAGGTATCACCATATTCAAGATTTATGGATTGAGGAAGCATCATATTGAGTTTCATCATACTCAGGGATTGAAGTGGTTCTGATTCATTTCCATTGTATTCAATCAAAAAATCAGATAAGGAGTATTGTTTTGTATGAATAGGACTCGAAGAAATCAGACTTAGAAAAGATCAGACTCATTTTTTGATAACAATTTCCAGGTGGTTCTTACCTTTCTTCTGGGTAAGTAATTGATGATTTTTATTTCAATTGAATACATTTCTTGAATTGAAAATAATAATAGGTAACATGAGTTGTTACAAAACAATTGTAATACCCTATTATTCTAAGATGGTGAAAACACACCAGTGGGATTGTTTCATAGTGCCAAATGAGTGTAAGGGTATATCCTACTCATTTTAATCCAAGTATTGTTTTCTTAGTGGATTGTATGGTATTGGATAACTTCCAAACCATACCAAGTATGTAGCTATTCTTTTTGAATAGTTTACCTTGAAAATCTTTGTGCGCCTGTGGATGTGTGTTGATTTTTTTTCATAATGGAATTGAAATCACTAACATGACGTGAAGTTTATTTCAATTGAAAATAAAAATAAAAGAAAAATAGTATAACTAATTCACCCCCTCCCCCTCTTAGTGATAAAATACATTGACTGGGAAATTTCATACTCTTTGTTCTCCATGGGAATTTGATAATTCATTAGTGGAAATGGAAAATACGATAGTATGACAAAAAAAGGATGTGCGAAGTTAGAGCATGGTTGAGTTGATTAAATCCTTTACCAGGGAGAGTGGAGAAGAAGATACATAGGTGAATGACGTTGGGGCTAAGACTGGTCAGGAATAGGAAAGGAACAATGAATCACCTACTCTATGTCTGTTACAGGAAAATTCACATATAGGTACCAAAGGCAGAAGCAATATCATCTACTTATTTCAAGAAATATATGAAAATGAAAAATTGTGGAATTATGAGTGATGATGAGCCACTACTCGGACTTTTTTTAGCGAAGATAATTTTTCGAATAGATCAAGTGGTCTTTCTAAAATTCATGTCCAGTCTGCAATGATGTTTTGAGAAGAAAAAAATGCATGACGATGCATTACCAATGGAGCATGGGACCATTTCTTAGAAGGGCACCTTTATGCATGTTGAGGATGAAATCATGAGTTCCCATGAAACTACCGGTACCATAGATCCTATTTTAGCTTCTCAAAAAGATTATTTTTCTATGTCCCAAGATCATGATTCACGAGGCCAAATCACCAGAATTGGAAAATTCAAGAAGAGGAATAGTTTTATATTCTTTATTTTTTTGGTGTTCATGATTAAGACATCTTTTCTCATTTTTAGAGTGGACCAAAATAAATTTAAGGATGGGATTAATTTTAAAAAAAGGAATTATAAGTATGAATGAATACGTAGTATCCCATAAATTATTAAATGAGGGAAAACTCTTTATGGAGTCCTGGAAATCAGGATTTGATCTAACTATATCCTTCTATCTTGGGAAAATAGCCCTCTAGCTTGGGTGGGTGGAGTGAACCTCTCTTGTCTCTTCCCTATTCATCTTCTTCTTCCTATTTTGTATTTATATGGTTCATGTTATACATAAATCCAAGTGTCCGTCCCTAGTTCTTATCGGCATTCCTCTCGAAGATGTATGAAGGGAGAAAATAGAAGATAAATGATTCATGAGAAATCAGTTGTGTAACATATTGACCCCAACCCATTAGCTTGGGTATGACCAAATTCCTACTAAACATCAGTGACATTACCCTAACACCAAATGTTAGAAATAAATACTTTGGGTTTAGGAGCATAGTTGGGGAAGGGTTTACCCTTTACACCCGAAAACCCCTTCAATAGACTAAATTAAATACAACTATATATGATGCATGATTAGAACTAAAAAATTCCAAAAATTTAATATGGTGAAAATCATAGTACCAATGTTAGAATATACTAAACAAGAAACTACAATCCCAATACATAAAGGACTCAAGGTACCAATGTAGAACTACATTAGACAACAATACTCGATTGTCTCCCAAGCTCAAACTCCCATCAACTAAGATTGAAACATCATTTTTCTCCCCTAGTGAAGCATGAAATATTATCCTTAATTGTATCATGGTAAACAACATCTATATACAAACCAATTTTCATATGTCATAGGTGATTATACAACCTAGTAGACAAACCATGAGACTTCCCACACATAAAGCTACAACAAGAACACGTTAGCTAAAATTTATAATATAAAATAGGAGGAAGGTATTGAAACTAATGATTAGGATAGATATATATAAAGTAGCAATGTAACCACACTAAATAAAACTCCAAGAATTTACCCACACACCCATACAATATACCAACTAAATGCTTCTCCCATTAAAGCGGACCCTTGGAACAATCCAAATCACGATCTAAAACTCTTCCCTTCAGACCCAATTCATCACTCAGAAGAATAATGTAGTGTTCCCCAAAATTGGCACTGTGGGAAAATATAATTCACAAGGAATTTCCCATATGAATAATAATTCACATCAACCATGTTCATTCCAAGTTTACAAACTCAAAACCTTCTTTGTTTAAAATTATATTAAATCATTTTATCAAGCACGATGTAGGTGTCACCCATAACCTAATATTTAAAGGCAAAAAACATGATAGATTTACAATACGGTTTTATCATGAGTTTTTATTTCAAAATCAAAAGAAATTTATCTAGAAAACATAAAATATTTTTTTTCATTAGAAAATGGAATGAGTGACAAATCACCTACCTCAAACTAGTTCATTCCAAATAACTAGTCATTGTTCTCACAGATCAAAGAATATCTCACCTTACCATCAATGGATCATAAGGAATTCCTATAAAAAAAATACTAAACCATATATCCAAGAATTATATGCTCAATCTAGGATTCCTCTCATGGGAAAATTAGAATGTCAAGGAGAAGAAGAAATGGTAATATTACTTTCAATTCCTAGATCCAATGCTCAACTATTCATTAGAAAATGATTCTAGAGGGAAGTAGATCACCAAAATCTTATAAATGAAGCATGGGTTTTGAGATCCTATGTCAAGGGATGAAGAATTATTGTCTTGGGGGATGTTTTGAGTTTAAAAATTAATTTTTGTATCTCATTAATTACATTGCATGGTTAGGCCATAGGGTTTAGTAAACCATACACCAACTGTGCGAGTGTTACATGACAATACCCAAGGATATATGGTTGGGCTAAACAGTTTAACAAACCATGTGCCAACTATTCACTTCAACCTAAGTCTCCTCTCAACATCACATAGTTACCTAGGGAACCTATATGTTTTACCTTAATCATGCTCAAAACATGCTCCCTTAAGAAATATTCCAAAACTCTTCATAATCATCCAAAAACACTCAAAACCCAGACATATTATTATATAACTTAAAAATTAATAACAAAAGAGAAAAAAACATAAAAAATGGGGTTATTACACTCTTTCCACTATTTATCTTTAATTAATTACAAAATTAGAACAAAAACTTCTCATGCTCATAGTTTCCTCTTGAATCAAACTTTTCTTCAACAATATTCATACCAAAGAGATCCATATTCCTTGAAAGTAATTTTATTGTCTATAAATAATATTAATTGAGACATGAATAAATGTATCATATAGATTGAGAGTAACAAGGTACTAATGAATCACATGGCTAGGATCATGGTGGTACTTCTTTAACAGAGCCATATGGTAAACATTATGGACAACAGTAGATCTTGATGGTAAGGATAACTGATATGAAATGTTGAAAATAGATTTTAGAATCTCAAATAATCTAACATATCAAGGAGAGAAATTTACTTTTCAAAACAAATGAAGATTACTTAATCCTAGTGACACTTTCAAGAATACATGGTCACCTACGTCAAAAGATAATAGCCAATTATGATGATCCACATAGGGATATCGATGGTTTTGTGTTGTATCCCATTTGTTTCTTGATAATTTTGATTTTCATAGTTGTTTCATGGACAATACTAGGTCTTATTAGTGATTTATCCCCATTTTATACCCATCAAAGTGGATATCGATATGGATGATCATGAAATTCCTTGAATGGAGCCATATATATTGTATCTTGATAACTATTATTATATGAAAACTCCACTAATGGTATTGATCTCCCCATAAACCACCAGAATATATAACATAATCTCTAAAAATTTCCTCCAATGTTTGGATAATGCATTTTCACTGTCCATTTATTTGAGGATGACATATCATGCTCATGGTCAACAGAGTTCCAAGGGCTATTTGAAAATATTTCCAAAACTAAGAGGAGAATATAGGGTCTGAGTCAGAGATAATAGAAACTGGTACCCTATGCAACTTAACCACTTCCCTGATATAATTTTTTATAAAATATTCTACCCTATCATAATTTGAAAATTAAATAAAGTGTTCGATCTTTGTGAGTCATTCCACAATAACCCAAATAACATCATGCTTCTGATGAATCCACTATAGACAGGTGAAAAATTCTATAACAGTTGTTATCATTTATATACTAGTGTAGGCATATACTATAACATGAAAACTAACCCGTTTTGTTTAGTCTTCACCTGTTGATGGGTGAGTCATCTCATAACATAACTGACTATCTTGTATTTCATAACCAACCACAAAAAATGGGTCTTCATTGTCTTTTAAAATTTTTGTATACTCAAGTGGGAAACCAATTTTGAATGGTGATAAGTAGAAAGGAGTTGTTTTTGAAATGATAGAGGAACTACCATCTAATTAAGGAATCACAACATAAAATTTTTGTAACACCCCAAGCTTCCTCGGTATGATTCTCTTTGAATAGTACAATTGCATGTGTTCTATGCAACTTTGAGTTCTAACACACCACAACCAATCAAACAAGCCGTTATTAATAGTAATACCCAATTTTTAAAATTTTATAAATTTTATCTTTCAAAATGGACTTCATTTTTAGATTTGGAATATCGAAATTATTTTAGGGTGAATTTTTTGTATTTTTCTGGAAACTTTCAATTTTTGATGAATAGTGGAAAACACTAAGTTATAGTTTAAAACCAAATTTTTATTTAAATAACTATATATTTTATTTAAATTTATTTTATGTCAAAATAGATACATAATACCTATATATGTTTAATGTAATTCATTGGAGTCAGTTTATAATAATTATATGAATATATATATATTTTATTGAACTTTTTACCGTCTTTTACCCACCTTCTAAGAGCATTTGAAAATTTACATAAAATGTAATTTTACCTCTTATGTGAGTTGAATTTCAAATATCCAAGAGACACGGATGATATCAGTAAGTAAAATGTGGTTCAATAAGATGAAAATATTTTTTTGGTGAATAGTAACTCTTTACTTTTATTTACCACGGTTAAAAGTAAATTGGGTAATTAAGGGTAAAATGATTTTATTATTACCCTAATTCAAGTCCTAATTCTATTGGATAAGTGTAATTCGACCAAAAAAATCTTATGAATAAAATATGAACCTATTTGGTCCACTTGGATTAGATTAGGACATTTATTATTATTTTATTTAAAGAAGACTTAAAAGAGTTAAAATCGAAGTTCAATAACTAAAAAGAATCTAATATAGGGCTATAAATAAGCTAAATTCGACTATAAATATTCATTATAAATATAAAAATATTTCCTACATAATAGTATTTTATTTATAATTTTTAGACATTAAATAATGTAATTTATGTATGACACAATGATGATGCAGTAATTACATAATTAATGAAATATTAAAATAATTGATATTATAAATATCCAAATAAATGTAATTTGAGACTTTTTTTGAATTAAAATAATTTTATAGGTTAATATGACATGTTAGGGTTGATTAGATGAATTTTTTTCGAAGTAATAATGCTGTTATAAATTTATCAAAAACCAAATACCAAATAGTGTTAAAATTGGTATAAAAGTGTTTTTAAAATATATATTATATTATTAATTGATATTATATTTATAAAAATCTAATGTTCTGAAAAAAGACTTATATAATGATAGGTGTATCATTAATTAACCACTTGGGGTTTTATTGGAAGTATATATTATGTTTATTAACCATATATTATAAAAATACAAAGAGACATGGTAAATGTCAAACTATTTAACTAAGAGTTAAATCTAAAAGATAAGGTTAATATAGTGACCCAAACCTGTCTAAAACCTATTGGTTGAGTGATTTTTGACCCATACCACCTTAAACTTTAAATAATCCATTTTGGATCCATTAGAATCCGAAATTTATTTTATTATAAAATAATATTTCCATCTTTTCCTAAGGTGCCCCTCACCCCTCTTATAAAAGGGCACTCCGCCTTCCCTAAAATTCACACCTTAAAAGCCTCTTGGATCGGCCAAAATATGCCCAAATACCCTCTAAATTGTCCTAATTTAATCCTAGAGGCCTTCATTTAGCCATAAAGCCAACCTAAGGATCCCTTTTGATCAAATCAAAAGGAAGAACCTGAAGAAGAGGTAAATATTTCATCACCTCTTTCAAGTTCCTTTCTTCTTCCACTTCCTATTTCGTTGTTGTTTCCATTTTCAAAATAATAACTCTAGTATCTTATATATACTGTGATGTTATTATAAATATGGTAAAATCATATTCAATATTCTATCCATCCTTTGAATGACTTGTCACCATACGCGCGTACGTATGGTTTACCGCCTCCATGTCGTTGTGTAATTGTTATTCAATACATTATTATTTGGATGGGTATAATAATGATGTGTAATTGATGTAAATAATAAATACAACATGATAATGATTATGTATATATGATATTACATCCAATCAAATATTATTTTAATATCAAAAGAACGATATTGTCGCTCATGCGTACGTACGGATTACCGTCTCCACGAACGCGATGAGATTCATTCCCCCATTGTATCCAATCAAGACTAATTTTCATTTGATGATTAAAAATAATGTTTAAAGACTTTATATCATTCTGGATATAAATAATATACATCCCATCCATAACAAATATGACTCACATAACAAATAATATAAAGGAAAACGAATTTGTTAACACCTGAAACGATGATAATACTAAGATCATATTAAAAAAGCAATGTTAAAAGATCATATATGACATAATATTAATGTATATGATTATTGTATAATTTAATAACAATTATTTCACCATTATACAGGAGGTTAAACTACCATCGACCAAGGAAAAGTACAAGTTAAGGGTTAAGTCTACAATCTCTTCATTATCCGAGGTTATTTATACGTAATTATCCACTAGGACCTCTTTATCATCCATATACATGTTTCTTAAAAATGTATTTCAAAACATTCTTACTATTTTATAGACTATGGTTTGAAGTCATTTATACCCTCTTTTGACTTTTATAAGATGTTTATAAAGGAATATTTCCATCGTTTTCCAAACAAGGTACTTTTTGACATTTTCGACAAATTTAAGGTAAGAATGTTTTCGTAACATATACTGCAGGTGAGGCTATTTTATGCCATTATAACATCATCGATGATTCCCTTACAAGATTATAAGAATATTTTAAAAATAAAAATTTTCTTTTATAATTATATGACTTTTAAATGATTTCAGAATAGAAAGAGATATTTCTCAAAAAAATGTTTTGATTTCTTCTATGTCAACATCCTTTGATGGATTGTAAGCTTATTTGAAGTTGATTTATTATGATACAAAACTTCCATATTGTATTGAAGGTTTTGTGATATGTTTGACTGTAGACTTTCTATTTTAATACCATTCACAGTTTATAGATAAAGTATGGACATTTCATTTTCTAGTTTTAATACGAATTTTTATGTTATGTTTAATCCTTTTTATATGACGAATGCATTGGACTTAGTAAGTGACGGGTGGAGCCCGCAATAGCTCCTCGATGCATCGGTAGGTGTCATGAGGAAAACTAGTGTCTTTGAACAAGGCCTTAAAAAAATCTTATTTGTAGTCTTGGAACAAGGCCTTGACTATGTGGTTATGAAAGTCTGGCATTACGCATTCCATCATTATGAAAGTGGCTACTGATATTGCATGTGATTATTAGACTAGTAGAATACCCATGTGAATAAGCAAGTGGCATTGTTTGGTTTTATATTTTCCATATTATGCTGAATTTCAAGTTTTAAAGGCTTTTTTTTAGTCTTATACATTTCCTTAAATGTTTATGATTATTTATGAAAGTTTTTTCTATATTGTTATCCGTACTAAGCATCTATCTCACCCCTTTATATGTTTTATTTTTCCCAGGATGTGAGAAGTATATTATGTCTGACCTGTAGGGATACTCTATGGGATCTCAGTGTTGTCCATGGAAACAATTTTGTTGTATTTTTCTATTTTATGATGTAATGTAAACCTTATGAATGTATATAGTACTTCCAAGGCTACTAAACTAATCGGTCTTCTGAGACTTGATCTTTTGTGATCATGCCAATGTTATGTTATAGTGCACCGCATCTGGGATTTTGGGGTTAGGGTGTTTCAATTTTCAACTCTCGTATAATATTCAATGGTGTCCCCACCATTATGATTTTAAATAATGGTAATACATTCATGATCTGATCATTGGGCCTCCTTGACCAATAAAACCAATTTAGAAATAAAATTAACTAGAAATAAAACCACATCATCATTTTCTATACTAAAACTTATATGAATTTCTGTAATTACTCTAATTAAATCCCACTAATCATGAGCTTCATTGACTACTTGGTTATACAATTTTTTACTCAAAGAATCGACAACTATATTCCACTTCCCATGTGTATAAACCAGGTCAATGTAAAACATATGGAGATATTCGATCCATTATAGTTTCTTTAGGTTAATGAACAATTGTGAAAATATGTGTATCAAATTTTTATGATTAGTAAAGATGATGAATGTTTCACCAAAGAGATAGTGACACCACATTTTCAATGCATGGACTACCAAAACTAATTTAAGATCTTGTGTTGTGTAGTTATTTTCATGTGTTCATATTTTCCTTGATCTATAAGTTATGACATGGTCTCCCAACATAATAACACAATCCATCCCATATCCAAACACATCAAAAATAAAAAAAATAGTCAAGTCATGGTTCCATAAGGATGAGGTTAGGTGTCGAAGTGAGTCGAGCACTCTTTAAATAATTATTGATTGTATTCAATCTAATTGAAGGGAATACCTATTATTTTCAAACATGAAATAGGATAAGAAAGGTGTGAGAAATCCTAGAAAATGTGATGATAATAGACTACCAATCCTAGAAAGCTATATATCTCAAAGGCATTATTTGGTGGTTTATAAGAAATTACTGATTCAATCTTCATAGGATCAACCGATATCCTTTTTAATGAAATAACATGCCCAAGGAAACAAAATTCATGTATCCATAAGTCATGCTTATATAATTTATCATGAAGATGATATTCACATAATATACCCAATGAAATATTCTAGTTCTATTCATGGCCATTTATGGTTTGAGAGTACACCATGATATCATCAATAAATTCCATGAAAAATGTGTCAAAGTACTTGTGGAAGATGTGGTTCATTAATTCCATGAAAGTTATAGGTGCATCCGTACCACCAAATGGAATGAAAAATTATTTATATTGATTGTATCATCTTTAAAAAGGTATATTTGGGACATCCTCTTTCCCAATTTAGAGTTAGTTATACCTTGATAATAAATCAATTTTAGAGAACCACATGGATCTCTATAATTTATTTCAAAAAAATCATTGATTAGAGGAAGAGCATATCGAATAATGATCATAACATGATTTAATTTATGATAATAGACACATAATCTAAATTAAGCACCTAACCTATTTTTGAATAGATATAGAGTGTCCAAAATAGATATACTTGGTATAATAAATCCATTTATTTAAAATTACTCTACATAATTCTATTGGTTTCATTCTATATGAAGGATATGAAATAGGATACATTCATAGAGGTAGATTGATAGAAAATTTAATTTACCATTGAGGCAGTAGTATAATGAAATAATGCAAAAATAGTCTAGGATATAGATCTACTATAGTAGGAATAATATTATTTTCAGTTTCATTGATAGTGTATGAGGTTATCTTTGCAAGGTGATGAGAGATGGTTCCATCCACTAACACTAAAGGCCCTTCACTGCTTACCCAATTGCATTTTAATAATGAAACACCACCATCATGAGATGTGAAGATTACTTCCTAGGTATAAAAATCAATATAATATTTTAATTCCTAAAACTATTCCATTCCAAATATTTAATCAAAGATGTCCATCCCCAACATAGTAAAGTCCCATAGAAATTGTACTACATTGATGGAAATGAAACACACTAGACACCTAAATCCTATGAATTCATGTTAACCAAGAGGTGTTTTTATACTTAGAACATGAGGAATCAATTCCATATGTAACCCCATTTGATTTAGCACATGATAAATAATAAAGTGATGTGACACAGTAGTATCAAACAAGACATGTATTAAAGTTGAGTTGAGAAGAATGGTACCTCATACCATTGACGAAATTGGTTGTTAATATGTGATATGTTTCTTAACTCCATAAAGTTTTCAGCCATATTCCTATTAGTAGTCATTGTTTTCCAATTGAGGAAGCTTTGATAAGATTATTGAGGTGTTCCTAGAATCAGGTTGACTTACTTGATTATGAGGGTGATATATTTTTGATGACATTTTCTTGATTGAGAATGAGATTCCTGAGATATATTAGTTTCATTCTTAATTTTTAGTTTCAAAGATTTTTGTAAAATAATGCTTGAGGTGTCTACTTAGGCCATGAGTATGACACTCTCAGAGATGTTGTTGTACGTTTCCTTTTCCTATTCCCTAATGATCCACATTAAAAACAACCAAGTTCATTACTGTGATGCAGAGGGAAAGATATTGATATGGTGTATTGTTTCTCTGATGAAATATTTTTTGACAATAGTTTTCCATTAAAAACTTATCAAATATACTGGAGTTCCCACCTATGTTCATTTAGACAAAGATATTTCATTACATTTGATTCCTAACAATGTCTTTTTCTACCACCATTGTTTTTACCACCACATCTTTGTAGTTTTCAATACAGAACATGAAATCCTTGGAGTGGATATCTAGTTGGAGACCTAAATCAGATATACATTCCTTGAGAGACTCACTAGAACCTACCTCTAGAGTAAATCATTATAGAAAATTTAGTTGAGTCACATATTCTATTACTGAGAGACTGCCTTGTTTCATATTAAATAAGCCTATCATTTTCAATACATAGAATTTTTGTGGGAATAATTTCCCATTAAATAGTTCCTCAAAACACTCATGATTAAATTCTTGATATATATTATCTTGGAATTATAAGTCTCACCACCATCATTCTAGGTCTTCAAGAACATACACGACTAGCTTAAACTTAATGCCATTTAATGTTTCTTAGAAATCAAAGATTTTATTCTTCATACCAAGCCATGATTCTCCTTACTCAGGTCCCAATCCAAAATATCTCCAGCTTCTATCTTTGGAATTAAAATTAAGGATCCACAAGACATGGTTACTTAGTTTATATTTTCTTTTTAACAACCTAGAATAATTTTATGATTCTCTAGACAAGTTTTTGTTCACCTATGGTTCAGGTGGAACTATATTTTCAGTTGAACCCTCTTGTTGGTTTATATGTCTTCTGACTGAAGGTATCTTTCTATAACTACAGAAACTAGTATGAATAAATCACCAAATAAATCTCTCATCATAGGTTGTATAGAATATCATAGGCCAGTAATCGTTATCAAGGTATATTTTCAGGAAATAAAATCCATGTAATAAAAAATGGATGTTGAAATCCTTATGGAAGTCTTCTTACTAATGCACAATACCATAAGATCAATAGGTAAATCCATGAAGATGTGTCAAAAACACATATAGAAGTGATTGAAAAAAATTATTTTACCTAGACCACCCTATAAACATGAATTTAAAAATAAATAGGTTAGGTAAGACTTTTTATGCTCTACATTTCAAGTTCTGACACATTCTATCTTCTGGCTTATTATCCCAACTGATGGACTATACCAAATTGTTACCATTTTTTACATCCTAACTCCAACCCATTGACATGGGAAGGATTGAGATTCTACTAAACTTAGATGAGATTACCCAAAAAAAAAGTAAGTAATAAATACCTAGGGTTTAGGAACGTTGTTAGAGAATGGTTTACCCATTATAAACACACACAACCTACAATAGACTAAATAAAAGACAAAAATATATGAATAATGAGGTAGAACTAAAAAATTAAAGAAATTTAATAACATGAAAATTAAAAAACAAACCTAATACAATAAAAAAGAAACTAGAATATGAAGACTTGTAGTACTCAAGGTAAAATTATGGAACTGCTCTAGACTAATACTTGATCGACTCTCGATCTACAACTCCCATCATCCATGATTGTAGGATCACAGTCCACCACTAGTGATGTATGGAATATTTCCCATATCTGTATCATGATAATAAATATATATATATGCATCAAGGTACATATGCAGGAAGTGAATAAAAAAACTTGTAGGAAAACTCCATGACAACCCACACATGTCGCTAAAAAATAATAATTTAACTCAAATTTGTATTTTAAAATAGGTTGAAGGTATGAAAACCAATGACTGAGATATATATACATGAATTAGTTAATTAACCAACCCCAAATCACACTCATAGCATGAACCCATGTACCTATGCAATATATTATCTCATTGAATCTCTTATCAAAGCAATCCCTCTAAACAACCAAACACAGGAATGAAAACCCATCCCTCCAGACCCAAGTTCCCACTTAGCAATATGATCCAATGTGCCCCATAATTGGCACCACAACCAAGTCTAATTCCCAAGACCCTTCCCATATGAATATGAATTCACACCAACAATGTCCATGTGAATTTTACAAACACTAAAACTTCTTATTTTAACATTCCATTAAATTATTTTGTCAAGAATATTGTGTTCATCACCAAAAACCTAAGATTTAAAGGTCAAGTATCATGAGAATTTCCAATAGGAATTTAGCATGAGTTTTTTTTTCAAATTAAAAATTAATTTATTTAGAAAATAGAAAGTCTTTGAGTTATTTTGAATGTTGAATGAGTGAGAATCCACATAACTCAAATGGGTTCATAATGAATAATCAAACCACGATCTAATAGATCTAAGACTCTCACACATCCCCTTTAATAGATCATAAGAAATTCCAATAAGAAGCTTCCTAAACTGTAGATCTGGGACTAAAAGCCCTAATCTGGGGTCCTCTTATGAGAATATGAGAATGTTAAGAAGGAGAGAGAAACAAGACTCTTACATTCTATTCCTAGGTTCCAATGCTTAATAATTCATCTTAAACGACCTTTAAAAGGAACATGATCACCAAAATCACCCAATGGAAGCCTACGGTTTGAGAGCCTAAGTCAAGGGAGGAATAATTATGGGTTTGGGAGAAGTTTCATGTTTTAAAACAAATTTTTAGATCTCATTAATTACATTTCATGGTTAAGTCACATGGTTTAGTAATCCATGTGCCGACCATGAATGTGTTACTAGATAATACCTTGGGCTGCATGGTTTGACAAACCATTCACCAATCTTGAAAAATAAAATTTTCTAAAAACTTTCAAGATTACATAGTTATTGAACAGTTTTCCCAAAATATCTGCTTCCCCCCTAAGTCTCTTCTTTAACTTTCAAAATTGATTATAGAACCCACATGGTTTCCTCTACATGTGCTCAAACTGTGCACCTTCCATAAAGCTTCTAAAATGCCCTCAAACCATACATAAACTCTAGGAACTCGACCCAAAAATTAAATAACATCAAAATACACAATAAAAGATAAATTTATGTCAAACTAGGGGTTTTATAGGATATTATTATTAACTCTACATGTTGGAACTATAGAAATATGGTACACTTACAGAAAGACTATTGATAATGATGAATTATATCTATAAATCATTCTTCTATTTCACCCAAAAACTCCACAACTAATGTTGAGGATGAAACTTTTATATTTTGTGTTAATTGATACATGGATCTTTGACTCTGAAGTTCCATTTCATTCAAGGGATGAGAAGGTATTCCTAAGGAATTATGTAACTAAAAGATTCAAAAATGTTCACTTTGAAAATGTGGTATCACTCAATATTGTTATCAAATTTGATGTGATTGTTCACATGAAGAAAATGCTCTTTTTATATTTGCAAGGTATTAATCACATCATTGGTTTATGAAAGAACTTTATTTTTTTGGTTGGATTGACAATGTGAGATTTTTTACTATCTTTATAGATGGTGTATGGAAGATCACATAAGGATCCATGGTTGTGGTTCATAGTGTTAAGGATAGAACATTGTACTTATACAAGAATTTATAGGGTATAATCTATGTTAGAGAAATAAATTTCAGAACAAAAAAGTTATTGTGTAACGACCTTAAGAACATTGGTGTGAATGGTTTTCAGACCTTGACCTAAAAGGAATTACTAAATCATCATCATGTGGAGTAAAAAACATGTTAAATTAGTATCCTTGGGGATTAGTTGAATGTGTCCTTTCTATTTTTTTGACAAGGCACTATAGAGTCAAAATCTTGATTTGGTTCATACAGATGTATGAGTACCAACAATGATTCTATATCATAGAGGATCATTGTACTAAGTTACCTTCATAGATTATTCCTTATATAATTTGTGATTATTTTTCCTCAAATAAAATTATTAGATTTCCAAAACATTCATTTGATCAAGAGTCATGGTGAAAGCTGAGAATAGAATGATGTTGAATTTTTTGGTCTAATAATGATAATGAGTATGCTAGAAAAGAGTTCTAGATGATTTTTTGGATTAAAAAAATTTGGATGGAAAATATTTTTCCTAGAACACCTAAGTAAAATGGTGTGGTATAATGAGTGAATAATTTAAAATTAATCCAGATATATAATTAAATTTGCTAATAATCATCCCCAGGGAGCTAAGACTGTCCTCTATTAAAAACCAAGAAATGCCTGATTGATCCTCACATGATCCATTATTCAAATAATTAACAATATAGAAATATTATGCCACTTTATATGGACCAATCCCTAAACTATTTAGTTTTTTATTACTTTCATGAACAATAAAAATATCTTGAACAAGAATCAAATAATATTCATAATTTTCAAGATGTAGAATTGTAATTCCAACCTAAAAATATTTTCATGTTTAGATACATGATTATGGCTTGGAAAGAGGGAATATTGTCTAAATAACCCTTTAAACTAGACATAATTATTCATTTTAATGGTTGTTGTAGCATAGAAGCACTGAATGTACAATAGAATATGATAGAACTAATAGGTCTCCAAAAGTCCCATCAATAACTTGGTGGAGTCCAAATGAGTATCCAGTGGGATCATACAGTGATCATGTAGTTCCAGAAGCACCACCGATTGAATGATAGAGGCTACTGGGTATCCATTAGTGTCAGGACTACTTGTCTGAGGATGCATTTTTTGTGATCAAAAGGTGTTTTTCTCAGGTATTTAATGGCATGTATTAATTCATTGCACACTATGAATCTATAGAGCTTATAAAAGGAGGATTGAAACTTCATTGAATTTATAGTACACATCCAATGAAAGGATATTTGATTTTCTTATAATTTATAATATCTCAATTGCTTAAAAGTCTTATCTTCCTCTTACTTAAAAGTACAATAAAGGAGATCAATATTGTATCAAATAGGGAGATCAAGACAATAAATAAAAAAATGGAATGTTCTTCAATGACTTCATCCAAAACTCTATTGAAATTCTTGTTCACTCTCTTTTATGCCACTTCCTCACTCCTCCTTTAGTGAATTTTTTATAAAACCTCATGGCTCTATCTTCTTATCCTTATCTCATTCTCTATTTATATTTGGATTTAATTTCTTAATGAGGGAGTGAAGATCATGCATTATAAACAGATTAAAATTAATCAGGTAAAATATTTTACTTCTCCCTATATTTCTTTGTTTATTAGTTATATGTTTATACCGAGGATTTTTAGTTTTTTCTTCTCCCTTAAAACTAAGGGATTTAGGTTCATGTTATTCTATTAAAATAAAGGGTTTTGAGTTTTTTGGTTTCCATAAGATAGAGTGTTTTTAGTTTCTTGGTTCCCATTCAAACAATGGAGTTTATTATAATTAACCTCATGAACATTCTAATGGGGAGAAAATATAAGGGTACCTTTGGGTAATATTTCCGAAATTCATTCCTAAATCACTAGTGTCCTTTTCCATTCCACATTCTACTTTTCCAGAACGTTTTCACATTATTACATTGTTATTATATCCATTGTGATTAATTTTTTTTATTCTGATTACTTGTATTGCATTATCGTATCATTTATCACATTGATTTATTTATTCACATTATTTTTTAAAAGTGAAATTCACTAACCCTCTTTCCATTTTCTACTCTCCTACCAATATTTTGAATCAAAGGGTTATTTTATTTTATTTAAAAATCTATTTTAAAAAATTAATTTTATTCTTGTTTTTAAAAATATTTTTTGATTGTAAAATATTAACATATTACCAATGTTCAATTTCAAAATGGAATCTATTTATTATATGCATGCTTATTTCATTTATAGATCTAATTATTCATATTGGAAAACTCACATGTCTATTTTTCTTAGAAGTATTGGTTATCTTTTTTGTAAGATGATTATGCATGGTTATACTCCTACAATTGAAAAAAATATTAATAGACCCTAGATGATATTAGGAATTTTGAATAAGATGTAAAACCTTTGAATATATTGTTTTTTGGTTTATATAAAAATGAATTAAATATATTATATAATTTCAATATGACTATTGATATTTTAAAATTCTTAGAATCCACACACAAATTAACAAATAAAATTAGACACTAGTATAGATATTCTTAGACAGAATTTTCAATGGTTCTCCATGAATGAAAATTAATCTATTTCCAGCATGTTTGCTTGTTTCATTAACAATTGAAATTGTGTAAATTCAATTGTTGATGTATTATCCAAATAAACACTCATGAAGAAAATCAATGGGGTTTAAAAAGTTCATGGGCTCTCAAAGTGAAGGTGATCCATAAGGCCAAATATGTCAAAAATAAGTCAGTTGAAGAACTCATTGGTTCCTTAATGACATATGAGATAATGATGAAATTTTAAGTGGTTAAAGAATCATTTAAAGCCTTGAAAACCAAAAAGAACATATCCTTTAAAAAATCAAGGATAACGATTCTTCCGAAAAAGAATATGATAATTAATGAGAGATTGAACACTTCACTAGAAGATTAAACAAATTACACATGTTAAAGAAAAATAGTAAATCATTTTTTATGAGCTAAAAAGAATTATAAAATTGAGGTTTCATATATAATATGATTTATTTTAAAAAAAGGTTTATATGTGGAAGAATTTTCCCTTGAACAAAAAATCTAAATAAAAGAAGCAAGGTAAGAAGACTCTAAAGGTATCAAATTAGAGTACTAGTTAAGACTCTATTTCAACTTATGAAACTAGAAACTCATCTCCTAAATGCCTCATATTGAGGTTGGTGAAGAGGTTATCTCCTACTCTCCTTCTCATTATTCTTATTATTTCTCTTATTTTTATAAAAATAAAATAAAAAGTTTTTTTAATAACTTATTTGAAAATATGAGAATGTTTCAAAAAATTATAAAAAATTTCTTAATGAAATATACTTTCTTTCGAAGGAACAAAGAAGAACTGATTTTGAAATTAAAAAATAAAATAGATGGGGATGTTTTCAAAATAGAATTAAATGATTTGAAAATATCACTTTTAATTTTCACCCATGTTGAAAAAAAACACAAATATGATCCTTGGTTATCAATTCATTAAAATAAATAATCATGGTTTTGTTTTTTCAAATGTTAATTAAACTTCATCGAAGATCACTTATTTTGTGAAAGGTTTTTCTCTAAATAAATCTTGAAAATATTTTTACAAATATGAGAATATTATTTAAAAATGTGATTGTAAAAAACAAGATATTTAAGACCCAAATTGATCCACCATTCTTCTAATATTTATTAAAAATATATGAATGTTTGGGATCCTAAATAAATACTAGACAATGTTTGTGGACCTAACTTTTTTTCCATGTACAAATAATCTTGTGTTAACATTTTTAGATCCTCAAGGGTTCCAAAATTCTCATTTAAATGATCTCTTATAGATTTTTTACATTGGATATCCTTGATATATAAAATAGTGGATTCTCTTTAAAATATAGGGTTTAACCCTATGAAGTGATTGATCAAATATTTTCACTTGAGATTAATGATTTATGACCTAATTGATGAGGAGACTACCTATTTTTTTCTTGAGAATCTATAATCATCAATCTTGAACTTCTTAGTAATATTTTCTTCTTTATTTTTATTTTTAATTCTCTCTTTAATGTAATTTAAAAATATATCTTCTTTCATGTATTTTTTTTCATGGGTATAATCCATTTACCTCAATTGTTCTATCATTTTGGTAGAGCCTTATCCATGTTCATATTTTTTTAATTTCTCTAAAATCATTGGTTTATATATTATTTTTTCTTTACAAATTTATATTATCTTAAATTTTTTTATCTTCTTTTCTTCTCTCAAATTCTTTAATTATTTAAATTTTTTTATATACACTTTTTGTTTTATTTAGAGTATTTTTTTTAATGATCTCTTCAATTTCTTATCTAAGAATGATCACAATGATCTATCTTGAATATTTCTTATTAAAATATTTTTTAAAACTATCTATTTATTTAACATGACATTTTTAATTATTTTCAAATCATTTTTTAATTCCTTTATACTTTATTAAAAAATAATTATTTTAAAATGTTTTTTAAAAGGTGTTTTTGTTCATTTAATGGTATTATATAGTCTTGTGTACAAGAAAAATTATTAGTATCCAATGTATTATTGATATTAGTCATTTTATCTCATTATATTATGAAGCATGATAATTTTTTTATTCTCATGCTTTAATATTCCTTACTTTTATTAAGGTGGGAGGGGGGTTAGATTTTGTTTTGGTTATTTTTAAATGTTTTTTAAATTTATTTCTATTATCTTATCATATATATCTAATCCTCTTGATTAGAAATATTTTTTTTGATAATATCATAGGGGGAGAAATTTTTTATGGAGGTAAAAGATAAAATAATATTGGATTCAAATAATGTTTCATCAAGGGGGATCACATTTTTTTAAAGTATCATAAAAGTGGAGACATGGTTTCAAATTTATATGTTAACTCATTCCTTTTTATATTTTACCCCTTCCTTTTCATGATTTCTATATCAAGTTTTTATGATCATAATAGGGGGGATTTTTGGATCCCAAATAAAAATTATTTTAATGAAGAGAAAATATATGTTGTTTTTGACTTCTTTTAATATGTTTCAAGTGTATTATTTGTGTTTCTAGTGTGTTAGAAAACATCCAGCTTAAATTTTGGTTTAAATTGGTCTTAAATAACCACTTTCAAAGTTGTTGAAACCAAGAAGAACTATCTAGATAGTATCATATGAAAAGACAAATTGGTATCTATAAGGAAAACAAGAAACTCGTTGGAGTCCTACCAGGTATCCAGTCGAATAAGGTAGTTTGTAGGTAGTTCTATCAATACTTCTAACTACCTGATGGACGCTACCCAGTATCGAGTTTCATTGGGACTACTAGTTTGAAGATGAATTTATGGTTTCCAAAAAAGTGTTTTTTGTGTTTTAAATGTTTTGGATCGATTATTTGGACATCATACATACTTAGAGGATATAAAAGGAGTCCTAGAGAGGCTTCGAAATTCATCATATTTGTGGTGCACATCTAACTAAAGGATGTTTAATCTTCTATGGATTCATAATCTCTCAAGGGTATTAAAGTTCCATCAAATTATTACTCTTTAAAAGTAGAATCAAAGATATAAAGTTTTCATCATCATAAGGAGATTAAGTAACCAAACCAAGAAGGGAGTGTCCTTCAAAGAGTTCATCCAAGTGCTATCAAAATTATTATTTAGTATATTATGTGCATATTTATCTCTCCTCCCTAATAATTAAAACCCATTTTCTCTCCCTTGTTATCCTTATCACTTTTCCTATTTCTATCTTGATTTATTACATTAAGAGAGAGTGGAGATCATTCATTTTAAAGGGATTAAAATCAAGAAAATCATTTATTTTATTTAAACATCTATTTGTTTGGTTCTTAATTATCCATTTAAAGCAAGGTTTTTTGGTTCATAGGTATCTGTTCAAACCATGAGGTTAAGGTTCTTATCATCCCATTAAAATAAAGTGTTTTTGAGGATCTTAGTTTTCATTAAAATCAAGTGTTTTGGGTTTCCTGGTTCCCATTCAAACAAAGGTGTTTATTATATTGAACCTCATGATCATTCTCATAGTGTGAAGACGTAGGGGTACCTTTAGGTACTATTGGTAAACTTATTTACTAAATCACCCATACCCTTTTACTTTCCATGTTTTATTTTTTCATAACTCTTTCACATTATTTCTTTGTTTTTATTTCCATTATGAATTACTTTGTTTAATTTCAATTTCTTGTATTGAGTTATCATATATTATATCACAATGATTTATTTTTTCACATTATTTTTTAAGAGGCTTATTCACCCCCTCTTGATATTTCCTCATCTTTGACCCACACTTACGACCACCACTCGCTTGTATTATAATTGGTCCACATAAATCACAATGTATGAGATCCAATAGTCCCCTATCCCAATCATATTTTCTCCCAAAAGGTGTTTTTGTCATTTTTTATGATAAACAAGGTTCACATATATAAATTGATTTATAATCAAATGAGTATAAAAATCTATATTTATGGATTATTTGGATGAATTTTTCATTAATATATTCATGGAGACAATGCCAAAGGTAGGTGATATTATAATCAAATCTGACTTATTCTAAACATCATAGTCAGGATTATCCATATCTAGAATATATGGATAGTTTAATATATCTTTGATGTCATAAAACAATTCACTCTTATATATAGAAAAAATCTTTTTATTTATAGATAATTAAAATCACTTATTATTCAAATAGGAATCACAAATAAAATTTAAGTTTATGGTGGGAACATAATAACAATTCTCCACTTCTATGATTAAGTTAAGTTAGATCATAAGTGTGAATTTATAATGTAAAAAATTATGTTCTATTATCGACATGATAATATACTTCACTCTTAATTATTTGTTTTCTATCATGGTGTATATGTTTTATAGAAAAAATGTATGATGCATAGTCGGTATCTAATACCCATGAGTCAGAATTGGTGGAATCGATTACTATAACATTCACATTTGGAAGCTCAGAATTCTTCTCTTTGAGAACACTCCTCAACCACACATACCAATCTCTAACTATTTTATTGGTCATGCCTATAAGTGATCTCAAATATAATATCATGAAGTTTACCAAAATCTATAAAAAATACATTTATATGTGTGGGTATCATATTTTATATCTTTTGATCAAGGAAATTTAATGAAAGTTTTACTACTAAAAATGATGACTCTATACATCATATCCATTTAGTGAACCAATATCTACATTTCACTAATAAATTATTCGTATTTAGTGTTCATCTCACCACTTAGATATATCATGAATTTAATTATTTCTTGAGTAAATTAACTCTATGGATAGGGACTTAGGGTTGATCTACCTAGTGGTATGGAGACGTATGCCTTTTCTGGAATGGTGAATGAGGTTTTTTATATTTCACTTAGAAATTAATTATTTGTATATTTTAAGTCTCATATAACTATATTTATTTACATGAATTGTTTATATACCCTATGCATATAAAGTTTTCATATATGTATAGATATACATGACTTATAATTTTGGTTGAGTAACAGAAACTTGTGGTTTTTGTACTGAGTTACATGTCAATATGTTTTGGACATATTGATTTGTTAGAGGGAGTAAAATTAAAAAAAATCATTAGAAGAATTCATAAAAAAGGGAATAAATATAAGATAATATTGTGATATTAAATATCCTTAAAATAATAAGTGTATGATCCCTTCTAAAGCATCATGTGTTTGGACATTGATCGTCCAACTATATAAGGTATATTAATGTTGGGTTCCCCTCGATTATCTTGTGTAAGGAAATAAAGTAATATGCAATGTTGTATTGTCATATTGGGTGGGTAATTCTAAAGTTGGGTTCCTATGGATTTTCCTTTATTATTATTTTTTTGGAATTTTATTTGGGTTATACTAGTTAAGAGACCTTAATAATATTAGGTTTATAGAGGAATAAGGTTGAGTTTATCCATATTATGGATTGGACAACTAGTTTTCTATTCAACTATCCATGAGTCATGTATGATATAATTGGGATGAATCCCTACCTAAATATCTATTTGAGGGTATAAATACTAAAATAAAATAAATCCTAGTGAAATATGTATGTTGGACCACTAACAGATATTATATATTTTAAAAGGGGTCATCATTTTAGTGAGAGAAAATTTAATAAAATTCATTTTTAAATGGTTAATAAAATATGAAACTCGTCTAATAAAAGTGATTTTTTAGTTGAATAAAATCATCATCAACAATCTGAACTTTGAGATTAATCCTTGTAAAGAGAAGATTATCGTTATTTACTCCTAATACTAGTGGCTTAAGAAAAGTTCTTATGAATGAATAATGATTTAAGAAATGTTCTTAAGGAAAATTCTATGTGTCATAATAGTTCCGTATTGAATAAACCAATATTTTAATTTTTTTCTAATAAGTGAATCTAGGTTCTTATGAAGAATATAATGATTTACTTAAGGTTTTAAAGGTAGTAGATGATATACGACCAATGGAGTATTAATCTACAATCATGTACTCAATATGATTGGGCACATCAATGATTTACGGAATTTTAGTATCATATACTCAATATGATTCATTATGTCAAATGATATTCAATATGAATGAATATATTAATGACTTGGTGAAACTAAAGGTTTACTTAAAGATATATTGGTTATAGAATTCAGTTATATTATTAAAACTGATACATGATATCAATCGCATGTTTTACAAAATTTGTAAATATATGTAAAGGTAAAAAATGATAAATAATTTAAGATTAAAGATCGAATTTTTATTTTAAGTAAAGTAGAAATGGAGTTTTTATATTGATAACTTTGATGCTTCAATCTTGGATAAATTTTTCATAATAAGTACATTTTAATCTCATTTAGATCTTAATTAGATCATGTAATCTATTTCTGTTTAATAAAATGATATGGGTGTTTTTAATAAACATATTTTATGATTTGTAAAATTCTATAAAATTTTTTAAGGGAGACAAAAAATGGCTTTTTCTGGTTAGGGAGTTAATCCTATTTTCATTTATGGAAATGTTCTTAATAAATGACAGAATTCATTAAATGTTTTCCCCGTGTTATTAAAGTGTTGGGGATAAATGGACTAGAAATATGATGTCTAGATTCAGGCATTACATTGATAATGAAAGTGGGTAAATGTTCGAAATGAAATAAGTAAGGTTAGTTTAAGAAGTAAAAAAAATGAATCTACAAGAAGTCCGTCAAGTTCATTGAAACCTATAGTTGTTAGGGAGGAGTAATAATTCCATATTTTGGATTATCTAGATACATAAAGGAATTTTAGGAAACTCCATGGAATTTACATGTTAGGTGTAGGTGTTATAGAAATCAGTTCTTTAATTTTGAATGGTATGTGATACCAAATATATATTTTATAAGTGTTTTCAATATAAAAGAGTATAAAATCAATCAATAATTGATTGAACTTGTAGTTTACATTCATGTTTTGAAGAAAACAGTTGTTACATCAAACTTGCGTGTAAATATATGTATCATTCTTAGATGAATCTAATTAAAGGATGTGTATATTCATCTCATATATTTTATTTGATAAGAGAAGCAGTTCAACAAAAAAAGGTCGTTGTGAGAAAAATTTAGCTGATTGATTATACACATGGTTTATGATTCATTAGATTCTATAGAATACTTGAAAACAAGATAAGGGTAAAAGTGTTTATCCAACTATTTATTAAAATATAAATGGATTTGAATCCACAACCCATCAATTGTGTATCTTAAAGAAATTTCTTCTTTTCAAGAAAATTTCTTTGAACACATAGAATACCATATATGAAATGGTACAAATAGTTTAATTATTTAATAGTATAGCTAATAGGAATTAAGTTTTATTTCTTAAACCCAAAGAAGTTTGTGTACCATATCTAGATGTTCTGAAAAGAAAATGGTGACTAAGATGTTAGTGAGAGTATGTTTAAATATAGAGAAGTTTAAAGTTAACAAATAAAGGATTAAATTAATCAAAAGTTATAGTGTTTTCTAATTAGTATCCTAAATTGTTTTAGATATGTGATGGTAAAGATAAACTTAATGTGTTACATATAGTTAATTTTTAGAAATTCAATATCACCATTTTATAATATATTATACTGATCTACATTTAAAGTGACTATACACTTAATATCCTAAACAGTTTAGGATATGTTAGGATAATGGAAAAAATGTAAAGTGTTACATTTAATTATCATGAATAAGTTAATATCACTTTTTATTAAAGGATTATACCAGTCGAAGGATATTGTGTTTATTACTTAATATCCTAAAAGAGTTTTAGTATATGTCATGGTAAAGAAAAACATTAAGAGTTAAATTTAATTTTCTTTGATAAAGCGAATATCACATTTTTGACCACCAAATTCAGTATGTGCACTTGAGTACTACTATGTTCCACCAAAGTCACCATCAATTTGCCTACCACCATCGATAGCTTTGAATCAGTTACCTCCAAGATTACTTTAGATGTTTCCATGTACACCACTCTGGTCTCAATCCTTGTCGACATCCAACCTCCACAATTCTTTTCTCTCATTGTAAGCACCAAGATTATAGTAATTTAGAGACTCTCTTGGAATTCCTTTAAATATAGTATAACAGAAAACAATTACAATAGAAAATATTATGGATAGATCCTCTCCTCAGGGCTAGGAACCATGCCTCCTTTCATCTAAGTAACCAACTACCCCTAGGTACCATTCTCTATCAACATATACCCCTAACTCAACAAACTAAATTTCAAAATTACAAAGATACCCCTCCCCAACAATAAATCCCTCATTCTTTCCTTAATAATGAACTATATTGTGATATGTATACAATAAGGGCGATCAAGGTTCATACCAATAATAACCCTCCTCCAAATTCCCACCATATACTATTTTACATGTCATCAAGAGACTTATCTTTCACTATTTTAAAAACAAAGACAACTGAGACAACAAGCTTCAATTTAGGCTCCACAAATAATTTACCAAAAAATCAATAAATTCATTTATTTTTAAAATGATTAATAGTACGCTAAAGTAATTAGTAATATTTAAAGTGATTAAAAATAAATTACTTAATATATTAGACTTAAATTATTATTCTCCTAATAAAATACCAAAGTGAAGAAGGTATAAAAAAGTTCAACATGTGTGGAGGATATGATCCCTTTATGCATTGTCAAATTTTTACCAATAAATGATTAATAAAAGAATGATTTCAAAAGGAATAGTTGAACTAAAACAAATTATATTTAAAAAAACTCATCCAATGAATTTATTCAGGATAACACTGAACCCAACCTTAAAATCTAGAAATTTAGAAAGAACTCCATTCATGATGATTTTTTCCCATCGTAATCACCAAGAAATAATTTTTAGGGAGAAACCGATAATTTTAGGTTTTTTATCTATCCTGAAAAATAAATATACCTAAAGGGGTGGATATAAATAAATAAATAACTCAAAAGAAAAAACAACACATACCAAAATCTACTTCTTAAATGATCAAAAAAACTAAAAATAAATAATTCTTAACTCACATAAAATGTGTTAAAACACAACTACTCATTATCTTCTTTACTCTCTTGAGATTTATCATCTTATATTCTATAAATTAATTAACCAACATCATCATCGCCTTAATATTCAAATCCATTACTATGGTGAATCTCCATGCTAGAATTTTTTTATGGGCGACCTTCTCTATTTCTGTAGCAACGAGATGAAAACAATAAGAGAGTTCCAATAAAGACTGCATGAACTGATTTTTGGATTCTAAATGCTTGTATATATTATAAATCACTTTGGTTATAGATTCAACATGATTAATATGGTTCACCAATGTGCTCTAATTTCATGGAAAAATATACTTTCCATTACATGACTATGAATATGACACAAACATTAGAAATTTCCATAACTTGAATGCCTCACATGATGGTACAGACAAAAAAGCCGCATTCACTGTATTTAATAAGAATTTATCTTAAATATTAATTTAATTTAACAATTATGAATTATTATTTAATTAAGATATATAATAAACTTTTCTGCTAATGATCCCTAGGGATCTAATTTGGTCTCCATGCAAAACCTAGATGTGTCAGCCTAATCCTCACATGATCCAATCTTAAAATAATTATAAAGGAGTAAATATAATGCCACTTTATCATGACAAAGGCCTAGAATTTGTAGTGTTTTATTTCATTCATGAACATAACAAATATTTACAACTAGAAGCAATGAATCTGCACCATTTTCATGATCTAACACAATGATTCCAACATGTAAATCTTGTCCATGTTTATATGCACAAGACTATATCTTGGCAGGAAGGAATTTGGTATAAAGACTACTTAAAACTGAACTTAAAGAACCTTATTTATTGTTTTTAGAAGATATAAACCATCTAGCTAACATTATATGATATAATAATCAGGAATATAGGATTCCCATTAGTTACATGGTGGAATCCCATTAGGTATTCAGTACGATCAGACAGTGTGCATGTAGTTCCAGCAGCATGACCGAATACATGATGGATGATATCAGGTATCAAGTAGAATTGAAAATTCTAGTATGATGATGCTTTTATGATGATCAAAATGTGCTCCATTTGAATCTCAAATGTCATGTATCGATTCATTGGACCCCAGACATCCTTAGAGGTAATAAAATGAGGCTTCAAACTTCATTGAATTTGTATTGCACATCCAACTAAAGGCTATTTGATCTTCAACAGATCATTATATCCCAAGGGATTGAAATTTCCATCTTTATCATATTTCAATGTATAATCAAAGAGATCAAGATTTCACCGACCAAGAAGATCAAGACACCAAATCAAGAAGGGATTGTTATTCAACAACTTCATCCAAAGCGCCATCAAAAATCAAGATCACTTTCTTTTGTGCCTCTTTCTCTCTCTTCCTTTAGATCCTTGTTTTTTAAATCCCATTGGATCTCACTTATTATCCTTATCTCTTTCTATATTTCCATATTGATTTAATTTCTTCAAGAGAGAGTGAAGACCATGCATTTTAAAGGGGTTAATATTAATAAAGTAATATATTTTAATTCCCCCTCTATTTTATTGGTTTTTGTCTATCTATTTAAACCAAGGGTTTTTGGTTTTTTGTTCTCTATTAAAACAGGGGATTGAGATTATTCTTATTCTGTTAAAAGAAAAGGTTTTTGAGGTTTTTTGTTTCTATTAAAACCAAGTATTTATTGTTTCTTGGTTCCCATTAAAACCAATGGGTTTATTATATTGAACCTAATAATTGTCCTCATGGGGAGGAGGTATAAGGGTACCTTCAGGTACTATTTCCGAACTTCTTTACCAATTTTCTTATGTTAGTTTACATTACACATTTTACTTTCCAACAAAATTCTCATATTACTGCCTTATTATTTTCATTATCCTTTACTTTGTTTAATTTCAATTTATTTTATTGAATTTTCATGTCTTTTATTACATAAATTTATTTATTCACATTATTTTTTAAAAGGGAAATTCACCCCCTCTTCCCAATTTCTCATCTTCAAACCACATTTGGTATCAAAGGGTACTTTGATTTTAAATCAAAATCTATTTTTGAAAATATTTTTTTCTTGTTTTCCAAAATTGTTTTTGATTTTAAAATATTAATAGATTATCAATTATCAATTTCAAATTGACACCCAATTTTTATACACATGATTCTTTCTATGATGGTCCGAGTTATTCATATTGGAAAACTCACATGTCTATTTTCCTTTTATGTGTTAGATATCCTCTTTGGAAGATGGTTATGCATGGTTATTGATAACGATCTTGCCAAACAGAGACATATAAGGACAAAATAGCTTGGAAGACTCCCTAAAAGGGGTAATCTAAGTCATTACCGGAGGAGAGAATATAGATAGACAAAACTATACATTTAAGAGTGTTCTTTTTTCTGGATTCTGTGTAAGGTAAAGATATTATAAGAAGGGGGAGGGGATGGAGAGTGGGGACACATAGAGAATATTTCGGTTAGGGGGAATCATCCAGTCATCTTGGGCGAGTGGATCTGGGGTCCCTCAAGTGTCTCTTCCATACTTTTCTTCTTATTATTCTCCCATTCTCTGTATTTTTGTTTGTAATTATGATTTTATTTCATATAAGTATACTTTGTAAGGGCTAGGTACTAACAAATTTTCTGATCTACTATCTTTCTTTGGCCCACTCCATGTGTCAGGACATTCCATCTCATTCTCATCTATAAGGAGTGTGAAACGTAGGAGGCCATACCCAGTTTCCACCAGCTCATATATTGAGAGGCTACAAGGATTTTCGCTACACTTAAGCACTGATTCTATGGTGCGCTGCAATATTACTTTACTGGATCACGTCCTTTGTGGCAATGTCTAGCCAAAACTGCTCCACATAAGTACATCCAACTGATGGATGAGTCATTCCTGATGATACTTCACATGTTGAAGGATCCCCCATTGTATCACAAGAGGAGAGTGCACCTAAACTTTTTGATCATGTAGGAGGAGGCAGTATCACCTTTTATTCCACCCTAGTAATGTAGTGTTGTTTCAAAAAAATGAAAACACATTGGAGGAGGCAACTTGTTCCCACATTTTTTTGACCTAGTAGGGCATGCTTAAATTTTAATGTTTGTTATCTAAACTAGATTCACCATTGGAAAATACAACATGGATTTAGTAGAACATGATCCTAGAATAGGAAGAGATGTAATTCTTGGAAAAACTCTTATCCTTGCAGTGTTTCCTAGAGAAGTTGTCTCGACAGGAGGCAACTGGGCCTCCTCTCACAATAGATCTCGCTAAGGATCTCATTCCTATGTCTGATGTTCTACGTGTGTAGGGAAATTTTGTGGTTTTGGCTGCACTTATGATTAGACCTGGTCACCACCCACCCACTATGAACCAAGTTCATCTACCAGATTTTTACGTAAATGATCCCCCTAGATAGATTGCACAAGAAAAACTATATTTTTGCATCCATAAGACACCAGAGGAGTCAATGGTACCTCTCTACCAAGTTTACATGAAGGGAGACACTATTTATTGGGATAATATTATTAGGGATATCCATATAGATATTTCATGGTCAGTATTCCAAACAAAATTAGTGGAACTATACAAAAACGAACCACAACCACTGTTAGTAAATAAGGGCTTCAAACTACCTCCATCTAGACTCATAGTGGAGTTCCTAGTAATGGTTGAGGCATGTATGAATACACCATACTAAATTTATAATTAGATCTTGATAGCTAAGAGAGCTGATTTACCTGTGTTCAGTGGTTCAGACCAGCAATTCTGTTTAACATTTGTAGAATCTAAATTTTGGGTCCATCAGATAGAAGGAAAATCAATATTCACACTTATCAAGAATTTATGGTGGGATTTGTAGTAAACTAGTTCAAAATTATGGTGGAATTTTATTTGGAATTAACATGGATAGAATTTAAAGTAGAACTAATGGAGTGATTTTATGGGATGTAAGGTCAGGATCCATACAATGAAATGGTGGATACTTCTAGAAACACCCACCTTTTATTAATCATGGATGAATTGGTTGCACTATTGCATGATGATGGTGACACTAAAATATAGATATGAAAGTACCGATGCATGTGACCATTCCAATTTTTATAATAACTACACCACATGAGATGAAATACGTGGTGTCTAGAGTTGGAAATACTGATGGAGAATCACAGACACTGGGGAACATAGAATCTATGGTGATTTGTATAAAATTTGAAACTATTGTCCAAAAAAACATGACAACATACTTTTAAAGGATGATGTCACCACAGTGCCGCATGAGGAGCATGAAACTACTGATGAAAAAACTAATGAATTCCCATACAGAGGAGATTTTATAGATTCATATAGAGGAAAGTGATGATTTATTATGGGATTAACTCACAGGAATCGCACCAAACATTCACTAGGAGGTGCGGTTGTGACAACTGGGTCACGGTGAAAACACATACACCCATCCCTAACATGGACGTCGGGTCCTGGCCCGCCAGGTACCACCAATTTACCCACAGACATGTGGTCTCCACCCAAGGTTCCAACCACAAGCCAGAATGGGTCATCTGACTAATGACAGTCCCCACAGGCCAACCCATATCCTTTCTAGTGTGCTTTTACTCAATCACACACAACCTGAGAAAATTCCCATAAGGTCACCCATCCTGATCAATACTCCTGGCCAAGCACGCTTAACTGTGAAGTTCTAATCAGATAGGCTCCTGAGAAGGAAGCTGCACCTTGTTGACATGAGTTATATCATTTATCCATTTAACCCTTTATCATTAGGGGATGTTACAATCACCCTCCCCCTTTATAGCACAACGCCCTCGTTGTGAGCCCTATATCTCAACCCAGGAAGTGAAAACTGGGTCACGGTGAAAACACATACACCTAGCCCTAACATGGCCGTCGAGTCCTGGCCCACCAGGTACCACCAGTTTCCCCGAAGACATGTGGTCCCCACCCAAGGGTCTAACCACAAGCCTGAACGGGTCATCTGACTATTGACAGTCCCCACAGGCCAACCCATATCCTTTCTAATGTGCTTTGTCCTCATTCAGACACACCCTGAGAAACTTCCCATAAGGTCACCCATCCGGATCACTACTCCTGGCCAAGCACGCTTAACTGTGAAGTTCTAATCAGATAGGCTCCGGAAAATGAAGATGCACCTTGTTGACATGATTTATATCATTTATCCATTTAACCCTTTATTATTTGGGGTGTTACAATCACACCCCTTTATTGCACAATGTCCTCGTTGTGGGCCCTATATCTCAACCCAGGCACTGCACCACACTTAAGGCTAGGTACCACCTCTCAGACCAAATGTGACATCTGGGACCCAGTGACAACATATACACCCCTCCCTAACATGGCCGTCAGGTCCTGGCCTGCCAAGTACCACCAAGGGTCCAACCACATGCCTGAATGGGCCATATGACTAATGAAAGTCCCCATAGGCCAACCCATATCCTTTCTAGTGTGCTTTTTCCTCACTCACACACACACTGAGAAACTTCCCAGAAGTTCACCCATCTAGATCACTACTCCTGGACAAGCATGCTTAACTGTGAAGTTCTAATCGGATAGGCTCCTGAAAAAGAAGATGCACCTTGTTGAAATGAGTTATATCATTTAGCCAATTAACCCTTTATCATTTGGGGGTGTTAAAATCACCCCACCCCTTTATAGCACAACATCCTCATTGTGATCCCTACATCTCAAGCCAGGATGTGCACCACACTTTAGGCTAGGTACCACCTCTAATACCAAATGTGACATCTGGGTCCCGGTGACAACACAGACAACCCGCCCTAACATGGACGTCGGGTCCTGGCCCGCCAGGTACTACTAAGGGTCCAACCACATGCCTGAATGGGTAATCTGACTAATGAAATTCACCATAGGCCAATGCATGTCCTTTATAGTGTGTTATGTCCTCATTCACATACACCCTGATCGAAACTTTCCAGAAGGTCACCCATCCGGATCACTACTCCAAGCCAAGCATGCTTAACTGTGATGTTCTAATCAGATAGGCTCCCGAAAACGAAGGTGCACCTTGTTGACATTATTTATATTATTTATCCATTTAACCATTTATCATTTGGGGGTGTTACAATCACCCCCCCTTTAGAGAACAACATCCTAGTTGTGGGCCCTACATCTCAACTCAGGCAGTGCACCACACTTAAAGCAAGGTACCACCTCTAATACCAAATGTGACAACTAGGTCCCTGTGACAACAAGACACCCCGACTTAACATGACCGTCCAGTCCTGTCCTACTAGGTACCACCAGTTTCCCCACAGACCTGTGGTCCCCAACCAAGGGTCCAACCACATGCCTGGACGGGTCATCTAATTAATGACAATCCCCCCAGGTCAACACATGTCCTTTCCAGTATGCTTTGTTCTCACTCACACACACCCTGAATTGTTACGAGATTTGTTGTGGGATTAATTCACAGGAATCACGCCAAACATTCACCGGGAGGTGCGGTTGTGACAAATGGGTCCCGATGACAACACAGACACCCCTCCCTAACTTGGTCGTCAGGTCTTGGCCCCACTACTACAAAACTGGGTATTCCCGGTGCCACCCTTTATCAGCGCTAACGAAAAAGCACATAAAGGGGGGTACCTTTATCAGCTCTAAAAAAAGCGCAGAAAAAGGTACCCCCTTTAACAACACTTTTTTTAGCGATGTTAAAGGGTACCCCTTTAGCAGTACTTTTTTTAGTAGCGCTGATAAAGGGTGGTATTTATCAGCACTTTTTTTCAAAGTGCTGATAAAGGGCCTACTTCCAAAAAAAACTTATTAAAAAAAGTATATTAATATTTAAATATATAGCTATAGTTATATTGATATAAACATAATATATATTTTTTAAATATAATTTTAAATTTATTTTAGATAAGTATAAATATAAAGTTACACTTAATATATAAGATATTTAGTGAAAATGGCTTATAAAAAAATTAACAAATATTTTTAATTAATACTTTTCTAATTATTATGGAGTAATAGTCATTGAATAACAATTTGAAGACTAAAAAAAAGATCCAAAATATGTTGAAAACGCAACTCAAACTTTAAACGGTCATAACTTTTGATCCGGGTGTCCGTTGGAGCTTTACCACATATCAAATCGAAGCCTGCGATGTTCTCTAAGTCTATTTAAGTAGGGGGGACCATGGTCAAGGTTTTTTTGAGGTCAAAATAGGCCCAGAAGACCTCCAGAACTATGTTTTTAGTCAGGGTACCCCAATTTTTTAACATTTTGTGGATTTTCAGCCTTGTTTAAGGGGGTATTGTTGGATTTTTTTGGTGGGGACTGAATTTATTCCAAGGTATTACATTAATATTGATATTATGTATTTTAAATTTTATCATTTTTTATATTGCACTGCTATTTATAATCAAATATATAACTATATGTACATATTTTTATATATTCACACCTAAAAAGTTAATTATAAATATTAATAATAAAATATATTTACATATAAAATATATTAGCTGTATCTAAATAATAACTAATATCCATTTTATTTAAAATACAGATATATTAATATTTATATACCAATATATTAATCTAACTATATATATATATATTAATATAACTACATATATATATTGATATAACTATATATACATATATATATATATATATTAATATCCCTATAAATATATATCCATTAATATAACTACATATATATATATTGATATTACTATATATATATTACTATCCCTATAAATATATATATATATATTAATATAACTATATATTTATATTAATATAACTATATATTTATATTCATATTACTATATATATATTAATATAAATATATATTACTATATGAATAAATATAACTAAATATATATATATATATAAATAAATAGATATATCACTAATAGGAGAAAAAAATCAATATAGGGGAGTGGAAAAGTCTTCAGGCATGTAGGGGGTAGGTCTCAAGATCAAATCCAGGTGGAGGCACGGATGCGCACGTATGGGTGAATTTGGGGATAGCGCTGATAAAGGGTAGAGAGGTGTGTGCGGGGCACAGGAGGGGGGACTAAAAGAGTTGTAAAAGGGGGGCTCAAGCACTATGAAAGCCCCTCGATTTCGCAGGATTTTTTTAATTTTTTTATTTTTTTTAACTTTTATCATTGGTAAAAAGAATGTGCTGATAAAATACCCATTTACCAGCACTTTGTTTTAGCGCTGATAAAAGACCCCTTTTATCATCACTTTTTTTGAGCACTGATAAAAAGGGTCTTTATCATCACTTTTTGGAGTGCTGATAAAGGGGACCCCCCCCATATTCGCCGGCATTTAGAGAACTTTTATAGAGCTGTTAAAAGCCAATTTTAATGCTGATAAAAGCCGTATTTGTAGTAGTGCCCGCCCTGTAACACCAAGGGTCCAACCATATGCCTGAAAGGGTCATCTGACTAATGACAGTCCCCAAAGGCCAACACATGTCCTTTCTAGTGTGCTTTGTCCTCACTCACACACACCCTGAGAGAAACATCCCAGGGTCATCCATCCGGATCACTACTCCAGGCATGCACGCTTAACTGTGAAGTTCTAGTCAGATAGGCTCTCGAAAAGAATGATGCACCTTGTTGACATGAGTTATATCATTTAGACATTTAAGCCTTTATCATTTGGGGGCGTTACAATCACCCACACCCCCTTTAGATCACAACGTCCTCATTGTCGGAACTACATATCAACCCAGGCAGTGCACCGCACATAAGTCTAGGTACCACCTCTGATACCAAATGTGACAACTGGGTCCCGGTGACAACATAGACACCCCGCCCAAACATGGCTGTTTGGTCCTGGCCCACTAGGTACCACCAGTTTCCACACAGACATGTGGTCCCCACCCAAGGGTCCAACCACATGCCTAAACGGGTCATCTGATTAATGACAGTCCCTATAGGCCAACACATGTCCTTTCTAGTATGTTTTGTCTTCACTCACACACACCCTGATTTGTTATGGGATTTTTTGTGTTATTAAGTCAATAGAATCACGCAAAACATTCACCACGAGGTGCGGTTGTGAGAATTGGGTCCCGATGACAATAAAGACACCCCGCCCTAACATGGCCATCGGGTCCTGGCCTGCCAGGTACCACTAGTTTCCCCACAGACATGTGGTCCCCACCCAAGGGTCCAACCAATCATGCTTAACTATAAAGTTCGAATCAGATAGGCTCTCGAAAAGGAAGGTGCACCTTGTTGACATGAGTTATATCATTTATCCATTTAACCCTTTATCATTTGGTGGTGTTACAATCACCCCCCTAGAGCATAACATCCTCATTGTGGGCCCTACATCTCAACCCAGGTAGTGCACCACACTTAAGGCTAGGTACCACCTCTGATACAAAATGAGACAAATGGGTCATGGTGACAACATAGAAAACCCTCTCTAACATGGGTATTGGGTCTTGGCCCACCAAGTACCACCGGTTTCCCCGTAGACATGTGGTCCACACCCAAGGGTCCAACCAAATGCCTGAACGGGTCATCTGATTAATGACAGTCCCCACAGGCCAACACATATCCTTTCTAGTGTGCTTTGTCCTCACTCACACACACCCTGAATTGTTATGGGACTTTTTGTGGGATTAACTCACAGGATTCATGCCAAAAATTTACCGTGAGGTGAGGTTGTGACAACTGGGTCCCGAGGACAACACAAACACTCCACCCTAACATTGTCGTCGGGTCCTGGCTCGCCAGGTACCACAAAGGGTCCAACCACATTCCTAAAAGGGTCATCTGACTAATGAAATTCCCCACAGGACAAAACATGTCCTTTCTATTGTGCTTTGTCCTCACTGACACACACCCTGAGAGAAACTTTCGAGAAGTTCATCCATCCGGATCACTACTCTAGGAAAGCATGTGTAACTGTGATGTTCTAATCAGATTGGCTCCCGAAAAGGAAGGTCACCTTGTTGACATGAGTTATATCATTTATCCATTTAACCCTTTATCATTTGGGGGTGTTACAATCATCAAACCCCCCTTTAGAGCATAGAATCCTCATTGTGGGCCCTACATCTCAACCCAAGCAGTGTACCACACTTAAGGCTAGGTACCACCTCTCATACCAAATGTGACAACTGGGTCCTAGTGACAACATAGACACCCCACCCTAACGTGGCCATTGGGTCCCGGCCTGCTAGGTACCACCAGTTTCCATGCATACATGTGGTCCCCACCCAAGGTTCCAACCACATGCCTGAACGGGTCTTCTAATTAATGACAGTCCCCACAGGCCAACACATGTCCTTTCCAGTGTGCTTTGTCCTCAATCCCACACACCCTGATTTGTTATGGGAATTGTTATGGGATTAACTCATATGAATCATGCCAAACATTCACCAGGAGGTGCGGTTGTGAGAACTGGGTCCCAGTGACAACATAGACACCCCTACCTAAAATAGTCTCCAGGTCCCAGCCCGCCAGGTACCACCAGTTTCCCCACAGAGATATGGTCACCACCCAAGGGTCCAACCAAGCACGCTTAACTGTGAAGTTCGAATCAGATAGGCTCTCGAAAAGGAAGGTACACCTTGTTGACATGAGATATATCATTTACCCATTTAACCCTTTATCATTTGGGGGTGTTACAATCACCCCCTAGAGCACAATGTCCTCATTGTGGGCCCTACATCTCAACCCAGGCAGTGCACCACACTTAAGGCTTGGTACCACCTCTGATAAAAAATGTGACAACTGGGTCCTGGTGACAACATGGACACCTCGTCCTAACATGGACATCTTTTCCTTTCCCTCCAGGTACCACCAGTATCCCAGCAGACATGTGGTCCCCACCCAAGGGTCCAAACACATGCCTGAACGGGTCATCTGATTAATGATAGTCCCCACAGGCCAACACATGTCCTTTCCAGTGTGCTTTGTCCACACTCACACACACCATGAATTGTTATGTGATTATTTGTGGGATTAACTCACCGGAATCATGCCAAGCATTCACCGGGAGGTGCAGTTATGAAAACTGGGTCCCGATGACAACACAGACACCCTGCCCTAACATGGTCTTCAGGTCCTGGCCCCACTACCGCAAAACTGGGCATTCCCAGTGCCACCCTTTATCAGCGCTAAAGAAAAAGTGCTGATAAAGGGGGGTACCTTTATCAGTGCTAAAAAAGTACTGATAAATGTACCCCTTTATCATTGCTTTTTTTAGCATTGTTAAAGGGTACCCCTTTTTCAGAGCTTTTTTTAGGAGGGCTGATAAAGGGGGGTCTTAAGCGCTGATAAAGGGCCTACTTCCAAAAAACACATTCAAAATTTTATATTAATATTTAAATATATAGATATAGTTATATTGATATAAATAAAATATATATTTTTTAAATATAATTTTAAATATATATTAGATATGTATAAATATACAGTTACACTAAATATATAAGATATTTAGTGAAAATGGATTATAAAAAAATTAAAAGAATATTTTTAATTAATAATTTGCAAATTATTAAGGAGTAATAGTCATGTAATAACAATTTAAAGACTAAAAAAATAAAAAAAATAAAAAAAAAGATCCAAAATATGTTGAAAACGCAACTCGAACTTCAAACGGCCATAACTTTTGATCCGGGTGTCCGTTTGAGCTCTAGCACATATCAAATCAAATCCTGTGATGAGTTCTACATCGCTACGATCGAGTGTCCCCGGTTAAGGTTCTTTTGAGGCCAAAATAGGCCCATAAGGCCTCCTAAACTGAGTTTTTAGTTGGGGTAACCCGATTTTTTTATCATTTTGGGGATTTTTAGGCTTTTTTAAGGTGGTATTGTTGGATTTATTTTGTGGGGACTGAATTTATACCAAGGTATTACATTAATATTTATATTATGCCTTTGAAATTTTATCTTTTTTTTTATATTGCACTTCTATTTATAATCAAATATATAACTATATGTACATATTTTTTATATATTCACACCTAAAAATTTAATTATAAATATAAATAATAAAATATATTTACATATAAAATATATTAGATTTATCTAAATAATAACTAATATCCATTTTATTTAAAATAAAAATATATGAATATTTATATACCTATATATTAATCTAACAATATATATATATTAATGAAACTATATATATATATTGATATAACTATATATATATATATATTAATATCACTATAAATATATATATTTATATATATATATATATTAATATAACTATATATTTATTTTCATATAACAATATATATATTAATATAAATATATATTACTATATGAATAAATATAACTATATATATATATATATATAAATAAATAAATATATCAAAAATAGAAGAACAAATCAATATAGGGGAGTGGTAAAGGCTTCAGGCATGCAGGGGGGAGGTCTTGAGATCAAATCCGGGTAGAGGCACGGACGCACACGTATGGTTGAATCTGGGGAAAGTGATGATAAAGGGTGGAGGGGTGCGTGTGGAGTGATGAATGGGGTGGAAAAGTGCTATAAAAGGGGGGCTCAAGAGCTATAAAAGCCCCCCAATTTGGCAGGTTTTTTTTATTTTTTTAAAATTTATCAGTGCTAAAACAAAGCGCTGATAAAATGGGTCTTTTATCAGCTCTTAAAAAAGTGATGATAAAATAACTCTTTATCAGCGCTTTGTTTTAGCGCTAATAAACTGGACCCCCACCTTTATCTTCGACGGCATTTATAGCGCTTTTTTAGCACTGTTAAAGGCCATTTTTATCGCTGATAAAAATCTTATTTGTAGTAGTGCCCACTAGGTACCACCAAGGGTCCATCCACATGCCTGAAAGGGTCATCTGACCAATGATAGTCCCCACAGGCCACCACAAGTCCTTTCTAGTGTGATTTGTCCTAAATCACTCTCACCCTGAGAGAAACATCCCAAAAGTTCATCCAACTGGATCACTACTCCAGGAAAGCATGCTTAATTGTGAAGTTCTAATCAGATAGGCTCCTGAAAAAGAAGCTGCACCTTCTTGACATGAGTTATATCATTTATAAATTTAACCCTTTATCATTTGGGGGTGTTATAATCACCCCCCAATTTAGAGAACAACATCCTTGTTGTGGGCCCTACATCTCAACCCAGTAAGTGCACCACACTTAATGCTAGGTACCACTTCTGATTCCAAATGTGACAACTGGGTCCCGGTGACAACATAGACACCTGCCCTAACATGTCCGTTGGGTCCTGGCCTGCCAGGTACAACCAATTTCCACACAGACATGTGGTCCCCACCCAAGGGTCCAACCACATGCCTGAACGAGTCATATGATTAATGGTAGTCCCCACAGGAAAACACATGTCTTTTCTAGTGTCCCTTGTCCTCACTCACACACACCCTGATTTGTTATGGGATTTGTTGTGGGATTAACTCACATGAATCACTCCAAACATTCACCAGGAGGTTCGGTTGTTAGAATTGGGTCCCGGTGACAATAAAGACACCCCACCATAACATGGAAATCGGGTCCTGGCCCGCCAGGTACCACCAGTTTCCCTATAGACATGTGGTCCCTATCGAAGGGTCCAACCAAGCACGCTTAACTATAAAGTTCAAATCTGATAGGCTCCCGAAAATGAAGTTTCACCTTGTTGACATGAGTTATATAACTTATCAATTTAATCCTTTATCATTTGGGGGAGTTACAATCACCCCCCCCCCTTAGAGCACAACGTCCTCGTTGTGGGCCCTATATCTCAACCCAGGAGGTGCACCACACATAAGGCTATGTACCACCTCTGATAAAAAATGTGATGACTGGGTCCTAGTGACAACATAGACACCCCACCCTAACATGGCCATTCGGTCCTAGCCCGCCAGGTACCACCAGTTTCCCCGCACACATGTGGTCCCCACCCAAAGGTCCAACCACATGCCTGAACGGGTCATCTGATTAATGACAGTCCTCATAGGCCAACACATGTCCTTTACAATGTTCTTTTTCATCACTCACACACACCCTGAATTGTTATTTGATTTTTTGTGGGATTAACTCACAGGAATCACGCCAAACATTCACCAAGAGGTGCGGTTGTGACAACTAGGTCCTGATGACAACACAGACACCACGCCCTAACATGGTCGTCTGGTCCTGGCCCGCCTAGTACCACAAAGGGCCCAACCATATTCATGAAAGGGTCATCTGACTAATGACAGTCCCCACGGGCCAACCCATGTCCTTTCTAGTGTGCTTTGTCCTCACTCACACACACCCTGAGAGAAACTTCCTAGAAGGTCATCCATCCAGATCACTACACCAGGCAAGCACACTTAACTGTGAAGTTATAATTAGATAGGCTCCTGAAAAGGAAGTTACAACATGTTTACATGAGTTTTATCTTTTATCCATTTAACCCTTTATCATTTGGGGGTGTTACAGTCACCCCCCCCCTTTAGTGCACAACGTCCCCGTTGTGGGCCCTACATCTCAACTGAGGAAGTGCACCACACTTAAGGCTAGGTACCACCAATGATAACAGATCGGACAACTGGGTCCCGGTGACAACATAGACACCCAGCCCTAACATGGCCGTTGGGTCCTGGCCTGGCAGGTACCACCAGTTTCCACGCAGACATGTGGTCTCCACCCAAGGGTCCGACCACATGCCTGAACGGGTCATCTGATTAATGACAGTCCCCACAGGCCAACAAATTTTCTTTCCAGCATGCTTTTTCTTCACTCAGACACACCCTGATTTGTTATGGGATTTTTTGTGGGATTAACACACAAGAATCACACCAAACATTCACCGGGAGGTGCGTTTGTGAGAATTGGGTCCCGGTCATAATAAAAGCACCCCGCCCTAACATGGTTGTCGGGTCCTTGCCCACCAGGTACCACCAGTTTCCCCACAGACATGTGCTCCCCACCCAAGGGTCCAACTAACCACGCTTAACTGTGAAGTTCGAATCAGATAGGATCCCGAAAAAGAAGGTGCACCTTGTTGACATGAGTTATATCATTTATCCATTTAACCCTTTATCATTTGAGGGTGTTACAATCACCCCAACCCCTTAGAGCACAACGTCCTCATTGTGGGCCCTACATCTCAACCCAGGTAGTGCACCACACTTAAGGCTAGGTACCACCTCTAATAAAAAATGTGACAACTAGGTCCTTGTGACAACATAGACACCCCACCCTAACATGGCCATCGGGTCCTGGCGCACTCGGTACCACCAGTTTCCCTGCAGACATGCGGTCCCCACCCAAGGGTCCAACCACATGCCTGAATGGGTCATCTGATTAATGACAGTCCCCACTGGCCAACACATGTCCTTTCTAGTGTTCTTTTTCCTCACTCCAGACACTCTGAATTTTTATGGGATTTGTTGTGGGATTAACTCACAGGAATCACGCCAAACATTCATAGGGAGGTGCGGTTGTGATAACTGGGTCCAGATGACAACACAGACACCCTGCCCTAACATGGTCGTTGGGTCCTGGCCCCACTACCACAAAACTGGGCATTCCCGGAACCACCCTTTATCAGCGCTAACGAGAAAGTGCTGATAATGTGGGGTACCTTAATCTGCGTTAAAAAAAGCACTGATAAAGGTACCCATTTATCAGCAGTTTTTTTAGCATTGATAAAGGGCCTACTTCAAAAAAAAATCATTAAAAAAAATATTAATATTTAAATATATAGATATAGTTATACTAGTATAAATATAATATATGTTTTTTAAATATAATTTTAAATATATTTTAGATAAGTATAAAAATACAGTTACACTTAATATATACGATATTTACGGAAAATGGATTATAAAAAAATTAAAAAAATATTTTTATTTAATAATTTTATAATTATAATGGAGTAATAGTCATTTAATAACAATTTAAAGACTAAAAAAATAAAAAAAATAAAAAGATCCAAAATATGTTGAAAACGCAACTTGAACTTCAAACGACCATAACTTTTGATCCGGGTGTCTGTTTGAGCTCTACCACATATCAAATCAAATCCTGCATCGAGATCTACATTGCTGTGACCGGTGGGAGCCACGGTCAAGGTTTTTTAAGGCCAAAATAGGCCGAGATGGCCTCCAAAACTGCGTTTTTAGTCGGGGTACCCTGATTGTTTAACATTTTGTGGATTTGAAGCCTTGTTTAAGGGGGTATTGCTAGCTTTTTTGGTGGTGACTAAATTTATTCCAAGGTATTACCTTCATATTGATATTATGTATTTGAAATTTTATCATTTTTTATATTTAACTGCTATTTATAATCAATTATATAACTATATGTACATATTTTTTATATATTCACACCTAAAAATTTAATTATAAATATAAATAATAAAATATATTAACATATAAAATATATTAGATTTATCTAAAAAATAAATAATATCCATTTTATTTAAAATACAAATATATGAATATTTATATTCCTATATATTAATCAAACTATATATATATATATTAATATTACTACATATATATATTGATATAACTATATATATATATATTAATATCACTATAAATTTATATATATATTAATATAACTATATATTTGTATTAATATAACTATATATTTATATTCATATAACTTTATATATATTGATATAAATATATATTACTATACGAATAAATATAACTAGATATATATATATATATAAATTAATAAATATATCACTAATAGGAGAACAAATCAATATAGGGGAGTGGAAAAGGCTTCAGGTGTGCATGAGAGAGGTCTCGAGATCAAATCTGGGTGGAGGCATGAACGCGCACGTATGGGTGATTCTGGGGCTAGCGCTGATAAAGGGTGGAGGGGTGCGTGCGGGGTGCTGGAGTGGGGCGGAAAAGCGCTGTAAAAGGGGGGATCAAGCGCTATAAAAGACCCCCTATTTGGTAGGATTTTTTTTTATTTTTTTTAAATTTGTTTAACTTTTATCAGCGGTAAAAAGAAAGTGCAGATAATAGACACCTTTATCAGCGCTTTGTTTTAGAGCTAATAAAAGACCCCTTTTATCAGTGCTTTTTTTGAGCGCTGATAAAAGGGGTCATTATCAGTGCTTTTTTGAGCTCTTATAAAGGGGACCACCCCTTTATCTTCGCCGGCATTTATAGGGGTTTTCTAACACTCTTAAAGGCCATTTTTAGCACTGATAAAAGCCATATTTGTAGTAGTGCCTGCCAGGTACCACCAAGGGTCCAACCATATGCCTGAAAGGGTCATATGACTAATGACAGTCCCCACGGGAAAACACATGTCCTTTCTAGTGTGCTTTGTCTTGAATCACACACATCCTGAGAGAAACTTCCCAGATGGTCATCCATCTAGATCACTACACCAAGAAATCACACTTAACTGTGAATTTATAATCAGATAGGCTCTCGAAAAGGACGGTGCACCTTGTTGACATGAGTTATATCATTTATCCATTTAACCCTTTATCATTTGAGGGTGTTACAATCACCCCCCCCCACTTTAGAGCATAACGTCCTTGTTGTGGACCCTACATATCAACCAGGTAGTGCACCGCACTTAAGGCTAGGTACCACCTCTGATACTAAATATGACAACTGGGTCTCGATGAAAACATAGACACCCCACCCTAACATGTCCATTGGGTCCTGGCCCGCCAGGTACCGCCACTTTCCACGCAGACATGTGGTCCCTACCCAAGGGTCCAACCACATGCCTGAATGGGTCATCTGATTACTGAAAGTCCCCATAGGCCAACATATGTCCTTTAAAGTGTGATTTTTCCTCACTCACACACACCCTAATATGTCATGGGATTTTTTTGGGATTAAATCATAGGAATCACGCCAAACTTTCACCGGGAGGTGCGGTTGTGAGAATTGGGTGTCGGTGACAACGAAGACACCCCACCCTAAAATGTTCATCGGGTCCTAGCCCGTTAGGTACCACCAGTTTCCCCATAAACATGTGGTCACCACCCAAGGGTCCAAACAAGAACACTTAACTGTGAAGTTCGAATCAGATAGGCTCCCGAAAATGAAGGTGCACCTTGTTGACATGAGTACTATCATTTATCCATTTAACCCTTTATCATTTGGGGGTGTTAAAATCACCCCCCAGAGCACAATGTCCTCATTGTGGGCCCTACATATCAACCCAGGAAGTTCACCACACTTAAGGATAGATACCACCTCTAATACAAAATGTGAAAACTGGGTCCTGGTGACAACATAGACACCCTACCCTAACATGGACATTGGGTCTTGGCCCACCAAGTACCACTAGTTTCCCCACAGACATGTGGTCCCCACCCAATGGTCCATCCATATTCCTGAACAGGTCATCTGATTAATGACAGTCCCCACAGGCCAACACATGTCCTTTCTAGTGTGCTTTGTCCTCACACATAGACACCTTGATTTGTTATGTGTTTTTTGGGGGATTAACACACAGGAATCATGCCAAACATTCACAGGGAGGTGCGGTTGTGAGAACTGGGTCCCGGTGAGAACACATACACCCCACCCTAAAATGGCCGTTAGGTCCTGGCCCTCCAGGAACCACCAGTTTCCCCACAGACATGTGGTCCCCACCCAAGGGTCCAACCACATGCCTGAACAGGTCATCTGACTAATGACAATCCCCCCTCTGATACCATATGTGACAACAAGGTCCCGGTTACAACATAGACACCATGACCTAGCATAGAAATTAGGTCCTGGCCTGCTAGGTACCACCAGTTTCCCCACATACATGTCATCCCCACCCAAGGGTCCAACCACATGCCTAAACAAGTCATCTGATTAATGACAGTCCCCACGAGCCAACATATGTCCTTTCCATTGTGCTTTTTCCTCTCTCTCACACATCCTGATTTTTTGTGGGATTTTTTGTGGGATTAACTTACAGGAATCACGCCAAACATTCACCGGGAGGTGCAATTGTGACAACTGGGTCCCGGTGACAACATAGACACCCCTCCCTAACATGGTTGTCGGGTCCTGGCCCACCAGGTACCACCAGTTTCCCCACAGACATGTGGTCCCCACATGTCTCCATAGGCCAACACATGTCCTTTCTAGTGTGATTTTTCCTCAATCACAGAAACCCTGATTTTTTAGGGGATTTGATGTGGGGTTAACTCACAGGAATCACGCCAAACATTCACCGGGAGGTGTAGTTGTGACAACTGGGTCTCAGTGACAACACAGACACCCCGCCCTAACATGGTCGTCGGGTCTTGGCCTACCAGGTACCACCCCATTCCCCGCAGACATGTGGTCCCCACCCAAGGGTCCAACCACATTCCTGAACAGGGCATCTGACTAATGACAATCCCCCCTCTGATACCAAATGTGACAACTGGGTTCTGGTGACAACATAGACAACCCGCCCTAACATGGTCCTTGGGTCCTGGCCCACTAGGTACCACCAGTTTTCCCTCAGACATGTGTTCCCCACCCAAGGATCCAACCACATGCCTGAACGAGTCATCTGATTAATGACAGTCCCCACAGGCCAACACATGTCCTTTCCTGTGTGTTTTGTCCTCACTCATAAACACCCTGATTTGTTATGGGATTTTTTGTCAGATTAACTCACTCGAATCATGCCAAACATTCACCGGGGGTTTAGTTGTGAGAACTGGGTCTCGGTGACAACACAGACACCCCGCCCTAACATGGCCATCAGGTCCTGGCCTACCAGGAACCACCAGTTTTCCCGCAGACATGTGGTCCCCACCTAAGGGTCCAACCACATGCCTGAACAGGTCATCTGACTAATAACGGTCCCCCTTCTGATACCAAATGTGACAACTGGGTCCTAGTGACAACATATACACCCCGCCCTAGCTTGGTCGTAGGGTCCTGGCCCGCCAGGTACCACCAGTTTTCCAGCATACATGTGGTCCCCACCCAAGGTTCCAACCACATGCCTGAATGGGTCATCTGGTTAATGATAGTCCCCACGGGCCAACATAGGTCCTTTCCATTGTGCTTTGTCCTCACTCTCACACACCTAGATTTGTTATGGGATTTTTTGTGGGATTCACTAACAGGAATCACGCCAAACATTCACCAGGAGGTGCAGTTGTGACAATTGGGTACTAGTGACAACACAGACACCCCCACTAACATGGCCGTCGGGTCCTGGCCCGCCAGGTACCACCAGTTTTCCCACAGACATGTTGTCCCCACATGTCCCCACAGGCCAACACATGTACTTTCCAATGTACTTTGTCCTCACTAACTGACGCCCTGATTTGTTATGGGATTTGTTGAGGGATTAACTCACAGGAATCACGCCAAACATTCACCGAGAGGTGCGGTTGTGAGAACTGGGTCCCAGGGACAACACATACACCCTGCCCTAGCATGGTCATCAGGTCCTGGCCCACCAGGAACCACCAGTTTTCCCATATACATGTGGTCCCCACCCAAGGGTCCAACCACATGCCTGAACAGGTCATCTGACTAATGACAGTCCCCCCCTCTAATAACAAATGTGACAAATGGGTCCTGGTGACAACATAGACCCCCCCCCTAACATGGCCGTTGGGTCCTGGCCCGCCTGGTACCACCAATTTCACCACATACATGTGGTCCCCACTCAAGGGTCCAACCACATGCTTGAACGATTCATCTGATTAATGACAGTCCCCACAGGCCAACATATGTCCTTTCCATTATTATTTGTCCTCACTCTCACACACCAAGATTTTTTATGGTATTTGTTATGGGATTAACTAACAAGAATCATGAAAAAAATTCACCGGGAAGTGAATTTGTGACAACTGGGTCTCAGTGACAACACAAAAACCTCGCCCTAACATGGCCGTCGGGTCCTGGCCTGCCAGGTACCACCAGCTTCCCCACAGACATGTGGTCCCCACCAAAGGGTCCAAACCCATGCCTAAACAGGTCATCTGACTAATGAAAGCCCCCCTTTAGAGAAAAACATACTCATTTTGGGCCCTATATATCAACCCAGGCAGTGCAGCACACTTAAGGATAGGTACCACCTCTAATACAAAATGTGACAACTGAGTCCCGGTGACAACCCAAACACCCCTCCCTAACATGTCCATCGGGTCCTGGCCCACCCGGTACCACCAAGTTCATCGTATACATGTGGTCCCCACCCAAGGGTCCAACCACATTTCTGAACGGGTCATCAGATTAATGATAGTCCCCACAGGCCAACATATGTCATTTCCAGTGTACTTTTTCCCCACTCTCACACACCTTGATTTGTTATGGTATTTTTTATGGGATTAACTCACATGAATCACGCCAAACATTCAACATTAGGTGTGGTTGTGACAAATGGGTTCCAGTGACAACACAGACACCCAACCCTAACATGGTCGTCAGGTCTTGGCCTGCCAGGTACCACCAGTTTCCTCGCAGACACATGGTCCCCACCCAAGTGTCCAACCACATGCCCGAATAGGTCATCTGACTAATGAAAGTCCCCACAGGCCAACACATGTACTTTCCAGTGTGATTTGTCCTCACTCACACACATCCTGAGAAACTTCCCAGAAGGTCACCCATCCTGATCACTACTCCAGGCCAAGCATTTTAAACTGTGAATTTCTAACCGGATAGGCTCCCGAAAAAGAAGGTGCACCTTGTTGACATGAGTTATATCATTTATCCATTTAACCCTTTATCATTTTGGGGTGTTACAATCACTACCCTACCATTTAGAGAAAAAAATCCTCATTGTGGGCCCTACATCTCAACCCAGGTAGTGCACCACACTTAAGGCTAGGTACCACCTCTGATAACAAATGTGAAAATTGGGTTATCTGATTAATGAAAGTCCCCATAGGCCAACATATGTTCTTTCCAGTGTGATTTGTCCTCAATCTCACACACCCTGATTTGTTATGGGATTTTTTGTGGGATTAACTCACAGTAATCACGCAAAACATTCACTGGGAGGTGCGGTTGTGACAACTGGGTCCCAGGGACAACATAGACACCCCTCTCTAACATGGTCGTCAGGTCATGGCCAGCCAGGTATAACCAGTTTCCCCGTAGATATTTGGTCCCCTACCATGGGTCCAACCACATGCCTGAACAAGTCATATAACTAATTAAAGTCCTCACAGGCCAACACATGTCCTTTACAGTGTGATTTTTCCTCACTCACACACACCCTAAAAAACATCCCAGAAGGTCTCCCATCCTGATCACTACTCCAGGCCAAGTACGCTTAACTTTGAAGTTCTAACCGGTTAGGTGGTGCACTTCCTGGGTTATATCATTTAGCCATTTAACCCCTTATCTTTTGGGGGTGTTACAATCATCCCCCCTTTAGAGCACAACGTCCTCGTTGTGTGTCCTACATTTCAACCAAGGCAGTGCACCACGCTTAAGGCTAGGTACCACCTTTAATGCCAAATGTGACAACTGGGTCATCTGATTAATGACAGTCCCCACAGGCCAACATATGTCCTTTCAAGTGTACTTTATCCTCACCCTCACACACCTTGATTTGTAATGGGATTTGTTGTGGGATTAACTCACAGGAATCACGCCAAACATTTACCGGGAGGTGCGGTTGTGACAACTGGGTCCTAGTGACAACAGATATACCCTGTCCTAACATGGCCCTCGGGTCTTGGCCTACCAGGTACCACCCGTTTCCCTGCAGAAATTTGGTCCCCACCCAAGGGTCCAACCACATTCCCGAACAGGTCATCTAACTAATGAAAGTCCCCAAAGGCCAACACATGTCTTTTACAATGTGCTTTTTCTTCACTCACACACACCTTGAGAATATTCTCTGAAGGTCACCCATCCTAATCACTACTCCAGGCCAAGCACACTTAACTGTGAAGTTCTAACCGGATAGGCTAACAAAAAGGAAGACACACCTTGTTGACATGAGTTATATAATTTAGTCATTTAACCCTTTTTCATTTAGGGGTGTTACAATCACCCCCCCCCCTTTAGAGGACAACATCCTCATTGTGGGACCTACATCTCAACCCAGGCAGTGCACTGCACTTAAGTCTAGGTACCACCTCTGATACCAAATGTGACAACTGGGTCATCTGACTACTGATAGTCCCCATAGGCCAACATATGTCCTTTCTAGTGTGCTTTGTCCTCACTCTCACACACCCTGATTTGTTATGGGATTTGTTGTGGGATTAACTCATAGGAATCACACCAAACATTCACCGGGAGGTGCGGTTGTGACAACTGAGTCTTAGTGACAACACAGACACCCCTCCCTAACATGGTCGTCGGGTCTTGGCCTGCCAGGTACCACCCATTTCCCCGCAGACATGTGGTCCCAACCCAAGGGTCCAACCACATGCCAGAACATGTCATCTGACTAATGACAGTCCCCACAGGCTAACACATGTCCTTTATAGTGTGCTTTTTCCTCACTCACACACACCTTGAAAAACTTCCCAGAACATCACCCATCCTGATCACTACTTCAGGCCAAACACGCTTAACTGTGATGTTCTAACCGGATAGGCAAACGAAAAGGAAGACACACCTTGTTGACAAGAGTTATATCATTTAGTCATTTAAACCTTTATCATTTGGGGGTGTTACAATCACCTCCCCTTTAAGGGACAACGTCCTCATTGTGGGTCCTACATCTCAACCCAGGCAGTGCACCATACTTAATTATAAGTACCACCTCTGATACCTGATGTGACAATTGGGTCATCTGATTACTGACATTCCCCATAGTCCATCATATTTCCTTTCTAGTGTGATTTTTTCATCACTCTCACACACCCTGAATTTTTATGGGATTTTTTGTGCGATTAACTCAGAGGAATCACGCCAAATATTCACCGGGAGGTGCGGTTGTGACAACTGGGTCTCGGTGACAACACAGACACCCCGCCCTAACATGGCCATTGGGTCTTGGCCTGTCAGGCACCCCCAGTTTCACCGTAGACATGTGGTCCCCACCCAAGGGTCCAACCACATTCCTGAAAAAGTCATCTGATTAATGACAGTCCCCACAGGCGAACATATGACTTTCCCGTGTGCTTTATCCTCACCCTCACACACCTTGATTTGTAATGGGATTTGTTGTGGGATTAACTGAAAGGAATCACTCCAAAAATTTACCGGGATGTGCGGTTGTGACAACTGGGTCTGAGTGACAACACATACACCCAACCCTAACATGGTCGTCGGGTTATGGCCTACTAGGTACCACCCGTTTCCCTGCAGACATGTGGTCCCCACCCAAGGGTCTAACCACATGCCTGAACATTTCATCTGACTAATGAATGTCCCCATAGGACAACACATGTCCTTTACAATGTTCTTTTTCTTCACTCACACACACCTTGAGAAACTTTACAGAAGGTCACCCATCCTGATCACTACTCCGGGCCAAGCACACTTAACTCTTAAGTTCTAACTGGATAGGCTAACGAAAAGGAAGACGCACATTGTTGACATGAGTTATATCATTTAGTCATTTTACCCTTTATCATTTTGGGGGTGTTACAATCACCCCCCCCCCCTTAGAGGAAAAAATCCTCATTGTGGGCCCTACATCTAAACCCAGGCAGTGCACTACACTTAAGTCTAGGTACCACCTCTGACACCAAATGTGACAACTGGGTCATCTGATTACTGATAGTCCCCATAGGCCAACATATGTCCTTTCTAGTGTGCTTTGTCCTCACTCTCACACATCCTGATTTGTTATGGGATTTGTTGTGGGATTAACTCACAGGAATCACGCCAAACATTCACCGGGAGGTGCGGTTGTGACAACTGGGTCCCAGTGACAACACAGACACCCCGCCCTAACATGGTCGTCGGGTCTTGGCCTCCTAGGTACCACCCATTTCCCTGCAGACATGTGGTCCCCACCCAAGGGTCCAACCACATGCCTGAACAGGTCATCTAACTAATGACATTCCCCAAAGGCCAACACATGTCCTTTCCAGTGTGCTTTTTCCTCACTCACACACACCTTGAAAAACGTCCCAAAAGGTCACCCATCCTGATCACTACTTCAGGCCAAGCACGCTTAACTGTGATGTTCTAACTAGATAAGTTAACGAAAAGGAAGACACACCTTGTTGACAAGAGATATATCATTTAGTCATTTAACCCCTTATCATTTGGGGGTGTTACAATCACCCCCCTTTAAGGGACAATGTCCTCATTGTGGGACCTACATCTAAACCCAGGCAGTGCACCACACTTAATTCTAGGTACCATCTCTGATACCTAATGTGACAACTGGGTCATCTGATTACTAACAGTCCCCATAGGCCATCATATGTCCTTTCTAGTGTTCTTTTCCTCACTCTCACACACCCTGATTTTTATGTGATTTTTTGTGGGATTAACTCACAGGAATCACGCCAAACATTCACCGAGAGGTGCGGTTGTGACAACTTGGTCCCAATGACAACACAGACACCCCGACCTAACATGGTCATCGGGTCCTGGCCTGCCAAGTACCACCAGTTTCCCCGCAGACATGTGGTCCCCACCCAAGGGTCCAACCACATGCCTGAACAAGTCATCTGACTAGTGAAAGTCACCATAGGCCAACACATGTCCTTTACAGTGTGCTTTGTTCTCAGTCACACACACCCTGAGAAACTTCCCAAATGGTCACCCATCCTGATCACAACTCCAGGCTAAGAATGATTAACTGTGAAGTTCTAACTGGATAGGCACCCAAAAAGGAAGGCACACTTTGTTGCCATGAGTTATATCATTTATCCATTTAATCCTTTATCATTTGGGGTCGTTACAATCACCCCCCCTTAGAGCATAATTTCCTCGTTGTGGGACCTACATCTCAACCCAGGAAGTGCACCACACTTAAGTCTAGGTACCACCTCTGATACCAAATGTGACAATTAGGTCTCAATGACAACAAAGAAACCCTGCCCTAACATGGTCGCCGGGTCCTGGCCTGCCAGGTACCACTAAGGGTCCAACCATATGCCTGAATGGGTCATTTTACTAATGATTGTCCCCACAGGCCAACACATGTCATTTCCAGTGTGCTTTGTCCTCACTCACACACACACCCTAGGAGAAACTTCCCAGAAGGTTACCCATCCTGATCACTACTCCAGGCCAGGCACGCTTAACTTTGATGTTATAATCGGATAGGCTCCCAAAAAGGAAGGTGCACATTGTTGTTATGAGTTATATAATTTATCCATTTTACTCTTTATCATTTTGGGGTGTTACAGTCATACCCCCCCCTTCAGAGCACAAATTCCTCGTTGTGGGCCCTATATCTCAACCAAGGCAGTCCACCGCACTTAAGGCGAGGTACTTCCTCTGATACCTAATGTGACAACTGGGTCCTAGTGACAATATAGACACCCCGCCCTAACATAGTTGTCGGGTCATGGCCCTCCAGTTACCGCTAGTTTCCCCGAAAACATGTGGTCCCCACCCAAGGGTCCAACCATATGCCTGAACGAGCCATCTGACTAGTGACTGTCCCCACAAGGCAACACATGTATTTTCAGATGTGCTTTGTCCTCACTCACACACACCCTGATTTGTTATGGGATTTGTTATGTGATTAACTCACAGGAATCACGCCAAACATTCACTGGGAGGTGCAGTTGTGGCAACTGGGTCCCAGTGACAACACAAACACCCCACCCTAACATGGTCGTCGGGTCCTAGCCCACCAGGTACCAGTAGTTTTCTCGAAGACATGTGGTCCCCACCCAAGGGTCCAACCACATGCCTGAATGGGTCATCTGGAAAATGACAGTCTCCACAGGCCAACACATGTCCTTTCGATTGCGCTTTGTCCTCACTCACACACACCCTAAGAAACATCCCAGAAGGTCACCCATCCTGATCACTACTCCAGGTCAAGCACACTTAACTATGATGTTCTTATCGGGTAGGCTTTCGAAAAGGAAGGTGCACCTTGTTGATAGAAGTTATATTACTGGGAGGTGCGTTTTTGACAACTAGGTCTTGGTGACAACACAGACACCCCACCTTAACATGGTCGTCGGTTTCTGGCCCACTAGGTACCACCAGTATCCCCGAATATGTGTGGTCCCCAGCCAAGTGTCGTTAGGTCCTGGCCCGACAGGAAACACCAGTTTCCCCGAAGACATGTTATCCCCACCCAAAGGATCAACCACATTCGTTAATGGGTCATCTGACAAATGACAGTCCCCACAAGACAACACATGTCCTTTCCAGTGTGCTTTGTCCCCACTCACACACACCCTGAGAAACTTTCCAGAAGGTCACCCATCCTGATCACTACTCCAGGTCAAGCACACTTAATTGTGAAGTTATAATCGGATAGGATCCCGAAATGGAAGTTTCACCTTGTTGATTTGAGTTATATCACCAGGAGGTGCGGTTTTGACAACTGCGTCTCAGTAGCAACACATGCAACCTTCCCTAACTTGGTCGTCGGGTCCTGGCCCGCTAGGTACCACCAGTTTCCCTGTAGACTTGTGGTCCCCACCCATGGGTCTAACCACTTGCCTGAATGGGTCATTTGACTAATTATAGTCCCAAAAGGCCAACACATGTCCTTTCCAGTGTGCTTTGTCCTCACCCCCACACACCCTGAGAAACTTCCCAGAAGGTCACCCATCCTGATCACTAATCTAGGCCAAGCACACTTAACTGTGATGTTTTTTTCGGATAGGCCCCCAAAAAAGAAGGTGCACCTTATTGATTAGATTTATATCACCGGGAGGTGCGGTTGTGACAACTGGGTCTCGGTGACAACACAGGCACACTACCCTAACAAGGTCGTTGGGTCTTCGCCCGCCAGGTACCACCAGTTTCCCTGCAGACGTGTGGTCCCCACCCAAGGGTCTAACCACATGCCTGAATGGGTCATCTGACTAACTATTGTACCAAAAATACGACACATTCCCTTTCTAGTGTGCTTTGTCCTCACTCACACACACCTTGAGAAACGTCCCAGAAGGTCACCCATCCTGATCACTACTCCAGGCCAAGCAGACTTAACTGTGAAGTTCTAATCGGATAGGCTCCAGAAAACAAAGCTGCACCTTGTTGACCTTAACCCAGGAAGTGCACCACACTTAAGGCTAGGTACCACATCTGGTACCAATTGTGACAATTGGGTCTCGGTGAAAACACAGACACCCTGCTCTAACATGGCCGTCGGGTCCTGACCCGCCAGGTTCCTCCAGTTTCCCCGCAGACATGTGGTCCCCATCCAAGGGTCCAACCACATGCCTGAATGGGCCATATGACTAATTACAGTCCCAACATTCCAACACATGAACTCTCTAGTGTGATTTTTCCTCACTCACACACACCCTGAGAAACTTCCCCGAAGGTCACCCATCCTGATCACTACTCCAGGCCAAGCACACTTAACTGTGAATTTCTAATAGGATAGGCTTCCGAAAAAAAGGTGCACCATGTTGATCTCAACCCAGGCAGTACACCACACTTATGTCTAGGTACCACCTCGGATACCAAATGTGAAATATGGGTCTCAGTGACAACACAAACACCCCACCCTAACATAGTCATCAGGTCCTGTCCCGCCAGGTACCACCAGTTTCCCCGCAGATGTGTGCTCCCCACCCAAGGCTCCAACCACATGCCTGAACATGCCATCTGACTAATGACAGTCCCTACAGGCCAACACATGTCATTTCTAGTGTGATTTTTCCTCACTCACACACACCCTGAGAAATTTCTTAGAAGGTCATCCATCCTGATCACTACTCCAGGACATGCACACTTAACTTTTAAGTTCTAATAGGATAAGCTCTAGAAATGGAAGCTGCACCTTGTTGACATGAGTTATATCATTAATCCATTTAACTAGTTTCCCCGCAGACATGTGGTCCCCACCCAAGGGTCCAAGTACAAGCCTGAATGGGCAATCTGACTAATTTCAATCCCAACAGGCCAACACATGTCCTTTCCAGTGTGCTTTTTCCTCACTCACACACACCCTGAGAAGCTTCCTAGAAGGTCACCCATCCTTATCACTACTTCAGGCCAAGCACACTTAAATGTGAAGCTCTAATCGGATAAGATCCCAAAAAGAAAGGTGCACCTTGTTGATATAAACACCGAAAGTGCATCGCACTTATGGATAGGTACCACCTCTGATACCAAATGTGACAACTGGGACTTGGTGACAACACATACACCCTTCCCTAACATGGTCGTCGGGTCCTCGCCTGCTAGGTACCACCAGTTTCCTCGCAGACATGTGGTCCCCACCCAAGGGTCCAACCACATGCCGGAATGGGCCATCTGACTAATGACAGTCCCCACAGGCCAACACATGTCATTTCCTGTGTGCTTTGTCCTTACTCACACACATCCTGAGAAACATCCTAGAAGTTCATCCATCTTGATCACTACTCTTGGCCAAGGATGCTTAACTTTTATGTTCTAATAAGAAAGGATCCTAAAATGGAAGATTCACCTTATTGACATGTGTTATATCATTTATCCATTTAACCCTTTATCATTTGGTGGTGGTACAATCACCCCCCCTTTAGAGCACAACATCCTCATTGTGAGCCCTACATCTTAACTTAGGAAATGCACCACACTTCAGGCTAGGTAGCACCTCTGAAACTAAATGTGACAAATGGGTCCCGGTGACAACACTGACACCCCTCCATAACATGGCCGTCGGGTCCTGGCCCTCCATGTACCACTAGTTTCTTCACATACATGTATTCCCCACCCAAGGGTCTAACCACATGCCTGAACGGGCCATCTGACTAATGACAGTCTGCACAGGACAACACATGTTCTTTCCAGTGTGCTTTGTCCTCACTCACACACACCCTGCAAAACTTCCCAGAAGTTTACCCATCTTGATCACTACTCCGGGCCAAGAGCGCTTAACATTGAAGTTCTATTAGGATAGGCTCCCTGAAAATTAAGGTGCACCTTGTTGACATGAGTTATATCATTTATCCATTTAACCCTTTATCATTTGGGGGTGTTTCAATCACCCCCACTTTAGAGCACAACGTCCTCAGTGTGGGCCCTAAATCTCGACCCAGGAAATGCACATCATTTAAGGCTAGGTAGCACCTATGATACCAAATGTGATAACTAGGTCCCGATGACACAGACACCCCTCCCTAACATGGTCGTCGGGTCCTTCCCGCCAGGTACAACCCATTTCCCCATAGATGTGGTCCCCACCCAATGGTCCAACCACATGCCTGAATGGGCCATCTAACTAATAAAATCCCCAGAGGCCAACACATGTCCTCTATCATTTAGGGGTGTTACAATAACCCCCCCTTTAGAGCACAACATCCTCGTTGTGGGACCTACATCTCAAACCAGGCAGTGCACAACACTTAAGGCTAGGTACCACCTCTGATACAAAATGTGACAACTGGGTCTCTGTGAAAACACAGATACCCCTCCCTAACATAGTCGTGAGGTCCTGGCCCACCAGGTACCACCAGTTTCCCCGTAGACATGTGGTCCCTACCCAAGGGTCCAACCACATGTCTGAACGAGCCATCTGACTAATGACAGTCCCTATAGTCCAACACATGTCATTTCTAGTGTGATTTGTCCTCACTCAAACACACCCTGAGAAAATTCCCAGAAGGTCATCCATCCTGATCACTACTCTAGGCCAAGCATGCTTAACTTTTACATTCTAATCGGATAGGCTACCGAAATGGAAGGTGCACCTTATTGACATGAGTTATATCATTTATCCATTTAACTAGTTTCCCCGCAGACATGTGGTCCCCACCCAAGGCTCCAACCACAAGCCTGAATGGGCCATATGACTAATTAGAGTCCCAACAGGCCAACACATGTCCTTTCTAGTGTGGTTTGTCATCACTCACACACACCCTAAGAAACATCCCAGATGGTCACCCATTCTTATCACTACTCCAGGACAAGCACACTTAACTATGAAGATCTAATCGGATAGGCTCTCGAAAAGAAAGGTGCACCTTGTTGATCTCAATACAGGAAGTGCACGACACTTAAGGATAGGTACCACCTTTGATACCAAATGTGACAAATGGGTCTCGGTGACAACACAGACACCCCGCCTTGATATGGTTGTTAGGTCGTGGTCTGCCATGTACCACCAGTTTCCCCGCAGACATGTGATCCCCACCCAAGGGTCCAACCACATCCCTGAATGGTCCATATGACTAATGAAAGTCCCCATAGGCCAACACATGTCATTTACAGTGCGCTTTTTCCTTACTCACACACATCCTGAGAAGCATCCCAGAAGTTCATCCATCATGATCACTACTCTAGGACAAGCACACTTAACTTTTAAGTTCTAATCAGATAGGCTCTTAAAATGGAAGGTGCGCATTGTTGACATGAGTTATATCATTTATACATTTAACTCTTTATCATTTGGTGGTGGTAAAATCCCCCCCCCCTTTGAGCACCACAACCTCATTGTGAACCCTACATCTTAACTCAGGTAGTGCACCACACTTAAGGCTAGGTACCACCTCTGATACCAAATGTGATAAATGGGTCCCAGTGAAAACACAGTCACCCCTCCCTAACATTGTCGTCGGGTTCTAGCCCGCCAGGTACCACCAGTTTCCCTACATACATGTGGTCCACACCCATGGGTCCAACCACATTTTTGTACAGGCCATCTGACTAATGACAGTCCGCACAGGGCAACACATGTCAATTTTAGTGTTCTTTTTCCTCACTCACACACACCCTAAGAAACTTCCTAGATGGTCACCCATCCAGATCACTATTCCAGGCCAAGTGTGGTTAACTATGAAGTTCTAATCGGATAGGCTCCCAGAAAAGAAAGGTGCACCTTATTGACATGAGTTATATCATTTAGCCATTTAACCATTTATCATTTGGGGGTGTTACAATTACCCCCACCCCTTTAGATCACAACGTCGTCATTGTGGTCCCTACATCTCAACCCAGGAAGTGCACAACTCTTAAGGCTAGGTACCACCTCTGATACCAAATGTGACAACTGGGTCCCAATGACACAGACACCCTACCCTAACATGGTCGTCGGGTCCTGGCCCGCTAGGTACCACTAGTTTCCCTGTAGATATAGTCTCCACCCAATGGTCCAACCACATGCCTGAATGATCCATCTAAATAATAATAGTCCCCATAGGACAACACATATCCTTTATCCTTTAGGGGTGTTACAATCACCCCCCTTTAGAGCACAACGTCCTTGTTGTGGGGCCTACATCTCAACCCAGGAACTGGACCACACTCATGGCTAGGTACCACCTCTAATAAAAAATATGACAATTGGGTCCTGGTGAAAACACAGACACCCCACCCTAACATGGCCGTCGGATCCTAGCCCTCTAGGTACCACCAGTTTACCCGCAGACATGTGGTCCCTAGCCAAGGGTCCAACCATATGCCTGAACGGGCCATCTAACTAAGGATAATCCCCACACACAAACACATGCTCTTTCTATTCTTCTTTGTCATCACTCACACACACCCAGATTTCTTATGGTATTTGTTGTGGGATTAAGTAACAGGAATCACGCCAAACATTCACCGGGAGGTGCAGTTGTGACAACTCGGTCCTGGTGACCACACAGACACCCCGGCCTAACATGGCCGTAGGGTCCTGTCTCACCAGGTACAACCAGTTTCCCCATAGACATGTGGTCCCCACCCAAGGGTCCAACCCCATGCCTGAACTTGTCATCTAACTAATGACATCCCCGCCCCCTTTAGAGCACAATTTCCTCATTGTGGGCCCTACATATCAACCCAGGCAGTGTACCACACTTAAGGATATGTACCACCTCTAATAAAAAATGTGACAACTACGTCCTGGTGACAACACAGACACCCCTCCCAAAAAAGTCTATCAGGTCCTGGCCTGCCAGGTACCACCAATTTCCCCGCAGACATATGGTCCCCACCCAAGGGTCCAACCACATGCCTGAACGGGTCATCTGATTAACGATAGTCCCCATAGGCCAATATATGTCCTTTCCAGTTTGCTTTGTCCTCACTATCACACACCCTGATTTGTTATGGGATTTTTTGTGGGATTAACTCACAGGAATCAAGCGAAACATTCACTGGGAGGTGCGGTTGTGACAACTGGGTCCCAGTGACAACACATACACCCTGCCCTAACATGGTCGTCAGGTCCTGGCCCACCAGGAACCACCAGTTTCCCCACATACATGTGGTCCCCCCCCCAAGGGTCCAACCACATGCCTGAACAGGTCATCTGACTAATGAAAGTCCCAACAGGCCAACACATGTCCTTTCTAGTGTGCTTTGTCCTCACTCAGACATATCATGATAAACTTCCTAGAAGTTCACCCATCCTGACCACTACTCCAGGCCAAGCATGCTTATCTATGAAGTTCTAACCGGATAGGCTCCCGAAAAAGAAGGTGCACCTTGTTGACATGAGTTATATAATTTATCCATTTAACCCTTTATTATTTGGGGGTGTTACAATCACCCCCCACCCTTAGAGAAAAACATCTTCATTGTGGGCCCTAAATCTCAACCCAGTAAGTGCACCGCAGTTAAGGCTAGGTACCACATCTGATACCAAATGTGACAACTGGGTCATATGATTAATGATAGTCCCCAAATCCCAATATATGTACTTTCTAGTGTGCTTTGTACTCACTCTCAGACACCCTGATTTGTTATGGGATTTGGTGTAGGATTAACTCACAGTAATCACGCCAAAAATTCACCGAGAGGTGCGGTTGTGACAACTGGGTCCCAGTGACCACATAGACACCCCGCCCAAACATGGTCGTCGGGTCATGGCCTGCCAGGTACCACCAGTTTCCCCGCACACATGTGGTCCCCACCCAAGGGTCCAACCACATGCCTGAATAGGTCATCTGACTAATGAAAATCCTCACAGGCCAACACATGTCCTTTACAGTGTACTTTGTCCTCACTCACACACACCCTAGGAAACTTCTCAGAAGGTCACCCATCCTGATCACTACTCCAGGCCAAGAAAGCTTAACTGTTAAGTTCTAACCGGTTTGGAGGTGCACTACCTGGGTTATATCATATATCCATTTAACCCTTTATCATTTGGCGGGGGGGGGGGGGGGGGTTACAATCTCCCCCCCTTTAGAGCACAACGTCCTCGTTGTGGGCCCTAAATCTCAACCCAAGCAGTGCACCACACTTAAGGCTTGGTACCATATCTGATACCAAATGTGACAACTGTGTCTTAGTGAAAACACATACACCCCGCCCTAACATAGTTTTCAGGTCCTGGCCTGCCAGGTACCAACAGTTTCCCCGCAGACGTGTGGTCCCCACCCATGGGTCCGACCACATGCCTGAATGGGCCATTTGACTAATAACAGTCCCTACAGGCCAACCCATGTAATTTCTAGTGTGCTTTGTCCTCACTCACACAGACCTTGAGAAACTTCCCAGAAGGTCTTCCATCCTGATCACTACTCCAGGACAAGCACACTTAACTTTTACGTTCTAATCGGATAGGCTCCCGAAATGGAAGGTGCACCTTGTTGACATTAGTTATATCATTTATCCATTTTACTAGTTTCCCCGCAAACATGTAGTCCCCACCCAAGGGTCCAACCGCAAGCCTGAACGGTCTATCTGACTAATTATAGTCCCAACAGGCCAACACATATCCTTTCCAGTGTTATTTTTCCTCACTCACACACACCCTGAGAAACTTCCTAGAAGGTCACCAATCCATATCACTACTCCAGGATAACCACACTTAACTATGAAGTTATAATAGGACAGGATCCCAAAAAGGAAGGTGCACCTTGTTGATCTCAACAGAGGCAGTGCACCACACTTACAGATAAGTACCACCTCTGAAACAAAATGTGACAACTGGGTCTCGGTCACAACACAAACACCCTGCCCTAACATGGTTGTCAGGTCCTGGCTTGCCAGGTACCACCAGTTTCCCCACAAACAGGTGGTCCCCACCCATGGGTCCAACCACATGCCTGAATGGGCCATCTGACTAATTAGAGTCCCCATAGGCACACACATGCCATTTCCAGTGTGCTTTGTCCTTACTCACACACATCCTGAGAAACATCCCATAAGGTTATCCATCCTGATCACTACTCTAGGCCAAGGACCCTTCAATTTTAAGTTCTAATTGGATAGGATCCTGAAATGGAAGACACACCTTGTTGACATGAGTTATATCATTTATCCATTTAACCCTTTATCATTTGGTGGTGGTACAATCACCCCCTCCCCTTTAGAGTACAACGTCCTCGTTGTGAGCCCTATATCTTAACTCAGACAGTGCACTGCACTTAAGGCTAGGTACCACCTCTGATACAATATGTGACAAATGGGTCCCAGTGACAACACAGACACCCTGCCCTAACATGGCCGTCGGGTCCTGGCCCGCCAGGTACCAACAATTTCCCCGCATACATGTAGTCCCCACCCAGGGGTCCAACCACATGCATGAATGGGACATTTGACTAATGACAGTCCGCATAGGCCAACACATGTCCTTTCTAGTGTGATTTGTCCTCACTCACACACACCCTGAGAAAATTCCTAGAAGGTCACCCATCCTGATCACTACTCCAGGCCAAGTGCACTTAAATATGAAGTTCTAATCGGATAGGCTCCCTGAAAAGGAAGGTTCACCTTGTTGACATGAGTTATATCATTTAGCCATTTAACCCTTTATCATTTGGGGGTGTTACAATCAACCCCCCTTTAGAGAACAACGTCCTCATTGTGGGCCCTACATCTCAACCCAGGCAGTGCACATCACTTAAGGCTAGGTACCACCTATGATACCAAATGTGACAACTGGGTGCCGATGACACAGACACCCCGCCCTAACCTGGTCATCGGGTCTTGGCCCACCAGGTTCCACCAGTTTCCCCGTAGATGTGGTCCCCCCCCCAACGGTCCAACCACATAATTGAATGGGCCATCTGACTGATAACAGTTCCCACAGGCCAACACATGTCCTCTATAATTTAGGGGTGTTACAATCACCCATCCCCCTTTAGAGAAAAACATCCTCGTTGTGGGCCCTACATCTCAAACCAGGCAGTGCACCGCACTTAAGGCTAGGTACCACCTCTGATACCAAATGTGACAACTGGGTCTCGGTGAAAACACAGACACCCCGCCCTAAAATAGTCATGAGGTCCTAGACCGCCAGGTACCACCAGTTTCCCTGTAGACGTGTGGTCCCCACCCAAGGGTCCAAACACATGCCTGAATGAGCCATCTGACTAATGATAGTCCCCACATGCCAACACATGTCATTTCTAGTGTGCTTTTTCCACACTCACACACACCCTGAAAAACTTCCCAGAAGGTCATCCATCCTGATCACTACTCCAGGACAAGCACACTTAACGTTTATGTTCTAATCGGATAGGCTCCCGAAATGGAAGGTGCACCTTCTTGACATGAGTTATATCATTTATCCATTTAACCAGTTTCCCCACAGACATGTGGTCCCCACCCAAAGCTCGAACCACAAGCCTGAATGATTCATCTGACTAATTACAGTCCCAACAGGCCAACACATGTCCTTTCCAGTGTGATTTTTCCTCACTCACACACACCCTGAAAAACTTCCTAGAAGGTCACCCATCCTTATCACTACTCCAGGCCAAGCATACTTAAAAATGATGATCTAATCAGATAGGCTCCCGAAAAGGAAGGTGCACCTTGTTGATCTCAATACAGGCAGTACACCACACTTAAGGATAGATACCACCTCTGATACCATATGTGACAACTGGGTATCGGTGACAACACATACACCCTGCCTTAACATGGTTGTCGGGTCCTGGCCTGCCAAGTACCACCAGTTTCCCCGCAAACATGTGTTCCTCACCCAAGGGTCCAACCACATGCCAGAATGGGCCATATGACTAATGAAAGTCCCCACAGGCCAACACATTTCATTTCCAGTGTGCTTTGCCGTTACTCACACACATCCTGAGAAACATCCCAGAAGGTCATCAATCCTGATCACTACTCCAGGCCAAGCACAATTAAATTTTAAGTTCTAATCAGATAGGCTCATTAAATGGAAGGTGCACCTTGTTGACATGAGTTCTATCATTATCCATTTAACCCTTTATCATTTGGTGGTGGTACATTCACCCCCCCTTTAGTGAACAATTTCCTTGTTGTGATCCCTACATCTTAACTCAGAAAGTGCACCATAATTAAGGCTAGGTACCACCTTTGATACCAAATGTGACAAATGGGTCCTAGTGACGACACAGACATGCCTCCCTAACATGGTCGTCGGGTCCTTGCCTGCCAGGTACCACCAGTTTCCCCACATACATGTGGTCCCCACCCAAGGGTCCAACCACATGCCTGAACGGGCCATCTGACTAATGACAGTCCGCACAGGCCAACACATGTCCTTTATAGTGTTCTTTGTCCTCAATCACACACACCATGAGAAACTTCCTAGAAGGTCACCCATCCTGATCAATACTCCAAGCCAACTGAGCTTAACTGTGAAGTTCTAATTGGATAGGATCCCTGAAGAGGATGGTGCGCCTTATTGACATGATTTATATCATTTATCCATTTAACCCTTTATCATTTGGGGGTTTTAAAATCACCCCATTTAGATCACAACATATTCATTGTGGGCCCTACATCTCAACCCTGGCAGTGCACAACACTTAGGCTAGGTACCACCTCTAATACCAAATGTGAAAACTGGGTCCCGATGACACAGACACCCTGCCCTAACATGGTCGTCGGGTCCTGGCCCACCAGGTACCACCAGTTTCCCCATAGATGTGGTCTCCACCCAACGGTCCAACCACATGCCTGAATGGGCCATATGACTAATAACAGTCCCCACAGGCCAACACATGTCCTTTATCATTTAGGGGTGTTACAATCACCCCCCCCCCCTTTAAAGCATACCGTCCACATTGTGGGCCCTACATCTCAACCCAGGAAGTGCACTGCACTCAAGGCTAGGTACCACCTCTAATACCAAATCCGACAACTAGGTCCCGGTGACAACACATTTCCCCCACCCTAACATGGCCGTCAGATCCTAGCCCGCAAGGTACCACCAGTTTCCCCGCAGACATGTGGTCCCCAACCAAGGGTCCAACCGCATGCCTGAACGTGCCATCTAACTAAGGAAAATCCCCACACACCAACACATGTCCTTTCTAGTGTGATTTGTTGTCACTCACACAGACCCTGATAAAATTTTCAGAAGGTTACCCATCCTGATCACTACTCCAGGCCAAATACGCTTAACTGTGAAGTTCTAATCGGATAGGCTGCCGAAAAGGGAGGTAAACCTTGTTGACATGAGTTGTATCATTTATCCATTTAACCCTTTATCATTTGGGGATGTTACAATCACACCCCCCTTTAGAGCACAACGTCCTCTTATGGGCCCGACATCTCAACCTAGGGGTCCAACCACATGCCTGAACAGTCTATCTGACTAAGGACAGTCCCCACAGGCCAACACATGTCCTTTCTAGTGTGCTTTGTCGTCACTCACACACACCCTGAGAAAATTATCAAAAGGTCACCCATCCTGATTATTACTCCAGGCCAAGCACGCTTAATTGTGAAGTTATAATCAGATAGGCTCCTGAAAATGAAGGTGCACCTTGTAGACATGAGTTGTATCATTTAGAAATTTAACCCTTTATCATTTGGGGGTGTTACAAATGGGTCCTAATGACACAGACACCCCACACTAACTTTGTCGTCGGGTCCTAGCCCACCAGGTACCACTAGTTTCCCTGAAGATGTGGTCCCCACCCAAGGGTCCAACCACATGCCTGAATGGGCCATCTAACTAATGACAGCCCCCACAGACCAACACATGTCCTTTATAGTGTGCTTTGTCCTCACTCACACACACCCTGATAATCTTTCCAGAACGTCACCCATCCTAATCACTACTCCAGGCCAAGCCCGCTTAACTGTGAAGTTCTAATTGTACAGGCTTCAGAAACATAAGGTGCACATTGTTGACAAGCATTATATCATTTAGCCATTTAACCCTTTATCATTTGGGGGTGTTACAATCACCCCCACCGCCATTTAGAGCACAATTTCCTCATTGTGGCCCTACATCTCAACCTAGGAAGTGCACCACACTCAAGGCTAGGTACCACCTCTTATACCATATCTGACAACTGGGCCCCAATGACACTACCACAAAAACAGTTTTTCGCAGCGCCCCCCTTTATCAGCGCTTATTTAGTAGCGCTGATAAAGGTGTGAGCCTTTATCAGTGCTTTTTTTAAAAGAACTGATAAAGGGTCGGCTTCAAAAAAAATATTTTTTTAAATATATTAATATATTAATATATAAATATAGTTATATTGATATATAAATATAATATATAATTTTTAAATATATTTTAGATAAGTATAAATGTATATTTACACTTATTATACTTAATATATAAGATATTTAGTGAAAATAGATTCTTAAAAAATTTAAAAAATATTTTTAATTAATAATTTGCTAATTATTATGGAGTAATAATCATTTAATAACAATTTGAAGACTAAAAAAATTAAAAAAAATTAAAAAAAGATCCAAAATATGTTGAAAACGCAACTCAAACATCAAACAGCCATAACTTTTGATCCGGGTGTCCGTTTGAGCTCTACCACATATCAAATCGAAGCCTGTGACGTGCTCTACGTCGCTACGATCAGGTGTCCCCAGTTAAGGTTCTATAGAGGCCAAAATAGGCCCATAAGGCCTCCTAAACTGAGTTTTCAGTCGGGGTAAACCGATTTTTTAACATTTTCTGGATTTTTAGCTTCGTTTAAGGGGGTATTATTGGATTTTTCTGGTGGGGACTGAATTTATTCCAGGTATTACATTCATATTGATATTATGTCTTTGAAATTTAATCATTTTTTATAATGTACTACTATTTATAATCAAATATATTACAATATATTAATATTTTTTTTATATATTCACACCTAAAAATTTAATTATAAATATAAATAATAAAATATATTTAAATATAAAATATATTAGATTTATCTAAATAATAAATAACATCCATTTTATTTAAAATAAAAATATATGAATATTTATATACCTATATATTAATTTAACTATATATATATATATTAATCTAACTATATATATATATTAATCTAACTATATATATATATTAATCTAACTATATATATATATTAATCTAACTATATATATATTAAACTAATAACTATATATATATTAATATAACTACATATATATATATATATTAGTATTACTATAAATACATATATTAATATCACTATAAATATATTTATTGATATCATGATATATATATTAATATAACTATATATATATTCATATATCTATATATATGTTAATATAACTATATATATGTTAATATAACTATATATATGTTAATATAACTATATATATGTTAATATAACTATATATATGTTAATATAACTATATATATATATTAATATAAATATATATTACTATAAGAATAAATATTAGTAAATATATATATATATAGATATAGATATATATTAATATAACTATATATATATATTAATATAACTATATATATATTAATATAACTATATATATATATATTATAATATAACTATATATATATATTATAATATAACTATATATATATATATTATAATATAACTATATATATATATTAATATAAATATATATATAGATATCATGAAATGGAAGACAAATCAAAATAGAGTAGTGGTAAAGTCTTAGGCGCGCAGGGGGGAGGTCTCGAGTTCAAATTTTGGGGGAGGCAGGGGCGCGCGCGCATGGGGGAATATAGCAGCAAGCGCTGTTAAAGGGTGCGTGGGGTGCTATACAGGGGCAGAAAAGCGTTGTAAAAGGGGGGGCTCAAGCGCTATAAAAGCCCCACTGATTGACAATATTTTTTAATTTTTTTAATTTTTTTTTAATTTTTTTTTTAATTTTTTAACTCTTATCAGCACTTTTTTAAAAGAGATGATAAACGGGTCCTTTATCAGTGCTAAAATGAAAGCGCTGATAAATGAAGCGCTGATATAGGACCCCTTTATCAGGGCTAAAAAAGGGCTGATAAAGGGGTACTTTTATCAGCGTTTTTTTGAGCGCTGATAAAAGACCCCTTTTATCAACGCTTTTTTTAGCGCTGATAAAAGGGGTATTTATCCGCGCTTTTCGGAGTGCTGATAAAGGGGACCCCCCATTTATCTTCGCCGGCTTTATCAGTGCTTTTTCTAGCGCTGATAAAGGTCATTTTTAGCGCTGATAAATGTCATATTTGTAGTAGTGTGACAACACAGACACCCCACCCTAACATGGCCATCGGATCCTGGCCCACCAGGTACCACCAGTTTCCCCGCAGACATGTGGTCCCCAACCAAGGGTCCAACCACATGCGTGAACGGGCCATCTAACTAAAGAAAATCCCCACATGCCAACACATGTCCTTTCCAATGTGCTTTGTCATCACTCACACACACCCTGAGAAACTTCTCAGAAGGTCACCCATCCTGATCACTACTCCAGGCCAAACACACTTAACTATAAAGTTCTAATCGGATAGGCTCCCGAAAAGGAAGGTGCACCTTGTTGACATGAGTTGTATCATTTAGACATTTAACCCTTTATCATTTGGATATGTTACAATCACCCCCCCCCCCCAGAGCACAACGTCCTCTTGTGGGCCCTACATCTCAACCCAGGGGTCCAACCACATGCCTGAACGAGCCATCTAACTAAGGACAATCCCCACAGGCAAACACATTTCCTTTCCAGTGTGCTATGTCGTCACTCACACATACCCTGAGAAACTACTCAGATGAACACCCATCCTGATCACTACTCCTGTCCAAGAATGCTTAATTGTGAATTTCTAATCGGATAGGATCCTGCAAAGGAAGGTGAACCAAGCAAACATGAGTTGTATAATTTATCCATTTAACCCTTTATCATTTGGGGGTCTTACAATCAACCCCCCTTTAGAGCACAACGTCCTCTTGTGGGCCCTACATCTCAACACAGGAAGCGCACCACACTTAGGTCTAGGTACCACCTCTGATACCAAATGTGACAACTGGGTCCCGATGACACAGACACCCCGCCCTAACATGGCCGTCGGGTCCCAGCCCGCTAGGTACCACCAGTTTCCCTACAGAAGTGGTCCCCACCCAAGGGTCCAACTGTAACACCCCGAGATTTTATGAAAAATATTCTTTTTAATTTCATTAATGTCTTGTGTTTTACGCTACACCAAAAGGAGCTTGCACGACATGCATCCCTGACATGGCTTTCATTACACACAATCACGACCTTCCATGATATCGTGTGTTGTACGCAATACCGAGTTTCGCTAAACAATGATATGTTATATAAACTAGCCGTTATGGATAGTAATACCAACTTTTTAAAATTTTATAAATCTTATCTTTCAAAATGGACTTCATTTTTGGATTTGGAATATCGAAATTAGAATAGGGTGAATTTTTGGTATTTTTCTAAAAACTTTCAATTTTTGATGAATAGGGAAAACACTGGGTTACAATTCAAAAATCGATTTTTTATTTAAATAATTATTTATTTTATTTAAATTTATTTTAGGTCAAAATTGATACATAATACCTATATAAGTTCAATGTAATTCATTGGAGTCATTTATAATAATTTTAGATATATAAAAATTTTATTGAACTTTTAATCGTCTGTTACCCACCTCCTAAGAGAATTTAGAAATTAACATAAAACTTAATTTTACCGCTTCTGTGAGTGGAATTTCGAAAATCCGAGAGACACTATTAATATCAAGGACTAAAATGTGGTTCAATGAGATGAAAATAATTTTTGGTGAATAACAACTTTTTACTTTTATTTACCACGGTTAAAAGTAAATAGGGTAATTAAGGGTAAAAATGATATTATTATTACCCTAACACATGTCATAATTCTATTGGATAAGTTTAATTCGACCAAAAACAACCTCATGAATAAAATATGACTATTTAGGTCCACTTGGATTATATTAGGACATTTATTATTAATTTATTTAAAGAAGGGTTAAAATAGTTAAAATCAATGTTTAATAACTAAAAAATTTTTAATATAGGTTTATACATAAGATCAATTCGACTATAAATATTCATTATAAAGATAAAAATATTTCCTACCTAATCTTATTTTATGTATAATTTTTAGACATTAAATAATTTAAGTTATTCATGACACAATGGTGATGCAATAATTACCTAAATAATGAAATATTAACATAATTGATATTATAAATACCCAAATAAATGTAATTTGAGACTTTTTATGAATTCCAATAATTTTATAGGTTAATATGACATGTTATAATTTATTTCATTAACCTTTTAGAACTAATAATTCTGTTATGATTTTCAAAAAAAATCAATTACCAAATAGTGTCAAAATAGACATAAAATAGTTTTTAAAACAAATATTATATTTTTAAATGTTATTTTATTCATAAAAATATAAGGATCGGCCAAATGACTTAGATAAGGTTATATATATTAATAATAAACTACTTGGGGTTAGTTTGGCTTGTTATAGTAAGTTTATTAACCTTATAGTGGAAGAAAACAAGAAGACATGGTAAAAGCTAAATTATTTAACTTAGAGTTAAATCTAAATGATAAGGTTAAAATAGTAACCTAAACTTATCAAAAATCTATTGGTTGAGATTATTTCGACCCATCCCTACTTTTTCTTTTAAATAAATCAATTCTGAGCTATTTTAAACCAAATATGAGTTTATTATAAAATAATATTTTGAGTTTTTCCAAAGGTACCCCTCTCCTCCCTTATAAAAAGGGCATCCCTTCCCTCTTCTCTTCACACCCTTTTGAGCCTTGAAGCTAGGCCAACCCCTGCCCATTTCTCTTCTCCACTTCCCTAGCAACATTCTTGAGGTTCTGGTTTTCTCAAAAGACCAACCCTACTTCCTTAAGAAGAATCTTAAAGGAGGTGCGTCGAAGAAGAGGTAATCTCTTCTAATGATTATTTCAAGTTTCTTTCTTCTTCAACTTATTCTTATTTAGTTGTTTCATTATAAAGTAATAACATAAGTATCTCTAATATAATTATATGTTATTATAAATATGAAACAACCCTATTTCACCTTATATCCATCCTACGGAAAACGAAATCACCATGTGTACGTACGTACGGAATACCGTCTCCACGCCGTGGTGTAATCTGTTTTTTCAACACCACCTTAATTGGATGGGTATAATGATGTAATGAATAAATATAAATAGTTATTATAACATAATACTGATTTTGATATGTTGTATCATCCACTCCAATTCAATTCAATAATTATGGGAACGATATCATCGCTCGTGCGTACGTATAGACTACCGTCTCCACAACGTGAAGAGATTCATTCTCCATTATAACCATTCAAGAATGATTATAAAGTATATATAATGAATAATAATGAAATATATGAAATAATAATGCTACTGGATTTATGTATATATATGTATGTCAACTATTTAATTCAATAAGGAAACAAAAAACAACATTCATGCGTACGTACGGCCTACCATCTCCATGAATGGTGTATTTCATTTCATTTATCTATCTATTATATATATATATATATGTGTGTGTGTGTGTGTGTACTGAAAATATATATGATATATATATCATGATTTAAATTCTGGAAGTAAGTAAATCAAGATATAAGTAATAATAATATCATGAACAACAAGTCCAAACACATACGATAAATGAAACAATTTTACCCAAAACGCTACTTTAACTTGGAATTGACAAATGAATGGGTAATATAAATACCTAAGTGAACAATATATGATATAATAACAAGGCATATGATTCTTTAATATGTCAATGACATTATTTAAATCATTATACAGGAGGTTCGGATACATACGAAGCATATGAGACATAAGGTAAGGGATAATTTTGCAAATCTCATTTTTATTCGAGATTGCTTATACGTAAGTATTTATTGGGGTTATTGTTATCATCCACGTCCATGTTTTCTAAAAGTTTTTTATGTATGTTTAATTTACTTTTTGCCCATTTTGACTTTTACTACATGGTATGTAAGGAATATTTCTTTTTTTATGTTATGAGGTACTTTTTGACTTTTCTGACAAAAGTAAGAGGAGAATGTTTTTTTAACTTATACAGAATGGAAGGATTTTTACGGTTTTATAAAGCCTTATTTTCATAGAGGTTCCTCCAAAAGATTTCATGACTATTTTAAATAAAATCTTTTTCTTTTAAAATTTCATGACGTTTTGTGAAAATAAATTTATTTTAAAGAAGAAAAGATATTTTCCTCAAGAATTCATTTCAAGTGTTTTATCAAAACCATTTTCCATATAAGATGACATTATTTCATATGTGTATGTTTCAAGTATAATGTCTCTATGATTTACATGGTTTCACTTTTATTATTATGAAATGATATCTATTTCTTTTATATGGATTATGTGATGATGGGATGATGTTTATGAAACCCATTTTATTCGTTGGGTTATTATGAATGATGTATGTTTATTTTGTGGCACAGGTAAGAATGATTTAAATATGAGATGGGTGGGACCTATATCTCCCTCCAATGCATTGGGTAAAGATTTATATCTCATGAGATAGACATGGCTGGAAGGGTAAGTTAATCCAGTTCAGTGATACAGGACTGGAACGAGGAGTGAACTCGATTCAGAAAGGGACTTTGTCCACTAAGATGGTCTTGGCAGCAATGCCTTGGCTACTATGGAAATCTTAACAAGTGCTGAATGGTTTCCAAAATTACATGACTTATTCCCATGATATTTTATCAAGATTGATGTTCCTTTATGATATATTCCTTACATACTTCCAAGATTTATGTCTTTGCTCAAGATTTTTATGTTTAGATATTATGTTCAATATTTTGCATTCAAATGTTTATGGATTGTTTTATGTTCCTTATGCTTACCTTTACTGAGAATTTGAGATCACCCATTTAATGTTTTCTTTTCCACAGGATATAAAGAAGGTTTTAGGTAAGAAAAAAAAAGGGGAAGATCTTTAGGGGAGAAGTTGAAGATCTTTCACCATGATTAGAAGATTAAATTCCGAGTTTCCAAAGACACTAAACTATTACGGTACTTGTGTGTCTGTGTTTTATATATATTAAGTATTTTGAAAAAGTAATGTAATGTCCATGTATGTCAAGCTTTGGGTCTCTAAAGTTGGTATAAGAGGAAAGTTTTAGTCAACCTTTGGAAACTAGGATGCGAGAACTTTAGTGAGATCCCTAGAGATATTTCTAAGGTATGTATAGGGATGTCCCTCTGGTTAATTATATGTATAGGTTTTCATCCTAGAATTACGGTAATGATCTTAGAATTAAACCTAATATGTTAGATATTGAAGGTACTCCCCCTTTATTATGTTGATTTCCCTAGCATGATTTTTGCCTCTCACGCTATTCTTTTTGAGTTTTAGACGATGGCTGGAACCCAAAGGAACCGTGTTGATAAATGTAATGGACAATGCAATGATTGTACTCCTGAAAAAACCTATGTTATGGTAGATGGAGTGCAAAATCTTATTGCTATACTTACACAAGCTATGAATCATTCTGGATTTCCTAATGATCAGAGAAGGGAACAATATTCTATTGAGTCCTTCATGAGGCAACATCCACCGTCTTTCAATGGGTCTTCCGATCCACTTGTTGTTGAACAATGGATCAGTACCACTGAAAAGATATTTTCAGTTCATCAATGTTATGAACATGATAAAGTCATCTTAGCAGTATATCGTTTGGAAGGTGAAGCTGATCAATGGTGGAATCTTATCAAGAATACAAGGCCAAGAGATGAAATTGAGTCCATTGAATGAGACGAGTTCAAGAAATTATTTTTCAATAAGTACATACCTCGTATTCTTCAAACAAAGATGTAGAAGGGGTTTCTTGAACTAAAGAAAAAGAATGATGAATCTGTTGGTATATACGAATAGAATTTTAGAAGGCTTACAAGGTATGCATCTGGCTTTATCATCCAACCTGAAAGTAAAGTTGATCGATTCTTCAGTGGCTTAAAACCAATTCTTCGAAGGGAATTTGCTATAATAGAATTCAGTAGCTATGAAGAAATTGTGCATTGTGCTATCAAGGTAGAAATGGAAGTTAGTGTTACATATCCTTCTCAGGGTATTGACAAGAAACAAAAGACGGAGTTCAAGGAGAAATCTCAGAATAATGGTGAAAAGAAGATGAATGTTTCCTTATGATCAAAGTGTGGATAAAAGCATGGTGGATATTGTATTAAAGGGACTAGAAAATGTTTTAAGTGTGAAAAATAAGTTCATCGAGCAACTGAGTGTCGAAGTAATGGAAACATGGTTGCTAATGATGTGAATAAAGAAAAGACTGCAGAGAACGCACCACCAACACTTCAATGCTTCAAGTGAAATGAAATGGGGAATTATTCTAATCAATGCCCAAATTCAAGGGTTAATGATGATCGACATGAGCAACCACTTAAGGAAAAGGACAAAGGGAAGTTACATGCGATTAGTATTGGCGATGTTGAATATGAAAACGATGTCGTGGAATGATTAAGTGTTTATGTAATGGGATTTCAAAATAATGTTGTATATAGTATCGTGGAATATTGGAATATTTATGTATTAGTCTATTGTGGTTTTCAATAATATTATGGTACCGGTAACCATGGAAAGTGATTGAGATATTTTTGGAAAGAAGATGATATGCACATAATGAAGGGATACGGAGAAAATTAAATGTTTGACAGTATTCATGAGCTCAGGACTGATATAAGGAAATAGTTATATCATGGTTTGAGTATATAGAATTTTGGGGTTTTGGTATGTGGAAAGAGTTAACTTTTGACAGCACTCATGTTTTCACTAAGGTTCAATGGGTATTCATTTTTCAAGAGAATACATGATTAAGGCCTTCAAATGTTTGGAATGTGTCCAAAAATACATATCTTATGATATTTGGGGATCGACGATGGTATTAACATGATTGTTATATGAACTCTATGGTAATCGTTTTCACTATAATATTAGATTGGAAAGCAGTATTTTGGATAAGCCTAATGATTGGAATGGATTATGTTGGACATAAGTTAGTATTGTTTAAGGCTATAAATTTTTTGATATTATTGATGGAAAGTTATAATAATGTAGTTTTAGAAAAAGGACAACCTTCAGGACGGGTGACAACCCATCGCGTCGGACAAGGCTATGGGAATCGAACCCAAAACTGATGTGTGACCGGCCTTTATCACCTCAACTGGCCTACAGAAAGTCCCTGTTTAGTAGAAACAAGTTTTATTATATTAAGCAGTATGAAATATGAAGTATAAGTACATTTTAGAAACCATATCTGATTAATCTCACCATAGATGGACTTATGTATATAAATTTTGATAACTTATGTTTGAGACAGATGGAATGACCTATCATTCTATCACATGATCTGCTAAAACTTCACAAAATGAAAATTCAAGTTCATTTCTTAAAGAGATGAAGTGGAAATTGTTCAAGGCACGAACAACGATTTTACCAAAATAAAGTAAGTATTTCTTCTAATTCAAATTATTCAACTTTAGGGAAATGATATTTAAAACCAAAAATGTTGTCCTAGTGCCCTTATATCCGATGAATCAGACTGTACCCTAGATCATCACAAATTTATTGCTTTGTGATTGTTGGATTTTTCATAGCCATGTTCTCTACCATTCTCCATCAGAACATAGCGGTTAGATTTCTATTCCATATCCATATTTTCACCTATGTTTTCCTACGTGGAAACCCAGTTATTAGTGAATTTGGGTAACCGTTACATTTCATACTTTAGTTTTTAAATATTTGTTTTGGTATTCATTTTTACGATGTGAGTTTCTATTAACGAAACTTTCGAGTAATAAACCATTTTTAACCCCAATGAATTTCATGGGCGAAATTAATTTTAAGGGGGGTAGAATGTAACACCTCGAGATTTTATGAAAAATATTCTTTTTAATTTCATTAATGTCTTGTGTTATACGCTACACCAAAAGGAGCATTCACGACACGCATCCATGACTTGGATTTCATTACATACAATCACAACCTTCCACGATAGCGTGTGTTGTATGTAATACCGAGTTTCGCAAAACAAAGATATGTTATATAAACTAGTCGTTATGAATAGTAATACCCACTTTATGAAATTTTATAAATTTTATCTTTTAAAATGGAATTCATTTTTGGATTCAGAATATCGAAATTATCCTAGGGTGAATTTTTTGTATTTTTCCGAAAACATTCAATTTTTGATGAATAGTGAAAACACTAGGTTACTATTCAAAACCTGACTTTTTTATTTAAATAATTATTTATTTTATTTAAATTTATTTTACGTAAAAATTGACACATAATACCAATATAATTTTAATTTAATTCATTGGAGTCATTTTATAACAATTTTAGATATATAAAAATTTTATTGAACTTTTCACCGTCTTTTACCCACCTCCTAGGGGAATTTGGAAATTCACATAAAACTTAATTTTACCACTTCTGTGAGTGGAATTTCAAAAATCCAAGAGACAAGGTTAATATAAATGACTAAAATTTGGTTCAATGAGTTGAAAATAATTTTTGGTGAATAGTAACTTTTTACTTTTATTTACCACGTTTAAAAGTAAATAGGGTGATTAAGGGTAAAAATGATATTATTATTACCCTAACACATGTACTAATTCTATAGGATAAGTTTAATTCGACCAAAAACAACCTTAGGAAGAAAATATGACCATTTAGGTCTACATGGATTAGATTAGGACATTTATTATTAATTTATTTAAAGAAGGGTTAAAATAGTTAAAATCAATGTTTAATAATTAAAACATTTTTAATATAAGGTTATACATAATATAAATTCGACTATAAATATTAATTAGAAATATAAAAGGATTTCCTACCTAATGGTATTTTATTTATAATTTATATACATTAAATAATTTATGTTATTTATGACACAATGGTGATGCATTGATTACCTAAATAATGAAATATTAAAATAATTAATATTATAAATACCAACATAAATGTAATTTGAGACTTTTAATGAATTAAACTAATTTTCTAGGTTAATATAACATGTTATTATGTATTTAATTACATGTGTTTGAACTAGTCATGCTGTTATGAGTTTCAAAAAAATCAATTACCAAAAGGTATCAAAATTGACAAAAAATAGTTTTTAAAACAAATATTATATTATTAATTGTTATTTTATTTCTAAAAATCTATGGTTCGGCCAAATGACTTAGATAAGGTTATATATATTAATAATAAACAAATTGGGGTTCTTTTGGCTTGTTATAGTAAGTTTATTAACCTTATAGTGTAAGAAAACAAGAAGACACGGTAAAAGTTAAATTATTTAGCTTAGAGTTAAATCTAAATGATAAGGTTACAATTGTAACCTAAACATGTCTAAAATATAATTTCTGAGAGGATTGCGACCCATCCCCACTTTAGAGTCAAAATAAATCAATTTTAAGATATTATAAACCGAATATGACTTTATTATAAAATAATATTTTGAGTTTTTCCAAAGGTGCCCCTCTCCACCCTTATAAAAAGGGAACCCCTTCCCTCTTCTCTTCACACCATTTTGATCCTTGAAGCTCGGACAACCTATGACCATTTATCTTCTCCACTTACCTATAAAAATTCTGGAGGTTCTGGTCTTCTCAAAAGACCAACTCTACTTCCTTAAGAGGAAGATTAAAGGAGGTGCGTCGAAGAAGAGGTAATCTCTTCTAACGATTCTTTCAAGTTTGTTTCTTCTTCATATTCTTCTTATTTAGTTGTTTCATTATAAAGTTATAAAATAAGTATCTCCAATATACTTATATGTTATTATAAATATTAAACAACCCTATTTCACCTTATATCCATCCTACGGAAAATGAAATCACCGCACGTGCGTACGTACAGAATACCGTCTCAACGCCGTGGTGTAATCTTTTTTTCCGACACCACCTTACTTGGATGGGTATAATGGTGTAAAGAATAAATATAAATAGTTATTATAAAATCATACATATTTTGATATGTTGTATCATCCACTCCAATTCAATTCAATAATTATGGGAACGATATCATCGCTCGTGCATACGTACGGACTACTATCTCCACGACGCGATGAGATTCATTTTCCATGTTAACCATTCAAGAATGATTATAAAGTATATATAATTAATAATAATTAAATATATGACATAATAATTCTACTTTATTTATGTATATATATATGTATGTCATCTTCTTAATTCAATAAGGAAACAAAAAAACAGCGTTCATGCGTACTTATGGCCTACCGTCTCCATTAACGGTGTATTTCATTTAATTTATCTATATATTATATATAAATATATGTACTGAATATATATATAGGATATATATATCATGATTTAAATTCTGGAAGTAAGTAAATCAATATATAATTAATAATAATATCAAGAACAACAATTCCAAACACGTACGATAAATGAAACAATTTTACCTAAAACACTACTTTAACATGAAATTGACAAATGAACGGGTAATATAAATACCTAAGTGAACCATATATGATATAATAACAAGGAATATGATTCTGTAATAAGTCAATGACATTATTTAAATCATTATACAGGTGGTTCAGATACATACGAAGCATATCAGACATAAGGTAAGAGATAAGTTTGCAAATCTCATTTTTATCCGAGATTTCTTATACGTAAGTATTTACTGAGGTTATTGTTATCATCCATGTCCATGTTTTATAAAAGTGTTTTTATGTATGTTTAAGGTCCTTTTTACCCATTTTGAATTTTACTACATGGTATGTAAGGAATATTTCTTTTGTTTACGTTAAGAGGTACTTTTTGACTTTTTTGACAAAAGTACGAGGAGAATGTTTTTTTAAATTATACGGAATGAAAGGATTTTTATAGTTTTATAAAGCCTTATTTTCATGAAGCTTCCTCCAAAATATTTCATGACTATTTTAAACAAAATCTTTTTCTTTTAAAATTTCATGAAGTTTTGTGAAAAGAAATTGATTTTGAAGAAGAAAGGATATTTTCCTCAAGAATTCATTTCAAGTGTTTTATCAAAACCATTTTCCATCTAAGATGACATTATTTCATATGTGTATGTTTCAAGTATAAAGTCTCTATGATTTACATGGTTTCACTTTTATTATTATGAAATGATATCCATTTCTTTTTTATGGATTATCTGATGATGGGATGATGTTTATGAAACCCATTTTATTCGTTCGGTTATTATGAATGATGTATGTTTATTTTGTGGCACAAGTAAGAATGATTTCAATATGAGATGGGTGGGAACTATATCTCCCTAAAATGCATTGGGTAATGATTTATATCTAATGAGATAGACATGGATCGAATAGTAAGTTAATTCGGTTCAGTGATACAGGACTGGAACGAGGAGTGAACTTGATTCAGAAAGGGACTTTGTCCACTAAGATGGTCTTGGAAGCAATGCCTTGGCTACAATGGAAATCATAACAAGTGCTGAATGGTTTCCACAATTACATGATTGATTCCCATGCTATTTTATCATGATTTATGTTCCTTTATGAAATATTCCTTACGTACTTCCACGATTTATGTCTTTGCTCAAGATTTTGATGTTTAGATTTTAAGTTCAAGCTTTTTCATTCAAATGTTTATGGATTGTTTTGTGTTCTTTATGATTACCCTTACTGAGAATTTGAGATCATCCTTTTTATGTTTCATTTTTCCCAGGATATAAAGAAAGCTTTTAGGTAAGAAAACAAAAGTGGAAGATCTTTAGGGGATAAGTTGAAGATCTTTCACCATGATTAGAAGATTAAATTCCGAGTTTCCAAAGGCACTAAACTATTACGGTCGTTGTGTGTCTATGTTTTTTATGTATTAAGTATTCTGAAAATGCAATGCAATGTCCATGTACATCAAGATTTGGGTCTCTACCCCAACCACATGCCTGAACGGGCCATCTGACTAATGACAGTCCCCATAGGCCAAAACATGTCCTTTATAGTGTGCTTTGTCCTCACTCAGACACACCCTGAGAAACTTTCCAGAAGGTCACCCATAATTATCACTACTCCAGGACAAGCACGCATAATTGTGAAGTTCTAATTGTATAGCCTCCCGAAACGGAAGGTGCACATTGTTGACATGAGTTATATCAATTATCCATTTAACTCTTTATCATTTGGGGGTTTTACAATCACCCCTCCCCCCAGAGAGGACAATGTCCTCGTTGTGGGACCTACATCTCAACCTAGGCAGTGCACCACACTTAAGGCTTGGTACCACCTCTGATACCAAATGTGACAACTGGGTCCTAGTGAAAAGGGTATTGGCCCACCAGGTACCACCAATTTCCCCACAGATATGTGGTCCCCACCCAAGGGTCCAATCAGATGCCTGAACGGGCCATCTGAATAATGATAGCCCCCACAGGCCAACACATGTCCCTTGTAGTGTGCTTTCTCCTCACTCAAACACACCCTGAATAACTTTCCAGAAGGCCACCCATCCTGATCACTACTCCAGGTCTAGCACGATTAACTATGAAGTTCTAATTGGATAAAATCCTAAAAAGGAAGGAACACCTTTTTTACATGAGTTATATCATTTAGAGTACAACGTCCTCATTGTGGGCCCTACATCTCAAACTAGGAAGTGCACCATAATTAAGGCTAGTTACCACCTCTGATACCAAATGTGACAACTAGGTCCTAGTGACATGGGTCATGGCCCGCCAGGTACCACCAATTTCCCAATAGACATGTGGTCCCCACCCAAGGGCCCGACCACATGCCTGAACGGGCCATCTGAATAATGACAGTACCCAACGGCCAACACATGACCTTTCAAGTGTGATTTTTCCTCACTCACGCACACCCTGAGAAACTTTTCAGAAGGTCACCCATCCTGATCACTACTCCAGGCCAAGCACGCTTAACTGTGAAGTTCTAATTGGATAGTCTCCCGAAAAGGAAGGCGGGCCTTGTTGAAATGAGTTATATCATTTAACTATTTAAACATTTATCATTGGGGGGGGGGGGTTACAATCACCCCCCCTTTAGAGAACAACATCTTCATTGTGGGACCTACATCTCAACTAAAGTAGTGCACAACACATAAGGCTAGGTACCACCTCTGATACCAAATGTGACAACTGGGTACCAGTGAAAACACAAACACCCCGCCCTAACATTGTTATCGGGTCTTGGCCCGCCATGTACCACCAGTTTCCCCGCAGACATGTGGTCTCCACCCAAGGGTCCAACCACATGCCTGAACGGGTCATCTGACTAACGACAGTCCCCATAGGCCAACACATGTCCTTTCTAGTGTGGTTTTTTCTCACTCACACACACCCTGAGAAACTTCTCAGAAGATCACCCATCCTGATCACTACTCCAGGCCATGCACGCTTAACTATGAAGTTCTAATCAGATAGGCTCCCGAAATGGAAGGTGCACCCTGTTGACATGAGTTGTATCATTTATTAATTTATCCCTTTATCATTTGTGGGTGTTACAATAACCCCCCCCCCCTTTAGAGGACAACGTTCTCTTGTGGGACCTACATCTCAACCCAGGCAGTACACCGTACATAAGTCTAGGTATCACCTCTGATAACAAATGTGACAACTGGGTCCCGATGACACATACAACCCACCCTAACTTGGCTGTCAGGTCCTAGACCGCCAGGTACCACCCGTTTCCCCGTAGATGTGGTCCCCACCTGAGGGTCCAACCGTATGCTTGAACATGCCATCTGACTAATGACTGTCCACACAGGCCAATAGATGTCCTTTATTGTGTGATTTGTCCTCACTCACAGACACCCTGAGAAACTTTCCAGAAGGTCACCCATCCTGATCACTACTCCCGGCCAAGAACGCTTAACTGTTAAGTTCTAATCATATAGGCTCCCGAAAAGAAAGGTGCACATTGTTGACATGAGTTATATCATTTATCCATTTAACTCTTTATCATTTGGGGGTGTTACAATCACTCCCCCTTAGAGCACAACATCATTGTTGTGGGCCCTACATCTCAACCAAGCTAGTGCCTCAAACTTTAGGCTAGGTACCACCTCCAATACCCAATTTGACAGCTAGGTCCCGGTTACAAGGGTTCTAGCCCGCCAGGTATCACCAGTTTCCCCACAGATATGTGGTCCCCACCCTAGGGTCCAATCACATGCCTGAACGGGCCATCTAACTAATGACAGTCCCCACAAGCCAACACATGTCCTTTCTAGTGTGTTTTGTCTTCACTCACACGCACCCTGAGAAACATTCAAAAAGGTCCCCCATCCTGGTCACTACTCCAGGCCAAGCATGCTTAACTGTGAATTTCTAATCGAACAGGATCCCGAAAAGGAAGGCGCACCTTTTTGACATGAGTTATATCATTTAGAGTACAACGTCCTCATTGTGGGACCTACATCTCAACCCAAGAAGTGCACCACACTTAAGTCCAGGTACCACCTATGATACCAAATGTGACAACTGGGTCCCGGTGACAAGGGTCCTGGCCTTCCAGGTACCACCAGTATCCCCGCAGACATGTGGTCCCTACCCAAGGGTCCAACCACATGCCTGAATAGTCCATCTGACTAATGATAGTCCCCACATGCCAACACATGTCTTTTCCAGTGTTCTTTGTCCTCACTCACACACACCCTGAGAAATATTCCAGAAGGTCACCCATCCTGATCACTACTCTAGGCCAAGCACTCTTAACCGTGAAGTTCTAATCAGATAGGCTCTCAAAAAGGAAGGTGCACATTGTTGACATGAGTTATATCATTTATAAATTTAACCCTTTATCATTTAGGGGTGTTAGAATCACCCCCCTTAGAGCACAAAGTCCTTGTTGTGGGACCTACATATCGACCCAGGCAGTGCACAACACTTAAGGCTAGGTAGCAACTCTAACACCAAATGTGACAACTGGGTCCCAGTGACAACACAGATACTCCACCCTAACATTTCCATCAGGTCTTGGCCCGCCATGTACCACCAGTTTCCCCGTAGACAGGTGGTCCCCACACCCAATGGTCCAACCACCTGCTTGAACGGGTCATCTGAATAATGACAGTCCCCATAGGCCAACACATGTCCTTTCTAGTGTGCTTTTTCCTCACTCACACACACCCTGAGAAACTTCCCAGAAGGTCACCCATCCTGATCACTACGCCCGGCCAAGCATGATTAACTATGAAGTTCTAATCGGATAGGCTCCCGAAAAGGAAGGTACGCCTTGTTGACATGAGTTATATAATTTAGCCATTTAACCCTTTATCATTTTGCAGTGTTACAACGGTTGTAGAAAAAATGATACATTATCGAGATATACAATTATTACAGAAGCAGAATCATTATGAACCGAGGACTCTACGAGCCCCACCAACAACAAATCGAAAAACAGTGGCACAATCAGAGGTGGGTGGGGAATTAAAGTCACTGAGATTTGATATGGGAGTGCCAGTGGATGTCACTTACATCATGTAGGGGAAAAATCATCATGATTTTGGGAGGATGCAGGACAATTTTGGTAGGAACAAGAAATTGAGTCACACATAGTGGTTTATGGTGAGGGTCATGGGGGAGGGCCACATAGTTATTTCAAGCGGACTGAGATCACTTGGAGAGAGACCTCACAACATAGAGTGAAGAAATACACATGATTGGTCTATAGTGCTGGAAAGACTATATGGGGATTTCTTTTAGTGTAAGTGAAGCCAGGGTGTGATGCTAACAGGAGCTCCAGGCATATGGAGTAGGGAGGAACATTTGGAATATTGCTTCATAATTTTGGGGACTGAAATCAGTTTCCATTGTTTCTCAAGACTAGATTTCAAGGAAAGACAAATGATAAATTCCTTATCATGATCCGGCCCAACTGGGCCTAAATCATGACTACCCCAAGCCCATATCCAATAGGCAAGGGGATAATGATCTACGTTGAGTAGGCATATAACAAAAATGGGAGGCATTAGCCTAATGTACCTACACACACACACATCTCAAAGAACATATAATTCTGAAATGTAAACAACTAAAACCAATGCATGTATACATTTATGATTCCATAAATCAAATTATGAATGTAAAGGACTGAAAGTAAAAAATGGGCCAAATATATGCCTGACCAAAAACTGCAGAGAGTCAAACATACTCTAAGGTGGAGGACTACTATAAAATAAAACCATACTGAAAACACCATGGTTTGTTTAGATAAAGATATTCTCCACAATCTCCATGCCCTCTTAAAAAATCTTCAAAAGGGTATTCGTCTGTATAATACATGACACATGCAGGAAAATCCCATGTTGGGATGAGTATAAAAATACCTAGTAGGAAACCCTGAAAACACCAAATGTGAAGTAGTAAGAATAATCAACTCATAACAAAATATATTAACCAATTCATAAAAAAGGAAACTAGATATACTATATAAGGACACTGCGCCTCTAGGAATTCACAACCAAACTTCCAGCCACATGATTCTACTTAAATAAATTCTCATTCTAAGATAATCCACTTCATGAGCCATTCCATCATTAGAGACACTTATCCAAGAGGTCATGATAATTTATCCCCACCCATGAAAGATCACTAGTCTTAATGACCCTGATACATGGATATGTAGTCACACACAAGACTTATGATGGACACCAAGAACCAATTATAGATCAAGCCTATACACAACAGATCATATACTAGTGATACTAAAAACCATACTAATACGACATTCAAGATGGAGGATCAACACCTTGTTAAAGATGTCACAATAATTCCAAAAACCCCACCTAGGGTATAAAATTATATATACTCACACTCCAATCTCATAGAGGGACACAAAAAACTCTATCGAGACTCATCCTCCAAATGTGATCACAATCTTAAGATGCGGATGTAATTTATCACTATACCCTTGAGGGAATGGGCCAATAAAACATAATCAACTAATACCAGTCCAGGCCAAAGAAACTAAAGGCTCCAAATACCCTCAGAGAGGGTAAACCATGTGTCTAGACTACCCTTGGTATTCTTATGTGGTGCTACATCACACAACATGTAAATATCCATATACACAGTGTGTAGGAATAGTAAACAAGATGTATATATCAAAAAAAACTTTGCCTATGCTGCCTGGCCATGCCCGTGTACACCAGACTGTGTCAGTGTACTCTGACCATGTCTACATACATCAGCCTACCAATGCCCCTGTAACCTCCAAGATACATAGTATGTTATATTAAACTCTTTGGGGAAACCCTATTTTTATGACTAGGGGGTATCACATGGTGTGAAATTCCAAATTACATGCTGTGTAACCGAGAAATTTCTAGAACCCTTGGGTTCTTCCCTGGTCATCCATGCACACCGCCACCACTGTAATTCTGGCCAGGAATCGTGAATTTGAGGTCTCTTGACCTCGTCATCACCTGCTCACCTGATTACTGCCTTTGATTTACTCAGAAATCACTCCATGAATCCAAATTAGTTTTCACATCGAGCTTCTTTTTCCTCTCCATAATGGGAATTGAATGCTTGATCTGACCTACTCTTGTTCCTCCTCAAATCATCAACCATCATCACCAATCCTCATATTACAAACTCTATCAAAATACATACCCAAAATATAGATCTGTTGCACTGAATAATGATCACATAATGATCAAATATTACGTATTTTGTAGAGAAATGGGCCAAAGGAATTGCATGTGATGAACATGGAAATAAACAGGGGGGGTCTATAAACAAAAAAATGTGGGAGGAAAACCTCAATTTTTTTCATTTTTCCCCGATAATTTTTTTATAATTAATGAATGAAGAGGGTTAAATGAAAAAAAACAAAAATAAATCCATCATAAAATAAATTTACCGTTAATGTGTAAATATATTCATGTTCATGGAATTGATCAATATTTGACTGGGATATAAGAATGGGTTGTAATTATACAAATTAAATTTTCTACATGGAGTTTGGATCACTCACTGAATAAGAACTGTTTTGTGTTTCTGTCATTGGTGAGATCCATAAAATCCATTGGCACATGATCCTCAATTCGATCTGATACGATGTCATTTGTTGTCGATCCTCGAATGAATCTTGTCTAGAGGTTCCTCTAAAAACCTAGGTTAGGTTTCAAACCATATGGTTGCGACATAACTGTGTTTAAAATGTGGAATCAAGTCGTTGCATCAAATAAAATAAAATAAAATAAATAAATTATTTTATTTTTTTAATTGAATTCTTGTGACAAATTTTTCACAAATGCCTGATGCCGAAAGTGGTTACGTTACGCCTAGGATAAAATCCACATTTGAAACTCAATAGTGTCCTCATATTTCTGTTATGGGTCTCTGTTCGAGAGTTACTCCACTTTTTTAGGAAAACTGCATGATTTTGATATTATTATATTTAATATATTTCAAAAATTAGTTCTTGATACCCCGAGCCTAAGAATCTCACGTCATCTCAGTGCTTATATTTGAAAATAATCAATATAAAATTCAAAATGAATATATAAAAAATCAGAGTTGTTACATTCTCTCCACCCTAGATATTTTCATCCAAAAAAGAGAAAAACCTACTAAAAAAGATGAGGGTATTGGGATTGAAACTCGGTATCCCACTCCCAGGTTCTCTCCTAATGATTCTAATTCATTCACTAGACATGCACCGGTGGAATAAATAATCCATGAAGTTACTTCTCCTAGTAATCCTCAATCTACATTGGGTACTCAACAAAGGTTGTTCCATCCTCTATTTCTAGTTCTCCCATGTCGATAACATGAGATGGGTTAGGCACATATCTCCTCAAGTGTGACACATGGAAGAAATCATGTACCCGATCTAACTGCAGAGGTAGAGCTAAGTTGTACACCACCTCTTCAACTCTATGTTTTATCTAGAAAGGACCAATGAATCTTGGATATGGCTTTCCACATCATCCAAATACTCATATTCCATGTCGAGTTGAGATCCCTTAGGATCATATGGTCTCCCTCTTGAACTCTATAGGCCTTTGTTGTCAGTATACATATGAAATGAAATGGATCTGTGCAATCCTCACCCACTCTTGGATGATCTGCACTTTTGCTGTAGTAGCTGGCACCAACTCTGGGCCCATGAGCACTGACTCACCTGGATCAGTCCAATAAATTAGAAACCAATAGGTTCACTCATAAAAGGCCTGAAATGGTGCCATACCAATGGGGGAATTATAGATGTTTTTATGAAAACTCCACCAAAGTTAGGTGATCATAGGAACTGTGGCCAAAATCTAAAATACAAACCGACAACATATTCCATAAGTCCAGAATGGTCAACTCAGTCAGACCATTAATCTGGGTGTGAAACATAATGCTCAAGCAGAACTGAGTCCCAAAAACCTTTTTCAATCCTTTCCACAATCACGATGTGAAGTGAGAATCATAGTCTGAAATGACCATTAAGGGAACCCCTGGATCCAGACTATATTCTATATGTACAAGAATCCCAAGCTCTCCACTGAGCTCTTATTTTGAATAGAATAGAAGTGGTCCAATTTGGTGAGTTTCTATATGATCTCCTAGATGGAATCATGTTCCTTGGATGTATAGGGTAACCTCATTAGAAAGACCATGGATATCCCATCCCATTTCCTCTATAGAACCTCATGGGGTTGAGCTAAACCTGTGGTAAATTGGTTCTAAACCATCACTTGTTGACAATTGAGGCATATAATGACCAAATTAGCAACACAAATCTTCATGCTTGGTCACTGAAATTGATGTCGGATGTCCTGATACATATTTTCCACACCCAAATATACCACCAAATGGAATTCATGGAAATACCTAATAAAGTCCTCTAGAAATTCCAATGGTACCATATTCCATCCTCTAAAAAGTATAGCATGATCCCCATCTTTATAATAACAATCAAGATAATGTTTAGTGGATATCTAGGTAGAAAAGGTATCACAGTCCATATCTCTATGATGATATTCTCTAACACACTATAAATGCAGTGGGGTAACAACCATAAACCGAAGATATGAAGCACCATCCTTTTCCACTAAGGAAAACTGTAATGAGGATAACTACTAAAACTCCTTGACCAACTACTCAGTGAATGATATCTTATTGAGAGGGTCCACCACTATGTTCACCTTCCTAGAAGTATAGAAAATATTGAATTCATAGTTTTATAGGTAATCTAGCAATATCACCCATATCAAGTTAAGATCCTTCCAGGATAATATATACTTGAGAATATTATGGTCATAGTAGGCAATAAAACGCTCGCCCATAAGGTAGTGTTGTAACATATTTAGGGTGAATAATACCACTGCCAGCTCAAGATCATGCGTGGAGTAGTTTTGAACATGCTGTCTCAGCTACCTAGAGCCATAAGAAATCACTTCCTACCTATGAATTAGAACACAACAAAGCTTGATCCCTGATGCATTGTAGAACATTGCTTACTCAATACCCTCCTCTAGAAATCTCAAGATTAGATCACTTGTCAAAATTATCAAAAACTCTTAAAAAACTTCTAAAATATTTTTGTCTATATGAGAGGTTTTCCCTTTTTGGTCGAAGATATAAAAGTTGCTCCCAAACTAAAGATATCAGGTACAAACCATTCATAGTACCCAGCCAATCCAAGTAAACTCTAAACCTCAGTATTACTCTTGGGTGGCTCCCAAGCTATAAATGACTCAACATTAATTGTATTCACTACCACTCCTACCTCTGAGATGATGTGTCCCAAAAAATAGAACTCTCAAATCCAAAACCAACACTTAGAGAGCTTCCCATAAAGTTGGTGCTCACAGAGTGTGTCCAAGACCATAATTAAGCGTCTCACTTGCTCTTCCTTAGATGCTGAGTTCACTAGGATATCATCAATTAAGACCCCCCCCAATCTAGGTTAAGAAAGGCTTAATGGTCCAGTTTATGAGCCCCATGAACACTAATGGGGATTTTTTCACACCAAAGGGTATCACAAAGTACTCATAGTGACTATAGTGACATATGAATTCCATATTTTGTATATCCTCATCCTGTACTTATAGTTGGTGATAGCCTAATCAGAGGTTAGTCTTCGAGAACCATCGTTCCCCTCTCAAATAATTGACAAGGTCATAAATCCTTGGTAGTGGATACTTATTATTCATGGTCTCCTAGTTCAAGATTAGGTAATCTACACATAACCTTAAGCACACATTTTTTTTCTTGGTGAACAATACTAGGGATTCGTAGGGGGAAACATTGGGTCTCACAAATCCCTTCTCATACATGTCCTCTAACTAAAAACTCATCTCACAAATCTCTATGGGATCCATATGATTTTCTAGGGTTGATATCGGGGTCTTCTTGGGGTATAATTCAATGTACAAGACTAGCTATCAGAAGGGAGGTAATCCTGAAACGTCCTTAGGAAAATTATCCTCATACTCCACCACTACTATAGGGAAATGGTAGCCCATAGAATCCACTAATCTAAGTGACATTCTATCCAATAAAAAATTAATCTTCTTCCCTCTAATATGCCTAAGAATTTCCTAATACATCAAGCTTTCCTTCTCACCCAAAAAGGAAAACCTCATATCATCAACTCATACACTCCACAACCTCTAACTAAAATATTTAATCTAGACTTGAACTTTGGATAATCATTACATACATAATATGAATTTATAAGGACTCATTGCTTCAATAAATATATTATATACAAAACTCTCACCTCCAAGAATTAGATCGCACTATCTATAAATGTGTGCAATCACTGAGTCACCTCCTACCAAAGTCTCTATGCCCAAGGGTTGAGCCAATGACTCGACCTTTATCTCTATGTCTTTAACCAGATAAGTTGAATGAAAGATATGACTCACATATATGTATATCAATAATGAAAATAAGTTAGAAAATAAATAGATCATACTTTGTATCATCTCTGAATGCTCGGGGTCACATGCCTCCATAGCCTGTAGCTGGACTCATCCTTGACCACCGACTCCCTAAGTTTGGCATGGACTACCTGGGGGTTGTGGCTGTAATAGGTCAAACCTATAACAACCTTTTATTTCATTACCAACCCCTCTTCCATGTGAACCACTATATATAACACTCTATTACTGCCCATATCTATGCCTCACCGGTCCCTCGACCGTATCCCAATCATATTTATTATAAGTTAGAAAATATCATGCTAGATATCCCCAACCATTGCAGGAGAAACATCACCTCTCCTTCAGCTGGTTTGAGCCATCCCGAGAGCCTTTCTCCATTGATACTATATCATGGGATTGTTTCCCTAAGATTAAAACATGGATAGATCCTAGTGATTATTGTTGGATACCTGATTCCAAGGTCGAAACACCTGCATGCCCACTACAGTCACCCATTGTCGGCACCTGCTCTTCCAGGAATCTCTCCACCACTAAATCTCTCTCTAGAACTCGAGTATTAGTGGGAATGCAAAGATATGTTACTGAATCCCTAAAATCTTAGAATAATCCTTCTTCAAATGCCGAAGCTCCGAAGAATGGAAACCACACCATATTCATTGAGTATCATGATAGATCAATAAACCTAACTAAATACCCCACCATATCCATAGTTACCCTATGTAGATAAAGAATCTCTTGGATGCACACTAATTGTAACATGACCTGATAAAACTTCTTCTTAAAGAGATGCTAAAATTATAATGATGAGATAGATGTATTGTCATGTGATTGAGTCACTAAACTCCACCATCTCCCAATATATCCCTAAATAAGTCTCACTATGAGGACTACCATTTGATATGAAGGCATCCTCACAATGAGAAAAAATCGACTGACTACCTTTATATAGTACACAACCACCAGGGGGCTAGATCACCTTGAAACCTAGGATGTCGCTTCATCTAGATATGATGCAGCACACCCAGCCTATATGCATCCTCATCCAACACTTCTAGTACTAGATGCTACTCAATAGGTGGTGGTATAGTTGGTAAACTACTCAGAGGTTCTATCTATGATATATTCCCCTATACTAATGCCTCATCGCTCGGTGAATCATCCTCATGATCATATAGAGGAATATTGGCTCCCTATCATCACAGAGGTATCCTAAAGTAAAAAAATGTGCCATGATATCATGAACCCTACTAATACGACCTGCTAGAGGGAGGATCAAATCCCTACTTAAGGATGTCACACTGATTCTATAAACCCCTTCTATGGTGTAAAATGATAGAGGATCACACCCTAGTATATTTGAGGGACACAAAAACCGCTATATGAGACTCATCCTCTAGAGGGGATCACAATCCTAAGATGTTGATGTAATTCCACACTATTCCCGTGAGAGAATGGACCAAAGTATCATGCTCAACCAATTTTAGTAAATACAGAAGAAATTAAGGGCTCCAAACACCATCAAAGGTGGTACACGGTGTGTCTAACCAACCCTTGGTCTGACTGTATGGTTCTACCTCACATGACATGTAAATATCTATTTAAACAATGTGTAGGAATAGTACACGGTGTATAAAGATCATCCAACACTCTTCCCAAGCCACCTAGATGTGCCCATGTACATTAGACAACATCCGTGTACTATGTATGTGTCTATGTAATTCATACTTCTCATTCTTGAGTAACCTCAAATTTTCATACCAAGGTACCTAGAACGAGTCACACGACGCATGAAAGGGTCACTTGAAGTTTGATATTTGACTGTCAACAGAAACCGTAACACCACATCTAGGGGGTCCCACATGGCGTGTAATTTTGAATTACACGTCGTGTAACCCAAATATTTACAGAACCCTTGGGTTCTTCCCCGATTTTCCATACACGCCACCGCTTCCATGAAACCAGATGGGAATTAGGGACCTAAAGTCGCCCAACCTCACCATCAAACCTTTTTGGTTTCCACATCAAGCCACCATCACTTATCCATCATGGGAATGGAACCCTATTTCCAATCCAATCATAGTCCACCTTGAATAATCCACTATCATTTTTTGTCCTCAAATCACAACCTCCATCGCAAGCTTTAACCATTATATAGATTCGTTGCGCCAAAGAATGATCACACAATGATCAAATACTGGGTATTTCACCAATCCTTAAGCCAAGGAAATCACTAAGAATGAATGTGTGAAAAAATAGGGGGGTATACATAAACCAATAAAATGAGAGAAGGGAATATCAGCCTTTGTTCATTTATCCTTGATCTATTTTCATAGAATTGACGAATGAATATGGATAAATAAAATAAGAAAATAAATAAATTAATCGTAAAATAAATCTATCGTTGATGCTCAAATCAATTTATATTTGTGGAATTGATCTTTGGTTTTCTGAGATATGAGAATGATGTGAAATCACTTATGTTAAATGTCATACCTAGAGTTTGGACCAATCATTGAGGAATAATGGTTATGTATTTCCATCATTGGAGATATTGAAGAAATCCGTAGGTGCATGATCCTCTATTTTATCTGATTCGATGTCATCTTCCAATGATACTCTAATGGATCCCCTTCAGTAGAAACTATCAATCCCTATGTTATGCAGCTAACCCTAGGGTCGTGGCATAACTGTTTTTAAATAGATGAAGTAGGAAACTACATCTAATAAAATAAATAAATAAATTTATTTTATTAATTCCATTCCTGTGACAACATTTTCAGAAAAAACTAATTCCAAAAAAGGTTATATCACACTTAGGGTAAAACCCATGTTCTGAACTCAATAGTGCCATTTGATTTTTTATCTAAGCCCCCATTCGAGAGTTATTCCACTATTTCAAGAAAACTGCAGATGAGTGTTATTAATATATTATAAAAAAGGTTCTTTTGAAGCCAAGAAACCAAGAAGAAACTAGCCTTCTATGAAATAAAGGATTATGATTCTTTAAAAAGAGACTATGATAATTAAAGTGAGATAGAATTATTATTGAGAAGATTATATAATTTCCACAAGTTAGATAAAAGAAAAAAAAATCTTTTTCATGAGATGAAAAACAATATCAAAATGAATTTCTGGAGGTAATCTACTTCGATTGAAAAAGAAGGGAAATATCAAGACAAATTTTCTATTGAAAAAAAATTATAAATACAAGAAACAATATATAAATAATCTAAAGTTATTAGCATAGAGCCCTAGAGAAAACTCTATTTCAACTTATGAATCTAGAAACTCGGCTCCAAAATGCCACATGGCCTTTCTCAAGGTTGGTGAAGAGTTTAACTCCCCCCTCCTTTCGATTTTTTTCTTCATGCACTTATTTTTCAGAAAACAATTTAAATTTGTTGTCAACGACTTATTTAAAAATTTGAGAATCTTTCAAATATGTATAAACAAGTTCTTAATGAAAAAGATATTATTTAAAAGGAAAACATATGATTTGATTATAAAATTAAAAAATCAACCTAATGTTGATGTTTTCAAAACTAAAATCATGGATTTCAAAATATTTATTTTAATGTTCACGCATACTTGATTATCAATATGTTGAAAGAAATAATCATACACTTAGTTTTTCAAATGATAATGAAACTGCTTCAAAAATAACTTATTTTGGGAAAAGTGTTTTTGATTGTTTTTAAAATATTTATGTAAATATGAGAATAAGATATGGAAGACCCTAATAAATCCATATTTAAAAAAAATATTTCTTTAAAATATATATAAATTTCGGTCACTAAATATTTTCTAGGAAAATTTTATAGTCCTAAATTTGTGTCCATGTCTAAATAATTTTGAGCTGACATTTCCAAACAACAAGGGTACCAAAAATCTCTTTTAAATGATTTCTTATTGGTCATTTCCACCAGATTTAATTGATCTATAAAATAGTGGATTATCATAAAAATATGTTGTTTAACCCACTAAAATGGTTGATTAACTATTTTTTTATCTTGAGTTAAATGTTTATTCTCCATGTAAGGTGAAGCATACCTTTTTTTTCTAGATATTCTATGAACATCAAACCTTTATCACCGTAATATTTTCTCTTCCTCCTATTTTTCCATTTCCAAGAGATAAATGTATGCCATGTCTAAGGTAAAAAAGTTATATCACACAAATATGGTTAACCGCAACCTTTCTAGGAATAATAATCCATCCCTTTACATGTCCTTTAATTTTGTCATTTCTTTCATAGAATCATTGATTTGGAGTACCCCATAATTGATAAAATTTACATTTCCATCCTCAATGTGTTCGATGTTTCTTTAAAAGAATATTTCATCCATTCAAGTGGGAACAAAACCCATTTTTGAGTGTCCATATAGAATCTCCATCACTAGTCTTAATATAAAAAAAATAATGGATTCCTTTTTAGACAAGAAATTGAGGATATCCCTATTTGGAATTCATCTCTAATATATAAATAACCAACTTCCTCTAATAAAGAAAATTTATTTTGGAATTTAATATCATTCTTTGGTTATCCTTTTTAAATCCTTCATATATTTGAATCACACCTTCTCATGATTACATTTATCGGTCTCCTTATTGATAAATCAACTACATTTTCAATATAATCATCACATAAAAAATATAGAACAAAAAAATACCTTTGAAAAAGAATGTGAATTTAAAATGTCTTTTCTTTTCATTGTGGGATTTAGTCTACATTAATCTAATTTGTGATAGAAAAAAAATCCTTGAATGGAAAAACTTTTCTAACTAATATTATCTTGAAAAAGGTTTTCATTCTGTTGTAATCTTTTTTCACAACAATCTTATTTTTGGACTCACCAAAATACACTTTTTTGGCACAACTACTACATTTCCTAGTTGAGGCTTTAAATTTTAATAATTTTTATTATAACCCAAACCTTATTTTTCTTTTTAAGGGTGGTGGTTTTTTAGAGGAATTTCCCAAGATTTCATGATGAATTTCCAACCTTTCCTTTAGATTTATCATCAATTATACCGCCAAACATCAGATTTTTCCATTGTAGATTCTAGTTTTTTATCCAATGATGGAGAATTTAAATTGATACTCAAGATTTATTCTTAAATACACCTATATGGTCTCCAAATATTCGATGTGTTTGTTCTTTTCCCAAACCATAGATGTTAATCCTTCAATGATTATAGTATATTCCTCCACATTAAGCTTAATATAAAACAAATTATTTGGATTATCATATTTTCTAGATTGGTGGACTTAAACATCAACCCTTAATCCATATATTTATTATTATTTTCATTGAATATAAGCCTTGAAATATTGAAAAATAGCATTAGACTTCTTTTTTCCATTGTATTTGACATAAATATACTTCGAAAGAATTTTCTAGTCCAAATTTTGTAACACTTTTTTATTATTTTTGTCTCCTTAAATGATTTTTTTAGAGTTTTAATAGTTGAAAAAATGACCATAATATCTAATATATGTTGGATAAAAACTAAATCATTCATCAGTTTCTGCACGAAGTGGTTGGTGAGATGTATATTTGTATGAGCTACTTATCGTATCACTGATTGGTTTTAGGATGAAACATCAGAATAGATCATGCATTGGGAATAGAAGGTCTATTTTAAGGAGGAACATTCCAGATAAGTAATATCAATGTTATGGTGTAGCCTATGTGTGATTTGGGTGGCCCCAAACTAGTTTAACAATGATAATAGTGTCTCGATTGAAGCATGTGGATCTTTGATTCCTTATGTCAAAAGTGTTTGTAATAGTAGTGGTCAGGAGGAAAGTCTTAGTGATGAGAAAAAAATGTTTCAAGATGATGGAATGGGATGCGTTATCATTTAGGGGGTGTATGTGTGGTCTTTAGTTTTAGGGGTTTATTATTAGGTACAAACTCAATCCAACATTAGTTTCTACAAGGAGTGGTGATTGACATAAAAGCATGGACGAGTTACTCCTATTATAACCAATTAGTTTTTGGATAAAACATCATAATGTTGTTTTGAGATTTATTTCTATTATGTTATCATATCTCTCAAACAATCTTTCTTCAAAAGTTCCTTTTTGATGATCTCAAAGGGGGTTAAATTTTTTATGGAGGTATAATGTAAAACATTATTGGTTTCAAATAATGTTTCATCAAGGGGATACCATTGTTTTAAAGTTTCATTAAAGGGATATGTAGTTTTATGTTTATTTGGTAACTCATTCATTATTATTATTTCCCTCTTCCTTTTCATGATTTATATATTAACTTATAGTGATCATAAATGGGGAGATTATTGGATTCCAAAGCATAATTATTTTAATGATTAAAGATACTCTATTTTATTTATATCACATTTTAAATGTATTTTAAGTGTTTTTTATGTGGGTTTCTAGTTTTTTAGTTTGGAAGAATGAAATATGAACTAAAGACCACTTCAAGCTGGACATAAATAAACTTTTTCAAGGTTGACATAACAGAGAATAACCAGATAGCATGTAGCATATCACCAAGCCATTAGGTCTTCATAAGGCACACTGACTACCAATTGGAGTCCAATTGGGCATCTAGTGGATCTAGTAGTGTGCAGGTAGTTCTAATAGCACCACCAGCTACCTATGGTTGGCTATCGGGTATCCAGTGGAATCAGGAATGATAATATGAGGTGGCATTTATGGTGGACAAGAAGTGTTATTTTCATGTTTTAAATGTTACAACCTGATTCATTGAACCCCAATCATAATTAAGGGCTATAAAAGGTAGAATAGGGATGATTCCTCTTCAATTCCTTCATCCAAAGCGCCATCAACATTCTTGTTCAATATATTTTATTTATCTTTGTCTCTCTATATTTAAAATCAAAGCCCCTTGGATTTCACTTCTTACGCTTCACTCATTTTCTATTTCTATCTTTATTTATTTCTTTAAGAGAATGTAAAGATAATGCATTGTAATGGGGTTTCAATTAATCAAGTCATCTTTTTAACTTCTCCCTCTATTTATTTGGTTATTGGTTATCTGTTCGAAAGGGGATTTGGTTCATGGTTCTCTATTCAAATAAGGTATTGAGGTTTTTTCTATTCTGATAAAAGAAAGGGGTTTTGAAGTTTGGGGTTTTCATTAAAAAAAGTGTTTTTGTTTTCTCGGTTCCCTTTCAAACCAAGGGGTTTATTATATTGAACCTTATGATTGTTATCATGGGGTGGAGATGTATGGGTACCTTTGGGTATTATTTCAAATATTATTTTCCAAATCCTCTATATCCTTTTACTTTGAACATTTTACATCTCCATAAATTTTTCACATTATTTCCTTATTATTTATTTATTTTATGCTTTACTTTTTTTTAATTTCAATTACTTATATTGCATCATCATAATTTTTTAGCATCAATTTATTTTTTTCACTTTATTTTTTAAAAGTTATGTTCTCCCCTCTTGCAATTTACTCATCCCTAACCTACATCTATAATCACCATTCACATGTATTCTTATTATTCTATATACATCACTATGCATGAGATCCAATTATCCACTAGCCCATTCGTCTTTTCTCCCAAAAGTTTTTTTTTTCGTTTTTACTAATAAACAAGATTCACATGTGTCAAACAATTCATAATCAAATTATTTAAACAGTCAATTTTTAAGGATTCTTTGGATACATTTCTTGTTTATATGTCCAAGGAAACAATGCCAAATGTTTTTGATATTATAATTGAATTTGACTTATTTTGAACATCGTAGTCGGGATTATCCACATCTATAATATATAAACATTTTAATATATCTCCGATGTCATAAAACATTTCATTCTTATATATAGAACAACTATTGTTCTTTAAAGAGAATGAAAATCCATTCCTGTCCAAACAAGAAACAGTAATAAAATTCATGTTTATGATAGGAACATAAAAAAATCACTAATTCTAAGATTAGGTAAATTTGGATCATAAGTACGTACATATAATTCAACAAATCTTCCTCCATTTTGACATTAAAATCTAATTCACCCTTCATTAATTACCTTTTATCTTGGAGTCTTTGTTTGTCTACACAATTATATGAAATAGACTTGGAATCAGATATCCGTGAGTCAGAGTTGATGGTGTTAATTTCTACACCATTTATATTTAGATTATTAGAATGTTTCTATTTAAGAACACTTTTCAACCCTAGATACCAATATCTAACTATTTTTTAAGTCATACCTATAAGTGATCTAAAAATATTTATCATTAAGTGTGCCAAAATCTACAAAAAAATCAATGTTAGTGAGGGAGTGTTGTATTTTATATCTTTTAATCAAGTAAATTTAATGAAAGTGCTCCAAAAAATGACTAATCTCTACATCATATCTATTTAGTGAATAGAATCCATAATTCACTAAAAATTTTGTCTGATTTAGTGTTCGTCTTACCACTTAGTTATTTAGGTATGAAATTATCACAATCATAATAGTTATGGTTCTTAGAAGGTTGAATGGATAACCCTTTATCCAAATCTATCATATTGATATAACCAAATCTTTTCCTATGGTATTCTAACCATTAGGGTTTCCCACCTAGTTTTACCCCAAAAAAATACCAAAAATACCCTAATTGTTAAGAAAAATCTTATTACTTTATTCCTTTACACAAGATAATTTGATCATTAAAATGAATCTATCTCTATGGATGATCGGAGTATTAACAAGGGACCACTTTAGAAGGAATATCACACTTAGTTTCTGAGAGGTTTTATTTTCAAATGTCTCATAAATTCATAATATCATATTAAATTAATAACAATTTCATTTTATGAAATATTTATCTTCTCATGTTTTATTGTTTTGTGTATTCATGCTTCTAAAAATTTAGCTTTGAAATGTATATTCCATCCACAAAATTATTCTATTCACATCACAATAATGTGAAACTCTTCACACAACCCACAAGATATTCATAAAAAAAATATAATTTCAATATATTCATACATATTTGGATGCATATTATGAATAAGGTACATGATATTTTCATGTGAATTTATAGAGTGATATTTACAGTCTCCATATGAGTAAGCCCAGAGTGATAGATAGCCAGTCCTTCGCCATTATAGAACAAGACATAAGCCTCCAATCCAATGAGTAGTACGACCACAAGTCTCTCTCCCCTGGTAGACTTTACTTAAGTGATAATTCAATTCATGATATCTTTAATACCTAATATGTACAAAAAATATTCAACAATCAATCTGAATCTCATAACTCTAAAAAAAAGTATGGTCAATGTCGATTAAGAACTAAATTTTAGGGAGTCTTAATTATCATTAAATGCAAGGCTTTAAATCTTAGAAACCCTTTATCACATAAATGTTTATACACAATATTCATATTTCTTAAATAATTTACTAAATAAGAATAATAAGGAATTAACCAAATAAATAAACATTATTTACTTTCCAAAAAATTACATATTATATTAACTTTTCATATTCAATTTTGGGATGTAAAATATAATTTTATTATGTGTAACAATTATAATTTTTAACCATTTTATAAACTATATTTCAATTTATCAAAATAAAATATTTAAACCAACTAAGGGACACCATGGGTTCACCATGATGTGGTCCTTAAATGGTGTATGTTTTAGATAGTTCTACATTGTTATGTAATTGAATGTGGTTCTAGGTGAAACACACAGACAAAATTCCTTGGTCTAGTAGAGGTAGGTTTTTTTTGGGTTCGTAGTGCATTCATACAAAGTCACACCACACTCATCACCACAGGGAGTTAATATTATCATGAAAGTCATGGTGCCTGATAAAAATATAGTGAAGAACCACCAAACATTTGACTGAGGTGTGGTGATGGTGCCATGACCATTTTAATAGTCACCACAATGACACATGGGTCACCAAGCCATGGTGATGGTAAATTTTCTTCAAAACTAGGTAATTTAACACATTTAATCCTTGAATAATTTTATTTTAATACAACTTATGTTTTTTAGGGGATTATTATATACTGACACAAAACCAAACACAACCCGATCTATCTTCAAGGAATCAAATATGAAAGGAAACAAAGAATAAAACATACCTGGAATGTGGTTGCGACAACCTTTATCTTTCATCTTTAATGGAATATTTTTTATGATGATCACCAAAGAAACATAAAAAGACTTTTTACCTCTAAAGGTGGTACACCAAACATAGATCCCATAACGTTTCTTGAGGATCCCCATACTCTGAATGAGTGTTAGTTCCTTCACAATGTGTGATAAACTGAGCACCAAGAACCAAGAAGATTTCAGAAGGCTTGAAAAGATGTATTCCATTATTAACCAATAGGAAGAATCATATCCATTATATATTCACCCATGATGCATTTCATGTTAATGAAATGAATTGGCCATATGCAATGTATTGGAATTTGTTGCTTCTTAATGGACAAATCCATTGAACTCATTTAATCAACATGATAACCATATTAAATCCATTTATACAGGATTTGTAAAATGTAGATTGGTAAACATATAATCTATCACTGGACCTGGTGTTTTAGGATGGAGCCAAATCTCAAGTAACCCATCACATAGATCTTTCTATTTGGTGAAATATGTCAGAAAAGGACCATGGTGTTGGTGGATAATGAAAATTAATTGAATAACATCTGACACCTGAGCTAAATTATCATTTTCAGAATATATGAGGGTTAAAGAGTCCGATATTTCTTTGACATTTTTCACAATCTGAGTCACATATTTGATAAATCATTCCATAGTGTTTAGAATCAATGATTTTTTTTACTGTTGGTAAGCTTCCAAACATGGTACTTTGGATTGGATAGAAATGCAGTAGGTCCAATAAGGTGCATGTCTAGATCCATTTTGGTGAGAGATATAAGGACTATCTTATGCTAGAAAGGTAATTTAGTTTCATCTAGGAGCTCATCTACAATGTTTGTGGAGAAAGTGATCAATTGTGGAGGGAACAAGGATGTTGGAGAAAAATCTACCATGGTAGGAGGGATAGTGGTGAGAGACTACATGATATGACCAAGTCAATAGGAAGGTAACAATGAAAAATCTCTAAGGAATGGATAGAAATAGAAAATCAAGCCTTAACGGGAAAAGAAAGGCACCAAGTTACTGTGTGGGATGACCATTAAAGAGTGATGTAATAACATAGGTGAATTAGAAGAGTACAACGTGATGAGGAGACTATGAAATTTTTTTGAGGATGTCATGATTTTGGATAGAATCGCCAAGATCAGTAGGTGAGGTTGAGGTAGAGGAGTTATGAAGAAGATATAATTACATAACATCATGAATGTTTAGGAGAGGCACTCAATTTTTCTAGAGGTGCTATCTGGGGGTGTTGTCTATATAGGTGAGTGTATAATATTCATTTCAAGAATGAGACACAAAAAGAGAGGGAAGATATTAGGGGACATGTGTATGGAGGTAAAAAAATAATCTTGGGTGGCAGGGTGCGCCTAAAAAGACTTATTTCATTAGGGTTAGTGGGGTGCGCCTAGGAAGGACGATTCCATCAACGATATCAGGGTACACCTAGTAGGCACAATGAGGCCACTGTCAGACTGGGAGGCAGCCGAGGCCTGTATATGGTGGAGGGTGGTGAGGTGTGACCGACTAGATAAAGGGATGAGGTGACACTAAAGAGAGGATAATGATCAAGGAGGGTATTAGAGGAGAGATGCTGGGCTATTAGGGTGTGGTAAGGAACAACAAAGGAGGCATGGATTTGGTGCGTAATAGAGGGAAAGAAAAATTATTGGATCTGGGCACAATGGATGGGAATAAAATATCGGAGTGAGTATCTCTTTGATACAATGTTGATTGGTACAATTCCCACTTCAAAGAGAGGTGAATACCTTCACTTATATATAGAAAAATAAATAAATTCATGTATGAGTAAAATGATGTGGGACCCAAAAATACACTTAAATAGGTCTAACATAACTTATGAAAATTGAGAGGGAGCAGACATAGAAGGAACTGCATCGTATGCATGAAAAAAGTGATGTCGAATTTCAACCATGACATGCTCAAGAACTAACATAAAGTGGTGATAAATATTTTAGTTCACATCAACAATTAGTTGTTATTAGAGTGATATCTTTCATCATTCTCCATAATCTGGTTGCATTTTCTAATTCCCTGTAAACTATCACTTTTTATCCATCATTGTTTGCCACCATCCCAAATAGACTAGGATTCAAAATCCCTACAAAATATCCTCACTATGCTTCAGTATCCTCGTGTGATTATCAGGTGTTTCACACTAGGCGTTCCTTGACGAACCATCCACCACATGCGATTGAATCCCTTCTAAAATATGGAAACCCCCTTTCTCATGAGGTATCCATTCATTATGCACCACTCTCTAGTCAGTTGGATAGAGACCCATCCATTTCCATGTAAAAAAATGATGTCTATTAATATATATATATATCATCATCATTTAAAAAATTTGTCCAACTCTTTCTTGTAAACAAATGAATCACATGATTTCACCCCATGATCTGAACTAAAAATCTTATATGTTCCCATATGTAGTGTACTCCTAGGCCCCAAATATATATGATTATCGCATCTAGAAGTATCAAACATTGAAAAATATCTATGTGCTTAAGATTATACTAGGCTCAATTCCTTCTTGGGCGACCCCAATGCATGAGTGACCCCCCCACACCCACCCTTTGACTCCCTCTCCGTGAATCCCTCTATGTGACTCCCTCTACATGTACCAAGCCTCAAAACGCTCAAATCCCTTGTGCCCAAACTCTATAGTTCCCAACCCTCAATGAATACGTCCAGGGAAATCCCAAATTGCACGCATCCATCCCCTTATGGGATAGACCCAGGTGAAACCCTAGTCACACTTATCCACCCACACACATGTGAATTACCTAAACATGGCTCTACCATCTCTAGGAACGTAGATACCAAACTCTCTTTGCGTGACCCTTCTACACCATAAACAGCTATACCGGGCTCTATAATCTACTCTAGTACTACCATTTTTTGTTGTAATTGTCAATGAAAATGGAATTAATGAGACAATATTATCCAAAAAAAACTATTTGATTAGTCTTCAAACAAATTTGGTCGTAGAAACATTAGTCATTAGAACAACAAATCCAATCCTATAGTCAGCATGGAGAACTTATGGGGGCATTACGAGACCTTCACAGAGAATCTCTATTGTATCCTTGTGTTTCAGCTACCCATTCACCCCATCATGATGTTTCTAACCGAGTTTATGATGGGTCAATTTTCCACACTCCCCCGAAAAAGACGGAAATGGATTCAGACCTGAACATAAATGTTGATGAAGTTGTGAACATGAAGGTACACCAAAATCGGGGTGTGGTTCATGAATCCCTTCACAAAGCTATTTCTCAAGATCCATTATTAGGTAAAACTTATTGTTTTATACCAATAGAACCCTTTTCTCACAGATCCTAAATTATTGTTATTTTGTATATTTGGGATAATCCCTAAAACATGTCACAACTCCCACTTATTGCTAAGTATACGGCTATTCACATTTATCTCCTTGAGATAATGGTGAAATCAAAGCAAAATTTAGAGGGATAAAATTACCCTAATGATAGTAATAATGATTGGAATAGCCAACTAAGTCTAGAAAAGTTTTAACATCGAATCTTGAAGCAGTTGATTGTGTTTGTTGAAAATATGTTCTTAGATTGGAATTCTCACCCTTGTTTGAGTCGGCCCACCCAACAATATGAACCAAAAACTGGCATGGAATGAGGGTAAATGGTTTTTCATCAATGTTTCTGAAGAGTTTCCTTCATGGGTTCAACCACTATAAAGAATAGATCAATATTCCATTCCATTCTACTCAAATTAAAGTTTTCATCCAATATAACTTAGGATCTTTTCCTTTATAAGTGGGGTATACTAGTGCAACACCGATTTAAGGACCTTCAAGTGTACAAGATAGTGTCCTCATATCCTTTTAATTATTTTATTTAATTTGTTTAATTTATGTTTTTTCCTTATAGTTTAGGATATTATTAAGGAAAAATTGGTGTTTTATTTTTTTATAGTTTAGGTCTATAAATTGTGGGTTTGGTATCACTTGTAATCAACTTTGGCCATATTAATTGAACTCCCTGAGATTGTTATCTCTATTTTGGATGTTCCACCCATACTCATCTCATGTCCATCGTGTAATGACTCTTCAATACCAGATACACTATATCAGGCAATAATTTTTTGTGGATTTTTTGTAGTGAGAGATAACAATGAAGGAAGAGTTGAGTTCCTTGCATGATTCCAATACATGTGAGCCAATATAATTAAAGTAAGGAAAGGGGGCACTATAGAACACATGAGTTTATCATATGAAGGAGGAAGAAGATAGTGGAAAATGCTATAAGATGCATCTGGTTGTGAAAGGCTTTAAAAAATTGTATAAAGTTGCTTTCATTGAGGTTTTCTCTCTTATTTTATAGTACAAAATGATTTGGATAGTGGTAAGTCTGGTTTCTATGGATGGTTTGTTTCTTTAACAATTGGATGTCATGACTTCCTTCCTTCCGGGCTATTTGAAACTGTTTGTACATACATCAATTGAGTTGGTAACAAAGTTCCAAACTTCTCTTTTAATCATCCATTGCATTCAATTTTCATAACCAATATTCTTTATATGGAATATTTCTAAGAAACAGAAATTTAAATCTTCTAGTATATTATAAACTACTCCAACTAGGATCATATCATCTACATAGAGAAGTATAATGATGAAAATATTCAACACCCACTTGGTTGGAAATTTAAAACAATATAAGTAAATGATACTTAAGATAGAAAAAGAGGCTGCATACATGGAGAAGGTTCTATATATATCACTGGTGGGAAGTTTGATACACATCATGGTTCTTACAAGTCATGATATATCACATGACATTTTTATAGTTAGTAGATTCATGGAGAATTCAGGAAAAGAAAAATGAGAGGCTATTAATTGGATTCTTTAATATCCTAAAGTCTTAGTGAATTTAGCACTTTATTTTGGAAAAGACAACCCATTACAAGGGTTTTTAGATACTAAATCTAGAGGTGATACAAACTTCAGGAAGCACACCACTAACTCTGTATTTACTTATGGTGGGACTATCATGAGATGTATATCAATACTATAACTTGCAGTATCTTTTTTAACCACAAAAGATGAGTAACATGCAGTAATTAAAGTTGAGGAGTTAGTGTGGTTAAAGGGTTTGTTGGATGAAACCAGAAGGTAAACAATCAGAACATTGTTCTGTGATAGCCAATGTGTAGTTCACTTAGCCATGAAACTGGTTTTTCACTAATGAAAAAAACACATTTCAGCTGAATTATCACCTCATCTAGAAGATTTTGGAAGACATAATTCTATAACAATGGATGGTAGATGAGAATTAGAACTCGAATTTTTTTGACTAAATTTATATTATAGTAATGTTTAGAATGGTGTTACATTTTAGTTGGGGATTGGATGACTTTTCATCATGAGATCATGAAAGAAAACATAGAATGGAATAGTTAAACTGAAGAAGATATGTTTTTGGAATGTGGAAACTTGTGACCTAGAAGACTTGGTGGTGGATCCTTGAGAAGGTTTTTATGTGGGTGATTGTTGTTCTTAGTATGAGAAATAATTTACATCTTAGTGTTGAAACTTCCAAAAATATGATATGGAGCTTGATGGAGTGGTAGAGAAGAATCATAGTCTGGAACCAACAATGACAACAACTTCTTAAAGTGCCAAAGTAGGAGGATTATTTTTTGAAGCATGTACTCTTCACCAAATGTTAAAGGTGAAGTTGGTGAATTCGGTGGTAAAATGTCGGTCATGTTATTGAGCAATGGTTGTCCACAAAGATTAAAAGGTGGTGGAATTGGTATAATTTTCTGTCTGTTATAGAGCTTGTCAATTAATAGAATGGTGAGTTCATTTTTAGGGTACATGTTGTTTTTTTCATTAAAATTATATTAGCTTATGATTTATAGTGACTATAATGTCTAGTTATATTTCTATTTAGTAGCATACCTATTTAATACATTTGTAACTCGATGAGTTTTTCTTATCTTATTCTCTCTTCCATTGAATTTGTTGTGTTTCATATGGAGTATGAATTTTTTCCAACCACCTAAATTCCTAGTGTTATATATGAGTCCTTTACTTCCATTTTTTTATTTTTTATTTGGGAGTGTGTTTCATGTTTTCCTAAGATGGTATATTGTGTGGATAGGGTGTGATACTTCTTTATTTTAATACACTGATTCTATAGGAATCCTTTGAATATATTAGGTTTTTGGTTTCAATATGGGGCTTTTTGGTTCCTTGAATGATTTGATTCAGAACAAATTGAATAATGAGTAATATAGATGTTAATATATTGGTTTGTTGGTTTATTATATACATAAAATGATGTTCCTAAAGTGTTATTATAAGTTTCAGTTAGATGTTGGAACCTCTTGTTCTGTTTTTGTTAGGATTTAAAGGTATGCCAATCCACCTTTTTCAAGCTGGTAGATTTGTTATCTATTACCAATGATTTAGGGAATTGGAAAGATCTTTAGACCATAAATATTGAGTATCCTTACAAATATCTATCTTACAAGTCCTTCTCCATCTAAAATGTGGATAAAAAATGGAGATTCATGATTTATTCAAAAGGATGTCTATGAGAATTTTGCAGATTATGTAAAAGTTGTTTCAAAATTGATTATAATTTATAGGACTAGAATATTGGTAATGATGTGAACAATTCTTTCAATGATTTAACTAATACTAAAACTAAATATGTCTAAGTGGGAAATGGAAAAAAATTAAATGGATATTTATCCAGTTGAGCCTTTGGAAAGAGATAAGGATTTTGGAAAAATTGGTGTTGATTCACCAGTCTTGGTTATGGAATCAAGTGAGCTATATGACATCATATAGGTTTTCCAAGTGTTTCTACTTGCTCCCACATAACATAAATATTCTGAAGATTCTTTCTTTGGTTGATTCAAATGGGTTTTCTATTGTGTATGTGAAAAATAATTGGGTCAACAATGATTATTCATTTATGAAAAGGAATGTTGTCTCTCAATCATCTAGAGTGCACATTAAGAAATTAGAAAATTTGGATAGAGTTTGAATATATGAAATGATCAAATGAATTCAAAGTACATAAAACATAATCTTAGGTGAATGTTTCATATCAATCTTCAAGTGAGGAAGATGACTATGATCTTGAGAAAAGTTGTTACATTTTTGAAAAATAAATGATTATTAAATGTATATATCCTAATATTCTAGAATACCTATAAAAATGGATTGAAAATTAAGGAAATGTTGTTTTATGTTGGTACAATAATAATTAAATTAGAATTTATGATAATGTTACTATTATAGTTCATATGATCTCTAAAAATTAAAGAAGATAATAAAAAAGTTCCCAATAGGGATTACTCTAATATTAAATTGGAGAAATCATTTAGATATGAGCAATGATTTGTTTGTTCAATTTTTATCTTTCATGTCCTACATTCATCCAATCTATTTAAAAATATCACATGTTCTTATTTTTTGGATATGTCTCGAACTTCTATGCTTCTCATGTTTTTGAAGTTTTTATTCTAACATTCCCTTATTTGCTTCATTTTAAAATAATTTTATTTCAGTTCCTTTTTTCCAATATGATCACTTGATCTAAATTATTTCATTAGGATTTTTACATTTAATTATTTTTTCTTTTGTTGATCACTATTCTTTTATAAGAAGAGGATACAGGTAAGACCTACTAGAGAAGGTTTATTTTTATAGAAATATTAAGAAGTATTTTGGGGCAGCGGAGCTTCTTGGAGATGAAATCAAACACAAACGAGGAATAAAAATGGATAACACACAAGAATTAATGTTGTTCATCAAGGTTTCATACGTCCAAGGGAGAATTGGGGGCCTTTCTATTATTCCTCTCTAGATGAATTTGTCAGAGGATACACAAGAGTTACAATAGATTTTTCTCTAATTATGACAAATATTCAAATTCAATCTTGTTATATAGATGGAGATATTTATTAATATCAGGGGTTGTTCATCTACCCTTGAATTTTCTTCCACTGTTGAATTCTTCGACAATGGGTACTACACGTCAACTACATATGGGTGAGTTGGTTGCTGCCATAGAAGGATTAAATATCACCCATCATCAACTTTTCTCAATCAACTCCAATAATTGGGAGTGGCTCCACAAATCTCTCCCTCATGACTAATTTAGGGTAGAAGCTAGACCTATAGTCTCCTTGTAGGCGCCTAAATTTTATTTCAGTATAACCTTCATCATCATGTCTTCCCTATATCATTGGTGTGGATTTTCTTAACTATAAACAATCTTTCTTAAAGAACATTTCAAATCTAGTGATATCTCACATCGATGTGTTTAGACCTGGAATGAAATGTTGGGTTCTTGCTGAGATAAATAATACTCTCACTATCACAATAGAGAATATAATTATCCTAATTATATCCCAGCTACTATAAAAATTTCATCATCCACAATATCTCTTTATATCCCTCAGTGACCGCATTATATTCTACTTCTATGGTGGATAAGGAAACACACTCTTGAAGACATGATTTCCATGAGACATCCCCCTTGAAAATGATATCAGGTACCCAGATATGGATTTAATTATGTCTACATCTCCAACCATATATGCATCTTGTATCCTTATAATATAGGTTGTTCACTTACAAAACATAAAAAATGACTAGATGTACCTTGTAGATACCTCAATATCCATTTGACAATTTTCCAATGCTCCTTTACTAGATTTCATAAGAACCTTCTCACAACACAAAAAATGTGAGGAATATTTATTCTGGTGCACACCATGCCATACATAAGATTTCCAACTGCTGATTGATAAGGAACTTTTTCCATATCTTATTTCTCCTCCTTAGTTGATGGACTCTAACCTGCCATGAGCTTGAAATGACTCACAAGTGGATTGATGACTGATTTTTACTGGCTCATGTTGAATCGTTCAAGAACATTCTCAATGTATCACTCCTGTGATAGCCAAGTCTTATGATTCCTCCTATCACAAGTAATCATCACACTAATAATCTGAGTAGTATTTCCCAATTCCTTCATTAAAAAACACTTGTTCAAATATTTATTCAACCTATCAATCTTGGTGATATATCTTCCAATAATTAGCATATCGTTAACATAAATCAATAAGATAATGAAATCACCATTAGAAAACTACATGATGAAAACATAGTGATCAGTAGTTGTCCACCTATACTCATTTTTCTCCATGAATTAGTCAAATTTCCTGTACCATTGTGTTGGTGCATGTTTCAGAACATTTAAAATTTTATTAATCTTGCAAACCAGGTTTTCTTTTCCTTTCACCTAAAATCCCTCTAGCTACTCCATGTATATCTCCTCATTAATATCACCATATAAGAACACTATCTTTACATCTAGTTTCTGAACATCCAGGTTTAGACTAACCATAAATCCAAGAACAATTCTTATAGAAGAAATTCTAACCACAAGAGAAATAATTCCATCAAAGACAATTCATTTTTTCTGACTGAATCCCTTCATAACCATTCTGGCTCTGTAGCACGACTGTAAGCTTCCATATAATCCTTTAATTATATATACCCATTTGTTCTTGAGTTCATTCTTTCCATATAGAAACTCTACCAAATCAAATGTATGGTTCTTGTGTAAGGATCTCATCTCCTCTTGCATATACTTTTTCCATTCCATATTTTTCTGACTCCTGGTCGCATTATCATAACTTTCTATCTCTCTGCCATTAGTGAGCATCATATAATCATGTGGTGAGTATCTACGAATTGGTTTTCATTCTCTAGTGGATCTCCTCAACTGTGCTTTGGGGGGGATATGTTCTAGAATATCATATTATAAATACATACCAATAGATGATGAAATATTACTTGGTAGTGATGTATCATTAGTGTCACATATCTCTCTCATGCTAGTTGGTAATGATGGTGGTGAGACTGGTTCCAGGCTAACTATAATTTCCTCTGACTATGACTTTTGTGCACTTTCTGGCTTCTCAAAATCATCAGTTGTTTGTTCCTTAAGAAACACAACATATTTTATTCTGATGATCCTCTGACTAATAGGATCCCAGAGTCAGTATCCAAACTCCTCATGAGTGTATCCCAAAAAGATACACTAATTTCCTTTTCCATCCATCTTTTCTCACTCCTTTTTAGGGATGTGAAAAAATCCTTGCATCTAAATACCCTAAAGTGTTTGTATGAAACATATTTACCAATACATACACTTTTTTGGACATCATTGTTTAGTAGAAATAATAGAGAAAGGTTGATAATATCATATATGGTCATGATTTCCTCCCCCAAAAAGGTGTTTGGAAACTTTTCATTTGAGAGAATACATCTTACTCTCTCACAAATTGTTCTGTTCATCCTCTCAAAAATACCTTTATACTAAGGAATCTTCGATACTGATTTTTCTAGCCTGACTCTAAAACTCCTACAATAATCCTAAAATGGACCATGGTACAATCCTCCATTTTTTTCTTACACATACTTTAATTTTCTTCCTATTTCTCTTTCCACATTCACATGAAACTGGTTGAAAACAACCTCCACTTGATCTTTAGTTTTCAAATAAATGGATCATACTTTTCTAGAACGATCATCTATAAAGGTAACAAAATACATAGCACCACCCATCAACTTAGTGATCATTATGTAGACATCAATGCGAATAAAATATAAAACATTTTCTTTTATGGATGGTATATAACCACAATACGATACTCTATGTTGTTTTCCCATGACATAATCAACACAAGTATCCAAATATGTACCTTTTATTCTAGGAAAGAGATCTTTCTTGGAGAGCATTCTAATTCCTCTCTCTCTCTCATGTGACCCAGCCGCCTATGCCAAACATTTTCAAGAAAATATTTTCTAGATGCATTTACTTATTCTTCACATGGTCTTGCATCTGTGAGATAAAGAGAAGTATCTTTCATTCCGTTAGCAATTAGCAGGTTACCTTTGGTAATCTTCCATTTCCGATCATCAAAGGAACTGACATATCCTTCATATTCATGAATTCTAGTGGATATCAGATTGAGGTGAATATTAGGAACATGCCTCACATCCTTCAAAAATAACTTATATCCAACATTAATTTCTTGAAAAATATTACCAATACCATTAATTTTTGATGCAATGCCATTTACCATATTCACATGTCTGAAATTTCCTAAACAGTAAGATAAGAAGAAATATCTTCTAGAAGTGACATGGTAGGAGGCACCGGAATTGATCACCCATTTCGAGTCTTGACTGGAAATACTAACCTCTTTGTCTTCCTGAACAATAACAATCTCTTCATTAACAACTACAACATAATTATTTTGGGTCTTACCATCTTGATTCCTCTACTCTACCTTCAAATTTATACACTCTTGGATGAAGTTTCCAGGCTTGACATAGTGGTGGAACTTCATGTCTTATCTTGATCGAGATTTTGATTGCTTAATCCTTTAAAGACTTTGGTCACTGGGTTCTTTTCCTCTACTTATTCCCTACGATTTTTTCTTCAATTTCCTTTCAGGGATAAGAGATTTTGATTATAGTGTATGCCCCTCATCTTTTCTTCATGAATATTCATTCATTATTCTGTCTTTCACCATATCCATTGTGAGAGTTTAATCTAGAGTTTAATTACTAACCGACACAACTAATGTGTCCCCACGTCTTTGGTAAAGCACTAAACATTAACAGTGCCTGCAACTCATCATCAATCATATTTTTCATGGAATTTAATTGGTCAAAAGTACCTTAGAACTTGCTCATGTGCTCTGATATGTTGGTATCATATTTTTATATCAAGTTTACAAGATGATTTATTAGGTTTTCTTTGTTTTACACTGTTGTCATCACATACATCTTTTCCAATTATTTCCAAAGAATAGAGGCATTGTGTTCATTGGAAAATTTTTAGAAGATGATCTTGTCGATCCACTGTCTGATTTGGGTAGTGCACTTTCTATTGAGTACAAACTAATCTACATCAACTGGAGGGGTACTAGCTGATGTCTTCTCATCACGTTTACCACTTTTTGAAATTTCCTCCACTTGCACTATAATGGGCTTAGTGGTCTTCACTATTGGTTTCCCCAAATAATTAATATATAAAAGATCCTCCATTTCCAGTTTCAAGATGGAATAATTAAACACGATATGCTTAATCATATTACCAAAATTTTCATCCATTTATAGAGTGTGAATTTTGAAAATCTAACCATACATGTGTGTTTGGAATGGTCGAAATAATTGGAATCGACTCTTGGATCACTGAAAATGAACTATGATTGGCCAAGATATGACCAAAAACGTTTCAACAGTCTGGATTAACTATTTAAGTGGCACTAAGATGGATTTATAGAACCATTGACAGAAAACTCGTTGGAATCTCACCGTTAGAGTGAAGAGTACCGTCTTCTCTGTCGTGGAGGTACTGTAGCACCACCGGTTTGACCTGAATTTTGACTGGGTCTACCACATTCATTTTAGCTCCATTTTTGATTCTGCTTACACCATTGGAATTGTCTCATTGTGCTCTTCAAAGATATGGAATCAATTTTTTTCAAGCAACTTCAATTTTCTGGTTGCTGAAAAGTGTTGTTGTTGCTTCTCTGTTTCATACCTGAACCCTTTGAGACCACTTTTTTGGGGAAACAGAGCTTCATGGCGATGAAATCAAACACAAACTAAGAATAAAAACAAAGAATAGGAAAGAATTTATGTGGTTCAAAAAGGTTTCTTATGTCCACAGGAGAACTGGGGGCCTTTCTATTATTCTTCTCTAGATGAATTTGTTAGAGTATACACAAGAGTTATAGTAATTTTTTTCCAATTGTTACAAATCATGGGATTAAATCCCATTATATAGATGAAGATATTTAGAAACATCAAGGGTGGTTCATCTAACCTTGAATACAATTTCACAACTGTTTTCTTCAATAATGAGTTATGCGTGTCAAGTACATATGAGTGAGTTGATTGCCACCATAGAAGACTTCTATAGCACCAATCATCATCATTCCTCAACAAAATCCCATAATTGGGAGTGTCCCCCACAAATTAGTAGCTGTATTATTATAGAGAATTACTAGGGGAAGAAGGAATGTGAGACTAATTTGAGAAAGAGAGAGAGATACTCAAGAAGATCCTCAACACTCATCCCAAGCCACATCAGCCTAATTGCTCTATACAAAATAACTTATATCCCTCTCTTATTCACCCATCCTCCCTTTATAATATCTCTAGCACCCTACTATTTCCCACATGCCTCCCTAAGTTTTTAGGCTATATAGTGGGGCTCATTCCATAATATTCCTTCCAACTATATCTTTCTAGATGCCCTTTTTGTACCCCCTCCTAGAATACTCTTCTAGGTTGTGACCATCTATCCTAGTCTGATATAAACCAAGTATGAATAGGATTATTAAAAAGGGTAAAAGGGTATTTTAATGGTGAATTTGTAATTTTGTTAAGGGGAATTTTTTGGACCCATGTGTTGGGATGAGGCTTTGTTATATAATCTAGGGGTGATTAAGAGAATGAAGTGAATATATTGTTTGGGAAACGATAACAGGATTTGGATACAACCTTCATGGCTTGGGGTGAGAGTGAAAGTGACTCCTGATTTCTTCTCCTCATTCCTACATTACACTATATAAGTAGCATCTTTTTATTTTTTTGTGCCATTGTCGAACTTGTTGTTAGACCCGCCATCTACTCCTCTTTTTTTCCCATGACGATGTGAACTACCTGAGGTGAACCCTAAAATCTCATTGAATACTATTGTACTCGGACATATGCAACATGTGAACCATGAAAATTCTCATCTTATCCCAGTTGAAACACACATTCCTTGCCCACACTAGTTTGTTAATTCCAACTCTACCTCCTCACATTTCAACAATATGCACACCGAAATAGGTTCGCAGGGAGAAGGTGTGCCTTACACAACCCTCAGTAATAATCTCACTCCTTGGATGTGTTCCCTTCTATTCACCAACTTCTTGAAAAATGTTTTCATGGCTATTATTTTTAAAAATTAGGTGTGCACCATAAACATGCCTGACTACCATCCAACATGTTGTGCCCTATTGTGCCCCGCTAGTGCGCACCCCACAACAAGGGAATATTGAAAGAAAAAAATAAAAAAAAAATAAAGTGTGTTACTGATTATTATTTTGGAAAGGATGGATTCAAATAGTTCTAAACACACATAATGAAATCCATACAATTATTCCACACTTGGATGAAGTGGACTGGTATCTCAGTCAACTCGAAGCTTTATTGGAAACCTGCGGACAAGAGAAGGCTGCCTTCCTATAGTCTCAGGTGTACAATATTATTTAAACCAGCAATACAATATCTATATTGGTTCGATTTCTGGACAAGACCCCGTAACCAGATGAGGCATATCTTCCTCACATGCACAATAGTCAGGAAACCCCCTAATCTCAACTGAGAGGATGATGTAGCTACACTCACTATCCACAAAACCCAGGGTAGCAATATCCTTATTTGTGGGTGGAGCTTCTTGTTTTCACTAGCATGGATCCAAGGGGTTGAATAATGTGTGTTGAGATGATTTTTTTATTCACTAAACCACTAAAGGTGAAAAAATCACCCTAAATTAGTTAAGTATGAAGGATATATCTATTCACTAGTTTATAATTTTGGTTGAGGTGTATCTAAATTTAATGTGAGAAATGTTCAAAGAGGAGTTGATCGAATGTTTCAATGGCTTGGAAGTCCAGAACCCCTTTAAAGAGCTTGTATCCCTCTAGAAGTAGGGACCAATCTAGGTCCATATTAAGTAGTTTTAGTATCTAACATCCTTTCTACCCTACCAACCTGAGTTTAATTTATTAGTTATTTTCTACATGACCTATGTGATGAAATTCAATGTTGGGTTCAAATTGATGACCCACTGACCTGAATGAAAGCCACAATCTTTTCTTGAAATGTGGAACTCACTATCAACAAAGGCTAGAGTTCTCCATTGAATTTTACATGGTTCTACATATTCACTATGGTATACAAGTCTGAATAGTGGAATCCTATAATTCTATTGGGACCACACCGACCAAATATGGATTTTTTAAAACTAGTGAAACATAGAGATTCCATCAAGAATGAATCATGGAACAAGCCTTCCACTAACACCAACCATGATGGGAGAGGTGTTTGACACTTAACCACCTAGGAGTGGGAAGATAGACACCACATGAGACTGTTTTTCTGGTGGGATCATCTCTACGGGCCTATGCACACATGTCCTGATCTACACATTAAGGCTATATTACTAGGAGTGGATGATGATGGAAATGATTAAGGGGTAGAAGAGTGGGTACCGAAGGCCACCCAAAACATCTAGGATCCCATTCCACACATCCATCCATGATGAAATGGAATATATTGTTTGTGAAATAGTTGTAGGTTTGGGAAATGACCTATGTGGTTTCAGCGGGAGTGAAAGTGCCTCCCAATTTATTCTCATTATCATTACTCATACTATACATGTAACCTTTTATTATGTTGTTATAGTACCAAAAATATTCCCCATCACTTTTTCACCACCTTGAGAATTAGTATTGTCCTCATGATTGAGGAGAAGAAACTGATTATGGCTGGTGACGACCTCTTCCCAAGAAACTTGTTTCACTTGAATCCCTACCACTACACAAAGTCTAGAAACTAATTACTATTTCATAAAAAATTAAAAGTACATGAACCATCATTGAAAACCATGTTTAGAAAACACTTGGGAAACAATCTAGTGGGTTAGAATTTGGACTACTCATAGGAATAACATGTTGGGCATCTTATGTTGAAAAATATCGAGCCTGGACACTGGTATGAACTTGTGCGGCACATGCAGCTTTAGCCTACTCAAGATTACCAAAGAATAGATAGTATCCCACCCTCCTAGGGCTTCTATTGAAATAAAATAGATCCCACACCACAATATTCATATCCAAACACCCCCACCCACGTCAAAAATATATTGAATGAAGACTACAAGTTATTCCTTGTAACAATATTTGTTTCTTATTTCCCATATACATTAGAGTTTGATAAAGAATATTCCAAAGAAGAATTGTTTCTAGAACTAAGATTCACTTGGTCTATATTAAGAATTTATGATGGTATTGATGGCTGCACAAATGAGATGAAGGATCTGTAGTGGGGTCCTATACACCTATTTTGATGTAGACCCTAGAAGGTTAATCTCTAGTGAAAAAGTTGACAACTACTGCTTCCAATTGAAAGACCACAATCCTGGATGAAGAATAATTACATCAAATTCTTGTATTGAGTGTAGACCCTATGGGTAAGTCAAATAGTGGTGGTAACCCTACTAGTTTTTCCCATGTCCAATCCCAAGACATCCTTCACAACAATCTTGGATGAATTTTTCCTAGGATGACATGGTTGGGTAGAAAACTGAAATTATTTCTGATGTTATGTAGTTCCTTAAAGATGAAATGAGAACTTGGGACCAAAAATTAACTGTGACTTCAGTGAATGATGGAATGTAGTTCATTGATAAAATCCAACTTGTAAGAATGAAAGATCTGCCACCTTTAATTGATAGATTCACAACCCACCTTGCATCAGTTTGTAACCCATAACCCCGAACATGAAAATATAATTCTTTGAAAAATGTTCACATGGTCCATCTACATAGATCCCTTCTATCTCACAAAGATAGTTAAACACCTAAAAAAATTACAACTGATTCTATGTTGTTGTGTTCAAATTTTCCATCTAGATCACACCTCTGTGCCACTTCATCTACCCCCCCTGAACACCAGTGGTTATGAAACATTATGAAACTGAAAAAGTGTAGTTGAATCACATTTCACACTATCATTAACATTCATATCCCCAACTACATCACACCCCTATGTCTTTAATTTGCAATGTGACTCAACTAGTTCCTCTCCTTATTGCACCATCATCTGCCAATGGTTCATTTCCCCTTATATTTTAACAAATAATATTCTTCCCTATATGGTTCAACATGATGTAGTGGAATCTTCTTGTCTGCGTAAAAGCTATCCATGTTTTCTCCCTTCACAATTCTCATAATTATCTCTTTTTCATTCTAAAAAATATTCTCTATGTGGTGTTTCATTTCACACTTTTTTCACATGGATTTCCAGTTTTTCATGATTTGTTCCCTTTTTTACATCATAGTAGGCATACTTTCTTTGATATATCCCATTCCCAATTCCATCCCTACAAGTCACACTTGGATTATTAATTTTTAGGCATCCCCTACATTAACCCTTATATTGCGCCTTATGTTGTGGGTTACGTCTCTAGTAGTGTGGTCATCCAAGTAGATAGAGTCACCTCTTGATGTGGTATTATATTTTCAATGGGATGATCCAATCGTGAGATAACTTCCAAGAATTTAGACATCTCCCTTTCTAGTAAGATTGATGTTGTAACATGCCGCCCCAACTTATTGGCTTGAGAAAATATAGAGTTTCACTAACCTTAGGTGACATACCCATGACACCAAAGATTGGTAATAAATTACAAGGGATTATAATATCATTGTAGGATGATTTTATCTTTAAAGAAAAAACAACCAGAGAAGAAAAAAACCACTATATGATGCATGGGTACTAATAATACAATCCAGTATAAAACCAATTGTAAAACCCAATCATAGTGATAACCAAAATGAGATATAAAAACACAAAATATGACCAGACTAAAAGAAACCAAGAGACTTAATCTCAAGTACTCCCCAACTGGCTCCCAGCTCAAACTTCACCTTCCATGCCCATGGTATCAAGCTGAATCAATAGAGAAATATGAAACATTTCCCGTCCCTGTATCTCAGTGTATGGAATCTGCAAACTCAACCATATGTCTAATAAGAAGGTGAGAATATAATTCATAGGCATCCCCATAGACTTCCCAACACACACCACTAGGATAAAATATCTTAGAACATTTCGTATGAAATAATTAGAATACTTTTAAATAGTTTATAGAAAGGAATAATTGAAAAAAATATGAGAAAACCATAAACAAGATCATAGTAATACAATTATACTTGGTATAATAAATCTCATTCTCACACACACAAAATACACTCAATCTTGGTGTTACCATTGACAATGATACTCCATAACCATAACCCATTCAGCCATAACAGTAACACTTTTGGCTAAAACCATCCATTTTTAACACACACCAACCCAATTAATCCAATATCCATTCTAAAAAAATTTCAAAAAACAAATATTATCTGATATAATTTCTCAAACAATTTTCATGCTTCCAACAAATTTCATAATTTTAATATTAATAGTTTAAAATCATAGTCATAAAGGATTTTCCAAAACCATATAATTTTCTAAAATTCAAAAACAAGAATCCTAAATGGTTCCCATAAATAATTAACATAATTATACCAATAAAAATCCAAGGAAAAACTATTTAAAAAAATTAATACTTATATTAATATAAAACTAGAGTGGGAGAGAAGCCACTTACCTCAGATTAAATTGATTGACATAAAGGATTTAAGACTAAACGATTGATCACCATTTTTTCTTCCCTTCATCAAATAAAAAAACATGATTTCATAAGAATTCATCTAAATACCATAGATCTTGTATCAACATTGATCTACGGTTTTTTAAAGACAAATCAATTTTATCTATGTTGAGAAGGAAGAACAAGACTCAAAAATTGATTTCTAAAATGACATACTCAAAGATCCATTGGAGCTGGAGTCTTGACATAAAATTTTGTTGAGAATCACCTAAGAATACCAAGAATGTCAAGAAGAAGGATGATAAACCACGCGTGTGTGTTTCTTAGGAGTAAAAAAACTCACTGGACTTAATGGATTCATGATGTGAAATAGGTATTCACATTTTGAATTCCCAAGGGATCACATACACTGAAAAACCCAACGCCTTGATTTATTTTTCTTGAAAAACTAATTTCATGACGTGAATGGTTTTCATATCATGAATTGAACCTGCAAATACCATTCGGGCTCTAAAATATCTCATGGGATATGCCTTAAAAAATTCATGTAGCGAAACCAAAATTCACAATGTGAATGTTTCATTCAAAATTTTTCATCATCCAGCATCTAGGTTATCCTACTTTTAAACCACCAAACACTTGAATCTAGTTAACTCATGATTCCAATCATAAAAGGAAAAAATCAACAAACAAAAGCGTACCTCATGCTTGGGGTTCAATAGATGTGACTACAACACGAGTACCTACTACTTCACTCCTTCCATTGGCATTGCCATCTTCTCTAGTAGTGCTCATCCCCCCTCCACAGGATAAAATCTTATAGGTTGGAACAAATGATAAAAACTTCTTGAGAAGAATTCTTTGTATAGGAATATAGAGAAGTAGTAGAAGAATAATTATAGATTATTACAGGGGAAATAAGTAATGTGATACTAAGCTGAGAGAGAGAGAGAAATACCTGAGAGGTTCATTAGCACTTCTTCCCAAGCCACACTAGCCAAACTACTCAAAATAGAATAAATATTATCCTTTAATCCATCCCCAAACTCTATTTATAATACCTAAAACCCTCCTTTAATGTGACCATTTCCAGAATATTCCTTTCAGATATGGATTGAATGGCTCCCTTATTTTATCCCCCTTCTATAATACTCTATTAGGTTATGACTAGCTTTCCTGGTCTCTATCAGATACTGATTCTATCAATCTCATTTTTGACTCATATTAAAACATGTCAGATTGGCCTATTTTATCTTTTTTATGTTGTGTCATTGAATTTCTAAGGATATTCTCTAGAACATTATGCATGATAGGTTTTACATATTGGTCTTTGTAATGGAATAAATTCACTTTATCTTATAATGTCTTTGGGGAAATGGTTCTCTTAGATTTCTTGAAATTCAATTTTTTCTTATTTCATTAATTTGGATATACTAGATTATAGAATCATTAGACTCTTTGAATATGATATTTTGGAATTTTGTATTTGTGTGTTTCAAAGATTTTTGAATTTTGGGTTATTTAAATGTTATTATCATTGGTATATTTCTATTCTAGTGTTTTTGAATTTTTTTTTATTTCAAAATGTTTGACATTAAATGATTTTAAGAACTTGATTCTAGAAAATATCTTCACAATGCTCTATATTTTGTGATTTTTCTTGTTTCAACTGTATGTTGCAGTCACAACTGGTTTTGGCATACTGGCACAGTGTGTTTCATTGATTTTGTCTATTTTAGTGTAATAGGCTCCTAGATCATTAACATTTCTGTTATTTATCTTGTCCTATAATCTTCTACTGAAACTGATTTTAGAATTTTTTGAATTATATTCTATGTTTAATTCTAGAATATTTTTTCATGGGTGATTTTTTTTGGATTCAGTGAAGGAAGCTACCTATGGTCGGATGATATTTCCCGATTGATGGTACAAAATTGATCCTCCAGTGGGTCTGCTCTTGCTATATTTAATGGTTTATTGATCCACAATTAAACTTAGGATGACAGTTTTATTGAATAAAATTTGATACTAGATAAAATTTAACAATTAAAAGATATATTTTTTTGTTTTGGATTTTAGAACATAATAGAATCTTGAAAGGTGATATGATATAAAATCTTCTCCAGAATAGGTTTAGGGTTTTTGGTCAATTGTTCACTCAATTGATGGATTCTAGAGACCTCTTTCCCTTCAAAATGTGTAGAGGAACAAGTGTAAGGAACAATTTATCAAAATATTATGTATTTTATTTTAATGTTTCATGTTGTAATATTACTTTATATTTTTTAATGTGTAAGAAATTAGAGAACAAGATTAGGAAATTCAGACTACTTAGGGAATAGGGTTTAAAGAAAAGAAATTTGATTTATATATGACCTTTTTTCTATGAATTACAATGATAAGTAGGTACCATGAAATAGATTTTGAAAAGAAAGTCACAAATACCTATTGGTCAATCCAACATTACAATGTTGATGTTGATTTGATGTTTTTATTGACCATGATAATTAAAAGTATTTCACTCTTAAGGCCTTGTTTGGTATAATGAAAACCTTTTTGATGAAAATGTAAAGTAATTAGAATAGAAAATTGAAACATAATTTGATTTCCTAATTGTGTTTGGTATCGTTTGAAAAGATCCAAGTTGATATGATTAATATAAGGAATAAAAATATAATATAATGAAATTTAAAAAGTGGCTTATTTCCATTTGGTATTGTGTTTCCATGATCCTAAAAATTAAGATGGGGCTCGTCGTTTAGAAATTGTGGATTGTAGGGCATCAATTGCGTGGTTGTAGGGCATCAAATGGAAGCTTGGTGGTTGTAAGGAATAAAATGGTATATTGGTGCATGATGTTGTCTTGTGACATTCTAACGCATCTTATCCTTACAATAATTTTTTTATTCTTTCTTAATGATGTTAGTATATGATTTTTTTTTCATATAAGATGCAATACTAATAAACATCAAAATATTTTAGATGATGATGATGATTAAATTTAAATACTTATTATGTAAAAAATTCATGTGTAAAACCTTCATGGAATGGAATCAACCAATTTTGTCCCATGAAGGTTTGGGGTAATGTGTAATAGGGGGAATTCATCAAGATGACAAAATATAGGACCATTTTAATTAGTGTAGGTTACCCTTATTACATGGGAGGTTTCTCTAATCCATTAGTATTAGTATTGTGGTTACAATGGATTATATTGGGTGAGCTGCATGGATATCATTTTAATGGTGATGTGGGTGGCACATAGATGGGTTTTTATGATGAATTTATAATGTATAACAATTTATAACTTTTGATGGAGTTTTATGATCCTCATACTATATAAGATTGTGTGATTTAGATGTGATTTATATCGATATTATTTTTATATAGTGGATCAAATAATGTGTATTAAGACTGATCTATGGTTGCAAATCGCCACTATTCACTGTGGAAAAAATGGCTTTTTGCGACAAGCAATTTGTGATGTGATTTATTCCCATCGCAAATAGTCCATCGAAGAGGTTATTTGCGACGAGAATTGGGGTCCCGTCCCAAAAAGTTATGTGTGGTTTGGTGCAGTTTGTGTGCCAAACCCTGAGAAGCCCCTCGTCACAAATACCTAGAGGCGGTAAATACTATTTCCCACAGGGCAATTCCCCGTCACAATTAATTCATTAGTGGGTCACTATTTGCGACAGGTCCCGTCACAAATACCTGGCGGCGGAAAATACTATTTTCGATGAGATGTTGCTCCGTCGCAAATAGTATGTCGGCAGACCACTATTTCCGATAGGACCCATCACAAATACCTTTTTAACCACTGACAGTAACTAATGCGGTCGATGGTATTTGAGAAGGGATACCAATCGCAAATAGTACCATCATAACTAATCTAACCAATATATACCCCATCCATTTTTTTCATCCTTCCCCTCAATTCTTACTTTCTCTCTCCCTCTAAATTCTAATTTTAGAGTGAAAACCTCTCTGAGTTAGTTTTTTTTACGAAGTGGTGATGCCCACTACACCTATAAGAGATCAAGTTTAATGGTATTATGTTTTATTTAATTTAGTATTTATTTCATTTTTTATATTAATTTTAATTGCTGTTGATTAGTTGTAATTAAATTAAATTTAGATTGTTAACAATAATTATTAATGTATATAAATAATTAGCGATAATTAGTAATTAGTAGTTGTAATCTACAGTAATTAATAGTAATTAACGCTAATTAGTAATAAATAGAGGTAAATGGTAATAATTACGAAAAAAATAGTAATAAATACTAATAATTAGTCATTAATAATAATAATTAGTAATAAATACTAATAATTGGTAATAAATAGAAATAAATAGTAATAAATAGTAATAAATAGTAATAATTACTAAAAATTGGTAATAATTAGTAATAATTTGTAGTAAATAGTAATAATTAGTGGTAAATAGTAATACATAACAGTAAATAGTAATAATTAGTAATATTTAGTGACAATTTGGAATGAATAAGAATAAATAAGATTAAATAGTAATAAATAAGAATAATTAGTTTATTAAATAGTAATAAATAGTAATAAATAGTAAAAAAAAGTAAAAAATAGTAAAAAATAGTAATAATTAGTAATAATTATTAATATTTACTAATAATTACTAACAAATAGAAATAAATAGTAATAAATAGTAATAAATAGTAATAAATAGTAATAAATAGTAATAAATAGAAATAAATAGTAATAATTAGCAATAAATAGTAATAAATAGTAATAAATAGTAGTAAATGGTAATAAACAGTAATAAACAGTAATAAACAGTAATAAATAGTAATAAATATTAATAAATAGTAATAAATATTAATAATTAGTAATAATTAGTAGTAATTAGTAATAATTAGTAATAATTAGTAATAATTAGTAATAAATAGTAATAAATAGTAATAAATAGTAATAAATAGTAATAAATAGTAATAAATAGTAATAAATAGTAATAAATAGTAACAATTATTATTAATTAGCAATAATTAGTAATAATTACTTATAATTATTAATAATCTGTAATAATAAGTAATAATTAGTAATAATGAGTAATAATTAGTAACAAATAGTAATAAATAGTAATAAATAGTAATAAATAGTAATAAGTAGTAATAAGTAGTAATAAGTAGTAATAAGTAGTAATAAGTAGTAATAATTAGTAATAATTAGTAATAATTAGTAATAATTAGTAATAATTAGTAATAATTAGTAATAATTTGTAATGACGAGTCATAATTAGTAATAATTAGTAATAATTAGTAATAATTAGTAATAAATGGACATAAATAGTAATAAATATTAATAATTAGTAATAATTAGTAATAAATAGTAATAAATATGAATTAAATCAATTTTAATAAATTGTAATCAATTTTAATAACTTGGAACAATTTCTAGTAGATTGGCAACACTCCTTTTGCCCGATGACTCTTCTCCTTTCAACTCTCACTTACTCAAAACATTATGAAAAATATGCTTATGCATATAAATATCCAATAACGTATGCACTATTTTGGATATGACTTTGTAGGACCACATTTTTCATAATGTTTTCAGGTGGTGATAGCTGAAATAAGATGATTCATCGATGAAAATGGGGCTCTTTTGTCTGACGGCTCATTTACCTGCATATTTCTCCCAATGAAATCACAATGAAAAATCTGCTCAAGGGCACCCTTATACATTCTCATATGCACGAGAATGAATATTTGTACCTCTGAGCAGATTATTCATTGTGATTTCAGTGTGAGGTAGTTGCATGTAAACCAGCCTTCAAACAAAAGAGTAGCTGTAAATCCACTAGAAATTATGTTGCCTGTAATTAATGGTAATTATTAAGAAGTAGTTTAAATTATTTATCTTCTTTTTTTTGGATAGTGTTTTTCTAATTTCAAATTATTCAAAAACAGCAATGATTTTATATTTTTTAGAAAAATATGGAACAAGGAACTCGAAAAAAATTATTATTAGATGATCATTCCTGGATAAATAAGCACAGAAATTCAAACGGTTATAGTTTAAATCGTGTATATATTGAGGGTTTTGAGGCTTTATTTTCATTTTCATAATCAAAAATAGAATTTGTCTCAGAAGGAAAAATTATGTTTCCTTTTAAAAAATGTGCTCTGAGAACATTTGACACATTTGAAAACGTTGGGGGACATCTCTTGTGTTTTGGTTTTCAACCAGATTATGTATTTTGGTATCAATACAGTGAATGAAGCTCCAGAGAGGATACTAATAATTTGATTCTTGATCCATCATGGTTTCAAAATTTAGTACATGATGTTGCAGGTCCATCTGTTTAACAAACTGAAACACAAAATGATATTGATTTAACTCCTGAGTTGTCACAATCAGATTTTTATAAGCTGTTTAGGTTTGCTGAGGATGCATTATATCATTGTTACAATATAAGAAAAATAGAATCAGTTTCAAAATTTATGACTATTAAATCAAATAATAAAATTTCAAACAACTGTTTTGATCAGATATTTTCTTTGGTTAAAACACTGTTACCTGAAGGAAATGTGTTTCCTACAATTTACTATGAGAGAAAGATGTTGGTTCATAATCCGGGTCTTAGTTATTCAAAGATTCATGCATGAGTAAATGATTTCATCTTATATTCTAGTGAAAATGAATCATTAGATAGTTGTCCCACATGTGGACAATTGAGGTGTGAAGAAGCTCAACCGAGGAAGTATGGATTGATTCCGGTAAAACAGTTGAGATATTTCCTTCTTACACCCAGGTTGCAGCATTTATTTATGTCTCAGAACACAACGTCAATGGTGTCATGGCACAAACCCAAGATTTGAACCGGTAAAAGATTGAATCATTCATATGATGGTGATTCATGGAACCATTTGGTCTGAGCGCATCTATATTTTTCTTTATAAGCTCAGAACGTGTGATTTGGTATTTCTACTGATGGTTTCTATCAGTTTGGATCTTATGGTAGTCAGTATTCATGTTTTCCTATCTTTATAACTCCATAAAATTTACCTCCATGGATGTTGACGAAGCATCCCTTTATCTTTTTGACCATATTAATCCCAGGATCTCTGAAAAATAATATTGATTCTTATTTAAAACCATTGATTGATGAGTTAAATTCATTATGGAGTAATGGTGTTAGTACATATGATGTTACTACGAAACAAAATTTCATATTAAAATCTGCATTGATTTGTAAAATTAGTGACTTACTGACATATGGAATGTTATCTGGATGGAGTACACATGGTCTGAAATCATATACTTACTATATGAAAGAAAAAAAAGAATTTATGCTCGTCAAGGAAAAAAATCTTTGTTATTTTGACTATTATCGTAGATTTCTTCCTACTGATCATCCATTTCAGAGGAACAAAACTCATTTCAGAAAAGGTACAATTCAAAGGGGTGAAATTCCAAAACTGATCTCAGGTAAGGAGTTAAAATTAGTTGTATTTTCATTACCTCCCTTCACATTTGGACCAACAATAAAGCAACAGAAAATTCATGGCTTTGGGAAAGAACACAATTGGATAAAATAGAGAATTTTTTGGGATCTTCCATATTGGTCTGATTTTTTGGTCCCCCACATGATTGATGTCATGAATATTGAGAATAACTATTTTGATAATTTACTTCATACAGTTTTTTATACACTAGTTAAGACAAAAGATAATGTAAAGGCATTATTAGATCTTGCCCAAATTTGTAGGTGACCGAAACTGGAGCTATTTCAAAATGTCAGATCACAGAGGTTAATGAATCCAAAAGCATCTTATACACTATCCAAAAAGAGTCACTTATTATTTTGTCAGTGGATTTCAGATTTGAGACTTATAGATGAATATGCTTCAAATTTGGGTAGATGTGTTAAAAATGGTCATATTACCGGATTAAAAAGTCACGATTGCCATGTTATAATGGAAAGAATTATGCCGATTGGATTGAGGGGTTTGTTGAATTCTATGATTTGGGATTCGATAACAGACATATCATATTTTTATTGAGAAATTTGTGCGGTGACAATATACTATGATGCACTAAGAAAACTGGAAGAAGATGTTGTTGTAATTATATGTAAACTAGAAAAAATATTCCTGCTGACTTTCTTTGACTCAATGAAACATATGATATTACATTTTCTACACGAAGCTAATTGTGGTGGTCTAGTATAGTTTCGATGTATGTACCCATTCAAGAGATGCATGTAGAAATTGAAGAAAAAATAACTTACCAAAGCATCAATTTCAGGCTCAATTTCTAAAGATTATTTCACTATTGGAATTCATAGATTTACCAACAATTTTATTCCAACAGTTTGAACAAACCATTGGAATAAGTGGACTACCCCAATGGTTTGAAAAAACCATTGGTAAAATCCCATTATTACCAGTCTTTCCCAATAGTTTTCCCACACCATTGAGAAATGCCCCATTTTCCATATGGTTTCAATGAAACTGTTGGTTAAATAACCAGTTCAAAAACCTATACCAATAGTTTTTAAAAACTGTTGGTATAGAATAAATTTACCAACAGTTTTTAAAATCCATTGGGAAAGGTTTCCCCAAAAATACAGCAGCCCCAATTCTCCTCTATCCGCGCCACTGCAGCCCTAAAAATGAATATTTTTTGAAGCTCTCTGGTTACCCAGGCTGGGAAAATCCTTCCATCCTCTTCAATAGACATCAAATCTGTAAGTCCTAATTTAATTTTTATGTTATTAATCTATTTTTTTCTTCTATGTTTTGATTTTCCCTAAACGAGAGGGCTTTCTCTTTACCCAGGCTGGGAAACTGTTGTACCTCTCGTACCCCTCGTGGTTTAATTTTCATGATCACAATCACCCTGTTATTTATCTAATCTTGTTTTAAGTGTTTTTGGATGATAGGCATGATTTCAGGTGGCCAAGGAATTGGGCCAAGAAAGCAACAAGGCAAAGTGGACTGAAATTCAGTCCACCGGCCAACCGATGGAAGAGCACCGGCCAGCCGATGGAGGCCTGGACAGAAGGCATCCTTCTGTCCAGACCACCGGCCAACCAGTGTCACACCAGCGGCCAGCCGGTGGCACCCAGAAAGAAGAGGTTGCTACTGCCTCCTCACCGGCCAACCGGTGGCCTCAGCACCGGCCAGCCGGTGGCACCCAGCCAGAACAGTGTGAGCCACTGCCTCAGCACCGGCCAACCGGTGGCCACCTCACCGGCCAGCCAGTGGAGCCTGAGCCCGAGCCCTCCTCCATTTTGCACACATCGGCCAACCGGTGGCCCTGTACCGGTCAGCCGGTGGAGCCAGTCAAACTAGCCGTTGGGCTTTTGACCAGCCTGTCCACTTGGCCTCCAACGGCTCCGAAAGCCTCTCCAACGGCTCCAAAGGCCTCCAATGGCCATATGAGGGTTCCCCCTCTATAAATAAAGGACCTTGAAGCCCCGGAACAACACCAGAACCATAACCAAGCCACGAAAGCCCACGGGACACATTTTACATCATTTGGCAAACCTCCGGTGGATTCTTCCAAGGAACTCCAACTGCTCCAATCCAATTCCACATCCAAGGAGCATCACCAAAGAAGCTTGGGAGTGCACGTTTTCAGCTCCAATCACCCATTGGTGCCCAAGGCTTCTCCAAATATGGTTTTTATTGTTTTATTCATTTTGAGCTTTAAATTGAGTTTGTGCCTACAAACTCCCATTTCTCTCATCCTCTATTCTTTTGGGTTCTCACACCACCTTTAAGGTGTGAAGAGGTTAGTAAAACCTTTCCTTTTAAAAGGCTTGAGTCAAAGGTGAGCTAGCCTTCACCCGTAAAAAGGCTAGTGGGTTTCTTACTCAAACCATTAAAAAGCAAGCTGTAATAGGTGAGCTAGCCTTCACCTGTAAAAAGGCTAGTGGGTTTCTTTCTACAACCATTGAAAAGCAAGCGGTAGTAAATCTCTCAACGATTGAGTTGGGAGCAGAGACGTAGGCCGGGTTTTAGGCCGAACTCCGTTATCAATTTTTTGTCTTGCCTCTTCTATTTCCACTGCACTTTCACTTTGATTTTAAATTGTTAATCATTTTTTAAAAGGCAATTCACCCCCCCTCTTGCCATCACTTCTCCTTTCTTTCTCCGCCCAATAGAAACTGCTTCCACCCGATAGATCCATCTTAAATAAAAAAAATTAGTTATACACTCTAAATCTGTAAGTACTACCTTAGTTTTAATGTTTTCATCTATTATTTTTATTTTGTATTTTTATTTTTTCTAAACCATGTCATGATGTCCCTGGAATGGCATAACCAATAAGTGAACTTTGATTTGTTTTCTATTTTTGTTCAACACTTAAGTGTCATTATTGTTTGGACCAACTTTATTTGAAGTCTTCATAGCCACTTCTTCTATGTAGTTAATGAACCATATGAACTAATGGAGTTATTGGTGAGATGTATCCCCACTCAAAGATGGTAAAGGATTTTTTTATTCATATTGTGTCGAGGTGGGTAATGGATATAAGGATGGTCCATGTGAAGTGATTTGGGATGGTTGGGGTAGTGACATAGGTGGTTTTCCATTTCTTTAGTGGGGTGATAAGGTAGTTTCTATGGTCTTTATTTTAGTTAAAAATTGGAATTGGAATTTGTTTTTATGTATTTTTTCATGGAATAATGGGAAGGGTAGTGATATTGAGGATGAATTGGTTATTGGATGGGTGATTGATTGGAATTGTGATGTTGGTTGGATTAGGTATAGTTAATTTTCAAAGTATTATTTGGGGATTTCCTCCCTTTAACACCACCCAAACCCCTAGACCCCCACCCCCTAGACCCCCTCACCCCCTAGAGCCTTGGGGTCTTCCATGAGATGGAATTTTTTTCTAAAACATTGTGTTGGAACATTTCTAGAGTATGTTGGAGTCATCAAATAACCCCAAGTGTCTCCATGAGATAGCATAAATAACCCCAAGTATCTCCAAGCGTCTCTATAAATCGTATCACTCTCGCATGGGTTGGACACTCACCCAATCCTATCAAACATATCCTAGTATATCCTCTCAGTCACATTGTCTAGACTCATCTCTCAAGGATTATCCCATGCCTCTATGCACATCTCATCATCCAACTAGACAAAGAGGAGTATTCACCTTACGATTGTCCAAGTCACAAAAGAAAACCCTGTCGAACCCATCTACATTATATTCTCAATAATCTGGTCAAGAACCTCATCAAAATCATATATTATAACCCAGACCCACTAACCAGGTTCCATCCTAAGCTAAATCACACCAAGACGCATGGCATTATAATGCCAATCTATCCGACAATACCCAATACCCACACTATCATCTCATCCTTCATCTCTTTAGATGAACTGTTGAATCATTAAATGGAGTAAAACCTTTCATAATACATTTTATACACTCAGAGGGACCATCCCACTCTAAGAACATACCAAGATTACAATCCATCATCATAAGTATTTCATCATCAAACTCTAGATATACAATTTCCACACCTATCACTTCAAGGCCCAATCCTCTTAGGAATATTTTACTTGATCTAAATCCTCATCATTAATGACATCAATCACATTGAAGCACATAAAGGTCAACTGAACTGTACATTCCCAGAATTATTCTTGTGGACAGGACCAAATACAACATGATAAGAACTAAAAACATAAATAATAATGCCAAATACATGCATCATTTTTAAATAAATATCTCAAGTGTAAATATAAAAACAAAGAATAACAAGACATCATCCCTTGTATCTAACAAAACCAAACTAAGTTGAAACTCTGGACAAATTGATTATATACCATTAATAGGAATATTAATTGTTAATTAATAGGAATGTACTATTTGATAGTATCATTTTGAAACATTGATATGTTTCCCCTTTTCATGTAGGAACATTATTTGACCCGTGGGGTGCTGTGGTACTTATATGTTGGGTGGTGATAGGTATAGTCATAGGAGACAGGTATGTTTTAGTTTAGTTTTTATTTTATTTTCTTTATCGCATTGGTCACTTAGATATTTGTCTACTTTCTATGGATAGAGGGTAGTTATATTCTGCGAAGGGTGCTAGAAGGAGTTCAAATTGATTCAGTCCACTAGATTTGATCCGAGGTAAGATTATATGGTTACTACTATTCTCACAACTCATTTATTTGGGGCTTTAGTGTTTTTTACTCCATATTGTGTTTTTGGTAGGGCGTTGGATCATTTCGTGTCGGTTCGGGTGGATTTGGTTTTCCGCTGCCAATATAGGTAAGGATTTAATTCCATTGGTTGGTTTCTCACTGGTTATGTAGCATGTTTCATGTGTTTTAAGGTTCTTAATATCCTTTGTGTAGTGTGTTGATCCCTGCTCATTGGTTTTGAGTCGCCATGTCAAGGGCGACTCGCCTGCGTGTGCATAGGTAAGTAAGTATAAGTATGTGGGTTCCCCTGTTATGTGTATAGTCACCCATGGCAGTGATTATACACGTATGAGGCTAGGTGTGCCCATGAATATATATAAATTCATACACAGGTGAGTGGAGACTGATATATGCATATAAGCATATGTGTAAGGGTCCCCTTGCACATGCTCATGGCCACACAGGTGTGTGCATAGGGGCTAGGTGTCCTTGCATGTGTGTGAAGGTGCGTATAACCAGTGGAGGAGCAACAAATTTTTGTTAGAAAGCTCCAAGAGCCGATGTGGAATGCTTGGTTCCACCTTGAGGTAGATTCCCTCTCATACCCTCTTTAATTTAAGAATTATTTAAATTTAATTTAGCTTCTTTCTTAATTTTTCTTAATTATACTAAATTTCATATCTTGAATAAGTGTTATTTAATATAATTGTTTCATTTGATAAATATAGTCATGTTTTTATAATAAAACCCCTCCAACAGAGGTGCGCTGTATGCGAAAACTCACAGTGATAGTTTAGGGTGTATGATTCTTTTCCGTCATTTTGTTTCCCTTTAGACGTTGTGTCATTGTACCGCTCACTACAACATTTCGATGATCCCTTGTTATAACATATTAAATATTTTATTTGTTCTATCATGTCCGTTGTGACGATATCTTATGGGGAAACTCGTTTCGGGTGTTTTCCTGACCTCTTGGCCACCCCTTATAGTGTTTACCTGAGCCTATATATCTAAAAACACTGATGGTGTAATTGTTTAACACCTATCAGGCTTATGGTGCTCCCCACCATAAGCTTCATCTTAACACTGTTTGGGTTGTTTTCCTGGCCTCGATTCACATCTAATTTTTTACATATATGAATTCTCCTATAAGATTTGTGTTGCATCCTGAGATGTTAAAACATACTCAAATTCTACTGTTCTCAAGGTGACTGAAGTATTATTATTAGAGTTCCAAGAAATGCATATACCATTGATAAGTAATACACCTGCACAATTTTACTATCAATCCGTAGTTTTAACTACCTAGTACAACTTTTAAAAAAAACTAATATAAAATATATATCATTATCATACCACAATCTGAAATCAAGAGTCTGTTTTTTATAACATAAGATCAGTTTCTATAATGTGAAGGACAACAACATAGGATTTATTTGGAATCCTAGCTGGAAGATGCTGCCCCGCAGATGTTGTTGGACCAGGACAACATGCCGTGGTCACACCGCGGTCGCGCCGCGGTCATGCTGCAGTCACGCCATGGTAATGTCATGATTTGTCCCTGCTCCAGGACGATAGCCCGTGGTGGTTCGTAGTCCTGTCAGAATTTGATGTATGATACCTTGATAGAGTTTTAGATACATTACCCATCCATAGATAATGGGGAGGGAGGTGACGACCGGAATCTTTCCCCACTTCTTCCCGCTCCCTTTGCTCCTAGGTGGAAGATGCTGCCCCACGGATGTCGCTGGATCGGGACAATATGCCGCGGTCAAGCCGCGGTCACACAACGTTCATGTCACGGTCATGCCGTGGTCACGCCTTGATTTGGCCCTGCACCAAGATGAAACCCCGCGAAGGTTTGTAGTCCTATCAGAATTCTATGTTTGATATCTAGATAGAGTTGTAGATACATTACCCACCCATAGTTAATGGGGAGGGAGGAGACAACCGGAATGATGCCTCGCCTCCTCCAACTCCCCTTGCTCCTGGCCAGAAGATGCTGCCTCGCGAATGTTTCTGAACCAGGCCAACACGCCGTGGTCATGCTGCGATCACGCTGTGGTCACGTCGTGATCACACCGTGGTAATGTCGTGATTTATTCCTACTCCAAGATGACACCCCACATCAGTTCACAGTCCTGTATGAATTTGATGTATGATAACTAGATAGGGTTTTATATACATTACCCATCCAAAGTTAATGGGGAGGGAGGCGATGGAAGGAATGTTTCCCCACCTCCTCCCACTCCCTTCGCCCCTGGAACAAAGATACTACCCTGCAAATGTCACTAGACCAGGACAACATTCCGTGGTAACGCCGCAATCACACCGCGGTAATGTCGTGATTTAGCCCCGCTCCAGGATGACAGCTCGAGGCGGTCCGCAGTCTAATCGGAATTTGATGTATGATACCGAGATAGAGTTTTAGATAAATTACCCACCCTCTTTCCTATACCCCGGACATCCCCCCTGCCCTCCTCCCTGGGCCTTGGACAGCCCCCACACCCTTCTCCCTAGACCCCGGACAGCCCCCCAAACAGCTCCTCGGACAGCCCCCTAGACAACCCCCTAGAAATCACCCCTCGTCCTACCTGGACCCCAATGATCCCCTCAGAAAGTCCCCCAGATAGGCTTTCCAGCCCTCCTCCTTGGACGTCGGATCTCAATCTAATCTCTCTTCAAGATTCACCCTAAATACCAATGGAAAAGAGGGTTTTAGAGAGTCGGAAGAAGATGAGATAAGAGTGAAAACCATAATTGAAAAGATGAAGCAAGGAAAGTATTAGACTCACCCAAATCTTCATTCCACACTTGAAGACACTCAAAATGCCCAAGTGACATGTATGAGTCAACCCCGCCTCAAACCGAGGCATGGTGTGGCCGGTACCACTCAATGTGTCTAACTTTTATTGGAAATGGACAACATTTTAAATGAAAACCACAACTGACATGCGGAAAAATGACCAAACGGATTCAGATTGTGTTGATACTTTTTCACAATGATACACGAGTCATTTTTGACATGTATGAGTAAATCCCGCCTCAATCCAAGGAATGGTGTGGCCGATACCACTCAAAGTGTTTCCTTTAATTTTAAATGGACAACATTTTAAGTGAAAAAAACAACTGGCATATGGAAAACTGACCAAACGTAATTGGATTCTATTGTTACTTTAGTAAAACTATACATGGGTCATTTTTGACCTGTACGAGTCAACTCTACCTCAATCCGAGGCATAGTATGGCTGGTATCACTCGAAGTGTTTCACTTTTATTTGAAATGGAAAACATTTTAAGTGAAAACATCAACTCGCATACAGAAAACAGACCAAACACATTCAGATTGTGTTGATACTTCAAAAAGAAACGATCTATAGGTCATTTTTGACGTGTAAGAGTCAACCCCGCCTCAATCTGAGGCACGATGTGGCTGATACCAATCAAAGTGTCTCACTTTTATTTGAAATGGACAACATTTTAAGTGAAAACAAAAACTGGCATAAGGAAAACCAACCAAACACAATCAGATTGTGTTGATACGTAAAAAAATGACCCATGGGTCATTTTTGACGTGTACGAGTCAACCTCACCTCAATCTGAGGCACGGTGTGCCAGCACCACTCAAAGTGTCTCACTTTTCTCTGAAATGGTCAACATTTTATGTTAAAACAAAAAGTGGCATACGTAAAACCGACGAAATGCATTCAGATTCTTTTGATACTTCAGGAAAATAATACATGGGCCAATTTTGACATTTACGAGTCAACCCCGCCTAAATCCGAGACACAGTGTGGACGGTACCACTCATAGTGTCTTTCTTTTGTTTAAAATGGATACACTTTTATGTAAAAAAACTGGCATATGTAAAACGAACCAAACGCATTCAGATTCTATTGATACTTCAAGAAAATGACATATGGGTTATTTTTGATCTGTACAAGTCAACTCCACCTCAATATGAGGCCCAGTGTCACCAGCACCACACAAAGTGTCTCTCTTTTGTTTCAAAAGGACATCATTTTAAGTAAATACAAGAATTGACTTAAGTAAAACCGACGAAACAAATTTTGATTATGTTGAAACTTTAGGAAAATGATAAATGGGTAATATGTGATGTGGATGAGTCAACCCCGCTTCAGTACGGGGGCTGGTGTGGCCGGAACCACTCAAACTTTCTCACTTTTATTTGAAATGGACATGATTTTATGTGAAAACAACTGGCATAAGTAAAACAGCCAAACACATTTGGATTGTGTTGATACATTAGGGAAATTATCCATGGGTCATTTGTGACATGTATGCGTCAACCCCTTCTCAATACAAGGCGTGTTGTGGCCGATACCACTCAAAATGTCTATCTTTTGTTTAAAATGGACATCATTTTAAGTGAAAACAACAACTGACATACGAAAAACTAACCAAACACATTCAGATTCTATTGAAACTTTAGGACAACGATCCATGGGTCATATTTGAGGTGTATGTGTCAACCCCAACTCAATCGAAAGTGCGGTGTGGCCGGAACCACTCAAAGTGTCTCTCTTTTGTTTAAAATGAACATCATTTTAAGTCAAAAAAACAATTGACATACGAAACAACCAACCAAATGCATTCAGATTCTGTTGGAAATTTATAAAAATGATTCATGGGTCATATGTAAAGTGTATGAGTCAAACCCACCTCAATATGAGGCACGGTGTGGCCGAAACCACTCAAAGTGTCTCTCTTTTGTTTAAAATGGACATCATTTTAAGTGAAAACAACAAATGGCATATAGAAATCTGGACAAACGCATTCATATTCTATTGAAACATTAGGAAAATGATCCATGGGTCATATGAAATGTGTAAAAGTCAACCCTGCATCAATCCAATGCATGGTGTTGCTAGTATCACTCTAACCGTCTCCCTTTTGTTAAAAGTGGATATCATTTAAATAAAAACAACTGGCATACGAAAAACTGACCAAACGTATTTGGATTGTGTTGATACATTAGAAAAATGATCCATGGGTCATATGTGACATGTATGAGTCAACCCAGCCTCAATCCGAGGTGTGATGTGTCCGACACCACTCAAAGTGTCTCACCTTTATTTGAAATGGAAAATATTTTAAGTGAAAACTACAACTTGCATACGGAAAACCGACCAAATTCATTCAGATTCTATTGATACTTTATGAAAATAATTCATGATTCATCTGTGATGTGTAAACGTCAACCCCGCCTCAATCAGGGGCATGGTGTGGCTGGTATCTCTCAAAGTGTCTCTCTTTTATTTGAAATGGACATGATTTTAAGTGAAAACAACAACTTGTATATATAAAACTGACCAAATGCTTTCAGATTGTATTAATACTTTAGGAAAAAGATACATGTTTCATTTTTGACGTGTACGAGTCAACGCCACCTCCATACGAGGCACGGGGTGGCCGGTATCACCCTAAGTGTCTCACTTTTTTTTTAAAAAATGAACAACATTTTAAGTGAAAACAACAACTGACATACGGAAAACTGACCAAACGTATTTGGATTGTGTTGATACTTTAGGAAAACGATACATCGGTCATTTTTTACGTGTACGAGTCAACCCCGCCTCAATCTAAGGCATGATGTGGTGGAATACTACTCTGATCAATAGATCGCACCATACTTGTACCATTTAGTGTTCATAGCTTTAAGAACATTAATATTATTCTCACTAAGGTTAATAAACTTATAGTTCCATTCTTCTAGACCATCACAAGTTGATCTTCTAATAATTTCAGTTCTGCCTAAATTTTAAATCATGTAATGAGTTCCATACTTTACTCCTTTTTTAATGACCATGGAACCATGGGTCAGTTTCCATACCCCATTTTAAAATTTAGTTTCATAGCATGCATCTTCAAACTTTATCTTTAGATTTATGAAGAATAAAACCACTCCCATGTAAAATCCATTTTAAGAAATTTTTCATTTTCTAAAAACACTGCTTTTGTTTGAGGATAGATCATATTTGGTTGTTCTTTTGTTGTCAAAAGATCTTATTATGATCTTAAAAAACCTAACAATTTAAAAAATTGAGGGGTTTTATTTCACAACATCAAGAATGTGTAGCGAGGGAATATGATGAAACTTGTCAAAGTCCTATGGTAGGGTGGTTGGGTTAAAGAGGGTATTTGGGGCATGATTCACTTAGATCCAATTTTTTTGAGGATATTATGTGTTGCCACTTTTATTCTCACTATTAAGCATGAGAGGGTCTCATCAATTATTTTTATCATGGAATAAAGAAGTGTCTGCCTTACATTAACTAGTAGTACATCATGTATGACTATAACCTATCCTAAAAGGGGATAATTTTTTTCAACCTCATATGGGTCACAACACACTCTGGATATGACACTGTTCAACATCCACTTATTCAATCAATTTAGACATGATCACTATGAATATAAAAACCAATACCCAAGTGTATTATGTTATTACCACTATAGAGTCTACCAACAAATCCATTACCATTCACCCAATATCTGACTTTAACACCCCTACCTCCTTCATCTTCCTTCTTAGTGCATCAAAACTAACATTTCCTTTACAAAGTACATATTCCATTTCAAATTTGAACATCTACATGTATTTTATCCAACACATCTGAAAACTATTTAGTTCACATTAGAATAAAGTATATTACTATGACATTCAGTTTTCATATATAACAAGTCTCTAATCAAAGAGGTGGTGTATCTGAAGTTTACACTCATCAACGATAGTCGCAACCTCTTTTTCATGAGTTTGGTAGTTTCACTCATGGGGTCATAAGTGATGAGACTCCGAAGAAAATAACTTTTCACCATATATTATAAAAAATACAAGTTCAATGCAAAATGCATCACAAATCATTACATACCCAAATCTTGGATTAGAAAAAAGTTGGGATTTGATCCAATTTCAAACTCTTATTCAACTCTAAGAATTATTTCTTAGACTATTCTACCTATTTTAATTTGATGGGGAGGTGGGGAGATGTGCTGGGTTGGGGGGGGGGGGTTGTGCAGGGGTGAGGTGAATTACTACTGGAAGAGTGGTTGTCATATGAAGATTGAAATGGGTGTAAATAATGTTTTTCTTATTGAAAGTGTTATTCAACTCTACTGGAAGATTGTTTTCATATGAATATTGAAATATATAATTGTAGTACATGACATGGTTGGAAGAGTTTTATGGTTTAATGTGTTTTTTGTGATATTGCAGGTATTTTTATGCTATTTTAAGTATATTTGTATGTGTTTTTTTTCTATTTTTTATGTAGGTGTATACTGGAGGGGCTACTAGAGGGGCTGTTGTGAAATAGTTCTGGAAATACACAATACCAAAGGTTTTAAACCGTTGGTATACTTTACAAAAAATTTAAAAACTATCCCAACGGTTTTAAAACCGTTGGTATAGAATTTAGTCTTCAATATATACCAATAGTTTCACTGAAACCATTGGTAAAAATGCTATACAAACATATACCAACAGTTAGCCTACAACCATTGGTAAATCAATATATAAAGTTGCCTATACCAATGGTTTAGATCAAAATATTGGTATAGGGATTTCATTATGTCTTACCTGTCTACGGTTTATAAAACCGTTGGTATAGGCTATACCAACGGTTTTCTAGCCTATACCAACGATTTAGAACCATTGATATAACCTTCATTTCTAGTAGTGTTTGCAAGAGGAAATTGATTTTTTACTCTCATTATTTTTAATCTAAATATCCCTTAATACACAAACACATGGGACAGAATTGGGGGAATGCTAATGATGAAATGGAAAATCAATTATCAGTTTTTAATCATCCATAGCATGGATTCAGTGGAGTTCATGAATGATGGATTTCAGATGATGAACGTCATATAGCTCATACATATGTACTACACAACTATGAATAAATGACAACATTTATATTGTGAGTGTTTCTATCACTTATTTTATAATTTATATTACAATAAGTAAACTTATTTTATTTGTAGGTTATACGATAATCATATCAAGAAACAACTTCCACAAATTATAATAGCTACTCTTGAAGAACGCTGACAAATTTTTTATCTCAATGGTTTAAAAAACTTATAACATAAATTATTTATTGTTTAACATATCAATTAAATTTATTATTTATTATATTGATAATTGTTTTACAAATTTTTAGGTGTCTCAATAAACTAATAAAATTGATAAGCGACTGTGTATATTGAGTAACCCACCATCCAAAATGGTTAAATATTATAATGCATATGTGTTGAATGGTTTTAAATTTCATACATGTGAATATGGGGAATAAAAAAAATATCAATTGAGTTTTCTTGAGAGGATCGCATCATAGATAAACTAAAGTTTACTTTTATAGCATTCTAGATGAAATTATTAAACTATGTTATCAAGGATAAAATTACATAATGATGTTTAAATGTCGGTGTTTCGATAATGAGAGGGGATTTCATGTTAATCCGACTCATGGAATCATTTTTATTAAATATAAAAGTCTTCTTGTAGTAAGTGAACCATTTTTAATGGCTCAACAGGCACATCAAATTTTTTTCACAAAGTACTGTGATACTTCAAGAGACCTGAGTGATTGGTGGAGCATAACAAAAAATAAATCTTGGGAAAATTAGTTTACTCAAAAAGAATGTGGTTCTGTTGATGTGAAAAGAATTAAAAATTTTCAAGAGACTACTCAAAATCCATATTTTTCACAAAGAGACATGAATATCGATGATGACACCCCACAATTAAGGGTCGATGGTGTTGATGATGTTAATGATGTTAGAAATGAACTTGAAATGGAAAGAGATAATGAAACTAAAACTCATATGGATATTAATGATGCTTGGGAGGAATATGGAGGCATTGACATCGTCATATAGGAAGATGATGATGAAGGTGAATATTGACATAGTTAAATTCTAGTTATAATCATAACTAATATATATCTATATATAATTGTTATTTTAAACTATCTGCTAACAACAATAATTTTGTGTTTCAGATGGACCCTGATCTACTTCGTGAGTTACATGAGGCTGGCCTACCTTTGGATGAGGAGGATTTGGGATCATCTGACCCTCAACCTTCTGGCAGTTCAGTGGGTATGCAGAGGGGGCACAGTCATGTGCGACTGATGATTCCTAACCCTATCTCAGAGCGATGTCCACATCTTGTCTTTGATCCATGCACGCGGAGGTATGATATATTATGTATTTTAGTTAGCTTTTATTAATTTATTTATATAATAATTGTTTGATTATTTATTATTTTTTCTTAATTTTTCATATGTAGCTATTGGACAGTGGAGAGATATCTTGAACAATTATTTTTCTTAGCCATGGATCATGTAGAAACAAATTCCTGTTGATGTGTATCTCATCATGTTCAATCATTGGATGGTACGTAAATAAATAATATTTATTTTGAAATTTATTTCATTAATAACTTGATATTATAAATTATTTGTAGGGTTTATGGTATTCCATAAATGATAGAATGGGTGACACTGTCCATGTAGAATGGGATCTGTCTATGCGTGACTATTTCCGTCAGTTTTTGCACAATTTGAGAAGGAAAACCATAAAGAAAGTATGAGTGCCAGTATTTGATGGGTCATGTAGAGCCCACCGACCAAAGTACATTTCATCTCATGTTTGGGATGAATTATGATCACACTAGTTGAGTGGTGTATTTCAGAGGAGATCATCATTGGGCTGACAGAACTGGGGGAGACAGGAGGTGATACATCATGATGGTAGTCATACATTCAGTACATAAAGAGAGTATCTGGTAAGTATCTTTTTAAAATATTTTATATAACTTTAAATATAAATAGTTTATTTTATATTTATATAGGTAGTCAAGAAGCTTGATATTATTGAGTATGACATTCATCGTAGGATGTACAATAATCCAGCCACTGGAGAGATTAGCGGTGATCGGCAGCATCAGATTGTGGTCAGTATTGTTTATTTTTCATTTTGAAAATTAACTGTATATAATATTTTTACTATTTTAATTTCATATTGGAATTGAAGGAGTCATATGAGGCCGTAACCTCTCAGAAACAGGCTGAGTGTCAGGCCGAGACGACTAATCAGACTAGTGCCCACCATTTTGATGAGGTGGTATGGATACAGGCGAACCAGTATGCCTTTGCAAAGTGCTGAGTAGTTGGTATAAGATCTCATTTGAATCATGGGACATATTATGGTACTACTGTGATGTCAGCGTCCTACTTGAGAGGAGCTCATGGAGAGGCATCATCTTATGCCTCACAGTATCAGGAGCCGCTGGGAGCTTAGAATGAGCTTATAGAGGGTTCGGAGAAGCAGTAGGAAAATATATGTCAGCAGTAACAGTAGTATGAGGAGGATATACATTGATGGCAGTAGCAGTAGTAGTAATAGCATGAGGAGATGTGTCAATGACAGCAACATCAACACGAGCAGGCATAGTACATGCGCCATCTGACTCGTAGTTTAGGGATGGAGTTTTCTTTACCATCTCCTTCAGCTCCTCCACCTCCTCTATAAGACTATTCCCCCCAGTGATTTTTCGTTATGTTAAGAACATTTCAAATTTAAGATTTGTTAAAATATTGACTATTTACAGTATCTATCATTTATATTGGTGTGAATATTTCATAATTTAATATATATATTTTTATTTTTAATATTTTAATATTTTAATATTTATTACTAGTATTATTTTTTTTAATGTTTTTTTATTTTACTAATAATCATAATAATAATATTTTATGATTTTTCTATATTATTTTGTGGATATTAAGAATTTTAATAGTTTTTATTTTTTACTATTTTAATAATATTTATATTAATTTTTCATTAATCATAATTTTATTAAATATATCTATTTTTTATTTTATTTTGTATTTGCGATGGGGCCTTTTACAATGGGATGCCGTTGCAAATAGTTTATATATATATTTTAAAAAATTATTTGCGACGGGTAAAAGGTCATGTTGCAAATAATTTTTTTGTGACGGGCCACTCGCAAAAGGTTTAGATATATATAACATATATAAATGGAGAACTATTTGTAATGGGACAAGGGAACGGTCGCAAATACTTTTTGCGACAGGCCTATCATAAAAAGTTTATTTATATATAATTTATATAATTAGAGATCTACTTGCGACACTCTTTTCTGTAATGGGATATTTTCGATAGGACCCATCATAAAATCTCATTTGTGACTGGATCCTGTCGCAAATAGCCTATTGCAAATACCTCAAATTCCAGTATTGATTGTATGATTTATTTTGTGATTATGAAACTTGCGATGAGCTCTATGTGTCATGTTCGGGTTTTCACACCCCAACCTTATTGTTCTTTATTATTTTGTTTATTTATTATTCGTTGATCTTTCCCTTGAATTTTGGGTCAAATTGGTTCTAAATTCTGATATTTTAGAATTTCTACATAGGTGTACAGTAGCCACATGATTATGTGTAACAGTGAAAAGGAATGAAATTTTTAGTAGAGTAGTTTTACATGATTGACACATGATTTCCAAAGGCATGTAGTCAAAATTTTATTATTCTTAGAGGTGTTCAGTGAGGGGAACACAATTTGAAAAGTTGTGCATAATTTCTGGTTTCATTAGAAATGATTGATTATCTTTATGCCCCTATTTTGATTTTATACAAAATCTGACCTCTCCTCTCATTTGGCTCATTTTTCTCTACAAGGACTTCTCATTTGGTTCCATGAAGATTCTCCAATGTATTTCATTCCATTTTGAGGTTGATTCTTCAATATATATCCCTCTAAATCATCTCCTTTCTCGATTCCTTCCCATTCCCATTTTTTCATCCCCTATCATGGTTTCAGGGACACAAAATTGCATGTGGTTTATTTTTAATGGGGGGGGGTTTATAGTGGTTTTAGGGTTCCTAATTCTTATCTTCACCCCTTTGGACTCTATTGTGCAAGACTATCACTTTTGTTTGTGAAGGTGATAAATTTATGGTAGGTTTTCTCCCTTTTTTAGTTCACTAAATTGTTAAAACATGATTAACTGTCCATTAAATCCCTATTTTAAATGTATAATTATGTATATTTAGATTTTAAGAAGGAAAGCAAGTTTTAACTCAGTCTCTATTTGATGAAAAGGATTGTTTTAAAATATGTAGTTTGAATTGGTTTTTCCACACACACCAAATTCTTTATAGATACCATATAAATAAATTCTGTGATTTCAAAATTTTCATTTGATTTTTATTCAGACACATGGGTTGTTGAATTCAGGAAATCATTGATCATATTAGAAACTTATTACCCAAAACTATGATTATTATTACAGTGCGATTAAGTAGAAGTGCATGGTCGAACCCACATAGATGAGGAGAAACCATTTAAAAATAACCTTTGGAATGTACTCCTCATGTTCTTTCCTTAGGTTTGGTTTTTACTAAATCTGGGTAGTTTTTTGTTTTACACTGATTAAAATAAGGGTTGCGGTTCAATTTCAAGGATCTTGAAAAAGATAATTATTGGATTAGTTTGGGATAGTCCTACAACTTAGGTTATAGAGTGGTGTAAATGTCACAAAATGTGTTTGATCAAATAAATTGGATCTACCTATGCTTCCACTATCCCATGGTCAAGTTATAGCTGAAAAATGAGGTGAATTACATTTAGATTCTATATAGAATGCGTCATAGAATAATGGTCATAGTCTTTATCAACTCCAATTAGGTTATGTTCGTTTAATTAAACTTCACATGGTCAAAGTTCTGTAAAATAATGTGATGAAAAATTATTATTAACATAATCACCAGCCATAGGGTTATAAAGGTTTGATCTAGAGACTCATTAAAATCAGAAACACCCGTACTCTCAACCCCTAAACCGAGGTGGATTAGTTGTGATTGGTGGTGTTGGTCAAGATTAGATAAATAATAAACATGATATGCATAATCATGAAACAGTTGAAAAATAAGAAATCTAGGATTAAAAAAATAAGAATCGAGATCAAAAAATTAAAATCAATGTAAATACAATAAAAAAAATCACTGTTAACAAAGAAACAATGAATAACAGTTCATATGTTGATGATGGATGGTGAGTGTTGTTGAATCAGACGTCAAAAACTAAAACTGTTTCAAAACAGATGAATAAAATATGTATATTAAATAAAAATTCAAAATGATTTAATAAAATTGGAAATAGAATGAATTAAACTATCTTGGAATGAAAACAAATGAAAATGGGATAAAAAGTTGGGAGAAAAAAATAAGTTTTTGGAACTCCCTATATGCAGAGGAGCGCCTAAAATACAAATAGGTTGAAAGTTACATGATGTGTAAGTCATTCATGTCATGTACTAGCTTAAGTGGATTATGTCGTGAAATCTTTATTAAATTTATTAGATATCCAAAATTCTTTTCATAAAACCAGTCTGCATATTTGACTATGTTGGCTCTTAAACTTTGAACCTCTTGTAAACTATGCACAATGTTTATTGGATTCACTTTTAGTGAGATTATAATATTGTAATTTAGACATTGTGTAATGAATGTACATGTCATGTTTTGTCTCAAGCCATGTAAAATCTTCATAGTTTGGTCTGTGGCTCTATAGGCATGTTTTAAATGGGGACTACACGTCCTGTAAGATGTATAAGATGTGTAAAGCCTATTTTTTCCACTCTTCAAAATTTCTTTTTTAAAGTCCAGAATTCCTTCTTCAGGTGGAAATAATCTAAAAATCACTACATTTTTAAATAAAACATAAATAATCCTTAATTAAATCTACCAACTATGTATATATAAATGTAGCTTATCAAATTCCCCCACACTTGAAAAAATTATTTTCCTTAAGAAAAAAAATATATCAACTGGGATTCCAAAAGAAACAATATTTAAAACAAGAAACATGCACTACAAGCAGGAAAAATAAAATTACATGTAAGTATAAAAAGTCAATTCTCTAGAATTAATCCTAAAAATAAAATCATTCTTTCCCCATAGTTTAGTTCTTTATCCAGAATCATTTTTCCTTTAATTACAATTTTATAACCGTTCCTTAGAAATTATACCCATTTTTTCAATTTACTTCATAATACATTTTCTCTCATCACTCAAGGTAAAATGTAACTGGCTTTATGATCATACCCTGAATCCATGTTCCTTACCATATTCTTTCACTAGTTATAACACCACCACTTCATAAATACAAATAAAAAATCCATCATGAAGGCTTCGGCAATAGGTTTCAAATGAATTTGAGGCCGAGGAAAGGTGTGAAAGTGATAAAAATAAATATCAAAATGAGGTTAATATCTAATGTAAAATGCATGAATGTCATGAATAGTGTAATGAAGTGGCTCATCCTAGAAAAAGTGTTCCCATGATTCAATAGCTCAACGAGGATCCATGAGTATATCAAGTAAGTATAAAAAATGTACATTGTTTCTTTCTTTTTTTCTTTTCTTTTATTTTTCAAAAATAATGTCAAGGTTTAATCTCACATACATACCCTAACCACATATTACCCATCATAGGATTCATCATTCTGGGAATGGTGATTTCTGAACTTCCTAATACATAACCCAAAATATTTTTTTTATATTTTTTATAGAGGAATCAGGTTGGCTTAAAAAATTCCAAAAGTAATCATGGACCACATCATGGGGAACTGGTGAAAGTTCCACAATACATTTCCTCAATAAAAATATCTCATGTCCATAAAAAGTGAAAATTAATCAACATTTACTCAAATGATGATTAGACATAATACCAAGAGCAGTGTAGGAAGAGAAACAGATTGAAATATGTCCATCCTACCAATTTTATTCATGGATACCACATGATAAAGAAGGAAAGGAATATATGTGAGTCTTAATAAAAAGTGACTCCCAAAAATTTCCTTAATCATTTTAAAAGTGTATTTGTTCAATCATAGCCTCAATAAGATCCCAATGAAATTTCTTATAGGTTTACATGTCCCAAGTATCTCTCAAGAAATATGCTCATTAAGAATATGACAGTGTAAGTATATAAAACTATTAGCAATGGGAATATATAAAAATAAATGGTAATCACATGGGGTATAAAATCCAGTAATAATTAAATCTAAATTAATTTTAAGAATCTTGAAATTGAATTAAATTACTCAACTCAACAATCATTCTAAAAATTATAAACATAAATAAAACATGGATGTCAATAATTATAAACCTAACATTGCATTTTATATAAATGTATGTAATGATATTTCATGTTTAAATCATGTTTTGAATGAAAAATTTCTATTATATAAATAAACATAGGAAATAATTAAAGTGTATCAATAATAAAGACCAAGAAAGACACCCCTGCGCATAAAATGAGTCTGTTTACACACTATTCATGAAAGCATCATGAGAGAGATAACACATAAAGCATAAGAAAAGATGAAATGGAAATTTGATTTGAAATTAGGGAAGTGAGAGATCCCTATAGTGACTATCATTCCATAAGAAATCTTGGTGAATAGTGAGTGGAGTTTGTGCGACCTGAAATATTTGTCAGAAAGAAAAAAATTTAATTAGATAAAACATTAGTCCATGGAGTTAAAAAAAGTTAGAAGTAGAAAAATGGTAGTCACACATAGTCAAAACCATGAAAATCAATCCAGATAAATGTAGAAATGTGATTACAGTGATGTTTAGGGTTGACCTGTGAACAAGAATGCTAGAAAAATGGAAAAAATATCATAAGCACATGACTGCAAAAAAAGAAAACAAAAAAATGGGTTGAATACAATAAAGAAGTTAGAATAATTTTGTTAGCCAAACTAATGGAAAAAGTATCGGTTAGTTTCTTACATTTTCTTAGTAGTGTGCTGCCTCCTATAAAAACTAGTGGCTATGTCGTCAAGCTATTGGGGATGTTTAGTGGGATTAACCATGCCAAAACCGTACCAAGCATGAATAATGTGGCAAGAAGAGAATCTATTCCCATTATGGTGGGGTCCCTGCTGAGAATAGATCTAAAGTGAGAGATCCTCAAGCTGGCACTTGATGCTAGCGAGATATTGAGACATCTAGTATAGGAGCACAGATGATGACAAGAAAGACGTGTTAATGACAATTGATGAGGTATAAGATTTAGAAATGCCTAAAGTAATAGAATAATAAAATGAAAATAATATAACTAGAAGTATATCAGAAATATTTATCCCATGTATATATAGAAGTAATAAAACATTAGTGTGAAAGGAATACAAGTTTCATAAAAAATGGACACCCAATCAGAGTACAAAAAAGGAGAGGGGACCAGGATAGAACATGGTGGTAAACTCAAAGTCATTGAGATCCACATCAAACAACCCCTCCTAAATGGTGGGTTTCATAAAATGTCTTGCCCTATCGATATTAGTTATTGTGGAAGGGGTTGGTGAATCAACCCCATATTGGGGTCCATGGTGCTAGAAGGTGGATCAATTGAGGAATGAGGGGATGAGGTGCTGATATGTATGGTGTCCATGTTTCTGGAAGATGGACATATGAAGGGTACCTCAAATGGGGGTGGAATGGCGGGACCTTTACCCCAGTAGGCCTTCTCCGCTAAAAAGTCATGTTGGGCAGTGGGATCTGTCAGCTCAAGGGGAATGTCAATCGAGGAAGGGGGTGGGGGTGTTGATGGATGACGGAGTGGAGTATTTATAGAGTAGTAGGTGGGTATATTAAAATCCTTATTGTGGATTTATGGTGGTGATATAAGATGTTGGACTAAAGGGAATGCCTAAATGAAGGCATATATGGTGTTGGTTCTTCAAGAGAAACTAGATAACAATCTATAGGTTAGATAGAGGTGGTTGAGGGGAAGGTACAAATGTGGCAGGTCTTGTGGTGGAAGTGGTGGAGGTGGTAAAAACAAAGATAGGTGTGGTGATTTAGGTGGTGTTAGGGGTAATAGTAATATGACTAGAAACTATAGTGGGTGAGGTGGTAGTGGTGGTAGTAGGGACATGGGGAGGGGAGGGAAGGTCAACTTCATGCAGAGTTGGTGCCACATCAGCATCCTAAAAAAACATTGGTGTCCACTAGTATATGATTTCTTCCTTCGTGGGAAGCCCCATATTATGAAGCAGATGTAAGCTAATGCTCTCTATAAGTAAGAAGGAGGAGTGGGGTTGGGCAGCATTAAAGGCACTGTGATTCTTAGGTAGATGATTAATGAATGATCCATCTAAAATAATGCCTCAAGTCCTCCACTCTTTGGTTATGAATAACAACCCAAACTACCTATCCATGTTGACGGTTGGGACACTCATGGCCGAGGCAAGCATAATCACCACAATCTAGCTCACGATCCCATGAGCATCACTGTGGGGTAGCTAGGCATGAGCTAAGTACATGTGTAGGATCCGGAGGGCATCACCACATAGTGAAGTGCTCTTCTTTTTGCGAGGCTCATAGAAAATTTTAGGGTCTCTTTCTATCCTTTACCATAGTCATGAAACATCATCCTTGTTAGGACCATGTTGTAATTTTGGGAAGATAGGGGAGGTGATGAAATCAGTCTAGTAGATACCAAGGCTGACAAAAAAATTTAACAGGATGAGCTACAAATTACTAGATCTAAGTAGAAAATTAATTGAGACAATATCATGCTCAAAGGTGGCCATGAACTCAGGGGAGATCTTTATGAAATAATTCCCTCACACCTGGGTAATCAACGTCTAGTGTATTTTACTGATGAGATTAATGACCTCCAGATGAATGTGGATGCCCTCACGTACTATGAGGTCTATCATCTTGTTGGTCTGCATCATCTAGGCTTCGAGATGGACCAACCAAATATGATACTGAGGGTCAGAAAAATGGAGTTAGGGATGAAGGTGTGGATGGGAAGGGACCCATGACTATCCCAAGGATGGTTGTGAGTCCTCATATGTATAATAAGATGTATAAATATAAGTATAGGTTGAGGATAATGGATTTTAGGGTAGAGGATAAATTTTGTCTTTCCACTGATTTGGTGGAAGAGGTGTTCCATAATTCTCAATCACAAATTTTATGGGCGGGGTGGAGAGAATCTTCATTAGATCCATGGAAGAGTGATAACATAGACTAGGGAAGGAAATGGAGAGGAGTGGGGGGAGTAACAAGGAATGATGATGAAGGGAGGAGGTGAGGGTTTTCTAGTGGTGGATGGGGAGAGGGTTCATAAGGGGAGGGGTCTCACACTCTAAAGTAAATGGAGTGGGGGTGATCTATGAACCTATGGTTCAAAACATTTATAACCAACCCAATATATTATAGATTGTGTATGATATAAATGAAATGTAATGATCTATATTTGATTTTTTTTCATTTGTGACATTTAGATGCCATGTATTTTTCACACAGTGTGTATTTGGATGTTTGTGATCATTTTTTAGGGAATTAATCTTAATAAGGCTCTAATATCTCTAAACATTCATAAAGAATAAACTATCCTACTATATCCTATTCAACTACACTGGGATTTATTCTAGTTGATCCTCTATTCATTGTCTAGATATAGACATGTTTTGATGAAGAATATTTCAAATATGAGGATTCTCCCTTTTTAGAACGATCATTGAAAATAGAGGGGAGGAATGGTGGTATGGTATTCTTTGTAAGAGGTAAAGTTTCATTTATTTTCTTCTGAGTACTATATCCATTTTCAATAAGTGATAGTAATTTATTTTCATTCTTATCGGTCACATGACCTTATTTCTTATCAGTACGAGAGATGGTTTGATAATTCAGAAATTCATCACTTTTATCAGTGGCCTTCACCAAATATAACATGACATATCCTTCCCAAATATGAATACTAATCTCACTTGGTAAAAATAAATCAACACCATTCCCATGGAATGAAATGGTATTCATAGAATGAGTGGAATATCTCCCTCTTATTCTATATTTAGGATGATGAAATTAGCTGGGAAAATAAATATTCTTGACTTTTACTAAGTCATCCTTGAGCAATCGTTGAGGATTCATGACTGGGTGGCAAGTACGTTTGAGTGCAACCCTTGTTGATTTTAGTTTACCAAGCCTAAGCTTCTTGTAGACAGTCATGGGAATTATATTGATACTTACGCTTAAATAACTCTAGTATTTTTCAAAATCATATGTCCCTATAGTGCATGAAAATGAGAAACACCTAGGATCTCAATTTTTAGAGGTAGCATCCATTGGAAAACTATGGAGAAATATTCAGTAAGGGAAATAACTCCTAAGACCTCCATTTTATTTTTTCTGGATAGAAATTCTTTAATGAATCTTAATTAAGTGGCTATTTAAGAAATTTCCTCTTTAAAGGGAATTTTGATATTTTATTTTTTAAACATATGCAATTTTTTATATTTCCACTGCATTTTGGACAATTTTATTCTTTCAAGAAATCTGAGGGGGATTTCCCTTCTGGTGTTCCTATATAAATTTCTTGGTTTCCAGGATTTTTTTGTTTGAGCTTTCTCAGTTGGTTATACCTCTTGAGTTCTCTCATGAGTAGTTTCATCTAATTTTATTAATATCTTTCCCTCAACTCCACATGGTTTCTAGATATCTAGCATCTTTACACTATTAAAAATTATATATTTATCATCATCCCTTGGATGAAATTTAGTATTACAGGGAAAAGTACCTAGTTGTCGATTTGATAAATCCTTAAAGGTCTTCAATATTTGATGCTCAAGGATGCGTAGTGAAGCCTTGTAGTTCATCATTTCAATCTCTTGAGATTTTATTCTTTGGTCTAGATTTTTTATGAAGGTAGTTAGTAGGATTTTAATATTGGATTGGATTGGTTGGTCTTGTTTTGGTGTCCAAATAAGTGCTAGTGGAAACTACTGTTTTTGTGCATGTGGGAACTATTGAGCTCTAGGAAAAGATTGTTGTACTGGTTAAGGAGCTGGAACTTGAGCTGGGTACCCTAGTGATCCCTGATTTGTAGGGGAAATCTATCCACTCCTCTATGGAAAATAACCTTGGTTTTTCTACTACGACTGCTAAAATAGACATTGCTAATAGTTTTTCTACCATTGGTATTATTGGGTCTATTAAAATTCTTGACCTTATTGATTTTAATTGACATAATTACAATATTTTAATTGGGGTTCCTCTAAAACAACTCTACAGTATTGGTAAGAGTGAAGACCTTCACACATTTAATAATAATGGTCTTCTATAACTGAAGCAGGTGGGGGTGGTGGTGTAACATGTATCTAAAAAGACTCCACTTTCATTAATATAGATTCAACACGAGCTTCTCGTAGGGAAGCCTCTTACACTTGATGGATTCTACATAGGTGTGGTCCTCTATCACTATAACACATAATAAAATTGTGGGAAATATCATCAAGAATTTAATATCCAACTTATAGCATCATGAGAATTAATATGCCATCAGCAGTTGCGTGTACAATAGTATATGTAATTGGTTGGATTCCTTGGTAGAATGTTTTCAATTTAAGCCATACATCTAGTCAGTGATGTGGGAACTTGGGGTTCTCTCCTTAAATATATTCCATGCCTCCAATTCTAATTATATGTCTATATGGGTGATTTTTTGAATGTAATTATGGATAATCCAATTCCTTATCATAGGGTAATATTAGTTCAGGAAATTTTTGAAATGTTTATCCCAAGTCCTAATCGAGTCGGTAAATTTACTTTTTATCCAACATTTGGATTGGTTATATAAAATTAATGGGAAGACATGGAGCCAAACTACTTTAGAATGTACACCTAGGTTGTGAAAGGTATATCAAACATATATGAAATTGGAGATATGTTCATGGGGATCTTCATTATGATGACCACTAAATTGCCTCATAGTTTTGATCATGTGAATGAGTCCAAGAATGATCTCAAATGTATTCACCTGAATTGGTGGGCACACAATGTTGGGTGCAACACCTCTAATGGATGACAACCCATAGTTCATCATGGTGTGATCTTGAAGCATTGGTAGCTCACCCTGATTTTCAGGTGGTGCATATTGAGCGTCTTGAAGGTGTGGTAGTGTAAGATTTTTGCGCTCATCCATTATGATGTGGTGACATGAATCAATTCTTCTATCAATATTGGGATAAAATAAGAAGAAATTCCTATGAATCCATACTTATTGAGTAAGTCAAGGGCCCCTAACAAATACAATAGCAAAAAATAAGAGATATAGATAGATATATAGAGATAGATAGGGATGGAGATAGATATAGAATGCTAGTTTTCCCCAGGGATGTAAAAAGAATAAAGGGGGAGAGGGTGGGGTAATCCATTGTTCGGTCTGAAGGCTATTGTGCGTAAGCAATAATAATACCTCGATATGATTACAACATTATATTATTCCACACATAGTAATAAATTCTCATATAAATTGATAAATATTATAATTTTACTACCACAAAATACACTTACTACTAGAGCGCTGTAATGTGGCAATACGTGGTCGAACCCAGAGAGCTCACGGGTAGGAAAACAACCATTCGAACAAAACCATTGGAATGGATTTCCCATGTTCACTCTTTAGATTTGGTTTTTAATAAAGCTAGGTATTTTATAGTGTAACATAAATTAAAGGTTTCATGGTCAATTTCAGGGCTCTTGACTAAATATAATCTTAATATTAGCATGGGATAGTCCAACTTCCTGGGCTTCAAAGTAGTGAAAAGGTCACCAATTAGTTTTGGTCAAACCAATTTGATCTACCTATGATGAACATATACCATGGTATGTATATATCTATCAGCCTAGTTGTATTACTATTAGCTTCATGTAGAAAGTTTCACAGGATAATGGTCATTGTCCTATGCAATTTCAATTAGGTTAGGTTTGTTTAATTGCACATCCCATGGTCAAAGTTTTACAAAATAATGTGATGAACAATTATTATTAACCTAATTACTATCTATTGGTTTAACAAGGTTCAATCTATAGATTCATTAGTCTATAAAACACACCTATTATCGACCCCTAACCCTAGGTGGATTTCTATGCATGGTGATGTTGATCAAAAGTGGAGAAATATTAAACATGCTACCTATAATCATGAAATAGTTGAGAAATAAACAATCCAAGATTAAAAAAATTAATAATAAAATATCAAATAATTAAAATAAATGTAAATCCAATCAAAAACTCACTGCGTACAAAGAAACAATGAAGAACGGTGAAAGAATTGATAAAGGATGGAAAGTGATGTTGAAACAGAAATTGAAAATAGAAAAAAATTCTCAATGGATGAAGAACATACTTAGATTAACCAAAAAACAAAAAAAAAATGATTTAATAAAACAAGTAAAAGAATTAATTAAAACTAGTTTGTAATGAAAAATGATGAAAATAAAGGAAAACATTGGGAGAAAACAAAAGTACATGGAGCTCACTGTATATAAAGAATCCCCTAAAATATAAATAGGCTGAAATTTACACGATGTGAAATTCATTCACATCATGTACTAGCTTAAGTGGATTCTACCTTGACATATTCACTTTGTGTAATCGTTCTTCATGTCATTTATTTTAGATCCAAAATTCCCTTAGGAAAATCAATCTGTATCTTTAAATAAGTTGGCTCTCGAACTTCTCACATCATATAAACTCTTCATTCCATGTATCAGATTCAATTTATATGGGATTATGATTTTGAATTTCACAAATAGTGTAATTAATTTACATGTCATGTATGATCTTCATGACATGTAAAATATTCGTGGGTTGGTTTGTGGCTATGCAGTCATGTTGTGAATGAGGAATACAAATTTTTTATGATGTACATAATATATAACGCCAGTTTTGGCCACTTTTTAGAAATTCATTATTAAATTCAATAATTCTTAATTACAGTAGAAACAATCCAAAATACAATGAATTTTTGAATAAAACATGAATAATACTTAATTAAATGTATCAAATATGTATATATAAAATCATCTTATTATCTTTAAAACTATTTTTCTAATGTAAATAATTGAATTTAGTGAGTGTTATTGGTTATTTAAAATATCATTAGAATAATCCATCTGACGAAATAAAAGGGTATCATTATAACATGTCACCAATGTATCATGTGAAACATTGAAGTATGATTACATATATTAAAATATAATGAACAGAGAATTTAAACATTTCATTGAAAACATAGAAAAATATCATTTTCTTTCAGTATGTTTAAAAATAAATTCAATGAATATTGATAAAACATTTCCTTTGAAAATAACCATGAAACGTTTTAAAGAAAATTTCAATGAAAATAATGATCATGATGGTTAGAACAACCATTCATACAATGTATTCTAAAATAGAACATTATTTTCACACTTTTAAAAAAATACAAAAGTATGTTATATATAAGACATTCAAGAGGATTCCTTTTAATAATTTATAAATAAATTCAATGAAAATATAAATAATACTTCTCTTACATTTATGCATAGATAAAAATTTTAGAAAATATTTTTAAGAACATGGACATGGAGGAGAAAGATTCACGATCCAAGATGAAGAAATAAAGTCTTCTTTTCTTAAAAACATTTTATTGATCATTTTAAGTTCCAAAGGAAAGAAAAATTAAAAGTATAATAAAAAACTATAAGTATCTAGAAGATAAGAAAATAAATGGGGATTAAAATATAACGAGTATATAATTTCTCTTAGGAATATTCAAGTATAAACAATCTTGATTAAAAATGAGATTGCAACATAAACTCTAACCACTTTATTAGATTTTGAATCATATCCCATTGAATATTATAACCTCAAATGAAACTTTGAATACCAATAATATGAATAATATCATGATATAACATATCATAAGGGAAATATACACACCATATATACATAAATAAGTGTATAACATGAAACATGTCTCAACAAAACAATATTGAGATAAAGAAACCTTACAATTTTCACAATATCATAATAAAAACCCCATGAAAGATAAAAAATTATATTTATTTGTAAAACCAAATAATTTTCATTAAAAAAAATTATAAAATACATTCATGGTAAGTTTACAAACCACAAAAAAGAAAAAAGTGATGAATATGACATATGTCTCATATAAATAAATGCGAGATGAGAAACCCTTACCTCAAGTTATAACTTGCATCATACATGCTCTAAAACAATTGTATAATAAATTTAGATTAATTATAAAAATATACCATAACCATATTCATAATTATCCTACCAAATATGATTCACTTATAACATATTATAACCCTTTTATCAATAGTAATTGAATAAAATCATCATTCCAGGTCTTAACTATTCTATTTTTTTGCATGTTTTGGTTTGGTGGTTCTGGTAATTAAACCTTGATCATCATTTAATCATATATATAATATTAATCACATAATAAGTTTCATATTTATTCATTATATACAATTTTATGAGCATTCATATACAGAGGTGATGAGAAATGAATTACATCACTTTATAGATATGATAGTCCATAAGTACTCACGAGTGATGTTTTTAATTTTTGATGGTTGGAAGGAAATAAATTTAAAGAGAAATTCACATTTACAAAATCGTAATTGTATCATATATATCATAGGTATTCATTAAATCTATATTTAAGACAATCCCAATAACTAAAATATGTAAAATGAAACATATCTCTTCGTGGAGGTTGTAATCCACACATATGCATAAGCGATGTTATCATCAAACAATGAATGAGAGGGTAAGAAATTTGATAATATTTTTATCTTTAAAGAATCATAATAATGTTGTATACATAAAAGTTAACCATTAATTCCATCTATATAACTAACCATATGAGGTAGTGATGAAAAATAAAATACACCGTCCATATGTACACACAGTAATGTTTTGATTTTCCATTAGGATGGAGGATAAAATTAGCTTACTTAACCACATATACCACTATAATTGAACACTAACCAACATCAATAAGTACATGGTGACGTCACCACCACCATCGTTATAAGATATTACCATAGAGGGGTCAAGAGATGGCACACAACAATGGCAGAAGGAAGAGCCTGATGATGAACAATGTTAGATCCTAAGAAAAACATGGGAGCAGTAAGAGTAATATTCTCAAGATATATGGTAGAAACAAAAAATCTTGAGTGGATGCTTAACATCCATCACATAGTCTTACCAGTGTCATCAGAGAAAATCTTGATGCTGAGCGATGCATCAACCAACATGACAAAGGAGGAAAAGGAACTTGACTAAGGGTAGCCAATGAAAAAGGATAACCCCATTAAGAAGAACCCTAGTCTGGAAATAGGTACCGAAAAATGGATAAGAAACCATTAATAATGGCTAGAATCCTTAGGCATAAAGATCTCCCATTTCATAGTGACATTTTTTCATAATATTTTGAGATAGATTTATTATAACCTATGAATATGTTATGTTGTATTTACACTTTATTTTCCATGGAAATCATGATCCAGACCAAACTCATCTTCCTTGATGACACTATTGTTTCAATAAAATTAATTTTTATCAATAATAATTCCCACTTATTTTAATGTATTTTTTTTCATGTTCATTTTTTTTCTTATAATAAATTTTCTCTTTTCCTTAGTGGAATGTCTATTTTCTTATCTCTAATAGTAATTTTATTCTCATTTATTGAATTTTAAACAAACATTTCGATGTATTTTTAACAATGTGGGTTTTCAAGAAGGTTATTTCAAAATTTTCAAAATGTTTTCCCATATTTTCAAAATAAAATGTTTTATCATCCACTCCACATTTTTTTGATAACCATTATTTCTTTTTTAAGTTTCCATTATTAAAGATTATTTTTAAAAGTAAAGGTTTTCAATATATTTTCAGTTCTCCTTTTTGAAACCTTATTTAATTTCAAGGATATTATATTTTTAACTCTTTGTAATAATGTTTTCAAAAATTATTCTATATAAATTATTTAAAATGAGTTTTTGAAAATAATTTACACTTTATCTTTTATGAAAATGATTCAAATATTTTTATGAATTATTTCATATTTTCACTTCAATTTTTCTTCCCAGGATTATCCCCCATAAAGTGATCTTTGGTAATCCACTATATCTTATTTTTTTATGAATGCTTTTGTTAAATGAGATTTTGATATCCTATGATTTCTTAATTTATGTTATGATATAAGTTTAATAAATCTATTCTTTTTCCCATGGGTTATTTAAGTTATTATGATGATTAATTTTAAGTGCCACACATATGTATGGATGATGATAGAGGGGTATCATATCTCCCTTCAATTCATTAAATTATGTTTATATCTCATGAGATAATAAAGTGTGAACAAAATGAGATTTTTCACATAGACATGGGCATTATGAGTTTTCTCACATTTTTAGGCATGAAAATAATGAGTCTTTTTTAACATAGGCATGGACATAACGGGTTTTCCCACATAAGTTTTATTATTTTTATAGTTTTTCCACATTCCCATGTTTTTATCAGTTTATTCCAATTTCACAAAGAGAATTTCATTTCCATAATATTCCATGTTTTAATGATCATGCCTTATTTTTAATGTGTTCTGATATTTTGTATCATGCTCACATATTTTATGATTAATGAAATATATTTGAGCCATGTCACATCATTTATGCTTCTTTGATGATATTTTTAGGTTCTTAGGTTTCTACATCAGGTTTTATAATTATCATACATGGTCTTATGATCTTTTATCAATACATATATGTTTAACTTATATTCTTCTTCATGATTATGATCTAACACATTATGAAATGCCTTTCCCCTTATTCAGTGTTTAATCTCACCCCTTTATTATGTATCTATTACCAAAGTTATGAAGATGTTTGTATCATTTGATATTTATTGAGATGATATAAAGGAGAAAGATTATGTATTAAAAATTTCAAGTGATGTAAAATAATATGTTTACATATCTAATATCAAAGAATATAAAATTTTTAGAGTTAGGGTTATACAACTATTTGTGAGATGAATTGTTTAAATAATGAGATTCTTATCCTATTTATGTTGATTTTTTGCTTGGGTCCCCCAAATACAGCTGGGGTGGAGGGAGGGGTTTAGGGAGATGGTTGTGGGGTCGAGTCTCTAGTCTATTTGTTTGTGGATTTTTCTTCTATCATGCGTGAACCATTATTTTATGGTCGTGCCCAAACATTTAATTTTAGCTTGGGTCCCTATTATATTACCCTAAATTTTCATAAATAAATATCACATATTTTTAGAATAATATTAAATACATTTCCTAAAACCACACCCAAGGGATGTAATAGTTTAGTGTCTTTGGAGACTAGAAAAAAATCCTCATATTTCATGAAATATCTTATACATCTCCCATAAAGATCTTCTCACATAGTACTCCTCTTAGGCATACCCTACCTAAACCTTTTTATAACATGGGGAATAAAACATAATAAAGGGTGAGATCAGTTTCTTAGTAAGGGTAAAAAATAAGATATATCAATCTATGATCTCATGAAAGAATAATATAATCATAAGGGTATGTGATCATTAACATAACCCTCATGTTCATACCTAACTTTTCATAGCTTGTAAATATTATTCATGAAATTAATCTTTACCATTTCATAAAACATGGCCCATAAGAGCGATAAATAATCATAAATCAATCATGAACCAAAATATCACGTCATATAATAATGGAACCAACATAAATATATAAAATTACATCATATGTCAATGTTTACCAGCAAAACTATCAACATAGTGGATTATAAAATATCACTTATTTCCCATCGTGGATTAGGACTCACCTACTTCCCATAGTGAATCAAGCCCATGGAATTGTTTATCATTATTATCTCATGAGATATAATTATTTACCCATTTAGTTGGATAGATATATATAGGTATCACCCTATCATAATGAAAACTATTCTTATTTGTGACATAATATTATAAAACATTAATTATATCATCATATCATTACCCGTGTAATGAAAATGTGTTTCATAAGAATGTAATCAATTCACCAATGAAAAACCCATGAAAATTAATTTTTTTCATAAACATTTAATCAAGACAAACTATATACATATAGAAAAATAATAAGGATGAAATCATTCAATATTATCCCCATTATAGCATAAGTAACATCAAATTATACCATTTTATATGGAACCTAATTTTGAAAGATCAATTGGAAAATTTCTTGAGGAATATAACCATTCCAATTTCAAAAAAAATTCAAAACATTGAACATTTTTAAAATAAATTTCTTTTAAAATAATCTTATAAACTTATAAAGGAACCATTAAATATCCTTTATATTATTTCTTCAAGAAAATATCCTTTCAACTTTGAAATACACATTTTAAATCTAAAATTTCATAATTTTTTTTCAAAATACTTTATTTTAAAAAAATTAAAAACAAAACTTATAAAAGAATATTTTTAAATAATTTAAAATATTTCTTGAGGAAAATATCCTTTCCACATTGAATTTTTTTAAAGATAAAAATTCATAAAATATTTTTCAAATTCATTTATTTGAAAATAAACATTAAAACTTATAAAGGAAGCCTTAATAATCATTTGAAACATTTTTTGATAAAAAATACTTTCCACTCACAAAAAAATTTTTTAGAACTAAAATTTAAAAAATATTTTGTATATATTTATATTTTAAATAAAAACTAAAACTTATAAAGGAATCATTTAAAATTATTTAAAACATTTCTTGAAAAAAATATCCTTTCCACTTTGGAAAAAAATTTAAAGCTAAAAATTCATAAAATATTTTGGAAATAATTTTATTTAGAAACAAACTTTGAAACCTATAAAAGATGATTTAAAACATTGAGTGGTCATAACAGTAGAATATTTTGTTCATGTCGTACACTTTAAAACAATGATTCCTTCCAATTTTTTGGTAAAAGCCAAACAATCCTTATTTTAAAAAAGACATGAATATTCCTTTCAAACCATTTTTTAAAGACACAAACATGGGTAAACATGTATTTAATAAATTATTTGTAGAATTTAAAAAAAATAATTTTTTTTAGAAACCATTGACTTAGATGAAGAAGGGTTTTCGACCGAAGAGAGAAATAATGTTGGATTTTCATAAAAACTTTTTCTCAATAATTTTAAATTCCAATGAAATGGGAAATGGTACTATTACTTGAAAAAATTTATGAATAACCATAGTAGTATTAAATATTTCTATTTTAATATATAAGTATCAAATAATTCCCCCAAGGGATAATTAAACATAATCAATCCTGAATAATGGTGAGATTGAAAAGTACACACTTACCACTTTGTTAATGTTTGTATCATAAGCCACTAGAAAAAAATAACTTCAAATAAAACATTAAATACTATGAATATAAATATATTCATGATACATCATAAAAAAATGGGAATAATATACACCTTACATAATAACTAATTGGTGAATATTTCCTACATCTCACAGATGTATAAGTGAGCATGAAATATTAACTTTAAGTCTCGACTTCCTTTATACACGTTAAAACCTCCTATATAATAAGAATAATTTTATTATAAATCTATCATATAACCATGAAAATATATATCATACCATATATGATATAATGATGAGCTTTTATTACCTGTCTCTTAATAATTCCATGTAAAAGTCATGTTTCTGGTAATAAATAATTTTTTTTGTGTATGTTTTGATTTGATATTTTAGACCATGATACTTTAATTATGGTTAAATATTATACATAATGTTAAACATGATATAAATATCACATATATTAATTTTATATTCATTTAGAGAAATCTTTGAAAGTTAGAGATAGATAATAAAATACACTATTCATGGAGATGACAGACTATACATATGCATGAAAACTGTTTCCATTTTCAAGATGGATAAAATGAAATAAAGGTTAATAACCATTTTTCCACATAATCATTATGATGTATTATATATAACATATATTCATTAATTTTATCCCATATTGCTTTACTTATAAATCACAAATGAAAAAATAATCATATCTCTTTGGGAGGCGTTAGTCCGCCGCTCACACTATAGATGTTATGAAATCGCCTAAAGAATGGAAAGTTAAAAGTTAAATATGACAATATATTGTCATAAGTATAGTTATATAACAACCCTGCTATTAATTTCACATTAATAAATTATTTATTACATGAAATTAGACTTAATACAACTCGAAATATCGAGAAGTATAGTGTATTTTGGAATTAGGTGCATAGAATAACAACCTGAATGTGGGATAAAAAAACATTACTGAAAAATTATTTGACATGATTAAAAAATTACATGGCTTTTAAAACTACACAGGATAAACTAGGGGAAACATAAGAAAGGGATGATCTATAACTCCCAGTAAGGTAATGAACATGGAATAAGGTGATACATGTTAGACATTAGTTATATCAATAAGGAATAAAAAGAGTTGGAATCATAAACATAAACAATGAGACATGATATAACATGATAATCATAATATGGAAAATGTGAAAATAACTTAATACAAAACATCATAAAAATAGGTCAAGTCCAAACTTCCAATACATCATGGTAGAAAAATTCCCATAAAGGAAGTAGGTTCACTCCCTCTCCCAACATGATGTATCATGATCATAAACATTACCCCATGAATTGGAGAACTATATAATTCTGAGTGCACCCATCACATTCATTTCTTTCTCATTCTTAAGTGTTCCACATAGATAATTCAACATGGATTCATTCATCATCAAAATTTATTCCACGATAAAGTATTGTGGAATAAAAACATGTAATTCTCTAATAAAAAGGTATATTTGTAGAGTGGTGAACACCCTTTATAGTAAATGGGTATGGTGTTCACTACACAATTGGTTTGGTATAATTAATCATGATGATATTTTAGCAGCATAACATTGTCACTTAAATATTCATAAAAATGAGTTGATGAGGGAGAAATGGGTCTCTCATCAGATAGAAAGAAAATGGACTCTAATATGGAATAGAAAAACATATCCTAACATTATAAATTGTAAATTGAAGGAATAATGAAATAAAAAACTTTAATAAAGAAAAGAATCATAACCATATTTCGGCGTGGTAAAAGGTGCACATAAAGGATCATGGGAGGATTAATGAGAGTGAAAGGGGGATCTCATAATTTATACAGTAAATGGAAAATTAGGGTAAAATTGAAGAACATATCCCAACATAAGAAAATCTAATTTAAGATACATAACATAAAATAAGTTCTCGAATGGAAATGAGAAGAGAGAAATCCCTTACCAATTTCAACATAGTAATGGATTAGGTAACAGTAAAAATAAGAGAGGGTAGATGATATATCATAAAAAAAAACAATTATATATTAAGATAATGTTTATAAATTAATGTAAATATAATCAAATGAAATTAAAAGGACTAATTTAAATGGAGGTTCTTGAATTGAAAGAAGAATAGAGGAATACTTTTCTTGATTGTGTGAGTCCAAATGATTTGGAGGGGCTTATTAAGATCCTAGGTGTTCCTTGAGAGGATTCTAGAGAGTGGATTGTAGAGTATGGACGTACTTTGAAGAGTTTGAGTGAATAGAAATGGGATATAGGGTGGGTTTAAACAATAATTTAGGAGGATTTATTCATTATTTTGGTTTTGGAGTCTAAATAATAAAATATTCAAAACCAAAAACCATACCATGGGTTTTTTCCCATAGTTTCTGCCAAATGGGAGTAGTTATCATTATTTTATAAGTACATGGGACACACTTAATAAAATAATTCTCTTTCTCATGTAGAGGTGGTTCACACTCTAAAAAACAATTTTTAAACCATAAAATATATTATAAGCTTTGGAGGATTCATAATTGATTCATAAAATAAATAAATAAAACATAAAATCATAATATTTTAGAGGGAAAACAAAGGTTTGGTCATGTATACCTTTATAGTATTTATTACATCACTTTTGGGTCATTATGTTGTCATAATACAGAACATATATTTATATGATATTTAATTTTCATATGAAAATTATACTATCTTAGAAAATTATGAAAAATTCACCATTGTATAATTTCAAAAATTTTATTTGAAAATAATATTAATTTTACATAAATAATTTTCTAAATATGTGAATGTTTTCTTTTGAAATAAAATAAAAATCTATTAAGAAATATTGATTTTTTTGACAATAACCATTTTAAAATCCTTATAAAAAATACATTTGACTTCATAAAAATTATATGATCATTTATATTTTATAAAAATTCTTTAATAATAATATTAAAATATTATTTATTTCAAAAATGCATTAATTCATAAATTCATTTATTGAATTTAAATATTAACCAAAAATAAAATTTGTTCTTTATTATATCAAAATAAAATATTTTCGAAAGTAATACCAATAGGATGAAAATATATTCATTATTCTATACAAAATAATTTATAGATTCATCTTTCTAGAGTCTTGATACATATCTGTTTAGTATACCAGCAAACTTTCTAAGGGTAAGGTGTGCTATGGTGGGACTTTCATGGGGAAGTTAAATGAACATGGTTTGGGTGGTGATCTCGATGAGGATGAACTTCTCCTGTAAACGGTTGTGTTAATGCTTATGTTGTTTGATATCAGCTTGTTCTTGGTCTATGGAAAATCCCAGTGATTCTACATCCCTCATAATCTCTGATAAATGGGCTTCATAGGGTAAAATCCTATTTTTTGAGTCCATCACTTCCTTTATCTGTGTCAATTCGATTTGTTAAAACCCTATATTTATACTAATCATTTGATCTTTGTTCAATGTCTATATAATAAATAGTAATGATACTTAATGTTAAATTGAATCCAAGAGGATATAATAAATCTAAATAATTTCATGTTTTTTCTATAACCATATTACATAATAAGAAATTTAATTAAATTGAAAGATGAATTTATTTATAATAGTTCGAGTTGTTATAATATCTCCCCTTAAGAATTCCCCCCCCCCCTAAATTTTCATTACCCCTACTAAAATAGATGTGGGTAACTCTGTTTCACCACCTCCTTCTGTTCCCATGTTTCTTCTTCAAACTTGTGTTTCTACCATAATACTTTGACAAGGTGTGTTGTCTTATTTCGTATAACTTTGTCACTATGATCTAATACCTTCACCGACTATTCCTCACACGAGAGATCATTCTATAATGGTACCATCTCTGTATTGAGTGCATGTGAGGGATCTGGTATGAAATTTTTCAAAATGGATACATATAATACATCATGTTATTGAGATAGGTTAGGTGGGAGTTCTAGTCAGCAATCCACTACTCCGATGCGATTAAGGATCTCAAAGAGACTGATGTATCTTGAAATAATATTTCCCTTATTCCCAAATCTCATAACATTCTTCCATAGTGATAATAATAGGAATACAATGTCTCTAACATCAAATTGTAGGTCTCATAGATGATTGTTAACACAACCCTTTTTGACTATGAGAATCATTGATGTGTTACTGAATGATATTAACCTCTTGAACCATTTCCTAGAAAATTTTAGGACCTAGTAGTTTGTATTCCCCAAAATTATCCCAGCATGTAGGTTTTCTACACATCTTCCTATAAAGATCTACATAGGGAGCTATTTGGATTCTCAAGTGGAAACTATATTTGTAAGAGAACTTGACCAGAGGTAGATGTTGGTCCCATCCTCTTTTGATGTCCATAGAACATACTCACAACATGTCTTAAAGTGTTTGAATAACCCACTCAGAATGGCCATTAGTTTGAGGATGATAGGCTGTACTGAAGTTGAACTTAGGGTTTATAGCATATTATAGACTTTTCTTGAACTTGGGGGTGAATATCAGATCTTAATTAGATACAATTGATAGTGGTACGCCATGTATCCATTCCATTTCTTTGATTTATATTCGTGTAAGTTAATCAAGTGACTAGTCCTCTCAAATTAGAATAAAGTGAGTTGTCTTTGTAAGATGATCCATAATAAACCATATAATATTATTTCCCTAGATGTATTCATAAGTTTGGTGAAAATTTCCATGGTGATGTTATCCCATTTTCATATTGGTATGGATAATGGTAACATCATCCCCTTAGACTTATACCTTTTAGTATTCAATTGTTGCCATACCAGGCACTTTGATGTATATTCAGTGATACTCTTCATATTATCCCACTAATAGTTCTCAGGGAGATCTTGACACATATTTTTGCTTCCTGGGTGAATGGAGAAGGCTAAACTATGTGAATCATCCAACATTTCCTTCTTTAACCCAATATTTTATGGATCACATAGTCCTGACCCAAATCCCATAATTCATTCTTCATTAATTTTAAACATTGAGGATTTCCCCTTTTTCATGGCTTCCACCTTCTTCTTAATTTACACATATTTTCTTTGAGAAACCTTTATTTTCTCTAAGAGGGATGGTTGAGAAATCATTTTATAAAGGATTTATGATGTTCCTTCCTTAATGATTCCCATTTCTATCCTTTTATGATCTATGAAGATTGGATCCTTCTCAATTATCATCATTGATAAAGATGCAGGATATTTTCTACTTAGCGTATATGCCACCTTATTTGATTTACCAGGATTGTAGTGGATTGGGAAATCAAAATCCTTGACGGTATTTAAAAATCTTTACTGGTGAATATTTTTATCTTTCTATGTGAATATATATTTGAGACTTTTGTGATCTGTATATATTTCAAACTTCTCCCCAAATAGATAATTATTTCATATTTTTAAAGAGAAGATTACTACAACCAACACTAGATCATTCATTGGGTAGTTCTGTTCATGAACATTCAACTGTCTTAGAGCATAAGATATGGCATTTTCATTTTGTATTAATACACATCCCAATAACTTCTTTAAAGTATCGATGAATACTATGAAAAGTTATCTAGTTGTGGGTACTATGTGAATAGGGGAAGTGATAGGCCTCATTTTTAGCTAATTGAATCTCTCTTCACAATCATCATTCAATGAAAATTGGAATCCCTTCTGAGTTATCATGTTTAGAGGGCTTGAAAATAGTGTTAAATTTCTCAAAAATCAGTGATAATACCCAGATAACCTAAGGAAACTGTGGATATTTATCACAGATGTTGGACTTATCCATCATTCAGATTATTTTGTCTTTGAAGGGTCTATAGATATCCCATTTCATATAATGATATTCCCCAAGAATGAGACTTCCTTCAACCAAAACTCATATATTTTTTGTAATTGGCCTAAAGCTTCTCCTTTCACAAGGTCTTTAGCATAGTTCTCAGATACTCCTTATTCTCCTCCTTTGTTTTGAAGTATATTAGAATATCATCTGTAAAGGCTACAATAAGTTTTTATAGGTAATCTCTATTGATGTTATTTATCAAGTCCATGAAAATTTATAGAGCATTAGTGAGCCCAAAAGGAATCACTATGAACTCATAGTGCCCATACCTTGTACGGAATTCAGTCTTGGAGATATCATCCTTCTTCACTCTAACAATGTATTATCTGATTGAAGATATACCTTGGATATGTATTATGATCCACATAGTTGATCGAATAAGTCATTAATCTCTGGAAGAAGATACTTGTTCTTTATTGTGATATTGTTAAGATCGTGATAATCAATGAAAAGGTGCATTGACCCATCCTTCTTCTTGATGAAGAGGACTGGTGTACCCCTTGGAGAAGCACTTGGGAATGTGAACCATTTAACAAAATTATCCTGTAGTTTTTTCTTCAACTCTTCTTGTTCCACAATAGCCATTCTATACATAGTCTTGGATAATGTTAACCATGCAGGTATAAGATTGATTTAAAATTCAACCTCTCCACTATGAGGAAGACTAGGAAATTCCTTGGAAAACACATCAACAAATTCCCTCACAATAGGCACATTTTCTAGGATGCTTCTTTCCATAGAGTCAAACAATTCAGTTAGATACACTTTCTCATAGTGAAATAATATCCATGCTTGATATGATAGTGTTACAAAATATTCACCCCCCTCCTTGCAATTTTATAGAATCACGGGGTCAATTATAAATATGGAGAGTGATTTTCTTCTCATGATAATTTATGTTGGCTCTATATAGGGAAATCCAATCCATGCCCAGAATTGCATAAAATTACACCAAAGTGAGTATGAAAAAGTTTTCTAAGAATTTCATCCCAAAAATTGTGACATAGGAGGAGTTATATACCTAAGATAAAATAATTGATCCTTTTTTCATTTTCATTGATAGCTCTACTTCCATGATTTGTGGTGGTGTTTGAATATTTCTATTAAACTTTTGGGATATGAAGGAATGCGAAGAACTATGGATAATAACTCTACCTTTAATTTTTTTGATTATGGTTCTAACTATTTATTTCATCCAAAATAGACTTAGGTATGATTAATTTTAAAATATTAAACACATAGAACAGAATCAAATGACATTAAAGGGTTAACTTATAAATTTCATGTATTTCCTTAAATTATAAATTTCATAGTTTCAATGTATGTTATCCATGATATATTTAATAACATATACCCTTATGGGAATTTTTATTCCCATAATAATGGTTCATAATGAGCTTATGAATTTACAAAAGAATATCCCATGGAATTGTAAAACTAGGTGTCCAGTAAGACTCATTATCGTGTACCAGGTTACATCAAGTCAAGCTTGGTACACATTGTCGGAGTTGTCACCCCTAGGAACATCAATACCGGAACCAAATCCACTTATAATATGAATATAGGGATATATTTTCTTCATAAACCACTTAATCATTACTGAATAAAATTTAGGGATGTTTTCTTATACATATTCTTATTCCTAAGGCTTTCCCTAATGTTTTCTAATCAAAATCCCAAAGTAACAAAAATTTTTCTCTGATACCAACTATAAAAATCATGTTCTTTATTTCACATCAATACATGATTTATTAAATAATATTACAATTAATAAAACTTGAAAGATCTATATGTCTAGTGTCTTAGGAAATTTGGTATGTATAATAACATCTTGAACATCGTATTGAACATCTTTATTGAAAACTTCTTTTAGGTGATTATAAAATTCAATGGATTTTAAAATTTCATGGGATAACTATGGGAAAAATAGAAGAAAGGGGTGAGCTATAAATCACAGTAAGGGAATAAACATGAAATAAAGTAACATGTTTGACAATGGGAATATCGGTGGGGCATAAAAGTGTAGGAATCACAAACATGAACAAGGATATGTGGTATAACATGATAATAATAACATGGGAAATGTAAAAACTTCTTAAAGCATCGTATCATAAACATAGGTCATGGATAAACCACCTAGACATAATGGTAGCCAATGTCTCATAAAGGAATTATGTTCACTCCCTATCCCAACATGACATATCATGATTGTCACGACCCGCCTTCACCAAAAGGAGGGAAGGGTCAGCAGATTGCCAAGCCCTTCATTCTTTAAGTTGTAGGAGAGATAATGACCCCCGAGTCTCGCCTCCAGTAGGCCCCGGGGTGGAGACTAGCACCAAGGGTATGAGTTTTCACAAAAATGGGAGGCATTACCCTTTTTATTATTTAGGATCAGGAAATAAGATAAGTCAACCACCCAAAAAGGAAAAGAAACAAGTGTAAAGAAATAAACCCAACAAAGCCCCCATGCATGTTTAAACAGTTTACAACAAGGTGCAAGTACAAATAGAGGCTCAAGGTACAATAACAAAAAAAAACAAAGGTACGACAACAGCAACAACTCCAACTGTCTGACTAGTAGGGTCCCGCACAGCCCTGGTAGTCCTCCTGGAAACCTGAAAGTAAACGTAGGGTGAGCATACAAGTACACCCAGTAGGGAAAACCAAGACTCTCGTGCACAAGTGGGGGAACGTGCTAAAGTCCCGTGAGAAAGGAGCAAACCAAACGCCTATTCAAGGTAAACTAACCACCCCAGGCCTCACCAAGGCACGCTCCCCAAATAACGCAAGTCAAGTAATATATATAATCAAAGCACATCGATGTTTGGGTACCCCGCGCCACTTTCCCACTGGTTATTGAGACATCCTACGCATCGGACCAATCCCGCCATTCTCACCGCAGTCCCAATGCCACACCTGCCCGCACACACCTGGGCCACAACCACACGCAGTCCCACTGCTGAAAACCAGCCCGCACACAACTGGGCCTCAACCGCACGCAGTCCCACAGCTGACAACCCGCCCGCACACACCTGGGCCTCAACTGTCTCACGTAACCACGCCCGAAGACACCTGGGCTAGAGGATCAACTGTCACGCCTGAAAAGACCTGTGCCTCATCCCGAAGACACTTGGGAAACCAACTGCCGCACACACCTAGTCAACCATAGTACTACCCTACCTGAAGGTTCTTGGGCTAATAATGGACCTCAGGCCATCATAGCCTGCCCGAAGATACTTGGGCTATCCGGGAAAGGGAGCAGAAAAGGAGCTAATAACCAGCCACTAAGAATAGTGTTGTAAAAAACACCCTTCCCCCATAGATGGGGGTGTTCGGCACTGAGTGCTCAACTTGGGTGGGGTGCGAATAAGAAACACAAAGCTACAAGTATAGATATAGGTAACAAACACTCACCCAAGGCTTAGGTTTTCCTAGCCAACCTACAGAACACAACACCACTGCGTCTGAGTCACAGTTCACGAACCTTGCCCACGAAAACCATTTGTCCCATTCTTATTTCACGTTCAGTCAAAATGTTCAAATAATTCTAAGCACTACTGGGCAACTACCATAAGCATAACCAAGGAAAGCATCAAAAGCAAAGATCAACCAAAACACTCACACCCGGTTCTGTCAACAGAGGATCTCTCCCCAATTTGTGATATCAACGAGTACCCACCCGGTCTCAAACTCACAACCACCGAAACCATACCAACAGGGAATTCCCATCCCCAATTTTACACAACCACCGGGTAATTTTAGATTTAAAAGACTTAACACGCTCCATGATTTCAAACCTGTGTGTTCAAACCTAGAGTTAACATAGTAGGGTTTATCCTGGGGCTTCCAACTTATTCATCCGGGTATATGTGATTAACCAATTTCATAGCAGGAGTTCACAACTTCAGCAACCCATTTAAAACATCACGAGGGGATTCATCAGTGCACATACAACGACCACCAACGACCTCAATTTTCAGAAAAACATAAACCATCACAACTAAAAAGGATGATCACAAGATAGAGCATAAACAACGATCACAACCCCTTCCCCTTCTATATTTAGAACTTCGTTTATTATCTTCATTAAGGTTTGGTTCAACCAATTCCATAGGAACAAAATAACGCCCACCCCGAATGATACACAAAAGTGAGAGACGAGAGAAATTCCCTACTTGCTGATAGACGACAAACGCTTAGGTCAGGGGGGGGGAGGCGGAACTTCACGGATAACGACGCGGCGTGCCCGATGCACCAGAAGAGCCACGATCGAGGAAGGGAGAAACCACGGCCTAACCCTTAATTTATAAGAGTCGGGGACAGTTGAGATAAAAACGCTGAACCGCGTAAGACGTGGAAGTCGTGGGCTGACCACGCTGCTTGACTCATCATTAAAGGTGATGGGTGGTTTAAACCGACTCATGAGTCAATTCAGTATTTAATTAAAACTTTTGTGTGCATTTCGGGTCTTTAAGAAATTTTTTTAAACAAGGCAGAATAGGGTTTAAAACACTATTTGCGAAAAAGGAGCATTACTGGAACAACTTGGCAAGGCCGGGTGACGTCGGCCGGTTCCGCCGATCGATCGCACCGATCGGTCGCACCGATCGTCACCCCTTAAGGATCCGGATTTTGGAAAAGGAAGGGACCAAGGGGGGTCTGGGTCATCACATCAGATACCTCTTAAATGATTCTCGTCCTTGAGAATCACAACAAAACAGAAGGAAAGAGGGGGTCCGAACAACCATCTTCGAAAGATACCTCTTAGGAGTGAACCCCTGCTAAATAAAAACACTCCCCTATCAAGAACCAAGCTACATACCACGCCAAACCGCCTTGTCATGTGGGTTTGGGGAGTTCCCCTCCCCCATGTCAAGATATTATCCGCTTTGGGCGGCACTGACTCACCCGCACGGGTTTAATCGCATCCACCTTAATGCGTCTTGATTAGGGGTCGAGTTCCCTCTTCCCTTTAGCCGGGGATTTTCACACATAACAGAGGAAACAAACTAGTGCATTTCATAGCCAAAACTCAAACGTTCTACCACAACAGGTACAAAAAGGAACAAAGCTCAAAACAACCCGGGGTATTGGGCACGCATCTGTGCTTCCCTCTCCCACGTACTCTCTTCGAGCCCGCCATGTCTCCACAACACACAAACCAAGGGAATGGCTCACCCATGAAGCACCTTCTCCATGCGATCCTCGATCATCACTGGGTTTTCCACAAAGGTTACGTCGTCCTCGATGTCCAGTTCACCCCAATCAAGGACGTGTGAATCATCGTGCAGATAACGACAGAGCTGGGATACATGAAAGACATCATGTATCCTTAGCAGCGGCGGAGGTAATGCTAGCTGATAAGCCACTTCACCGACCCGCTGCAACACTTCGAAGGGTCCGAAGAATCTGGGGGAAAGCTTACCCCCCTTGCCGAACCTCCGTTGCCCACACCGCGGGGAGACCTTCAAGAACACGTGGTCCCCAACCTCAAACTCCAAGGGCCTTCTCCTGGTATCAACATACGACTTTTGTCGGTCCTGGGCCGCCTTCATCCTTTCCCATATGAGCTGAATCTTCTCTGTCGTGTCCTACACCACCTATGGGACAAGGATGCCTGCCTCTCCTACTTCGGTACAACACACAGGTGAACGGCATGGACTCCCGTACAAAGCCTCAAACGGGGCCATACCGATGGTGGAGTGGTAGCTATTATTGAAGGAAAACTCTACTAGAGGAAAGTATCGCACCCATGACTCTCCTGAGTCCAGAACACATGCTCGTAGCATATCCTCCAAGGTCTGGATGGTGAGATCCGTTTGTCCATCTGTCTGGGGATGGAAAGCAGTGCTAAGGCGTAACTGGGTGCCAAACGCATGCTACAACCCTCTCCAGATTCGCGAGGTAAACTATACATCCCTATCCGAGACTATAGACCTCGGAACTCCATGCAACCGCACCACCTCATTCATGTACTTTCGTGCCAAAGCATCCACAGTACTTGACTCCCTGATTGCCAGAAAGTGAGCCGATTTCGTCAACCTGTCCACCACCACCCAGATGGCGTTGCACCCTCCTTGGACCTTGGGTAGTCCCGTGACGAAATCCATTGAGATGTCGTCCCAATTCCACTCGGGAACAGCTAAAGGCTACAGTAGGCCGCCTGGAACCCGGTGTTCAGCCTTCACTTGCTGACATACTAAGCATTTGGCCACAAATTTTGCCACCTCTTGCTTAACTTCGGGCCACCAGAACTGCCTTTTCAGCCCTTGGTAAATCTTGGTAACTCCTGGGTGCACTTCCAGGGGTGAGTTGTGGAATTCACTGAGAACCTTGCCACACATCTCTCTTGGAACAAACAACCTTTTCTGGAAAAGCATCCGGTGCTGACCATCCTCTGTCCATTCTCTTGGAGCATCACCCTGGTCAACCCGATCACGCATCACTTCGCACTCGGGGTCTCCCCACTGAGACTCCTCCACTTGTTGAAACAGAGATGACTGCACTATCATCTGATATAGGCAGCCTCTGCCACTATCCATCTTCGCATCTAGGTGTAAGGCAGCCAACTCCTCCATTGCCTTCCAGGAATTTGCCGACTCTCGGACCGCATCCTTCTGCGTCCTCCTGCTCAAGGCATCGGCCATCACATTTCCCTTGCCCTCAGTATAAGAGATTTCAAAGTCGTAGTCCTGGAGGAACTCCACCCATCTCTGTTGTCTCAAGTTCAAGTCCCACTGGGAGAAGATATAATTTATGATTTTGTGATCTGTGAAGACCACAAATCATTCCCCGATGAGGTAGTGCCGCTATAACTTTAGCGCAAAAACAACCACTGCAAGCTCCAGGTCGTGGGTGGCGTAGTTACGCTCATGGGGGCGTAGCTGCCTAGACCCGTAAGAGATCACCCCTCATTGTTGCATCAACACGCATCACAGGCCCTGTCCTGAAGCATCACAAAATACCTCATAGGCCATCCCCTCTTCTGGTAATCTCAACACTGGGGCACTAACCAGCTTTTCTTTTAGGTAGCTGAAGGATGACTCGCATTGCTCGCTCCACACGAAAACCTGGTCCTCCTTGGTTAAAGCCGTCAAAGGGGCTACTACTCGGGAGAAGTTGGGTACGAATCTCCGGTAGTAACTTGCCAGTCCGAGGAAAATCCGGACTTCCGCCACATTCTTGGGTGCTGCCCAAGAAACAACTACCTCAACCTTTGATGGGTCAACTGCTACCCCCTGCTCAGACACTACGTGCCCGAGGAAGTGCACTTCTCGTGTCCAGAACTTTCACTTTGACAACTTCCCATAGAGCTGGTGCTATCGGAGGACTTCCAAAACTGTCCTCAGGTGCTCTGCATGGTCCTCTTCTGACCTCAAATAGATCAGGATATCATCGATGAATACCACCACAAACCGATCCAGGTACTCCCGGAAGATGGAGTTCATAAGCCCCATGAACACGGCCAGGGCGTTCGTAACACCAAAGGGCATGACCACGAACTCGAAGTGCCCATACCTGCACCTGAACGCCATCTTCGGGACATCGCTATCCTTCACCCTCAGCTGGTGGTATCCGGACCGCAGGTAGATCTTCGAGAACCATCCTGCCCCCTTCAGTTGGTCAAAAAGATCATCTATCCTCGGAAGAGGGTAGCGATTCTTGATCGTTACCTGATTCAGCCTCCTGTAGTTGATGAAAAACCTGAGGCCACCATCTGCCTTCCTTGCGAACAAGACCGGAGCACCCCATGGTGACGCACTCAGACGGACATAACCCCTCTTCATCAGATCGTCAATCTGTATCCGCAACTCTCATAGCTCCGAAGGTGCCATCCGGTAAGGAGCCATCGAGATCGGACGAGCGTCAGGTTGTAGGTCTATCCCGAACTCGATATCGCGTTGAGGGGGTAGAGTCGTCACCTCCTCATGAAAGATGTCCATAAACTCGCGGACGATCTCTGGCACTTCCACCATCTCAGCATCTACTGATTCCACTGTCAGCTCGGTCAACAAGGAGAGGAGAGGTTCCTCCCTCCTGTTTCCCTTCGGACTGCTCCACTTGCCGGTGAAGGTAACACGCTGGCCGTCCAAACCTGAGAACACCACCCTCCTTCGGAAATAGTCAATGACGGCGCATACAGAAAATAGCCAGTCGATGCCTAGGATGACATCGTACGGCTGAATCTGTAGCAGAAGGAGATCCCTAACCGACTGATGTGGCCCTAACATCAGTCTATATCCCTGACAAACGAACAGCAAGTCGGTCTGAACTCCAATTGGTGTACTCAACACCAGGGGCACTGGAAGTCTCTCGACATCTAGACCCAAGGAACGGGCTAGACTGGGTTCAATAAAGGAGTACGAAGCTCTGGTTTCGAACAAAGCATAAGCAAGAGTGCTAAACACATTGATCGTACCTCGAACAACCTCTGGCCCTGTTGGAACTGTTTCCTCTGCGGCATGTAACTGTCCACGCCCAGCTCCCCTGCCCCTCGGTTTTCGGCCACCTCCCCAACCACACCCTAGTCGAGGTCCCTGGGGAGCGCCCTGAGGTCGGCCTCCTCCTCCTATCTCTGCCTGCGGAGGAGCGGGAGCTCGCTGTCCCTGCTGGTGCTGCTGGAAGGGTCTGGCTGGAAACTGCTGCTGCGGCGGATGCTGGGGATGACTGCCACTGCCGTACTGCACCCGATCGGGGCACTGACTCCGGAGATGTCCAGGGATCCCGCAGATGAAGCACCGTGGTCCCGAGCCTGAAGGGAAAGAACGTGGGCCAGGGGATCGAAACTGAAACTGCTGCGGTCTGCTCCCCGTGGGTCGGAACCTGGAGGGTCCCGATGCTGGAGGCCTGGTGCTGACGGCTTTCCCTTTCGATGGTCCCAACTGGATCCCTTCTTGTGACACTCCGCCCAGAGCATGCATCCTTTCCACCACTTCGGCCTTCTTCGGGACCTCTAAGTATGTCGGAAGGGTAAAGGGGGTAACAACATACTAGAGGGAGGGTTAGAGCGCCTCCTCCAAACGTCTTGCCCGAGACTCCTCATCGGGAAAGAGGTCTGGAGCAAAACGTAGGAGGTCCTTGAACTTGATTCCAAGTTCCCTCACGGACATACTCCCCTACTGGAGGGAGAGTAGCTCCTGCCTCTTCTCCGCCTTCATTGTCGAGGAGAGGAACTCCGCCCGGAACTCCTTATCGAAATCCGCCCAAGCAACCTCAGATTCCTTCCTATTCCCCAGGTGAAGCATCCACCACTGACGTGCCGCTCCTCGCATCTGGCTAACAGCCAGAAGAACCCAGTACTCGGTCGGGGCCCGAATCATGCCGAAGGATACAACTAGCTCCTCTAGCCAGCCTTCCGTCTTCATATCGGAGGTGCATCCCTCATACTTCTCGAGGGTCTGTCGCTGGAAGGCCCGAAGAGTCTTTTGCCACTGGTCGCCCTCTTCCTCTTGATCAGCTCTCTGCCGATCGGCTAAAGTAGTCTACGGGGCCTCGATCGCCTGTACCACACGTGGTCGCCTCCCAGGTGCCATAACTACAAGGTAAACAAGAAATGCCTAGGCCCAAGTAGTGCATACTAAAAAAAAACTTCTTAAAATTTTAAATTTATTCTTAATTCCCAAAATATCCCAGAAACATAAGAACACAAGTCATTTATGATGCATGTACCTTTCCTAGGGTCTCTAACCTCCAATCAGTGTGGTCTCACTTGGTCGTTCGGTAGGCCCAGAGTCCTTGCATCAGATCACGGGGGGCCCTAAAATCCCGTGTCCTAGCCGGTCTTCCCTGGCCTAATTCACGCACCAAGGTCACCCAACGCTGTTTCCTTACCATCCCATGCAATCCTCACTGTGCCTAACTCCAGACTCCATCCTACCTCTCAAACCTGCCTCTGATACCATTCTGTCACGACCCGCCTTCACCAAAAGGAGGGAAGGGTCAGCAGATTGCCAGGCCCTTCCTTCTTTAAGTTGTAGGAGAGATAATGACCCCTGAGTCCCGTCTCCAGTAGGCCCCGGGGTGGCGACTAGCACCAAGGGTATGAATTTTCACAAAAATGGGAGGCATTACCCTTTTTATTATTTAGGATCGGGAAATAGGATAAGTCAACCACCCAAAAAGGAAAAGAAACAAGTGTAAAGATATAAACCCAACAAAGCCCCCATGCATTTTTAAACAGTTTACAACAAGGTGCAAGTACAAAAAGAGGCTCAAGGTACAATACCAAAAGAAAAAAAAGGTACGACAACAGCAACAACTCCAACTGTCCGACTAGTAGGGTCCCGCACAGACCTGGTAGTCCTCCTGGAAACCTGAAAGTAAACGTAGGGTGAGCATACAAGTACACTCAGTAGGGAAAACCAAGACTCTCGTGCACAAGTGGGGGAACGTGCTAAAGTCCCGTGAGAAAGGAGCAAACCAAACGCCTATTCAAGGTAAACTAACCACCCCAGGCCTCACCAAGGCACGCTCCCCAAATAACGCAAGTCAAGTAATATATATAATCAAAGCACATCGATGTTTGGGTACCCCGCGCCACTTTCCCACTAGTTATTGAGACATCCTACGCATCGGACCAATCCCACCATTCTCACCGCAGTCCCAATGCCACACCCGCCCGCACACACCTGGGCCACAACCACACGCAGTCCCACTGCTGGAAACCCGCCCGCACACACCTGGGCCTCAACCGCACGCAGTCCCACTGCTGACAACCCGCTCGCACACACCTGGGCCTCAACTGTCTCACGTAACCACGCCCGAAGACACCTGGGCTAGAGGATCAACTGTCACACCCGAAAACACCTGGGACTCATCCCGAAGACACTTGGGAAACCACCTGCCGCACACACCTGGTCAACCACAGTACTACCCTGCCCAAAGGTTCTTGGGCTAATAATGGACCTCAGGCCATCATAGCCTGCCCGAAGATACTTGGGATATCCGGTAAAGGGAGCAGAAAAGGAGCTAATAACCAGCCACTAAGAATAGTGTTGGGAAAAACACCCTTCCCCCATAGATGGGGGTGTTCGGCACTGAGTGCTCAACTTGGGTGGGGCGCGAATAAGAAACAAAAAGCTACAAGTATAGATATAGGTAACAAACACTCACCCAAAGCTTAGGTTTTCCTAGCCAACCTACAGAACACAACACCACTGCGTCCGAGTCACAGTTCACGACCCTTGCCCACAAAAACCATTTTTCCCATTCTTTTTTCACATTCAGTCAAAATGTTCAAATAATTCTAAGCACTACTGGGAAACTACCATAAGCATAACCAAGGAAAGCATCAAAAGCAAGGATAAACCAAAACACTCACACCCGGTTCTGTCAACAGAGGATCTCTCCCCAATTTGTGATATCAACGAGTACCCACCCGGTCTCAAACTCAAAACCACCTAAACCATACCAACAGGGAATTCCCATCCCCAATTTCACACAACCACCGGGTAATTTCAGATTTAAAAGACTTAACACGCTCCATGATTTCAAACCTGTGTGTTCTAACCTAGAGTTAACATAGTAGGGTTTATCCTGGTGCTTCCAACATATTCAGCCGGGTATACGTGATTAACCAATTTCAAAGCAGGAGTTCACAACTTCATCAACCCATTTAAAACATCACGAGGGCATTCATCAGTGCACATACAACGACCACCAACGGCCTCAATTTTCAGAAAAACATAAACCAGCACAACTAAAAAGGATGATCACAAGATAGAGCATAAACAACGATCACAACCCCTTCCCCTTCTTTCTTTAGAACTTCGTTTATTATCTTCATTCAGGTTTGGTTCAACCAATTCCATAGGAACAAAATAACACCCACCCCGCATGATACACAAAAGTGAGAGACGAGAGAAATTCCCTACTTGCTGATAGATGACCAACGCTTAGGTCTGGGGGGGAGGCGGAACTTCACGGATAACGACGCGGCGCGCCCGATGCACCAAAAGAGCCACGATCGAGGAAGGGAGAAACCACGACCTAACCCTTAATTTATAAGAGCTGAGGACGGTTGAGATAAAAACGCTAAACCATGTAAGACGTGGAATTCGTGGGCTGAACACGCAGCTTGACTCATCATTAAAGGTGCTGGGTGGTTTAAACCGACTCATGAGTCGATTCAGTATTTAATTAAAACTTTTGTGCGCGTTTCGGTTCTTTAAGACATTTTTTTAAACGAGGCAGAATAGGGTTTAAAACACTATTTGCGAAAAAGGAGCGTTACTGGAACAACTTGGCAAGGTCGGGTGACGTCAGCCGGTTCTGCCGATCGGTCTCACCGATCGGTCGCACCGATCGGCACCCCTTAAGGATCCAGATTTTGGAAAAGGAAGGGACCAAGGGGGGTCTGGGTCATCACAATGATTCTAAACATTACCCAATGGATTAGAGTGCTATATAATTCTTGGGGCATCCATCACAATTATTTTGTTCTCATGCTTAAGTTAGCCATATATATCATACAACATTGATTAATTTATCATAATAATTTATTACATTATAAAAAAGTTTTTAATAAAAACATGTAATTCTCTAATAAAAATATATATGTTAATAAAGGTTAGTAGTCTTTATAGAAAATGGGTAAGGTATTCATTCTATAATTGGTTTGGCATGGAAAATTATGGTGATATTTTGTCAGCAAAACAGTGTCACTTAATTATTCATAAAAATGGATTAATGAGAGAAAAAGGGTTATATAATCACATATAAATAAAATAGATAGTAATAGGGACATGAAAAAACATATCCCAACTTTATAAATTGAAAAAATAAGGCATAAGGTAATAAAAAACATGAATAATGAATATAATCCTAACTATATTTCGACTTGGTAACATGTGTACATTAAATATCATGAAGGGATTAATGAGGGAAAAAGGGTAATATCATAAATTATACATTAAATTAAAATTAACGGTAATAAAGAAGAACATATCTCAATATAAGAAAATGGTATTTAAGATACATAACATAAAAGAAGTGATTGAATGAAAATGGGAAGAGAGAAATCCCTTACGGAATTTTGGAATAGTAACAACTAGGTAGAGTTAACAATTAGAGAGGGTAAATTATCTCTCATTAAAAAAAACAATCATAAAATAAGATAATTTTTATAAATTAATGGAAATATAATCCACTAAAATTAAGACTAATTTATTTAGAGGTGCTGTAATTGAAAAAAGAGGTGATGAATCCGTTAGTGGTGTGTGTTAGACCAAATGCCCGAGAGGAACTTCTTAAGTGATTAGGGGAAACTTGGGAGGAATCTATAGAGTAGAGGGTATAGTATAGAAGTTCTCCAATGAGGTTTAGTGTAGATAACTGAAATATTGGGTAGTTTTATATAGGAAATGAGGGTAATATCTTTATTTTTTTAGGTTTAAGACACTACATAATAAAATATTTAAAACCACATAAGATCAAATGGGTTTACCCATGGTTTCTACCAAATAAGAGTGGTTCTCATTATTTTATAAGTCCATGAGACGAAATTAATAAAACAATTCCCTTGATTATGTGGAGGGGATTGAAACTCTTAAAAAAGGATTTTAAAACATTAAAATAGATTATATGTTTTGGAGGATTCATAATGGACTTAAAAAAATAAGTTAAATAAACAAAAAATAAAATTATTTTTAAGTTAAAACATATATTTTTTCATGGATATCATTTATAGTATTTATTACATCAGTTTTGTTTAATTATGATTTCATAATACACAAAGTACATTTATACGATATTTAATTTTTACCCAAAAATTTGATTGTGTAAGAAAATTATGAAAGAAAACAACTGGATAATTTCAATGTTTTGATTAAAAAATATATATTAATTTTACCTAAATAATTTTGTAAATATGTGAATTTTCACTTTTAAAATAAAATTGACATTTATTAAGAAATACTTTGTTTTTTTGACAATAACTATTTTCAAACCCTTATATTAATTACCTTTGAATTCATAAAAAATATATGATAATTTATGTTTGATAAAAAATATTTTATAATAACAATAAAATATCATTTATTTAAAAATAAAATAAATTTATAAATTCATTAATTGAATTTGAATATTAACCAAAAATACAATTTGAGCTTTATTTTATAAAAATATAAATCATTTACAAAGTAATAATAATAGGATGAAAATATATTCATTATTCTAAAAAAATGATGTAAATATTCATATTAATAGGGTATTGATACATATACCTTCAATACACTAGAAAAAACGCTAAGGCTAAGGCCTTACTGGTGGGTCTTACTGTGTGCCAGTAAAAGAGGCTAATCCCCACAGAGGTTGAAATAGATTCTATGCTTGTCTCAAATGAACTCCAAGGCCTCAGTGTTGTGCCCTGGTCCATTGAATATGAAATTAGTAAATGCCACTATATTCTCAATAATGGAACTAAGGTTTCTCACACATGGAGAGAGGGTAATAGGGCAGTAGATTTCTAAGCAGCATGGGACTTTCTCGACTCAGAGTGCTTATTTTTTCATGGATTTCATAGTCTACCCTAAGTGGGTAATATTATCCTTAAAGAAGACACCCTAGGGATTCACCACTTTATACCCCTATAGTCTTGTTCAGCATGACCTGATTTTCTAGGCCTTACATGAACTTCTTTTTCCCATTGAATAAAAATTTTCATGATGATGATTATATAATAAATCTAAATAAGTGTATGCGTTTTCATAACCATATTACATAAGAAGAAATTTAATTAAATTGCATGAGGAATTTTATTTATAAAAATTAAAGTCATTAGAAGTTACGTTAAAATAATATATATAAAAATATATATTTTATACATCATCATACCCAACTGTGAGAGTTTTTTGATGGAAAACATGTCACATCGGTTTGTGAGGTGGTAGTTCGTTGTATACATGAGGGACGTTATTGTCTCCTATTTTAGGAGAGAGGGGATGGATACTGGTCATTATTATAAAATAATAACTTATAATTATATGGAAGATAATAAGTTTATTGTATTATCATTGTTTAATCATGACTGAATGTTATAGAAGAAGAAATAAAATGAAACACTCAGTTTGGGAGGTTACCATTTCTTCAGAAAACATCTTTTTGATTTCATCAAAAGACATCCTAGGTTGGATTTATGACCAAAATAAGACTTATAAGATGATAGTATTGAATTAAATAATATATTTTCTTCGTTATACTTTGTGAAAAAGGGTATTTTATGGGTAAAGAGGAGAAGAAATGGGGTGGCCTTTCATAAGTGAGGTGAGTGGCACACTTGTAATTTTTGAAAATAAGAGGTGTACCCACATCATTCACATACCACAAGTCTCTAAAATAATAAATTATAGAACCATATAGGTGATACGTTATAAATATGTCCATACAATGGGTTTTGTATAAGTTTTTACATCATTTTATCCCTTATCTTTTTAGTTTAACCCCTAGTAAACCCATTTTGATCATAACTGTGATTATTAATTTTTACAGCTTTTTATATTCATAATGGTAAAAATTAAGTTGAAATTTTTTTACAAGATGTTTTATTATGATTAAAAATATAATATAAATTTATAAAAATTATATTTACAGAATTAGTTAAATTTAATTTAAAATTAATCCCGTAGACGTGATGAAAGAACAAATTTTTAAAGATAAAAGTTTCAAAAGTTTTAATTTTTTATCATAATTCAATATGAAATTGATTTGAATAAAATAAATTGGATTAATATATATTTATATATATAATTCAACTAATTTTTCATTTAAAATAATATTAAAATAATATATAATTTTTTAAGTACTTTAAAAGGGATGAGAATTCTTAATAAAAACCTATATTTCTCAATATTCATCACAAAATTTATCCTTTCAGAAAATTCTAAAAAATTAACTCTAAGATAAATTTGAAATGGTCATTTCAAAAATTATATTTAATATTGTAGTCATATATTCTAAAAGTGGAAAAAATTAATTCTAATATAAGTGCACAAAGCCACATTAATAGTTTTTTAGAAACAAACACGGTGTTTAAGAATAAAAATAAATTTATTCTTAACTCTTATCTTGAAAAAAATAAGATTAATTTTAAAAATATTATTTAATATATAATATCTAAATTTCACTAAAACCATTCACCAAAAGTTATTTTTTAATTTATTGAGTTAAAATATGTTTGTTCCTAGAGAAATAAATTTTCATAAAAATATTTCCTTTATTTTCAAATGGTTTTTATTTTCATTTATAATTAATTGGTTACTTAATAATTAATTATACGTACATGTGTAAACCATATATTTTCATAATTTAGTTAATCTAATTTATACCTAAATTTAAAATTACTTGGTGATAACTAGCATATGAAATAATAATATTTTAAGATTATGCGATGTTTTGTTAAAACTCGGTGTTGTGTGTAATGAAAGATAAACCCATTGTTATGTGTAACACAGTATAAAATTGGAGTTTCATGTAATACATTTAATCTAAGAAATTAAATTTATTCCAGAAAAATATTTCATAAAATATTGGGGTGTTAACCTATAGTTGGTATTAGAGAAGGGTTTATTTATTTATGGATATTAGATTATCTATTTTTGGAGAATAGTTCATTTTTTTTGGAAATAGTTTAGTATAATTTTTTGAAACCCCTATAGATGAGTCTAAGTATATGATGATATCCTAGAATATTGGTAATGTCTTGAGTAGATGGTCATTATAACAACCTGAAAAATGTTTTTCTTTAAATAATCAATCTCTTACCTCTCATTATATTTTATAATGTTTTAAAATTGTAGCACATAATAGTAATTTTTTTTAAATAAAATTGAACATCATGTCTTGATATACACTAATAAAACTAGGAAAAATAAAGAGATATAAAATAAATACTAGAATGCAACAACACATTATTTAATCATTTATTAATGCTACATTCACTTAAAAAAACACCGAATATTATACGAAATAAAAAAATGTGTAGAAAATTGAGGATAAATAAATTGAAAAAAATTGTCCCGCTTTGATCCCCCAGAATCATTACACAGAAAAACATTGTAATAAAAAAGGAACATAGAGTTTGCAATAAAATATTCATTTTGAAAAATATATCAAACCTTTATAGAATAAAAGTGAGTTATGTAGTGTAATAATATTGGTGTATTTATAAGGAAATATTATTTTTAGTAAAGGGGAACATTATAAAATATGGAAAATGGTCATTATGACCATTTGTCAATAAGAAAACGGGTCATTGTTATTATTGGCATAATAAAATGTCTGCTGTGATTATTTTATAAATGTATTTTTGGAAACTATTTAAATATGTAATTAAAAAAACTCTTTATGATAAATTTATATGTTTTAAATAAATTTTATTTTCATGAAATTGAATTATAGACTACTTTTAGATGATAATATAAATTAGTGAAGTCTTAAGTCAATCTTATATTGGTAAAAAAGTTCATTATGTAATAAAGACTATTAATATTAAATAAATAATGTTCTTTATTTAAATTAAATTATTTTAGTATTCAAGGTATTATTTTGATGAAATAAATTTATTTTTTGGATTCAACAAATCAAAATTATCCTAGGGTGAATTTATCATAATTTTCTAAAAAAAATTGATTCATGGGGAAAAAGTGAAAATAACGTTTTTATAAAATACCATAAATCTTATAAAATAAATACTATGATATCTTGATATGAAATTTATTTACCCTTATTCTTGATAAAAATGATTTTATGGAATGAAATAACACATAAGGTGTTACACTTAGAAACACATGTCCAACATCTTGAAAACCATGGTTTTACGTTTTCTAAGAAAACTGTTTTTATGAGTCATATACATATCACATTAGAATTTATTTTTAAGAGTTTTATAAATTGAATAAATTATTAACTTTTTAAAACTTTTAATTATATGTTCTAAATCAGTTAATATGGTCATTTTAATTTTTATAAACAAAAAAATCTACTATGGTAAAATAATATTTAACGTAATATAGGTAAAATAATATAACATGTTAAACATAAATAGTAAATGTATAAAAAACCTAAAAATGAATAACAGAAATGGGTGGATGATATTTGTAGTATAATGAATTTTTTTTACAAACAATAATTATTAACAAAATTCATGGAAATTAATTCCATCCAAAAGTGGCTAGCTTTAAATACAAAATAATCATTATTTAATCACTTAAAACCTCTCCTTCTCAAGTATAAATTTCCCTTTTTACCACCTCACTTTCCACACTAAATCCTTCAGCCATGATTTCACTATATATTCCACTATCAAGAGTCTGTAAAAGGTGGTTACAATATTCTAATGAGTACATATCTAGCATTAAGAAGCATCCTTCCAATGTAAGTGTCCTTAATCCTACTTTTTCTTTTTCACATTCATTACTTTTATTGAATTTTCCTTTTGAATTTACTTTTCATATACTTACATGATTTTTATTCCATGGTATTATATTATATTTGATATTAATTAAATGGGAGTTCATTTATGCCCCCTCGTCCTTTCTTTTTACAATTTGTTATAATGCTCATACTACTCTATAGTAATGAAAGTATCTCATGACTTTGTTATTGTATTGAGTAAGTGGTTTCCAAGAAAATAAATCCATATATAGCTACTAAAAGTGGATGTGTATTTTACAAAGATGTACCTAGGGTTAACAATGCTAAATCATTGGATTAATCTTGTCTCTATTAGAAACCAGTGTACGAAAATTGGATTTACTACACACCTAGTTTGACACTCCCATGGGTTATTATTTGGTTAATCTACCTGATTTTTAAAAATCCATTTTAACGAATTTATTCATCATTTTTTTGGTATTCTAACTTGGAAGATACATTTATTTTAACATCCTAGATATGTTTATTAATTCTTTGATTAGGGAAAACTAATTTTGTACCATATAATTCTTTATTTTATATGGGAAAATCTTGTAAGATATGCCTCATTGAGAAATTATGCTAAGTATTTTATGTTGTTCATTCCTTGATCATTATTCAATGTAATATATCATAATGTGATGAAATATAATTAAGATGTAATATCATGTGGTGCCCAAAATTATATAGCCCACCAGTGCATTGGTAGGTCTCATAAGAAAATTATGATAGGGCAATGGGAGCATCCTTACCCTTTATGTAAGATGTCATGACATAAGTACTTGACAATATTTTAAGGGGTTTGAAATTATGAATTCCCATCACACTATTATTAGTCATTTTTAACTTGAAATTTATTCATTTTTATGTTTCCTATGGATTTAATTATGCTCTATATTTCATTTTATATGGCATGACTCAATTTATTTATTTACACTATACTACTCATTTTTATAATTTTTCTTGTTGTACGCAACCTCCTTACTAAGGGTCTAAGATCACCCTTTATATTGTTTCCCATTTTTTAGGGAAACAAGAGGAGTAATACATAGGAAAAATGTATTTTTATGAGAATAATAATGTTTTCATGTTTTCATATAATGTATTTTTAGTTTTAATATAATGTAAAAATTATTTATATATCTAGTTTTCTAAGGCAATTAAACTGTTGGATCCTATGTGTTGTGATCTATGTAACATTGAAATAATACATACATCAGATCTAGAGTGCTGAATTCATGGCCATTACAATTAATATTACATGAGAGTTTAGTAGAAACCTTATGAACTAGATTTAAAAGAACACACTTAGAACCTAATAAGAGAATTATCATTGATAACTAAGATTAAAACATTCAGATGTTTAATTTAAGGAATATATTAAATGATATGTACTTTTATGGATAAATGATATGATAAAATTTAAGAACATAGATTTTATAAATTTTTGGGAATGTTGATTTTTGAGATAGTCATTTAGGTAATTGGGTTAATAGTATATGAAAACCCAATGTAAGGAAAACTAGATTGATCCAAGAGTGATATAAGTTTACATTAAAGTAGAATAGTATAAAAATTGAGAGACTTCAACAATAATAAGATGGATTATTTCAAAATTATATACTTTATTCTTTTAAGATATTGTAAATCACTCACGATTAGATATATTGGTTTTATTTGAAGACTAGAAATAAAAGGTATCTGATTTCATGATAATCAGGTATTGGGTAATTCATTTCATGTATTAATTATATTGTTTCAAAAAAAATTAATGTTGTTTTTCCATGATTGAAGGAGGAAGATCACAAACAAATATTATCTCTATTCCAGAAGCTTTACTTGAAAAAATTATGTAGAAAACAAACTTTTCATACATATATATTACATCTTTTTAGATAATTATTCAACATTACACAAACTCATGCATGTGGATTGTAAGAGTTTAGTGCCTACAGAGAATATGCACACAATCTTCTAATTTGGTGGAAGATCTTCAACATTTCCCATAAAGATCTTTCTCTATATTACTCTTCAAAAGCATACTCAAATTAAAAAAATTCTTCATAACCTGGGGAAATGAATCATAAGAAAGGGTGAAGTTATATACCCAGTAAGGGTAAGAATGTGAGATATCAAAGATCACATAAACATGAAATGATCATAAGGGTATGAGAAAATCATCTTAATATTTTAAAACCATACCCTAACTACTATAAAAGACACAATATATAGTGTTATCCTTTATTATCAATCGAAAAATAACTGATAAATGGTACCTTTATTAGTTCTTTTTTAGCACTCATAAAGGGTGGCCTTTATGAGTGCAATTTTTAGCATAGCTAAAGGTCTTGATCATTGTACAAGTCCCACGTCGAAATAACAGATTTTCAACCACTTATTTATATATGATTTTTTAGCATCCAAACATCAGAAGCTTACCGTGGGGATGATCTCCCACATACACTCTCCACACACACACATAGGGGATAACGGGCCCACACAGACCTTAGTCTACCCATTACTTTTAGTGGATTTAGCCCACCCATAGACATACGACTTAGTCTTACACGATCCGACCCATCTGCCTTGCCACTCTAGCCTATAAATGGCCAAACCTGCCTCATCATGACCACTATTTATTACATATATCAATAAGAAAATACAAGTATAAAAAAATTTAAATTATTGAAATAATTAAAGGAATAAAAATTAAAAATTTTATTAATTAAATAATTTTTAATAACTTTAATATATATATATATATATATATATATATTATAAATACTAATAAATAGAATGCATTAAATTTTGATATATAAAATGTCTAAATTGAAATAACTAAACAAATAAAAATGAAAAATGAGTAAATTAAATAAAATATTAAATTTTTTATTAATTAAATAATTATTAATAAAAATGAATAAATTTAATTTACATATATATATAAATTATAAATATTAATAGATAGTATATATTAGATTTTGAAATATAAAATGATCATATTGTAATAATTAAATTAAAAATTAAAAATGAATAAATTATTAAAAATTATATTAATGAAACAATTATTTACAAAAATGAATAAATTTAATATATATATATATATATATTTATTAATTATAAATATTAATAAATAATTTATATTAAATATAAATATATAAAATGAATAGATTGTAAAAATTTAAAACATATTAATGTATTATTCCTTTTTAATGGTTTTTATGCATAATTGTTCATTAATCTATTTAATATATATATATATATGTATTAAATATTTCCTAGAATATGATTTATATAATAAAAATTATTTATGAATACATTTTATAAATAATAAATTTATTAAAAAATATTTTATAATAAGAAACAATACAAATTTATTTTTTGGCTAATTGTACTGATTAATGAATATTTAATTGAATGTCTATTGATTTTTCAATTTAACATATATCAAAAAATGTGTTACACTGATTTCACACATACATATATGTAACTAATACATTTTTTATATACAACATGCACACACATAATATTTATGTAATTATTCAATTTTTAATTTTGATTTTAGTATGATATTTATTAACATAATATATTTAATATATATTATTTTTATAATCAGTAAATTTTATCATTTTTTGTTTTTTAATTCATCATATATTACTAATTATATTTTATTTTTTATAATTTATTCATTTTTAATATTATTTATTTATTAATAATCTTAATTTTTTCAATATTTTTTAATTTATTCATTTTTAAATTTTCATCGTCCAATATGTTTCTAATTTTATCCATTTTCAATATTTATTTGTACATGGTTATTTAGTAACATTAAATGTTTTTAATATGGTTGTATTTTATATAATTATCATGTATTCATTAACATCTATAATTTTTTTTTATTTTTAAAAAATATTTATATAATTAATTACATTTATTCATTCTTATTATTATTTATTCCATTAATGGATGAAACATTTTGTATAATCTGATTGTTTAATTTTACACATACCAAATTTGTACACACACATAAACAAATACACACATTAATTTCACACACACAAATATTTATATAATTAATTAAATCATATATAAAACATATACAACTAATATTTTTGAAATTTATTCAAATTTTAATATTCATTTTAGAACATCATTTACTAACATAATATATTTAATATATTATATTTTTAATTGGTAAATTTTATTTATTTATTTCTAATATTATTATAGTTATTATTTTTTATTCATTTTTAATATATATATTTTTAGAATTTTATCATTTTCTAATATTTATTTATAAATAATTATTTACTATGTTTTAGTTTTTTAAATATGTATTCATCTTCATTAAATTATATATCCATATTTTATTTTTATTAATAATTTTTATTATTAAAAAAACTTATACATTTTACAATATTTTTAAAATCTACTCTAATTTAATTATTCAATTTCACTTATGTTTAAAATTCATGAATTTAAGATTATATATTCATTAATAAAGTTAAAAATATATTTGTAAATAAATATTTGTAAACTAATGTATTTATAAATTTATATTTACTATTTTTATATAATTACTATATTTACTATATTTATAAATGTATTTTTACTATATTTAATTAGAAATAAATAAGAATAGTTTTTTTGAAAGTATTTATATAACTATAAATAAATAAGTATATATTTAAATAATTATAAAATTTCAATAAATATATTTAAATAATGAATATATTTACTTTATCTATATGCTTATTTATATAAATTTATTAAATATCTCTATAATTATATAAATATATATAATGATAAAAATATATTTTTAATTATAAAATTGTAATAAATATTTTTAAATATAGAATATATATCCAATATTTATATTTATATTTATTTATTAAATATATAATGTTATAAATATATTTTTAATTTTAAATAAATAATTATTTATATATTTATGAATATACTTATTTATAAATATATTTATGAATATATTTATTTATAAATGTATTTAATAATTTATATTTACTATATTTATAAAATTATATGTTTATAATTCTAAATAAATAAATATTTTTGTTAAAAGTATTTATATAATTTTAAATAAAAATTACATATTTAAAAAATTAAAAAATTAAAAATTATAATAAATATATTTAAATAATGAATATAAAAAATATATGTATATATAATTATATAAATATATATATAGAAATACATATATTTATAATTATATCTAAATATTTATAAATATATTCAAATATTTATAAATATGTTTATGAATATAGTTATTTATAATTATTACTATAAATCCTTATTAGCGATAAAAATGAACTGATAAAAGCTATATTTATCAGTGCTTTTTAGAATTGAAAAATATTTTATAATTATCAGTGCTAAAAAAGCACAAATAATGTGGCTTTTACTAATACTTATTATTTTAGCACTAATGAAACCCATATTTATCAGTGTTTTTTTGAAAGCATAGATAAAACCCTCTCCGATATTTTCAGAAGAACCCTAACTGTCCCAATTTTCAGCACACCCTTCAAGCTCTCACAAAAGTACAATGATATTGTAGCTCCCCCTGAACCTTCTCTTGGATGAATCAAGGCTTAAATCTAAGGTATACTATTTTTTTCTCCTCCTCTTTCATTGCTTGCTTGTCAAGGTTCAATTATGTGCGATAGTGTAATGTTATTCTGGATTGGTGGTCTCATGGTTCAATGTTTTGGGGCTCTATTAATGAATTCCCACCATCATTCATCCTACACTAATAGTTTCTTCTTTCCGGGTTTCAGCTTTCCTCATTTTATCCTACTACGACTTGCATAGGCCTTTCTCAGTTCACAGTGTTGTGTTTTGGTTTTTGTGTTTCCCACCCATTCTAATACCATTTGTTTCCTCCTAGTCTTAGTGTCACCCAATTCCAAGAGGTATCTAGAACTACCTCGTACTAGTTTTCATCCACTTCTCCACTACCCATGCTTGCTATGGTAGAGCATGGCCGCTACCTCAACATTATAAATTTATAAAATGGTTGACTCATATGTGAATGGAATGGAAAATTTTATCTTCCTAGAAGTGCTTTGGTTAATTGAAAAGGAAATATCATTGATATTGCTACATGAATAATTAAAATAACATATGTTTAAAATTTCAAAGGATATGATTAGAAACAAAAAACAATGTGTTCAATCATTATATGAATTTAAGGGCTATGATAAAGAACTTGAAGTTACCACAAATATGAGTATATTTTTAGAAATTATATAGTGAGTATGAATAAACATGTTTCCATTAATTAAATTTCCATAATGAATGATGATAATGTAGAATCAACATGATGAATGTAGATTCTCAATAAACAAGTGGGGGGGTGAGTTGTATTATTTAAAAATTCATTTAGAACCTTTAAAGTTTATTTTGGCAAAGTTAAACGAACATACACAACACCTTTAAAAGAATCCTTTTATTAAATGAAATATTCTACCTTAAAGCATATAGAATTAGTAATATAATCAGAGTAACAAAATTAGAAATTATAATAAAGGTATACTTAATATATTTATCTAAGTTAAGATTACAGCGGAAATAAAACAACTTGAAATAGAAAACAAGTAACAACAAGATTATTTTAACCCAAAGAAAAGGGTATCTAACAACCTTTGATAAAGGTTCCTTAATTTATACTTTCAAGAAATTCTATCTTACCCAAACCTAGGTAAGCCCTAAATCAGATGATCAGTATCTGTCTTGCTATCCCCACAATCCCTCGATATAGAAGGAAATCGGAACCTCTGTCTTCCAAACCCAGAAGCCCATGATCATCACGATCAGAGTCTACACAAAGAAAGTATGAAAAAGTTGTTCACAACATCCGCATGAAGCACTGAGAGTTTAAAGAGCCTCTCTCTCTAAAAATCACTTCACAACCTTTTCAAATGTGTCAACTTTATCCAATCTCTGCATTTTTTGTTTTTCTCATTGTTCAAAAGATATTTTATTTATAAGAAAAGATTCCCAATGGATGGCTCCCCTCCAACAGTCATATTTTCTTAAAATTTCAGAGGGAGCTGGACCCGTGTCAAACATACAACAGTTAGATTGTGATAGATTGTATGACATCGTTTCAAGTAACAGAAATGATGTTAAGTTAATGATGAACGTTTTGTAAGAAAACTTGGAATCCTATAATTTTGAAATGATACATTTAAAAACTCTAACATTATTATGAAAAATGGATTCTTAAGAAAAACATTATCAAGAAAATGGGTTTGTAAGGGAAAGTAAATTGGATTGAGAAACCGGTATCCCATTTGTTCCAAAATCGTAATTATTAAATCGGAATAACTTATACCCTGGATTTGGTATCATAAAGTCGGTATCACTTATACACCAGAATCAGTATCATAAAGACAGTATCACTTATACACCGTAATCGGTATCATAAAGAAGATATCACTTATACACCAGAATCAGTATCATAAAGATGGTATCACTTATACACCAGAATTGGTATCATAAAGACGATATTACTTATACATCGGAATCAGTATCATAAAGATTGTATCACTTATACACCGAAATCAGTATTATAAAGGTGGTATGAAAAATCTGTAAATCTAATCAGAATGAAAAAACATAATGATACATCTTAAATATAAAAGAATGGCAAATCGTAATGAAACATCTGTAAGTATAATGTAATTGTATGTATTATGTAATTGTAATTCTAGATCATAAGAAAAAAATTGAACTTAAAAAGAAAACAGAAATTAAGAAAAAGTGTTTCTGATTTTCAAAACATAAAACCATAAGGAATGGAGAAGTCATAAGAAAACCTTATTGACTCAATATTTAAGATTCAATGATCAATACATTTTGTTGTTTTAGAAAATATCAATAAAATTTAAAAATAATATTCATCTCATTAACGATTTATTAAATTCACATTTCAAAAATAAAATTTTATTTATATAATATAATAATTTTAAAATATTTATTTTATGTAAGGATTTTTTTTCAAAATCATCATTATAAATATACAATACCCTCTTATATGGTAATATAGTTAAAAAGATATTATAATTTCCAAAATGATATTTAAAAGTTTAAATCATTTCATTTTATGTTTAGAGGGTAAAAATATATCATGTAATCATGTCATGTGAATTTTTTTTGTTAATGTATTTAAAATATAACTCCCTTTTAGTGGATTTTGTTTTTAGAATATTCTATGTTCAAAGGGATTCAAGAAACTTTAATTGATTCCCATTTTTTTCTTTTAAATGTTTTTAAGTGTTTAACTAATGTATATTAATAGTTTACATGCATATATGTATATTTTAAGATTTCAATGTATAATGATTTCTAAAACCATGAATTTTTAGTATAAAGGATTCTTAAATTATTTATTAAATGATTCTTATTATGCAATGAAATGTTATAAATAAAGAGTGTAAGTTGGTTGTTACATGAGTTAAATTATAAATTGGATTTTTAAAGTGAGGAAAAGTAATTATTATTGAATAAAATATATTTTCTGTATATTTAACTAATTATTATTTTCATATATACATAAATTTTCATCTAATGGGATATTTTAATGAGTTTTAAAGTGATTATAAATTAAATTTAATTCTTTATTTATTGATTGGGAAGTTTTATTCAGAATAAAAAAGTTTTATGGCTTTTGAGGCTGAAAATTTATTTGTTTCTTTAGTTTCATATGTTTTATTGTAAATAAATTAGTTTCCTAATATTTTCCTGATTTTATCTATTATCTATTTTATTTTGGAAATTATAAATACATTAAAAGCAAGGTATGTTATCATTTTTGACATATTTCTCCCCCTCAAAAATATTTATTTATTTTTAATTTTCCCAAATGTTTTGAACTACACATACACATGCATTCTTATTTGTCCTCCACCTACCTCACTGATTCTCTACACCATCCCTCTTTCCTCAAGTAATTTTTGGTTCATCCCTTACCTTGAATTGACATTCATTTTCCCTCATTCATTATTATTTCTCAATTTGATTGCATGGATATCCTAGATGTGTACCAAAAACACTACCTACTATCATTTATGATTGTTAATGAAAATGATAAGTAGATAGATTTTTTGCAATGCGCAATAGGTATTTGGTTCAAGTTCCATGTATCCCTCCCTTTCCCTTGTTCTACACAATCTCTCTTATCTAGATCCATTATTGGTTTACCCTATCCATCGCCTTCACATTCATTTTCACTCATTCATCATTATTTCTCACTCCGATTGTATGGATCACCTAGCTATGCACCACAAAATACTGACCACTTATCATGTAAGGTGGTGACTATAAATGATAGGTAGGTAGTGTTTTTAGTGCACATTTGGTAATTATATCCAAGATTCATGTATCCCACATGTTCCCATGTATTAAAATCAAATAATACTTCCAATTTAATTTTATGTATCCCTCCTACTCTCATGGATTAAAGCCACAATGTATTTTTAAAACATTTCATCACCTTATGTATTTTATTTTTAGTGACCATTATATTATCATTTTTCAATATTGTTTTCCTTTTAAGAAATGAAAATAAAATTAAATATAGTATCATTATAGACTCAATTTCTATTGGATATTGTTGAAATGTTTATTTCATGATTTATTAATAAAGGGGGTCATCTTATTTATTTTTCAGTGATTTTAATAAAATTTTAATATCTTTATCAATATTCTATGAATTAATTTTATATTAATATGTTATTCATTATTATTTTTTATGGAATTATAAATTTTGAATTTAGGTTTCTTTAATTTTAACTAAAATAAAATTTGCATGTTTTATATATAAAATATAATTATTTTTAACATTTAATACTTGTACTCAATATTTCTGTTATTTTTATCTGTTGTGTATCATTAGGAATATTTTGAGTGTCACTCATAAAAATTTATAATTTTAAAAACATTTATCTCAGATACAAAAAGGATTAGAATATAGTGTAAGAGTTTAATTATGTTTATTATAATATCCCCTAACCAAACATATTGAATGAATTTTATTAAGAATGAGTGTACTCTTTTTGATATATTTATGGAGGTTTTGAAAAAAAGATATGGGATATTACTTATAGATATATGTGTAGTTGTTAGAGGTGGAATCAGAATGTTTTTGATCTTAATTATGTAAAATACATACTGACTGAACTATTTAGAATGTTTATTAAAGGAAATTGTTTTTCGTGTTTTTAAATAAATTTAATAGAGGTTTTCGATATTTTAGGATATGTGGAATATACCTAAGCATGATAACTCTATTATTTTTGAAATAGGTATTCTTCAATGGTTTATAGTAAAAATGTATTTTTTGGTATTCCAATACTATATAGCCTAGATTAATCTAATGAAAAAGAGAGTAATAAAATTCCTACTTCACTCTGTCTTCAACAATAGTTTCATCCATTCATTTTATGAAATTAAAAAATCATTGATCCTATGTCAAAATTCAATGATTACATGACAATGTATGTTCTAAGGAAATATATTATTACTCCAATTTAGAAATCTAGGTCAAAATTAAATGAAAATAAGGAAAAATAATTTCCAAGCTGTGTCTTCCATCCAATAATAAATAATTTTTTTATTAACATATTTATTACCCCCTTTTTGTCCCAACAAACATCAAATTAATAACCTAGACCAACAACCACATGTTCACCCCATAATTTTTATTTTTATATCACCCTTGTGTAAAATGATATTTTTTATGAATCATATTCAATATCATTAAATTATTGGGTTCCCCTTATTAGAATAATCAATAAATTTCTCTATTTATTATGAATAACTTATGTATATTTATTTATTTATTATAAAAAATGAATATTATATAAACCTAGTAGGATATATATGGATAAAAAAAGGATGAATTCTAATCATATGAAAAAGTGTATGAATATGGAGTTAAATAGTTCATTAAGGTTGAAATAGTGTGTGCATATAACCTTTCTAAAACAATTTATCTCTGTTTATGTTGGTGTTATTCAAAAAAAATTATTTCGAAATAGTAAGAAGAAAATATGATTTTTTATGTAATAGATCATATCTATAAATGTTGGACTAAATATGGTGGGAAATAGAACATGCACACTGATTGGGGTGAAAATACAGTTTATGGATCATTTGATTTGAATACGAGTGTAACTGGTGTTGGAGATCATATGAAAGAAACAAAAATGGTAAATGACGACCACCTTCATTATTGTAGAATTTTGTTTGAGAAGTTAAATAGATTTTCTAAGAGTCAATTGTATATCAATTGTACTAAATACACAACATTGTTAGCTGTATCAAACTTATATAATTGAAATTTTAGAAGAAAATAGTGCAAAACCTACTTTTCATAACTACTTATTCTCCTTAATTATGTGATTCTAGAAGAAAATGATCTTCTCTTATGAACATATGAGATTAAAATAATTATATATTAAATGGGAATTATCTCTAAAAAACTAATTCTTGTTCACATGATTTTATTTTTTTACAAGGACCAGGAATCCCTCATAAAATTCCCAAAGTGAGGCACAGATCAATACAAGAAAGTTGAATCAAGTCCATCAAAATATATATGGTACTTTCCTATCATTACTTGGATTAAAATACTGTATTTATGTCAAAAAACTATTATATAATTGACATGGCCCGAAAATATAATAATTATATATAGGAAACTATGCCATCAGGTAGAATCTCCTCAGTGGAACAAAATTGATTATAAGTCTCCTGGATTTGAAAATGATCCAAAAACATATTTCATACATTATCTGTAAACGGAATACAAATTTTTGGTGTATAGACTAGTAGTAATAATACATGGGAAATTATGTTGTTAAATTATAACTTGCCTCCATGGTTATGAATGAAGTGAAAATGAATTATCTTGTATCTGTTTATATATGGATCAAAATAACCTAGTAATGATTTTGAGTTCTATTTGGATCCATTGATTGATGATCTGAAATTGAGGTAGGATATAGGCATTATAATGTATGATTCTCATAGAATTGAAGAATTCACATTGAGGACCATGTTGTAAAAAATGATAAATGACTTTCTTTCTTATGGAAATTTGTCAAGATATGGAATTAATGGAATTTTTGGGGTGTCCCATTTGTGAAGAACTCATACACGCAGTTCGGTTGAAACATTCCTTGAAGACCATTTTTTAAGAAAATGGGAAATTTTACCTTGTTGAAATGAATACCAATGCTGAATGACAATGTTCGATAGGAATAATGAACATGGTACAACAATGTCTCCACTAAAGGGTGATCACTTATTCAATAATGTAAATGATATTTACACTCTATTTAGTAAACTATTTTTGAATAATCTTACAAAATCAGGTTGAATAAAAATCAATTTTCTTCGAACTACCATACTTGAATTGTTTGTATGTCATTAATTTTCTTGATTTCATGCATGTAGAAAAAATATATTTAATAGTGTTATTGGAAGGTTTATAAATATTCTATAAAAGATAACATATATAATCATGGTTAGGTTGGACATGATTGACATGAGGATAAGGGAAGAGTTGGACCCGATGAATGGTATAAGTCAGATTTTTCTTCCTCTACCAGCATACACTCTATCCAGAAAATAAATATTGAAATTTTTTATTTTATTTAATGGTGTAAAAGTTCCATAGTGGTATTTATTAAATATCAATAATGTCATGCCATTGACTAATTTGATGTTATAGGGACTAAAATCACAAGACATACCATCACATAATATTTCATTCTTCGTAGAATTTTATGACATTCATTAACCAGACTATTCCTCTTTCTCAGAGCCATATGTGGTAAAATTATAGACTCGGTAAAGTTTCCAATCACGAATAAGTAGATTGTAGTTATATTATGTGAATTAGTGATGTTCATACCACCATTATTATTTTATATAATTTTCCACTTGATGGATCACTTTGTTAGATAGGTTCAAATAAGTGGTCTTATAAATTATAGATAGATATTCCCCATTGAATGATATATGATGATTTTGGAAGGGTGTATAATGAATCGAAGTCATCCAAAAGGTTTTATTGTAGACATATATATTGGTGGATAATATAATTAATCCATCAAGGGAAGAAATATTGATATCAAATACAAATAATGAATAGTTTTTAGGATTGTTCCAATATCATATTTACAAGAAGTTATCTAAAAATACAAATTCAGTTACCATATAAATTTTAATTTTAGTGAGGGGATTAAAGTAAAATGTTATATCTTGAACTATTTTTGTAATTAAAGGTTATACATTATATAAAAAAGAACACAATAACCATAGATTGATGCAAGATAGTGGAGTTACTATGGTGTCATAAATAATTTACATATCTAGTTCCAAGTATAGTAATTCAATTTATTAAAATATGTCATATTTTAGCATCTTCAAATAGATATATCATCACTATTATACAACATTTAATGTGACGATTTTCTATTTCAAATGGGATGATAATAGGAGTGGAGTGTAAGTAGATGAAATGGGCTTCGTGAAGGTGAATTTCAATATGGGAGTGGAAAATGATGATATGTTTATTATGAAATCTCAAAAAGTTCAGTTATTTTATGTCTCAGGTATAGAAAACAAGAATTGGTCAATTTTAATATTAATGAGTAAAAAAATTATAATTTTAATTGAAAATTGAATCAATGATGACCCTTTTATTGGGAGATAAGAATAATTTTTTTAAGTTCCCAATGTAGACATTTTCTTATACATTATAAGGGACCATAAAGTGGGGATTTGGATTCTCGATAGAGGATCCCAATACCTTCATCCTTTAAATAAAAAAAGAGAGTTTGATGAGAATGTTAATGATTTTTTTAATATACTTTTCTTTTCTCCATGATATTATGTGTTCTCTACAATATTTATATAATATAAATTAATTTTTTAACTACTCAGGTATATAATTAATTATGAAAATTATAATGATACCCATCTTGGTGAAGAACATGAAATTGATGCTGAAACTGAAAAATTATTAAGGGATCAACACCATGTTGATGAAAAAACAAGAATGATTCGACATCATAGTGTTGAATAAAATTATCATGGTAAGATGTAAGTGCATAAAATTTGAGGCTAACCGGGATCAATGAAAGCAAAATATTGACCCCAAAAAGTTAATATTTATTAGTAATGTTAGGGTCATAGTGAGGATGAATGTTTTGATTTTTATAGATTCATGGAACCCTGTCCAACCCGTAATTAATAAAACCCTTTAGTAAGATATAAAGACAATGTGATGATATACTTTATCCATTTTTTCAAACAATTATATAATGAAAAACTAATTTAATTTTCATTATTTTTTGTAGAGTTCATTAATTTTATATTATTTTTTAAGAAATTTTCTTAATGGATACTAGAAAATCCCATAGAGGCTTCTAAACTCTTCATATGAGTTTTATCTTAGGGATTCCAAAGGGAAAGTAAAGACCCACTAACCAATTACTTATAAAAACATTATAAACTAGGAAATATAGAACGATTTCATAATTTATCATGATGATGAATCATTTTAGGTGAATTTTAGTTGATAATATATTATTTTACATTATTTTTAATCTAATTTGATTTGAAATTGTTAATTTATGAAAGAATGAGTGTTGAAAATAAACAACATGCATCAAAACTAATGTACCCCTATCCTAAAGCAAGGATGTGGTACACTTATTCAGGGAAAAAATGTAATGTATTTTAAATAAAAAATAATTGTTTTATGTGACATGAAAAAACATAGGTTTCTTTTTTTATTTTAAAATTGATGAATAAAAATCTTAAGCCACTTCTATCCCATGCCATTTTCTATGAAATGAGATCTTTGTAAATAAAGAGGGTAAATTAGTTGATGAAAACATAACTATAGTATATAAAACATTTGTAAGTATAAAATAATTGTAATTAATTATGATTTATAATAATATTACATAACAATATCTATTTGTGTTCATATGTTTTTTATAATTTTTAGAAACATGAATTGACCGTGACCATAATGGAAGAAAAACTACTTTCAATAGCTTTGAAGCAGTCAGAAAAATATGTCCATGTTAAAGGTGTAGGTTTTAGAGTGTCTCCTAGATCATATTTTGAGAAGAAAAAACTAAAAGAAGAGACATATAATATGATGAATGTGTTTCAAAAATAAATATATGCTTTTTAATGTATTATTGTTAGGTCTTGTTCGGTAGACTAATATATGTGAAAGGATCAAACTGAACTGGCAGTGGAAAAAATATTAATAGCTGAACAACCAATTGACCCCATAAGCTTTGAGAATAGTCATTCCCCTAAACCACATTCCTTACCCAATTTAATCAATTTCATCGTTACACATTCTCTTAAATGTGAATCAAACAACTTCCAATAAGTGTATATTACAAAAATTCTGTAAGGTAAAGTTTTATGTGATTTATATCTATGAACACCCTCATATAAACTTATTGAAATGGGTATGATGTGTAATATAATGAGAAACATTCTACAAAACAAATAACACCCAAAATATCACATGAGTGTGGGGATTGAAGTAGCTTAAGAGTCAAGAACTGAGTTTTCTATTCCACTTGATGATCCAATTATTAAAACAGTTAATGATGCTATTAGAAATTTAGTAACATGACCATATAATATTATAAAGATACAAGAGTGATGTTCATGAAAATTTTTTAAAATGAAAAACCTATTAGAATTGATAAAAAATGTTCTGAAGTGAGGTATGGTATTACAGATGGATTGAAGGATAGGGAAATAGATGTTCAGATAAAGACATTCTAGTGAATTGATCAAGAAAACAAAAATACCTCCTAGAAGTACATTCTCCCAAATAGTTCCAATGGAAAATATATTATCATAAAAAATTCAAGTAGAAACACCATTCAAAGATGTATATGTGTCATAAATTCTACACGAGGGAGAAATATTTAGAACATTCATTACATATATGGATGGTCTCAAGATCATGAATGGAATTATAAATTTCGAAAGGTTGGGAGTCTCAGTTGTGAATAAATAATTAAGTAACATTTTCATAATACACTTTTCAATAAAATGTTCTAATATATTCATTAAATTTTATAAATATTCATATTTCATAAAAATGTTTATATTACTACTATATAAAGGTAAAACCATAAGAATCACAATTTTGATTCTTTAATCTTTATATCATTTCTACAAATATCATCAAATTGATTTGAAAGAAATTGATAAAAAATATGAGCTAATTGGGGAGTTTGAGATGAAAATAATAGATGACATACTCTTTATAATGCCTAAAAGGTGGGGTTAATACTCTATAATATAATAATATAAAATTTATTTTTATTTTTCTATTACTTATTTTTTTAGGAGGCACTAGATGCTGATTGCAATCAATATAGACACCCCAAATAGTTATTTTATATATCCAATGCATGGATATCAATAAATCTAACCACATATTATGTGTATTGTAAAATTTTAATGCACATGAATAAATATTTTATAAATAAAAATAAAATTATGTGTTTCAATTTGTGTTTTAACAAGTATTTTATTATGATAGGGCGATTGCTAAATAATGACCAATTCATGATATGAATTTGGTGACTGTAACACCCCGACCCCAGTTACCTAGAGTCGGTGCATTATTAAATAACATTGGCATGATCACAAGAAGGATCAAATCTCAAAAGACCAATTGGTTTAGTAGCCTTGGAAACACTAGATATATTCATAAGTCTTACATTATATCATAAAAATAAAAACTACAACAACATCTTTTCTTCATATTCCACACTCATATTCCCACATACTATCCCTGCAGGTCATTCATAATTTACTTCTTCATACCCAGGGAAAAATAAAACATAGAAAAGGGGTGAGCTCAAATGCCCAGTAAGGATAACAATATAGAAGAAACTTTCATAAATAAGAATAAACATTTAAGGCAATGTATAACTAAAACAAAAGCCTTTTAAACTCGAACTTCGACATAGTATGGCAAAAATAAAATGAAATAACGCCATTTACTTATTCACATGGATATTATACTAATAAAATAATCACATGCAATATCAATAACCACATTCATAATGATGGAATTCATAATTCCAGACTATCATAACCACATATCCAAGGCCTCGTGCCAAGACTACAAATATGATTTTGCCAAGGCCTTGTGCCAAGACACTAGTTTGTCTCATGAGACCTACCGATGCATCGAGGAGCTATAGCGGGCTCCACTCGTCACTTACTATGTCCAATGCATTCCCATATGAAAAGGTTTAAACATAACATAAACATTCGTATTAAAACTAGCATATGAAATGTCAATACATTCTTCATAAACCATGAATGGTATAAAAATAACACATCCACAGTAAAAAATATCAAAAAACCATCAATACAATACAAGATATTTGTATCATAATAAAACAACTTCAAATAAGCTTAAAATCCAACAAGGATGTTGACATAGATGAAATCAAAACCATTTGAGAGGAATATCTCTTTTCTCGAAATCATTGAAAAGTCACCCACTTGTAAAGGAAGTAATTTAAAAGAGATTTTTGAATTAAAGTGTCCCATACCACTCTGAAACTTTTGAAAATAAATGTCATTTCAAAACATTCATTTCCATATAAATAAATCATTAAAATCATTTTGAAAACAAGGTTATTAATTAAAAAGTTTTAGAAAGATAAATCTTTAAAACATTTAAAATTATGATCTTGATAAAGAGTACCTTTCACAAATTCTTAAAATATTCATTTTGAAATAATTTAGAAGTCACATAATTATAAAATAAAACATTTACTTTGAAAATATTTTTATAAGCTTGTAAGGGAAGCTTTGATGATTTTATAACGGTGGTAAATAGCCGCACCCGCCGTATAAATTAAAAAGAACATTCTTACCTTAAATTTGTCGAAAGGTAAAAAGTGCCTTGTTTGGAAAACGACGGAAAGATTCCTTTAAAAACACATAAGGGTATAAATTACTTTAACCCATATTCTTGGTAAATAGTAAAAATGTTTTGAAATATATTTCGAAGAAACATGGATGTGGATGATAAAGAAATCTCAGTAGATTATTACGTATAAACAACCTCGGATAATGAAGAGATTGTGAAATAAACCCTTAACTTGTAATTTTCCATGGTTGGGGGTAGGTTAACCTCCTGTATAATAGTGAAATAATTGTTATTAAATTATACAAGAATCATATACATTCATATGATATCATATATGATCTTTTAACATTGCTTTGTTAATAATATCTTAGTATTATCGTCGTTTCGGGTGTTAACTTACTCGTTTTCTTTAAATGATTTGTTACATAAGCCATGTATGTCATGGATAGGTTGTATATTATTCATATCCAGAATGATATAAAGTCCTTAAACATTATTTCTAAATCATCAAATGATAATTACACTTGAATGGATACGATGGAGAATGAATCTCACCGCGTTCGTGGAGACGGTAGTCCGTACGTACGCACGAGCGACAATATCATTCTTTTGATATTAAAATAATATATAAATGGATGGTATATCATATATAAAGAATCATTAAAATGTTATATTTACTATTTACATGAGTTACACATCATTATTATACCCATCCAAATAATAATATATTGAATAACAATTACACCACGACGTGGAGACGGTAAGCCGTACGTACGCACTTATGGTGACATGTTATTCAAAGGGTGGATAGAATACTGAATATGGTTGTTCCATATTTATAATAACATCACAGTATATATATGATACTGGAGTTATTATTTTAGAATGGTAATAACAAAGGAAGAAGAAGTGGAAGAAGAAAGGAACTTGAAAAGGGGTGGTGAAAACATTACCTCTTCTTCGGGTTCTTCCTTTTGATTTGATCAAAAGGGATCCTTCGGTTGGATTTATGATCAAAATAAGGACTCTAGGTTGTATTGAGGGAAGTTGGGAGAGTATTTGGGAAGAGTTTGGCCGAACCAAAAGTCTTTGAAGGTGTGAAGAAATGAGAAGGAGGAGTGCCCTTTTATAAGAGGTGTGAGGGGAACCTTTGGAAAAGATAGAAATATTAATTTATAATAAATTCATATTCGGTTTCTAATGGCTCCAAAGTTGATTATTTAACTTTTAAGGTGGGTATATGTCGAAAACCATTCAACCAATATAATTTAGATATGCTTGGGTCATTATATTAACATTATCTTTTAGTTTTAACTCTTAGTTAATTAGTTTGACATTTACCATGTCACTTTGTATTTTTATATTATATAGTTAATAAACTTACTATATACATCCAAGCGACCCGCAAGTGGTCAATTAATGATAAAAATATCATTATATAAGTCTCTTGTCCAAAAATTAGATTTTTAATAATTTAATATAAATTAATAATATAATATTTATTTTAAAAACTCTTTTATGTCAATTTTGACACTATTCAATAGTTGATTTTTGTGAAACTCATAACAGAATTATTACTTCAAACAAATTCAATTAAAGAAATCCTAACATGTCATATTAACCTATAAAATTAGTGTAATTCCTTAAAAGTCTAAAATTATATTTATTTGGGTATTTATAATATCTGTTATCAAAATTTTTCATTAATTAGGTAATTACTACATCATCACTGTGTCATAAATAAATTTAATTATTTAAAGTCTAAAAATTATAAATAAAATATCATTATTTATGAAATCTTTTTAGATTTCTAATTAATATTTACAATCGAATTTATCTAATGTATAACCCTATATTAAAAATTTTTTAGTAAATAAACTTTGATTTTAACTCTTTTAACTCTTCTTTGAATTAAATAATAATAAATGTCTTAATCTAATACAAGTGGACCTAAATGATAATATTTTATTCCTAAGGTTTTTTTGGTCGAGATACACTTGTACAATAGAATTAGGACATGTGTTAGGGTAGCATTAATATCATTTTTACCCTTAATTACCCTATTTACTTTTAACTGTGGTAAATAAAAGTAAAAAGTTACTTTTCACCAAAAATTATTTTCATCTCATTGAACCACATTTTACTTCTTGATATTAACCGTGTCTCTAGGATTTTCGAAATTCCATTCACAGAAGAGGTAAAATTAAGTTTTATGGAAAATTTAGTTTTTTAACTACCACTTAGTAGTTTCACTATTCATCAAAAATTGAAGTTTTTCAAAACAATGCCAAAATTTCACCCTAAGCTATAATTGATATTCCGAATTCAAAAAATGATGTCTATTCTAGAAAATTCCGAACATATAAGTTGCATTAATTATTTTTATAATTAATTCCCGCTGTCACAACAAATAGCGTGTTTTTAAGAAACAATATATACCAAAAGATTGACAATTGTTTAGGTCCAATTTCAAAGTGAAATTAATTCTAATGAACACCATTGGATAAAATGGTAAAAATATATTCTAATTAAAATTTAAAACCACTCAATAATATAATTTATCATTATAAATTATTTTTATTTAAAAAGTTGTTTTTAATTAAAATTTATTAATTTTCAATATTCATCAAAATATAAGTGTTATCCGAAATGTTTCAAAATTTCACCCCAGGATAAATTCGATATTCCGAATCCAAAAATGAAGTGAATTTTGAGAGATAGAATTTATAAAATTTCAAAAAGTATGTATTACAATTCATAACTACTAGATTGATTGGTTGGGGTGTGTGTTAGAACTCGAAGTTGCGTACAACACACGCTAGCGTACCGTGGAAGCTTGGAATATTCCATTTTAAATTTTTGATGTCCCCATTTAGTCAAAAAGTTTTAAATATTGTATTTAAAAATGGTTGACTATTGAAAGTAGGTAAAAGTGCAATACTAAAAATGAATTTGTTCTTACATTATGTCTAACAAACTCATAATATGGTTTCTAAAATTATAAGGATTATATAAATTTTAAGATTTAGTTAATAATATTCATATCCTCTTTTGAACGGTTTGTTTGGTAAGTCATGGTGCGCTTGAACTCGGTGTTGCATGTAGTGCAAGTTATTGAATTATTTTGAATAAATAACACACTATGAAATCTTGGGGTGTTACATTTTCCCCTCCTTCAATAAATTGCGTCCTCGCAATTTGAAATTGTTCATCAAAAATAAAAGGTTGAAAATAAAAAATATATTTGTTGGAAATCCCACATCCTAAATTGGGTTACTAAAATTTAGTCTTAATATGAGGAAAAGAGAAATGAAAGGGTCACCACCAAATTATGATCTCGATTAAGAGAACATTGATGGAAATTAGAGACATATAATTGGAGGAAAAATGTAAATATTTATAGGTAGTGATTGAGGCCATCAATCATAAACAAATGTAAAATTGAGGTCCTTAAATTCATCAATCTATGATGTTTTGAAATACAATCGGTTCAACAAAACATAGGGTATTAGGATAACACATTTTTTGTTTTAGGATTCCTTAAATAAAGTATAAGAATTAATTTCTTCATAGAATAAGATAAGAAGAAAAATATATACTTGACAAGTAGAGTCTCAACCTTTAACTAAGTTCTACCACAAACTCATCTTTTACTCTAAAATATAATAGAACTTAAAAATAATATTCTATTTATCCTAATCGCATAGGGTTAAAAAAATGAATTTATAATTCATCTAGAAGAACCTTTAAAAAAATGACATTATTCAAACTATGACATCTGGTGGGTCAGTGGTAGGTGATACACCCTTGTCACCCTTCGGTTGTGGGTTCAAGTCTCACAGCCTTGCCGGACACGACGGGTTGCTGCCCGACCTCCGGGTTGTTCTTTTATGGCAATCCAAAATAATCCAAACTAGAACTATCCAAAATACTTTAGTCCAAAATTTATAAGGTAAACACAATAAAGATCCTTTTTTTCTGCGTAATAACATGTGAACATCTTCATCATGTATTCTTTTAAAACACTGCAACATCCTGAATTAACATAAAACCTTATTGATTACATTCATGATCCCTTATTCCTTAAATAATAATTGATATACTCCTTCAATCAAAAAATGTTTTAAACCCCAACAATGATGGAATATACAAATCATTAATCAGCTTCGAGGTAGTCAAGAATATCAAATATAATTAATCCAAATCAATCATGTATTATTCTAAAATCACTACCTTAGTATCAGAAATATATTATGGTTTATCATTCTCTCAACCATATATTTTCCAAAAATTTATCCTGTTATTGAGTCACTTTTCATTGTTCCACACAATCTCAAGTCCTTAATGAAATAGTACTGCAGTACAATCCTTATATACTCCATAATTATTATAACAAGTAAATTGTTCATACAACACTCAAATGACATAATCAACACAAGAACTCTAATCCTTCCTCTTCATATGTGGTAGTATCATAACTTGATTATTATCCAATAGCATCATTTGAGGCATAGTCCGATGACTGGGACATAGGTTCGCGCAGTGTCCAAACTCCTTGCAAATGAAGCATTGTACATTTGAAACCATTTTCTTACCCATGCAGTCACGTACTTTGTGCCCTTTTCCTCCACACTTATAACAAACTCCCATTCCTTTCAGGCAAGTTCTAGGGTGTTTCTTCCCACAGTTATCACATATGGGAAAATTATTCTTTTCCCTCTTCCCTTTATCCATATTTCTCTCTTCCATCCTTTTCTACTCTTGCTTCCCTTAAAAACCATAAGACTCAGTAAAATATTTACTTATCTTATCAACACATGATCTTATTTCTTCATATGATGATAATACATGGGAGACTCTTTCTCTTATAAATCATGGCTTAAGACCATGAAAGATTTGATCCTTCTTTCTCTTTGGATCATGTGCATTGCTGGAGTTCTCATTCCTTCTACTGGGCGCCATTTCTAAACAATGGCATACACTAGATTAGTTTATGAATAACAATACCTAATCCCAAACTTGTAAGACACATAACATAAATTAAATAGTTTATGGATATAATGCATAATCATAAAAAATTCTCCTTTGAGGAAGTATATACCCATAAACCCTTCATAATGATTTGTAACGAAAATGAGAGTTATCCGAAGCATATCCCCCGGGAGTGTCGTAACCAAGAGTGCAGCAAGGCCCGTTGTCGTGCACCAGTTCTCGTTCGAGTCTAGCTCAAAGCGGTGTTTTCGGGGTTTACCCCTAAGTACATCTGTGCCAGAGCCACCTATACCTGCTCGTATCCAGACAGGGATGTATTGCTCAGAAAACTCACAAAATCGCCACAATACCAAAATTCTAGGAAGTTCTTCTATACTTATCCTCAAAGTCCATCTTAGGTCTATGTGCTCTAATAAGAGTTTATCTAAATCTAGCTTCCAAGGTTTGTACTAAACTTTCTCTGATACCAACTATAACGCCCCGACCCCAGTTACCTAGAGTCGGTGCATTATTACATAACATTGGCATGATTACAAGAAGGATCAAATCTCGAAAGACCGATTGGTTTAGTAGCCTTGGAAACACTAAATATATTCATAAGTCTTACATTACATCATAAAAATTAAAACTACAACAACATCTTTTCTTCATATTCCACACTCATATTCCCACATACTATCCCTGCATGTCATTCATAATTTACTTTTCATACCCTGGGAAAAATAAAACATAGAAAAGGGGTGAGCTCAAATTCCCAGTAAGGATAACAATATAGCGGAAACTTTCATAAATAAGAATAAACATTTAAGGCAATGTATAACTAAAACAAAAGCCTTTTAAACTTGAACTTCAACATAGTATGGAAAAAATAAAATTAAATAATTCCATTTAATTATTCACATGGATATTCTACTAATTGAATAATCACATGTAATATCAATAACCACTTTCATAATGATGTAATGCATAATGCCAGACTATCATAACCACATAGCCAAGGCCTCATGCCAAGACTACAAATAATATTTTTCCAAGGCCTTGTGCCAAGACACTAGTTTGTCTCATGAGACCTACCGATGCATCGAGGAGCTATTGCGGGATCCACCCGTCACGTACTAAGTCCAATGCATTCCCATATGAAAAGGTTTAAACATAACATAAACATTCGTATTAAAAATAGCATACGAAATGTCAATACTTTCTTCATAAACCATGAATGGTATAAAAATAACACATCCATAGTAAAACATATCACAAAACCATCAATAAAATACAAAAGATTTGTATCATAATAAAACAACTTCAAATAAGCTTAAAATCCAACAAGGTTGTTGACATAGATGAAATCAAAACCATTTGATAGGAATATCTCTTTTCTCGAAATCATTGAAAAGTCACCCATTTGTAAAGGAAGTAATTTAGAAGATATTTTTGTATCAAAGTGTTCCATACCACTTTGAAACTTTTGAAAAGAAATTTCATTTCAAAAGATTCATTTCCATATAAATAAATATTTAAAATCATTTTGAAAACAAGGTTATTAATTTAAAATAATTGGAAAGATAAATCTTTAAAACATTTAAAATTATGATCTTGATAAAGAGTACCTTTCACAAATTCTTAAAATATTCATTATGAAATCATTTAAAAGTCACATAATAATAAAATAAAACATTTACATTTAAAATATTATTATAAGCTTGTAAGTTAATCTTTGATGATTTTATAACGGCGGTAAATAGCTGCACCCGTCGTATAAGTTAAAAAACAATTCTTACCTTAAATTTGTCGAAAGGTAAAAAGTGCCTTGTTTGGAAAATGACAGAAAGATTCTTTAAAAAACACATAAGGGTATAAATGACTTTAACTCATATTCTTTGTAAACAGTAAAAATGTTTTGAAATACATTTCAAAGAAACATGGATGTGGATGATAAAGAAATCCCAGTAGATTATTACGTATAAACAACATTAGATAATGAAGAGATTGTGAAATAAACCCTTACCTTGTACTTTTCCTTGGTTGGGGGTAGGTTATCCTCCTGTATAATAGTGAAATAATTGTTATTAAATTATACAAGAATCATATACATTCATATGATATCATATATGATCTTTTAACATTGCTTTGTTAATAATATCTTAGTATTATCGTCGTTTCGGGTGTTAACTTACTCGTTTTCTTTTATATGTTTTGTTACATAAGCCATGTTTGTCATGGATAAGTTGTATATTATTCATATCCAGAATTATATCAAGTCCTTAAACATTATTTTTAAATCATCAAATGATAATTATACTTTAATGGATACGATGGTGAATGAATCTCACCGCGTTCGTGGAGACGGTAGTCCGTACGTACGCACGAGCGACAATATCATTCTTTTGATATTAAAATAATATATAAATGGATGTTATATCATATATAAAGAATAATTAACATGTTATATTTATTATTTACATTAGTTACACATCATTATTATACCCATACAAATAAAAATATATTGAATAACAATTACACCACGACTTGGAGACGGTAAGCCGTTCGTACGCACGTATGGTGACATGTTATTCAAAGGGTGGATAAAATACTGAATATGGTTGTACCATATTTATAATAACATCACAGTATATATATGATACTGGAGTTATTATTTTATAATGGTAATAACAAAGGAAGAAGAAGTGGAAGAAGAAAGGAACTTGAAAAGGGGTGGTGAAAACATTACCTCTTCTTCGGGTTCTTCCTTTTGATTTGATCAAAAGGGCTCCTTCGGTTGGCTTTATGATCAAAATAAGGCCTCTAGGATGTAGTTAGGGAATTTGGGAGAGTATTTGGTCAGATTTTGGCCGAACCAAAAGGATTTTAAGTTGTGAAGAAATGAGAAGGAGGAGTTCCCTTTTATAAGTGGTGTGAGGGGCACCTTTGGAAAAGCTTGAAATATTAATTTATAATAAATTCATATTCGGTTTATAATGGCTCAAAAGTTGATTATTTAAATTTTAAGGTGGGGATAGGTCTAAAACCATTCAACCAATATAATTTAGACAGGTTTGAGTCATTATATTAACCTTATCTTTTAGTTTTAACTCTTAGTTAATTAGTTTGACATTTACCATGTCACTTTGTATTTTTATATTATATAGTTAATAAAATTACTATATACATACAAGAGACACCCAAGTGGTCAATTAATGATACACCTATCATTATATAAGTCTCTTGGCCGATCCTTAGATTTTTAAGAATTTAATATCAATTAATAATATAATATTTGTTTTAAAAACTCTTTTATGTCAATTTTGACACTATTCAATAGTTGATTTTTGTGAAACTCATAACAGAATGATTACTTCGAAACAAGTCAATTAAAGAAATCCTAACATGTCATATGGACCTATAAAATTAGTTTAATTCATTAAAAGTCTCAAATTATATTTATTTGGGTATTTATAATATCAATAATTCTAATTTTTCATTAATTAGGTAATTACTGCATCATCACTGTGTCATAAATAAATTAAATTATTTAAAGTCTAAAAATTATAATTAAAATATCATTATGTAGGAAATCATTTTATCTTTATAATTAATATTTAAAATCGAATTTATCTAATGTATAACCCTATATTAAAAATGTTTTAGTAAATAAACTTTGATTTTAACTCTTTTAACTCTTCTTTGAATTAAATAATAATAAATGTCCTAATCTAATCCAAGTGGACCAAAATGATAATATTTTATTCCTAAAGTTGTTTTTTATCTAGATAAACTTGTCCAATAGAATTAGGACATGTGTTAGGGTAACATTAATATCATTTTTACCCTTAATTACCCTATTTACTTTTAACTGTGGTAAATAAAAGTAAAAAGTTACTATTCACCAAAAATTATTTTCATCTCATTGAACCACACTTTAATTCTTGATATTAACCATGTGTCTCGGATTTTCGAAATTCCATTCACAGAAGTGGTAAAATTAAGTTTTATGAAAAATTCAGTTTTTTAACTACTACTTAGTAGCTTCACTATTCATCAAAAATTAAAGTTTTTCAGAACAATGCCAAAATTTCACCCTAAGCTATAATTGATATTCTGAATTAAAAAATGATTTCTATTTTACAAAATTCCAAACATATAAGTTGCATTAATTAATTTTATAATTAATTACCGCTGTCACAACAAATAGCGTGTTTTTAAGAAACAATATATACCAAAAGATTGACAATTGTTTAGGTCCAATTTCAAAGTGAAATTAATTCTAATGAACACCATCGGGTAAAATGGTAAAAATATATTATAATTAAATTTTAAAACCACTCAATAATATAATTTATCAGTATAAATTATTTTTATTTAAAAAGCTGCTTTTAATTTAAATTTATTAATTTTCACTATTCATCAAAATATAAGTGTTATCTGAAAAGTTCCAAAATTTCACCCCAGGATAAATTCGATATTTCGAATCCAAAAATGAAGTCCATTTTGAGAGATAGAATTTATAAAATTTGAAAAAGTAGGTATTACTATTCATAACGGCTAGTTTGATTGGTTGTGGTGTGTGTTAGAACTCAAAGTTGCATACAACACACGCTAGTGTACCGTGGAAGCTTGGGATGTTCCATTTTAAATTTTTGATGTCCCCATTTAGTCAAAAAGTTTAAAATATTGTATTTAAAAAGGGTTCACTATTAAAATTTGGTAAAAGTGCAATACTGAAAATGAATTTGTTCTTACATTATGTCTAAGAAACTCATAATATGGTTTCTAAAATTATATGGATTATATAAATTTTAAGATTTAGTTAGTACTATTCATAACCTCTTTTGAACGGCTTGTTTGGTAAGTCATGGTTCGCTTGAACTCTGTGTTGCGTGTAGTGCAAGTTATTGAATTATTTTGAAGAAATAACACATTCTGAAATCTCGGGGTGTTACATAATCCCCTCCTTCAATAAATTGCATCCTCGCAATTTGAAAATTTTCTTCGAAAATAAAATGTTGAAAATAGAAAATATATTTGTGGGAAAACCCACATCCGAAATTGGGTTAATAAAATTTAGTCTTAATATAAGGAAAAGAGAAATGAAAGGGTCTCCACAAAATTATGATCTCGATTAAGTGAACATTGGTGGCAATTAGAGACATATAATTGGAGGAAAAACGTAAATATTTATAGTTAGTGATTGAGGTCATCAATCACAAACAAGTGTAAAATTGAGGTCTTTATATTCATCAATCTATGACGATTTGAAATACCATCAGTTCAACAAGACATAGGGTAATAGGATAACACATTTTTCGTTTTAGGATTCCTTAAATAAAGTATAATAATTAATTTATTCATAGAATAAGATAAGAAGAAAAATATATACTTGACAAGTAGAGTCTCAACCTTTAACTAAGTTCTACCAAAAACTCATCTTTTACTCTAAAATATAATAGAACTTAAAAATAATATTCTATTTATACTATTCGCATAGGGTTAAAAAAAGGAATTTATAATTCATCTAGAAGAACCTTTAAAAATGACATTATTCAAACCAGGACATCACGTGGGTCAGTGGTAGGTGATACACCCTTGTCGCCCTTCGGTTGTGGGTTCAAGTCTCGCGGCCTTGAAAGACGCGAAGGGTTGCCGCCCGACCTCCGGGTTGTTCTTTTATGGAAATCCAAAATAATCCAAACTAGAACTATCCAAAATACTTTAGTCCAAAATTTATAAGGAAGGTAAACACAATAAAGATCCTTTTTTTCCATGTAATAACATGTGAACATCTTCACCATGTATTCTTTTAAAACACTGCAACATCCTGAATTAGCATAAAACATTATTGATTACATTCATGATCCCTTATTCCTTAATGAATAATAGATATACTCCTTCAATCCAAAAATGTTTTAAACCCCAACAATGATGGAATATACAAATCATTAATCAGCTTCAATGTAGTCAAGAATATCCAATATAATTTATCCAAATCAATCATGTATTATTCTAAAATCACTACCTCAGTATCATAAATATATTATGGTTTATCATTCTCTCAACCATATATTTTCCAAAAATTTATCCTTCTATTGAGTCACTTTTCATTGTTCAACACAATCTTATGTTTTTAATGAAATAGTACTGCAGTAGAATCCTTATATACTCCATAATTATTATAACAAGTAAATTGTTCATACAACACTCAAATGACATAATCAACAAAAGAACTCTAATCATTCCTCTTCATCTGTGGTAGTATCATAACTATATTATTATCCAATAGCATCATTTGAGGCATAGTCTTATGACTGGGAAATAGGTTCGCGTAGTGTCCAAACTCCTTGCAAATGAAGCATTGTACATTTGAAACCATTTTCTTACCCTTGCAGTCACGTAATTTGTGCCATTTTCCTCCACACTTATAACAAACTCTCATTCCTTTCAGGCAAGTTCTAGGGTGTTTCTTCCCACAGTAATCACATATGGGAAAATTCTTCTTTTCCCTCTTCCCTTTATCCATCTTTCTCTCTTCCATCCTTTTCTTCTCTTGCTTCCCTTCAAAACCATAAGACTTAGTAAAATATTTACTTATCTAATCAAAACATGATCTTATTTCTTCATATGATGATAATACATGGGAGACTATTTCTCTTATAAATTCTGGCTTAAGACCATGAAAGATATGATCCTTTTTTCTCTTTGGATCATGTGCATTGCTGAAGTTCTCATTCCTTCTACTGGGTTCCATTTATAAAAAATGGCATTCACTAGATTAGTTTATGAATAACAATACCTAATCCCAAACTTGTAAGACACATAACATAAATTAAATAGTTTATGGATATAATCCATAATCATAAAAATTTCTCCTTTGAGGAAGTATATACCCATAAACCCTTCATAATGATTTGTAAAGAAAATGAGAGTTATCCTAAGCATATCCCCCGGGAGTGTCGTAACCAAGAGTGCAGCAAGGCCCGTTGTCGTGCACCATTTACCGTTCGAGTCTAGATCAAAGCGGTGTTTTCGAGTTTTACCCCTAGGTACATCTGTGCCAGATCCACCTCTACCTACTTGTATCCAGACATGGATTTATTGCTCGGAAAACTCACAATATCTCTACAATACCAAAATTATAGGAAGTTATTCTATACTAATCCTCAAAATCCATCTTTGGTCTATGTTCTCTAATCAGAGTTCATCTAAATCTAGCTTCCAAGGTTTATACTAAACTTCCTCTGATACCAACTGTAACACCCCGACCCCAGTTACGTAGAGTCGATGCCTTATTACATAACATTGGCATGATCACAAGAAGGATCAAATATCGAAAGACCGATTGGTTTAGTAGCCTTGGAAACACTAGATATATTCATAAGTCTTACATTACATCATAAAAATGAAAACTACAACAACATCTTTTCTTCATATTCCACACTCATATTCCTACATACTATCCCTGCAGGTCATTCATAATTTACTTCTTCATACCCTGGAAAAAATAAAACATAGAAAAGGGGTGAGCTCAAATGCCCAGTAAGGATAACAATATAGCGGAAACTTTCATAAATAAGAATAAACATTTAAGGCAATGTATAACTAAAACAAAATCCTTTTAAACTTGAACATCAACATAGTATGGAAAAAATAAAATGAAATAATTCCATTTACTTTTTCACATGGATATTCTACTAATCGAATAATCACATGCAATATCAATAACCACTTTCATAATGATGGAATGCATAATTCCAGACTATCATAACCACATAGCCAAGGCCTCGTGCCAAGACTACAAATAAGATTCTGCCAAGGCCTTGTGCCAAGCCACTAGTTTGTCTCATGAGACCTACCGTTGCATCGAAGAGCTATAGCGGGCTCCACCCGTCACTTACTAAGTCCAATGCATTCCCATATGAAAAGGTTTAAACATAACATAAACAATCGTATTAAAACTAGCATACAAAATGTCAATACTTTCTTCATAAGCCATGAATGGTATAAAAATAACACATCCATATTAAAACATATCACAAAACCATCAATACAATACAAAATATTTGTATCATAATAAAATAACTTCAAATAAGCTTAAAATCCAACATGGATGTTGACATAGATGAAATCAAAACCATTTGAATAGAATATCTCTTTTCTCGAAATCATTGAAAAGTCACCCATTTGTAAAGGACGTAATTTAAAAGAGATTTTTGAATCAAAGTGTCCCATACCACTTTGAAACTTTTGAAAATAAATTTCATTTAAAAACATTCATTTCCATATAAATAAATCTTTAAAATCATTTTAAAAACAAGGTTATTAATTAAAAATATTTAGAAAGATAAATCTTTAAAACATTTAAAATTATGATCTTGATAAAGAGTACCTTTCAAAAATTCTTAAAATATTCATTTTGAAATCATTTAAAAGTCACATAATTATAAAATAAAACATTTACATTGAAAATATTCTTATAAGCTTTTAAGGTAATCTTTGATGATTTTATAACGGCGGTAAATAGCCGCACCTGCTGTATAAGTTAAAAAAAACAATTTTACCTTAAATTTGTCGAAAGGTAAAAAGTGCCTTGTCTGGAAAACGATGGAAAGATTCCTTTAAAAACACATCAGGGTATAAATGAATTTAACCAATATTCTTTTTAAATAGTAAAAATGTTTTGAAATACATTTCGAAGAAACTTGGATGTGGATGATAAAGAAATCACAGTAGATTATTACGTATAAAAAACCTCGGATAATGAAGAGATTTTGAAATAAACCCTTACCATGTACTTTTACTTGGTTGGAGGTAGGTTAACCTCCTATATAATAGTGAAATAGTTGTTATTAAATTATACAAGAATCATATACATTCATATGATATCATATATGATCTTTTAACATTGATTTGTTAATAATATCTTAGTATTATCGTCGTTTCCGGTGTTAACTTACTCGTTTTTTTTATATGTTTTGTTACATAATCCATGTTTGTCATGGATAGTTTGTATATCATTCATATCCATAATGATATCAAGTCCTTAAACATTATTTTTAAATTATAAAATGATAATTAAACTTTAATGGATACGATGGAGAATGAATCTCACCGCGTTCGTGGAGACGGTAGTCCGTACGTACGCCCGAGCGACAATATCATTTTTTTGATAGTAAAATAATATATAAATGGATGGTATATCATATATAAAGAATAATTAACATGTTATATTTATTATTTACATGAGTTACACATCATTATTATACCCATCCAAATAATAATATATTGAATAACAATTACACCACGACGTGGAGACGGTAAGCCGTACGCACGCACATATGGTGACATGTTATTCAAAGGGTGGATAGAATACTTAATATGTTTGTACCATATTTATAATAACATCACAGTATATATATGATACTGGAGTTATTATTTTATAATGGTAATAAAAAAGGAAGAAGAAGTGGAAGAAGAAAGGAACTTGAAAAGGGGTGGTGAAAACATTACCTCTTCTTTGGGTTCTTCCTTTTGATTTTATCAAAAGGGATTCTTAGGTTGGCTTTATGATCAAACTAAGGCCTTTATGTTGTAGTGAGGGAAGTTTTGAGAGTATTTGGGAAGAGTTTGGCCGAACCAAAAGGCTTTGAAGGTGTGAAGAAATGAGAAGGAGGAGTGCCCTTTTATAAGAGGTGTGAGGGGCACCTTTGGAAAAGCTAGAAATATTAATTTATAATAAATTAATATTCTGTTTCTAATGGCTCCAAAGTAGATTATTTAAATTTTAAGGTGGATATAGGTCTAAAACCATTCAACCAATATAATTTATACAGGTTTGGGTCATTATATTAACCTTATATTTTAGTTTTAACTCTTAGTTAATTAGTTTGACATTTACCATGTCACTTTGTATTTTTATAATATATAGTTAATAAACTTACTATATACATCCAAGAGACCTCCAAGTGGTCAATTAATGATACAAATATCATTATATAAGTCCCTTGGCAGAACCTTAGATTTTTAGGAATTTAATATCAATTAATAATATAATATATTTTTAAAAACTCTTTTATGTCAATATTGTCACTATTTAATAGTTGATTTTTGTGAAACTCATAACAGAATTATTACTTCGACAAAAGTCACTTAAATCAATCCTAACAAGTCATATTAACCTATAAAATTAGTGTAATTCATTAAAAGTCTCAAATTATATTTATTTGGGTATTTATAATATCAATTATCCTAATTTTTCATTAATTAGGTAATTACTCCATCATCACTGTGTCATAAATAAATTTAATTATTTAAAGTCTAAAAATTATAAATAAAATATCATTATGTAGGAAATCGTTTTAGATTTCTAATGAATGTTTACAATCGAATTTATCTAATGTATAACCCTATATTAAAAATGTTTTAGTAAATAAACTTTGATTTTAACTCTTTTAACTCTTCTTTGAATTAAATAATAATAAATGTCCTAATCTAATCCAAGTGGACCTAAATGATAATATTTTATTCCTAAGGTTGTTTTTGGTCGAGATACACTTGTCCAATCGAATTAGGACATGTTTTAGGGTAACATTACTATCATTTTTATCCTTAATTACCCTATTTACTTTTAACTGTGGTAAATAAAAGTAAAAAGTTACTATTCACCAAAAATTATTTTCATCTCATTGAACCACAGTTTACTTCTTGATATTAACCGTGTCTCTCGGATTTTCGAAATTCCATTCACAGAAGCGATAAAATTAAGTTTTATGAAAAATTCAGTTTTTTAACTACCACTTAGTAATTTCACTATTCATCAAAAATTGAAGTTTTTCAGAACAATGCCAAAATTTCACCCTAAGATATACTTGATATTACGAATTAAAAAATGATGTATATTTTACAAAATTCAAAACATATAAGTTTCATTAATTAATTTTATAATTAATTGCCACTGTCACAACAAATAGCGTGTTTTTAAGAAACAATATATACCAAAAGATTGACAATTGTTTTGGTCCAATTTCAAAGTGAAATTAATTCTAATGAACACCATTGAATAAAATGGTAAAAATATATACTAATTAAACTTTTAAACCCCTCAATAATGTAATTTATCATTATAAATTTTTTTTATTTAAAAAGTTTTTTTAATTAAAATTTAGTAATTTTCACTATTCATCAAAATATAAGTGTTATCCGAATAGTTCCAAAATATCACCCCATGATAAATTCGATATTACGAATCCAAAAATGACGTCCATTTTGAGAGATAGAATTTATAAAATTTCAAAAAGTAGGTATTACTATTCATAACGGCTAGTTTGATTGGTTGTGGTGTGTGTTAGAACTCGAAGTTGCGTACAACACATGCTAGCGTACCGTGGAAGCATGGGATGTTCCATTTTAAAATTTTGATGTCCCCATTTATTCAAAAAGTTTAAAATATTGTATTTAAAAAGGGTTCAATATTAAAAGTTGGTAAAAGTGCAATACTGAAAATGAATTTGTTCTTACATTATGTCTAAGAAACTCATAATATGGTTTCTAAAATTATAAGGATTATATAAAGTTTAAGATTTAGTTAATACTATTCATAACCTCTTTTGAATGACTTTTTTGGTAAGTCATGGTGCGCTTGAACTCGGTGTTGCGTGTAGTGCAAGTTATTGAATTATTTTGAAGAAATAACACACTATGAAATCTTGGGGTGTTACATTCTCCCCTCCTTCAATAAATTGCATCCTCGCAATTTGAAATTGTTCTTCGAAAATAATAGGTTGAAAATAGAAAATATATTTGTGGGAAAACCCGCATCCGAAATTGGGTTACTAAAATTTAGTCTTAATATGAGGAAAAGAGAAATGAAAGGGTCACCACCAAATTATGATCTCGATTAAGAGAACATTGGTGGAAATTAGAGACATATAATTGGAGGAAAACGTAAATATTTATAGGTAGTGATTGAGGTCATCAATTACAAACAAGTGTAAAATTGAGGTCTTTAAATTCATCAATCTATGATGATTTGAAATACAATCTGTTCAACAAAACATAGGGTATTAGGATAACACATTTTTGGTTTTAGGATTCCTTAAATAAAGTATAAGAACTAATTTATTCATAGAATAAGATAAGAAGAAAAATATATACTTGACAAGTAGAGTCTCAACCTTTAACTAATTTCTACCACAAACTCATCTTTTACTCTAAAATATAATAGAACTTAAAAATAATATTCTATTTATCCTATTCGCATAGGGTTAAAAAATGAATTTATAATTCATCTAGAAGAACCTTTAAAAAAACTACATTATTCAAACTAGGACATCACGTGGGTCAGTGGTAGGTGATACACCCTTATCGCCCTTCGGTTGTGGGTTCAAGTCTCGCGGCATTGCCGGACACGACATGTTGCAGCCCGACCTCCGAGTTGTTCTTTTATGGCAATCCAAAATAATCCAAACTAGAACTATCCAAAATAATTTAGTCCAAAATTTATAAGGAAGGTAAACACAATAAAGTTCCTTTTTTTTCGCGTAATAACATGTGAACATCTTCATCATGCATTCTTTTAAAACACGACAACATCCTGAATTACCATAAAACCTTATTGATTACATTCACGATCTCTTATTCCTTAAAGAATAATAGATATACTCCTTCAATCCAAAAATGTTTTAAACCCCAACAATGATGGAATATACAAATCATTAATCAGCTTCAAGGTAGTTACGAATATCCAATATAATTTATCCAAATCAATCATGTATTATTCAAAAATCACTACCTCAGTATCAGATATATATTATGGTTTATCATTCTCTCAACCATATATTTTCCAAAAATTTATCCTGCTATTGAGTCACTTTTCATTGTCCCACACAATCTCAAGTCCTTAACGAAATAGTACTGCAGTACAATCCTTATATACTCCATAATTATTATAACAAGTAAATTGTTCATACAACACTCAAATGACATAATCAACACAAGAACTCTAATCATTCCTCTTCATCTGTGGTAGTATCATAACTTGATTATTATCCAATAGCATCATTTTAGGCATAGTATGATGACTAGGACATAGGTTCGCGTAGTGTCCAAACTCCTTGCAAATGAAGCATTGTACATTTGAAACCATTTTCTTACCCTTGCAGGCATGTACTTTGTGCCCTTTTCCTCCACACTTATAACAAACTCCCATTCCTTTCAGGCAAGTTCTAGGGTGTTTCTTCCTAAAGTTATCACATATGGGAAAATTCTTCTTTTCCTTCTTCCCTTTATCCATATTTCTCTCTTCCATCATTTTCTTCTATTGCTTCCCTTCAAAACCATAAGACTTAGTAAAATATTTACTTATCTTATCAACACATGATCTTATTTCTTCATGTGATGATAATACATGGGAGACTATTTCTCTTATAAATTCTGGCTTAATACCATGAAAGATATGATCCTTCTTTCTTTTTGGATCACGTGCATTGCTGGAGTTCTCATTCCTTCTACTGGGCGCCATTTCTAAACAATGGCATACACTAGATTAGTTTTTGAATAACAATACCTAATCCCAAACTTGTAGGACACATAACATAAATTAAATAGTTTATTGATATAATCCATAATCCTAAAAATTTCTCCTTTGAGGAAGTATATACCCATAAACCCTTCATAATGATTTGTAAAGAAAATGAGAGTTATCCTAAGCATATCCCCCGGGAGTGTCGTAACCAAGAGTGGAGCAAGGACTGTTGTCATGCACCGGTTCCCGTTCGAGTCTAGCTCAAAGCGGTGTTTTCAGGTTTTACCCCTAGGTACATCTGTGCCAGAGCCGCCTCTACCTGCTCGTATCCAGACATGGATGTATTGCTCAGAAAACTCACAAAATCTCTACAATACCAAAATTCTAGGAAGTTCTTCTATACTAATCCTCAAAGTCCATCTTAGGTCTATGTGCTCTAATAAGAGTTTATCTAAATCTTGCTTACATGGTTTGTACTAAACTTCCTCTAATACCAACTATAACGCCCCGACCACAGTTACCTAGAGTCGGTGCATTATTACATAACATTAGAATGATCACAAGAAGGATCAAATCTCGAAAGACCGATTGGTTTAGTAGCCTTGGAAACACTAGATATATTCATAAGTCTTACATTACATCATAAAAATGAAAACTACAACAACATATTTTCTTCATATTCCACACTCATATTCCCACATACTATCCCTGCAGGTCATTCATAATTTACTTCTTCATACCCTGGGAAAAATAAAACATTGAAAAGGGGTGAGCTCAAATGCCCAGAAAGGATAACAATATAGCAGAAAATTTCATAAATAAGAATAAACATTTAAGGCAATGTAAAACTAAAACAAAATCCTTTTAAACATGAACTTCAACATAGTATGGAAAAAATAAAATTAAATAATTCCATTTACTTATTCACATTGACATTATACTAATAGAATAATCACATGAAATATCAATAACCACTTTCATAATGATGGAATGCATAATGCCAGACTATCATAACAACATAACCAAGGCCTCGTGCCAAGACTACAAATTAGATTTTGCCAAGGCCTTGTTCCAAGACACTAGTTTGTCTCATGAGACCTACCGATGTATCGAGGTGTTATAGAGGGCACCACCCGTCACTTACTAAGTCCAATGCATTCTCATATGAAAAGGTTTAAACATAACATAAACATTCGTATTAAAAGTAGCATACTAAATGTCAATACTTTCTTCATAAACCATGAATGGTATAAAAATAACACATCCATAGTAAAACATATCACAAAACTATCAATACAATACAAAAGATTTGTATCATAATAAAACAACTTCAAATAAGCTTAAAATCCAACAAGGATGTTGACATAGATGAAATCAAAACCATTTGAGAGGAATATCTCTTTTCTCGAAATCATTGAAAAGTCACCCATTTGTAAAGGAAGCAATTTAAAAGAGATTTTCGAATCAAAGTGTCCCATACCACTTTGAAACTTTTGAAAAGAAATTTCATTTCAAAACATTCATTTCCATATAAATAAATCTTTAAAATCATTTTGAAAACAAGGTTATTAATTAAAAAGATTTAGAAAGATAAATCTTTAAAACATTTAAAATTATGATCTTGATAAAGAGTACCTTTCACAAATTCTTAAAATATTCATTTTGAAATCATTTAAAAGTCACATAATTATAAAATAAAACATTTACTTTGAAAATATTCTTATAATCTAGTAAGGGAATCTTTGATGATTTTATAACAGCGGTAAATAGCCGCACCCTCCGTATAAGTTAAAAAAACATTCTTACCTTAAATTTGTCGAAAGGTAAAAAGTTCCTTGTTTGGAAAATGACGGAAAGATTACTTTAAAAATACATAAGGGTATAAATGACTTTAACCAATATACTTTGTAAATAGTAAAAATGTTTTGAAATACATTTCGAAGAAACATGGATGTGGATGATAAAGAAATCCCAGTAGATTATTACGTATAAACAACCTCGGATAATGAAGAGATTGTGAAATAAACCCTTACTTTGTACTTTTCCTTGGTTGGGGGTAGGTTAACCTTCTGTATAATAGTGAAATAATTGTTATTAAATTATACAAGAATCATATACATTCATATGATATCATATATGATCTTTTAACATTGCTTTGTTAATAATATCTTAGTATTATCGTCGTTTCGGGTGTTAACTTACTCGTTTTCTTTTATATGTTTTGTTACATAAGCCATGTTCGTCATGGATAGGTTGTATATTATTAATATCCATAATGATATCAAGTCCTTAAACATTATTTTTAAATCATCAAATGATAATTATACTTTAATGGATACGATGGAGAATGAATCTCACCGCGTTCGTGGAGATGATAGTCCGTACGTACGCACGAGCGACAATATCATTATTTTGATATTAAAATAATATATAAATGCATGTTATATCATATATAAAGAATAATTAACATGTTATATTTATTATTTACATGATTTACACATCATTATTATACCCATCCAAATAATAATATATTGAATAACAATTACACCACGACGTGGAGACGGTAAGCCGTACGTACGCACGTATGGTGACATGTTATTCAAAAGGTGGATAGAATACTGAATATGGTTGTACCATATTTATAATAACATCACAGTATATATATGATACTGGAGTTATTATTTTATAATGATAATAACAAAGGAAGAATAAGTGTAAGAAGAAAGGAACTTGAAAAGGGGTGGTGAAAACATTACCTCTTCTTCAGGTTCTTCCTTTTGATTTGATCAAAAGGGCTCATTCGGTTGGCTTTCTGATCAAACTAAGGCCTCTAGGTTGTAGTGAGGGAAGTTGTGAGAGTATTTGGGCAGAGTTTGGCCGAACCAAAAGGCTTTGACAGTGTGAATAAATGAGAAGGAGGAGTGCCCTTTTATAAGAGTTGTGAGGGGCACCTTTAGAAAAGCTAGAAATATTAATTTATAATAAATTCATATTCGGTTTCTAATGGCTCAAAAGTGGATTATTTAAATTTTAAGGTGGGTATAGGTCGAAAACCATTCAACAAATAGAATTTAGACAGGTTTGGGTCATTATATTAACCTTATCTTTTAGTTTTAACTCTTAGTTAATTAGTTTGACATTTACCATGTCACATTGTAGTTTTATATTATATAGTTAATAAACTTACTATATACATCCAAGAGACCACCAAGTGGTAAATTAATGATACAAATATCATTATATATGTATCTTGGCCGATCCTTAGATTTTTAGGAATTTAATATCAATTAATAATATAATATTTGTTTTAAAAACTCTTTTATAACAATTTTGACACTATTCAATGGTTGATTTTTGTGAAACTCATAACAGATTGATTACTTCAAAAAAAAGTAGATTAAAGCAATTATAAAATGTAATATTAACCAATAAAATTAGTTTAGTTCATTAAAAGTCTCAAATTATATTTATTTGGGTATTTATAATATCAATTATTCTAATTTTTCATTAATTAGTTAATTACTGCATCATCACTGTGTCATAAATAAATTAAAAATATTTAAAGTCTAAAAATTATAAATAAAATATAATTATGTAGGAAATCGTTTTAGCTTTCTAATGAATATTTACAATCGAATTTATCTAATGTATAACCCTATATGAAAGATGTTTTAGTAAATAAACTTTGATTTTAACTCTTTTAACTCTTCTTTGAATTAAATAATAATAAATGTCCTAATCTAATCCAAGTGGACCTAAATGATAATATTTTATTCCTAATTTTGTTTTTGGTCGAGATACACTTGTCCAATAGAATTAGGACATGTGTTAGGGTAACATTAATATCATTTTTACCCTTAATTACCATATTTACATTTAACTGTGGTAAATAAAAGTAAAAAGTTACTATTCACCAAAAAATATTTTCATCTCATTGAACCACATTTTACTTATTGATATTAACCGTGTCTCTCAGATTTTAAAAATTCCATTCACAGAAGCAGTAAAATTAATTTTTATGAAAAATTCAGTTTTTTAACTACCACTTAGTAGTTTCACTATTCATCAAAAATTGAAGTATTTCAGAACAATGCCAAAATTTCATCCTAAGCTATAATTGATATTCTGAATTCAAAAATGATTTCCATTTTACAAAATTCCAAACATATAAGTTGCATTAATTAATTTTATAATTAATTTCCGATGTCACAACAAATAGAGTGTTTTTAAGAAACAATATATACCAAAAGATTGACAATTGTTTAGGTCCAATTTCAAAGTGAAATTAATTCTAATGAACACCATTGGATAAAATGGTAAAAATATATACTAATTAATCTTTAAAACCACTCAATAATATAATTTATCACTATAATTTATTTTTATTTAAAAATTTGTTTTTAATTAAAATTTAGTAATTTTCACTATTCATCAAAATATAAGTGTTATCCGAAAAGTTCCAAAATTTCACCCCAGGATAAATTCAATATTCCGAATCCAAAAATGAAGTCCATTTTGAGAGATAGAATTTATAAAATTTTAAAAAGTAGGTATTACTATTCATAACGGCTAGTTTGATTGGTTGTGGTGTTTCAGAACTCAAAGTTGCGTACAACACATGCTAGCGTACCGTGGAAGCTTGGGATGTTCCATTTTAAATTTTCGATGTCCCCATTTAGTCAAAAAGTTTAAAATATTGTATTTAAAAAGGGTTCACTATTAAAAGTTGGTAAAAGTGAAATACTGAAAATGAATTTGTTCTTACATTATGTCTATGAAACTCATAATATGGTTTCTAAAATTATAAGGATTATATAAAGTTTAAGATTTAGTTAATACTATTCCTAACCTCTTTTGAACGGCTTGTTTGGTAAGTCATGGTGCGCTTGAACTTAGTGTTGCGTGTAGTGCAAGTTATTGAATTATTTTGAAGAAATAAGACACTATGAAATCTTGGGGTGTTACAGTGACTAAATATTAGAAGACTATATATTACTTCAAATGTAAATATATTGAGGTATACATAGAAATATTTAACTTTCAAAACATATTTCAAAAAAATACTTATTTTATTCATTTTTATACTGTTTATGATGTAATATGACATAAATGATTGTGGATATTATGTTTGAAGATTTATGAAGGATGTCATAAACCATCAAAATACTAAAATCCTTCAACATTTAATTTTTGAAGGTAATTAAAATTTTAATAAAAATATTAATTTATCACTTTTTTGTCTATATTTTCTAAAATATACCAATATTTCGAAAAATATTTGTTCTCAAAAGAAGAATTATTTTTCTTTAGAGATGAGTTGGTAGTGTACGCGATGTAATTCTTTTTTCTAACATTAAATTTAGGTGATTACCTTCTATGTTTTTGATATAATATGGGCTATGGAATTAAGAGTTTATTTGGGGTGTGAAGAATTAGTATCAAAATGATTATAATTATTTTATACCTATTTCTCATGGAGAAGTATAATGAAGGAAATCAATTTGTATAAAAATGAATGGAACGAATACATAGTTCCAAAATGTATATAGAAATTATAAAGAGTTGACTTACAACTAATTATTTAGTTAATATTCTCATCATTTTATCAACTTTATTTAGTTACATTCTTTACCATTTTTATCTGAGTCTTATTCTGTTAAATTTACAGATTAGAATAAACACACATCACATTCTCAAAACATAGAAAGAAAGCTAAGATTTTTTTAGACTATATGAAAATGATACATAATTCATTTTTCTTGGGAAGGAATTTACTTCATTATAATATAACACACGATGTGGTCCATATGACTAGAAATAAATGTTTTCATTATAAAAGTGTTATTTTAGTATAAAATAAGCGTTACATAGCCAAAAATGGGAAAAAACTTATATTATTTTCAAATTTTTGAAAAAAATCCATAATTCAATTTTCATGTTTAGAAATTGATCACATGTCAATCTGACACTTGATGTGATTATTATGAATTAAAGAATGTGTTTTTGATAAAAAAGTTTCATTTTGATTTAAAACACAAATAAAATAATCAAAACTAATAAAAATGGCTCATATTGTTTTCAAATTTTAGGAAAATGATCCCTAATATCGTTTTTACATGTAGGAATTGACTATACATAAATCCAATACATGATGTTCGCAATATGACCTAAAGTGTGTGCTTTCAATAAGAAGATTCCATTTTCGTTTAAATTGCATATCAAATAGCCAAAACTGAGAAAACAAGAATAGATTAATTTCAAAATTATAATAATGACCCCAAATTTATTTTTCAAATGTTGGTAATTTACACACATTAATCCAACACATGATGTGGTTGATATAACCCAAAGTGTGTGTTTTCAATAAAAAGGTGCCAATTTAGTTTAAAACATAAATGAAATTGAAAAGACTATGAAAAAAATCTTGGATTGTTTTAAAACATTAGGAAATTTTTCTTAATTTTTTTTTCACATGTTAGAATTGACCACACATCAATCTGACACATGATGTGGTTGATATGATCTAAAGTGTGTGTTGTTGATATAAAAGTGATATTTTAGTTTAAAAAGCACATTAAATAACCAAAGTTGAGAAACTGATTTTATATTTTTTTTTATTTTAGTAAAATGATCCATAATTTATATATGATGTGTAAGAATTGAACACATGTCAACCAATTCATAATGTGGTCAGTATGACTTGTAGTGTGTGTTTTTAATATAAAAGTGTCATTTTAGTTTAAAACACGTATCACAAAACCAAAAATGAGAAAAAATCTTTGTTTTTGTTAAAAATTTAGGACAACAATTCATAATATTTTTTTAAGTGTACGAATTAACCTCACATCAATCTGACACACGATGTGGTCAGTAAGAAACAAAGTGTGAGTTTTGAATATAGAAGTTCCTATTTAGTTTAAACCACATATCATATAGCCAAAACCAATAACATGAGCTCAGAATATTTTTAAATTTTAGTAAAATTATCTATAATATATTTTTGACTTGTAGGAATCAACTACACATAAATCTAACACATAATGTAGTCAGCATGACTCGCTATTCTTATTTGATATATAGAAGTTTCATTGTAGGTAAAACACATATCACATAGCCAAAACTGACCAAACATGCTCTGATTGTATTCAAACATTAGGAAAATGATCCATAATATATTTATGACATGAAGGAATTGACCTCATGTAAATAAAACACATGATGTCATTGATAGGACTATTAATGTGTATTTTCAATATAAAAATCCTATTTTAGTTTAAAACATGTATCACATTGAAAAAACCAAGAAAAATAATCCTGGATTGTTTTTAAATTTTTGGAAAATAATTCATAATATATTTATGACATGTAGGAATCTGTTGAACATTAATCTGACACACGATGAGGTCTATATGAAATGAAGTTTGCGCTTTCAATATAAAAGTGTCATTTTTGTTTAAAATGCATATCACATAGCTAAAACCAAGAAAATGATCTTGGTTTTTTTTCATTTTTTTAAAATGATCCATAATATATTTATATCATGTATTAATTGATCAGACATAATTCTAACACATGATGTGGTCGGTATAAATTAAAGTTCATGTTTTCAATATAAGTGTCATTTTAGTTTAAAACACATATCATATATAATTAAAACTGAGAAGATGGCATTTTATTATTTTTAAAATTTAATAAAATGATCCATAATTCATTTTTGATATGTAGAAACAAACCGTACATCAATTTGATAGACGACGTGGTCTGTATGACCCGAAGTGTGTGTTTTCAATATAAACATGTCGTCTTAGTTTAAAACACATATCACATATCCAAAACATAGAAAACAAGCTTGGATTGTTTAAAAACCACAAGAAAATGACCCATAATTTATTTTTTATGTGTAGGAATTTTCCACAAATCAATCCGACCCATGATGTGGTCGGTATGACTCAATGCACATGTTTTCAATATTAGTGTAATTTTAGTGTAGAAAACACCTCACATAGGAAAAAAAAATTAAACTAGCACATATTGTTTACAAAATTTAGAAAAATTATCTATAATATATTTTTTATGTGTAGGGATCAACCACGTGCCAATATGATGCACGATTAACTTATAATATCATTATTATATACAATAATTAATAATATAATTTATCATACATGGATTATAAAACATTAAAATTATAATTGGCTTAGTTTTTATTTAATATTATAATAAAAATTTGTTTTATTATAGAAATATAAATTTATATAGAGGTTGGTCATTGAAAAGACTCTTTTAGTTTTGATTTTGTATATGGGTTGTAATATTTTTTGGTTAATTGTAAATATGAAATTAATGTAAATATTTTGAATGTAATGTTTGAATTTAAAATGATAGAGAAATATGTTATTTGTATTCAAATATGATTTATGATAAATTACTATTTCTTTTTTATATATTCTAATTGAATTTTATTTTATAAGGATAGGGTATGGCTGCTGTAGGGATATAACTATATATTAGCTGAAACGACCTTAATCAATGTTAGATGAAGCAATGAAAAAGGGTACCTTTATCAATGCTTCATCTAGCCATGATAAAGGGTCTATTTATTAGTGATTCAACTTAATATGATAAAGGAACCTTTTATCAGTGATTGTTCAATAACTGATAAAGATGCCCTTAATCAGTGCTTCTTAGAAGAACTGATAAACCTATCATTCACACGTGCTTTTTCTTGTGCTGATCAATGCTGTGGGCTTTTAATATCGATTTGATTGTCAGTTTTTTAAGCGCTGAAAAAGAATTTTTTTTAAAATTATTAAAAGTGTTTTTGGTTTTAGTTCTTACAAATCAAATATCATAATATTGAGACACGTAATAGATATGAAATTCATAATATAAGAATCATAAAGGAAATCAAAGAATCATGATCCAAGAGAGAATTACATTATCATAAGACATAGAATTGTGGTTTACACATAATCATAGAAAATTATTTCCATAGTAGTCAATGGTCACATACAAGGATATCATAGTTGAATGGGTTCACTCCCTAAACCATCATAGTAGTCAAGGTTTACTTCTAAGTCCATCATAGAATAGAAATTCCCTTAGTGAAATGGGTTCACTCCCCATCCCAGTCCTATATATCTCATGAGATAAAAATATTTTCCTAATTCATTGGAGGGAGATATAGGTATCACCAATATCATAATTAAAATCAAACATATGAGTACTACAAGATCATAAAACATTCATCATATCATATACCATGAAATAAAATGGGTTTCAAAACCATTTATTCATTTCATAACCTATAGAAATGAGAATGGTTTCATAAACATTTCATTATTTCATCATAGAAAAACCTCTGGAAAAAAGAAGTGAGTTTAATAATAATTTTATCATTATATTACCCATGGATGGGAAACAGGTTTCATAAATGTCCTATAATCTTAAACTATTCTATGAAATAATAATAATGGTAGCCTTTGTTTATGTCCTAAAAAAATCATAAGCTACATCAAGGTATGTCATCTTAGATGGATAATTATTATGAAATATAAATCACTTGGAATGTTTCTTGAGGAAGATAACTTTTATTTGAAAATCACTTTATATAACTAAAAATTCATAAAAAAAACTAAACAGATTTTCATTTAGAAAAACCTAGAAAACTTAATGATTCTTTAAAAATCATTTAAAACATCTCTTGAGGAAAATATCTTTTCCACTTTGAAACACTTTAATTTTTTTTTGAAATCCATTTTTTACTTAGAAATAATTTATCTAAAAAATAAAAATTTCCAAAATATTAAGGGAAAATTATTTTTTGAAAATAAATTTGAGAAATTGTAAGGTAATATTGAAATATTTGATAGTTTACTACAATGATAAATACTATTCATGTCGTGCATGTTAAAAAAATATTTTTTTCACAATTTCAGTAAAATCCAAACAATCAATGTTCCGAATACGACATGAAGATTACATTCATATATTTTATTAAAATTAAAACATGGGTCAAAATTTATTTAATAAATCATTTTAAATATTTTAAGATCAATTTTTAATAAATTTTTTGAACACATGGTTTTTGGAATAAAAATGAGTTTTCGACCAAAGAAAGAAATAATGAAATTTTTTCATAAAATACTTTTCTCAATGATTTTATGTTACAATGAGTGAAAAAATGGAACTACTACTTAATATATTATTAATAACCATATGATAAGAAAACTACTACATTTCTTGAGATATAGGTAATAATATTTTTCATTAAAATTTAATCATAAACAATCCCAATAAACAATTAGATTGTAACATAAAACTCTTATCACTTTGATAATGTTTAATCATAAGACTCATTAAAGGATAAAATTAAATGAAACATAAAATATCATGATAACAAATAAATTCATGACATTACATGTCAATGGGGCTGTATATACACCTTATAAAAAATATTAGTGTGTGACATGACATAAGTATCAATAAAGAAAAATTGTTACAAAAATACCTTACAGCTTTAGTAATATTTTGTATAATATTGCCCTATAAATAATAACATAAAATGAAAAACTTAAAAACATGAAAATAATGGAATTCATTATATACCTTTATAAAGGTTTAGTATATATAACACACAAAATAAATTAGTGGTGTATTAGAAAATGTCACCCATAAATAAAAGAGTGACTAGAAATACATTACCTCAAGTATAAACATACTTCATACACATTTGAACCTCAAATAAAATAAATATAATTTTATTATAAATATATTATAAAACCATAATTATATAAATAATATCATATATATTTTAATTATGACCATTTATTACCCATTTATTATCAATTCTATGTTAAAATAACGCGTTGAGTAATAACTGCTTTTTTTTCATATATATTTTGATTTTTTATTTTTAGTACTATTTTGTAATGGTTCAGTCATGTCCAAAATAATAATAATGAAATAAATATTATATTTATACATCAATTATGCTGTTAAGACAAATCCTGAAATATTGTTTTTATAAATGAAGTACATTAAGTTCATGGAGATAGAAGACCGTGCGTACATGTGAGTATCATTTCCCCTTTTCATCATTTAATATAGAGGGGAGGTATGTAATATATTATATTTATATAATGATAATAATATCATAAACACCATATTATTTATTTAAATATACTTATACATATCATCTATGTTATGTAGTGATGAAAAGAGAGTCAAATTGCCTTATAAAGGTGGCAATACACACGTACACAAATTACATTATAATATTTTAGTGAGTGAACATGTAAGAATTAAAATTATATATTATCCTTTTATAATGACAATTATTTAATTAATTTCATAATTATTTCATTAATATAAAATATATTAATTAAAATTATCATTGTTATCTTCCTTGTAATGTGTTATTGAAAATGAATCACATCACTTCACAAGGTGGTAGTCTGTCATACACACGAGTGATGCTATCATATTCCATGTGGAATGAAATGTAAAAAATTATATATATTATATAATGACTAAATATGTACAATTATGTTATAAATATCATATATATATATACTTTATATTCATTATCATACCCAATCATGATAGGTGGTAATAGAAAAATGAATAACATCAGTTCACATGGTGGTAGTCCTCTATACACATGAGAGATTATTTTTATCCCATTTTATGTAAGTGGAGATGATTTTATGTCAACTAATTAAAAAAAATATAAGTATATGAAATATAATGAGGCTATTTTATCATCATGGTTTAATACTAATTTAAATAGGTGGACGAAGAAATAAAATAACAAACACTCGTTGAAGATCATTAAATATTCTTATGGTAACCACCTTATATTTTCCCCAAAATCCTCCCTAGGTTGGATTTATGACAAAAATAAGGCTTATAGGATGACACTACTGGAACATGGTGTTTTCCCAATGGTAATATACCAATGGTTTCATCAAACCATTGCTATAGAGTAAAATAAGGAAACATTTTCCAATAGTTTGTTCTAACCATTGGAAAAGTGTAAATATACCTAAGAGTTACCAAAGGTTTGCCAAAAACATTGGGAAATAATTATTTTCTCTAAGATATACCAACTTTTTTAATAAACCATTGGTAAAGAGAGGATTTCCCAATGGTTTTTGAAAATCCTTGGGAATGTTTTACCTCAAATACCCAGCGCCCCAGCTCCCACTCGGCCCGATTAGAGACCGTAATCTAGAGATCATCTCGAAGTATTCTCGGAAACGAAACTGCTTCTATCCATATATCTATCTTCAATCAAAATTTTTTTATTTCTACACTTCAAATTAGTAAGTGTTACCTTCGTTTAATTATTCTTAATCCTTTTTTTTCTATTTTATTTTTAGATTTCAGCTAAATTAGAGTTCATGATTTATTTGGAGTACTGAACCCTTTGATTTGTTTTATGTTTTTTATTCTACACTTATAACATGGTAAAGGGTTTGTTTAGTGGGGTGATATGGTACTTTCTGTGGACTTTATTTTAGTTGAAAACTGGATTTGTATTTTGGAGTTGGTTGGGTGATGGATTAGAATTGTGAACACCCCCTCCCCATCCCCATGGACACCTCTCACCCCTGGATATCCCCCTACCCCCTGGAAACCCCCACATTGGACAACCCCCACCATCCTACACCCCCACCCCTTGGACAGATCCCTCCCTCCACCCCCTGGACACCCCACCCCCTTGGACACCCCCACCCTTTGGACAACCCCCTCCTCCCACCCACCTGGACACCCCCATCCTTTGGAAAACACCCTACCCCCACCCCCCTGGACACTCCACCCCCTGGACACCCCCACCCACCTTCCCTAGACACACCTCACCCCTCAGGGATATCCCCCCACCCCCTTAGACAACCCCCTATGGACACCACCAAACCTCCTAGACACCACCACATCTCCAAAGTGGCTGTCCCAATTATTAAATTGGAATTGAAAATGTAGTTTATTTCCCCTTTCCCTAATGACATTTTCTAAGTGACCCATATAGCCTTATAAATTAAATTTGTCATGTTTTGATAAATTGAATTGGTTGCTTGGAAAGAAATGAATAATGCATGATGGGTTGTCTTTATTAATGAATAAAATTATTTTAAATAAAATTACCCTTAGGGGGGCTTCAGGAGGGGTAGGGGGGGGTATCCAGGTGGGTGGGAATATCAAGGTGGGGGGTGGGTTGTCCAGGGGGTAGGGGGGTTGCAGGGTGGTAGGAGGGCTATATGGGTGTGGGGGAGGGGGTATGGGCTGCCCCAAGGAGGGGTGTGGGCTGTCCAGGGAGGTTAGGGTGGGGTGTCCAGGTGGGGGAGGGGGTGTGGGGTGTCCAGGGAAGGGGGTGGGTTATCCATGTGGGGGGGGGGGGGTGTCCAGGTGGGGGTTGAAGGGGGTGGGCTATCCAGGTGGGGGGTGGGGGTGGGCTATCCAGGTTCGGGGGGTGCTATCCAGGTGAGGGGGGGGGGGCTACATGGGAGGGGGTGTAGGATATCTAGGGAGGGGTTGGGCTGTCTTGGAGGTGGGGATATCTAGGTGGGGGAGGGGGATATGGGCTATCCAGGGGGCATGGGCTGTCCGGGGTGGGGGGGGGGGCGTGGGCTATCCATGGGAGCTGTCAGGGGGGGGGGGGGCTATATGGGAGGGGGTGTGGGCTGTCTAGGGAGGGGGTGGGTTGTCCAAGGGTGGTGGTGGGTGGGATATCCAGGTGGTGGAGGGGGTGTGGGCTATCAAGGGGTTGGGCTATCCAAGGGGGTGGGGGTGGGTTGTCTATGTGAGGGAGGGGGGGGGGGGTGTTGGTTTTCTAGGGAGGAGGGGGGTGGGCAGTCCATGTGTGGGTGGTGGTGGTGGTGGGGGTGTTCAGGTTGGGTGGGGGGCTTTCCAGGTGGGGGATGTAGGGGGTAGGGGGCTGTAGGGGTGTGTGTGTGGTGGGGGGGCTGTCAAGGGAGGGGGGGTGGGTTGTCCTCTCTGAAACCCTACAAAAATAGGAATCAAATACAACCAATGTATAGTTTATTTCACATGTTAAGACTTTCCTTGAAGTTCCATACCAACAATCACTCTTACCCTTCTAAGAATAAGTGATATCTGCAAAGAAATATCACTTAGGTTCTTATCAACTATCAAAATGGATGTCATAAAAATTTAACATTCATACAACTCCATATCACCTAATGATATAACAAGGCTCATAATCCTATGAGTAGCATCCCATCAAAAAATGGCTCATAAAATTCGATCCACATATAATATTTGTTGGTGTGTTTACAATTGGGTGTATTGTGAGTTATATATATGATATTCATGGTTTACATCAAGAGTCTTCTCGGTCATCTATAATAGGCTTGAAATCATGATACATTTTGATAAAGATTGTATTTTACGACTCTAGTTTGGGGGTGGACACCCCCACCCCTTGGACAGCCCCCAACCCCTTGGAAAACCCCCACCCCCTGAATAGCCCTACCACCAGTGTGGACAGCCCTACCACCCCGTGCACAGCACGCCCACCCCCACGTGGATAGCTCGCCCACCCCCTAGACCTTCCACCCATGTGGATAGCCCCCACCCCCATGGATAGCCCACCCACGCCAATGGACACCCACCCACCACCCCCTGGACACCCCATCCCCCTGGACACCCCCACCCCTGGAAAGCCTCCCACTACCATAGACATTGCGACCCCACTAGACAGCCCTGACACCCCTGTGGACAGCCCGACCACCCCCATGGACAACCCTCCCACCGCCTGGACACCCTGTACCCCGTAAACAACATCGCCACCACCCGCCACCCCCAGGGCATCCCGCCCACCCTCTGGACACCTCATACACCCTGGACAACCCCCACCCCTAGAATTCCCCCAACCCTCTGGACACCCCCGACTTCCTTGGACAACCCCGGTACCCCCACAGACAGCACGCCCACCCCTTGGACACCCTGTACCCCCTGAATATCCCCCAACCTCGTGGAAAACCTACCCACCCCCCTGAACACCCACCCACCACCCTGAGACACCCCATCCCCCTAGATTCCCCCACCCTTGGAAACCTCCCTAACACCCTCAACCCCATTGGATAGCCCCGCCACCCCCATGGACAGCCGACCACCCCCCGTGGACAGCCCGCCCACCCCTGGACACCCCACACCCCCTTGACAGCCCCGCCACTCACATCGACTACTCGCCCACTCCCCTAGACACCATGTACACCCCCTAGACAACCCCGCCCACCCCCTGGACACCCCGTACCCCCTGGACACCCCGTACCCATTGAACAGCCCCCACCCTTGGAAATCCCCCCACCCATGGACACCCCAACCCCCCTGGACAACCCCACCACCCCCATTGATAGCCCACCCACCCCTTGGACACCCCGTTCCCCCTTGGATAGCCCCACCCACCCCTTAGACACCCCATGCATCCCCTGGACACCACACACCCACTAGATATCCCCCACCCCTGGAAATCCCCACACCCTATGGACACCCCCGACCCCCTGGATTATACCTCCACCCCCGTGGATAGCCCCCCACCCCCTAGACACCCCTCCCCTATGGACATCCCCCACCCCCGTGGACATCCCGCCCACCCCCCTGGACACCCACCCACCACCCCCCGAACTCCCCCATCCCCCCAGATGCCCCCACCCCCTAGAATGCCCCCATCCCCCTTGACCCCACGACCCCACTAGACAGCCCTTCCAATCCCATGGATAGCTTGACCTCCCCCTGTGGACAACCCCCACCCCCTGGACACCCTGTACCCCCTGGACAACCCTGACACTCCCATGGAAAGCCCACCCACCTCCTGGGCTCCCCGTACCCCTTGGACAGCCCCACCCACCCCTGGACACCCCGCTCACCTCCCTGGACACCCTGTACCCCCTGGACAGCCCCCCACCCAGGGAAATCCCCCCATCCCAGGACACCTCGACCCCCCTAGACAGCCACTCCACCCTCATAGACATCCCTCCCACCCCCTAGGACACCTCATACCCCCGGACAACCCCCACCCCCATGGACATCCCACCCACCTAGACACCCTGACCCCCATAGACAACCCCCATCCCTTGGACACCTCCGACCCCCTGGATAGCCCCTCCACCCCTGGACACCTTGAACCCCCTGGACACCCCCAGCCCATTGGGTAATGTATGTGAGCACTCAAATAATCTACTAAAAAATATAATTTATTCGATCTAAAATTTAGTCAACTCCTGAATAATTCTCTTCCACAAGGGTACATGATCTTGTACACTCATGTACAGTTCATCAATGATATTTTGTTATAAATATAGTATTTTGTTGTCTTTTAATTTATGATTCTCATATAGAGTAGTGTGTAAATTATGGTTTCATATAATGTGACCAATTCTCATTTACATAAAAATATTTTCAATGAAACTTCAATCTTATCGAATTGATTTTGACGAAATGAATTATAATTTTTTTATAGAATGGATAGAAGTTGGATGTATTAAACTGAACAGATCTCAAGGGATTTTCAAAACAATTTGGATATCTTTTTTGATTTTTTATTTCACAATGCTTCAGATAGTGGTCACATACACTGCCCCTATTACAAGTGTGTTGGAAGACCTTGGTTGACCCGTGAAGAAGTTAGCTACCACATAACCAAGTATGGTTTTCATGCAAACTACTTTGTGTGGTTTCACAATGGGGAGAAAATGACGTCTCAAATTGCTGATGATCCAAATGAGAGGAATGGATTAGAGAATTTTGTTATATGTATGGTTTCCATTTATTCATCATCAAGAAAAAGAAATAATTCTGTGCTAATAATATTTCGATATGAGCACACATGATGCGTCTAATGAAAATGATGATGTTGTCAGGGTGAAAAAACTGAATGATGCCACCATGACTCCAGTATATCGACAATGCGGTAAAATGAAAAAGATAGAATTTTTAATTTGATTGTTTCATGGGAAAACTATGTATGGGATTTCTAGTACTTCCGTTGATTACATTCTTATCTTATTGAAAGTCTTACTTCCAAATGATGTAGATATTCCCTCAAAACACTATATGGAATGAAGGTTAGTTGTGGAACTTGGATTTTCTAGAAACAAAATTCATGCTTGCCTGAAAGATTTCAGTTTATTCTAGGAAAAAAATACTAAATGGAATGATTGTATAAAATGTGGCACATCCCGCTGGAAGCCAAAAGCTGATGGAACACCATCCTGTGTGCCACAGAAAGTAATGTGGAACTTTCCATTGATCCCCAGACTCCAGAATATTTTTATGTTTGATGAAATATCAATAAAAATGCAATAGAATATTACTGAGAGAAGGAAAGCTAATGACGAGTTGGTTCACCTGACATATGGATTTTCATGGCAGATATTTGATGCTCGATATCCTTATTTTGTAGATGACGTGCATAATGTGAGGTCGGGACTTTCATGTGACAGTTTTAATCTATTTGGGATGATGCTTATGTCGCACAACCCATGGCCGATTTTTATACACATTTATATTCTTCCCCCATGGTTGTGTATGAAAAAACCTTTCACATTCATGAGTATACTCATATCTGTATTTTCTGATCCTAACAATGATATATATGTATACATGAAACTTTTAATAAAAGAGTTGAAGCTTCGTTGAGATGTGGGTGTGTTCACATACAATGCATGTTCGAAAGACATATTTTAGATGCGTGTTGCACTTAGGTGGAAGATCAGTGATTTTTCTTCCTATACAATGTGTATGTATGGACCACAAAGGGAAAACAATCATGTCCAGTTTTTATGAAGAATACATGATCCAGAAGACTAAAACATCATTGTAGTTTTGGTTTTATGGGACATCGACGATTCATGCCAATGGACCATCCATATAGAAATAATCATCAAAGATTTTAAAATACCATGGAGACTGATGATCCACCTCAACGTATTTTTGGAACTGATGTGCTTAATGAATTGAAAGATTTCAGTTTTTCATTTGGTAAGGGTCAAATAAAATTTGGAAAGGGAAAGAACATGTCCACTGAAACCTATTAGAATTGGAATAAGAGAAGTATTTTCTTTGATTTTCCTTTTTGGTCAAACAATTTTTTACTTCATTGATTAGAAATAATGAACATTGAAAAAAATATATGTGAAATGTTGCTTTCAATTCATCTAAATGATAAGGTAAATACCAAAGATGATTTATGATCTCAACGTGACTTGGTGGATTGGGGCATCCAACCATAATTGCATCCTGTGCATGTCAATGAAAATAAATGGCAACTTCTATGTACTTCTTATGTGTTGACACCTACATAAAAAAAATAAATTTCTGGAAGTACTAGAGACTATTAATGTTCTTGATGTATATTCAAGCAACATATCCAAATGGGTCAACAGAAAAGAGTTGAAGTTAAAATATTTGAAGACTCATGATTATCACATCCTTCTACATGAGTTGATTCCAATAGTAATTCTTAATCTTGTTTCCAATAATGTTAGGGTGGTTGTTACTTGGTTGTTCCATTTGTTTTAAGATTATCATGCTAAGAAGTTTTCCAAGTCTTTCTTTCAAAAAATGTTGGCAGATTCCCCATTAATTTTGTGTGAGTTAGAGAAAATATTTCCTCTATTATTTTTCACATGCATGCTGCATCTGACTATCCATATTCCAACTGAAATAATTCTCGGATGACCTATTTCTTTTCTTTGGGTATAAACAACTGAAAGAAATATGTACAAATTATAGTCTTATGTCCGTAATAGGAATCATCCCGAAGGTTCTATCGTGAATAGTTACATAGCTTAAGAATGTATGGATTTATGCTCTATTTATTTGTCTGATCTTACTTCAAGAATGAATAGGCCAATGAGAAACAAAGAAGAACAGTATGAGAAAATTGAACCTTGTTCTCCATCAATTCCTTAAATAGGAGGAATTCTTGGATCATATACATTAACGACATTAAGCCTTGAAGAGCGAGAGATGCCACATCGCACAGTTTTGTTCAACTATGATTTTTTGAAGACTACATATTTTAAGTAAATTGTATATTTATATCTTATATATATATATCTATTAAAATATTAATATTTTTATCTACTGGGAAGATAAAGCGATGATAAATAGAAAGAATCATTCTTTATCTTTGAGAAGGAAGGAGAGTTTTCATAGAAAAGTGTTTTCTGCTTGGTAAAAATTGAAGGTAATAATATTACTGTTTAAAATAATTAAAAAATAATTAATTATGTTTAATATTGATTTATATTTTAGGTATTGAGTTTTCTTGATGAATCTGTTTCTGAGGAAATAAGAGCTTTGGATTTTTGTCCCAATACCATGGTTCGTGACTATAAATCAGTTGTTATCAATGGGTACCGATTTATTATCACTGAACGAGAAAAGAACATGAGAACACAACATGATGGTGTTATGGTTACTACCACAATAGACTGTTATGCTAGTGCATCAGATAGTAGAACACGATTTGAAAATGTAGGTTATTACAAAGTCATTGAAAAAATAATAATATTGGATTATTATTATCATGGACAAGTCACGCTATTGAAATGTATGTGTTTTGATTTGATGATGAGGTGTGGAACATTTATTGATGATTGTGGATTTTGAGTAATTGATATGACTCTCACTCTTTCTACCGATGAACCATATGTATTGGCATCAATGGTGAAATAAATTTATTATGTAGAAGACCATTTTTGACTTGAATTTGTTGTCATTATTGAAGTAATTCAAAGACATATTTTTGATGATGGAAAAGATGGAATTAAAACCATCCCTACTTCCATTGGAAATGATCCATTTATTCCTTTTGATGACTTTAATATCTCAATTTTCAGAGGTGATTGTGAAACTGAAGTTGTGGTCGGAAATATATAAAATCATATATTCATGTTCTCAATTCTTTTGGTTTACCTCGACTTGGGCTGTTAAGGTGGGTACTAGTCAAATTGATTTAATATTGATTACTATTATGTTTTATCTTACAATTTTATTTGAATTGAATTTTGTAAATTGGAATTGAACTATATTCAAACCTATGAAACCAATATTTCTAACTTGGTGAACATTTCAATGATACAACTGTGATTTGTAAAAAAAATTATATGACTCTAAGACCTCACTTTAATATTTTACTAGGTAATGAACATGATGGTTTGTATTCTTCTACAAAACATATATTGAAACCTGCATCATCTACCTAAGCTAAAGAAATTAATTTTTTCCTTAATTTTGAGAATTTCTTTACCAGTTATAAATCCGGTAGAATCAATGTTCCATGATTTTAATAGACTGATGAATCTTAATAAATAACCATCCTAATAAAAATTAAATTTATTTATTACATATTGTATGATTTATTAACTTCATTATATATTTTTTCAAGCTCACCTAAAACAATGGTTAGTTAAATTATCCATGACTCCCCCTATTCCCTCTCATTTATTTTGTTTTTTGGGTTACAAATTAGTTATAATTTTCTATTTACTTCCATATTTGTTTTCAAATGTAGGAAATGAAACCAATTGAAGAGAGGCGAAAAAATAGATTATGGACAACAATTATCGCATGACTGAGCTGGGCATTCCACCACTAGTGCCTGTAGTGAGTATTTTATTTCAAATATATATATACTTATTTATATAATATATAATGTCATGTGATTAATGTTTTTAAACATTTTTGTAGGATCCATCTATTAGGCGACTGTTATTTGATGAGAATACTAGTAGTGGTCCTAGTACTCAGGGTGTTCATACGTGGGGGGGGGGGTACAAGAGCTAGACGATCTGGTTGGGATACCCGATTACACCCTACCCCTCCAACGAACATACCTTCCATCCCACATGTTGATCCCGGTGTGTCATTAGAGACACATGGGATAGTTAGACCTCTCATTTTTTCACCACTGTTTATATCTGAACCTCCTCACCCATCTATACCATATTCGATGATGATTCCCACTACCCATCTAGCATTCAGCCAGTCATCCCTGTCATCTTCTTTTACTACTGCTTCCTTCTCTCCGAGCTTTTATATTCCATCTTCTTCAACTCATACTACACCAGAGTCTGTCCCTAAAGAGCATACATTGGGACCCACTCTATCTATATAGGGGTTTTCTTGAGTTTCTACAGATCCAATGGTTCCCATTGATTAGACTACTGTAGGTATACTTATACAACCCTAACAAATTTTTAAACCATTATTTATTTTCATTATAAAATGTATTGATAAAATATTAATTTTTCTTTTATAACAGATACATATACTAATAGGAGGCTCGAGCGGGGGAGTACATGCATGCGTGCAGTGTGGAACAACTGCATGCAGTTGATGTGGGACTACAATGAAGTTAGTCAGATGATTGAAAAATCATGGTAGCAGTGTTAGAGTTTTTTGGCGACTCTTGCCAAATACTCCAAGATCATTCCTGTCAGCCCGCTCTCATGGAGACAGTTGCCAAATGAAGTCAAGGATAAATCATGGGCAGAGATATGGGTTAAAAAATTTGTTGTATTTAATGCAATATATTAATTTTTTTATTTATATTAATCAATATTTTGGTGCCTACTACAGTTTAATTTCCCCGATGGTGAGGGTGCATGAACATCACTTCTAAAGGATTTAGGCGCACTTTGGAGAGCTTATAAGCCTGATTTGTAAATTTTTTAGAATGCTAGAGTGGGAACAGAGTTAGAGGCAGTCCTTGTCATGGAGGATTTTCTATTATAATAGTACAGACAAATTATTACTAATTGGACGACTAGCCAATTTATGATATTAAACACATTAGAGGTATTTAATTGAAAATTTTAATGTTTTTAATTAATACTAATTATTTAATTTTATTTAGGATTCATCTAAATGAAAAAAATGATGCTATGAAATAAATCCACACATAGGGATGTACTATGATGCCAGATCATGAGAGGTAATAGGTATGATAGTTTATAATCTTTCTTTACGACTTGCACTTTCTATTGCTTCCTCCATAATTTATTTGATTTCTAAATTTGTTATATATTTTTACTTATGCAATTAAGGTTTTTTTGTATCCTATATTTCATTATGGTTTACAACATTAAATGTCATTGTAGACGCATAAATTGAATATAGAAGAATGTGTGCCTCGAGAAAAACTATTTTTCTTGAGTAGAAAGAAGAAAGATGGTTGTGCGGTTAATGAACTGACTCGACAACATATTATAAGTTTTACTTAGTAGATTTAAAATTTAAATCTCTATTTTGTAACTTAATAATCTATTTATATTTGTAACATGCTACTTTAGAGGCCCTTGATTCCCATGAACCTGACAATTTTGGGCTAAATGATCACTTACATCAGGTGTTGGGAGATGAGAACCCTGGTAGAGTACGATACATGACTGATAAGAGTATAGTTATGACAAGGTATTGTCCCTCGTAAGGTATGAGTTGTAAGGCCATCGAGTTGTAGCAGATTAAAGAACAAGAAAAACAGGCTAAAAAAAGGGTCACAGAGATAGTAGAACCGTTTTCTAGGGAAATCACTTCATTTATGAAACTGATGGAAATTTTACGTCCAACACTTCCACCAGAGGCCAACACTGGTTGTGATGAATATATGTCATCGATGAGTTCTATATATGGTGGACCAGGTGGTAGTTCTAGTGGTGGTCAAGAAAATGGCGAGGAGGAGGCTGAGGTAAAGAAGGGTGAGGGTGAGGAGGAGGACGAGGCGGAGGAGGAGGTTGAGGAGGAGGCCGAGGCGGAGGAGGAGGGAGATGAGGAGGCTGAGGCTAGGTATGAGGGCAAAGAGGAGGGAGGGGAAGATGATGAGGACAAGGGTGAGGGTGATGATGATGGTGATTATATTGATGGTGATGAGATACAGATTGATCCGTTACATTTTTTATTGATATTACTGACCTTTGTTGTTTATTGATTTGATGTGCCTGAATATATGTGTGATTAGGTAGGTCATATTATCATTATTTTTTATCTATAAATAATAAAACTTGTCTTGAAGATTTGCTGTGACTAATTCACCTCTCCCCTAGATATCCCCCCACCCCCTGGACACCCTGTACCCCCATGGACAGCCCCGCCACCCCCTTGGATAGCCCAACCACCCCCTAGACAGCCCCTCCCCTATAGAAAGCAAACCCAAACCCCTGGAAACCCCCTACCCCCTGGAAAACCCCGCCACCCCCATGGAATACCCACCCACCCCCCTGAACGCCCCTCCCCCTGTGGACAACCCGCACCCCCTGGATGCCGTGTACCCCCTGGACAGCCCCACCCACCCCCATAGACAGCCCACCCACCCCCTGGATAGCCCCTCCCCCTGTGGACAACCCCCACCCCTGGACACCTCGTACCCCCTGGACAGCTCAGCCCACCCCTGTGGACAGCCCACCAACCCCCTGGACACCCCCTACCCCCTAGACTGCCCGACCACCCCCGTGGACAGCCCACCCCCTGGACACCCCTTCCCCCTGTGGACAACCCCCACCCCCTGGACACCCCGTACCATTCTGGACAGCCTTGACCACCCCCGTGTACAGCCCGCCCACCCCCATGGACACTCCCCACCCACTGGACAGCCCAACCATGCCCGTGTACAGCCCTCCCACCCCTCTGGACACCCCTCCCCCAATGGACAGCCCCACCTCCATGGATAGACCGCCCACCCCTGGACACCCCTACCCTCCATGGCCAGCTTGCCCACCCCCTAGATAGCCCGCCCACCCCCAGAAACACCCTCAACCCCCTTGGACAGCCCGACCACCACCGTGGACAGCCTGTACACCCCCTAGACAGTCCCATCACCTAGAACCCAATCCCCTAGACACTGTCACATCCTAGAAAACCCCCACAACCCCCTAGACACCACCCCATCCCCCTAGACACCTCCCCACCCCCTGGACACAACCCCACCCCGAAAAAAACCCCACCCCCTGAACTCCGCCCTCGGAAACCACCTCCTAGACACCCCCATGGATACCCCTCCCCCAAACACCACCCCACCCCCGTAGATAGCCCCGCCCACCCCCTGGACAACCCCACCCCCGTGGATAGCCCGACCACCCCTTGGACACCCCTACCACCTTGGACAACTCAACCACCCCCTGGACACCCCTGTACCCCCTAGACAAACCCACCCACCCCTGTGGACACCCCGTACCACCTGGACAACCCCCATCCCCGTGGACAGCTCTGCCCACCCCCAAGACACCCAGACCCCCTGGACAGCCCCTCCACCCCTGTGTACCACCCCCACCCCCTGGAAAACCCCCACCCCCTGGAAAACCCCCACCTCTTTGGACACCACCCCACCCCCTTGGACAACCCCCAGCCCCTAGACCGCCCACCCCCTCGACACCACCCCACCCATGGACACCCCGACCCACTGGAAACCCCCCCCAACCCAATAGACACCACCCGACCCCCTGGACACCCCATGGACAACACCCCCCCGGCCACCACCCCACCCCCTGGACAACCCCATGGACAACCCCCCACCACCCTTGACGTCCCCTACCCCCCTTGGAACTCCCCCCCACCACCCTAGACAGCCCCCAAACACCCCCATCCCCCAAGACACCCGACCCCTCTGGACACCCCTACCCCCATTGGACAACCACACCAAACCTCTGAACAACCCCAACCGCTTGAATATTGAATTGAATTATTTTTGTATTTATTTAACTTATGAACTATGTGTTAATGGTGTATGGGTATAATTGTTGTATGTGTATACTTGTTGTAATTACCTTATAAATTGTGAGTTAATTATGTTAATGGTTAATGTAACTATGACTATGATGGGACCTCATAAATGTGAGTGTCCCCTCACCATATTGAGATTTCTCCAGTAAAGAAATTTAAATGGGTTAGTTGGAATAGTGGTTGTATGTGAATATTGAAATGGGAAAAACAATGTCATGGTACATGTCATGGTAGGAAGATTCTACTTTTTATGCAATATTGAAGGTTTTTTTCTATTTTAAGTGAAAATTGTTCTATTTTAAGTGTTATTTGCAGCTGTGTTTGTAGGTGTATGCTATGGAGGAAATGGGTGGCTATTGTGATGTTTTCTAGAAAAACACTATACCAATGGTTTTAAACCCTTAGTAAAGTGTTTTTGGAGAATAGTTTTACCAATAGTTAGAATAGACCATTGGTAATACACTATACCAATAGATTAAAATTGTTTGTATACGGTATTTCCCAAATATTTTTACAAATGGTTTGAAGGAACATTTGGTAATACTATATACCAAAGGTTTCAAACCGTTGGTGAACTACATATAATATATATATAACAACCATTGGTATAAATATATACCAACAGTTTCTATAAAACTATTGCCGTATTGAAGGTTACAGTGCCATATACCAACGGTTTTAAGAAAACCATTGGTATAAGCCTTTTGCAACAGCTTACTAGCCAACAGTTTGTAAAACCGTTGGTATATAGTATACCAACGGTTTTGATGCCTATAAAAATAGTTTCAAACCATTGATATATATTGTATTTTTAGTTGTGTGAGATTAATGATTTTGAGTAGTTATATGGATAGGTATTGGCTGAACCAAAAGGGGTTGAAGGTGTGAATAAGAGAGGAGTGGGGGTGGATTTTATAAATAATGTGAGTGGCAAAATTTTTATTTTTTTAAATGTAAAGGTCTAACCACGTTTTTTTCATTCCCAAAGGATGAAAATGGATTATTATCAAGCCTTATACATGATAGGGCCATACGTACATTAGAGTAACATTTCCATTTTTCAAAAATTATTCTAGAAAGGAGGTATGTAATTTATTATATTTAAAAAATGAAAATAATATCATATATCACATATTATTTTTTTAAATATACTTATATATGTCATCCATGGGGTTTGGGGATGAAAAGAGAGTCACATCACTTCATGAACGTGTTAGTCCACACGCACAAGAATGAGATTTTCATCTTTTCAGGAATGAAAATGTAATTATGAAAATGATATATTATCATTTTAGAATGACAATTAATATCATTATTATTTCATTTATAGAACATATATTCATTAACTATATCCTTATTATCATCAATGTATAGAATTAGTGAAAATGAATCACATTGATCCTTGAGGCAGTAGTCCGCTATCAATATGAGAAATGTTATCATATTCCCTACAAAATAAAATGTAAAAAGGTATATATATGACATAATGAATCAATAGGTATAATTATGTTATAAATATCAAATATATAATTTATATCAATCATAATACCCAATCGTGAGAGGTGGTAATGAAAAAATGGACGAAAATAGTTTGCGAGGTAGTAGTCCTTAGTACAAACGAATGACGATTTCACAACATGTTTGATGAAAATTGAGATGGTGTTAGGTAATTAAATTAACATAAAAATATATAAGTATATGGAATATAATGAGGTTACAATAAAATAACAGTTTAATAAAAATTTAATGAAGTGTGGGAATAAATAAAATAAAAACACTTGGTGAATAACGTTACCTTATCTTCGGGTAACCTCCTAAAGTTTTCACCAAAAGCCATCCTAGGTATGTTTTATGAAAAAATAAGGATTATTGTATAAGATAAATGAATTTGAGAAGTTATTTGGATAAGTATCGGTGGACCGAAAAGGTTTTCAAGGTGTGAAGAAAATATGAGAGGGGCTGGCCTTTTCTAAGTGAGGTGAGTGGCACCCTTGCATTTCTTTAAAAACAAAATGGTGTACAAACATTTTAATCATTCCATAAGGCTCAAAAATGGATTATTATAAATAATTAGACATAATGGGGTCAAAATAGTTCCATTAAATAAATTTTATACAAGTATTTAGGCTATTTTAACCATTATCTTTTTAGTTTAACTCCCCAATAAACTAATTTTTATCTTAACCACTCTAAATATTGTTTACTATTTTTACTATTAATTTTGGTAAAAAATAACTTTAACTTATTATATAAAATAAAATATTATTATTATAAATATGGAATCTAATTTTCCAAATTTAACTCATATAATTGGCAAAATTTAACTTAAAATTAATCCTGTAGACACGATGAGAAAGCGAGTTTTCAGAGAGAAATTGTTCAAAATCATTACATGGGTTTTATATCAAAATATAACATTAAAATGATTAAAATGAAATAAATTAGATCAATATATATATATATATATATAATTTAACTAATTTTAGTTTAAAACCAATTTAAAATATAATTTAAATTAATAAATAATTTAAATTGAAATCGAGTTTTCAATTAAAATTCAGTATTTTTCATTATTCATAAAAAAATAATCTTTTCATAAAATTATAAAAATTTAAACCTAATATATATTTTAATATATTATTTTAAAAATTAATTTTTTTTATTTTTTTTATAATTTTTTTTCAAATTAGTTTTAAAATAAGTTCACAAAATATGACAAAAGTGATTTTTGGAAACTATAGTTTTTATCCATAAAAATATATTTCTGCTTATATTATTTCAATAAAAGACATAATATGAATATAAATTTTTGATTAAATTTATAAATATATAATTTTTTTAAATAATTCAAAAAAGGTTTTTTTAATTTATTAAGGTAAAACAAGTTTATTTTCATAAAAAATGATTTTAAGAAAAATATTTCATTTATTTTCAGATAGTTTTTATTTATATTTTTAATTAATTGGCCACCTAATAATTCATTTTATATACCAGTGTAAACCATATATTTCTATACATTAGTTATTCCAATCCACACCCACCATTCCAATGAATAGGTTATAACTATCACTTTAAAAAATAATTTCTTAATAGTAAGTCACATTTCATTTAAACTCGGCGTTGCCTGTAATACAATCTAAACTCAGTGTTATGTGTAACAAGAAATATCAAAAATATTAATTTTATCAAAATAAAATATTTCATAAAGTTTAAAAGCATTACATTATACCCCCATTAAAATGAATTTCACAATAACACCATGATATTTTGAAAATTATTTTTTCAAATTTATTTATTCTTTTGGATATTTTACATTTCAAAAAACTCTGAAAATAGTTATTATATATATATACATATATATATATATATATATATATTAAAGCAACATGTTTGGATTTAAGTGTATGCAATGGAAATTTAATCATGAAATACATGGAATATAAATGTTATATTTATCTATCTGGAACACTGAGGTTAGATTATATTACACACAAGACTGAATTTCCTCGACGACCTGCGTAACACGCAAGACTAAGCTTTACAAAAAAACATATTATTAAAATATTATTATTAAGTATATTAAGACATAACCTAGACAATAAGTTAGCAATTATGAATAGTATTAACTAAATTATAAAAACCTATGGTTTACATAAATATAAAATTAATTAGTTTGTTACAATGAATATAGGAACCAATTGAATATAAAGAGAATATTTTTATAGAAAACTATTTTTATGCTCAAAAATATATTTAATACTAATAAAAAATGTATTAAAATTAGTGGGTGATATTGATTTAATATATATATTTTATATACAATAAAATATTTTTGATATTTATCTAACATATTTGATAAGAATAAGATAAGAACAAACCCAATTTTACACATAAAAACCTTTATTTTAATTAAAGTACTTTTATGACCTTTTAATAGTGAACCTATTTTAAATATATTTTTTGGAAATTTTATAAATTTTATATGAAAAATATAACTTTATTTTTTAGAGTGAAAAAGAATTAGTTTTGGATTAATTTTTGGTATTTTTCGGTGAAGTTTCATTTTTTAATGAATAGTGAAAAATACTGAAATTTAACTCAAAAATTATTTTTCATCTAATTAATTTTTATAGATAAATTATATTTTAATTTATATTAATGTTTAATTATATCAATGTTTTAATCAATTTTTCTAATTTAGCTCATTTTAATCAATTTCACATTGATATTGGATATAAAACCCTAGAAATATTTTGAACAGTTTTACTATAAAACCCATTTTGTAGTCCCATATGTAGGATTAAATTTAAATTAGTTTCTGCCACTTTTATATTTTGAATGTGTAAAAATGGATTCCATATTTGGAATCATCATTATTTATAATTTCTAATAATTCATGCTTAGTTTTCTACCAAAAATATTTTTGAATGTAATTAAATTTAATTACAATGATAAAGGCTATATTAAGCTTAACAAAGGACTAAACCCTAAACTTAGGGCCTAATATGCCCTAAAAACTTGTCCAAAATCCATTTTATGGCCATATTTAGACCCTATACTACCTTTTATATAAATTGTACCATTATCTTATCAACTTTCAATAAAAACAATTTGTGGGGTTTCCCTTTTCCAAAAATATTACAATAGGGCCACTCCGCCTCAACTGTAAAATGCCTCCTCTCCACTAACTTCCACACACCACTCAAGACACTTATGTTCGGAAATTATCTGTATAAATATATTTCAATCATTCCTCATTTATTCCTTGAATCCTTCCTTCGGTCATAATGAAATCCAAGGAAGTCCTTTGGTGAAAACCCAAAGGAGTTACCCAAAGAACAGGTAACATCCTCCCTCAAGCTTCTATATATTATTTTCATTCTCCAACCCCTCCACTATAATTATTACACAATTATAAAACAACACCACTATCCTAAATATACTGATATTTTTTATGCTAATATTTCTAAATTCACACACACACACACACAAGTTCATCAAATGGGTAACAAACATATTGTTTTTGTGTATGACGAACTACCACCTAACAAAACAATGATTGTTCATTCTTCATTTACCCCCTCTCATAGTGTAAATTATGATATACACTCTATTTTATATAATATTTATTAATTATTTTATAACCCATATATTTATACTTTCCATCTTTTTTAAATATGATAATTTCGTTTGAAGAATTGTGGACTACCGCCCACTCACAGCTATGTGATTCATTCACAGACTGCATGGAATGTATTAAGGATGAGTTTAGGAAAAATATATGATATATATGATATAATAATTCTACTTTAATAATTATATATATATATATACATATATATTCATGTATATCATTTACTCTCTTAGTTCCAATACGACAATAAAATGGAAACAACAATCATGCATATGTACAGACTACCATCTCCAGGAATGATGTATTCCATTTCATATTTCTTTATCCTATAGATTATAATAATAAAAATATACTGAATATAAATTATATTTTTATCATTTTTTTTACAATTCTTGATATCATGATATAAGTATAACGTCCAATGATATAATAAATTAAGATGCATGCAAAGAACAAGAAGGATATTACATGATGTGAAACATTAACATAGAATTGTTATAAAACAAGTAATATAAGTTCATAATCAAACCATATATTCTATTATATATAATAAAATTCCACTATAAAATATTTTTAATAAATAAATATTTATTATTAAGTAATCTTGTATGATTATTAAGAGAGTCCAGACACAAGGTAAGAGAATTTCATCTCGCTCTTTATTTTCCTGAGATACATGCCTTCTTCACCGCTCACTTATTTTATGTGGTGTATATAATAACCAGGAATGTATTATATCCCTCATATAATTAAATATATTGGTATTTACATAACCATTAAATGATATTTCTGTCATGGGGTTTAAGTTTTAAAAGTTACCAAATCGGTAAAGTAATTTTGTCTCAATCTTCCTTCTTTGAGACACATGCCATGTCATACACCAATATTTTTATATAATTATTATAAAATTCCTTTTACATGTTATAAAATTAATATATTTATTTTAATTATATTTTAAATATTCATGAAATTTCATCTTCCTACATGGGTAGTATGATTCAAAGTTACCATGTGGTAAGAGTTTATTGAAACAATATCACATTTTATCGAGATTTTTTATGATCAATTTTTCAATAATGAAATATTATGGTACATATTTCAAGAACACTCTTTAATTTTATTCTCTTATGGTTAGAATTTTTGTCTTCATGTATTAATACAACTTTTCCACTCTTTTGTACTTAAGATAATTAATAAAATGTTTTTAAGTAAACATGACTTTACCTATCTTTTCGGTTGAAAATCTATGATCCATAAATACCATGATTTCCAAAAAGGGATTTCTAGAATATTCTACTAATCTCATATGATCAATAGAATACATTTTTACCCTTTTCTTCTTTTACCAATGTTTTCAAAGGAATATTCTTGTCACTTTCCAAATAAGGTTTTTTTCTAACCTTTTTACCATGAATGAAGAATGTTCCTTTTACCTCATACGACATGTATGGATTTACCCATTGTCATTTCTTTGAAGCTTAAATTGCAGGTTTAAAAGGTAAATTTCTAAGAAATTTTTTTTAATAGAAATTTTAAAATAAAGGGTTTTCAAAAGGTTTAATTTCTCATTTTATAAGTATTGATGGGAAAATATTTTCAAAAGGTTTTTAATCTCCTCTTTAGATTTTCAAAGGAAAAAGGCCTTCACTATTTTTTCAATGCTTACTTTTTATGTTATCAAGTATATTTTCATGAAAATGGTTTTTATAAGGATTTACATGTTAAGAAAAAAATTTAAATAGAGATAGGATAATTTCCTCATTAAGTTTTTTTAAAATATTTTTCCAAATTACTTCCCATATAAGATGAGATCCATTGGTGTTACTCATTACTTTCTAGGAAATGATATAAAGGTTCCATTAATATTTTTTCACTGAATAGTTTATGTATTAATTACATGGTGTTTAATAAAACCTATTATTTTCATGGGTTATATGTCTACAAATCCCACTTATTTTGAAGGGTTATTATTTAATGAATTGATTATGAAATCTGTTTCTTTTTCCATAGGTTAAAGTACAATTTCTTATTTATGACACCCATTTCGTTTAATGGGTTATAATATGATTATTTTTTTATATAATAAGTATTTTTGATTTCATTATGACTTGGGTGGGACCTAAATATCCCTACAATGAATTGGGTAATGGTAAATTTTTTATGAGCTCAAAGATTAAAAGGGTGGGAATCCCATGTCGAAAATAAGAGGGTACACAAGAGGACATACCAAGCCCAAATTAAGAGGGTACATGGAAGGACATCTCCTGCATGAAACAAGAGAGTACAAGGGAGGGCATCCCAAGACCGAAGAAGGTACATGGGTGATTGGACTAAGCTTAACATATTATAAAGGTATTTTTAGGAAGCCTTGAAATAAGGTTTTTATATTATTATGTGTGTTCCACAATCCTAAGGCTGATTCTTATATTATGCTCTCATGGATCATGTTATTTATTTACTTATGATTCATGTCTTATGAACTAAAAAAATTTATACCATGACCCATTTTTACAATATTTGATATATAGGGTATGATATTCTAATGATAATGATCATATTATCATATGCTTATTTTCATTATAATCTTACAAATTTCCCTTATTTACCCTTATTGAACATTTCATGTCACCCCTTTCTTAGGATTAAATTCACCATGTTATGAAGAAATGTTATTAAGTATAAATACTATGGAGAAGATATTTTTTGCAATCGTTGAAGTTATTTTATTGAGTTATATTATTTTTGTTTCAATTTTCCAAAGGCCCTAAACTAATTCTGTCTTTAAGAATTTATTTTTGTAATGTTTTATGTATTTTGAAAAAGTAATGTATTGTCAATGTATGTTTTGATTGGGTCATTATAGTTGGCATCAGATCAAAGGTTTAGTTATAATCTAGAATCTATGATGAGAAAAACCTTGTGATAACTCTAAGGACATGTCTAAGGATGATTCTAAGGATAATTAAAAGTATATAAAAATGTTCTGGAATTTTGGTAAAGGATAGAGTGAGTGGTTTCCAAGAAATACATACCTATTTTGATACTACAAGTGGATGTGTCTCTATAATAAATGTACCTATGGGTAAAAAATATAATAAGATGTCCATGGCCTAAATCAGGTTAATTTGGTACATGAAAATGGACCTTACTACACCCCCAGTTTGACACTCCCTGGGGATATGCTTTGGAAATTCACAAACTCTTCATAAACCACCATAAATTATTTAAATAGAAGTTGGTTATGGGTAATATAGTATAAAACTAAGGTTTCATAGATTAAAGAAGGTGTATTAATTTATAAATCTTATAAGTGTATTTTCATTATTATGTGGTTCCTCACTCTAATAACTATTTCATACTCAATGATTTTGGTTTTAGTCAATGGCTGGAACCCAAAGGAATTGTGTTAATGGTGATTGCAAAAAAATGCAATGATTTTTATCCTAAGAGACCAAATGATATGGGAGAAGTAATAAAAATAATTATTTATATATTCACCCAAATTTCTCAGTCTATATACCATTATAGAATCCCAAATGTTAAAATTAGGGAAAAATATTCTGTTGATCCCTTCATGAGGAAACAAATGCCTCCATTCAGTGGGTTTTCTAATACACTTGTTGATGAAAAATGGATAAGCACCACTAGAAATATATTTTATGTTCTCCAATGTTTAGAACCTAAGAATTTCCTTCTGGATATTTGTTATTTAGAAGATGAAGTTGATCAGTGGTGGACTCTAATCTAGAATACAATGCAACAAGATGAAATTGACTCAATGGATTAGGAAGAGTTCAAGAACATATTTTTTAATGAGTACTTTTCTTAGATTATTTGTATGATGATGGAAAAGGGATTCATAGAGCTTAAGTAGAAGGATAAATAATCTATTCCTACCTATGAAGAAATTTTTTCAAGGCTTACGAGGTACTATTTGGGTATTATAATTATACCAAAAAGAAATATTGATCAACTATTTGGTGGTTTGAAACCTAGTATTTGAAAGGACATGGATATAACGTACTATAACAGATATGAATAAGTTGTTAGATGTGTTAAAATTGTGTAAATAAAGGTTGTAGTTGTGTATAAAGATCATGGTTTTGATAAGAAAAGGAATATATAGTTAAAAAGAAAATTTGACAACCATGGAGAAAGGAAAATGATCCTTCCATTGCGCACAAATTGTAGGAAGATACATGGAGGGAATTATCTTAAGGGGACTACTAAATGTTTCAAGTGTATAAGGGAAGTTCATTGAAAGGATTAATGTTGAAGTGATGGGAATAAGTCAGATAATGATGAAAATAATTAGAAATCCACACAAAATGAACCTCCCACACTTCAGTGTTTCAATTCCATGGAGTTTATCCATTATGCTAAAAAGTGACCTAATCCATGGACTATTATGAATGATAAGACACAAAAACCTATTGATATAAAGGAAAAAAGGGAAATATTATTCTATCAAAACAGATTATTTAAACCAAGAAAATTTAGAAATACTTATCGTCCTATCCTTATTTGGGAATTTTATGTTTTATTTTGTATGAATAATCCATATTAAAGCCTTATTGTTCATTTTTTAGTGAGATTCCATATGATTATCTTTACCTTTAGGGTTTATGGAATAATAAAATCACATTTGATATTCTATTAGTATAGTTATGGACCCAAGTTTATAACGAAAACGTTTTTGGTTTAAGAAAATACCATATTTAGGGAATAAAGTGTGAATTATATTTTTCATGGGTTATAAGGTTAACCCTTTATGGAAGGTCTAGATTAAACTTCATATGATGTTTTTTAGTATTAATTTATTATATCACCATATGTAGTATTATAACATACTTTATAAACGTTGATAACCTTTTTTTGAAAATGTTGATGGACTAAACTATAATTCTATTTATAGATATCATGATCTATTAATGCTCAAGGAATGAAAAATCCACCTTCATTTTCTAGAATAAAAGATGTAGTGGAAACTAATAAAGGCACAAAAAAGATGAGATTGCACCCAAAAAATGTAATTATATCTTCTCATTAAAATATTTTAACCATAGGGAAGGGATATTAAATCCTAAAAGGATATCTTAGCACCATCATTTCTAATGAATCAAATGGTCCCTTAGGTCACTGCAGATTTATGGCCTTGTGATTATTAAAATTATCATGAACATGTTCTCTAACACTCTCCTATAGAACTTTATAGTTATATTTCTATTCCATTTCCATATTTTTAGTTTCCACTTATGTTCTCATATGTGGAAACCCAAATATGTGTTACTATGGGTAACCATTATGGTTCCAACATTCTTATTTAAAGGAAGTTTTAGTGTTAATTTTTTTAAAATGTGGGTTTCTATTAAAAGAACGTTAAATTATTAAACAATTGATAAACTAGGAAAATTTCTTGGGAGAAATTAATTTTAAGGGGGGTAGAATATAACACTCTAGGATTTTGTGAATTATTTTTTTCGAATTATTTTTTTCTTTTTTATATTTTTCATTTCACACAAAACGAAAAAAGGTTGTTTTGTATATATCAAAGAACTAAGTCCGGATTGCGTTATACACAATGACAATTTAATCTTGCACTACATGAAATATAATGTTTAGCTTTATCTATATAGAACAATTATTTTAGCATACGTTACATGGAAGGTGAAATTTCATCAATGGTCTGCGTAACATGCATGACTGAGTTTTAACAAACAAAAATATATTATTAAAATATTATTATTTAATATATTATGAATTAACCTATACAAAATGTTATAGGTTATGAATAGTATAAAATAACATATGAAAACCTATGGTTTACACACATATAAAATCAATTCATTAGTTATAATAAATATAATACCCAATTGAATATTAAGGAAATTTTTTATAGAAAACAATTTTTATGATCACAAAACTGTTTTATCCAAATAAATTAAATTAATTTAAATTAGTGAGTGATGTTATGTAATATATATATATATATATTATTCAATAAAATATTATTATATTCATCAAATAGATTTTATAGGTATAAGATAAGAACAATCTCAATTTTACATATAAAAACCTATATTGTAATTAACGTAATTTTTTCGCCTTTTGATGGAGAACCTATTTTAAAAATAATATTTGGAAATTTTATAAAATTTATATTTAAAAAATATTTTTTTTGAATGATAAACGTTGAAATTAGGTTTTTATGACTTATTGGTATTTTTCTGTGAAGTTTCATTTTGTAATGAATAATTAAAAATTCTGAAATTTAACTCAAAAAATGAATTTCCCTATAATATATCTACAAGGTTAAATTATATTTTTAATTTATTTTTTATTTTTACATAGATCAATATTTTTTCAATTTATCCAATTTAGGTCATTGTATTAAATTTCACATAGAAATAGGTTATAAAATCCTATTAAACATGTGAACGTTTCAACTTTAAAAACCCGCTTTGTCGTCCCGTATATAGGATTAAATTAAAATTAATTTTCACCAATTTTATTTTTGGAATTTGAAACTATGGATTAAATATTTTTAATCATCATAATTTTTAATTTATAATATATTCAACTTAGTTTTTGACCAAAAATATTAGTGAACGTAATTAAAATTAATTACAATGATTATGTTTAATTAATCATAATAACGGACTGAACCCTAATGTCAAGGAATAATTTAACCTATAAGCTCATCCAAAATCTATTGGATAATCATATTTCAACCATATAATCCATTTTATAGTCTTCTTACCATTATTGGATCCACTTTAAATAAAAAATATGTGTGTGGGTTTTCCCTTTTCTAAAATATTACAAGAGCGCCACTCCTCCTCCACTATAAAAGGCCTCGTCTCCTCTGACTTCCACACACCTCTAAATATAGTTAAGTTAGGAAAATATCTACCCAAATAACTTCCCAAAATCCCTCCATTATTTTTTTAATAATTAATTTTTTATGAAATAAATTCAAGGAAGTCGTTTGGTGAAAACCAAAAGGAGTTACCCAAAGAAGAGGTAACATCCACCCTCAAGCTCCTTTATCATATTTTCATTCTCTGTCCCCTCCAATATACTTATTACATTATTATAAAAAACACCAATATCCTCAATATATTGAGACTTCTTAATATAATAGGTTTACCTACACATACACAAACTTCCATCTAATGGGTAACGAACATACAATTTATGTGTACGATGAACTACCGCCTCACAAAACGATAATTGTTCATTCTTCATTTACCACATATCATGATGGAAATTATGATGGAAAATATATTTTTATATAATATATATGATATTTTTAATTTTTTTAATATTATGTAATTATTTTACAATAAATATCCTAATACATTTCATATTGAGTAAATATGATAATTTCATTTGAGGAAGTGTGGACTACAACCCCCTCAAAGCAATGTGATTTGTTCACACACTAAATGGAATGTTTTAAGGATGGGATTAGTGAATATTTATGATATATATGATATAATAACGAAACTATAATAATAAATCTCACACACACACACTCATATATATATATATATTCCAATTACTTTCCTCTTTTCAATGCTATAATAAAATGAAAACAACGTTCATTCATACATACGACCAACCGTCTCCATGAATGGTGTATTCCATTTCATACTTCTATATCATATATATTATTATAACACACATATAAGAAATATAAATTATATTTATATAATTTTCTACATTCTTGAAAATATGATATCAGTATAAGGAGAACATATATATCAAATTAAGACACATGCGAAGAATAAAATAGATATTACCTGATGTGAAATCGTAACATAGAATTGTTAACAAGCGGGTAATATAAGGTCATAATAAAACAATATATGGTATTAAATATAATAATATGATTCTATAAAATATGTACAATAATCTCAAATTTATTACAAAGGAACCTTGTATGAGTACAAAGAGAGTCAAGACACCACGTAAGGGAATTTCATTTCACTCTTTATTTCTGTTAGATACATGCTTTATTCAGAACTCACTTATTTTCTGTGGTTTATATACTACCCATGAATGTTTTATATTACAATTATACTTAAATATATGGGTATTTACAAAAATATTTTATGATGTTTCCATCATGTATTTTATGTTTCAAAAGTTACCAAATTAGTAAAGTAATTTTCTATCAATTTGTATTCTTTGAGACACATGCTAGGTTATACACCTATATTTTCATATGAGGTGTATAAAATAACTTTTACATGTTATAACATGAATCTAATTATTTTAATGAAAATTTTAAGCTCCAGGTAATTTCATTTTCCAACATGGGGAGTATTATTCAAAGTTACCATTTGGTAAGAATTTATTGAAACAATCTCACAGCTTATCGAGATTATTTATGATCACGTTTTCAGTAATGAAATATTATGATCCATATTTAATGAACACTAAATAATTTTATTCTCCTTTGACTAGTATTTAGGTATTCATGTATTAGTACCATTTTTATACTTTTTGGTACTTAAAATAATTAATGATTTTTTTTAAGAAAATACGACCTTACCTTTCTCTTCGGTCAAAAATCATCACTCCTTAAAAAGCATTCTTTCCAAAAATGGATTCGAAGAATATTATAATAATTTAAATATATTTTTACCATTTTTGACGTTTGTCAATGTTTTCAATGGAATATTATTTGTTCCTTCCGAATAAGATTTTATGTAACCTTTTTACCATAAAAAAGGAATGTTATTTTTACCACATATGACATGTACGTATTTACCACCCGTAATTTCATTGAATATTTCTTTGCGTGTTTAAAAGGATAATTTGTAAAAAATTTATTTTTTCTATTTATTTTCAATGAAATGGTTTTCTGAATTTTTTCACGATTATTTTATATGTTTTCAAGGAAAAATGGTTTTCAAAATGTTTTCAAGCTCCTCTACAGGTTTTTAAAGGAAATAGGATTCCAAAAAATATTCAATGCTTAATTTACAAGTTTTCAAGTTTATTTTAATGAAAATTATTCTCAAAAGGTTTTACATCATAATAAGTATTTTTCAAAGGAGAAAGGATAATTTTCTCATGAGGTTTTTTTAAATACCTTTAAAAATTATATACCATCTAAGATGACATCCATTGGCATTACTCATGCAGTTCTGGTAAATGATATTATGGTTCCATTAATATTATTTCTCTTAATGGTTTATTTATTGATAACATGATATTTATAAAACTAGATTTTTTCATGGATTATATTTATGTGAAACCTGATTCATTTTAATGTGTTTTCTTTTATGAAATGATAATGAAACCTATTTGGTTAAAGTTTGGTTTAATGTTTATGACACCCATTTTATTTCATGGGTTATTATATTATTTTATATTATTTTTCAACAAAAGTATGTATGATTTAATTATGATATGGGTGGGAATGATATATCCCTCTAATGCATTTGTTAATGATAAATGGTTTATGAGATCAAATGCTACACAAGAGGTAATCCTAAGCCTAAAATAAGAGTGTACATGGGAGGACATCCCTTGCATGAAACAAGAGGGTGCACGGGAGGAAATCCTAAGCTATAAAAAAGACGCTACATGGGAGGGAATCTCGAGATCGAAGTAGGTACATAGGTGATTAAACCAAGAGGAATATGTTAAAAATGTCTTGGAAGGTAGACTTGACATAGTGTTTTTAAATGGTTGTGTTTCTTCCACAATTCCAAGTCTTATTATTTTATTATGCTTTCATGGATCATGTTATTTATTTCTTTATGATTCAAGTCTTATGAACTAAAAATATTAATTCCATGATTCATGTTTATGATTTTAGATATGTAGGGTATAATATTCTAATGATCATGATCATGTTCTCATACCCTTATGTTCATGACATTCTTACACATTTCCTTTTTTTACCCTTACTAAGAATTTGATCTCACACCTTTCTTATGTTTCCCTTCTCTAGGTTATGAAGAAATGTTTTTATGTAGAAATACTAAGAGGGGAGATCTTTGTAGGAAACATTTAATATATTTCATTGAGTAAAGAATATATTTGTTCTATGTTTCCTAAGGCAGTAAATTAATACAGTCTTTGGGAATCTATTTTTGTAATGTTTAAAGTATTCCGAAAACGTGTTTCAATGTCAATTTAATTTAAGTCTGGGTTGTTATTTTCACCCTTTAAATTCATATCAGTTATCAGAGGTTTAACATCTGAAAATTCCATCATAGAAACCCACATCATAAAAAGGGTTAATGAAAAATCCTTTTGAAAATGTGTAAGTGATGTGTAAAAGTCATCTAGAATTAGACATACTAGGATTAAAAATAGTATAACATAGGTGGGAAGTGAAAAAATGGTCATAAGATAGAAAAACAATACCCGAATACTGATAGAGAGTGATATAGAACATGGTCAGGAGAAAATTAATGACAACAAATCCATAAACCAATGATGCTTGAAAAAGTTCATTGATATAATAAAAAAATGATAATAATAAGAAAAAATTTTATTTCATGATTATTTTCTTATTGTTAGTTAATTACATTTCCCTCCCGACTGAGAACATATGAAAATGTTCTTACTTGATATATTTTTATTTAATAGGTGTAATTTTATCCTTTGGTTATTCCTTGATCAATTTCCACTTCTCCTTTTACTGTAATAGATAAAATTTTCATATTTAAAGAACTATATAAGATTCATAATAGAATGATAAGTCATTCATTATATCTCTAGTTTTAAAAAAAGTTTAGAGCTGGTTATCCAATATAGATAATTCTTTATATGGTGAAGTAATAAATTAATATCTAAAACCTCATAAAAAATTTAACTTCGATAATTCTATAAATAGTTAACCATATTAATATTCCAAACATCAAAATCTATAAAAATGTCAATAAATTTCTCAAAATAAACATAACATTAATCCCCTATATAACATAATGTGTCTCTTGATTATCACATAATAAATATGTGAACACCTTCACCATGTATTCTCTTGAAACATGGTAACAACCGTAATTACCATAAAAATTTATTGAGAAATTACATGATTACTTATTCCTTAAATAAAACATATATTATTGTATATATTCATTAAATCCAAAAATCTAGTAAACTCCTTCAATGATTACATAAACCACTTTTTCCACACATAATTAATCAGTTCCAAGGTCATTAACACTATCCAATTTAAATTATACATATAAAAAATATCTTCATCCAAACTAAAAAACATTTTTCTCAACATCAGGAAAATATTAAGTGTTATCTTTCCTTAATCATATGTTTTCTATAATGTATCAACTTTATGTTAAATCAATTTTATAGATCATCAGTACAATTCAACATATTATTGAAATTCCTTAAAGAAAAATTATTACAAACTATCTTTTTATATATTATGATTCATATAACATAATTATATAATTATAATACATAAACACTTTAATTATCCCACCACATGCTTAAGACAATAACTAAGATTCATTATATCATTCCCAAATATATCCTTCATTTCATATGTCCTTAATAGTCACTTAATAATCATAAAAAAACACTACTCATACAAAATTTCTAAATATCTTCATGAGATTTCCCCTTAAGACATCAATTAACACAATTCCCCTAATTTCCATATTTAAATAATTCAACAGTCTATGATTCCATGGGTAGACCATTATTATCATCCATTAAGTTAATTGAAATTTTTATTTTTCCTTTACAATTTCTTAATTCATGTCATTATTTTCTACACCCAAGACATCTTCTCATCCCTCTAAGATATTTCTTTGAGTGATTATTTCCACACTATTGACATATAAGAAACTAAATCTTCATTCCTCCACAGTATCTACTACCCATGATCTCCAAAAACAATATCCTTGTCTTATTTGGTGAGTCTGAGAGTTTTTTAATGTGCAAATAGTTAATAATATACCATGATAACCAATTAGGCATAATATAATTATCATTCACTCTAGTAATCATCCCATTTATATTATCATCAACAATTTTCCCTCATTTTCAATGTTAACCTAGTTCCTTTGGGTTCCCACCATTTACTAAATTTAGAAATCATATTGTGAGATACAGTAATCATAGTGTAAAACTACATAATTAAGAAAAATCACTTATAGGATGTCTAAATCAGGAAACCCTATTTAAAAAATATGACTCTTTTGGTTTATGGTGGGTTATTAATAATAATCATCTATATAAATATTTCATGATGGTTCGTAATGAATTTGTGAATTTTGAAAGCATATATCCTGTGAGTGTGAAATCAGGTGTGAAACAAGGCATGTTGTCATACACCAAGTGAAAATAGAGTCCAAATCAATGTTCCCTTTTTATAGTTATTACCCCTAGATACCTCTATGCAAGAGACACATCCACTTGTAGTATCCATACACTAATGTAATTTCTTGGAAACTAATTTCTATATCCTTTACCCAAATTTGAGTATATTTTCCTATACTTTTACTCATTCAAAGATTTATCCGTAGATATATCCCTAGACACATCCTTAGATATATCCCTAGTGATCTCACTAAAGTTTTCTCATCATAGTTTCCAAAGGGTAACTAAATCTATCCTCTGATACCAACTATAAATACCCAATATTTTCATATATAGATATTACATCTTTTTAAATGAACCTTCAATACATTGTACAAACCCATTCCCAAGGATAATAATAGTTTATTGTCTTTGGAGACTAGGTACAAAATCTTCTAATTTGGTAAAAGATACTTAAACTATCCAATAAATATATCCCCTTTTAGTAATATTTATAAACATAACCTACTTAAATTATTTCTTTATAACCTCAAGAAAGGAAACCTAAGAAATGGTGAGCTGAAATACCCAGTAAGAGTAATAAAGTGATATATCAAGGATCATAGAATCATGAAATTAGCATAAGGGTATGAAAACAAGAGCTTATCATTTTAAAAAAATACATTTCAAATCAAATATCAGAATCTTGATACATAGAATAAATCTTGGTAGTTCATACGACATGATTCATAATAGAAATCAAAGAATCATGATTCATGAGAGAATAACATTGGCATAAGATATAGAATTTTGTCTCAAAAATAAGAATATAAAATCATTTCCATAGTATTCAGGGATCATTATCAAGGATATCATAGTTGAATAGGTTCACTCCCCTTACCATCATAGTATTATAGGTTCACTCCCAAGACCATAATAATGAAAAATTCCCTTACAATAATAAGTTCACACACCATTATAGTCCAATATATCTCATGAGATATAAATATTTACCCAATTCATTTGGGGAGATATAGGTTCTACCCATATCATAATGAAATTAACACATATATATTCCATAAGATCATAAAAGATTCATCATATCATAAATTATGAAATGGAATGGGTTTTATAAACATTTCATTATTTTATAATTTATGTAAAAGAGATAGGTTCCATAATAATTTCACTTTTTCATCATACTCATGGGACAAAAGAAAAATATTTCTTAATAATCTTATCATGGTATAACCAATAGAAGAGAAACATGTTTCATAAACATCATTTAATCATGAAACATAAAGAGAAAGAATAAAAATGGTATCCTTGTTTCATATCCCCGACAAAGCATAAGTTACATCAATGTATTACATCGTAGATGGAGAATGAATTTTTAAAGATTAATAACTTGGAATGTTTTTTGAGAAAGATAAATCTTCTAGGAAAATCACTTTATAAACTAAAAATTCACATTTTTTGAAAATAATTTCATTTAAAGATAACCTTGAAAACTTATAAATATTTTAAAAATAATTTAAAACATTGCATGAGTAAAATTTATTTATCACATTGAAATAAACTTTTTAAAACAATTCTAAAATCCAGTTTTTTACTTTGAAATAATTTACTTAAATTATAAAAATTTCCAAAATATTAAGGAAAAAATATTTATTTTAAAGTAAATATTAAATAAATTAAGGTAATATTGAATTGTTTTATAGGCCATGATAGTGATAAATATAGTTCATGCTGTGCATGTTAAAAACAAATATTCTTTTCACACATTTAGTAAAATCTACAAAGGGAATTATTTAAAAAATGAAAAGAATATTTATGTTAAAAATAAAAATTAAAACATTAAAACCTGTGTCAAAATTTCTTCAATAAATAATTTGGAATGTTTCAGAAATATTTTAGAAAACATTTCTAGAAAACATGATTTAGGAAGAAAAACGTGTTTTGGAATGAAGAATGAAATAAAGCCATTTTTTCTTAAAAAACATTTTGTCAACTATTTTAAGTACTAAAGAGTGGAAAAAGGGTAATATTAAATTAAAATATCATGAATAACCAGAAGAGAATAATATTCATGATTATATAGAGGTATAGGTCATAATATCTCATCATTGTAATTATAATCATCAATAATCCAGATAAACAATGATATTACAACATAAAACTCTTACCACTTTGGTAAACTTGAATCATAAGACCCATGTAAGTATATCCATAAATTAAACTTAAAATATAATATATATATATATATTCAAGAAATTTTATTTTAAAGGGGTGATATATACACATCCTAAAAGATTATAGGTTCATAACATGACATAAGTCTCAAATAAGTTAAATTGAGACAAAAATCCATTACCGCTTTATTAATATTTTGAATCGTATTCAAAAATAAAGAATAACGTAAAATGAAAATCTAGATATCATTTAATTAATGATATTAATTATATAACATGTAAAATGGGCACTATATACATCACGTAAAATTAATGAGTGGTGAATTTTTATATTTCTCGTAAAAATAAAAGAGAGACTAGAAATCCCTTTCCTTAATTGATGACTTCTTTCATACATGTAAAAATCTAATTTATAGTAAATATATGTTTATTATAAATATATTATATAACCATAATTATATATATATATATATAATATCATGTATTATTTAATTATGACCATTTATTACCCTTTTATTTAAAATTCCTTGTTCAAATCAGGTTTCTGGTAATAACTGTTTTTTTCTTATATATTTTGATTTGTTATTTTTCAGTTATCTTACTTTGATAATGGTTCCATCATCACCAGAATAAAAATAATGAAATAATTATCCTATTTATACATTAATTATACTATTAATACTTTTATTGATAGATGGTTTTGAGAAATGAAGTACATTATGATCATAGAGACGGTAGACCATACATACTCATGAGTAACATTTCCATTTTCCAACGATCATTACAGAAAAAAGATATGTAATATATTATATTTAAATAATGATAATAATATCAAAAATAAATTATTATTTATTTATATATATTTATACATATCATTTATGTGGTTTGGTGATGAAAAGAGAGTCCCATCACTTCATGAAGGTGGCAGTCCACACATACACAAATGACGTTATCATCTTGCAGTGAGTAAAAGGGTTAGAAATAAAATGATATATTATATTTTAAGAATGATATATTTTTCATTAATAACATTATTATGTCATGTATATCAGATATATTCATTAAATATATCATTATTATCATCCACGCAAATCGTTAGTGAAAACGAATGACATATCTTCGGGAGTCTGTAGTCTATCATACACACGAGAAACATAATCTTATACCATATGGAATGGAAAGTAAAAAAGGAATATATATGATATAATGACTCTATATGTATAATTATGTTAAACATATCACATATATATATATATATATATTTATATTCATCATCATACCCAACCATAAGAGGTTGTAATAGAAAAATGAATGACATCGGTTCATGTGGCGGTGGTCCATCATACACAAGAATGATGATTTCATGACCCATTTGATGTAATTGGAGATGGTTGTAGGTTATGAACATGACATAAAAAAATAATTATATGTAAAATAATTAGTTTATTATATCATAATGGTTTAATTATAATTTAATGAGGTGACATAAGAAATAAAATAAAAATTCTCATTGATGAACGCAACATTTTCATCGGGTAACCTCTATAGGTTTGCACGAAAATCCTTAATAGGTTGGATTTATACACAAAATAAGGATTATAGTATGATATTAAGGATTTTTATAAGTTTTTTGAGTATTAATTCGCCAAACCAAAAGGGTTTTATGATGTTAATAATAGAGGAGAGTGGGTGGCATTTTATAATCGAGGTGAGCGACACACTTGTGATTTTTTGAAAAGAAAAAGGTGTACCCTTGTTTTTCTGATTACAAAGGATGAAAAATTGATTATTCTAGAGATTATATATTATAGGTTCTAAATATTTCCATAAAATATATTTATATGAGTTTTTAGGTGATTTTAACACATTTCGTTTTAGTTTAACTCCTTGGTAAACCTATTTTTACCCTAACAGTGGTATTTTTTATAATTTTTACTATTCATTATAGTAAAACAGTATGTTAAAATTTTGAGATAATATAAATTATTATTATTAAAAATATGGAATCAATTTTTCCAAATCCAATTAACATAAGTGGAAAAGTATAATTTTAATTTAATCCCACAAACATGATGAGAAAGTAGGCTTTCGAAGAGAAAATGTTCAAAAGTTTACAAGGTTTTTATATCAAAATTCTACATGAAAATGTATCAAATAAACTAATTTTGATAAATATATATATAATTTAACTAATTTTAATTTAAAATAAATATAAAATAGAATTTTAATTTATAAAAAATTTAATAAAAAAGGTAGTTTTCAATATATATTTAGTATTTTTCACAATTGTAGTTGGGGTGGTAGTAGAGTGGTAAACACACCCCATAAGCCAGCATGAAAACTAGGATAAAATCATGGTGGATAAACAAATCTAGGTTATTATAGAAGTACAATATCAGTATTGTAGCAGCTATAACTGTAATTAACTGAATTTTCTATATATATATATAATTATTTGAGATTATTAAGAGTCGATGAAAATTGAGGGCATGTGATTCTTAAGCCCGGGGAGCCTGGAATTGAATTTTGAACTTTTTTAAGGTACATTCAGTAAATGTGCGGTCTTGAATTTCTATCTTATGAACCGGTTCTCAGATTAAAATTATAAGGACACCATTGAATCTACAGTGCCATGTTTCACATAAGGGAAGATTAACTTTGACCGAAAAGGGTCAGATGAAAAGGTTAATTTGCATACTTTGAAAAAAATAATAATAAAATAAATCAATGAGTTATTTTATTTATTTCTTTGTAACTATTGAGTGATGGTGGTGGGACTACTGGGTTGTCAGAACATTTAATGGATGGTTACACTTGGTTTTGTAACCGCACCATTGGGAGAATTAATAGGTTCATTAATTAAATTTATTAATGGACCTCAATTATTGGGTGATGGGTTGATCTATTCTTCTCTTCTTTTTAAATGATGCTCGGGCAGGGGTTTTTGGCACTTAAGAGAGGAACCTATAATGAAGTGCTGATGACAACTTCCACCAATGTAGAATGGAGCTTCGACTACCATTGGAGGATTTAACGATGAGCACCAAAGGATGTGAACCTTCTCCTTCATCCGCAACACCCTCGAATGTGGACACTCCTCCATAATCCATAATGAATTACAATGAACTCAAGGTAGGGGGGTTTCGTTGTTTAACTAAGAGTTCTTCATTCATGAAATGATTCCCTTATTGTAATGCTAACGTGGAGGGTATAGGCCAAACAAACAAGGCCCAGACTCTCCGTTGATCTCGGTATTGGTTGCGTTGTTTGTTGGAACCCGTAAGATATGGTAGCAAGGTGGAACCAAGGGAAACATAGTATAGACACTATCTTAAGAGGCCCGTAGGTGCAGATGAGAATAAAATTTTACCACTCAAGCTTCACCGGTGGCCTGTGAAAGCTCTACTGACACAATAGTGATGACACACTGTAGAAGAAGGTCGCGACTTCGAGCCGCAGTGGAGGGCATAAAAGCGGGTTCCATAGATGGCTGATCCACATGGACCAGCCAGGTTGTGTAGTGCCATCTGGAACATCCACTTTAAAGACCTAAATGGCTCAACAATTCGAAAGGGAATTGGACCCCCCATGCTAATCTAGTAGGCCAAGCGGTTTTGCAGCTCGACAAGCCGTGCCCAACCGATTAGGCTGGGCCAAACCAACAGACCAATGGGCTGGACCAAGCCCAACTGAACTGGGTTGTGCCCATCATCCTTGGGCTGGGCCTAGCAGGCTGGGTCGGGTGGGTTCGACCGGGTTAGACCGGACCGAAACCTCATTTTTCCCAGTTATGCTTAAATGAGGATATCTCATAAACTGGAAGTCCATTTGAAGAACTGTCTATTGCACCAGAAACCTTAGGAAAGGGTTCTTCTTTTTGGATACTCTACATTAGATTTGGTGAAATTTGGAGTATGGCCTGGTCTGATCGAACTCGAATCCAACCAAGCCCTTGGCACTAAAATGCTTATAACTTACAGACCGATCGTCCAATTGACACGTCATATATTGAATTAGAACCCTTATGACATGAAGATTAATCAGGTTACATCTTTGTGGGACTTCATGCTGGTTGAAATATGACCGATGGATTGTGGAGCAGATCCTCCCGGAATCGAGCGTGCTTTGTGTAGAATCTAGTTGAGGCTGTGAGGTGGAGAATAAAGGGAGATCTTGTGGGGGTTAGTACCTATTGTTCCTGTGTGGTTCAGATCTTGTGTGGGTCAGTACTCAACCATACTGTGTGGGTCAGTGGATACTGATCCTATGTGGGTCAACGCTCATCGATCCTGTGTGGGTCTATATATACCGATCCCATGTGGGTTAGATCCTTTGTGGGTCAGCGCTCAGCGATCCTGTGTGGGTCAGTGCATATCGATCCTATGTGTGATAGATCTTGTGTGGGTCATTAAAAGATACTATTGATAGAATAAGATGATATAGCTTTACTATTAATCATCTGTAATTCTATACTTAAGTTATGCCAGGTTTGAGTTGTCTTTTTCTTTGTGCTTTTTGATTGAGATCATGTTTTTTGGTTTTTCCTATGTGGGATTCTAGGAGACCATTGGTTGTATTATGGACCCTAATGGAAATTTTTATACTCACCCCATCATGATATTCTCCCACACCATGTTGTTTCTTGTGTAGACTGCAGACAGATTTTACTAAGGGTCGGGAGCCAAGACTAGACGGTGTATGGAGGTAACCAGTTGACATGGTGAGCTATGGTGATGAGATGTACGTACCCTTCAGGTAGGATCCTTAGAGGATGACCTCCGGAGCTGTTTTTCCTTTTTCCTATATTTCTATTTTAGTTGGGCTTGTATTCTGGCCCCTTTACTTGTAGTACTTACTTTTACACTCTGTGGTGGTTTTAGTTATGGTTGTTCCATTCTTCTTCCATTTTTCTTTACTTGTGTCCAGTGTGCCCTATCTGTGTGTGTACAATTTTTTAGGCAATGCCTTCCATTTTTAGGTAAATTCCATTCTAGTGCTAGTCTCCAACCCTTGGCCTATGGAAGGCGGGATTGGGGTAGTCACGACATGGGCCTCAGTGGATGAGTCATGACAAAGTGGTATCCAATGGGTCGGTTCTACCAAAAGAACTAAGTGTCTATATTTTCAATGGAGAAATAATGTTAAGTGTCTTTAAATAGAGTTTTAGTTTGGGGAATCCAATGTTGGTGCGGAGGCTGAAATATCCATACACTAGGACCCCTGAATTCTGAATTTCGACTCAGTACACAAAAAAACTATTTGTGTGTGTTTTGAAAATGCTATTTTTCTTTTGATCAGTTTGAGTCAGATCACCAGGTATAACTTATTGAGTGTGGTACACCTATTTTCTTTTAGGATGACACCACGTTGATAACCAACCAAGATTCTAGAGAGAGATCACGATAATGGCCCACTGAGTGATGAGTCATCGTTACAGGGCCCTATTAAGGTGATGGTAACTTCAGGTGGTGTACCAGCATCACCACCACTCATCGGGAAGCAGTTGACACCAGCCCCATCGACAAATTGTGCATGCCGAATGAGCATGTTTCACGAGTTCTAGAGACAGAGGCCTCTAAGGATTCGAGGTGAGATAGATCCCCTGGAAACTGAGGATTGGATGGAGGCTGTAGAATGGGTTTTTTGCTTGGTTGAGACACCAGCAATCCAAATGGTGATCCTAGATGTTAGCCTCTTTCAAGACGCATCAAGGAGATTGTGGAGCCTGAAACTCCAGACACATAAGTAGGCGAAACTCTTCTGGTTGGACGTCGAGACACTCTTCAGTGCGGATTTCGTACTAGTTACTTTATTCTCAGTGTGTATCTAGGATCTACTAAACTTACTGTATTGCATTCTGACAGCGGGCCAGTACTCGGCGATATTCACTTACCTCTCTTGATACTCCACTAACATGGTACGCGACCCATTGTTCAGGGCCTAGACCTTTGAGCAGGGTATCCGATGGGAGATCAGATAATCTATGATATTTATCAATATCCCAATGTAGGCTGGAGTGATTGAGCGGGCATTATCGGTGGAGAGATTCTTAGTTGAGCAGACACCGATGGTGAGACCCACCACCAGATGAAAGGTAGCCAATTCATCTATAGTAGGCATTAGGTAGATGATGTAGAGTTCCAAGAGGGCCAGACCTTCCTGAGGACAACCCCAGGATGTAGGGTCGGTGGTGCGGAGCTCACGAGATAGAGGGGGTCTGCAGAGGAGTAGACTATTTTTCACTTGCGGCGGGTAGGTACACATGGATCGCGAGTGACCGACCTGCTACACTTATGATGAGCAGATGGTATAGGGAATACTAAGGCAGAGGAAAATATTTGACCGAGGAGGTACACAGAGCGGCGGACGTGGCAGATGAGCGGGTCGTAAAATAGGAGGTAGACGATGGTTTGAGGTTCTACCACCACCACTTCAGGCGGTCCAGCCCGACCTCAAGAAGTAGGTGGAAAAGGTTGAGCTCATCATTAGAATGTAAAGGCCTATGATCATGATGCTCTAGAGATGATTTTAGGTATGATCTGTGTCTACTCAACCCTAGATGTAGTGATTATATACACAAGTGTATGCCACTCTTTCATTTCCACAACACTCATTCAGAGATCGGATATTCTGATGGGGTCATTGGCTCGATCATTTAGATTATGGACTACTCTAAGAGAGGATTCAACGATTACACACTGGTTCTAGTAGTGTCAGCTTACTATAGGAGGTGATAGCTTCGGTTGGAATCTCCTAGAAGTAGTGTCGAGGCCTTATGGGATCATCTTGGGTATGGACTATCTATCCACAGTCCATGCCAGATCAAATGTTTTAGGCACAAAGTGTAGTGTAAATGAGAGGATGGGACTAGGATATCCTTCACCAGTAAGAAGGTAACCTTTGTAGATTAGGATATAATTTCTTGGAGGAGGGTTTTTCTAATCACCTATCGGTTGGATAGCCTTATCCTCAGAGTAGATGACAAGGGAGCCCGAGTTATCATGTAGTGGTTGATGAGTATGCTGATGTCTTTATTGATAATATTCTGGGACTACCTCCTCATAGAGAGGTAGAATTATATATCGACCTATACCCCAGGATGAAATCGATATCTACACCAGCATACCAGATGGCTCCTCGGAGCTTCCTGAGTTGAGGGTATATCTGTAGGATTCAAAGGGTAAGGGGTTTATAAGGCCGAGTGTTTCTCTATGGGAAACCCTAATTTCCCCCCCATGAAGGACGATGGAGGCTCGAGGTTTTGCATGGAATATCAGCGCCTGAATTAGGTGAATGTGAAGAACAAGTATCCCCTACCGAGGATTGATGATATCTTCAACCAGCTGAAGAGAGAACATTGGATTTCAAAGATATACCTCAGATCAGGCTATCATCAGCATAGAGTATGAGATTAGGACGTACCAAAGATATCCTTCAGATGTAGGTATGACCATTACGAGTTCACAGTGATGCCTTTCAGAATGTTCAATGATCTGGTAGTGTCCATAGGACTCATAAACAAGATCTTCTGCCCTTATCTCAATCATTCGTAGTGGTCTTCATTGATGACATCTTGGTCTACATCGGAGGAGGAGCATGCCCCACATAGGAAGATAGTTCTGGATAAACTATTAGAGTACTATATCTATAGAAATCTCTCTAAGTGCCAATTCCTGATACGGCAGGTCGACTTCCTGGGGAGCGTTATCTTAGAGGAAAGAGTTTTAGTGGATCCGGAAAAGATAGAGGCAACGGTTTCTTAGGATCCACCCAGGAGTGTGACCGAGGTGCGGAGTTTCATGGGATTGGCTAGGTACTACCAAAGATTTGTACCTAAATTTTATAGGTTATCCACACCATTTTCAGTTTAAAACAATAAGGGAAATCATTTATTGTGTAATGTGATGTTTTAACAGAGTTTCTTGGAGCTGAGGTGGAGATTGATGAGTTCCCCCATCTTGAGACTACCAGAAGAGGGTGTTGGGTATGTATTCTACTGTGACGTATTAGGGACCAGACTAGGGTGTGTCCTAATGCAGGAGTGAGTGGTGATATCTAATGGCTCATGACAATTGAGACAACATAAGAAGAACTACAATACCCCTGACCTGGAGTTAGTAGCAGTGGTATTTACCTTGAAGATGCGGCGACACTACATGATGGGTGAACAATTTACTAGCTACTCTGATCATAATATTCTAAGGTATATCTTCTCACAAGAAGGACTTGAACCTGAGATAGTGGCGATGGTTATATTTTTTTGAAGACTATGACTTTGAGATAGTCTACACTATTGGGAAGGGGAATGTAGTAGCATACACACTAAGTAGGAGGTCTGGCCTATAATTACTAAGTGTGGCAAAATAGTAGATAACTGCATTGCATATATCCTTCATGGGAAGTTATCGAGAATCATATCTTCAATATATGAATGTCACTCCCCCTCTCCTTCAATAAATTCAAGAGGCACAACTTGGGGTGTGGAATGTAAGGCCCAACGTGCTTAGATATCCTCAGTACCTGCTCTAGAAGGATTTTTTGAATATGTGGAGCATGTCGTTATCTTCGGAGGACACACCATGGTACCAGTGATGCTATGAGAGGAGGTGTTGAGGTAGTTCCACACACCCCCTTTTGCAGTACATCCTAGTGTGTAGAAGATGTACCAGAACCTCTAGCATTAGTACTGGTGGCTAGGGATGAATAGATTCGTGGCAGAGTTCGTTTCACAATGCCTCACTTGTCAACAAGTGAAGGCCTAACACCAGGTTCTAGTGGGAATGACTCATACACTTGAGGTGCTGGAGTGGATGTGGGATGACATATCCTTGTACTTTGTGACAGGGTTAACATGTATATCCGGGGGCCACGATTCCATCTTGGTGGTTGCTGACCGACTCACCCAGTTTTCCCACTTCCTACCCATCTGAGAGAAGGGATCAATAGAGGGATTGGGACGTCTCTACGTACAAGAGATTGTACAACTTAAAGGGTGAAATAATTAATCATCTTATGTCGTGACACATGTTTTACATATAACTTTTGGAAGGGATTACATGAGGATTTTGGGACTCATCTATGCTTCAGCACCACCTTTCATCATTAGACAGATGGGCAGATGGAGTAGACCATACAGACACTCGAAGACATGTTTTGTGCTTGTGTCCTCGATTTTGGCCTTAGTTGGGAGGACCATTTACCACTGGTGGAGTTTTTATACAAAAACATTTATCATTCCACCATCGGCATGGCTCCATTTGAGGCCTTGTACAAGTGACCAAGTAGATCAACCCTATATTGAACAGACCTAGGAGAGTTAGCACTTATGGGTCCAGAGTATGTATGAGATACCACAGAGAAGGGGTGGATCATCCAGGAGTGGATGAAGAATGCATAGAGTAGGCACAAGTCTTATGCTGACATGAGACAAAGACCCTTATTGTTTAAGGAGTGAGACATTGTCTTTCTACTGGTCTCACCTAGATGAGGTTTGCGGAGATTTGGTCGGGGTGACAAGATATCTCTGAGGTTTATCAAACCTTTTCAGATCCTTCTTATAGTAGGTGAGGTAGCGTACCGTATGGATCTTCCCCAACAGATACACTAGGTGCATAATGTTTTCCATGTGTCACAACTGAGGAGGTACATGCATGATCCATTGCATGTTATTGACTAGGGCGAGTTGGAAATTGACAATGGGGTATCATTTTCTGAGTTCCTGGTGGAGATATAGGATTGAAATGAGTGGGTACTTCGTGGGTGGTTGATTCCTCTAGTGTGTGTTCGGTGGTAGCACGATAACCTCTAGGAGAGAACTTGGGAGAGGGAGACTCAGATATGTGCTCAATACCCCCATTTGTTTCCATAGTTTTGTTATAGATTTTGGGGATGAAAGTCCTTATGGTGGGGAGGATGTAAAGATACAGATTTTCCATAATTTTTTTTTAAATTATTTAGGATTATTACAAGTCTGCAAAAATTAACGGTATGTAATTCCAAGTCCCGGAGAGCCCGAAACGTAATTTTGAAATTTTTTAAATGTAAGTTCATTAAATGTGCATGCATAAATTTATATCTTTTGAACTGTTGGTCAGATTAAAAATCTGAGGGAACCATTGTATCCTTAGTGATGGGATTCCCTTAATGGAAGCTTAACTTCGAACAACAAGGGTTACAAGAAAATGTTAATTTTTAGACTTAAAAAATAATAATAAAATAACTCAACGAGTTATTTTATTTGTTTCTTTGTAACTGTTGAGTGGCAGCGGCAGTGCCACTGGTTTTTCAGACCATTTAATGGCCGATTAATCTTGGTTGTGTAACCGTACCATTGAGAGAATTAGTAAGTTTATTAATTAAATTTATTAATAGACATCATTAGTTGTGTGGTGGTTTGATCTCCACTTCTCTTCTATTTAAACAAAGCTCGAGAAGGGGTTTTTGGCATTGAAAAGAGGATCCTCTGACAAAGTTCCAACACCATCTTCCACCAATGTAGAACATAGCTTTGATGACCATTAGAGGATTTGACAACGAGTGCCAAAGAATGTAAACCTTCTCCTTCGTCTGAAACACCCTCGAACGTGGACACTCCTTCCTCATCCGTAGTGAACTTAAAACTAACTTGAGGTAGGGGGTTTCATTATTTAACTATGAGTTGGTCATTATTGAAATGCTTCAATTGTTATTATGCTAATACGGAGGCCGCGCGCCAAACAAACAAGTCCGGGACCCTCCGCCTATCTTGGTATTGGTTGCATTCATTGTGGGTAACTAGAATATATGGAGGCGAGGTGGAAGCAAGGGCCGTGTAGCATAGTCACTGTCATAAGAATCCCACAAGAATAGATGATAATAAAATCAGAACACCAGATCTTCATTGGTGGCCTGTGGAAGCTTCACCAGCATGTCGATGCCGACAAATGAGGGAGGCGGCGGCAAGCACCTTCTGGACACAAAGGGATAACGACTCTTGAAGGAATAGTGGAGGACAAGGGGCGGATGAACTTTGCTGGAAGCATTGGAGCCTGGTGGTGTGCTGTGAAGGAAGGACACAACTTTGATCCACGATGGAGGGCGGACCTGTTGTCCGCAGGTTCCGCAGAAGGCCGGTCTACACGAACTGTTCAGGTGGTGCTGCACCATCTGGTACTGTCGCTTTAAAGACATGAACGGATCGGCCATTTGTGATGGGAGAGGACCCACATGCCTGGCTAGTGGGCTGGGTGGTCCCCCAACCAAGCGGGACATGCCCAACTGGTTGGGCTGAACCCGTGGCCCGGTGGGCCTAGCCCATAGCTAGAGGGCCGCGCCCATGGCCCCAGTGGGCCTGACTATGCCCAACCGAACTAGGACTAGCCTAGCCAAACTAGGATGATCCCAACCCCTTCAGGACGAGCCCAACGGGCTGGGATGGGTTGGTTCGACTGGGTCAGACGAAACCCGATCCTCTTTCAGCCCAATTACCCTTAAATGGGAATAACTTCTAAACCATACGTTCATTTGAAAAACCATATAAAGTGACAAAACCCTTAGGATGAGGAGGTCCTTTTGGCATACTCCAATTGAGTTTTGGAGAAAGTTGGAGTATGTCTGGGAAAGATCAAACACCAATCCAACTGGGCCCTCGACACTAAATTTCCTATAACTTATAGACCAGACATCTACTTGATGCGTTGTCTGGTGCGTTGGAACCCTTATGACAATAAGTTTCATCAGGTTACTTCTTCATGGGACTTCCTACTTGTTGAAATACGCCCTGTGGTTTGAGGATCATATCCTCCTAGAATCAATCATTCTTTGTGTGGAATCTAGTGGCTAGCTGTTAGGTGGTGAATGAAGGGTTATCTTTTGGTGGATTATTGCTATCGATCTTGTATGGGTCAGCGCATAACAATCTTGCGTGGGTCAGATACTGTCTGGGTCAGCGCTTAGATATCCTGTGTGGGTCAGCGCATACCGATCCTATGTGGGTCATATCTTGTGTGGGTCAGCGCTCAGTGATCCTGTGTGGGTCAACACATACCAATCCTATGTGGGTCATATCCTATATGGGTCAGCAGTAGAGCCTCTTGATAGAATAAGATGATCTAGATTTATGACTAATCATATGTACTTATGCACTTATGTTATACTTGGTGTGTGTTGTGTTTTTTTGTGCTTTATGATTGAGATAATTCTTTGTGGGTGTTCCATTATGGAATTCTGGGAGACGTTCGAGGGTCTTTGGGTCTCTAATAGGTATTGTTATACTCACCCCTACACGAGATTCTCCCGTACCTTGTTGTGCCTTGTGTAGACAATGGGAAACTATGACTGAGGGTTGGGAGCCAGGACTAGATGGTGTACGAAGGTAATCAGTTGACGTGGTGAGCTGCAGTGATGAGTTGTACCTACCGATTGGGTAGTATCCTTGGTGAATTACCTTTGGTGTTTTTTCCTTTTTGTTATATTTCGATTTCGGTTGGGCTTGTATTCTGACCCCTTTACTTCAAGTACTTAATTTTACACTCTGTGGTGGTTTTAGTTGCGGTTGTAACTTTCTTCTTCCATTGATATTTACTTGTGTGACGTGTGACATGTTTGTGCGTGTATAGGTTTTGAGGCAATGCCTTCCCTTTTTAGGGAAACTCCATTCTGGTTCTAGTCACCAACCCCTGGCCTATGGAAGGTGGGATTGGGATAGTCATGACACGGGCCCTGGGAGACGGTTCATGAAAAGAACTATTCATCAGTTTGGGGCTACGAGCCACATGGGCCTTCGAGCCATCAAAGGAGGTGTTGATGAAAACATGAAATGAAGGTGGTGATGTAAGTGGAGTCTTTGGGACATCCAATGGTGGGTCTACATGGCATGTAATGGGATTCATTCCCAATGGGCCTTCATGCCAAAAAACAATAATATATGTAATAAAGCAACTGGTTGGGTGGTCTATCTGTTGGGGGGCTATGACCTACCTTTCCAGCCTCTGTGTGTGTGGTGTGTATGTGTTTCATTTTAATTGTACCATTATAGTATTTAACACAATTCATCAAAAAATTATCATTTCCAAAATGTTTTAAAAAAATTCAACTTTTGATAATTTAGAATTTATGATTTCAAAACTGAAGTTTAATTTTTTCAAATAATTTTTTTAAATTTCTTAAAAATTTGATTAAAATAAGTGCACAAAAGGTGACAAAATCATCATTTTTAAAAATAGTTTTTAAGCATAAAACCTTATTTATTTTTATCTCTTTTATAGAAAACACAAAATATGGATGTTAAATCATTGGTGAATATATATATAATATAATAATTTAATTAAAAAAATTCATCAAAAGTGGTTTTTTAATATATTGAGGTAAACTGTTTTTTTTCATAAGAAATAGTTTTTTAGAAAACGATTTCCTTTATCATCATATAGTTTTCATTTTAATTTTTAATTAAATAGTCCCTTAAGTTTTAATTTTATATACATGTGTAAAACTTATATATTCATATGTTTGTTAACCCTATTCATACCCTTCATTCCATTTACTTGGTGATAAATATCATATTAAATAATTGTTTCTTAATACTAAGTGACATTTCATTTTAAAATTGGTGTTGTGGGTAATGAAAGATAAAATCAGTGTTATGTGTAATGAAAAATATAGAAATGATTAAATTTATTTGAAAAAAATATTTCACAAAATTGAAGGGTGTTAAATTTTATCTGGATGTCATGCTCAAATGATTATGAAATATTTTATTATATCCATGTTACACAGAATCAACCTTATGGGGGATCTAATACCACTACCAACCCTAATTAATTAAAGGATCATGTATTGTCTATTAGTGAATATTGCATTGAAAACCTTCTCCACATGAAAAGAGTGAGATGTAACTCATGGTCTTTTCAAATTCTTATATTTATATTAAACACATGGATCAATTAATGATCTTATAGATGTTGTAGAAGTGGGAGACCTTCGAGTAACCTATATATATCTAATTATATATTTTTTTCTTTGAGGAATTATAAAAATTTATTTAAGAAAACCCTATTATGAATTTTTTTAGACGAATTAGTTTGATTATTTTATAAAAAACAAGTTCAATAATATTTTTAAAATTATATATTACAAATATTTTTTCAATGATTTGTCGATTATTCCATCACTGTAATCCAACCTGCATGAGTTGCATTTTGGTAATAAAAGTAAATGATTTTGAAAATATCTTGAGGCACCATTGTGATATATGAAACCTCACTCCATGAATGAAACAATCATAGGATAAACTAAATAACTTATTTAAGGGATTAAGAACCTCAATAATGTAACTTGTAAACTGATATTTTGGGATTGATCTTGTAAAAAAATAATAATAATTTTGAGGATAAAATTTCTTTAAGAGAAAAAATTAAATTGAAATGAAAAATTTTATTATTTAAATAATGGATATATATACTTTATTAAAATTTTATAATGTTTTAAAATAGTATCATAGAGAAGGAATTTTAATTTTCTTAAGAACATTGAACATAATGTGCATATATAAACAAGTACAACTAGAAACTACAAAGGGATAAAAAACAAATACAATAAACACAAAAAATTATTTCATTGTTTAAGAATGGTAAATTTAGTTTAAAATGACACCCAATATCATACCGAGTCCTATAGTTGGTCATTGTTATTGATATCACATTATAGTGACAATTGGGAATATTTTATAAATGTATTTTTAGAAACTAAAAAAATAGGTGATTAAAATTATGTTTTATAATATATTTATATGAATAATTTTTTTTGGAAATTATCTTTTAAAACACTTTTAGACGATAATATAATATATCAAAGTCCTAAGTAATATTTATAACGGTGAGAAAGTTCATTATTTCTTAAAATCTATTTAAATTAAATAAAAATGTATTTGGGTTTAATATATGTTATTATCATAGTTCGACTATTATTTTGATAGAATAAATATAATTTTTCGTTTAATAACATCATATTTTTGTTAGGGTGAATTTATATTAATTTTAAAAAATGATTTTGGGGGAAAAAGTGAAAATACATTTGTTATAAAATACAAAAAATATTATGAAATAATATCTATATGATCATGATTTAAAATTTATTAACCCTTATTCTTAATAAAAATTTATTTATAAAATTAAATAATATATATGGTGTTACAACAGGAAACACATGTCTAGAATTTTGAAAACAAAGATTTTAACTTTTCTAAAAAACCATTTTTATGAGTTATACATGTATGACATTAGAATTGATTTTTAACACTATTATAAATTGAATAAAGTAAAATTGATTTTATATTTTTAATTATAAGTTCCAAATAAGGTAATCATATCAATTTAATTTTTAGTCAATTGTTTTAACATTGTATAAAAATATTTAACGTAGTATTGGAAAAATAATTTACCAGGTTAAATTTAAATAGTAAAAGAATAAAATACATAGAAATAAAAAAATTTAATGGGTGGTTGATATTTTTTACATCATTAAAAAACCTTAAAAAAATAAATTATCAACAAAATTATTTGGATGTAATTCCACCCAAAAGTATTTAGATTTAAATACAAAATAATCATTATTTAATCACTTAAAACGATCCCTTCTCAAGTATTAATACCCCAATTCCCTCCTCAATTTTCACACTAAAGACCTTGATCATGATTTATCTCTATATTACTATATCAAGGATATATACCAAGTGGTTACAAGGTTTAAATTAGGCTCCCTCTATCTTTAAGAATCTTCCTTCCAAGTTAAGGGTCCTCAATCCTCCTCTTTTCATTTTCAAGTTCATTACTTTTGTTTTATGGTCTATTTTAATTTCCATCTCATATACTGCAATCATTTGTATACCATTGTATTATAATCAATTTTATATGTTTTAAAGGATATTTCATTTTTTCCATCACATTATATAAATTTCCAAGTTGTTATAAATCTCATACTATTATGTAGGCATAAAACCATCCAAAAAATATGGTAATGTATAATTAAGTAGTTTCCACGAAAATAAATATCTACCTAGATACTACAAGAGGATATGGATCTATAAAATATTTACATAGGGGTAAAAACCATGAAATAATTATATTAATCTAGATTCGATCGAGAACTGGTGTAATATAACAGGCCTTACTGGAAAACTAGTTTGACCCTCTGGGGGGAAATGCGTTTGTTAATTTATATGCTCTTTAAAAATCCATTTTGAATGATTTATTCATCATTTTTTTAATCTAATACCTTTTAAAATACAATTATTTCAAGTACCTAGATATTTCTATTAATTATTTGATTAGAGAGAAATAATTCTGTACCATATAATTATTTACTCTATATGGGAAAATCTTATATGCTTAACATTATTGAGAAATTTTGCTATGTATTTTATGTTTTTAATTCCTTCAACATTATTTCATGTAATATTTTATAATATGATGGAATGAAATGTAAATAAAATGATATATGGGGCCCAAAATTATATATCCCATCAACAAAATAGTAGGTTTCACGATACAATTATTATAGGGTAAAAGGAGCATTCTTACCCTTTATGTAAGGTGACGTGGCACATGACTGTTATGGTTTTTTTGGCATCCAAAATTATGTATTCCCATTACACAATGAACAGTTATTATTATAATGGAATTTATTCACTGTTAAGTTGACCATGTATTTAATTATTTTATTAGTTTCATTTGATATAGAATGACTCAGTTTATTTATTTTTTCCATACTATCTATTTTTATATTTGATTCTATTCTATTATACCCTCTAGCTAAACATTTGAGATCACCCTTTATATTGTTTGTATATTTTTAGGGAACCAAAAGGAGTAATACATATAAAAAAATTGATTTTATGGAGAAAAATAACTTTTCCATGTTTTTATATTATGCATTTTTAGTTTAAATGTAATGTAAAAATCATTTATGTATATGGGTTTCTAAGACTATTTAACTATTATATCCTTTATATTGTGATATATGTATCATTTTAATCATACATCTACCAGATACAGGGTAATGAATTCAGGGTTGTTATAGTATTACCTAGAAATAAATCCCTATATGGATACTATTTGTGAATTAAGCTATAAAACATATTCAACTAGGGGAAATCACCCTGAATATTGTTTTTTGAGTATTAACTCGATCATCAAATATATGCATGATGAGTTGAACTTAGATTGCACACTTAGTTTGAGACTCCCAAGGGATATGATTTGATTGATCAATTCACAATTACAAACTACTATGAATTAATATATTCCTAATTAGTTCGATGGATCATGTTGAAAAACTCTAGAAAACCCCACTTAAAGTAACATGGGTAATACTAAGATTGACATAGGTTGAACTACATGAACTATAAGAAAAAGTGATAATTTAATAGAACAATATTTTTAATGTCATGTTCCTTTTATGATTTTGATAATTCCCATGTTTTATTAATGTTTATTCACTCATGTAAAACCTTTTTGTAGTGATGGATGGAACTATAAAGGGCTGTGTTAACCTTCAGTGTGAAATACAATGCGATGATTAACTCAATTATTAACCCATGAGAATGCGAGTTTGGCTATAAAATCTGTTGAATATTCCACATCAACTATCATGAAATATAATTAATAATATAATAATAATTGAAATACTAAGTGAAATAAAGAAGAAAATGAAGACTCATCAAAATTTAGGTAAAAAAGATGATGAAGGAAAGGATATTCAACCACAATTATTTCCAAAATATGGAAAGATGACTTAATAAAATTTACTCAAGGAGACTGGAAGGTTCTTTATTTGTGTAAGAGGGGTCCATAAAAAAACATGTCAAGGGGGAAATAAGAGTTTTGTTAACATGAGGAATGAAAATAGAACTCATCCAAACACCCCATTAACAATTCATTGTCTCCTGTATGGAGAACTCATGCATTATACAAGTCAATTACCTAATCGAAGGATCACTAAAAACAGTAGGTATACACAACCAACTAGACCTAGGGAGAAATGAAGAACCTCTGAAATTTCTATCGTTGAAGAGGATAATGGTAATTTGGTTTCACTTACCCTCTACCCGAAATTAGTGGATGTACTATAGTTATATCATCCCTATTATATCTAGTATATTTTCTAAGAACATCAAGTCCCCACACTCATAGATTTTTAATTTAATGAAGACATTTAGTATTATGATTATTATTTTTGTGGAAATAATATTTATTCAAATCATAATATCCCCATCTAAAAAAATTAACTCGATTTTTAAAATAGAATGGATATCATTAAATTGAGTCCACATTAATTTGTATAAAATGGAAAATTATACTCTATAACCACTAAAACCATATTTAAATGTAATACCAACTATTAAGTATCTAAAAATAAAACTAAATACTTTACATAGTCCTTAATACCTAGTTATGAGATAAATTTACATGAAATGGTGAGGGAAAATAATTGTTTTCTAGATTTCAATATGATATTGAGATCCATATCTCATTAGAGGTAATATATCGATACAAGTTAATGTTTTCACCAACATTAGATATTCTTGCAATTAAATGATAATCAAATTGTGAGAATGTGATTTATTTAAAGGGGTAGAATGTAATGACTTGAGATTTTGGATTCATTAAAACATATAATATGTTCTATAACTCATGTGACACACTACACCTAATGTAAAAATAAAATAAAAAATATTAAAAATTCATTTTTAATAAAGCTATAATAAACAATAAAATGGTAAACCAATAATAGTTAAAAAATTTAAAAGTAAAATAATTAATATGAGTTAATATTGAAACAGTTATTCTCAATAAATACCATTTTCTCTATATGATATATTTTATTTTAAAAAGATATATTTTAAATTTTCTAATTTAAATATTTTATAGTAAAATTTATTTTATAATTCATCATAAAAAATTATATAAGGATTATTTTTCTGAGATTTTTTCTAAAATAACCAATTTTTAATTGAATAGTATAAAATAAATATTCAATTAATGTAGTAACTTTTATTAAATTATTTTATCATAGGAATATAATGAATTTTTTTCATACCTTATTCCATTAAAATTATATATTATAAATTATAATAAATCATTTTTAAAATAATATATTTAATATATAAACATATTCTCAACAAGTTGAAAATTTATGTAGCGTTATAATGAAAATTGTTTTTTGAATATTTTGATTAATTAATTTTGACATGATGAAATGATGTTTTTGATTTATTTTATTTTTAAATAAATATTATTTTAATTATATTAAATTTTAAAAATTAATTTAAATCAATGAAATTGATAAAATTATCCTAATCCTAAATCTTTTCGCATTAAAATAATATTTTTTCTAAAAAACAGATTTTATACGTTACCTGAATTAACATTAACTTTAATTTAACTACACATGGAAGCTTAAGTTGATAAAATTATTATTATATTTTAGATAATAATAATTATATTATTTAATATTATGATTTTCATTTTTCTGTATAAAATTTAGAGTGTTATAATTAATATTAATTACCCTGATAATGGTGAAAATATTTATTTTAAAATTATTGTTTTATTAATATCAATGAATTTATATCAGATAAATTAAATTTGAATAATTTATATAATGAATCCAATATTAATTAAAAACACATAAACCAAAATATGAACGCCTTTTTTATTTTTAATCAACCATAAAAAAGATTACGAATTCATAATGGTTAGAATGCCATTTTTCTACAAAACAAGTTTTCAACCCATTATCTGTTTTAATTTACAAGTTAATTTCATAACATATAGAAATTATATTAGATTTAGAAGAGAAAAAATTCATATTAAACAAATCAAAATTTTATAGTAAGTGTATAATTATATTTTTAGCAATAAAATAATTGATGTGATTATTATATATTTAAGAGTAATAAGTTTTTAAATGATAATTTTATGGTGGATTGAATTTTACTAAATTAACATGACCTTTAGACCTTATAGAAATATTTTCGTTTGTTTTGAAGTCTTACGTACATATCTTACAAAAAATCCTTCACCTCACTCACCTTACTTTCTTTCCTCCCTATTCATACCCTATACATACTATTCTTTTCCAAGGAAAAGTCTATCTTCCTCACTTATAAAAGGGGGATCACATCCACCCATTCAATAATCCAATAATGTGTAAAAATTTACATGAAACCATAACAAAATATCCTACCCATGATTTTTCACACTCACTAATTCCTCTGGTCACCAAAATTTATCCTAAGTCCCTAAAATATAAAGCTTTAATAAAGAGGAAGTTCAAGGTCTCAACATAGGCATCACATCATTCTTAGCATTTATTTCTTATTTTTACCTTTTTAAGCCAAACATAACCATATTATAATAATAAAAAGATAATAATTAGAGTGTTGAAATGTTATTATAATACTTTTAAAACCATTAATCATTATCATCCATGTACTATGAAATATACGACTTGATATTAGTTTGTATGTGTGGATTATTGCCTCCATGAAGCGATGATTTCAGTTTTTCATCACCACCTATCATGGATGGTATTAATGACAGTACTGGTAAATAAATATGATTTATATATTTTATTTATGGTTATTAATTTATTATATACTATCCACCTTCACCCCTCTCATTTATTGAGTATGAAAAAAATGCTAATCAAGTGTTGTGTGGACTACAACCTCCTCGAAGAAACGTTTTCTTTAGTTTTCTTATATATTTTCATTATTTATTAAAAGATCATAAAAAATGGTCCACAATCATAAAAAAATAAAATTAATATAATTATTTTTCTATTATAGTAATTTTATATCAAAAGAAACAACTCCTTAACCATACTCACCAATCGAGTTAATGCGTGTTCACGTTTGGTTTGGTTTGACAACCTACTTGAACAATGATGTGAAATTATGTCATGGATGATTTTGAAAATTTAATTACTCGTATAATATGATATAAATATTTAAATAATATTTTTTTTCTTTGGGAAAATATTTAATAATATCTAACTCATTGATTAAGAAAACACCCTTAGCATGTTGAAAATCATTAGAAAATGTTTATTGTAGATTTTATCTTCTGGGATAAAGAATAAAACACTCATGAAAAGAAAATAAAACTTCACAAATCATTATAATTCATCCATTATAGATACAATAATTAAATTTTAAATATTAAATTAAGAATAAAATTAAACATTGACATCAATCCTATGAAACTACTACAATTTTTCAAAACTGTAAACACCCGAAGTGGTAAAATAAGAAAAAAAATAAAATAATTGTAAATAATGATTATAAATCAAAATTAAAATAATTCTCAGGTATCAACATGATTATGGAATTATTAATTAATATACTTATGATGTATATACTTGAATATCTACTTAAATGATGCCCCTAACCGGTGGGCCACATTGCCTCAAGCATGCCTCCTCATGCACTAGAGGCTTTCGATTAGTAGTAAGGGCCTAGGGTGTGTGTGTGGAGAGACTGTGACCTCATGTTAGAGTGTAGAATAGTGGATATGTAATAAAATATAAAATAGTAGAATAATATTTAACCATATAGAATAAAAATATAGACACTTTAACAACTAGAACTGTTAGTTGCTGTAGTGGAAGCATGATATCAACGATGAACAACAGAATCATGTGATAATAATAATCAAAGAAGTAATCTGAATCATATATAAATTATGATGATTTAATGTCTCTACAAAATAGGTAAAAGATATATACATGGTAGCATGATGTCAATACAACACATGGTAAACAAAAGGTACAAAAGGGAGAAATCTATCCCAACATCTTGAGCTCTGGCTCAGTCATATGCTACCAAGATCCCATCATATGTCATGCACAAAATCAAGCATTCATAAGTGGACGATTCTTGTTACTTACACATGAAATAATGTAGTCTACCTAGGTATCATCGATGTTCTATATAGGTCATGAGATAAACTCATTTTTCCACCACCAGTGACATCAATAAATATCCAGTCATATATAAAACATGACAATATGCATATATAATAATGAAGAGAAGAAAAAATAACTAAAACTGGGACGACTCTGGGTTCTGATGGAAAACTAGGCAGACACAACCTACTTCAACAGAAGCTAAAATATCTTTGAGAAAGTATCAAGGTACACAATTCCCTTCATTACAATAATAGTGGACTCTCTGCTCAATATCAAAGAAGTATATGTGACACCATGTCCAATATCATAGAATAAGGAACGCCATGACCAATATTATAGTAGTTGGGGAACCACACCCAATGTCATGAAATAAGGAATTCCATTCCCAATATCATAGTAACAGTGATGCCACACCCAGTTTCACAAAACATGAGTACCATGCCCGTATCACATTTATAAAGGGTCGCCATGACCATGTAACAATATTGGTACACCATGCTTGTATCACATATATAAATGGTATCCATACCCACACATAATTACAGTAGAAGAGACACCATGCCCATATATATATACAACATGAATAAGGATCTCCATGCCCATTTACCATAATGAACAAGGGTTGTCATGCATGTATGTCAATAGTGTCAAGTTATCATTGGATTTAATACAGTCCAATTAATAATTCATAACTCATTAACTTTTATTAATAATATGGGTGTAACCACTATTCCATTTAATTTGTGTGACGTGGTCATACCTCTCAAATTCAATTCAGTTCATTATAACCATTAAGGGAATTAGCCATGCTACGCCACTACAAATAACCATCTCGTGCATGATATCATCATTTGGATGTAACACCAAATGATCTTATAGGTTATTTGAATATACACAAATGAAATCCAATTTATTATGTAAGAGGTCACACTCAAAGGGATGGATCACTCCAAGGAGGATGAGGTCAATGAGTATTTGGGTTATAACAAGTCATTTGGTACCAAATAAGGAAACCAAATCAAGGTATATAAATTTTAATGCAAGACATGGTGATACTGATGTGTGGAAGAAAGACACATATGATAACACATCAAGAGATAATTGATAAATACTAGACTATAAACCTTGAGATCATAATACACTCCTTGTCTAGTGTCTACCTTTCATTTGGTTTTTTCTCAGAGAAAATGAAAGAATAGATCAACAAACTAAAAATATGGTATATGATCCTATATAAAAATTTTCATTGTTGAGGGAAAGAGAAAAAATGAACTGATCCAAATGATTGAAGACAATACCTGGAGGAGTCTAACAATACCAAAAAAATCTCAATCAGAATTTTGATAGAAGACTTATCCAAAAGGGGGTTTATACTAAAGAGAAACTCCAATCAGAGAACTAGAGGCTTGTTGTGTGATGAAAATAAAAATGGAGGAGGGGTGTAAGTTTAAATAGAATTAATTGAAAAGACATAATTTCACCCAAAATTTTAGGGGTTTAAGTATTTTTATCATGATTGGAAAAACCATGCACCAATTATTCACATATCACTTTCTTAAGGGTTCTACCACATGGTTTGGCCACACAGTTTGATAAACCCTACAATAAACACAATTCTGGGATATTCTAAATAATGTAGACCACCCATAATAGAGTGTACATTAGGTTTCATAGTTTCACCATACCGTACGTCCTCCTATGCCCCATTGTCAATACCATCACGATTTAAGAAAGCTATGTGGACCTGATCACACGATTTTTACTAATTGTGTGTCTTAGTCTTTTCTCCATAGGTCGAGGATCCGAGCTCTGATCAATACCCGAACATTGCTGAATCAACTCTGAACTCATTAAGAATCCATATTAGGTATAAAATAAAGAGTTAGACTAAAATTTTAAATATCCATACCTCAAGAATGACCCAAGATCTTACTATCTTACCCACTTAATGGAACTTGTCCTTAAGTTCAACTTCCATGCATAGAGATACACTATCAGAGTATAACTCCAATCACTAAGCACATATGTCAGCCTCCCTCTCCTATGTATCATATTTTTACTGATTGTGCTACCATAACACCAAAACTAAAGGGATGGAATAGTCTCATAGAGACCTCATTTTTTGATCAATAATGTGTATAAGATAATCCTCAAACGATGCACAAATATCTAGCTCAACATCGTCAGGATCAAAAGTATGATATGAGTTATACTGATAATGGTGATGGTATGAAACATGGAATACATAATTTATATAATGGTTCCTCTAAGGTAGTATCAACAGATATGCTATCATCTATAATATATTCTTAATGTCAAACATCTCTTCAAATTGAGGCCATAGATTACATTTCCTCTATATTTGTTTATTCCCATGTTTGAGTGATACCCATAAGAAAACTTGATCCCAAATATTGAATTCCAAAGGTCTTCAACATTAATAAACATAATATTTGTATCTATATTGAACAGTAGATATCCACATATTCATCAGCTAAACCTACTCTAATGTTTCTTGAACAATATGAGGGCCCAGTAGTACTGACTCCCCTATCTCTAACAAGCCTAGGGTTGAATGACATAAACTACCGCATATGGACTCATAAGGATGCATCTAAAATGTTTCTTAAAATATTTTATTCTATGTGAACTCATTGAGAAGAATATGATTCTCCTAATACCTACTAAACTCAAGGATTCATTCTTGGAGTATTTCCTCCTGCACCTATATGGTCCATTCTGACAGACCATCGATCAGCGGGTGAAAAGTTATTTTCAAAAGAACATGTGTACCCATATATTTATATAACTCCATCTAAAATCTCAATGTAAAACATGAATCCCTATCTTAAATGATAGTATGATGATCTATGTAGCCATATAATCTCACAAATATAAATTCCTCCCAACTCATCAACTATGAAAATCTCATATATATGAAGGAAGTGGGCTACAATTGTTAGTCGATCTTTGACTACCCAAACAATGTCTCTACCTAGAGGTGACCTTATTAATCGGTTGAAAAAAAAACCTTATAATGTCCTCCCATTTAAATTTAGGGATTGGTAATGGCTATAATAAGCTAGAAAGCTGCTGGTTCTCTTCCTTCACCAGTTGATAGGTGGAATAACTAGTCTTAAAACCTTCTATATGACGTTTAATCCCTAGCCATTAGTAATATTGAGGAATATCATAAAAAATCATAGAGATACCTAGGTGAACTTTGATGTATGATGCATGTGACCCATTCATAGGTTCTCTATCATATTTTTTGGAACCTAGATATTCCCACGTATATGAAAGATGACATCATCATCGATATACCAATCTAGAGGTGGGACCTCACCAGCAATACTCTCTCATTGGAAGAAGCCCTCTGAATCTAAAAACTGCCTCATCGTCACTCTCTCTTGATGTGAATAGGTCACTAATAGTGATGAATGTACGTTATATCCTTGAAAATAATGAAACAATATATGCATATAATAAAATAGAGTCATATGTTGACTCTCAATACGGGCCTCCTAGACTGCCAGTATCTGAGTCCTCCAGGTCAAAGCATTGACTGCCAAATTTTCTTTTCTAGGTATATAGACTATCTCAAAGTCAAAAGACTATAGAAATTCAACACATATTTATTTCCTAATATTCAATTCACATTGTATAAAAATATACCTGAGTATTTTTTTGTGTGTATAAACCACACAATTATCTCCCAATAGGTAATGCCTCCAACAACATACAACATGAACAAAAGCTTCCAACTTGAGATTGTGTCAGATAATTTCTCTCATGAGACCATAGCCACCATGACTTGTATACATTGAATTCATCATCCTACATCAAATCTACTCCTAGAATTATACCTGATGCATCAAAACTGACTATATATATTCTTCCTAGATTTGGAAGGATTAGATTCAATGATGAATTCAAGATACATTTTCTCTCATCAAAATAACATCCCATAGGATTCAGACCACATGAAATTTACAACCTTTATAGTCAGTCCATTATGAAGTTATTTTAAGAAAGATATGACCTATATAAAATTCCTATAGTAAATAGATAGCCCCAAGAAACACCCTATGATAAAGACATTCTTGCAATTCTCCCAGGAAACCACATCTATGAAACCATCCTTTCTAACTCGGTGAACATTTCAATGCTACAACTATGATTTGTAAAAAAATTATATGACTCTAAGACCTCACTTTAACATTTTACGAGGTAATGAACATGATTGTTTGTATTCTTCTGCAAAACATATATTGAAACCTGCATCATATACCTAAGCTAATGAAATTAAATTTTCCTTAATTTTGAAAATTTCATTACCACTTATGAATCTGGTAGAATCAATGTTCCCTGATTTTAATATACTGATGAAACTTAATAAATAACCATCCTAATAAAAATTAAATTTCATTATTACATCTTGTATGATTTATTAACTTCATTATATATTTGTTCAAGCTCACCTAGAACAATGGTTAGTTAAATTATCCATGACTCCCCCTATTCCCTCTCATTTATTTTGTTTTTTGGGTTACAAATTAGTTATCATTTTCTATTTAATTCCATATTTGTTTTCAAATGTAGGAAATGAAACCAATTGAAGAGAGGCGACAAAAATAGATTATGGACAACAATTATCAAATGACTGAGCTGGGAATTCCACCATTAGTGTCTGCAGTGAGTATTTTATTTCAAATATATATATATTTAAATAATATATAATGTCATGTGATTAATTTTTTTAAACATTTTTGTAGGATACATCTATTTGGCGACTGTTATTGGATGAGAAGCCTTGTAGTGGTCCCAGTACTCAGGGTGTTCGTACGTGGGGGGGTGGTGGTGGTGGTACAAGAGCTAGACGATCTAGTCGGCATAACCAATTACACCCTACCCCTCCCACTAACATACCATCCATCCCACATGTTGATCCTAGTGTGTCGTTAGAGACACATGGGATATTTAGGCCTCTCATTTTTTCACCACTGTTTATATCTGAACCTCCTCACCCGTCTGTACCATATTAAATGATGATTCCCACTACCCATCCAGCATTCGGCCAGTCATCCCTGTCATCTTCTTTTACTACTGCTTCCTTCTCTACGAGATTTTATATTCCATCTTCTTCAACTCATGCTCCACCAGAGTCTGTCCCTACAGAGCATACATTGTGACCCACTCCATCTGTATAGGGTGTTTTCTTCAGTTTCTACTGATCCAGTGGTTCCCATTGATCAGACTACCTTAGGTATACTTATACAGCCCTAAAATATTTTTACACCATTATTTATTTTTATTATAAAATGTATTGATAAAATATTATTTTTTATTTTATAATAGATACATATACTGATGGGAGGTAGGGGCAGGGGCGTATATGGATGCGTGTAGTGTGGAACTATCGCATGCAGTTGATGGGGGGCTACAATGAAGTTAGTCATATGATTGAAAAATCATGGTAGCAATGTTAGAGTTTTTTGGCGACTCTTTCCAAATTCTCCAACATCATTCCTGTCAGCCCGCTCTCATGGAGACAGTTACCAAATTATGTCAAGGATAAATCATGGGCAGAGATATGGGTTAAAAAATTTGTTGTATTTAATGCAATATATTATTATTTTTATTTATATTAAATAATATTTTGGTGCCTACTACGGTTTAATTTTCTCGATGATGAGGGTGCATGACCAGAAGGTTTAAAGGATTTAGGTTCACTTTGGAGAGTATATAAGCCTGAGTTGTACATTTGTTAGAATGCTAGAGTGGCCACCGAGATAGAGGCAGTCCTTGTCATGGATGATTTTCTATTATAACCGTACTGACAGATGATTACTAATTGGACGACTGGCCAATTTACGATATTAAACACATTAGAGGTATTTAAATGAAAATTTTAATGTTTTTCGTTAATACTAATTATTGAATTTTATTTAGGATTCATCTGAAAGAAAAAAAATGATGCTAAGAAATAAATCCACACATAGAGATGTACTATTATTCCAGATCATGAGAGGCAATAGGTATGATAGTTTATAATCTTTCTTTAGGAATTGCACTTTCTATTGCTTCCTCTATAATTTATTTGATTTATAAATTTGTTATATATTTTTAGTTATGAAATTAATGTTTTTTGTATCCTATTTTTAATTATGGTTTCCAACATTCAATGTCATTGTAGAGGCATAAATTGAATATAGAAGAATGTGTGCCTCGAGAAAAACTATTTTGCTTGAGTATAAAGAAGAAAGATGGTAGTGCAATTAATGAATTGACTCAAAAAAATATTGTAAGTTTCACTTAGTAGATTAAAAATTTTAATCTCTATTTTGTAACTTAATAATCTATTTATATTTGTAACATGCTACTTTAGCGGCAATTGATTCTCAAGAACCTAACAATTTTGTTCTAAATGATCACATACATCAGGTGTTGGTAGATGAGAACCCTGGTAGAGTACGATGCTGACCTGATAAGAGTATAGTTCCGAAGAGGTATTGGCCCTCGTAAGGTATGAGTTGTAAGGCCACTGAGTTGCAGCAGATTAAGAAACAGGAAAAACAGGCTGAACAAAGGGTCACAGAGATAGTAGAACTGTCTTCTAGGGCAATCACTGCATTTATGAAACTGATGGAAATGTTACGTCCAAAACATCCACCAGAGGCCAACACTGGTTGTGATGAATATATTCCATCGATGATTTTTATATATGGTGCAACAGGTGGTAGTTCTAGTGGTGGTCAAGAAAATGGCGAAGAGGAGGCTGAGGTAAAGAAGGATGAGGGTGAGGAGGAAGCCGAGGCAGAGGAGGAGGGCGAGGAGGAGGCTGATGCGGAGGAGGAGGGAGATGAGGAGGCTGAGGCTAAGTATGAGGGAAAGAGGAGGGAGGGGAAGATGATGGGGAAGATGATGAGGAAAAGGGCGAGGGTGATGATGATAGTGATGATATTGATGGTGATGAGGGACAGATTGATCCGTTACACTTTTGATTAATATTATTGACCTTTGATGTCTATTAATTTGATGTGCCTGAATATATGTGTGATTAGGTAGGTCACATTTTCATTATTTTTTATCGATAAATAATAAAACATGACTTGAAGATTTTCTGTGATTGATTCACCTCTCCCCTAGATAGCCCCCACCCCCTGGACACCCTGTACCCCCATGGACAGCCCCGCCACCCCTGTGGATAGCCCGCCCACCCCCTAGACAACCCCTCCCCTATAGACAGCTCGCCCAAACCCTTGGAAACCCCCTACCCCCTGGAAAACCCCGCCACCCCCGTGGAATACCCACCCACCCCCCTAAACACCCCTCCCCCTATGGACATCCCGCACCCCTGGAAGCCCTATACCCCTTGGATAGCCCCACCCACCCCATAGATAGCCCGCCCACCCCCTGTGGAAAACCCCCACTCCTGGACACCTCGTACCCCCCTGGACAGCTCCGTCCACCCCTGTGGACAGCCCACCCACCCCCTAGACACCCCCACCCCCTGGACAGCCCGACCACCCCCGTGGACAGCCCACCCCCTGGACACCCCTTCCCCCTGTGGACAACCCCCACCCCCTGGACACCCCGTACCTTTCTGGACAGCCCTGACCACCCCCGTGGACAGCCCACCCACCCCATGGACACTTCGTACCCCCTGGACTGCCCAACCACGCCCGTGGACAACCCTCCCACCCCTATGGACACCCCCTCCCACTATGAACATCCCCCACCCCCATGGACAGACCGCCCACCCTCTGGACAGCCATACCCTCCATGGCCACCTTCCCCACCCCCTAGATAGCCCGCCCACCCCCCGGGACACCCCCAACCCCCTTGGATAGCCCGACCACCCCCGAGGACAGCCTGTCCACCCCCTAGACAGTCCCATCACCTAGAACCCAATCCCCTAGACACTTCCACATCCTGGAAAGCCCCCCAACCCCCTAGACACCACCCCATCCCCCTAGACACCTCCCCACACCCTGGACACAACCCCATCTCAGACAACACCCCACCCCCTGAACACCCCCCTCGGACACCACCCCCTAGACACCCCCATGGACAACCCCCCCAAACAGCACCCCACCCCCTAGACAGCCCCACCCACCCCCTAGACATCCCCACCCCCATGGATAGCCCGCCCACTCCTTGGACACCCTTACCCCTCGTGGACAACCCAACCACCCCTGGACACCCCTGTACCCTCTAGACAAACCCACCCACCCCAGTGGACACCTTGTACCCCCTGGACAACCCCTATCCCCGTGGACAGCCCTGCCCACCCCCAAGACACCCAGACCCCCTGGACAGCCCCGCCACCCCTGTGGACCACCCCCACCCCCTAGACAACCCCCACCTCCCTGAAGAACCCACACCCCCTTGGACACCACCCCACCCCCCTTGGACAACCACCAACCCCTAGACCGCCACACCCCCTCGACACCACCCCACCCATGGATACCCCGACCCCCTGGAAAGCCCCCCCCCAACCCACTAGACACCACCTCATCCCCTGGACACCCCATGGACAGCCCCCCCCGGACAACACCCCACCCCCTGGACAACCCCATGGACATCCCCCCACCCCACCACCCTTGACAGCCCCTACCCCCCTTGGAACCCCCCCTCCACCCTGGAAAGACCCCAGACACCACTATCCCCCTGGACACCCCACCCCTCTGGACACCCATACCCCCCATTGGACAACCACACCAAACCTATGAACAACCCCAACCCCTTGAATATTGAATTGAATTATTTTTGTATTTAAATAACTATTGAACTATATGTTAATTGTGTATGGGTATACTTGTTGTATGTGTATACTTGCTGTAATTACCTTATAAATTATGAGTTAATTCTATTAATGGTGTATGTAACTCTAACTATGATGGGATCTCATAAATGTGAGTGTCCTCTAACCATTGTGAGATTTCTCCAATAATGAAATTTAAATGGGTTAGTTGGAAGATTGGTTGTATGTGAATATTGAAATGGGAAAAAATATGTCATGGTACATGTCATGGTTGGAAGATTCTACTTTTTATGCGACATTGCAGGTGTTTTTTTTCTATTTTAAGTGAAAATTGTTCTATTTTATGTGCTATTTGCAGCTGTGATTATAGGTGTATTCTATGGAGGTAATGGGTGGCTATTGTGATGTTTTCTTGAAAAACACTATACCAATGGTTTTAAACCCTTAGTAAAGTGTTTTTGGAGAATAGTTTTACCAACAGTTTGAATAAACCATTGGTAATACACTATACCAATAGTTTAAAATTGTTTTTATACTGTATTTCCTAAATATTTTTATGAATGGTTTGAAGGAACATTTAGTAATACTATATACCAAAGGTTTCAAAGAATTGGTGAACCACATATAATATATTTATACCAACCCTTAGTATAAATATATACCAATAGTTTCTACAAAACTGTTGCCGTATTGAAGGTTACAGTGCCATATACCAACGGTTTTAAGAAAACTGTTGGTATAGGCCTTTTTCAATGGCTTACTAGCCAATAGTTTGCAAAACCGTTGGTATATAGTATACCAGCAGTTTTGATGCCTATACCAATGGATTCAAACCATTGATATATATTGTATTTTTAGTTGTCTGAGATGAATGATTTGGAGTAGTTATATGGATAGGTATTGGCTAAACCAAAAGGGTTTGAAGGTGTGAATAAGAGAGGAGTGGGGGTGGATTTTATAAGTAATGTGAGTGGCACATTTTTTATTTTTTGAAATGTAAAGGTCTAACCACGTTTTTTTCATTCCTAAAGGATGGAAATGGATTATTATCAAGCCTTATACATGATAGGGACATACGTACATTAGAGTAACATTTCCATTTTTCAAAAATTATTCTAGAAAGGTGGTATGTAATTTATTATATTTACAGAATGATAATAATATCATATATAACATATTATTTTTTAAATATACTTATACATGTCATCCATGGGGTGTGGGGATGAAAATAGAGTCACATCACTTCATGAAAGTGTTAGTCCACACGTACAAGAATGACATTATCATCTTTCCGGGAATGAAAATCTAATTATGAAAACGATATATTATCATTTTATAATGACAATGAATATCATTATTATTTCATTTATAGAACATATATTCATTAAATATATCTTTATTATCTTCAATGTAAAGAATTAGTGAAAATGAATCACATCGATCCGTGAGGTAGTAGTCCGCTATCAATATGAGAAATGTTATCATATTCCCTACAAAATGAAACGTAAAAAGGTATATATACGAAATAACGACTCAATAGGTATAATTATGTTATATATATCATATATATTATTTATATCAATCATAATACCCAATTGTGAGAGGTGGTAATAAAAAAATGGATGAAAACAGTTTTCGAGGTAGCAGTCCTCAGTACAAACGAATGACGATTTCACAACCTGTTTGATGAAAATTGAGATGGTGTTAGGTCATTAACTTAACATAAAACTATATAAGTATATGGATGATAATGAGGTTACAATAAAATAACTATTTAAAATAAATTTAAGGAAGTGTGGGAATAAACAAAATAAACACTTGTTGAATAACGTTACCTCTTCTTCGGGTAACCTCCTAAGGTTTGCACCAAAAACCTTCCTAGGTATGTTTTATGAAAAAAATAAGGATTATTGTATAAGATAAATGAATATGAGATGTTATTTGGATAGGTATCAGTGGACCCAAAAGGGTTTCAAGGTGTGAAGAAAATATGAGAGGGGGTGACCTTTTCTAAGTGAGGTGAGTGGCACCCTTGCATTTATTTGAAAAGAAAAAGTTGTAAAAACATTTTAGTCATTCAATAAGGCTAAAAAATGGATAATTATAAAAAATTAGACATAATAGGGTCAAATTATTTCCATTAAATAAATTTTATAGAAGTATTTAGGCTATTTTAACCACTATATTTTTAGTTTAACTCCCCAGTAAACAAATTTTTATCTTAACCACTGTAAATATTGTTTACTATTTTTACTATGAATTATGGTAAAAAATAATTTTATCTTATTATATAACATAAATTATTCTTATTATTAATATGTAATCTAATTTTCCAAATTTAATTCATATAATTGGAAATATTTAACTTAAAATTAATCCTGTAGACGCAATGAGAAAGCGGGTTTTCAGAGAGAAATTGTTCAAAATCATTACAAGGTTTTTATATCAAAATATAATTTTAAAATGATTAAAATGAAATAAATTAGATCAATATATATATATATATGTATATAATTTAACTAATTTTATTTTAAAACCAATTTAAAATATAATTTAAAGTGATAAATAATTTAAATTGAAATCCAGTTTTCAATTAAAATTCATTATTTTTCATTATTCATAAAAAATAATCTTTTCATAAATTTTTTAAAATTTTACCCTAATATATATTTTAATATATTATTTAAAAATTTAAATTTTTTTTATTTTTTTATAATTTTTTTAAAACTAGTTTTAAAGTAAGTTCACAAAATATGAAAAAAGTGATTTTTAAAAACTATAGTATTTATGCATAAAAATATATTTGTGCTTATATTATTTCTATAAAACACATAAGATGAATATAAATTTTTGATTGAATTTATAAATATATAAATTTTTAAAATAATTCAAAAAAGGTTTTTTAAATTTATTGAGGTAAAACATGTTTATTTTCATAAAAAATAATATTTAGAAAATTATTTCATTTATTTTCAGATAGTTTTTATTTAGATTTTTAATTAATTGGCCACCAAATAATTCAATTTATATACCAGTGTAAACCATATATTTCCATAATTTAGTTAATCCTATCCACACCCACCATTCCAATGAATAGGTTATAACTATCACTTTAAAAAATAATTTCTTAATAGTATGTCACATTTCATTTAAACTCGGCATTGCCTGTAATACAATGTAAACTTAGTGTTATGTGTAACAAGAAATATCAAAAATATTAATTTTATTAATATAAAATAGTTCATAATGTTTAAAAGCGTTACATTGTACCCCCATTAAAATGAATTTCACTATAACACCTTGATATTTGTAAATTATTTTTTCAAATTTATTTATTCTTTTGGATATTTTATATTTCACAAATCTCTAAAAATAGTTATTATATATATATATATACATACATACATATATATTAAAGCAACATGTTTGGATTTCAGTGTATGCAATGGAAATATAATCATGAATTACATGCAATATAAATGTTATATTTATATATCTGGAACACTGAGGTTAGATTATATTACACACAAGACTGAATTTCCTCGATGACATGCGTAACACGCAAGACTAAGCTTTACCAAAAAAACATATTATTAAAATATTATTATTAAATATATTAAGACATAACCTAGACAATAAGTTAGCAATTATGAATAGTATTAACTAACTTATAAAATCTTATGGTTTACATAAATATAAAATGAATTAGTTTTTTACAATGAATATAGGAACCAATTGAATATAAAGATAATATTTTTATAGAAAACTATTTTTTTGCTCACAAAGATATTTAATCCTAATAAAAAATGTATTAAAATTAGTGGGTGATATTGATTTAATATATATATTTTATATTCAATAAAATATTTTTGATATTCATCTAACAAATTTGATAAGAATATGATAAGAACAAACCCAATTTTACACATAAAAACCATTATTTTAATTAAGGTAATTTTACGTCCTTTTAATAGTGAACGTATTTTAAATATATTTTTGGAACTTTTATAAATTTTATATGAAAAAAATAACTTTATTTTTTAAAGTGAAAAAGAATTATTTTAGGGTTAATTTTTGGTATTTTTCTGTGAAGTTTCATTTTTAATGAATAGTGAAAAATACTGAAATTTAACTCAAAATTTATTTTTCATCTAATAAATTTTTATGGATAAATTATATTTTAATTTATTTTAATGTTAAATTATATCAATGTTTTAATCAATTTTTCTAAATTAGGTCATTTTAAACAATTTCACATTGATATTGGATATAAAACCCTAGAAAGCTTTTGAACAGTTTTACTATAAAACCCATTTTTGTCGTCCCATATACAGGATTAAATTTATTTTAGTTTCTGCCACTTCTATATTTAGAATGTGTAAAAATGGATTCCATACTTGGAATCATCATAAATTATACTTTCTAATAATTCCAGCTCATTTTTCTACCAAAAATATTTTTGAATGTAATTAAATTTAATTACAATGATTAAAGTTATATTAAGATTAACAAAGGACTAAAACCTAAAATTAAGGCCTAATATGACCTAGAAACTTGTCCAAAATCCATTTTATGGCCATATTTAGACCCTATACTACCTTTTATATAAATTGTACCATTATTTTAACAACTTTCAATAAAAAAAATTTGTGGGGTTTCCCTTTTCCAAAAATATTACAAGAGGGCCACTCCGCCTCCACTATAAAAGGCCTCCTCTCCACTCACTTCCGCACACCACTCAATACACTTATGTTAGGAAATTATCTGCATAAACATATTTCAATAATCCCTCATTTATTCGTTGAATCCTTTCTTCGGTTATAAAGAAATCCATTGAAGTTCTTCGTTGAAAACCAAAAGGAGTTACCCAAAGAACAGGTAACATCCTCCCTTAAACTCCTATATATTATTTTCATTCTCCAACCCCTCCACTATCATTATTACAAAATTATAAAACAACACCACTATCCTAAATATACTGATATTTTGTTATGATAATATTTTTAAATTCACACACACACACTTTCATCAAATGGGTAACAAACATATTGTTTATGTGTATGATGAACTACCACCTAACAAAACAATGATTTTTCATTCTTCATTTACCCCCTCTCATAGGGGGAATTATGATATACACTCTATTTTTATATAATATTTATGATATTTATAATTTTTTTTATTTATTAATTATTTTATAACCCATATCCTTATACTTTCCATATTTTTTAAATATGATAATTTCGTTTGACGAATTGTGGACTACCGCCCACTCACAGCTATGCGATTCATTCACAAACTACATAGAATGTATTAAGGATGAGTTTAGGGAAAGTATATGATATATATGATATAATAATTCTACTTTAATAATTATATATATACATATATATATACATATATATATATATATATTCATGTATATCATTTACTCTCTTAGTTTCAATACGACAATAAAATGGAAACAACATTCATGCAAATGTACGGACTACCATCTCCAGGAATGATGTATTCCATTTCATATTTCTTTATCTTATAGATTATTATAATAAACATATACTGAATATAAATTATATTTTTATCATTTTTTTACAATTCTCGATATCATGATATAAGTATAATGTCCAAAGATATAATAAATTAAGACGCATGGAAAGAACAGAGAGGATATTACCTGATGTGAAACATTAACATAGAATTGTTATCAAAGAAGTAATATAAGTTAATAATCAAACCATATAATCTATTATCTATAATAAAATTCCTCTATAAAATATTTTTAATAAATAAATATTTATTATTAAGTAATCTTGTACGATTATTAAGAGAGTCCAGACACAAGGTAAGAGAATTCGATCTCACTCTTTATTTTCCGGAGATACATGCCTTCTTCCCAGCTCACTTATTTCATGTGGTGTATATAATAACCAAGAATGTATTATATCCCTCATATAATTAAATATATTGGTATTTATATAACCATTTTATGATATTTCTATCATGGGGTTTTTGTTTTAAAAGTTACCAAATCGGTAAAGTAATTTTGTCTCAATCTTCCTTCTTTGAGACACATGCCATGTCATACACCAATATTTTTTTATAAGGATTATAAAATTCCTTTGACATGTTATAAAATTAATATATTTATATTAATTATATTTGAAATATTCATGAAATGTCATCTTCCTACATGGGTAGTATGATTCAAAGTTACCACGTGGTAAGAGTTTATTGAAACAATATCAAATTTTATCGAGATTTTTTATGATCAATTTTTCAATAATGAAATATTATGGTACATATTTCAATAACACTATTTAATTTTATTCTCTTATGGTTAGTATTTTTGTCTTAATGTATTAATACGACTTTTCCACTCTTCGGTACATAAGATAATTAATAAAATGTTTTTAATAAAATATGACATTACCTATCTTTTCGGTTCAAAATCTATGTTCCATAAATACCATGATTTCCAAAAAGGGATTCCTAGAATATTCTACTATTCTACTATGATCAATAGAATACATTTTTACCCTTTTCTTCTTTTACCAATGTTTTCAAAGGAATATTCTTGTCACTTTCCAAATATGGTTTTTTATATGCTTTTTACCATGAAAGAGGAATGTTACATTTACCTCATACGGCATGTATGGATTTACCCATTGTCATTTCATTGAAGCATACATTGAAGGTTTAAAAGGTAAATTTCTAAGACAATTTTTTTAATATAAATTTTCAAATAAAGGGTTTTCAAAAGTTTTAATTTCTCATTTTATAAGTATTGAAAGAAAAACTATTTTCAAAAGGGTTTTAAGCTCCTCTTCAGATTTTCAAAGGAAAAAGGCCTTCAAATTTTTTTCAATGCTTACTTTATAAGTTATCAAGTATATTTTCATGAAAATGGTTTTCAAAAGGATTTACATATTAAGAAAAAAATTTAAATGGAGATAGGATAATTTCCTCATGAAGTTTTTTTAAAATATTTTTCAAAATTACTTCCCATATAAGATGAGATCCATTGGTGTTACTCATTACTTCCTAGGAAATGATATAAAGGTTCCATTAATATTTTTTCACTGAATAGTTTATGTATTGATGACATGGTGTTTAATAAAACCTATTATTTTCATGGGTTATATGTCTACAAATCCCACTTATTTTAAAGGGTTATTATTTAATGAATTGATTATGAAATCTGTTTCTTTTTCCATAGGTTAAAGTACAATTTCATGTTTATGACACCCATTTCTTTTCATGGGTTATGATATGATTGTTTTTTTATATAACAAGTATTTATGATTTCATTATGAATTTTGTGGGACCTAAATATCCATATAATGAATTGGGTAATGATTAATTTTTTATGAGCTCAAAGATTAAAAGGGAGGGAATCCCATGTCCAAAACAAGAGGGTACACAAGAGGACATACCAAGCCCAAAATAAGAGGGTACATGGGAGGAAATCTCATGCCTGAAACAAGAGTGTACAAGGGAGGGAATCCCAATCCTGAAGAAGGTACATGGGTGATTGACCTAAGCTTAACATGTTCTAAAGGTCTTGTTAAGAAGCCTTGAAATATGGTTTTTATATTATTATGTTTCTTCCAAAATCCTAAGACTTATTCTTATATTATTATTTCATGGCTCATGTTATTTATTTCTTTATGATTCATGTCTTATGAACTAAAAAAATTTATACCATGAACCATTTTTACAATATTTGATATATAGGTTATGATATTCTAATGATAATGATCATATTATTATATTCTTATGTTCATTATAATCTTACACATTTACTTTATTTACCCTTATTGAAAATTTTATGTCACCCCTTTCTTAGGATTAACTTCACCATGTTATAAAGAAATGTTACTAAGTATAAATACTATGGAGAAGATATTTGTTGCGATCATTGAAGTTATTTTATTGAGTTATATTATTTTTGTTTCAATTTTCCAAATACCCTAAACTAATTCTATCTTTAAGCATTTATTTTTGTAATGTTTTATGTATTTTGAAAAAGTAATGTATTGTCAATGGATGTTTTGATTGGGTCGTTATAGTTGGCATCAGATCAAAGGTTTAGTTATAATCTAGAATCTATTATGAGAAAAAATTAGTGATAACTCTAAGGAAATGTCTAAGGATGATTCTAAGAATAATTAAAAGTATAGAAAACTATTTTTGAATTTTTTTAAAGGATAGAGTGAGTGGTTTACAAGAAATACATCCCTATCTTGATACTACAAGTGGATGTGTCTCTAGAATAAATGTACCTAGGGGTACAAAATCTAATAATATATCCTTGGCCTAACTCAGGTTAATTTGGTACATGAAAATGGGCCTTACTACACACCCAGTTTGACACTCCCCAGGGATATGCATTGGAAATTCCCAAACACTTCATAAACCACCATAAATGATTTAAATAGAAGTTGGTTATGAGTAATCTAGTATAAAAATAAGGTTTCATAGATCAAATAAGGTGTCTTAATTTAGAAATCTTATAAGTGTATTTTCATTATTATGTGTTTCCTCACTCTAATAACTGTTTCATACTCTATGATTTTGGTTTTAGTCAATATCTGGAACCCAAAGGAACTGTGTTAATGGTGATTGCAAAAAAATGCAATGATTTTTATCCTAAGAGACCAAATGATATGTGGGATGGAATAAAAATAATTATTTATATATTCACCCAAATTTCTCAATCTATAAACCATGATGGACTCCCAAATGATAAAATTAAGGAAAAATATTCGGTTGATCCCTTCAGGAGGCAACAAATGCCTCCATTTAGTGGGTTTTCTAATCCACTTGTTGTTGAAAAATGGATAAGCACCACTAGAAATATATTTTATGTTCTCCAATGTTTAGAACCTGAAAATGTCATTCTGGATATTTATTGTTTAGAAGATGAAGTTGATCAGTGGTGGACTGTAATCTAGAATACAATGCAACAAGATGAAATTGACTCAATGGATTGGGACGAGTTCAAGAACATATTTTTAATGAGTACTTTCCTTAGATTATTTGTATGATGATGGAAAAGTGATTCATAGAGCATAAGTAGAAGGATAAATAATCTATTCCTACCTACAAAGAAAATTTTTCCAGGCTTACAAGGTACTATTTGGGTATTGTAATTCTACCAAAAATAAATACTGATCATCTGTTTGGTGGTTTGAAACCTAGTATTTGAAAGGACATGGATATAATGTATTTTATCAGCTATTAATACATTTTTAGATGTCTTATAATTGTGGAAATAGAGGTTGTATTTGGGTATAAATGTCATGGTTTTGATAAGAAAAGGAATATATAGTTAAAATGAAAATTTGATAACCATGGAGAAAGGAAAATGATCCTTCCATTGCGCAAAAATTGTATTAAGAAACATGGGGGGAATTATCCTAAGGGGACTACTAAATGTTTCAAGTGTATAAGGGAAGTTCATTGAATGGATGAATGTTGAAGTGATGGGAATAAGTCAGATAATGATGAAAATAATTAGAAATCCCCACAAAATAAACCACCCACACTTCAGTGTTTCAATTGCATGGAGTTTATCCATTATGCTAAAAGTGACCTAATCCATGGACTAATATGAATGATAAGACACAAAAACCTATTGATATAAAGGAAAAAGGGACAAATTATAATAAAAAAAAAGATTAATTAAACCAAGAAAATTTAAAAATACTTATCATCCTATCCTTATTTGGGAATTTTATGTTTTTTTTGTATGAATAAACCATATGAAAGTCTTATTGTTCATCCTTTAGTGAGATTCCATATGATTATCTTTACCTTTATGGTTTATGGAATAATAAAATCACATTTGATATTATATTAGTACAAGTATTGAACCAAGTTTATAATGAAAACGTTTTTGGTTTAAGATAATACCATATTTAAGGAATAAAGTGTGAATTATATTTTTCATGGGTTACAAGGTTAACACTTTATGGAGGGTTTGGATTAAACATCATATGATGTTTTTTAGTATTAATGTATTATATCACTATATGTAGTATTATGAAATTCTTTATAAACTTTGATAACATTTTTTTGAAAATGTTGATGGACTGAACTATAATTCTATTTATAGATATCATGATCAATTAACGCTTAAGGAATGAAAAATCCACCTTAATTTTCTAGAATAAGAGATGAAGTGGAAGCTAATCAAGGCACAAAAAAAATATTAGATTGCACCAAAAAATGTAATTATATCTTCTCATTAAAATATTTTATCCATAGGGAAGGGATATTAAATCCTAAAAGGATATCTTAGTACCATCTTTTCTAATGAATCAAATGGTCCCTCAGGTCACTGTAGATTTATGGCCTTGTTATTATTAACATTATCATGAACATGTTCTCTAACACTCTCCTCTAGAACTTTATAGTTATATTTCTATTCCATTTACAAGTTTTTACTTTCCACTTATGTTCTCCTATGTGGAAACCCAACTATGTGTTACTATGGGTAACCATTATGGTTCCATCATTCTTTTTTAACGGAAGTTTTAGTGTTAATTTTTTTAAAATCTGGGTTTCTATTAAAGGAACGTTAAAGTATTAAACAATTTATAAACTAGGAAAATTTCTTGGGAGAAATTAATTTTAATGGGGGTAGAATATCCCATAATAATATTTTTTGAATTATTTTTATCAAATTATTTTTTTCTTTTTTATATTTTTCATTTCACAGAAAACAAAAAAAAGTTGTTTTATATATATCAAAGAACTAAGTCCGGATTCCGTTATACACAATGACAATTTAATATTGCACTACATGAAATATAATGTTTAGATTTATCTATATAGAACAATTATTTTAGCTTACATTACATAGAAGGTGAAATTTTATCAATGGTCTGCGTAACATGCAAGTCTGAGTTTTAATAATAAAAAATATATTATTAAAATATTATTATTTAATATATTATGACTTAACCTATCCAAAATGTTAGAGGTTATGAATAATATAAAATAACTTATGAAAACCTATGCTATTACAAATATAAAATCAATTTATTAGTTATAATAAATATAATACCCAATTAAATATTAAGGGAAGTTTTTATAGAAAACAATTTTTATGATCACAAAACTGTTTTATCCAGATAAATTAAATTAATTAAAATTAATGAGTGATGTTATGTAATATATATATATATATATATATATTATTCAATAAAATATTTTTTATATTCATCCAATAGATTTTATAGGTATAAGATAAGAACAAACTCAATTTTACATATAAAAACCTATATTTTAATTAACGCAATTTTTCCGCCTTTTGATGGAGAACCGATTTTAAAAATAATATTTGGAACTTTTAAAAAATTTATATTTAAAAAATATTTTTTTTGAATGATAAACGTTAAAATTAGGTTTTTATGACTTATTGGTATTTTTCTGTGAAGTTTATTTTTTAAAGAATAGTTAAAAATACTGAAATTTAACTCAAAAACTGAATTTCCCTATAATATATCTATAAGGTTAAATTATATTTTTAATTAATTTTTTATTTTTAAATAGATAAATATATTTTGAATTTATCCAATTTAGGTCATTGTATTAAATTTCACATTGAAATAGGTTATAAAAACCTATTAAACATGTGAACGTTTTAACTTTAAAAACCCTCTTTGTCGTCCCGTATATAGGATTAAATTAAAATTAATTTTCACCAATTTTATTTTTTCAATTTGAAACTAGGGATTAAATATTTTTAATCATCATAATTTTTAATTTATAATATATTCAACTTAGTTTTTGACCAAAAATATTAGTGAACGTAATTAAAATTAATTGTAATGATTAAGGTTAATTAATCTTAATAAAGGACTGAACCCTAATGTTATTGCATAATATAACCTATAAGCTCATCCAAAATCAATTTGATAATCATATTTCTGCCATATAATCCATTTTATAGTCTTCTTACCATTATTGGATCCACTTTAAATATAAAAAATGTCTGTGGGGATTCCCTTTTCTAAAATATTACAAGAGTGCCACTCCTCCTCCACTATAAAATGCCTCCTCTCCTATGACTTCCACACACCTCTAAAGAAAATTAAGTTAGGAAAATATCTGTCTAAATAACTTCCCAAAATACCTCCATTATTTTTTTAATAATTAATTTTAGAAGAAATAAATTCAAGGAAGTCGTTTGGTGAAAACCAAAAGGAGTTACCCAAAGAAGAGGTAACATCCACCCTCAAGATCCTTTATCATATTTTCATTCTCCGTCCCCTCCAATATACTTATTCCATTATTAAAAAAACACCAATATCCTCAATATATTTAGACTTCTTATTATAATATGTTTACCTACACATACACACACTTCCATCTAATGGGTAACGAACATGCAATTTATTTGTACGATGAACTACCACCTCACAAAACAATAATTGTTCATTCTTCTGTTGCCACATATCATGATGGAAATTATGATGGAAAATATATTTTTATATAATATATATGATTTTTTTAATTTTTTTAACCTTATGTAATTATTTTACAATTAATATCCTAATACTTTCCATATTGTGTAAATACGATAATTTCATTTGAGGAAGTGTGGACTACAGCCCCATCAAAGCAATGTGATTTGTTCACACACTAAATCGAATGTATTAAGGATGGGATTAGTGAATATTTATGATATATATGATATAATAATTAAACTCTAATAATCACACACACACACACACTCATATATATATATATTCCAATTACTTTCCTCTTTTCAATACTATAATAAAACAGAAACAACGTTCATCCGTACATACGACCAACCGTCTCCATGAACGGTGTATTCTATTTCATTATTCTATATCATATATATTATTATAACACACATATAAGAAATATAAATGATATTTATATCATTTTCTACATTCTTGAAAATATGATATCATTATAAGGAGCACATATATATCAAATTAAGGAACATGCGAAGAAGAAAATAGATATTACCTGATGTGAAATCGTAACATAGAATTGTTAACAAGCGGGTAATATAAGGTCATAATCAAACAATATATAGTATTAAATATAATAATAAGATTCTATAAAATATGTACAAGAATCTCACATTTATTATAAAGGATCCTTGTATGAGTAGAAAGAGAGTCAAGACACCACGTAAGTGAATTTCATTTTACTCTTTATTTCTGTTAGATACATGCTTTATTCAGCACTCACTTATTTTGTGTGGTTTATATACTATCCATGAATGTATTATATTACTATTATACTTAAATATATGGGTATTTACATAAATATTTTATGATGTTTCCATCATGTATTTTATTTTTCAAAAGTTACCAAATTAGTAAAGTAATTTTCGAACAATTTGTATTCTTTGAGACACATGCTAGGTTATACACCTATATTTTCATATGAGGTGTATAAAATAACTTTGACATGTTATAACATGAATCTAATTATTTTAATGAAAATTTTATGCTCCATGTAATTTCATTTTCCAACATGAGGAGTATTATTCAAATTTACCATTGGGTAAGAGTTTATTGAAACAATCTCACAGCTTATTGAGATTATTTATGATCACGTTTTCAGTAATGAAATATTATGATCCATATTTAATGAACAATAATTAATTTTATTCTCTTTTGACTAGAATTTATGTATTCATGTATTAGTACAATTTTTATACTCTTTGGTACTTAAAATAATTAATGATTTTTTTAATAAAATACAACCTTACCTTTCTCTTCGGTCAAAAATCATCGCTCCTTAAAAACCATGCTTTCCCAAAATGGATTCAAAGAATATTCTAATAATCTCTTATAATAATTTAAAGATATTTTTACCATTTTTAACTTTTATCAATGTTTTCAATGGAATAATATTTGTTCCTTCCGAATAAGATTTTTTAAACCTTTTTACCCTGAAAAGGAATGTTATTTTTACCACATATGACATGTACATATTTACCACCCGTAATTTCTTTGAATATTGCATTTCATGTTTAAAAAGATAAATTTTAAAAAAATTATTTTTTATATTTATTTTCAATGAAATGGTTTTCTGAATGTCTTCAAGATTATTTTATATGTTTTCAAGGAAAAATGGTTTTCAAAATGTTTTCAAGCTCTACTAAAGGTTTTTAAAGGAAAAAGGATTCCAAAAAAATTTCAATGCTTACTTTACAAGTTTTCAAGTTTATTTTTATGAAAATTATTCTCAAAAGGTTTTACATCAAAAGAAGTATTTTTCAAAGGAGAAAGGATAATTTTCTCATGAGGTTTTTTTAAATACCTTTAGAAAATATATACCATCTAAGATGACATCCATTGGCGTTACTCATGCAGTTCTGGTAAATGATATTATGGTTCCATTAATATTATTTCTCTTAAATATTTATTCTTATTTTTAATAGTTTCTACTATATTTTTATCCTTACTTAGCATCTGTGCTCACACCTTTATTTTCTTTTCTTTTTCCCAAGATGTGAAGAAGTATATTATGATTTACCTTTAGGGAAAGGCTAAGGGATATGAGTGTGCTCAAAGGGGACACAATATTATTGTTTTTCAATTTCATGATGTAATGTAAAACATATGTATATATCTAGTACTTACAAGGCTACTTAACTAATCGATATTTTGAGGCATGGTCTCTGGTGATCATGCCAATTTTATGTAATAATGCACCGACTATAGGTATCTAGGATCATGGGATCACAGTTGGTATCATAGGAAGTTTATCACAATCCTTGGAAACTATATTTTAATAAACTCGAATTTGAGAACATTACCATAAGATATACTTTAAGGATTAGTATAGAAGGACATACAAAAATTTTGGTAGTGTAAATTTTATGTGGGTTTTCCAAGATAATAAATCCCTATCTAGATACAAATAGGAAGTGGTGTATCTTGTAGAGATGTACCTAGTAGTGAAAAATCTGGAAAGGTGTTTCGGGCTTGACTTGGGATATCATATTACGTAATAATGGGCCTTACTGCACTCTTGGTATTGAAACTCCCATAGGATATTCTTAGGATAATTCAAATTTTTTTTACAAAATATTATAAATGATTTATGATTAAACACATCCTCAGAATTTTTTTTATGATTATGGATTATATGCATAAATGTTTAATTTATTTCACGTATTTTACTAGTTTGGAATTACGCATTGTGATTCAGAAACTAATATAGTTTATGAAATTGTTTAGAAATGACATAGAGTGGAAGGAATCGATATTGTATCAACGCATGTAATACATGTCTAGATTTACCTCATACTCTAGATAATTATAGTGGATCTGGTGATGCAATCAGTTCTGAACAGCTTATAACCATATTTGGGACAACTCACTCAGGTTATGAATACTAACTGCACCTGTATGAAGCACCCTTATCCACAAGACATATGATCAATGTTATAAATTTTCATCAGGCAACAGCCACAAAAATTAAATGGGATTTCAAATCAATTTTTAGTTGAGAAATGTATAATTTTCTAAGAGAAAAAATTTCATGCTTTGGGAGTAGTGAAAGGGAAAATGTTGTTATGGTTGTTTATCGCCTAACTAGAGAGGAAGTTCAATGGTGGTCATTATCTCAAAATAATAATGTGGGTGAAGAAGTATAAAATATGGAATGGAGAGAGTTTAATGATATTTTCTTAGAAAAATACTTTCCTCATGAGCATCGAGCAGATATCGAAATGCCATTTTTGAATCTGAGGTAAAATGAGTATGAGAATTTCTGAAAGTATGAGGAAAACTATACAAAGTTAGAAACGAATTCTATAGATTATATACATAACCCAATAAGTAATATTGATCAATTATTTTATGGGATAAATCCATTTCCTCATTAAGAATTAGTCTCACAATCATTATCATCATACAAAGATATTGTCTCATGCGATATCAAGATAGAAAAGGAATTATATATGTATTATGAATTTAAAGAAAATCAAGAGAAGAAGAGATCTGCTGAACACTATGGAAATTGAAATAAGTGGAAGAATGGAAATGTTGAATATCCACACTGCAGTAAATATGGGAATAATCACCCTGCAACTTGCATAAAGGGGATGAGAGTTTTTTAGAAGTGTGGAGAAATAGTCCATTTAGCTCATCATTACAAGTGGAAGAATTTAAATATCAATGTTGAATGCTACAATTTTAGAAAAATGAGGAGTTATTAAAATTAATTTCATAACTATAAAAGAAACTAACCTCAAAAAAGGAAAAGGGAGCAAGGCCAAGCTTATGTGATCACTACTACTAAGGATAAATCTCCTAATGATGTCGTGGTTGGTACTTTAATCATTTCTTCAAAATTATCCATCTCTGTATTTGATTTTGGATAATCGTATTCTTTCATTTCTTCCCAATTTTCCATGAAAATTAGATATATCCAGTTATACATATTAAGGGATTTCTCAGTCAAAATTTGAAATGGAAGTATCATTGCAACAATGTTTTGGGAATCAATTACCATTAGGGAATATAAATGTTCTTTATCTGATAATCTTATTATCATACACTTGATTGAATTTTATTTAATCATTTGAATGGATTGGCTTTTGGACCATGATGTGAAAATTTATTGTATGAAGAGGGAGTTAAAAATTATTGTTGATGATAATGAATACCTTATCTTTAGTGTAGAATCACCAGAATTTGATTCACATCATGATCCACTGCCAGTAGCATTAATAGATTCAATTATTGGGGGGGGGGAGGGTGTAAAATAACTATTGGTGAGGAAAGGAATGTTAAGATAGAGGATGTGACTATTCTTCAAAAATATGTTGATGTGTTTCTAGAGGATTTACCTATATATCCTCCAGAATGAGAAATTGAATTTTCCATTGACTTAATTCATGGTTCGAGGTCCATATCAAATACCCCTTATGAAATGACCACTATGGAATTAGTGGAACAAAAGGTACAAATCAAGGGATTGAGTAATAAAGGATTTATCCACCCCTGTGTTTCTCCATAGGGAGACCCTTTTCTTTTTGTTGAGAAGAATGATGGATCTATGAGGATGTGCATTGACAATAGGGAGATCAATTATATAAAAATAAAGAACAAGTATCCCCAACCTCACATTAATGATTTATTTGATCAACTTCATAAAGCTCAATATTTTTCAATGATTGACCTCCGATATGGATAACACCAGTTGTACATGGAAGGAAAGACATTCCAAAGACACCATTTTCGAATAAGATATGGGCATTTTGAGTTTACTATAATTCCTTTTAGACTGTCTAATGCACCCTCTATTTTCATGGATCTAATGAAAATAATTTTCAAGGAATATGTTGATGTCTTTTTAGTGGTATTTATTATCGATATCGTGGTAAACTCTAAAAGCTATGAATATCACAAAAATCACTTTCTCGCTATTCTAAATACTCTTAGAATAAATGAATTATATGGGATGTTTAGAAATTGATAATTCTGGCTTCATGATATTTCATTTATTGTACATATTGTCTCTATGGATGGAATCTATGTGGATCCTTCTAAGACAAGAGCAATCAATGAATGTCCAGCACTGACGTGTATAAATAAGGTACACAATTTTATTGTTTTAGCATTTTATTATCGACGTTTCGTCTAGAATGTTTCCAAATTTGATAACCCATTAACCAAGCTCACATGTAAAGGTGTTAAATTTCTTTGTACGGAAGAGTGTGAGGGATGTTTTGTAGAACTGAAGAGAAGATTAATCAATGCTCTTATCTTGAATATACCATTAGGGAATGATGTCTTTGTAATTTATAGTGATTCTTCAAAAGGACATGGTTGTGTCTTTATGAAAAATGAACGAGTTATTTACTTTGCATCCTGATAGCTGAAAACCCTGAACAAAACAATCCTACTTATGATCTTGAGTTAGCAGCTGTAATATTTGATTTGATGATATGGAGACACTATCAATATTGTGAAAAATGTGAGATATATAACGATCACAATTGTTTGAAGTATATTCTATCACAGAATGATCTCAACATGAAGTAGAGGCAACGACTAAAACTACTCAAGGATTATGATATCACAATACACTACCTCTTGGGGAAGGAAAATAAGGTGGAAGATTATTTGAGAATAAATGACCATGGAATTTTGAACAATATGAGAGCTGAAATGGATCCTATGTTCATAGATCTAGTCAAGATAGATATGGGAATAATAATGGAAGGTGAAACATTAATACTTTTTCAGATGGATGCCAACCCATCTATACTAGAAAGGATAAAATGTTCTCACACTGATGATGAGGAGTTTTAAAAGAAAATTAATGTAGTGAATTATTAGAGATTGACCATCTTCATATATGAAGATTGAATTTTGAAATTTGGGAAGTGAATTTGTGTTCCCGATATACCTGATCTAAAAAGGGAATTGTCAGATGATTCTCAAAGATCCAATTTCTCTATACACCCTCGTAGCAATAAGATATATAGAGATTTGAAGGATCATTTTTGGTGGGACAACATAAATAGGGAGATTTATGATTATGTGTAAGGATGTATGGTTTTTCAACAGGTGAAGGGAAGTAGACAACATCTTATAGGAGTCATGCAACCTCTTACCAAACCAGAGTGGAGATGGGATGCTATTAAAATGGAATTTTTCATGTTGATACCAAATATTCTTAGACGAGATGATTAAATATGGGCCATTGTTGTTCATCTTACCATGTTAGAAAATTTTATTATTATAAGAGAAGATTTACCACTTGAACGATTAGTAATACAATATATTAATGAAGTTTTAATACTTAAAGGTGTACCCCTATTGATTGTTTTTTATCTTGATCCTCGTTTTACATTCAGATTGGAGAAAAATCTTTAGAAATCCCTAGACATTGAACTTCATTTGAGAACTGCCTACCACCCTAAAAAATATGGACAATTAGAAGAGACTATTCAATCCAAAGAAGACATGTTTAGATCTTGATCACATGGCATTCAAGGTTTGTGGGATCAATATTTACCTATGGTAGAATTTTACTATAACAATAGGATCCATTCAAGTATTCAAATGGCACCTATAAAGCGTTATATGGAAATAGATGTTGCACACCAACATGATTGGATGATGTTGGTGAATGAAAACTTGTAGGCCCTGAACTTGTTGAGGAAACAATGGAAAAGGTGATGATTATACAGAACCACATCAATGCAGCTCAATATTGGGAAAAGTGATATGCTGATAACTGAAGGAAGGATTTGGAATTTTAAGTAGGGGATCATGTTTTCATGAAGATATCTTCCTAGAAGGGTGTTATAAAATTCAGTAAGAAGGTTAATGTAAGTTCAAGTACATCATACTTTTTGAAATTATAGAACTAATTGGAGCTGTAACTTACTGTTCTGTGTATCACTATTATGAAAATAAATTCCTGGCCCAATAAAGGTTATCACTTATGAATAAATAAAACTGGGATGAGATATGCCTTATTGTGAGTAGCCTATTATGAATTTGACACTAGAGAACAAGTGTGGTGAAACTGAACAACTCATCTGGTAAATGTTCTTTGGAGAAACCATAAAGTGGAAGAGGAAACTTGGGAAACTGAGAAACTTATGACGAAGAACCACCTGAATCTTTTTATGCAGTAATATTCTAGAAATTTATAGGATGAAATTATCTGAATGAGGGTAGAATATAACACCCCAAAATTCCACAGTAATCATATCTTTGAAAAATGAAATATCTTTTGTTGTACGCAACATCGAGTTCTAGCACACCATGACCAACCAAACTAACAGTTATGAATAGTAATACCCATTTTTTAAATTTTATAAATTTTATTTTTCAAAATGGAATTCATTATAGGATTTGAAATATCAAAATTAGCTTAGGGTGAATTTTTGGTATATTTATGAAAACTTTCAATTTTTGAAGAATAGTGAAAAACATTGCATTATTGTTCAAAACTAACTTTTATTTAAATAATTATGATTATTAATTAATTTTTTTTAAATCCAAAATAGATAAATATTACCTACATTAGTCCAATGTTATTCACTGAAGACATTTTATAATAAAATTGGACATATTAAATTTTATTGAAGTTTTTAACGGCTTTTACCATCCTTCTAGGTACATTTGTAAATTTTCATAAAACACAATTTTACCGCTTCTATGAATTGATATTCAAAATTCAAGAGACATAGTTGACATCGATATGTAAAATTTGTTTGAAGAGGAAGAAAATATTTTTTTTGTGAATTGTATCTTTTGAATTTTATTTACCACGATTAAATGTAAATAGGGTAATTAATGGTAAGAATGATATTATAATTACCTTAACACATGATCTATTTTTATTGAATAATTTTATTTCGACAAAAATAAACCTCAGGAATAAAATATGATTCTTATTTATCCACATGGATTAGATTAAGACATTTATTATTATTTTAGTTAAAGAAGAGTTAAAAGTGTTAAATTCACATGTTAATAACTTGAAAAATTTTAATATAGGGTCATAGATAAGATAATTTTGATTATAAATATTTATTATAACTTTAATAATATTTCCTACATCATGGTATTTTATTTATAATTTTTAAACATTAAATAATTAAATTTATTTAAGATACAACGATGATACAATACATACATTATTTATAAAAGATTAACATAACTGATTTTATAAATGTCAAAATAAATGTAAATTGAGACTTTTGATGCCACAAATGAATTTTCATGGTGAATATGACATGTTAGGATTGATTTAATTTATTTTTTTCAAATTAATCATGTATTGTTGACATTCATAAAAACAAAATACAAAATAGAGTCAGAATTGACATGAATGATTTTTTAAAACAAATACTATATTTTTAAATAATATAATATTCCTAAAAATATAATACTCGGTAAAAGGACCTAAGTAGTTTTAGATATGTCATTAATGAACCACATTAGGTTCCCTTGGAATTTTATGGAAATTTTATTAAACTTAGAGTTGTAGAATACCGGAAGACATGGTAAAAGTTAAACTATTTAACTAAGAGTTAAATCTAAATGATAATGTTAATATGGTGACCTAAACTTGTTTAAACCTTTTGGTTGAGTGATTTTTGACCCATATACACCTTAGCCTCTAAATAAATCTTTTTGGGGCCATTATATACTGAATATGATTTTATAATAAAATAATATTTCAAGCATTTCATAAAGTGACACTCACCACTCTTATAAAATGGTACTTCCCCTTCTCTCCATTTCACACATCCAAAGCCTTTTGGATTACCCAAACGCTACTCAAATATCCTTCCAACTATCCTAACTTCATCCTAGAGTCGTTACTTTGATCATAATGCCAACCTAAAGAGTCCTTTTGTTCAAATCAAAAGGAAACACCTGAAAAATAGGTAATTATTTCATCACCTATTTCAATGTTCATTTTTTCTTCCACTTCATCCTTCATTGTTGTTTCCATACCAAAATAATAACTCCAATACCTTATACATACTGTGAGGTTATTATAAATATGTTACAACTATATTCATTATTCCATCCATTCAATGAATTACTATGTCACTATGCATGCGTACATAAGTCTTACCATCTCCACGTTGTGGTGTAGTTTGTTATTCAACACATTGTTATTTTCTGGGTATAATAATGCGTATAATTTAAGTAAATAATATATATAACATATTTATGATTCTTTGTATATAATATAACATCAAATTATATACTATTTCACCACTAATAGAATGATATTATTGCTCGTGCATAGGTACAGCTTAATGTCTCCACGACGCGATGATATTTCATTCACCATCATAACCATTGAAGAATAATTCCCATTTTATGAAAAAAATAATATTTAAAAACTTTATATTAATATGAATATGATTCAAATACATCATATCCATAACAAACATGACTTAAATAACAAAAAATATAATGGAAAAAATCATTTAACACCCGAAACAATGATACGAATGAAATATTATTAACAATGAAATATTAAAGGATCATATATGATATAATATTTATGAAACTGGTTCTTGTATAATTTAATAATAATTATTTAACCAATATACAAGAGGTTAACGTAACCTCAACTATGGGAAAGTACAAAGTAAGGGTTAATTTTACAATCTCCTTATTATCTGAGTTTGTTTAAACATAAATATCTAATGGGACTTATTTATCATCCACATCCGTGTTTCTAAAAAATGCCTTTCAAAACATTTTTACTATTTCCTAGATTATCGGTTAAAGTCATTTCTACCATTTCCTGACTTTTTATTTAATGCTTTGAATGTAATATTTCTGTCATTTTCCAAACAAGTTACTTATAACCGTTTCGAAAAAATTATGGAAAGAATGGTTTTTTAACTTATATGAAAGGTGCATCAATTTTCAGTCATTATAAATCCTTTGAAGAATCCTTAAAAATCATATAGAAAATTTTCAAAATAAAAATTTTCTTTAATTTTAAATTATTTCAATGTAGAAGGTGATATTTCACTCAAATAGTTTTTGGATTTATTTCATCTCTGACAACATCCTTTGTTTGATTTTACATTTGTTTGAAGGTGATTTATTATGAAAGAATATTCCATATGGTATTGAAGGTTTTGTGATATGATTTAATGTGGATGTTCTATTTTTATACAATTCATGGTTTATTGATAAATTATAAACATTTGGTATACTAGTATTAATATGAATGTTTATGTAATGTTTCAACCTTTTCATATGAGTAATGCATTGGACGTAGTAAATGACGGGCGAGGCCTGCTATAGCCCCTTGATGCAACAGTATGTCTCATGAGTAAAACTAGTGGCTTGTAAAAAGGCCATGACAAAATATTTATTTGTAGTCTTGGAAAAAGGCCTTGACTATGTGGTTATGATTTTTGGTATTATGCATTCCATCATTAATGAATTAGATATTGATATTAAATGTGATTTTTTGACTGGTAGAATATCCATGTGAATATGTAAAAGGAATTATTTGATTTATCTTTCCCAAATTATGATGAATTTTAAGTTTAATAGTCTTCTATTTTAGTCTTATACATCTATTTAAATGTTTATGCTTATTTATGATAGTTTCTTCTATATTGTTATCTTTACTGAGGATCTGAGCACACCTCTTTCTTATGTTTTCTTTTTCCCATGATGTGATGAAGTATATTATGATTGAAATGTAGGGACAAGCTAAGGGATATGAGTGAGTCCAAATGGGACAAAATATTTTTGTTATTTATTTCATGATGTAATGTAAAACATATATATGTATCTAGTACATCCAAAGATACTAAACTAATTGGACTTTTGAGACAAGAACCCTGGTGATCATGCCAATGTTATGAAATAATGCACCACCTCGAGGTAACTAGGGTCCAGGAGTTACAAAACTGATGAAGGATCCCATTTATGAAATTTATAAATAGAATAGGTTCATTAGATAACCCAAAGGGCTTTACTACAAACTCATAATTCCAATATCTCATTTTGATAGGTATCTTTGGAATTTCATCCTCTTTCACCTTCATCATACGGTACTCAGACCTTAAAGGAATCTTCAAAAAATATTGAGCTCCCTGGATCCGGTAAAACAAATCATCGATATGAGATCAATGATACTTTTTCTTAAAAGTGATGTTATTAATGCCTCTATAATACTACATAGTCTCATAGAACCATATTTTTTTTAAAATAAAACTGGAGCACCCCATTGTGCAGTGATACGTCGAATGAAACCTTTATCAAGTAATTCTTACAATATATTTTTTATTATACCAGTTATAATTGATCTATTTGATAAGGGTGTTTTGATATAATATTATCATCAGGAACTAAATTAATAGTAAATTCAACCTTCCGATTAGTAATATTACAATGAAATTCATCTGAATTTTTTTGTAAGTTATTTCACTGTTGGTATGTCACTGATAAAAATGGTTTCTTTCTTCTCAACAAGAAGATCCGTATAACATTCACTACCATCTTCAATCTATATTTCAGATTTTTGGTATGTTATCAAAGTCATGAAAACATTGAATAAAATGTTATTGGAATTAAAATCTATTTTACCGTGATTAAATTAATGTCAATCAATAACCTAATGGATGTAAAATTCAACTATGGGAAGTTCAACATGATTTATAGGAAAGACAATCCCACTAATGATAATAGGATGATTCCTTTAATTCATGGCTTCTTTAGTAATTAAACCTAGTGTTTTACAAAAATATCTATATCACATTCATGTGTCCATATTTCTATTTTAGTTGTTAATATCTCAAAAATGAATGAATGTGAAGATCCTGAGTAGAATAGAGTACTGGGATATTTTGAAAACACATGTAACATACATGTCACCACTTCATTTGATGGTACCACATCAACCGTTATAGTAGAAAATGATTTTTTCATGCCCTTCTTCTTTTGATCTTTCTTGTTTCCACCTTGGGTAATCAATATTGGACACATATTTCCATAATGTTCAATCTCATTGAAACTAAAACATCTTACCGTTGGTTTCCTATTACCTTATTGATCATTTTCCTTTCAATTACAGGAAATATGACCAGTCTTACCACATTGTAAGTACTTATCATACTTTGAGAGGCATTCTCCAGTATTACTTTTTAACACACTTCTCACATGTTGGAAATTTAATATTCTTGCCTCTAGGCTTCTTTGATGAATTCTTTCACATTGATTACAAACTAGATCCATTTTTTTTTCTCTCAATAAACACATGATCATTATAAATATCTATTTCTATCTTCTCTGCAAATCAATTTTTTTTTCAATTATTTTTATCTCATGGGAAGATAACACCCTTCAATATTTTTGTTTCAATCCTGATTAAAACTAATTTATCCTACTATTAATATCCTGAATAAAATTGGGAACATACAATAATAAATGAGTGAAATTTTCTTCATACGTAGCCATATAATCTTCCACCTTTTCTCTCAATTCAAAGAAATTATTTTCCATCCAAAGTCAAACATCCTCAGAAAAATACATCTCAAGGAAGATATTCTTAAATACATCCCATTACTTGGTGTCAATCTCTTCACTTACTCTGATAATTTTAATCATTGACCAACGCTGATCGACTTCACCTTCAAAAAGAAAATTAGCAATAATTACCTTTTGATTTTATGAACACCCCATTATATCAAAAACATTTTCCAATGCTTTAATCCACCCTTCAGCTTTCATAGGGTCTGATGATTCTTTGAATGATGGGCTACATTTCCTTTGAAATGATCCACTATCAACATATTTCCCTACAAATAGTCTGGTTGATCTCGTTTGTGGACACCACCACCATTTCTCACCTCTGTCAACTAATCCATCACTGAAGTAGACTATTTAGTTCTGATTCTAACCATCTCAAGTTGCTAATTTGAAAGGTTATTTTCTTCTGTAGGCCTTCCCAACACAGTTGGCCTTCTTTCTCTGTAGAAAATAATTTCAAGCAAACATATCTTAGACGAAGTACCATAGTAATGTTAAAATGATATATCATTTCTATTTGACCATAATTTAAAAATCCTTTATGAATATTTTGTTACCAATATTCAAACTCCTAAATTTATCTAGAAATACCTCTAATACCAACCATAAGGCCCCAACCTTAAAACATTACGCAATCCTGAGTTAGGTCAATAATTTGTCTTCCAATCACATCAAGTATATTTTAATGTTTATATAATTAGATAATAATGCCATAACTTATACAAATATACTTGATTATTACAAATTACACACTTTTTCATACTATCCATTTTTTTCAGAAAACAAAAAAGTTTAATGAAAACATGGTTTATTTTCATACTTAAACATCATAAATTTTCCATGATGCCATCTTTAACTCTATTATCTATTAAATCCTAAGAAAAAATTTTCAAAACATGGAGTGAGAATAAAAATATCTTCATGGTATAAACAAATAAGGGAAATTGTTAGCTTTATAAGAGCATGTAAACCATGAATACATTATCATAAAGTAATAATTTTCACCTTTATGAAGTAGAAAATACCCATAAACAAAAATAATATCATTTCATACTCTTTTGTAACCAAATATATTACCATAAAACTAATAGAAATCACACATAACATATAAAAGGTAACTTGTTAAAAATTCATACTTAAATGGAATAACCATATGGTAGACTTTAACACATATCATTATTACAAATGGAATAACCATACGATTGGATTCTATACCCAATGCATTGGGGGTTATAATGTAACCACTTGTCCTTGGATTATCATGGAACCAACCATATTTGGTTTATAAGGTTACCACCAATATTTGATTTATCATTTAACCACCTGTCAAACGTCCAAGTACCATTATATAATAATAACACATAGAATATCAAAATGACAAACATTTCATTCATAAAATTTCATTTTTATTCAAAAGAAATCATTTCAAGATATTGATATAGTCAATCCACTTTGAAAACCATTTTCAATACCAAAATACCCAAAAATGGAATAATGGATTTTTTTCATTTTAAAAATATTAAGGCTTATAGGGAAAGCCAAATATGAAATAAATGTTATGGAAGCAAATAAGTCATTATCACAACATATGTAAAAAAACATTATTTTTGTCCTTTTGTTAAATGATATATAGAAAAAGATTCTATTATAATTAAATTAAAATTCAATGGGGGTTATTAAACACCCTATAAATATGATCATGTATAAATTAAAATACGACTCAATCAAAGGAGAATGAGATGAAGATCCTTACCTAGAGTATGACTCATCACGTACCATTGTTATGTTTTTGAATAATAAACCTAGGTTAAATTATACATTATTAATAACTTTTTTCATTTTTATTATTCTTTTTATATCAATTATTACCATGTTATATAAATTATATAATTTTTTATGTTCATTGTGGACGTTTTGTCAATATTCGGTACTTCAGTCGAAAATGTACTTATTTGAATGTAAATTTTCCACGATGTAAAAATTACATAATAACTTAAATATTATTCATGATTTAAATAACACATATATCCATTATATAAGTATTTATAATATCCATAATATTTGGAGATATGAAATACAGTGTATCATTCTTGGAGATGGTAGATGGTACGTACGCATAAACAACACTTTCATTTTTTTGTCATATTAAATGAATAATAATAAAATTTTATGTATATTATAAAACAAATAGTATATTAATTTCATTTATGTATCATAGTTAAAAAAACCATTCTTCATACGTTCCATGTATAGCATAAATGAGTCATATTACTTTGTGGGGGTGATTGTCCACACTTCTCAAATGAAATTATCATATTAACACATTATGGAAATCATAAAGTTATGATTTTAAAACAATACAGAAGAATATAAACAGTATAAATATAATATATATCATATATAGATATATTTTCTTAATAATTTTTACCTGGATATGTGGTAGAATAAAACATAACAATCATCGTTTTGTGAGCCATTAGTTCGTCGTACATAGAAATTGTATGTTCCATATCTATTAGATGAAGGTGTGTGTAAGTGTAGGTAATAAATATAATAAAAAAAATCTTATTATATTTGGGATCATGGTGTTTTTATCAAAAAAAATTAATAAAAATAGCTTAGGGGGATGGATAAGGATAAAATTAAATTAAAGGAGTTTGAGAGAAGACGTTACCTCTAAATCAGGTAACTCCTTTTGAGTTGAGCCAAAAGTCTTTCTTTAATTGTCATTGTCCCATGAAATGGACTATAAAAGAAATGGAGGGATTTTGGGAACCTATTTAGGTATAATTCTTATGAGACAATGGGATTGATATGTTTTAGTAAGTTGTTAGAGGTGGTGGCCTTTTAAACGATGGAGGAGGGTCACTTTAGGAAATTCTTGAAATATTATATTTTTAATAAATTGATGTACAGAATATAATGACTCAAAGGTGATATATTTCTAGGATAAGATGATTATTTTTTGAAATAATCTCATCCAATAGGTTTAAGAAAATTTTAGGTCATAAATTTAACAATATCTTTTGTCTTTAAACCATAGTTAAAGAAATTAACTTCTATCATGTCTTCTTGTATTTTTACACAATATGATTTATATAGTTACAATAAAATCACTAGAGAACCAAAATCTGATCAATAATGATATTTTTAACATTATCTATGACAGTTTTACTAATATTATATTATTATGACTATAAATCATTTAATTAAATAGTATTTCTTATAAAAACCCATTTATCTCTATTTTGATATTATTTTGTAATTGATTTTTTCTAAAGTAATAAAATTTTATTCATTAGAAAAAACTATATTAAATAAAATATAAAATGTCATAATAGTCCATAAATTTCATGTATGACATAAAATATTTGGAATTTAATTTATTTTAATATTTATAATATCATTTATTTCAATCTTTCATTAATAAGGTATTCATTGAATGATCATTGTGTCATAAATAAATTTATTTATATAATATTTGAAAATTATAAATAAAATACCATGATACATGAAATAATTTTTAATTTATAGTGAATATTTATAGTCAAATATATCATTTTTATAACCCTATATTAAAATTATTTTAGTAATAAGATACATTTTATGGTTATATTTCTCTATACATTTAATTAATTACTATAACATGTCATTATCACAACCAAGTGGCTCCCAAATGCCAAAAGCTCAGTCTATGGATTTTCTTGGCCTTCCATGACTCATCCAATAATATTAAGAAATTTTTTGGCATTGTTTTATATTATTACAATATAAATTTTTACCTTATTTACCTAATTTACCCTTTAACTAAGGTAAATAAAAATAATTACTGAAGTAACTGTTCATAATGTTCAAAAATAAAAGGAAACTATTTAAATAATTTAGACCTTATGATTCCATATATAGAATCCATTTTTTAAAATTCAAAACACATAAGATGAATTAATTAATTTAAAATTAATTCTCGTTGTCAAAACCCAAAAGACGGTTTTTAAGAATTAAAAACTATTAAAAGATTAACATGTGTTTATGTGCAATGTAAATGTGAAATTAATTCAATGAATAAAATTAGTTTATATGATATAATTAATCTAAATATACATTACAAAAATTCAAATGATAATATTTCATTAAAAATAAATTATATTAAAACGATGTTTGGAATTAAAATTGTAATATTTTTCACTATTAATTAAAATATGAATTTTATTAGAGATATACCAAAATTTTATCCCAAGTACATTTTGATGTCCCAATTATAATGAAAAAATTTACATTGATAAATTGAACTCATAAAAGTTGAAAAATATATTAAAAAATGGTTCTCTATCAAAAGACGGCAAAACCACCTTTTAAAAATACTAGAGTATTTAATGCTTAAAATTGGATTCATTCACATTTTAAGCCTCAAAAATTTGTTGGATAAATGTAAAATCATTTAAAAAACATGTTTAACCATATTATTGTTAAATCTATTCATTCAATCAAATACAATTACTTGGTGTTAAAAATTATTTAAATTAATAATATTAATAATGTTTTATTTTTCAGTATAACTAAGTCTTTTGTGGAACATCAGATTTCAGAGGAACCCGTTATTTCATGTCATGAAACAAATCTGATAAAGCCTCACCTATAACATAAAATTAATATATTATTGATAAATATTAATAAATATAAAAAGGTTTTATTCTATAAATACCTAGGATGTTACATCATTCCCTCATTTTGGAAATTGTGTCCCCAAAATTTTATTTACTTATCAAAAAATTATGGGTATTTATCCCTTATAGGATTTTCAAATTCCCTTGTTTCCAGTTAAACAAAATGTTTTTTCTAGAAAACCTCTACCTAATGAATCACCTTATTGTGAAACCCTAGTTATCTATGGTCAATAATCTCTTCAGGTAGATCCTCATAATAAAGACTCTATTCCAACTAAAATAAATTTGGAATAAGAAATGAGATGGATCCAACATATACTTTATTAACATTGAAACACGAAACAACATTTTGTAGTAGGGATAAACATGGAGGTAAATCCACTCAGTGTGAAACTAATCCATCTTTCTCTAGAATTTCATAGGGTCCAATGAACTGCTGATTCAGCTTCATTTTCTTACCAAAAAGCATCTCAATTTTCCATGGTGAATCTTTTATTTTGACATGATCACCTACCTCAAAAAAAAGATCCTTCCTCTGATTATCTGCATAACTTTTCTGCCTTCTTTGAGCTATCCACATATTCTTATGAATCAATTGATCCTTTTCTTCCATATCCTCTACCAATTATATTCCCATCAACTTCCTTTTACCAACTTCAACCTAGAAATTTGGAGTTCGACACCGCTTCCAATATAATTCCTCAAATAACGCCATCTGTATACTTGAATAAAAAATATTATTATAAGAAAACTCAACCAACAAAAGATGTCGGTCCCAAACTCTCTGTTAATTAATTGAAAAATCACATAACATATCCTCAATTGTATAAATTATTTATCTTGACTACCCATATAGTTGAGGATGAAAGTATGTACTGAAAATTAATTTAGTACCCAATGACTTCTGAAGGCCTTTCCAAAATTTAGAAGTGAACCCGATCACGATCAGATTCAATGGATAGAGGAACACCATGTAACCTGACTATGACTTTAATAAATAACTGATAATGTTTATCTAGATACATAGTATCTCTAATATGAAAAAAATTAGAAGACTTAGTCAATCGACTGTCAATAACCCAGATTACATTATTACCATAGATGTCTTCGGTAATCCCACAACGATGTCTATGAATATATTTTCCCATTTCCACTCTGGCACTAGAAAAGGATGAAGCATCCCCTTAAAAAACTATCATGCCTCTTTCATATATTGAAAAGTCAAACATTTTGTGGTAACATCAGTAATATCTCTTTTCATTCCATCCAACCATCAATACTCTGATGGTATCTATAGATCTTAGTGTTTCCTAGATAAACTGAACACACAAAACTATGTGATTCACACAAAAATTAATTCTTTAACTATGAATCACAGGGCACACATAATCTCCTCCCAAATCTCGAAACACAATATTTATCAATGCTAAATTCTGGTAAAGTATCCTTATATACCAACTATAACATTTTCCACAACTCATTGTCTTCTTTCTATGGTTTCTTAATTCTATCTGATATAGATGACTTCACTTGAAACCAAACAGAGGAATTTACTCCACTAAGAAGTTCAATGAAATAAATCATCAATTATTTTACCAATGGATCATGTTCCAAATGTAACATGGTTAATGTATCATTAGTATTTTTACTCAAATAATCGACCACTTTAATTTCTTTTCATGGATGGTAATGAATCATACAGTCATAATCCTTGATTAATTTCAAGCAACTCTTCTGTTTCATGTTCTAGTATTTCTGAGTGAATACATACATAATTTTTTTTGATTAGTATATATTCCACTCTTTACACCATACAGATGATGCCTCCAAATAATTAATTCAATAGCAACCCCAGCTACTTCCAAATCATGTGTAGGGTAATTTAGCTCATGAGATTTCAACTAATGTGACGAATAATCAATTACCTAATCATTCCGCATAAGAACACAACCAATTCCTTCCAATGAAGTGTCTGTGTAGATAAAAAACTCACCATTCCTAGAAGGAAGGGACAAAACTAGAGTATTTAGAAATCTTTTTTCCATTTCCAGAAAACAATCAACATATTCTTTTGTTTGGGAAGATGTCGTTGGAATGTCATCCTCTTTCTCCTTTAGTTGATGGTACCCAGACCTCAAATCAATAATTGAAAAACATTGAGCTCCTAATATCTAATCAAACAAATCATTGATATGAGTTAAATTAATCTATTTCTTAATAGTTATGTTATTAAAGGATCTATAATCAAGACATAGTCTCATAAAACCAAATTTCAATTTAGCATATAAAACAAAATCACCCCATGGTGAAGTTCTATGTGGAAGGAAACCTTTATCATGTAATTTTTCTAACTAATTTTGAATTCTAAGAGTTTAACTTGATCCATTCAATATATGAGTTTAGAAACAGGCTTAGTATCATGAACTAAATAATTAGTAAATTAAACCTCCCGACAATGACCAATACCTTTGAATTCATTTGAAGTAACATCCATAAATACGTTTACTACTGTTATTCCAGTTATCAAAACTGTATCTTTCTTTTCAATAACATGATAATGATAAATTTCACTTCAATATTTAATAAATCATTCATCGTCTTGGTATTTCATCGATGGTATGAAATCATTGAAAAAAAAATTCTTGGATTTACAATATATTTTAGCATGATAAACTGAAATCCAATCCAGACCCAAAATTATATCAAATTACACTATGAGAAGTTAAACAAGATATTCAGGAAAGAATATACCACTAATGATAATATAACGATTCTTCCAAAAATTGGTTTCATTAATACTTCCACCTAAAATATTTATCAAAAGTTTTATATCACATTCATGAAGTGATATTTCCAATTTACATGCATAGCTTTCACAAATTAATGAATGTGAAGATCCAGAGTAAAATAAAGTATTGGTATATTTTTTAAAAACCTATAAAAGTCCTTTCACCACTTCATTTGATCATCCCAAATAAACTATAGTAGTATCAAATGGTTTTCCAGAAACTTCTGCTTTCGATGTAACTGATTTCAATAATGGGAAATCATCTTTAGAAACACATTAGCATAATGTCCAATCTCATTGCAACTAAAACATCTTATTGCTGCTTTTTCATTACATTCCTGATCATATTGATTATTTTTATTATTAATATTTCAAGTCTTACCACATCATAAGAACTTCTCAAACTTTAAGAGGAATACTCCTAGATTATTTTTATCGCACTTCCCACAAATTTATTTTTTTTCTTACCTCCAAGTTTATTTGATGAATTATTTCCCATTGATTTCTAACTGAATCAATTATTTTTTCAGTCAGGGAACACATGATCATAAAAAAACTCTATTTCAACCTTCTTATCACATTAGAAAAGTTTCTCATAGCTTTTTAACTCACATGAAGATAACACCCTTTCATATTTTATCTTCATTAATATGTAAAACTGAATTATATTACTATCAATATCCTGAATAAAATTTGGAACATACATTCTTGAATGATTGAAATTTTCCTCATAAGTATCCACCAAATCATCATCATCTTTTTAAATTTCAAGACTATCTTTTCCATTTTAAGTCGAATAGACATAGGAAGATACTTCTCAAGTAAGATATTCTTAAATTCAACCCTTTACATGGAGTAAGTCTCTTCACTTCTTCAAATATTTTTAATAATTGACCACCATTAATCAGATTTACCTTCATAACTATAAATTGAAATAATAACCTTTTGATTGTCTGAACACCCCACTACATCATAAATCTTTTACAGTGTATTAATATTCCCTTAAGCTTGCAAAGGATCAGATGATCCTTTAAATTATTGGGGACGTTTCCTCAAGAAATGATCTTATATCGACACAATTTTCTATGGTTGGTCTAGTTGATATCATGCATGGAAACCACCACCATTTATCTCATGATTCAACCGAGCCATCACTGCAATAAATTATTCAGTTATAATTCTAACCATCTGTGGAAGCTGATTTGGAAGGTTATTTTCCTTAGAATTCTTCCCAGCATAGTTTCCCTATTTCCTCTATAGAAAACCATTCTGAACAAACATATATTATAGTAAGAAACATGGTAATCATCAAATTCTATATCTTTTCAATTTTACAATAATGCAATATAATTATGGATATTCTATTAATAATATTATAATTTATAAATTTATCTAAACAATCCTCGGATACCAACTATAATGCCCCAAACATAAAATATTACATAATCTTGAGTTAAGTCAATAATTTGACTTTCAATAACATCAAGGATCTTTTCCAGTTTATAACATTAGATAATTAGGGAATAAATTAAAGTTATCAACTTGATTATTTCAATGCAGACACTTCTACTCTATATCCATTTTTTCATAAAACAAAATCTTTTAAACAAAACAAGGTTTAGTTTCAAACATAAACATCATAATATTTTCCTAATCCAATACATTACTGTATTATCCTTTAAATCCTATGAAAAACATTTCAAAACATAGGATGGGCATAAAAAGATCAGTAAGGGATACACAAATAAGGAAAACAGTTATCTTTCTAAAAACATGTACACCATGAATACATTATCATAAAGTAATAATTTTCACCTTTATGAAGTAGTAAATAATATTCCCCAAATATAAGCTCATTGCATAACCTTTGTAAACAAAATATTACCATAAATCCCATAGAAATCACACATAACTTGTAAAAGGTAACTTGTGACAAATCGTACTTAAACGGAATTTCCATAAGGTTGACTTCCACATATATCATTATTACAAATGGTATAGCCACACAAATGACTGCCATACCCAATGAATTAGAGGTTATAACACAACCAAGAATTTTTGGTTTATCACTGAAACAACCATCTTTGGTTTATCACATTACCACCCATCATTGGTTTATCACATAACCACCCGTCAAATGTACAAGTACCATTATATAATCATAACACATAAGAGATTGAAATTATGAACATTTACTTATAAACATTCATTTGAGAACAAAAGATATCATATCAAGATATTGAAATAGTTAATCCACATTGAAAACCATTTTCAATTACAAAATAACCAAAAAAGGAATAAGATATTTCTTTTTAATTTTAAAAATATTAAGGCTTATCGAGGAAGCCAAATATCAAAAAATATTTACAGTATTGGAGAATTTGTTGTTGCCACATACATAAAAAACATTCATTTTGTCATTTAGTAAAACAAATCATAGAAAAAGATTAATTTTGAATGAAATTAATATTCAAAGGGGTTTTTTACACATTGTATAGAGAAGGTCATGTTTAAATTAAAATATGCCTTAATAAAAAGAGATTGAGATGGATTCCCATACCTTGAGTCTAATGCATCACATAAAATTGTTATGTTACAAAATAATAAACTTCGGTTAATTTCAACTTTCATGAGAACCTTTTTCAAGAAATTTATTCCTTTTATATCACTTATTACCATGTTATAAAAATTACATAACGATTTAATTTCATATTATATGTTTTGTAAATATTCGATACTTGAGTCAAAAATGAACTTGATTAGTTGTACATTGTCCATGTGGTCAGAAGAAAATAATCTCCATAATAATAACAATTATTTAAATACCATATATATACATTATATATGTATTTAGTGTTGGATTTGGTGGCCTATAACCAACTACTTTGTACTTTATTCATTAATAAAAGCCTTATCACATCTTGATTGTTCTTCTACCTGACGATGTATGTGATAATGTCCTAAAGACAGTTGTTGCATTAAAGGGTCATAGCGGATCCCTGCTATGATGAGAACCTGGAATTTTCATAACACTATTATTGAATAAATGTTCTATCACCAGATGATATTAGTTGAGGGACACAAATAGTACATGTCATTAGGGGTGAGGACTCATAAAACTTTGAGGCACCTTCTCATGGTGTGCTCCCTTGGTAATATTCATGAGGATATTATGAGAATGAGACCCGCCAGTAAGAAATCCACATTTCATAGTGTCATTGGATGTTCCTATCTGCAGATGTGTGTATTGGTCCTTAGACTTTAAGATTATTATTAATGGGTATTACAACTCATGAACTTATATGAATTGACGAAAACTATGACGACACACTGTTCGCAGTGAGGTAGGATACGTTGGGTGCATCACGAGTAATACTGCATTAATAGATATTGCGAGAATGGATTTGTCCCTTATGTTCCATAACAGATGTAGATATCTCATGCCATTTGATGGAATTGATATAACCTAAATAAATACATGTCCATGGTAAGGTATGGGAGAGTTCAGTTCCAGGAAGTCAAAGAAAGAATAATCGAGCACATGGGTTGATGGCACTAGCATGCAACCCGCTTGATTAGAGATATCGAGACAAAGGGATTATATTACACGGTAAGCGTTCATAGGGGGTGACACGTTATTGTGGCCTTAACTTCTTTCTCTATGGGTGCCTTGGCATGTTGCTAGATGCTAACCATGGACTTTAGGAAGGCTCCACCTAATGCCACTGAGAAAGATGCCAAGAAGGTCACACACTAAGTGTGTCTATGTATCTCAGTTAAATATTAATTTAACAAGTTAAATAATGGTTATTCCCAATTGTGGTTTAATAATTATTTAAGGATGCCTGATCGAATTTATTTCGACACTAGTTATTCGAGAGAATATATTGTGGATGAAATAATATTTATTAGCGAGTGATGTAGTTATATTTATTTAAGAAATAAATAGGAATTACTCATGGTCTAATAAATGTGGTGGAGAAAAATGGAAAATAAATGTACATGCCATGTATATTAAATATACACACCGTGTAGTTTTATTAAAAACAAATACACGCCATGTATTAATTATTACACACCGTGTGGTTTTTCCAGTTGGGATTTTGTGGTTATAATATTGTTTTATTAAATGATATTTATTATAATCAGCATGGGCGCATGTCAAGGAATTAATAATTCAACATGGGGGTTTTCAATAAGAGTTACGCAAATAAATATAATGCGTAACACATTTATTTATTTTCATAACTCTATTAACCTCAAAAATAATTATAAATATCCTCACAACCCCAAAACTTTTTCAAGAAGATCCATTATTGTGAATGGATGATTTGGAAATACTCTCAAGCCAAGAGAGAATTCCCTTTACACCATAAACACCCTCATGTTATGAGAGTGAGATCCTCCACTGGATCAAGGTGGTCGAAGGAGGACATCACAAGCAAAGGTTTTTCCATGCTAGCACCTGGAGATCCCTTCGGCGATGTCCAGAGATACGTGCAACATGTGTGGATCGCAGCTAGAAGAATCCTACACTTGGATTCTACGATGCAATGACAGATCAGTAAATCATGACCAAAAACATCAACAAAGAAATAATTCCACCAAGGTAATTCTTGTGAATTAATTAAATTAATTATAACCAACATATGATGATCCTATATCTATGGTTCCGGGGTTCCCTCTTTATTTTTCTCTTCTTTTTTCTATTCTGAAGATCCGGAGTTTTATATCATGACAGATCTCGGTTTGAAATTTGTTTAACGCTAAAATTAATGTTGGGAAAACCCACCAACGCGATTCCGCTGTGCTCGGAACCTACATGTGGTATCATAGGGGTCATATCGTTGATTATAATTATTTATTTTTTCATTAGTGATTTACGCATTTAATAATTTAGCTATTTTAATTCATGTTCAATTGTTCTAGAAATCTGAATGTTGAGATCTGTTCCTCCTCCCTCGTTTCTCGTTCACCTCACAGAAATGATTTTTTCTTTTAATTTTGATTAAAATAAAATAGGGGAACTCATCCAGAGGAGCCAAATGTTTTTGGCCATACAACACCAGAATACACAGCATGTATTCGGAAGTACACGCCGTGTAGTCTAGGTTCAATGCATTGACTGATCCGCCAAATCAGGCTGTGTATTGGATTCTTCCCAAGAATTTAAGACACCGTGTGTTGACCAGAAACAGGTGGCACATGGTTTCCGGATTACACATCGTGTGGTCCAATGAACACAGCGTGTAGTACTTTCGGGTAAGGGTTGGACCGTGTACCATGTACACGGCTTGGCCAGCCGGAAATCATGTAACGTGGAAACTACATAGTGTAAGTCCCACAGAACACACTGTGTACTCCTAAAATTTCCGATGTAAATTAACACGCCCTGTCCTCGGTCATGTACTTTGGATGTATTGTGAAGAAAAGTACACGCCGTGTAGTCGGAACTACACATCGTGTACTCACCCAAATTATGCAGATTTATTAAAATTTATTATTATATTATACAAACCCTTGAGACGTGTACCATGGTGTTGGCATAAAGCTGAGGCACAACACGTGATAGGTGTTTTATATATATGTGTTTAATTTAACATCTGCATAATGAACGAGATTCACCTGGTCGCCTCCAAGGTACAAGTTACGTACATGGATAATTTTAAATGAATTTATTTGTTTAAAATTATGATGGATGAGAATCTCAAGGAAGTTCAATAAAGGGTTTAAGATAAAAGGATTGATTAATTAAAGATAATTAATTGATTCGAGCGTGATTTATCTTAAACAAGAATGATTAATGAATTTAATGCTAGTTTTATTTATGCGTAGATATATTTTCATGTATGGATGATCATGAGCTAGACCGAGACCTTTGTATGTGAATGGTTTCTTTTAATTTATTTATTTAAATTAAATTTATTGGCCTGCGAGCCATCTACTCATTAATATGTAGGGCCTACGTGCCTAAGGATTCTTTTATGTAAAAACCCTTTTTTACCCCTCACCTGCGTGTGAGATAAATTCATATGTAATGGATAGAGCTCTCATGCTAGTGGAGGTGGCTCAAGTCAAGAGCCAAGGTGAAACCAATCCATGGAGATACAAAGGTGGACATGTGGAAAGTTGTAAACCCGAACCCAAAAGGTTCAAGGTGTTTCTCCCCTAGGTCTTCAGTTAGTTTATCAACCACTAGATAAACTAACCAATAGAAACAGATCATAATCATACCATTTATTTTATTTCTATCTGTTTCATGGTTTATTTATTGTGGGTGTGTTGTCACGATCACACAATTAATGAATTAAACGAGCATGCAATATGAAACATAAATAAAACTGGCTTATACATAAATATTATCATAGACATGGTCAATCACTAAATTATATCCCACTTAATATTAACCAGCATGCAATAAAAGATAATAAAATGGAAATTTACGTATAAGGATAAAATCCCTCAAAAGAAATATTAAGTCGGTATAGCCTTCTATAATCTTGGTTAGAATCGAACCATCGTTCAAAGTGGTTGATCAACCATAGTTGGAGTGCTTTCAATTATCGGGGAATTCTAATTCATGGTTTTGGGTTGACTTGACTTGGTTCGAATCAAGGGTTGACTGCCACAACATGACTTGGTGTGACCAAGAGGCAATGGTTGTGGAAATCCAAAATAAAAGTATTTCAGGATTGGGGAGTCCACTCGGCGGATCAAGGAGTTGTGAGTTAATGCAGTTGGCATTTAGAATGCCTACCTAAAACCCTTCAATTTTCTTGACCAACCCTAGTTGGGGTAATTCGAAGGGCAATATGGATCGTTTCCACTAGAATATTCAGGAAATAGAATATTTTGAAATCAATGGTGAGGGCTATTGGATTTCAATAAAATAGTGGGCGACTAATAAGTATGAATTTATTTATTTGTCTCAGTTTTGTAAAAATGTACTAAACCTTTTCTCATCAAAATTTTCAGGAACTTCAAGAAAATGACTTCAAACATATCATTGCGAACCATACTCGTTAAAGAAAACCTTCTCACTGGCACCAATTTTCAAGAGTGGCAGAGGCATTTACATGTTATCCATCACCACGAGAGGAAATTGTATGTACTAGAAGAGCCTGTTCCAGTTGCACCTAGATCAGAACTTCTACCCTTAACTCACCAGGTAGAGAAGGACATTGGGCATGACAAACCTGCAGTCCTTATGGGGAATAAAAAAAGGAAGGACAAGGCAAAGGGGCCAAAGACTTATAAATGGTTTGAATCCCCCGAGAACCATCCCTCCAAGAAGGGGAAGATGCAGAGGTAGGGAAAGGAATGAGAGGGAATGTGTTTTTCATGTGGAAAGCAAGGCCACTATAAGAGGAACTGCACCCAGAAGTGCCGAGACACTAATGGTGCATTCGTTATCGAGTGTAATCTTTCTATTTCTACACATTGGGTATTAGATACAGCTTGTGGGGATCACATATGTATTCAAATGTTTTAACCAAGTAGATTTAGAAAGATTTCCAGAGGAGAGGTGGATCTTCGAGCTGCCAATGGCGCAAGGCTGGCTGCGTGGGATATTGGTGACTACCACCTCTCATTGCTGACTGGGATGATCTTGGTTTTACATAATTGTTATTATGTGCCAAGTTTTACCAAAAACACAATTTCTGTATCTTGTCTTTATATGGATGGATTTATTTTCTATTTTGGAAATTAGGGTTGTCTCTTTTATTAGAACAACGTATGTTATGGTATGGCACATTTAAATAATGGTTTGTATGTATTAAATTACGAAAACCAAGTTTTGTCAATCGATAACGAAACAAACTCAAATGACTCATACATCACCCAGTTGTGGCATCACCGTCTCGGTCTTGTAAACGAGAAGCGCTTGACAAAGCTCTGCCATGATGGCTATTTAGACTATCCTGAGCTAAAACCTCTTGATAGATGCCATGCTTATTTATAAGGTAAAATGACCAAGACACCTTTCGATGGATAGGGTGAAAGGGCCACATAGCTTCTAGGATTAGTACACACGGATGTATGTAGACCATTTCCAGTAGAAGCTGGAGGTGTATATTCTTACTTTATTACTATTACTGATGATTTGAGTAGATACGGATTTATCTACTTAATTATGTAAAAGTTAGAATCCTTAGAGAAAGATAAGGAATTCAATAATGAAGTAGAGAATCTGCTTGGTAAGAAGATAAAGAAACTTCGATCGGATCGAGGTGGAGAATATCTGAACCAAGAGTTCATTGATCTTCTACGGGAGTCTGGGATTCTATCTCAGCTAACTCCTCATTATACACTACAGTGGAATGGTGTTAGTGAAAGAAGAAACCACACCTTGTTAGACATGGTGAGGTCGATGATCAGTCATGCAGATCTTCCATTATCCTTTTCGGGATATGCATTACAAACTGCTGCATACACATTAATCCAAGTACCAACTAAGGCATAAAATGGAATTCCCTCCGAGTTATGGAGTGGAAAGAAACCCATTTTGTCGGATACACGTGTATGGGGATGCGAGGCATTTGTTGAGGCCTTCTCAAGCAAAAAACTAGAACCCCGGGGCACGATGTGTATCATTATAGGATATCCCAAGGAAACGAAAGGATATTACCTATATAACCCTCAAGACAAAAAGGTGAGTGTTGCCAAACAAGTCATCTTTTTTGAGAGGGAGAAAATGCACAAGACGGATAGAGGGAGAAATATTGACTTCGATGAAGTTGATGCCCAAGATACACAGGAGTTGGTAGGGGAACATGTTCCACAGGTCCCTGTGGAAGAGGTTCCAGAAACCCAAGTACTGCGTAAGAGCTCAAGAGAAGTAAGGGAACCAGAGAGATTTGGTTTCCTAGTCACAGATGATGGTGAATCATTATTGTTGGATAATGATGAGCCTCTTTCCTACAAGGAAGCATTAGAAAGATCATATGCTACAAGATGTCTAGAAGATATGAATTCTGAGATGGATTCCATGTATCAGAACCATGTTTGGGTTCTGTTCAATGAGCCAGTTGATGTAAATCATGTTAGATGCAAATGGGAATTCAAGAGAAAGCTTGACATGGATGGTCAAGTTAGCACCTATAAAGCAAGGCTAGTGGCTAAAGGATTCAGACAACAACAAGGAATTGACTGTGATGAAACATTCTCTATAGTTTCCATGTTTAAATCCATAAAATCATACTTCCATAGCAGCTTACCATGACTACGATATTTGGCAGATGGATGTCAAAATAGAATTCCATGACAAGAACCTTCAGGAAGATGTCTATATGACACAACCAGAAGGGTTTGTGACACCGAGTGAAGCCAAACAGGGTTTCAAGTTGCAGAAATACATTTATAGATTGAAGCAAGCATCCAGGTCATGGAACATTTGATTTGATGAAGCCATAACGGAATTTGGTTTCATTAAGAACAAATGTGTTCCATGTGTTTATACGCGATTTAATGGGGATGCGTTCGTTATCCTTGTAGTATATTTTGATGACATATAGCTTATTGGAAATGACGTACCAGCCTTACAGTCAGTTAAAGACTGGTTGAACAAGTGTTTCTCCATGAAGGACTTAGGAGAAGAGTCCTACATTCTAGTGATCATGATCATTCGTGATAGATCCAAAAGGCTGCATATACTAAGTCAGGGTACATACATTGACAATATACTAATTAAATTTAGTATGGAACAATCCATGAAAGGATTGGTTCTAGTGTCACATGGCCTACATCTTTCTAAGAAAACGGGTCCTTAGACACAAAAAGAGTAATATAGAATGAGTAAGATCTCATACGCATCCGCTATAGGAATCATCATGTATGCCATGTTATGTACCAGGCTTGATGTTGCCTATGCACTGAGCATGGTAGGCAGATATCAAGCTGATCCAGGAGAACAACATTGGAATACTGTTAAGACTATCTTTAAGTATCTGAGAAGAACTAAGGATATGTTCATGGTATGTGGAGGAGACGAGGAGATTTTCATTAGAGGGTATGCTGATGATGGTTTTCAGAAAGATCATAATGATCTAAAGTCGCAATCATGATATTTTTTCTTGTCTCAATAGAGGAGATTTGATCTAGAAGAGTTCAAAGCAGCCAGTTCTTGCCGATTCTACAGTAGAGTCTGAATATATAGCGGCATCTGATGCAGCCAAGGAAGCCGTCTGGATTCGGAACCTTATCCAGGAGCTTGATGTGGTTCCTAGAAGTAAAGATCCCATTACATTGTATTGCGATTATAATACAATGGTGGCTCTTGAAAAAGAACCAAGGTCACATCAATGAACAAAGAACATACTCCAGAAGTATCACCTCTTGAAAGATTTCTATCAGAGGGGTGAAGTTGCTATGAGCATAGTGTCCACATGAAGACAACGTGGTAGGCCCCATGACTAAAGGCCTATCTCAGCAGAATCATGAATATCATGTGAGATCTTGCTGGTAAAAGGTTGTTTTCAGTTGGCTCTAGTCCAAGTGGGAGTCTTTTGGAGTTGGTGGCCTAGAACCAACTACTTTTTACTTAATTCATTAATAAAAGACCTATCACATATTGATTGTTCTTTTGCGTGACAATGTATGTGATAATGTCCTAAGGACAGTTGTTGTATTAAAGGGTCAGAGCTGATCCCTGCTATGATGAGAACCCGGATGTGCCATAACACTGTTCTTGAATAAATGTTCTATGGCTGGATGATATTATTTGAGGGATACAAATAGTATAGGTCATTAGGGGTGAGGACTCCTACAACATTGAAGCACCTTCACATAGTGTGCGCCCATGGTAATATCCAGGAGGATATTATGCGAACGAGACCCGACAGTAGGAAATCGACATTTCATAGTGTCATTGGATGTTCCTATCTGCGGACATGTGTATTGGTCTTTAGACATTAAGATTATTATTAATGGGTAATACAACTCGTACACTTAGATGTACTGATGAAAACTGTGAAGACACACTATTCGCAGTGAGGTAGGATACGTTGGGTGCATCACGAGTAATACTACATTAATAGATAATGCGAGAAAGGATTTGTCCCTTATGTTCCATAACGGAAGTAGATATCTCAGTCCCTTTGATAGAATTGATATAGCTAAATAATTCCATGGTCATGGTAAGGTATGGGTGAGTTCAGTTCCAGGAAGTCAAAGAAGGAATAATCGAGCACATGGGATGATGGCACTAGCATGCAACCTGCTTGATTAGAGATATCGAGACAAAGGGATTAGATAACACGTTAAGCATTCGTTGGGGGTGACACGTCATTGCGGCGTTAACTTCTTTCTCTATGGGTTCCATGGCCTGTTGCTAGATGCTAACCTTGGACTTTAGGCAGGCTCCGCCTAATGCCACTGAGACAGATGCCTAGAAGCTCATACACTAAGTGTGTCCATGTATCTCAGTTAAATATTAATTTAACAAGTTAAATAAAGATTATTCCCAACTGTGGATTAATAATTATTTTAGGATGCCTGATCGAATTTATTTCGACACTAGTTATTTGAGAGAATATATTGGGGATGAAATAATATTTATTATCGAGTGATGTAGTTATATTTATTTAAGAAATAAATAGGAATTACTCAAGGTCTAATAAATGTGGTGGGGGGAAATGTAAAATAAAAGTAAACACCGTGTATATTAAAAATACATGTCGTGTAGTTTTATGGAAAACAAGTACATGACGTGTATTAATTATTACACACCGTGTAGTTTTTACAGTTGGGATTATGAGGATATAATACTGTTTTATTAAATGATATTTATTATAATCAGCATGGGCGCATGTCAAGGAATTAATAATTCGACATGGGGGTTTTCAATAAGAGTTAATGAAATAAATAAAAAGCGTACACATTTACTTATTTTCATAACTCTATTAACCTCAATCCCAATTATAAATATCCTCACAACCCCAACACTTTTTCAAGAAGAGCCATTATTGTGCATGATGGATTTGGAAATACTCTCAAGCCAAGAGAGAATTCCCTTTCCACCGAGAACACCATCAAGTTACGAGAGCTAGATCATCCACCGGATCAAGGTGTTTGAAGGTAGACATTTCAAGCGAAGGTTCTTCCGCGCTAGTACCTGGAGGTCCATTCAGCGATGTCCAGAGATACGTGGCACACACTAGGATCACCGCTAGAGGAATCCTACACTTGGATTCTATGACGCAACGACGGATAAATAAATCATGACCAGACACATCAACGAAGAAATAATTCCAACAAGGTAATTATTGTGAATTAATTAAATTAATTATAACCAACATATGATTATCCTAGCTCTATGGTTCCGGGATTCCCTCTTTAGTTTTTTGTTCTTCATTCTATTTCGAAGATCCGACATTTAATATCGTGACAGATCTCGGTTTGAACATTGTTTAATGCTAAAATTAAAGTTGGGAAAACCCACCAATGCACTTCCGCTGCGCCCAAAACCTTCATTTAGAATGTCAATAATTTTTGGAGATAAGAAATGAAATTCATTGTTCACAAAGACGGTAGGATGTACGTACACATGAACGCTAATTCTATTTCGTTGTCATATTAAAATAATAATAATCCAATGTTATGTATATTATAATACCATTTTTATATTAATGTCATGTATGTATCATAGTTTTAATAAAATCATCTTTCATATGTTCCATGTATAGCATGAAAGAGTCATATCACTTTTGGTGGGTGGTAGACCACACTTCCTCAAATGAAATTATCAAATTTACACATTATGGAAATCATAATGGTATGTCATAATAAAAATTAAAAAAAGAATATAGAAAATATAAATATAATATATATCATATATATATAAACAATTACATAATAATTTACAAAATTAGAGGAGGTTGGAGAAAATTGAACAATCATCATTTTGTGAGTTAGTAGTTCAGCATATGGAGAAGGAATATGTTCTATATCCATTATATGGTGGTTTGTGTAAGTGTAATTAAAACCATTAGCATAAATAAATCATATTATAATGAGGATTCTGTTTTTCATATAAAATAATAGAATAAAAAGAGGTTAGGTGGTTTTATAAGAGAAAAAATAAATGAAAGGAGCTTGAGAGAGGACGTTACCTCTAAATCGGGTAAACCCTTTTAATGTGAGACAAATGGATTTATTGAATTTATTTATACCCAAGTTAAGGTTTTTAAAAGGTAGGTAGAGATGTCAATAGATTATTTGAGTATAATTTGTATGATCCAAAGGGTTTGAGATGTGTTAGTAAGTGGGTAGAGGTGGTGGCTTTTATAAGTGGGTGGAGGGGCACTTTATGAATGTCTTGAAATATTATTTCATTATAAATTGAATTGAGAATTATAATATATCTAAAGTGATATATATTTCGAGGATAAGATGATTATGGGTCTAAATCGTCTCAAATAATATGTTTTAATCAAGTTTAGGTCAGAAATTTAACATTATATTTTTGATTTAACCCATAGTTAAATAAATTTACTCTAACCATGTATTCTTTCATTTATAAACTATAAGGTTAACATAGTTACTCTAAATTCAAAGCGAACTTAAAGTGGATCATTAATTAACTTTGTTAAATTATATTTCTTAGTTGTATTAATGTTTTATTTTTAGGACTATTATATCATTTAATAAAATATTATTTGTTTAAAGAACTCATTTATTACAATTTTGACACTATTTAGTAATCGATTTTTGTTAAAGTCATAAAAATTTGACTCATTTAAAAAACGACAATAACTAAAATATAAAAGGCCATAATCATCTATAAAATTCATGGATGGCATTAAAATTTTCAAATTAAATATATTTTAATATTTAAAATATTATTTATATTAATATTTAATTAATAAGGTAATGAATACATCATCATTGTGTCATAAATAAAACAATTTATTTAATATATAAAATTTATAAATTAAATATCATCATGTAGATAATTTTTATAGGTATATATTTAATATTTATAGTAAATTATATCAGATATATAACCCTATATCAAATCTGATTTAGTAAAAAGATACATGTTTACATTATATTTCTCTTTACTTTAAATTAATTATTATAACATGTCATTAGTACACCCAAGTGGCTCTAAAATTCCAAAATTTTGGCATAAAGATTTTATTGGTCACCCAAGACTCATCTAATATGATTAGGACCATGGTTAGGGTAGATTTATATTATTATAATGTTATTTTTACACTTATTTACAAAATTTACATTTTAACCAAGGTATATAAAAATAATTAGTGGATTTACTATTCATAATGTCTAAAAATAAAAGGTACCGATTCAAATAATTTAGAGCTTATGATTTAAAATATATAATACATTTGTTAAAATTCAATAAATATTAGTTTCATTAATTTGTTTTAAATTAAATCTCATTTTCAAAACCAGAACACATGTTTTTAAGAAGAAAAAACTATCAAAAGTTTGACATGTGTTTATGTCAAATTTAAATGTAAAATTACTTCCAAGACCAAAATTAGATTAAATGATAAAAAATAATCTAAATATTATTTAAATAAAATTAAAAAGATAATCTATAAACACAAATATATTATATGAAAAGGTATTTTTGAATTAAAAATGCAGTATTATTCACTATTAATTAAAATATAAATATTATCAGAAAAAATAGAAATTTTGACCAAAGTAAATTTTAAAGTCCCAATTCAAAATAATAACTTCATTTTTTTAAAATAGATCATATAAAATTTAAAAAAATTATATTTAAAATTTTTTCTCCATAAAGAGGTGGTAGAACGACCTTTTATAAATATTAGAGTATTTTATGAATAAAATTGGATTCATTCTCATGTTAAGCCAGTAAAATTTATTTGATAAATGTAAAAACATTTAACAAATATGTGTAATCATATTATATTTAGTTATATTCATTTTTTTCATTAAAACGGCTAGGTGTTAACTACAATTTATAATAATATTATTAATAATTATTTTTTTTCTTTATAACTCAGTCCTCTGTGAAACGTATGATTCCGGAGAAGCCTGTTGTTATGTGTAACCAACACTATTGGATAAAAAATACCCTTTAACAGAAACTTAATATCTTATTCATAAATATTAATATATATGAAAAAGATTTATTCTATAAATACATAAGATGTTACATAAATAAAACCGTTCTATAAGTAAATTGGGGATAATTAGTTGAAAATGTTTGAAATTGTAAACAATTTCTCATTTACATGAAAAAAATATAATATTCTTATTATTTTAAGATAACTAATTAAGTATTGTTTTTTGTGAAACATCCTTAAATACATTATCAGTACTATTCACGTAATTTATCTTCAAAAAATCAAAATTACCTTAGAGTGATAATTTATTAAAAAATTAATTATATTTAATTTTGACCTCTAAAATTTTTAGGACCTTAAATTATCTAAAATAAATCAATTTTATTGTTTTTGAAACTATTTACTTTGATTTTTTACCATCTTTCATAATTGTTGCCTCAACATTTTGTAATTATTTTAGATAATTAAACCATCACCAACAATTAAAATAAATCAATATCATAAAATACATTAATATTCAAAATAAAAATTTATAACAGTTCATAAAAACTTTTTATTATTTTTAAAACAGAATAGATATATTAAAATAAACAGAGAGATAAATTATAATTATTCTTTATATAATATAATATTAAGGTAATAAGAACAAGAAAATGAAAAATAGTTTCCATATGTTAGAATTTATGATGATGATAGATGAAATAAATATATAAAATATGTTTAAGTCAGCTGTTTGGTAGATTTTGAACCCTTATATCATAATTATAACCTTTTCTAATCGATTTTACCCATTACCAAGGTGTTAAAAATTATACATGGTTACTATTTATTATTTCCGAATACTAAGATGAAATTATTGAATTATATAAATTATCAAAATTTCAAGTATGAAATCCTTTTTAAAAGTTTAAATTCCAAGATGTGGTGGAAATTAATAATAATATCTTCGTACAAAACATGTAAAAAACAATTTTAGAAAAAATACACTTTCACATATAAAATTTATTTTATTCTCATTCCTTACATTTAAAAAAAATTAGATTAATGTTAATATATTTTATTTATCCCCAATACTAAAAATTAAAAAAAAAATCAATCTTAAATAGTTATTAATTTAATATACATTGATAAAAAAACATTTTGAACAAAAAAAATTGTTTTTCAAAAAGAAAACTGTTTTTACCATCAGGTGAATTTAATTTCATTTATCACTGATGAAAAACCAACGAATTAAAATTTTATATGTGTAAAAAATAATTTTGTGTAAGTTTAATACTCTGAATAAATTTTTAAATAAATCAGATATTATAAAAAGAGTGGTAATAAACAAAATATTTCAAAATAATTCTTTAAGATCAAAGATAATTCCTAAGTGAAATTGAATTTTTTTTTAAATTTTTATTTAATTTTAAAAATATATAATGTGCTTAATTTTATAATGTATAATAATTATTTATATAATTCAATGGTTTTATTATTCATAATCTATCAAAAACAATAAATTTAATAAATAGAAACTATATTCCCAAATCTCATTATGTTACAATTTTTTATCACCCCTATTATAATATAATTTTAGAAGGCTTGAATTGATATAACTAGTGATATCTATTTCGTATTTTGAGTTTGGTAGAGGTGGAAGGTGTAGTTATCTCACATTCATAGGGAGATTGGCAATTGTAGTTTTTGTTATATATTTTCTTTGATTTTTTCCCATATCATCCACATCGACCTCTTTTCATAGAGTTTTTAATATAGAGTAGGCTTTATATATTGTTGGATTTTAATATTGTTTCATTTAATTGTTTAAATATGTTTATTCCCATGTTTAATTCTCGATATCCATTTTCTTTTAGTACATTTTATTTCATTGAGGATGGAACTCTTACATCAAGAGTGGTCATGTTGGGCTTCTGAAATGAATCGGGTTATTAAATTAATTTGATTGGTGAAATATTTCTCATCAAGTTTCATTATATGAGTTTAAAGATTTTCTCAAACATGTTTGGATCGAAAACACCCCCCAAATATGTCACAGGTCAGATTGAGTGTCTGATCTATGGTTTGGGCTAGGTTCTTTTGGGATAAAATTGTTATGGAGAGTAAGATTTTAAGTGTAATTTGGTTTTAAAGATGTCATTGTTATTTGGGTAGTTGGGATAAATGAAATATAGAATTTTTGGAACACTATGGGATTTACTATCTAGAATTTTTTTTTATCAATTAACACTTAAGAATATTGGGTTCTATAGGAATAATATGTCAAAAATTTTATCTTGTTTCTCACTTTTTTTCAAGATGTTGAGTCATTATTTGAATATTTATGTTTTTAATGATAATTTATCTATTTGTTTGAGAAATTTATTGTTTAAGGAGAATTTAAAAAGAAATACATGTTTGGATGGTCACTGTGTATTGTTGGTATAACCTTGCATAACTACTTGGATGGATTCTAGTGGATACTAACACAATTTGTACTTAGCTTTTTTAATTGTTTGTCTAATCCTCAAACATTTTTTTTAATATTTTTTATTTTTTATTTTTTTGGGTTTTCAGTCAATTAATTATTTCTTGAGATTGATTTACGATATATTATGATATTATATATAGGTTATTGATGTTATTATATTTAATTTATTGGGAGTCATGATTGTTATTTTGGTGGGTGTTTTAAAATAATAATAATTCTGTAAAATGAAAATGGGTTCCTATACTTTTTTAAATGTAAATATTTTTTAGTTTTTGTAGGACATAATTTTGAATATTAATTGTTTATAAATTTTCAAAATTTTTAGGTGTTAAATTTTTTATGAAAAACATTTTTGAAATGTTGTGTAAGGAATTTTATTATATTTTATTAACACTTTTAAAAGTGTTATTAATATCAAATATTGGTGTTTATTACTTTAAAAATGGTTTCATCAAGGTTTTTAAATGGTTTTTGGAATAGGATTGATTTTAATAACATGTGTTTTTTTAGATAACCATTTTGGATTTAATAAAAAACATGCGTAGCATTAGAAGAGAAAATTAAGGTTTTCAAAAAGGCTTGAATCTTATAGTTGGAAATTTTGAAGTTTATTACAATGGGATTTATAAAAAATTTGGGATTTAGATTTGGGTTTTTCATTGAGGATATAGTGTTTGGAAACATTCAAATTTATGTTCTGTTAAATGTTTTTGAATCATTTGTAAGATGTTTCTATTATATATCCTATTTGGTTTTCTTTATTGGTTTCAAAACCTAAAATCTTAAAAAGGATATTTTTTTAAAGCATTAAAATTTGTTCCCTATATAATAAAAATGGTTTTTGGAGGATTTTAAATATTATCAATGTTTTTGGTTGTAAATTTTTTTTAAATATTATTGAATAGATTGGGGATGATTTGAAAACAATACTGGGGTGGTATTTTGAAGAGGAAGTGGAATTTTAGAAAGTATTTTTGATTAGTTTCTTAAATAAAAAAATACTGTTGAGGGTGAGTTTTTTACATGGGAAGTCTATTTATTATTGTATTTTTTATTAAACTATTATTAAACACATGATTTTAATTCCTTATTTTGAATGAAAACTTTATATTTGGGAAAATTTTTAAATTTGGTGTGTTTTGTTTTAGGCATGCATGTTAGTTTAATTTGAAATATCTTAATTTGAATTGTGAATCATGTTTTGGATGAGTTTGTGTCTTGTGATTTTTTGATTGTGCCTCACAAATGGTCTTAATGTAAAGAGTGAATTTATTTCATTTATAATGATACCATTTTTTATTTAGGTGTACTTACTTTCTAGAGTAATGATAGACTTCTATATCGAAGACTTTTTTATAGAGGCTAGAGTATATGGAGTTTTTATATTTGTTCTTGATCAGTAAATATCCTTGGGTTTCCCCTTGATTGATATATATGGATTTTTTTTTGTTCTGGGAAGTGATTTTTCCTTAATGTTTTGTTGTGACAATCATGTATTGAATAGGATGTTATCATAGTGATGAGGTTCTTCCATTGAGGGGATAAACATTGGAAGATTTGTGGGAGATTTTAGGAAACTAGTATGAGTGATATATTTTATTTGTTTTTTATGGTTATATAGGATTCCATTTTCATAGAGTATGGTCCCATGATACTCTCTCTGTATCTCTCAACCCATTTTTTGGGTTATATTGTTCTTATTGTGGCATGTTGCATTTGAATAATTTTTTGTTGTGTATTATCCACTTCCTATGATCTATCTTGTCTATCTTCTTTCATGCTGATATTAGTCCTTATATCCCAGAGATGACAACATAAAATGATATTTCTAAATTTTATGGAATCCTTTCTCTGTCCATCCCCAATTCTCGGAATCATTCGTATTTTGGAAAGATATTGATATTTCATGTTTCCAGGACTAATTTGGTATTTTAGAGAGTTATATTATTAATTAAATCATTAAAAAGGAAGGGATATATCAATAAGTAAACCTTTTTATAAAAATATTTTTTCAATGGACCTCATGTCGGTTTACTTTTCATATTGTTAGACATTGATGGGTGGTTGGGAGACGATTTTGTGATTCTTCCTCGATCACTCTGACATGGAGAGAGCGTTTGGATCTCTCATTGTAGTCTATTCGTAGGATGATTCTTCAAGAATAGTGATCATGTAGCAAAATTTCCTTAGGGGTGTTCTTTTGGTTTTTAGGTTGTGATTTATGGAATTGAAAATTCTTGCTTGTAGATGACTTCCGATTGTTTTATGTTGTTGGAAATCTCTCTTAGGGTCCTTTATGGATGTTTGTGATGAGGTAAATTGATATTGGTGAGGTATTCCATTTATATATTATGGATATCATTATAGAGTGTTGAAAGTGATTCTATTTATATTTTATTTTTCTCACACCATGCCTCAAATATAGAATTTTATCTATCCCTTCTCGAGCCAACATTTTTATTATAGGATTTATGGGGGAATAAATCAATGTAGTGGGGACAGAGATCAAACATAAAATTTGTTTTAAGAAAAAAAATTTATTTATGTATTGATGGTCAATCTTTTCCTTTAGTTTTAAGTCAAAGATGGTAATATTTTATGGTTTTTTAATTTCAACATTGATGCATGGTTGGTTCATGATTACGAGGGACCATTTGGCTAACCATGTAAAGGAATACAATTCTTATAAGATCTATATTAAACGATTGGTTACTAGTTTCCCAAATGGTGTGGCTAAACCATGCATATTACCATAGGTGTCATGTAATGGGATAATTGTTGGATCAAGGATTTGTAAATCATGCATCCAAACCATAAAAAATGTCGAATTTCATTAAAAATAGACGATTACTATTTTTTCCAACTTCGGGTATTACCCCAAATCAAAAGTCTCCTACTATATATGGCTTATTTGACTTTAGGAGGACCTCTTATTTTGCTCCCCTAAAACATAAAGATTCTCACATGAATTTATATCTGATTTAGTGATGATACTTCATGGTATATCCCTCCAAATCATCTTTTTGCTTAATTTATCCCCATCCCTCATTATTTATTTAACCTAGAATGTGTTCATGGAAATTATATTCGATATAGTTTAATTTTAATGGGGGTATTTCATGGGTTTTGGATTATTATTTCTTGTGTTCTCCCTTTGGTTCTCTGTTGTGGCATGTATCACTTCAGTTTGTGATGGTGATATTTTTATGGAAGGATTTCTCCATTTTACAGTTCATTTAATTGATAAACATTGATTAATTATGATTTAAATACCAATTTAAAATGTATAATGATTTTATTATATAATTATATGGTCATTATAATAAGAATATAATGTTTTAAATAATTTTCCATTTGATGAAAATAATTATTCAATATAAATATGAATTTTAAATTGTTTTTTTATACAGACCATCTATTTGATAAAATGCTCGACCGACCTTTATAAATAAATTTTGATATTTAAAATGAATATTTGGGTTTAAAACATGTTTCCAAAAAGAAACACTTGAATTTAGATAGTGTGATTGTTTTTTTAAACTAGTTGGTTTCTGAAAAGTGTGTTTCAGATTCATGTTATATTTTTGAAAATTCATGATGGTTATTGTCAGTATTTTTTAAAATAAATTTTGTGATTTATTTTCTCAAATGGTATTTTAAATACCAATTTTCACTTTGAATAAATAATTTTAAAGTTATCCCTTGAATAAATATCCTTGTTGTGTTTTAGAAATTTTATATCTATTAGTATTTAATTTTTTATCCCAAAGGTGTAATGCTTATTTTCTTGACGTTGGTGTCAAATAGTCTTTTGTTTTGAAAAGAAGAACTATTTCTATCTGGGTGGAGGGGGACCCATTACAGACCCCATAGGCCCAATAAAATGTGGAAAAAGACATGTCATTCAGGCCCAGTGCACCACCATGCCTGCATCACCCTACCTAGATCATTTCTGTGTCACTTCCTGCCTACATCATGCCCGTGTCACTTCCTATCACTGTCATGCCTACATCACCACCAGCGACGTAAATCTCCCATGGGGATTACCAAGATTCTAACCCTAGTTATTTGGATACAATATTACATATTTTATCACTTATAATCCTATCCAATTATAATGATTATATTTATTTGTATTCTCCCTGAAAGGGAAGAGATTGTTTCTTGTGAGGGAATTTTTTATGAGTTGAGACTTATCTTTTTATTGATTGATTGTATTTTGATTATGCGATTGGATTTTTTGACACATATTGTTTCCTGTGATCATGTTAGATACTAGGTAATTTAATGAGTTAACCTATATAGGCTGTGGTCCTCTTCCACTATCCATGATAGTAAAGTTATCATGTGGAACCCCCTCAAGACCAAGACTTAAAACAAAAAAACCACTATTAGGGTGACATAAATTATCTCATTATCCCAATCCTGGTTTCCATAGGGCACACTCCCATTATTATTATGGTTTTTTATTTATTCTTCATCATTTCATTTAATTAGTTTATTTCTTTAAAAAAAATTTTCTGAATGTGGTCTGGAAATTGTAGTTCTAAAATGTATTTGGCTTGGAGTCTTGAAAAAATAATGTTATGTATTTTTTTAACTTGATTTATTTCTTTTAAAGTAAAATAATTTAATTTTATATAGAATAATATAAATATTTTATTTTATTTCCTTGATGTCACATAATAAAAATATTTTATAAATTTATTTCAAACTAGCATGAAATTGTTTTCCATTGTAAGGATTATATTTGGGGTTTGGGAAAAATGCATTTTAGGAATTTTTTATCACACATATTATATTATAGTTTTAACAAGCCCACTTAGATGTAGTGGATGATCTCCATTTATTATTCTGGGTTTGTTTGATGTAGATGGTGGAGTTATCTTGATTGTAGTCCCAGAGGGGTAGTTGCAATCATTGTTTATTATTTTCAATGATTTCATTTTCGCATTAGCCAAACCATCCTCCTTCATCAGATTAGTTTTTTCTATCATTTAAATTATACGTTGTAATCTATTTTTATTGTTTTAGTTTCTTATTAGATTATGTTTAATCCATTCTGACATGCTCAGTTTTCATTTTATTTTATATCTACTTATTTCACTATGCATAGAACTCTTACATACAGAGTGTTCATATTTGGATTTGAGGAGGAATCCTTGTATTTTATATTTTTTTGGTAAAAAAATTCCAATTATGGAATCGTTGATGCCCTTAGTGATTTTCACCTACCTATGAGGATTGGGAATGTCCCTTAGGTCAATCACAGCTTAGCTCAAGTTCCTGGTCCAAAGTGTAACCTCCATTGGTCTGTGATAGGGGAGGGGTATAATATACAATGATCTTGTGATGGTGTATTTTGGGAAAGGAGAAATCATTATAGACACACCCATTTTTATGTAATGATAATATTGAATGGTAGTGTTCTACTTGGTCATAATGATAAATAGTAATGGTGATAGTCTCTTACCTACATTTTATGGCGATGGTTATAAATTATTTTTGGAGTGTGTTCATTCTGGAAGTATGTCTTTACATATTTTTTAACATTTATTTATGATAAACCACGTATTTTATTTAATATTTACGGTTTTGATGATATAGTTTAGTTTTTCATTTTTACACAAATATTCCCTGATAGATAATTTGATTTATATTAGGATTGAGTAATTACTTATAATGTATATATTAATCAATATTACTCATCCTTTAATGAGAGATGTCAATTATAATTTTATTATTTATTTTATACCTTAAAATAATTAACTTATCACTTAATCACTCATCATACATCCAATATACCACTTTGATATTACACTATCACAACCCATACCCATTAGAACTTCTCCTACATCAGTAGTGAAGTTGAGTGTGACTCTACAAACCTATATCTAATAGCTCATCAGTTGGATATTAGCACATAGTTTAAAAACATAAAATATAAGTGGCATTACATTATTTATTCTTGGGAAAATTATGATCCCCAAATCAACATTAACTCCATAAAATAAAACAATCTATAACCGTAAAAATAATATAATATTCTTGGAATGTTATGCGGAAATAAAAAAACATCCAAAGACAATATAGAAAATAAATAGCTCTTAAGTGTGTGACTCCATAATAATAAATCAAAAATCACAAAATGAACAAATAATTTTAATCAAAATTTTTAATTTAGTCTCGTAAAGTATTCTAAACAACATACAAAATTAAGACTGAATATACACATATATTTTTCAATTCTATCCCCCGAAACTCCTATATTAGTATAGAAGATGCAAAAAAAGGCTTATAGAATAAACAATGAAACAAACTCAATACATATCCCATTTCAACGACATTCTATATCACCAAACATCACTCACAAAACTCATATACAAGAATAATATAGAAAATCTAAAAATATATTAATAAAGGTAACCCACACCTATTTATCTATTAATATTTTCACTATTACATCCCAATGGAACATGTCATAGATCTCCCATCCACGCATGTCCATGCATCAAAACCACATAACACATCCATATATCACAACCACATATTTCATTCTCCAACACAAAATACACACCGAATTTTCATATATCTAGTTTTTTACACCTTATTAAATATATTTTTTCATTAATTAAATTCTTTATAATAAATATATAAGTCAATTTGATAATATAATGGAGATAATATTCTTATCAACTAATATATATCCAAACCACATGTGTATACTTTTACTATGTTTCATAACACCCATTAGAATATTATGTGATATATGAGATAACTCTCAGAATGTTTTTCTAAGACACATGGTTCCACTACATTGAGTGATGATTGGAAAAATATATTAAATTTCATACTAATATATATTCTAGTGACACTAATAAACTAAAATTACATTATTAATATCGTCTTATAAGTTTTAAATAAACTAATATTATATCATATATACAATTTAGTGATAGTACTAATTTTAGAATCTCAAAATTTTTATATAATCACATTCTTCTATTGAAGATAATAGAACAATATATATTTAATATAGAATCCCTTTTATATATTACTTAGTCTATGATAAATTCACAATATACATTGAATATTTTTTACATAATAATATTAATAATATGTTCCATTATAACTTTCAATATATTCAGGGTAATATTAGAGTTATCAGAAATGAATTTAGATGATGATTTTTTTTGAAATCTAATACGTATAAGTTAAACTATTGTATTTAATATCAATGCATGATCAATCATTTTGTTGGTAAATTTTTTGAAAAGTGTAAAATGATCATATCCATCACACATGTCGAGATTCTGTATACCAACCCAATTCTGGGAATTGAATTGAGGGAAATATGATGAAATTAAAATATATGAAGAAATTTATTCTTTATCACATTATAAATTTCTTATTACAATAACTATATTGTTAATTATTTAAAAAATTATCTATTTATTTGGTATGTTATATATTGCTACAAAATTAGAATATGATTTATGAGTTGTTATTATTGTTCAAATATTGAAGGAATGATCATTCAATAACATTTAAAATTCATGGAAGAAAGAAAAGAATAGGATAATTCTCTATGATATAAGGATATGAGTTTAATTAGTTTGAAAAACGAAAATCAAGTATTTACACACTATTTAATATAGATTTTAAATAATTTAAAATTTTAAGGAGGAATTTAATTTTTTAAAAATATGAAGGTCTTATATTTTTAATCCATTAAGGGAATTATTGTAGTGAAAATGTATCTATTCTTTCATGCAGTGAGCTCATGAACCACGTAATGTTTATAAACCCTGAGAGGTTGCGATTCTTCAAAAAATATTTTGTTGTTAGTGATTTGTGAGTTAGGTAAGAAGATTGGTGATTAATTATTTCTCATTTTATAGATTTACAATATTGATGATATACCATAAATTTCCCTCTGTATTTATTTTATCCATTTAATTTCATGAAAAATTGATTTAATGAGAACCACATGCCCTAAAAAATCAAATGGATAAGATCCAATGAAGGGAACTATATTAAAAATAAATCAATTTTTCATAACATGATTAAACTCTCCTATCTAATGGTTTCCCTATTTTACTTAACAATAGTATCATAACATAAAAAAATATGTTTAGTGATTTTTATATGAAGATGATTATAGGAACCTGAAGACTCTAGTGAACAATAAAGGTTCGTTAATGTGGGATTGAAGAAATTTTAATTTATAGAAAATTTAAAAATCACATATTATTTTCTATTGAATTAATATCTACCTTAAAATATTTAAGGGAATTAATGTTAAACATTTTAGTGGATTACCCACTTTGATGAAATACAATATTATTTGAAAGAAAAATCAAAAGATATTAACATCTCATAGAGAACACTGCACAATATAGTGTATAAAAAATCATGTCTTGTAAATCATAAATATAGATTATAATGAAGTTTATGAACATTAATGAAGGTGAATTAATGTTAAAGAATATGAAACTTCATGTTCTTTGGAACGATATTGAAAATTTCATGATATTTCTAGTGTAATCAATTGGATCATTCATTAGTTGAGTATTGGTGATAGGAATAACTAAAATTATTTCATTAAGGATATAAAGATAAAACGATAGATCATATATATAATACTTATATATATTAATACCAAGGTTTTATTAATTTATATATTTTACGTTTTTATTCATCTATAATCATTTAAATAGTTTTATAGTTTATGTGATGCTAACGAGGAAGAATATATTCCAAAAAAACTCTAAGATAATGGAGAAATATTGGAATTTTTATAAATTCAAGATTAGATTTTTCTAAAAATAAGAAAATTTCATTTTTGATTCCTAAATTGAGATGATATGATATCAAAAAGTTGAATCTATAGATGTTACATACATTTTGTTTGTCATAGTAACTCTACAAATCCCATCAAAGAAGATAAAAATGAAAAAAGTAGTTTTATGGTAAAATTAGAATAGATATAACATAAAATATGGTTTATTTTAAAAATAAACGACAAAATAAGGCTAATAATATTAATAAAAATTGTAAATATTATATTCAATGAAAATAGGAATTAATTGATGGATTTAATGTATATGTTGAGTCCTCAAATTTGTAAAATCCATGAATTCAAAAATCATTAATGATCATCAGCTCAATGTAGTGGAAACATCCTAAATCAGTTATGGATTAACATCTATAGTGAAGAAAATTATTAAACACATTTATGATTTTTAGGATGAATATATGAAGGTAAAGACAAAACTTGAGGATTACTTGTTTTCAGTATCCATGTTTTCAATTACTTTTATATCCATTAAAAATATCTAAAGATTAAAATAATAACCTATGAGAAATCTAAAATAAAGTATTTATAATCATCATGGAAACATTATCATTTCTTATAAAATCAATTATTAACCGTGTATTGTGAAATTTCCTTGATATATAATTAACATCAAGAAATTATGAGGCCTCATTAATGATAAAAAATTATTATACCCAAAATAATATTTATTTGATTGGTCCTAAAAAATGTAATTATTTCACAAAAGTAGGCACAAAATAGAATACCAAGGTATATATGACGTTTAATTGGAATTTTGAACCATTAAGTTATTTTCTGTTCCATCATAAATATGAGAAAACTACTTCAAATCCCATAAAAATTTACATTTTCAAATCATATATCTATTCATAGGGAATTTTTTTCTAGGTTTTTATTTTTTATGTTATTTATTGATAATATGTAGGATATTTCTCACCATGGAGGCCTATAAATGTAACATGTTGAGAAGAAATCCAAATCCACTAAAGATTCAACAAGGTGAACCAACGTATGTGATGATGTTACAAAATCAGTTTTCCATATTAAAAAAATTATTATCTATATAAGGGAGATCAAAATGAAATAAGGATATCCATGATCACTAATAAATGAATTTCTGAAAATAGGATCAATATTTTGAATTTTTATGTTTTTTTCAAGGTTGTTGATAGTGATGATTCATGGATACTTGATAATAGTAGTCATTTCTACATGAAGGCAAATAATTTATTTTAAAAAAAACAAACAAATGGTGGATAAAACTCTGAATTATGTGAATGTAGTTTGAATCCAAGTAAATAGATCTAGAAGAGAGAATATAAAATTTTAGTCCATATAAAGGCCAAATGTGTTATTTATAAAAAGTGTGAGGATTATTGAGAGTCAAATTTGTGGCTTTAGTTGTGCATTTAATTTCACTCAAATCACTTGAAAATTAATATAAGAGACAACATTGTAGTGATAAAGGGATGAAGAGGTATTGTAAATTTATATCAAATAAATGGTAATGAAGAAAATTCTTTTGTTTTGAATGAGGATGAAAACATATCACGGAATCAATATCATGGATACATAAATCAATGTTCGATATAGGTATTAAAAAATAATCAAGTCTCCAATGACATACCAAAAAATAAGAGCAATCATGATAAAACTACTGGTTCATATATAGAGAGAAAAATTATCAAGAATCTATATAATAATAAGATGAAGAATAAAAAGGAATTTCTAGAGCAGGTTCATATTGATTCACATGGAACAATAATTCCATAGTGTTTTTGGGAACAAGTGCTTACATAGGAAGAATATTCATCCAATCCCTCCTCCCCTCTTCTACCTTGAATCCCTTATAGATTGAGGTGATTTCGGGTGCAATCCAATAGTGATATTCAGTGATATATTTAGTTTCTTCTTCTTTTCTTCTCCCAAATTTAATCCCACAAATTTATTTGAACTTTGATCTTAGGGATTTACATCGATTCCCGTGGAGAAAAATAAAATTTGATAAAATGATGGTTTTTTTTGACATAGCTATAGAAGTCCCTTACATGACCTTCTGACATTTTTATTTCTCCATGGGGATAATCAAAATAATAAATTTATAAAAAATAAAATTATCATAATCTATCCATTAAAATGAATTATTTGTTTGTATAAGGTCTAATCCACAAAGATGGTGAATTAGTTTGATTTCATTTTAAAAATATTTTATATGATTTCATTTAATAATGAGATACAAATATATTGTTTTGATTAGTTAGAATAAAGAATAATGAAAATTAAAGAGACTTGTTGATTTGTTTGATAAAATATTTTGAAGGGAATTCTTAGGTCTTGCAATTTCAGGATTTAGGTGTAATTGGATTTTGGAAATTAGTTTTATTAATCCATTATTTCTATTGTATTCGAGACTAGGGAGGTCCAATGGTCCTAGAAACCCCTCATTAATGTGGAAATCCCATATTTCCCTTGGCCTAGTAAGTTAGGGTTTTAATAAACCATGTTTGTCTCGATACCATGTTTACACCTAATCCCCCAATATTTTACAATGGTCATTCCACCTACAGAGTTTTCAGTTGTTATATTTTAAAAATCAATTTTGATTCAATTATCAATGGTCATGATAAAAATAAAATAATGGAATTGGAAACGGATTGATGAAACCCTGCAAATTTAAATAAATTAATGAAGAAAAATAAATCAATCCAATGACACATTCCCATTCTATTATATAGTCATAGAAGAATCTGGGTTTAACCCATCATCCTAGTGATGATGGGACTAGAGGGTAGGAGATATGAAAAATAATATATAATATAAAAATAAATGAAACTGTGGAGGGCCCCACTCAATGCAACTTCTCACATTGAGATTTGGTCTCTCGTGCCTCTTCTATAGCAGTAGCTTGTACCTTTATTTATCAGCTCTATATTGGATTGTAAAACATTTAAAAACATTAAGTAATGATAAAATTGTGGTCATGGGTGGGTCCTAAGGGGTAAGACTGGTAAAAAATTAAGGATACATCAAATATGTCCTCTAAAATTCCGTCTCAACTTATTACATAGTGTGTAAATTTTAACCATGTGTAAAATTTCACCACGCGTAAATTTACAGAGCCAGTAAATTTACACAACCTATGAATTTTTTTACCTTTATTTATATGGTTAAACCCCTATTAGCATCCTATTAATATCATTCATCCTTGTAATCCATATTTATGTGGATATCATGATAATTTCTACTCTTTTGTCTCATCTCAAAAAATCATATAACATTGTGAAAAAAAATTCATAAAACCTCAGGTGCACAAGAATGTATTAAAAATTAATTAATAAAAATTACTACATTTTATTAAGAAAAATGTATACAATAAATACAATTATGAAATCCCCCCTCCTCACTTTAATTCATACTTTTCCCCAGGGATAGAATGTCAACACACTACAAAGGATTCTTTTTATACTATGTCATAAATTCAATTTCAACAAAATAAATTGATCGAAGAGAAAATTAAATGTTTGACCATCACAAGTACAAAATTTATCAGCGCCTGATTTTTCAATGAATACAAATCAACCATGTATTTTACTTTTCCTCTTTTGAAACATCCATGCCTTCTCAATCATCTTTATTATTTTTTAAATTCATTATAAATTTACATGAAATTTTTAATTTACATCACTTTTAATTTTTCCACTCATAATAATTGTATTATTATAAAAAGAGTTCATGACATACCTAAATAACATGTCACTTTCTATAGACATGTAAGTAATCTAGAATATCCTCCATTTAAATGAAAAATAAAAAATAATCATGAGCGATTCATCATTTTGGATCAATGGACTCTAAGGATGAGGGAAGTTAGGAAAGTGATATAAATCAATTAAGAATCTAAATTGTGGTTTGTCTCTATAATATAATGCATTATATTCAATATCATATCGGTGAAAGTATCATATTCCCCCTGTATCAAGGATTATGATAATAAATTTAAGAAATTAAATAAATCAAATACTCTATTTTATTATTATTATTATTATTATTTTATTGTTTGAATGTTTTTTCAAGGAACAATTCTGACATCTACCACCAAACCAAAAATGTTCTCCTCATGGGACTATTTATAATAGTTATAACAAGATCACATGTCATGAAATGTTTATTTTTGAATTTCCCTAGAAACAAACCATTTTTTCTTTTTATCTCAAGTTGATGTTCAATAATTAAAATGAATGTTCCTTCCCAAAATCTCATGAAAATTTCCCCACACATATTCATTATGAATTGTTTATCCCTTCCATCAGTCATTGTTTCCCCCACTATTATGTTTAATAATCATGAAAAAAATTAGAGGAATGTAGGGAAGGATAATATGGGCCTGTAACATGGCTCATCCATATCAAAGATGTTGATGGATTCACTGTCATTTTAAAAATAGATTAGTGTAAGGGGGTATTCAGATAATGGATAAAAATAATTACTCAATAAATTTAAAAGTGATTACTTTAAGTCATAGCTTAGATCAGATAAAATGAATGTTCAATATAAAATCAGAAATGAGTTTCTCAATAAATATATTTACTAAATGAGTGGAAAATATTGGCTAAAAAATTATATATAGAATCACAAAAATGGTTGGTACAATCACTCTTGTAATTTTATAGGAATAATTATATAAATTAATGGAAATATCTAAAATGTAAAACATGTAAAAATCATAGAAAAAATTTATATACAATGTTTAACATCGTCCTTAAATAATAAAATTTTCAAATCTTAATCCATAGGTTGATCCTTATTAATTCTATCCCCATTATCCCAATCAAATTTATGGATAATGAAATATAAATTCATAGTGTTATAATTATCCAATGCATTTTCTGTGTCCTAGTTCAGTTGATTGAAGTAATAATCAAATATGGGGAATGAAATCAGCAATTTATGAACTAAATCATTTTAATGTTATGTGTATAGTAGAAAAATTATGAATTTAAACTCTTACTCACATTTTGGATGTTTCTTTGAATTTTTCTACAAAGGTTCTACATGATCATAACTTAGGAAGTGTGTTGGTTTAGAAATATCTTCTTTCATCTCCCCGCTTCTTGATACATGTGCCTTTTATTGTCTTTAATATTAAAGATAAAAATGGGAAATAACATTACATTATAAATGAAATATGAAATTGATGGAGTGATATTATAGGTGCTTAAAAATTAAATAAAATATACTTTTGTTGCCTCCAAGAATAATTTTTTTTACCATTATTGCCTCTACCACCTCTTTAGCTTGAGATCATGTGACAAATGGTTGAAAATTTTATACCTAGTTGAGGTCAATAAATTGTCTTAGTTGTGTTCTATCCATATAGGATGGATCATATTATTCCACACTAAATAACCAAATTCATTCTGATGGTAGTAGTTCCTTAATCTCCATGGGTCCAATCGACCATTTCTTACTTAATCCTGATGCACTAAATGATATGGTTATGTGCCATTCATACCTATTTATCATTATAATATTTATTGGAGTCAGTCCCTCCTCTAGTGTCTCTATTCTGGGTCCTTATATTCTCTTTCCTTATTAGTTGACAATCCTCATTCCCAAAATCAACTTACTCATGTTCTTCTTCAATCCTAGAAACATCCTCAACGTTGGGATTATTGTACAAACCAAACTCATTATCCTTTAACACATCATAGTTCTTTTTTCCTAGTATTTTTTGTCATTTAAAAGATCATATACAATGCGTAGAAAGAGTTCTCCACATTGGACATCGATTAGTGCACACCATGTGTATAAAAATTCTCTCCTTAGAAAAAGTGAATTTCACTGCTCATCCATTTCCAACATTAAATAGTTAGACAGAAAGATAAACCTGTCAATATTGATCAGGATATCCCTGATGAATCCTCAGGGATTCTTCATTGTAGAGTATACTAATTAATGTGAGACTCTTTTGGTTTTTAGAGCATCAGGTCCCAAATCCTGAATGTTTTATAAGACGTAACATGGAAACTCACACCTAATTCACACAAATATTTTCCACATTGGTTATCTCTAATAAATATAGGAATTAAAAATCATCCTGGGTCACTTTTCTTCTTATGTAGGTTCTTAGATAACACTAGTAAACTCTCCTATGTGAGTGAAAGAGTGATAATATTTTATAGATTCTTCTTGTTGGTTACTATGTTTTTTATGAGTTTCACATATACTAGAATGTTCGCAAGAGAATCATCAAAATGAATATTAATATCATATTTTTAAAGTGCATAAGGAATTTACCTTTTTACACATATTTATTTACTTACGCTACTATTTTATGAAATCTTAGTCTTCTCTTGTACTGAGGTGGTTCTTCTTCAGATTATTCAGCTACTTGTTCCTCTTTATTCTCAATTTCATTTTCACTTTATTCCATTGGGTTTTTCCAAAAAATTATTACCACTTAATTTTTATTAATTCTCACTACAAAGATGTTTGGATTTTAAATCATCATGGGAGTTTACATTAGGGCATCCTGGCAGTGTACCTTTGTGTCTCTATCTGATTTGATAAGTAATTTGGCCAATATGATGCTCCAAATTTTTCTATTCATAATTTTGGTTTTTTTGATTCATCTTTTACTCCATTGATTATAGCCACAATTGTGGTCATGAATGTGGTCATAGTCTCTTTCATTTTATAAATATATATTATAATTCTAGGACCTTACAATGATTTTTTTGGTACCCTTGTATCAACTGCTGATATCCTTGTACTTGTTTTTGTTGAGGTCACCAACCCCAAAATTGATTATCATGATTGTCATCAGTAAAATATTTGTCCTCTATAAAGGTACTATGGGGGTTTTTATGTTTTCCCATTATGATGTACATATTTTGTGTCAATTATTATAGGCATTCATCAATATATTCATTATTTTCTAGAATGTTAACACATTTTACTTTCATCCATTATCCATTCCATTGGAAACTATTGATTTCCATTTCATCCAACTAGTTTTAACTCACTCTTGGTGACTTTTTCATCAATGATCCTCCAGCTATTGTGTCTTGAATAGACAATTATACCTATGAATAAACCTTATATAATGTTTGGATTACCAAAAGTAGATCTATACTGAAATGGTAATATTTTCAAGTTATGTATTTATAAAGTTCCCAGGAAGAATTAATAGATTCAACATCAAATTGTAAAAATTTTAGAATATTTACCCATATGTACATTTACATTGAATGTCTAAAGAAGCGTGTGAGGATGTTTTTTAATATATTACCTATGTAGTTATGAAATGTGAAATAATTCATTAGATCTAATATAATGATCTCTCATGTAATGAAAGTCATAAAAGTAATGTGAATTTTACAATATTTGTGATTATTCAAATTATTACACGCTTGATCTTTAAGTGGTTCCCAACAAAAGGGAGTGCTAGGATGCCCAGTTGAAATCCTATATTCGATGTATTTCCATATTCTGCAAGTGTCCAAAAATCTTAATGTATCTAAATAACCCTAACAATTTGGTTTGGATCAGTTTGTTCCATGTTAGTGGTGACTTTAATTCCTAGGCATGGTTCAAAATGGTGGGTGGACTCGATGATGCAATTGTTATTTGATCAAGAGAAATAGTAAGGAATTAATTATTTAAACATAATAATTTTGGTAAATATTACCCAATTTAAATAGATAAATATAAATAGAAAAAATAATAAAAATTGAAAAAATAAAAACTAACTTGTAATTGTCCCTGGAATTAGTTCCAGTTCTGACACATCTATGGGGAATATTTATTTCTCTACGGGTCTAGTAAAAGTATATAATTTATAAAAACTCATACTATACTACTCAATTAATTAATATTTATTATTGGCACGTTTTAGTTTGAACCCATAGAGATGGAGTATTAGTTTGATTATGTTTTCAGAATATTTTATTTTATTTGATTAAGCAACGAGATGAGAAAATATTGGTTTTATTATCTTAAAGAAAGAAAAATGAAAATTAAATATATTGAATTATTCGATTGAAAACATGTATTGAAATTGTACTTGGGTTCTATAATTTTAGGATTGATCTGAAATTGGATTTTTGAAAATATGTTTATTAATCCATGATTACTGTCAGAATAAAAATGGGCGAGATCCAGTGTTCATGGTATCCCCTCCATGATGTGGAAATCCCCTATCTCCATTTTTCATGTAATTTAGGGTTTCTATGAATCATGTTTTTATCAATACCATGTTTAAACATGATTCTCTTAAACTGTAAAATAGCCATACCTCTTATAGGGTTATTAGTCTGACAAATTTAAAGTTCGTTTAAGATTCAAATATCAATGTTTAGGATAAAAGTAAAATTAAGGGATTGGGAATTGGTTGAAGAAATCATGAAAACCCAAATACATTAATAAAGAAGAAGAAATAAATCCAATTAAACCTTCCCCATTCTATTATATAACCCTTGAAAAAGGATATTTATCCCATCATCATAGTGATGAGAGTGTTATGGGGAATGAGGAAAGAAAAATTATGCATAAATAAAATCGAGATGAAACTATGGAGGGCCCTGCACAAGGAAACTTCTATCTCAATGTTTTGGCCTCTATGGTATCTTCTATATTTATAGGTCTTCCCTTTATTTATAGGCTACATATGGGCTCTATAAGCACAAAATATTATTAAGGAATGGTAAAATAAATTCATAGGTTGGTATCGGGTGTTCAAAACAACAAACAATTGAAGATACATCAAATCTTGCATCTAAAATACCATCCCAACTTTTTACACAACCTCTAAATTTTTTCTACCTGTAAATTTACATTACATTTAAATTTACATAGCCTGTATATTTTTCACATCCTGTAAATATCATAGTCTATAAATTTACAAACCATTTAAATTTCCAACTTCAACAAGTTTCTTCTTTTAAGACCTTTAGAAGTGTCATATTAACATCATTAATCATGTTAGTAAACCAATAAGTGAGTATCATGATCATTTTTATTCCTTTTAATAATCTCCCAAAACATATAACATCTTAACCAAAATGAATAAAATTCCATTTTCACTGACATGTATTAAAAATTAATTCATCAAAATCACTAATTCTTATTATAAAAAATGTATATTGTAAATACACGTATTAGGTCCCAATAAGATGATATAATTCATTCAGGAGTGATTTTGTTGTGGTTGGTTTGCATGATAGGTTTTTGGGAACTTTTATATTAGGAATTGAATTGAATAACTAATTTACAATGTTTATAATTTATGATTCATTCTGTGTAGAATGATATAGGTTTGTAGAATGTCTTTAGGGTGTAGATTTGGGATCAAGGATTCAGTTTATCACCACGGGGTCATTCCTATTTTTAGTTTTCACCATTTTTACTTTTGATCTCATATATTTTATGTTTTGATAAAATTATGAGTCTGCATAGAGACCCTTGGAGGCTATTGTTTGTTATTTTGGGTAGAAGATGAGTTTTGGGTGGTCTGTAGAGGGAGTTTGTTTGAAAAAACCAATCTCATGGGGAGAGAATTAAAGGACACATGTCGTGTATTCTTTAGCATTGTCTTAGGTAAGAGAGTGAAGTTGTGAGTATATGCATTGCACAATACCTTGAATGTGTTTTTCTATTTCAACCACCATGGAGTTGGAATTGGAATTACGTATAGTTTAAGCAAAGTACATGATGGTGAGGACCTCAGGGAAATCATTCAGTGGGATAAGTGTTTTGGGTTGGATGAGGATCTATGGGGGGTTTCCCTGAAGGTTTTGGTTAAAAGTTATTCTTTGTAAGGAGATTTGAGAAAAGGATGTGAGGGTTGTGGGCGTAATAGTTGACATATCTTGGAAATTCCAAGGTGTTTAGTTTGAGTTTATTTAGATGGTTCATTGAGTGTGAGGTCAAGTGGGGTGCTTTGTTTGGTACATGGTTTTTTTGGATCAATTACTCAAGGTTTGAGAAGTTCAGGTCTTATATTGGTTGATTGGGGTTTAGTTTAGTTAGAGACTATAGGATATAATGATATTGTGGGGTATCCGATATGGCTAGGTAGCACTGAGTAAAGTTTGATATTTTTTGAAGGTACCCTAGAGGATTCTGTTGAAGTTATGGTTTGTGTAAAGATTGAGTGTGCGAGTTGATATGGTTGGAAAAAGTTTCTTGTTACGATCATGGACCATGGTTTGTTGGTGATGGAGGAGCCCCGTGAAGGGTTTCATGCTTTATGATGTGATTCATTGGACCAGTGAGGATGCCTCGGGTTATTGAACTTGAATGGGCCAGTGGTGGTTTTCGAAATAATAATGATGGGTGCGGGTATTGAACAACTCCTATTTCATCGCTTAAATAAAGGATGATGGAGATTGTTTCATACAAGATTTTTAGAGGTGAGAAATAGAGTTTCGAAGTGATTTATAGTGGTATTGTACCATTGGTTTTCTAGATGCTATTCTCCTTTGGTTGATGTTAGGAGAGTATACATAGATAATGGATGATATGTATTAGTGAAGTACCCTAGATTTAATTTGATCTAGCTAAGAGATACAAGAATTGAATGATATGGATTCATGGAAATTTTTTTCCACATGGCTTTCTGATAGCCCCCAGTATAGATTATACAACATGACTAGTAATTAGGAATACCGAGGTGTTGATAGGTTCTACGTTTTCAACCTACTGTTCTTTTCACCAGTTTAGATCATACTATTGGAGTTATAAAATAATGTAGTAGTGTGTATTGTTGTCTTGGATGCCTATGGGGATCATATGGTACAAATTCTAGGATTTTTATTTTTGTAGATATCTATGAGAATCCATTAGATTTGTAAAATGATATTTATGTGTTGGAGCATAATGATCCATGTGTTCAATGATTTCCAATACTGGAAAAAGCATATCTAGGTCGATCTCAGGTGTCTCAATAGAAGCAAAGGGTCAATGATGTTTTATTTATTTCAATTATTCTCTTTTCTTTCTAGATATTATATGACTAGACTGGGCATATCACATGTTCTTTCACTTGTTTATGATAATAGATTATTGGTACACCCTTTGGAGTTTCTTACTAACTTCTCATCTCACCTCATGCATTGGAATTTTGGTTCATGTGTAATCCCTTATCTCTATAGTAAAATTTAGAATAAGTTTCATAGATGAATTAGAAAAAGAATAGTGTTTCATGATTGAGATGTACTTCTTAGGTGGATTATTTGGATCCTTCTAGAGTAGATCGATAGATGTTGGAGATCAGGTTTGAGGTATAGCTCTAGGATGATATTAGATCCTTTTAAATTTGATTTTCTTTATATATTATGTACATTTGGTCTGCCTAATGGGAAATCAGTTGTTGTGTTATAGCATTATTGTGAGTCTATATGATAGTATGTTCCCAAATGTCATTTATTAAACCTTTCACATGTCTTATTTTACTTGCAAACTGATATTTTTATGGATGTGTATGGGATTGGTTGATTTTCACTGTGATTATATTTTTATATGTGGTTATAGTCTCCCCATAGTATTTATTTGGACTATATACACTAGTTCACATCCACCTTTATATAAGGAGGTGTTCCTGAGGCATTTTAGTTAGTCAGATTAGGTGAAACATTAGGCCGAACTAGGTTGGTTTTCTAAAAAATAGCATCATAGCTCTCTGTTTTCTTATCATATTATTTTGGAGATGATATGATGGTTGTATAGGAATGTTTCAAAACATATGATGGTCCTCATACTGGTGAATCAGGAAAACCTTTATGGTGGTAACTCTTAGTTACTAAGGTGATGATATTTTTGTTCTTGGTTTCTTATTTTATGGTTGTATGATTTCACATAGGGATATTAACATGAGTTTTGGATCTTTGATTTATGGTTTTGGATCTTGGAATATTGACATGATGCTAATATACATGTATCATATTAGGCATGTAGAATTCACATGACATTTTATTGTTTGTGTGTTATTGGTGTCATTAATGATGGAGGTTTAGTTTTTTTAAGTTTCAATGACAAACAATGTTGAAATGTCCCATATATATTCTTTATGGAATTATACTTATACAAAATTTTTGTAATGCCTTCTAATGACAATACATATGAATATTATGATGATATTTTATCGATATATGGAAATATAATCCATTAAAAAATGCTTGCATGTAGATCATAGTGGGTCGTTGTGGGATTTGGATGCTCTAGTGATGGCTCTGTAAGTTAATATATTTTATAGAGGTGTATATATTGGGATCAAGATTCCATGTGTTCATGGTATCCTTTAATGTTTCATATAATAAAGTATACAAATTTTTATATATTTAGAATTGGAGCATTAATAGGGATATTATGATCAATATTGTTTGATAGGGAATGTTTGGTTAGAAGATTTTTGTTTTTGTTTTTACTAGCTTTAGACGTTATTTTGATGGTATGGTGATAGTGTGGGCAAAATCTTTTTGTTTGATAAACGACATAGAGGTGGTAGGTGGTCATGTGGTTAGAATTGGAATGATTAAGATGTTATATTTTTAAATAGAGGCACTAAGGTTTATCTTCTTAGATGTAATTAACATTTGATTGGATCTTTGTATGTAGGTTAGGTGTGTTATCATTGGTTTGATGAGGAATGACTCATTTAAGGTTGAGTCTATGGAACACCCTGACCCCAGAATCCCAGAGTCGGTGCATTATTATGTATCATTGGCATGATCACAAAATATCATGTCTCGAAGGACCGATTAGTTTAGTAGCCTTGGAAGTACTAGATATATTCATAAATTTTACATTACATCATAAATTGGAAAGCCACACCAACATTGTTTCTGTAGAAAACACTGAGATCCAATAGAATATCCCTACATGTATGTCATATTATAAATTTTTTGCATCCTGGAAAAAATAAAACATATAATGGGGTGAGCTCAGATGCCCAGTATGGATAACAATATAGTAGAAACATTTATAAATAAGCATAAACATTTAAGGAAATGTATAAGACTAAAACAAAAGCCTTTTAAACTTAATGTTCAGCATAATATGGAAAATATAAAATCAAATAATTCCATTTACTTATTCACATTGATATTATACTAGTCGAATAATAACTTTCAATATCAATAGCCACTTTCATAATGATTGAATTCATAATGCCAGACTTTCATAACCACATAGTCAGGGCCCTGTACCAAGGCTACAGATAATATTTTGTCAAGGCCTTGTACCAAGACAGTAGTTCATCTCATGGACCTAATGATGCATCAAGGTGCTATAGTGGGCTCCCCCCATCACTTACTTTGTCCAATGAATTTCTCATATGAAAAGTTTGAAACATAACATAAACATTCATATTAAGCCTAACATATGAAATGTCTATAATTTTTCCACATCCCATGAATGGTATAAAAATAGCACATCCATAGTCAAACATAACTCCTTCAATATAATATGAAATATTTTATGGTAACATATTAACCTCAATCGAGAATAATGAAGGATATTGATATAGATGAAAATAATGATCAAAACTATTTGAGTGAAATATTCCCCTTTTTCATGAAAATATGTTAAAGTATCACTATTTATTAAGAAGCCATTTAGAATATATTTTTAAATAAAAGGCTCCCATTCCACCTTGAAACATTTAAAATGAATTTTAATTTTTAAAAAATAATGTCCATATAAATAAAACATTTAAACCATTTTTAAATCAAGGACATTAATGAGAATGATTTAGAAGAATAAAATTTTAAAACATTAAAAATTGTATTTTAGATAGAGTTCCTAACCAAATGAGAGATGTCTGAATAAAAATATTTAAGTTATTAAAAACATTATAATATCATGAGTATTAATGTATTCATGATATATGATTTCAATGTACAATATATACACCAAACAAAAGTGAGTAGGAACACAACAACAAAGAAGACTCAATGGAATGTAAGTTGATATGAAATCGCTTATAAAGACTATATTCTAAGGAAAATGATAAAAAAATGACATAATTTTGTGTGAAAAAAATAAATAAACTCTATATGATTATATATTTAGTGTAAATAAAGCAGAGGACATTCAGACAAATTTTTTAAAAAACAACACCAATAACATGGATGTTTAACCCAATTAATGGAAATTGGGTAATGATGAAGTTTATATCAATGACATGAAAAAGTAAAAATGGAGTGATTATGTGTATAAAAATTATATCCACACAAAATGGAGTTTAAATTAATACATAAATAATAAATATTGATTCCACACATAATCTTGTAGTAAAATAATCAATAAAGTATGCGTAAAGCCCACTGAGTGGAAGTTGAAATTTGAAATTCCCTTACCTATTTGGTAACTTATGAAACATAAAACCCATGAAAGAAGGATCATACAATGAATATGTAAGAACTCATAAATTAAAGTATATTAAAACAAGAATGCAATCATGGACATTACATACACCAAAAAAGGAAATAGTGTCCAATATAACATGAATCACAGGGGAATAAAAAGTTAGATGAAAACCATTTACTTTGTTGTAATCAATCAACTCATATTACCAAACGTTAATAAACACCAAATGGATCCTAGAATAACCTGAATATAAAGAGTATCATGATAATATATATATCAAATGGCAATACACAATGCACCACATCCAAGAAATAAGTGGCGAACAATGGATATCTCATAGAATTAAAAGTGAGATAAGAAACCCCGTACATTGTACATTTCCTCAGTTGAGGGTAGGTTAACCTCTTGTATAATGGAGAAATAATTGTTAATAAATTATAAAATAATCATATACATTAATATTATATCATATATGATCTTTTAACATTGCTTTGTTAATAGTATCCCAGTATTATCGTTGTTTCAGGTGTTAACAGATTCGTTTTCCTTTGTATTATTTTTTATGTGAGTCATATTTGATATGTATGGGATTTATTTTATTCGTATCCAGAATGATAACAATTATACAAAAATTATATTAAATAATAAAATGAAAATTAGTCTAGAATGGATACAATGAGAATGAATCACATCATGTTTTTGGAGACGGTTGTCCGTACATACGCACGAGCGAAAATATAATTATTTTGATATTAATATAATATATAATTGGATGGTATATCATACATACAGAATCATTATCATGTTATATTTATTATTTACATCAATTACACATCATTATTATACCCACCCAAATAATAATGTATTGAATAACAATTACACAACAATGTGGAGACGGTAAGCAGTGCGTACACACGTATGGTGACATGTCATTCAGAGGATGGATAGAATAATGATTTTGGTTGTTTCATATTTTTAATAACATCACAGTATAAATAATATACTATAGTAATTATTTTATAATGGAAATAACAAAGAAAGAGAATGTGGATGAAGAAAGGAACTTGAAAGAGGTGATGAAATATTTACCTCTTCTTCGGGTTCTTCCTGTTAATTTGATCAAAAGTGCTCCATAAGATGTATTTTAGACTGAAAGAAGGGATCTAGGATTAAGGGAGGACAATTGAGAGGGTATTTGTCTGGGTTTAGCAAAGCCAAATGGCGTTGAAGGTGTAAATAAGGGAGAAGGGGTAGTTCCCTTTTATAAGAGGGGTGAGGGGCACCTTAGGAAAAGATAGAAATATTATTTTATATTAAAATAATTTTCAGAATATAATGGATCAAAAATATATTATTTAAAGGATAAGGTGGTGATGGGTCTAAAACCTCTCAACCAATAGGTTTTAGACAGGTTTGGGTCACTATATTAACCTTATCTTTTAGATTTAACTCTTAGTTAAATAGTTGGCCATTTACCATGTCTCATTGTATTTTTATATTATATGGTTAATAAACTTACTATATACTTCCATGAGAACCATAAGTGGTTCATTAATGACACACCTATTATTATATATGTCGTTTTTCCAAACATTATATTTTTAGGAATATAATAATAATTAATAATATATTATTTTTTTAAAAACTATTTATTGTCAATTTTGACACTATTTGGTATTTTGTTTTGGCTAAATTCCTAAAAACATTATTACATCGAATAAAATTCATCAAACCAATCCTAACATGTCATATTATCCTAGAAAATTAGTGTAATTCATAAAAAGTTTCAAATTACATTTATTTGGATATTTATAATATCAAATATTTTAATATTTCATTAATTAGGTAATTACTGCATCATCATTGTGTCAAAAATAAATTAAACCATATAATATCTAAAAAATATAAATAAAATACCATTATGTATGAAATAATTTTATATTTCTAATTAATATTTATAATCGAATTTATCTAATGTAGAACCAAATTTTAAAAATGGTTTAGTTATTAATCTTTGATTTTACCACTTTTAACTATACTTAGAATTCAATAATAATAAATGTCATAATCTAATACAAGTGGACCTAAAGGATCATATTTTTTTCCTAAGGTTGTTTTTGAACTAATTACAGTTATCCAATAGAATTATGACATGTTTTAGGGTAACTATAATATCCTTTTTACCCTTATTTACCCTATTTTCTTTTAACCGTGATAAATAAAAGTCAAAAGTTACTATTCACCAAAAATTATTTTTATCTTATTGAATGAAATTTTACTTATTGATATCAACCATGTCTCTCGGATTTTTGAAATTCAATTTACAGAAGCAGTAAAATTATGTTTTATTCAAATTTTTGAATGCTCCTAGGAGGTGGGTAAAACACGGTTAATAAGTTTAATAAAATTTTTATTTGTATAAAATTATTATAAACTGACTACAATTAATTAAATTGAACTTATATAGGTTTTATGTATCTATTTTGACCTAAAACAAATTTAAATAAAATAAATAATTATTTTAAAAAAAAATTGGTTTTAAACTATAACTCTGTGTTTTTCACTATTTATCAAAAATTTAATGTTTTCAGAAAAACACCAAAAATTCACCCTCAGCTAATTTCGATATTCCAAATCCAAAAATGAAGTCCATTTTAAAATATTAATTTTATAAAATTTCAAAAAGTGGGTATTACTATTCATAACAGCTAGTTTAATTGGTCGCGGTGTGTTAGAATATCGAAGTTGCGTAAAAAGCAAGAATTTATATTATTCAAAGGTAAACATACTGTGGAAGCATGGGGTGTTACATTATTCCCCCCTTTTGGATATTGTGTCCTCACATTTTTTAAAATTAGGCTTCGTAACATAATTTAAAGACCCACATCGGAAAAAAGGAAATACAACTATCACTTTAAAAAAATAGAGGTAAAAAAAGTCACCCAAAATAACCCATGCTAGGATTCCATGTAATAAAACATGGATATGGAAGATAAACTAAGTGTCAAGTTCTGATAGAGAGGGATATAAAACATGATCTGGTGAATGTTAAGAATAATAAAACCACTAACATGTGATGGTAAAAACGATCATTAGTTTTTGAGTAGAAAAAGTAAACAAACAACTTTTTAAGTTAATTTTCATAAAGATGAGGAATTCATTTATGAGAATGACTATGAACATAAAGAGATATAATTAATTTTTAAGTAGAGTTTCATTCCTTAATAAATTTCTACCACTAACTCATTTTTCTTAAACGATGAGTATTCAATATTACTTAGTCACACTGGAAGAGCTAGAATCAACTTATAGCGAATCACATGATCCACAAAGGATAAACTATATATTTACCTTGCCTTTAGAAATTAATCAAAACCAAAATTATAAGTACAAGATCAGATGATCCCCCAAAAGGATATTCCATTAGAGAAATAAACACTAATATTAATTTCTAATATTAAACCAACAATACCACAAAGTTCAATTAATACCATTCAATAAACTGTTGTCCTTAAAATCCTTCAATATAGTCCAAACTAATATTAAAACCCAAAAGAGAGAATAATTTGGTTATGTAGTCTTCCACGTTAAATTGTATCTCCAAATGACATCGTCTACTCCTAAAGTCACATACTTAAAAGTAATTAAACAAATCACATATTCTTTATTTTAGGTTAATCATATCCATAAAAAACCAAAATCACTATAAATTCACAATAAAAACATCGATAAAAATACACCATTACTCCTCAAATGAAATCTCATAGTATTCTGTTTTTCTAAGGAATATAGTGTTCCCAACAGAGCGAACGTCTTAAAAAATAACATTGATCACTTAATCATCAAATAATTTTTTCTATACTAAGGGGATTCATTTGATAAGACATGATATCCCAAATCAAGTTATTATTGATCAATAAAATCAATTAACTAAAAATAATTAGTCCCACTAATGAGGGACTTCGCGTAGTCCAGTGGTAGGTGATAAATCTAAATCGCACTCTGGTTGTGGGTTCAATTCCCACAGCTTTTTCTAACGCGATGGGTTGTCACACGGTCTATGTGTTGTCCTTTTTCAAAAACTATATTTTATAACATTTTTAAAAATGAGATAAATTCCTAAAAATAACCATAACATAATTCGACCACAAATAATATCTCATACCATACATTTTCATTCCAAAATATAATAACTTGTTATTTCCTCAACCCAATGATCATATAAAACCAAGTGGTTTTTTATAACTATATCAAAATGAGAAAAGATAATTCATCCTCAAATATCATTTTACATGAAAAATTGCAGGGTTACAAATACAAGAGAAAATTAATCCAATGTAATCCCATCATAAAAGAGAACAAATAATTTTAAACATTTCTCCAACAATTTATTTCCACATAGCTTCTTCTTTGACCAAGAAAATATCCTATAGAATAGGGCATTCACTTAGGTAATGGCTAGGTCCCCTAGATTTACGACAAATGACTGTAAATAGATTCTTGGGAACATTTTTATTTTCTTCCATAGAACTCTTCATTTTTCATTGGCAATTATTTACTTTATGTCCTTCGTTCCCACAGGTTAAAAATTTCTTTGTTCTATTAAGACACTTTTTTCAGTGTCTCCTTCCACATTTACTTCATGATAGAAATTGAGGATTCATTTCTCCACGGTCTCCACTACTGTAGATCTTATCATTCATCACCTTTATCTTCTTTGTTGAGTCCAGGAGTTGGTTAATATATATGTTATTGATCATATTTTTGGAAAACTGATTTGGAATGAACACGAAATATTTTATTACTATCAAAAATCCATTTTTTTCTCATTTACACCACTTTTCCTACCCTGTACATCAAGCTCAAAGCTTCTATTACTTCCTCTAAATACATCCATTGACTAAAACCAGAATGAATTATGTGAGTAATAGTAGCGGGATTTACCTTTATGTACATCTATTCTAGAGCCACCTCTACCTGCTCGTATCTAGACAGGTATGTATTGCTTGTAAAACTCACAAAATATCTACAATACCAAAATTTTATGAAGTTCTTCTATACTAATACTGAAAGTTTATCTTAGGGATATGTGCTCAATTCAGAGATTATATAAATCCAGTTTCCAAGGTTTGTACTAAACTTCCTCTAATACCAACTATAACACCCCAACCACAATAGCCTAGAGTTGGTGTATAATTATGTATCATTGGAATTATCACAAAAGATAATTTATCGATAGACCGATTAGTTTAGTAGCCTAGGAAGTACTAGATACATTCATATGTTTTACATTAGATCATAAAATGAAAAACTACAATAACCTTGTATCCAAATAAAACACTAAGATCCCATAGAATAACACTAAAGGTTATTCATAATATACTTCTTCACATCCTGGGAAATATAAAACATAGAAAGGGGTGATCTATGATTCTCTATAAGGTTAACAATATAGCAGAAACTTTCATAAATATGTGTAAATATTTAGGGAAATATATAAGACTAAAAAATCCTTTTAAACTTGTACTTCATCATAATATGGAAAAGATAAAATCAAATAATTCCATTATGTATTCACATGGTTATTCTACTAGTCAAATAATCATATGTAATATCAATAGCCACTTTTATAATGATGGATACATAATGCCAGACTTTCATAACCACGTAATCAAGGTCTTGTGCCAAGACTAAAAATAAGATTTTGTCAAGACCTAGTTCCAAGACACTAGTTTGTCTCATGAAACATACCGATGCATCGTAGAGATAAATAGGGCTCCACCTGTCACTTACTAAGTCCAATCCATTCCTCATATGAAAAGTTTGAAACATAACATAAACATTCGTATTAAAACTAGCATAGGAAATGTCAATAATTTTTCTAAAAACCATGAAATGTATAAAAATAGAACATAAACATTCAAACAGAACTCATTCAATATGATATGGAACATTTTATTTTAACAGATTAACATCAATCTATAAAAATTAAGGACATTGACATAGATGAAAATAAGCATCAAAACTATTTGAGAGTAATATCCCCCCTTTTCATGAAAACATTTTAAAGTCTCACAATTTACCAAGAATCCATTTAAAATATATTTTGAAAAAAAATTGTCCTATAACACAATGAAACATTTAAAAGTAATTTTAATTTTAAAACATTATTGTCCATATAAATAAAACCTTAAACCCATTTTTAAATCTTGGACATTAATGAGAAATATTTAGAAGAATAAAATTTTAAAACATAAAAGTGGTATTGTAGTTAGAGTTCCTAATGAAATGAGATACTTTTGAATCGAAATAATTGAGTTAATAAAAACATTATAATATCATGAGACTAAATGGATTCATGATATACTAATTCAATGTATAGTATATACACCAAAGAAAAGTGAGTTGGTGGACAACAACAATGAAGTCCCAATGGAATGTAAGTTGAGATGAAATCCCTTATAAAGACTGTATCCTTAGGTAAAGGTTAAATCAATGACATAATTTTGTTTGATAAAAATAAATAAATTTAATATGATTGTATATTTAGTGTAAATAAATCTGAGTAAATTTACACATATTTTTGTATAAAACAACACCAATGACATGGTTGTTTAACTCAATGAATGGAAATTGAGTTAAGATCAAGTTTCTATCAATGACATGAGATATTATCAATGTAATTATTTTGTGTATCAAATGTATATCAACACAATGGGGAGTTGAGATTACTAAATAAATAGTAAATAGTGATTCTACACATAATCTTGGAGTAAAATTATCAATGATGTTTGCGTAAAGCCCACTGAGTGGAAATTGAAATATGAAATTCCCTTATCGATTTAGTAAATTATGAAACATACAACCCATGAAAGAAGGATCATATAATGAAGATGTAAAAACTCATAAATTCAAATATATTACACCAATAATACAATCATAGACAATACATACACTACACAAAAGGAAATAGTGGCCAATATTGCAGAATCTCACGGGAATTAAAAGTGAGAAAAAAAATCCTTAATTCATTGAAATCAACTGAGACATATGAAATAATATTAATAACCACAAAATGGATCAAATAATACCATGAATATAAAGATAATAATGATAATATATATATCAAATGGATGTACTCAATACACTATATCCAATAAATAAGTGGTGAACAATTAAAATCTCACAGAATTAAAAGTGAGATAAGAAACCCCTTATATTGTAATTTTTCTTGGTCATGTGTATTTTAACCTCCTATATAATGGTAAAATAATTTTTATTAAATTATAAAATAATAAAATACATTAATATGATATCATATAGGATCTTTTAGCATTGATTTGTCAATAGTATCTTAGTATTATCGTCTTTTCGGGTGTTAACCGATTTTTTTTCCTTTATATTCATTATTATGTGAGTCATATTTTATATAGATGGGATGTATCTTATTCATATCCAGAATGTTATTAAGTCTCCAAACATTATTTTTAATCATCAAATTAAAATTAGTCTAAAATGGATACAATGTGAATGAATCTCATCACGTTCGTGGAGACGGTAATACGTACGTACGCACGAGCAAAAATATCATTATTTGAATATTAAAATAATATATAATTTGATGGTATATCATATATACAGAATAATTATCTTGTTATATTTATTATTTACATCAATTACACATCATTATTATACCCATCCAAATAACCAGGTATTGAATAACAATTACACCACGACGTGGAGACGGTAAGCCGTACGTACCCACGTATCGTGATATGTCATTCAAAGGATCAATAGAATAATGAATATGGTTGTATGATGTTTATAATAATATCATAGTATATAGAATATACTGGAGTTATTATTTTATATTGGAAATATCAAAGAGAGAGGAAGTGGAAGAAGAAAGGAACTTGAAATAGGTGATGAAATATTTACCTCTTCTTAGGGTTCTTCCTTTTGATTTGATCAAAAGTGTAACGACCCAAAGTTTTTCAATGGAAATTAACTTATTATTATTATGTCATAAAATCACATGAAAACACAAAATAATGAACTACTAAGTGCTAAGATACCTCTAAATATAAGTTTGTCACTTATATGTTTTGAGTTTCGAAAATCCGACACACTTGGTTGTGTTCAAGATGATTTGTGGAGTCTAATAAAACAAAAAGAATTTTCGGTGAATAGTGACATACACATATGAATAGTAACATACCCTTATGAGTAGTAATATGAACCTTATGATTATTAAATCATCCAACATAAGATTAACCTTACCCATGAATAATTAAATACAATTTAGACATCTTAGAAACTGACAATTTGACCTTAGTAAACGTTTCAGTATTTTATAAGTCATAAATAATTAATTATAATTAATTAATTAATGTATTTTTTCTAATTTTTTTTAATAAATATCAATTCAATGTCTTATAGTTTTTTGATAATTTTATAAGACCCTACGTAATTTTTGAAAGCACTATAAAATCAGTTTTCATTTCAAAAGCTATTTTTTAAGTAAATATGATTTTAATTAAATATTAAATAAAAAATATTTAGAAAAATATTTTTTAAAATTTAGAATTAATTTTTGGATTCTACATTTCGAAAAATGTTAGGGATAAATTAGTGGTATTTTTCTAAAATACATGAAATTTTTGTGAATAGTGAAATACCGTAATTTAAAAAATTAAGCTAAAAAAACCTAATTATAGAGTCGTGTGTGATGTTATGAACATGTAATCCCACTTGGTTTGGGGTAACATGATAAAATTAATATTCATGGTCATTCAAGACTCACTATTTCTTGTCTTAGGGGAAAATAATAAACTAATGAATTTTATATTAAGGAAACCCCTCTCCGCTCCACTATAAAAACCACCCTTCACACCCTCATTTCCTCACACCTCTCAAGCTCCAAGAATATTATAAACTCTTTCCAAACCCCTTTCGTATCCCCTCTACCATGTTCAAGAGTTTCTGGTCTCATCAATATACCAAGCCTAGCTTCCTTAGGGAGTATCTCAATAGTATGATTTAAGAGGTAATTTCACTCCCTCTTCTCCTTCATTTTCCTTTCAAGTTCATGTTAATTTCAGGATCTACCCCCTCAAATATTCATCTAAATTGTATTGTAACTCCAGTATTATACATAAACTGGAATGTTATGATTCTAATGGGATATTATATCATCCTACCCCCTTTCCCTCATCCTTTTAACTTACTAAAGAGAGCATTGTTAGTGAGGTGTTAATTTTTCACCTTCACGAACGACATTTTTTTTCTTCCACTTCTACATTCAGATATGGTAATGAAACCATTTTTATGGTGGAGAAAGATAATTTTATATGTATTATCTCCTATTTAAGGTTATGGAACTAACTTATGACCATAGTGCTAGTGATAAAATAAAACTAGTTCATTATGATCGAAAAATCGCTCCAATTATCCCAAACAATCATAATTTAATTTTTAAATAATGATTCATCCACATGTATCTAATACAATTCATTAAAAGATAATAAAAACTCTTTTAATATATTTAATAACATTTAATATCTATTCTGGATGTTTACCCATGTTCAACACAATCTCCAATTTAAGAATAAAAGTGAACCACTCAAGAAAACCATAAAAACAAACATTCCAAAATAAAGTTTTTAAACTCTATAACTCATCCAAAGGCACATAAAATATCTTAATGAAGCCATAATGAACCATATTAATGTACACAAGGTTATTTATTTCTAACTAATGAATATAATGTCGTTATACAAGACATTAAAGAGAAGTAAGCATTCAGGTACAAGGTAAGGGGAAATTCTCGAACCCGACATTCATCCTTCGAGGTCTCTCTCTTTCTATCATTTTTCATATGGTTTCTCCTTAAAACCCATTTCTTTATCATTATATTTTATTTTCTGGGATATACATATTTTTCACTGGTATTTATGGAAAAACAAAATGTTTTCCAAAAGAACTCTTCTTTCAAGAACACACCTTTTACCTCTTTCAAGATTGACAGTTCTTGTAACATGTTTATTATTCCCTCATTATTTTGGGAACCCAATGTTTATGGATTTGTTATTATGATATGAAACACATTACTGTTCATAGGTTCATTATGATAATATATGTTATATTTTAATTGTGTCATGCATGATAAATGATAATGTTATGATGTGATGGGTGCACCCAGAATTATATAGCGCAATATAAATGTTTAAATGTGACGGGTGTGCCCAGAATTATACAGCGCTCCAATGAATTGGGTAAAGAGATGAAACTAGTGTGTAAATGTGAAATGATATGTGAAAAAGAATGTTATATTAGTTCACAAGTATGTGTGGTAGTTAACCAATAAGACAAGATGTTTCATTTTTATGCATTTCCACATTTCAAGTCTTATATTTATGAATCCTATCATGTTCATGATCCTTTTACCATGATATGATTATGATCACCTGATGCTATATTGTTCTTATCTATCCTCTTACTGGGCTTCGAGCTCACCGATTTTATTTTTATCCTCAGGTGGCTACATGTATTAAAGAGAGGAAAAGTTCCAATAAGAAGCAAGAGAAGAAGAAATTAAATAATGTTTTACACTTGATGTTGTAATTTTTATGTATGTTCCTAGTTTTACCAACAAAATAATCCTTTGGATCCTCTATGTGTAATAATATTATGTTTTTTATATCTAAAAGTATGTAATAGTAATGTATGAAAAGGTTGGGTCGCTATAGTTGGTATCAGAAACAAGGTTTAGTTAATTTTGGAATTAGGATTAGTTTACCATAGAGAAACCCTCTAGCATGAGACTAAGTAGAAAAATGCAAACAAGAATATTTACATAGGGATACCATATGTTATGTTTTTGGTATAAATTTTTTAAATTATTAATTTATTCATTAATTATTTACTTATGTTTTATTCTAACCTTTTCTATGTTAGAAAATGGTGGGAACTACGAGAAATCAGGCCAACAACTCATGCGAGGGCCAATGCAACGATTTCCCAAACGACATACCTAATGATTTGGGTGGTGGAGTTAAAAAAATCATGTTTTTGCTTACCCAAATATCTCAAGTTATGAACAATATCCATAATAATGTTTAACGTCCTCCTTCACCAAAGAGGGAGAAACTGGTTATCGAATATTTTATGCGGCAATGACCACTGAAGTTTTGTGGATATTTTGATCCCCTATTTGTGGAACAGTGGGTCAAATACATGGAGAAGATCTTTTCTATTCTTCATGGTTCTTAGACAGAGAAGGTGACATTAGCCGTTTATCATCTAGATGGGGAAGCTGATCAATGGTGGGCTTTGATTAAGAATACCCCGCCAAAGGAGGAAATTGAAGAGTTGGAATGGGAAGACTTTAAGATAATGTTTCTTAATAAGTATTTCCAAAATAATTCTTCACACAATATGGAGAGAGAATTCATAGAGCTCAAAAAATGAAGGAGAATCTGTCACAAACAATGAAGTGAATTTCACAAGGCTTGCAAGTTACGCTTCGGGTTTTGTTTTCAAAAATGAGTGAAAAATTGACAGATTCTTTAGTGGATTAAAATCACACCTTCAAAAGGCTCTTGAAATTCTATAATTTTGGAGTTATGAAGAAGTTGTTCGATGTGCTCTCAAATTGTAAATGGAGTTTAGAGATTGGTCCAATGGCTATGGGGATAGGAAACGAAAGATGAAGTTTCATGATGGAGGATCTAATGAAAAAAGTGGGATGAAAACTCAACGTCCCACATGAAAAAAATGTTGGAAGTTCCACCATGGTAACTGCCTCAAAGGGATGGGGAAATGCTTCTTGTGTGGGAAATAAGGACACCATGATCAATACTGTCGAAGAGACATGAAAATAAAGGATAATGTATCCGATGAATGGAGAGAACCACTCATTGATAAATGCTACAACTGTAGGGAGCTAGGGAACTATGCAAACCAGAGCAACAAACCTCGAGCTCTCGAGGGTAATCAGCAACAGAAACCACTGAAGACAAAGGAACAAGGGAAGGCTTATGCCATCACTGCTGCAGAAGTAGAGCAAGATAATGAAGTCATACAAGGTACGCTTTTTATTCACTCAATAATCAAAAAATTCTTATTTGATTATGGTTTTACGCATTCCTTTATATCTTGAAAGTTAACTTGAAATATATAATTAAATCCCCGAAACCATGAAGTAGAGATATTGTCAAAAACGCCATGTGGTGAAATCATTACAACACAAGTGTTTGACTCTTCTCTTGTTGGCGTATGTGGGACGATTCTTCCAAAAAATATAGTAATACATTCTTTGGTGAAATTTTATGCTATAATGGAGATGCATTGGAACTTGTTATATAGAGCACATATCACCTGTCTGAAAAAAGAAATATATTTTCATATTCGGAACCAGCCCATGCTCTTGTTCAAATTCAATGAAGATCATGAATCTACATTAAAAAATCCATCAATGGTGTGGGTGTTGATTCCCTATGAAGAAGCATACCTCTCCCAAATGGTTGAGTCAAAGGAGAGTTCCAACAATGAGAAAATTCCCATCATAAGGGAATACGACGATTTATTTCCCGAAGAGTTACCCATAATTCCCCCGCATCGTGAGGTTGAGTTCTCAATTGAACTCATACCTGGAACTACTCTTATCTCGAAGTGTCCCTATAGGATGGATCCTATCGAACTGGCGGAGTTAAAGAAGCAGCTATAAGAGCATCTAGACAGAGGGTTCATATGCCCTAGTGTATCACCTTGGGGTGCACCAGTGCTCTTTGTGAAGAAGAAGGATAGAACAATGCAGCAATGTATCGATTTTCGGTATCTCAACAAGATCACCATAAAGAACAAGTATCCTCTTCCAAGGATTGATGACTTGTTAGATTAGTTAAGATGAGATCAATACTTCTAAATGGTGGATCATCGTAATGGATATCATTAGGTAAAGGTTAAGAAGGAAGATATCCATAAGACTGCTTTCCGTATAAGGTAAGTGCACTATGAGTTTTTCGTGATTCCCTTCGGAGTTACTAATACCCCTAAAATCGTCATGGATTTTATGAATAGAGTCATTAGACATACCTCGACAAATTTTTGGTAGTGTTTATTGATGATATACTCATCTACTCCATGAGAAAGGAGGAACAAGAAGAACATATAAGACTTGTGTTGGCGACATTAAGAAACGAGAAGTTTTACTCCAAGTTCAGCAAGTGTGGATTTTGGATGAAGAAAGTCACATTATTGTGACATGTGATCACTAGTGAGGGAATTTATATAGATCCTTCAAAAACAAATGTGATTTAGGAATGGACCAGGCCCTCTAGTGTCATAGAAATCCGTAGTTTTATTGGATTAGTTGGGTACTAAAAACGTTTTGTGTGAAACTTCTCACGATTGTCAAGCCCCACTAACTAAGTTAACAAGGAAAGGGGTAAATTATGTCTGGACAGATGAATGTGATGGAAGCTTCAAGGAGCTAAAGATAAGGCTGATCACTGCACCTGTACTCACACTACAAAATATTGGAGAATGTTTTGTGATATACTATGATGCTTCAAAGAAAGTCTTGGGTTGTGTACTCATGAAAAATGACAATGTGATAGCATACACCTCACGACAGTTGAAGATCTATGTGCAGAACTACCCGACGCATGATCTAGAGCTGGCAGCCGTGATTTTTGCCTTGAAAATCTGGCGGCACTAACATTATGGTGAGAAGTGTGACATATATACAGACCCCAAGAGCCTAATGTATATATTCACAAAAAAGAGCTCAGCATGTGTAAAAGGAGATGGTTAGAACTAATCAATGATTATGATTGCTCTATTCGCTATCATCCCAGAAAGGAGAATAAGGTAGCTTATGCACTAAGTAGAAAATAGCCTGCTACTCTATCCATGTTATGGATTGAGAAAGACCCTATCTTTTTGGATATGAAAATAATGGATTTGGAAATCATAAGGGCAGGGGATACATCCTACCTTTACCAAATGATTGCGCAACCATCCATTCAAGAGAAGATTAAATAAGCACGAAGGGATGATGTGGAGATACAAAATAGGGTGAATGCAGAAATAGAAGAGAGGCTGCAAGAGTTCCATATTGACGATGACGGTGTGATTCAGTTTGGAATGCATATTTGTTTTCCTTCATCACCCGGTATAAAGGAAGATATATTGGAAAAAACACATAGCTCCACATTCTCTATCCATCTTGGGATTACCAAGATGTACCGTGATCTCTGAGAACACTTCTAGTGGGATAACATGAAGAAGGAGATTGCAGAATATTTATCAAAGTGCTTGGTATGTCAGCAAATTAAAGCTGAGTGAAAAAAGACCAATTGTATAATGCATCCATTACCTATACCCATGTGGAATTGGGGAACTGTTACTATGTACTTTGTCACGGGTCTCCCAAAGACATCAAATGGAAATAATGTGATATGGGTTGTGGTTGACCGACTCACTAAGACTTCCCATTTTATCACTATTCGGGAAGACCCCTCTCTTGAACAACATACAAAGATATATGTGAAGGAAGTGGTGAGACTACACAGTGTTGAAATCTCAATTGTCTGTGATCGTGACCCAAGGTTCACATATAAATTCTAGAGGAGCCTTCAACATGCTTTGAGTACTGAATTAAATTTTAGCATGGCCTATCACCCCCAAACTGATGGCCAGTCTCAATGAACTTTTCAGACACTAGAAGATATGATAAGAGCCTGCTCTCTATAATTCAAAGGTGGATGGGATCAGTATCTCCAATTGGTTGAGTTCTCATTCAAAAATAAATTGTACTCAAGAATTCAGATGGCTCTACATAAAGCTCTTTATGGAAAGCGATGTAGAACTCCAACCTCTAGTGAGGAAGGTGGAGAAAGAAAGCTACTTGGACCCGATATTGTTCACGAGATGACAAAGAAGATTCAAGTCTTCCAGAAACACATCAAATCCTCCCAAAGTCAACAAAAGAGCTATGATGACAATAGTTGAAGGGACTTGGAGATTGAAAATGGAGATAAAGTCTTCCTTAGAATATCTCCCTGGAAGAGAGTCATGCGAATCAGGAAGAAAGGGAAGCTAAGACCATGGTATATTGGCCCCTTCAAGATCCTTGAATGCATAGTAGCCATGTCCTATCATCTTGCACTTCCACTGAATATGGCTCAAGTTCATGATGTGTTTCATGTATCACTACTGAGGAAGTACATACTAGGCCCCTCACATATACTAACTCAGAGGTGGTGCCACTGGATGATGATCTCTCCTATGAGGAACAGTCAGTAATGATTCTAGACAGAATAGATAAGGTTCTATGAAACAAGACAACCCATCTTGTCAATGTGTTGTGGAGGAACCATATGTTTGAGGAAGAAACTTGGGAACTAGAAAAGGCAATGAAGGGGAGGTACGCTCACCTTTTTGTGTAAAGTGAAATTTCAGGGGAGAAATTTCTTAATGGGGGAAGAATGTAATGACCCAAAGTGTTTCAATGGAAATTCCCTTCTTATAATTATGTCATAAAATCAAATGAAAACACAACATAATGAACTAATAAGTTATATAGGACCTCTAAACATTATTTTGACACTTATAGGTTTTTATTTTCAAAAATCCGACATAAATGGTTGTGTTCAAGATGATTTTTGGAGTCTAATAAAACAAAAATAATTTTTGGTGAATAGTAACCTACCCTTAGGAATAGTAACATACCACTATGAATATTAATATGACCCTTATGAATATTAAATCATCCAACATAAGAGTAACCTTACCCATGAATAATTAAATACAATTTAGTTAGCTTTGAAAGTGACAATTTGACCTTAGTAAATGTTTCAGTTTTTTGTAAGTCATAAATAATTAATTATAATTAATTAATTAATTAATTATTGTATTTTTCTTAAAATGTGTTCATTAATTATAAAATAAATTTCTTACAGTTTTTAGATAATTTTATATGACCCCATGTAATTTTTTAAAGCACTATAAAAACAGTTTTAATTTCAAAAACTGATTTTTATGTAAATTATGATTAAAATTAAAAATTAAATTAAAAATATTTAGAAAATTATTATTGAAAAATGGACTTCCTTTTTTGATTCTACATGTTTCATAATTTTAGGGGTAAATTTTTGGGATTTTTCTAAAATACTTGAATTTTTTATGAATAGTGAAATACAGTAATTTACAAAAATAAGCTAAAAAAAGCTAATTATAGAGTCATGTGTGATGTTTTTCTCATGTAAGACCACTTGGTTCGGGATAAAATGATAAAATTACTATTCTTCCTCACTCAAGACTCAATATTTCTTGTCTTAGGGGAAATTAATAAACTAATGAATTTTATATTACGGAACCCCATCTCCCCTCCACTATAAAAACCACCCTTCACACCCTCATTTCCTCACACCTCTCAAGCTCCAAGCCATCTATAAACTCTTCCCAAAACTCTTCTCTAGCCCTTCTCCAACATTAAAGAGATACTGGTCTCATCAAAATACCATGCCTAGCTTCCTTGGTGAGGATATCAAGAAAAAGATTTAAGAGGTAATTTCTCTCACTCTTCTCCTAGATTTTCCTTTCAAGTTCAAGTTCATATCGTGATCTCTACCAACATATATTCATATAAATTGTATTGGAACTCCAGTATTATAAATCATATATAATTTTATGATGATATGGGGATATTATATCATCCAACCCCCCATTCCTCTTCCTTTTATTTTAATAAAGAGAATGTTGTTCGTGAGGTGTTAATTTTTCACCTTCAAGAAAGACATGCTTTATTCATCCACTTCTACCTCCATATATGGTAATTAAACCATTTGTATGGTTGAAACAGAAAATTTTATATGTATTATCTCCTATTTAATGTTCTGGAACTAAATTATTCCCATAGTGCTAGTGATAAAATAAAACATGTTCATTATGATAAAAAAATCGCTCTAATTAACCCAAACAATCATCATTTAATTCGTATCTAATGATTCATCCACATAGATATAATATAATTCATTATATGATCATCAAAAATCCTTTAATATAATTAATAACATGTAATATCTTTTCGTATTGTTTACCCATGCTCTACCCAAACTTTAATTTAAGAATACTAGTGAACCACTCAAGAAAACCATAAAAACAAACATTCCGAAATAATGTTTTTAAACTCTATAACTCATATAAGGAACATAGAATCACTTAATGAAACCATAATGAACCATATTAATTTACAAAAGGTTATTTATTTATAATTAATTAATATAATGTCATTATATAGGACATTAACGAGAAGGAATCATTCGGGTACAATGTATGGGGAAATTCTCGAACCCAACATTCATCCTTCGGGTTCTCCCTCTTTCTCTCCTTTTTGATATGGTTACTCCATAAAAATATTTTGTTCATAATTATCTTTAATTTTCTGGTATATACATGTTTGTCACTGGTATTTATGAAAAAACAAAATCTTTTCCAAAAGAACTCTTCTTTCAAGAACACACCTTTTACCTCTTTCAAGATTGACGGTTCTTGTAACATGTTTGTTATTCCCTCATTATTTTGGGAACCCAATATTTATGTATGTGTTCTTATTAGATGAAACCCATTACCTTGAAAGGTTTCATTATGTTCATTTATGTTATATGTTCATTGTGGAATGGATAATAAATGATAATGTTATGATGTGACGGATGCGCCCTGAATTATATAGCGCAATATGAATGTTTAAATGTGACAAGTGCACCCAGAATTATACAACAATCCAATGTATTAGGTGAAGTGATTAATCTCATGAGTAAATTTGAAATGATGTGTGGAAAATATTATATCTTGGTTCACAAGTATGTGTGGTAGTTAACCAATAAGACATGATGTTTCATTTTTATGCATTTCCACATTTCAAGTATTATATTTATGATTCCTCTAAATTTCATGATCTTTTTCCCATGTTATGATTATGCACACCCCATGATATATTTCTCTTATATATCGTCTTACTGGGATTCTAGATCACCCCTTTTGATGTATATCCTCAGGTGGCTACATGTATTAAGGAGAGGACACGTGCCCATAAGAATCAAGAGAAGAAAAAATTAAATAAATGTTTATGCTTGATTTTGTAATTGTTATGTATGTTCCCAGTCTAACAAAGACACTAAACCTTTTAATACTCTATGGGTAATACTATTATGTTGTTTATCTTTAAAATGATGTAATAGTAACATAAGAAAAGGTTAGGTAGCTATTAATAGGGCACCTTAGGATGGATTTCTGAATAAAGGAAGGACTTGAGGATGAAGTTAGGAGAGTTGAGAGGGTATTTGGTTAGGGGTTAGCCAATCCATATGGCTTTGAAGGTGTGAATTAGAGAGAAGGGGGAGTGACCATTTATAAGAGGGGTGAGAGGAACCTTAAGAAAATCTAGAAATATTATTTCATAATAAAATAATTTTCGGTTTTTAGTGGCTCCACAATGGATTATTTAAATGATAAGGTTGGGATGGGTAGAAAAACACTAAACCAATTGGTTTTAGACAGGTTTGGGTCACTATATTAACCCTATCATTTAGATTTAACTCTTAGTTAAATAGTTTGACATTTACCTTGTCTCTTTGTATTTTTATATTATATGGTTAATAATCATCCTATATACATACAAGAGAACCCTAAGCGATTCATTAAGGATACACCTATCATTATATATGTCTTTTGGCCCAACCTTAGTTTTTTAAGAATAGAATATCAATTGATAACATAATATTTGTTTTAAAAACTCTTTTATGTCAGTTTTGACACTATTTGGTTTTTTTTTTCAAAATTTATTTCAACATTATTACTTCGAAAGAATTCATCTAACCAACAATAACATGTCATATTAACCTATAAAATTTGTGTAATTCATAAAACGTCTCAAATTACATTTATTTGGTTATTTATAATAGCAAATATTTTAATAATTCATTAATCAGGTAATTACTACATCATCATTATGTCATAAATATATTAATTTATTCAATGCCTAAAAAATATATATAAAATACCATTATGTAGAAATATTTTTAGCTTTAAAATTAATAATTATAATCGAATTTATCTTATGTATAACCTTATATTTAAAATTGGTTAGTTATTACTCTTTGAATTTAACTCTTTTAACACTTCTTTGAATTAAATTGTAATAAATATCATAATCTAATACAATTGGACCTAAAGGATTATATTTTTTTTCTTTAGGTTGTTTTTCGTTGAATAACACTTATCCAATAGAAATAGAACATGTGTTAGGGTAATAATCATATCTTTTTTATCCTTAATTAATCTATTTACTTTTAACCGTGGTAAATAAAAGTCACAAGTTACTATTCAAAAAAATTATTTTTATCTTATTGAACCACATTTTTCTTACTGATATCAACTATGTGTCTCAGATTTTCGATATTCATTTCACAGAAGTGGTAAAATTATGTTTTATTCAAATTTGCGAATTCTCCTAGGAGGTGGGTAATAGATGGTTAAAAAGTTCAATAAATTTTTTTATATCTAAAATTATTATAAACTGACTCCAATGATTTACATTTATCATATATAGGATTTATATATGTATTTTTAAATAAAATAAATTTAAATAAAATAAATAATTATTTAAATAAAAATTCGGTTTTAAACTATAACTCAGTGTTTGTAACTATTCATCAAAACTTGAATGTTTTCAGAAAAATACCAAAAAATCACCCAAAGCTAATTTCGATATTCTGAATCCAAAAATGAAGTCCGTTTTGAATGTTAATATATATAAAATTTCAAATAGTGGGATTTACTATTAATGACGGCTAGTTCGATTGGTCACGGTGTGTTAGAATCTCGAAGTTGCGTAGAATACATGCTATTAAATTATTCAAAAGAAAACATACCATGGAAGCTTTGGGTGTTACAGACTAGTTGAGTAATTAGGTTTTGTGTGAGTCTGAAACTATTATGTTAATATGTGACTACGTAGGTTTGAATGGGTGAATCAGTGTAAGGCTCTTATAAAATCACACTAGCATGAAGAGGATATTGGTGGTCCAAATGATTTTTCTGGGTAAATAATTTTTCCATGAGGTCAAGTTCATGTTGGTTATGCATAGTGCCTAGAAATTCATGGGCCTATGGAATGGACCATGTTTTGGTATGCTGAGAGTTATTTAGGTATGGGTGGATCCTGTGTGGTGTAATTATAGTGATCCCAATAATTTTGATGCTTGTGTAGTGGTATGAGAAGATCCACATGGATGTGAGAACACATATGGTAATTTGAGGGTATGATCCTCATTATATGTGTACTTCTATGCATAGAGGATATCATTATTGATGAAATATGGGTGAGTGATATTTTATACCTTCATGTTGGCACTCGGGTGTGAGAGAGTCAACTATACCTAGTCATTTCATTCAATAGTGGATAGAATTTGGGTCAAAAGGATAGTTTTTGGTTGTAGAGTGATGATAGAAAAGCCCTTATTGTCTGTAGTTCCTTATCAATCCTTGATGAATGAACCTCATTTTAGAAGAGTCATGGGTTTTTGGGATCAGTCAAGGTCGAATCAGATGTAATTGTACGGGTAGAATCTAGATGTGTCTGGTTTCATGGAAAGTAGTTGATTTAGGACATTGGATGTATAAGTGTGGTGGAATCTAGGATTAAAAAAATACAATTGTTAATATGATATGATCCAATAGTTAGTCTAATCATATGTGTGTTGATTCTTGAGGTGGCTCTAAGGAGGACTATGGGAATCCGAGGAATGTTGGGGTAGATAACCATTTTGGTTGGGTGATTTTAATGACCAATGTCATTATGCGTTGGGTGATATCATTTTAAATTTAAACTTTTGGTATGAATAAAGGGACACATCGAGAATTTGGGCTGATATCTGGATTCAGGGTGTTTGGAAACACTTAATATATGTCTTAAGATATGGAATGAGTCCTGTTTGGTTGTTTGGGTGCTGAGGTGATCCTTGGAGAATAGTTAGGTGGACATTAAGCAGAAAATTTTAAGCATCCATCAGGGAAGAGCCTTGTGGCCATGTTATAATTTTTATGTTTGGGGAAGCCATGATTTATACCTTTTAGATTTGTTTTAGTATATTTTTGGAGGGACTTAGAGTTAGCCCTACCTTCTTAAGACCTATTGTACCAAATCGTGGAGGTGAGGATATTTCACGACCTAGAGGGGAAGGCTTATTCTGTAAACCTAGAGGGTTTTGTTATGGGGGGGGGGTCTTATGGGCTCCACCATAGGTGGGATACTATGTGGATACGTATTTTAATTAGTTACCATCGTTCTATGCTTTATGATATGAAATTCCACCCCGATTATTGTTACCAGGGGTAGATTGGTAATTTACCATTCACCCCTTTTGTTTTAGGGAACAATGGCAAGCATGGGGAGGCTAATCAGCTGGCCCTACCCACATATACCCTCTTTTTAATCCCCATGGGTTTGGATGATTTTGGGTTTTATCCAATGATGGTCTTAAGTAATTTCTTATATTTCTTCTCCCTCATTGTATTCCTCATGTTGTTTTGTGGTTTTAGGTTAGTTTTTTGCACCAATTCCATCAAATCATGGTGGAATTTGGGTGGAATGTTGGGAAATTTTCATGTATTGGATAGAGGAGGTTAATAGAGGATGATCACATACCATTTTGAAATGTTTTAGTTCATTGTGGTTGAAAAGTACGTTTTCAGGCATTCTTCCCTTTTGAATATTGTTTAATAATCAATTTTAAATGTTTTTAATTAATTATTAATGTCATGGGTCAAGGGGTAGGTTTCTAGGACATTAGATAGTTAAAAATTTAGGCATGAAACCTTAAAGATTCTATGCAAGGTAGGATGTGTTTTTTTTACCTTTTTTCCCTTTTTGATATGATGTTTTTATATTTTGATAATTTTTTTCAGTATATTGAGAGACCCATTGGGATATTGAGGGCTGTTTGGGGGAAACATGTAGTTTTGGGATCCTTATAAATTGTTTTTTTTCTTCCAAAAACCGAATATCGAGTTGTGGGATTCAAGAACGCATTCCATTTGTTCCATTGAACAATGTTAAGTAGGAGAAGGAATTTGGGAGTACACACATTTTACTTACCCTTATTGGTGTTTTACTTGTTCATCCACCCAAGAGCCCGAATTGGACATACATGTAGTCAATTATGAGTATATTTTTAAGTAGGATGTGATGGTGAGGTGTTTTTAGTGATCAATGAATATTGAATATGTTGTTAGGGGATTTATAAGAAGTTTCCCAAGTAGTTTTGGTAGAGAATTATTCTGAGTAAAGTGTATTGTGAGACCGATGTGAGGGTTGTTGGTATATTGGTCAACATAGATTAGAAATTATAATGTGTTTAGTAATTTTTTATTTGGATGGTTCTTTAAGTATAATATTGTGTGGGTTTCTTGGATTGATTCAAAGGTTTTGAAAACATGTTTCTCATGGTATGAGTTTTTGATATCATCGATTGGTCACTTAAGTTTTAGTTTAGTTGGATCCTTTGGGATGGGATGACACAGTTGGGGTATCAAGTATGTTTGGGTGCCAATGAGTAATGGTTTTTGTTAGTTGGGGAGACCAAAAGGGATTCCCTTATGGGTGCAGTGCATTTTACGATAGGGTCTGTGTGTCATGATGGATGGATGGTCTTTCCCATTATGGTCTTGGGTCAATATTTGGTGGCAATGGAGGATTCCCTTGTAGGGTGTCTTGTTTTCTTGATATGGTTCATATCACCAGGGAAAATTCCCTATTTTTTCCCCCTAAGATGGATAGTTCTAGTTTCTAAATGTTTGATGATGGGTGTAGACTTTCGGAAACACCTATTTTATGGATTTTATCATGAATTATAGGGATTGATCATAATGGGAGTTTTGGTAGTCTGGCGTTTGGATGTGAATGAATGGGTCATTAGACCTATGGATTTTTGGATGGTCTTATCTATTGTTTTTTATTATGAATTTATAGGGAACCAATGGATGGTCTGGATGAGTATAACCCCTAAGAATATATTATACTTTGGATAAGGGATAATGACCACAAATTGTAACCACTCAAGGATAGACAGTGACTTGTGGTAGCCTAATCTCTCACATGATGTATTATGAAACAAATTTAGTTTTTTAGGACTATTAGGATGTTATCATGAAAATCATGTTAACCAGAGGATCCTTTTATTAGTTTATATCATTCTATTGGGGTCATAAATTCTAATAGTGGTGTGAATTTTTTTTATTAGATGTATATGGAAATCCCAAGGTTTTAATTTATGGATTATTAATGTTCTATATGTTCATGAGATTCCATTAGATTTTCTGTAAATGATTGACATGTTTTGGAATGATGAAACACATACTTAGATATTTCTGGCACGGGTCAAAGTTGGTTGGATTAATCGCGGATGGCTCATTGGAAGTTGAGGATTAATAATTTCTTATTTGTTTTAGTTGTCTACTTTTCCATCCAATTATTTTTTGACTAGGCTGATCATATCATGTGTGCATGCACTTTTTTATAACAACAAATTATAGGTACACGATTGGGGGTGGCCTACTATTAAATTGCTTATCACCCCATGCATGATCACTTTATTTCACTTAAAAACACTTATATCTAATTTCAGGATGAGCACTAGTTTCAAAAAGAATTGGGCAGACGCCCAGTGTTGCATGATTGAGTGGGACCACTTGGGTAGTGTATGAGGATTGGTCTTTGGAATCACTACATATGTTGGAGACCCTATATAGGGTATGAAATAGGGATGTAAGTAAAGACTTGAAAATTTTATTTTATTTATTTATTATATATATATATGTCTCACTTAGTGGGTAATCAATAGTTGTGTTCAATATTGACCATAAGATAGTATGACAGTATGATTACATATTTCATTTATTATTGGATGCCAATATATTAATTGTTCCGTGCACACTGATGTTTATAGATGCATATGAGATTGGTTATTTTTTACTTGTATTTTTCTCTAATATGAGGGAATATTCTCCTCCATGGTATCACCATATACCATTGACATTATTTTAAATATTCTAGTGTATGGTGAGGCATGCTTTATGCTTTGTGTCATGATAAATTGGGTGATATGTTGTGTTGATAAAGGCTTGTTTTCTAAAAAGATTCTTCAGTGAAAAAATTTATATAATATTGAAAATACGGATTCATATTAAAAATACATCAATATATAATTATTTTGGAATAACTGTTTCTCACTGTAGTAATGTTTCGTTTTTTTGGGAGTTAGGTTCCTCGTTAGATTGTTTAGTTTATAAATAGAATCCCTTACGAATTATGGAATGAATTTTTATGTAGAAAATTTTTATAGATGACTAAATTGAGAGATGGTATCCTAAAAGAGTAGTATTTTAGTACCTCTTTGGATAGTTCATGTTTTTGAATTATAATATAACATGGATTTTAAAATATAGTTTTTATAACACAAACTATTATTTATATTATAGAATCATTTAATTATTAGATGGTTGAGATACTTTTTCATCACGTATTATCATGGTTGAACATAAAATTCCTCTTAGGTGGGTGCAAATTTGTGCATGCATGCTTTCATGTGTTTTCAAAAAGGTGTGTACGAGGGGTAAGGGGTCAGGTGGGGTGGGTATGAATATAAGTGTGTGTGAATTACGTTATATAGATATAAAATAATAAATGAATTTTTTTTAATTATGATATACAATTATAATTATATAACACAGGTGATGCACAATATTTTTCATATACATAATTATTCCATAAATTTATTATACTATTGTATTTGGAATGAGGTATTTACCTTGTGATACAATTTTTGGGAAAATTTAAACTGGTGAATGAAGTTAGGAGAGGATTTAAAGAGTTTTCTTGGTTTCTAAATGGGTTGGGAGACCATGTTTCATGGTTTCTGAGGAAAAAAATATTTCATGTTTGGCTTCATAGCTAGGTAAGAATTAAAATTTTTCCAATCCATAATAGGGGTGGAGGAGAGTGTTTTTCATAGTACAATGCATGAGTGAGGAGACTGTGAACTCTAATTTTTCCACATGAAATTTACATGATTTAAATTTTTTAACTACATGAAACCCCTATATGGTTCCCATAATATCAATGGATAATTTATATGTACATAAAGGATATTTTTAAGGTTCTTAATCATTCAGTAAAGAATACATTTGAAAAATAGAGTGGATATAGCATCAGATAAAATGAAAGTTGAATAAGTAGATCTAAAATTACATGATATCTCTATTTTTAAACATTTAAGATCTATATTTAATTAGATTAAATATATGATTATGGGTATTAGGAAATGAATGTTGAGGATTTTATTACAAATTCAATAAGATATTTTCAATGATTGAATTGTTCATAAATAGTAATTTTAGGATGAGAATTCTAATTTTGATGGGTGGAATTCGAGGTAATGGATTTAGGTTGGTGATTATAACTTCCATTTTATATATTTTTGGAGCATTATTATAGTTTAGATGATGTGGTGATGATTATAAGCCTTGTATTGTATGTATTCACTAGTAGAAAAACACAATATACCAATGGTTTGGAGAACCATTGGCTGGCATGGCCTGAGGATAGGTCTATACCGACGGTTCTGGGAAAATTGTTGGTATATGATATATGAAAAACCTATACCAATGGTTTCATATAACCGTTGGTATAGGTAATTCAAAAAATTAACGCTTTCTTGGTTTTGATCCCAGCACCTCTCGTTTATAATCCAACGACCTTCCCACTAACCGAACATGACTTTTGTGAATATAATTTCATAAATATATATGGATATTCATAAGTATTTAAAATTTGATTTTTTAATGTTATTTAATGAAAGATTCCATAAAATAATGTTTGTATCTATACCAACGGTTCTCAAAACCAATTGGTATAGACCTATAAAAACATTTTTGAGAAGCCTTGGTATATTTGCTTTGATTTTTGGAGCTATGCCAACAGTTTCTTCCAAAACGTTGGTATAGTTCCAACCATTTCCAACAGTTTGAAAAAAACCGTTGGCATAGGGTCATTATATTGGACCTATGCCAATGGTTTTGCCCAAAACCGTTGGTATAGGTCACTAGAAGTGACCTATCATAATGGTTTTGGTCAAACCATTGGTATCGGTCCAAATTAGTGACGTATACCAATGTTTTGGCCAAAACCAATGGTTTAGGTCCATATAAGTGACCTATACCAATGGTTTATGAAAAACTATTGGTATAGGTCTAAATTAGTAACTTTCACCAATATTTTGGCCAAAACAATTAGTATATGTCCTATTTCTACCAGTGATTGAATAATAAATATATAAAATTTATGGGACATTTAATAAATGTGAAAAAAACAATATATACCATGAATTAATTAAAACAAAGTAATTGTGATAAACCATACTAAGCAATATTTTCATGGGATGATGATATATGTGTGAATAAATGAAGCTCAAAAATAAAGTAGGGGATGATGAAATTTACTAATTGATTTGTTTTCTAATGTGGTGATTTAGTGTAAACAAATATACCTTATGATGCTATATAATGAATCAACAATATGATAATGGGTAAAGTTATGGTGGTATGTTGATGGGAACATTAGAATTTTCTATGGATATTATGGGTGGTTATACCAAGGACATGTTTATTTTTTATAGAGGTAGGGTTGAGTATATTAATTCAATATGTGTATATTATGGTTGTTGTGTTTTTTATTTTTATTATATTATGAATTAAAATTATATCTTATGGATGGGGATGTGATTTGATATGTGTTTTGATTTATATTTTAATGTTTTCTCAAAAATATTGTAAATTATGATAACTTTGTTTGGTTGTATTATGAGTTATTTTTGTGAGGGATGTGGTATTGTCATATGTTAATGATATGTGAGGGATACAATATTCTCTAATATTGGTTTAGATAAGGGATGTGGTATTCCCACCGTACATACACTTTTTGATTTTTTTTTGTATCCATATCACTAAATAATTATTATTGTTGTATTTTTAAAATACTTTTTATGGTGGAAAAAATTTATTATGGTTTTATCTAATCTCATTATATATGGGGTTAAAGACATGTATTTAATGGTATGATTGATGGGGTTTTATGGCTGGGTAGATTTGAATGAGGAGGTGGGGGACATGTGGTATAAATTTTCTAATGATAATAATTTTTTTTGTGATTAAATTATTAATATTTATAGATATATTTTTTGATATTTTATTATTCCATTCACATTACATTAAAGAAGATATTTCATCAGCCTATTGGTTATATTTTTATACTCAACCCATTATTATTTATTGTTTTTAGATGTATTTGATCATATCAAGGAGTTTTTTTATGATGTTAGTTCAAACACATAGAAATATAGCTTGTAGTTGTAGGAGTCAGGTGTTGGAGTTTTATTTCTATTGAAATATGGTTATAATGGAACTACTTGTTGACATTATTAATTCAAGAACTCTGTTTAGTTATTGATTTTGTTTTATTAGTGAATAGTGTATTGATTTATTATTTTTTAAAATATGTTTAAAACTTCTTATAATCAATATTTTATACTAATGTTTCTGGACTCCTCCCCATAAAATGATGGATGTCACTTTTGAGGGTATCTCTTCATCTCATTTTAGGGTTAGAATGAGTCCTGGCGGGGCTAGGGCATAAAAAATGAAATCTTAGGGAGTTTTCATGGATGAAATTTTTAGTAGGTGTCAGGCATATTTTTATTGGATGATAAGGTTGTTATATTACTTGAACATAATAAGTAAAATAAACCTGGGATGATAAATCGGGTCATAGAGGGCCCCCATCATTTAAAGTTCCTGATTTAATTTCATTTGAAATTTTACCTTTATGACATATCGTTATTTGGGTAATTATATAGGCATGTGTTCATCCATCATAAAAATACATGTCATGCTGATTATATGTAATGTGAATTGAGCAATTACTATGATTAATCATAACATTATATAACTGGACACATCCAAATTTTTTCCTTTGGTTGAAGAATTTATTTTCATATATCTATTCCATTTATTCTGATAAAATGTGAGGAATAGAGAAAGAGGGTGAAGAAGACCCCTTTAGTCATACATTATTAGGAATTGCAGATATTGAAAGAATCATGGAGAGTTACCTTATAGGAGTTCCAATGACTAAACCCATTGATGTAGGGGTGTATTTTTTTATAAATAAATATATTAAAAACTATAAGACGTTTAGATATGTTTTTTTACTAGTTTAGGTAGTCAAAGAATATTATATTCCATTGGTAATTATTTAATAGTATTGAGTGGATTATCATTAGAAGACCTTGTATTTGGGAGATCATGATGTATCTATGTCCAAGTTGAGTTTGTTTCCAGATCAGTTCTATAAGGATTTACTTACACTTACTCTTCAATAAAAGAGGCAAAAAGAGATGTTATCTATCCAAAATTATATATTTAGTATTTGGGAGTATACAGTGAGATTCATTGGCCTATTTCATTATTCCCCAGTGTTCTTCACTAACAAGGAGCAGAGAAAAAATAATTTGGGAGTAGATGTCAACATGATATCTAGTAGTTGGTTGTCTTTTTTAACATCACGCTATATATAAAAGAATTTAATAACACATTGGTTATTTTGAGTAATTTTTCATGGTCTAGTGGATGAGTAAATGATGGTTTCTCACATGGTTTACATCAAAATAGATTTAAATATTAGTTCCCTTAAATCTGATCATATTTGGGTCATTTGCATAAGGAAAGGTATTCATGATTCATGAAAAATAATATTTCATGTCCCTTAAGTGTGGAATGGTCTGTGATATTGTATTAAATTGGTAGAAGATGATATCACAAGTTTATGTGTATATTATTTCAAGGTGGTTATCAGGGGACAATTTAAAATTTAATGATGGATGAGCCACTATGTTAATTGTAGTATCCACCCTTGTATTTTTAACATTGACAGTATTAGTGAACGAATATACTACTAATATAGGGTTCTGTGGTGGACCTCAACCCCAAAATATCCATCATCTTTATGTACAAGGCAATGCTCAGAGGCATGGAGGAGGCTAGAAGGCTAGACAACATGACATGAGAGTGGGTCAAGGGATAATTCATGCAATATAAGTTGATGAGATGAGGAGACTTGTGGTAGTGCTAGGTATGATATGTGTACTTTCGAATCTCCCCTCTATTTTATTTTTTTGTGGTGTTTCACTTGGATTAGTAAGAGGACTATAATTAAAAATAGGGGGGCTTTATCAACTTCACTAGTTATCTGATCTAGTGGGAGATTGTTCAAGGTTAGTTGAAATGGTTCATAGGTGTAGTTTGAAGATATAAGGTTATTATATAATTTATGATGTAGTATATTGAATTTTGAAACTGGGAAATCTCATACATGACACGGGTTGATTTCATTTGTCATGATATAATATTTATTTCCGCTAAATGATGGTGATTTATTTTAATATTAATAGTTATTTTATGATAATGATCATGTAAAGAGACCATAGGAATTGATTTTTGTGAATCTAAACTCAATTCATTATATATTAACGTGTGAGTTTAATTCTATTCACATATGAAATGGATGATAAATATATTTTTGATACTGGTAAGGGACTGGATTGATGTTTTCCTTGATGAGTTCATTTGTTTTCCCTTAACATGGTAGGTTGATTTTCGTACAATACTGTATCTAAGAAATTTTATGATATCAATTTCTACTTATTGAATGAATCATATTAATCTTCATGTGTTGTGAATTCATATTGAAAAAATGTTATATAGTGGTTTCATTTTCCCTAGTGTATAACCGTATGAAGAGATGATAATGTTCAACAAAAAGGCTAACGGATGTATGTATTTATATATTGATTTATGGTGGCTGATTTAGCTAATATAAAATAATCCACAACCTTGACCATTTATTTATGAATTTTTTGATCAACTGATAGAATCTAGTTGGGTTTCAAAAATATATGTATGGTTGACAAACTATCAAATGACAGTAAGTAAGCAGTATATTCAAAAGATATATTTTTTATTGAATTATTAGAACTTTTTAGTTCACGGAAATTTCTTTTAGAATGTCGAATACACCACAAATGTTTTTAGGATTGATGTATTGGGTGTTTCATCCTTCTTTTTCACTTTTTATGTTGTTTATTAATGATATACTGTTTTATTTTAAGAAAATAATAACCATGATGAATATTTACAAATGGGGTTTTTGATACTTTGATAACAAAATTTGTATGGAAAGGTGTTTATGTGTATTCATTGTAACAAAAAGATTATTTTCTTATCCATGTAGTCGCTTGGAAAGGAGTTCCTTTAGAGCCTTCTAAGATCATGGTTAATTTTTCTTGAGCCTATTAGTTGTATATATTTCTTGTCATTGATAGATATTATTTGTGGTTTTTCCAATTTCTATCATATTTTATAACCAACAAAATATTGGTGAAGAAGGTATAAACCTTTATTTGGATTCAAAATTGTCATTCATCATTTTAGTTTTTAAAGAAGAAGGTGTCCAGTGCACCTATTGTTTACTTACCCAATGAGGGTGTTATATTTGTGTTCTTTGATGGATCAATATATAGATGTATATGTATATTATATGGAAAAATATAAGAGGGGTGATTTTTAGGTTTAAAAACATTATGTTTAAACACCTAAGAAATTAGTTTAAATGATGTTAAACTATTACAATCGACAAAAAATATTATCAACAACAATTTTCTTGGATATAAATGTATCATACAATGTAATACTATATGTAATGTAAAACAATTGCATTCAAATGAATACAATTATCTGAGTAATACAATAGTGAAGGATTATACAATAAAGAATATAAAATCTATCAATACAATATATAAAAGTATAAGTGTAATTGAAACAATCACAAATTAATATGAAATGAAGAAAGGAAACAAAAAAATTCCCTTTCTAACACAACCAGCATCGGAAAAGTAAAAGTATTACAATTCTTTTATCCCAAAGAGAGGGGTATCCTTTCGCCTAGGATAAGAGGTCTGTCTTACCACCACCTTAGTAAGCCCTCAATACGATGATCAGTACGTCTGTCTTGTTATCCCTGAAAGCCCTCGGTACGATGATCAGTATGTCTCTCTTTCTATCCCTGCAATCCCTCAATACGATGATCAGTACTTCTATCTTGATATCCCCGCAAGCCCTCTATTTTGTAGTTAATCATCACCTCTGTCCTTCAAACACTTGAAATCCATCGAAACGAAGATCAGAATCACTGCCTACGTATCCTCAGCAGCCTTCAATCATTATCAACTGATTGGTTGCACAATTAAAACAAAGAAGTTAACTAAATACAAAAACTAAGAACAAGCAGTTCACGTTTAGTAATCTCAAGGCATTCGCACGAAGTAAGAGAGAAGTCACAACGTCTCTCTCTAGAAATTGATAGAAGAAAATAATGATCAAAGTATATCAGTTTTTTCTTGGATTCAAATGACCTATTTATAGGCCTCAGGTTCCAACGGTAATATTTATTCCAACGGTCATATTTCTTCAGAAAACTCGGAGGGACTTGGACACCTGGAATTATAACTTTCATATTGAAACTAAAAACATGATATCATTTTGATTAGTTTATAACTAACTCCATGACATCATTATGGTTAAACAAATAGATATATGAAATTGAAAATCATGAGTATGATTGATATAAAACATGTGTTTTGATAATGAATAAAAACATGAATGTGATAAAATTAAAATATGAGTACTATTAGTATTACATAGTCAATATATTGATATGATGTAAAGTGACTATGATGCACAAAATTCAGAACGATTGACAGGGTCAGTACCATTCACATAGTCAGTATGAATGATAGGGTTAGTACGATTGATAGAATCAGTACAATTGATAGTCAGTACGATTGATAGTGTAATTAAAATTGACAGGGTCAGTACGATAAACATAGTCAGTACAATAAACATAGTTAGTACGATAAACAATGTCAATACGATAAACATAGTTAGTACAAATAACATAATCAGTACGATAAACAATTATGAATAGATTTGTGATTTCCAAAAAAAAGACATAAAATTCAGAAGAGGACTTTTGACTCAACAATCACCCCCTTTTTGGAAAGCACAAAACATAATGTAAAAACAATAAGAAATACTTATCTCCCCCTGAGTTATTGAAAACTCTTCTGAAAATGAAATTGAATACAACTAACTCCCCCTTAGTTATGTACTTTACTAAATATAGTATTTGTAAAAATTATTTGATTTAGAAGTATTTGATTAAAACATTCTCCCCCTTATAAAACATTCTCCCCCTTTATAAAACATTCTACCCCTTTGTAAGTAATTCTGCCCCTTTGTGATTTACAAAAAAAACGGGGTAATCTTGAGTAGCTTGAAAATGTTAGAAACAAAAAAATGCAAGCTAATGGAAAATAGAACATAATCCTCAGTAAGATATCAAATGTCTAGAATTAAAATAGTGAATAATGAAAGATACAACAAAACATTAGATGGTTTTATCTTTCTTTTTCTTTCATGATCAGCTCATGAAGAACAACATTCATCTTTTTGATTTCATTCTTGTCTTCGTAGATAGAATCACCCTGGGATTTGAGAAGCTCTTGTTGATTGGAAAAAATATGATCCTGATTCTTGGTAGTCTCTTCTTGAACTATGATTACTTCTTCTAGAGTATTAATTCAATTTTTCAAATATTTATTGTCTCGAGATAACATGGAATTTTTTTTTCTCTACATAACTATTTAATCATTGAAATATGAAACCTTTGAAAACTCAGAATGAAAAGCAATCATGATCTCTTGCAGATCTTTTATTGAAGGGATATCAGCTCCATGAGTTTTTGACGTCTGATTTATCATTTCAATAGTTTCTTTGTCACGCTTATTGAAATCAGTAGAAGATCATTTGAAATCCTTATTAATTCTATAATTGATATTTCATGATCATTCATGGAGCATTCTATTTTGTATGACCACTTAGTCATCCTATTGCATGGATTCTTATGAGCAGTCGAATTTTCAGATAGTACTTTTAAATCGGCTTCAATAGACAATACTCTCTTTCTATGTTCTCTTACAGAACCAAATATCTTCTTTTGATTGTCAGTGACAAAACAAATTTTTCCTTAATGTCTAGGAAAATAAGGAATAGTCTTCTCAATTCTTCTCAATACATGAACAATCTAATTACTTTTCTTAAGAGAAATTATACTTTCTGAATTAGAATCCTCGTCATATGAATCCAGTTCATTTGATCGGCTTGAGTCTTCAACTGGCTTTTTTCCTTTTTCTTTTTTTTTCATTTATTTCTTCTTCCACTATGTCACTAATAAAACATACTTTTTATTTTTGGGTACATTGTGATCCTTTATTTACATGATAATGAAGTCCTTCTGAAAGAGTTTCAAGAGATTCAGCAGGTGCTTGATCGACATGAGGAGTTTGTTGAATGCCTTCACTTTTCTTTTGAAATGATTTATCTCTAAATTTTTTTGAACTTTGAAGAAATTCGAAAGGAAAATCTTTTTCCTCTTTGACTTCCTGAACTTCTTTCAAATTTTTTCCCTTTCCCTTTCTCTATACTAATTTGAACGATTGGTTCTTGGTGCACTTCTTCCGTTAGTTGAGCACTAGCCACCTCAACCAATTTCATGATTTTAGAAGAAAAAAAATCTTTAGGTTTCCTTTTCAAAATATTCTTCTTTTTCTTCTTAGTTGGACGAGTATTCACTACCCTTATCATTTCAGCTAAAAAATTTTTTGGGTCAAGACCAAACTTTGGATCATCTTTTTCTCTCTGTTCATTGTCTTTCCTCCACTTGGCCACAACCTCATAGCTATACTTAGGTTTTTCATTGGCTATGTTCTGGTTTGTGGATCTGACATTTGAGGAGCAACATTTGGAAAAGATTCAATTGACGTGCCAATGGAAAAAAAAGTTGTTACCATAAGTTGACGTGCCGATGGAAAATAGATTCATTACCATTGGTTGACATGACGATAGAAAACATTGTTTTTTCCATATATTGAAGTGCCAATGGAAAACAAAGTTGTTACCATAGGTTGACGTTCCGATGGAAAACAAAGTTGTTAACATAGGTTTACAAGATGACAAAAAGAAGGTTAAAATGTTAAATAGATAGTCAAGACAATAATTAGAAAATAATAATAGCAAACCAAAAGAATAAACAAATAAATAATACCATAAGAAAAAGTTAAAAATACATTTAAGTAAAAGTGTTCTCCACATTTTAAGAAGAGTTTATTTAATGTAAGGAAAAGTGTAAAACATGAATTAGATATGAATTATTATTTTAATGTAATAAATTTTTTCTTCTATTTTATAAACTCAAATCTTTCTAAAGGTAATGGTTTTGTGAGAGTTTTAGCAAGTTGTTCTTGTGTTCTGATGAATTGTAAAATAATATCTTCTTTTAGTGTGTGATCCCTAAAAAAGTGATGCCTAATATCTATGTGTTTTGAAAGAGAGTGATGTGTTGGGTATTTACTAAGAGCTATGTCACCTTCATCACATAATTGACTTATGTTGATGAGATTGTGCTTAAGACCTTTAACAAACAAAACATTTGAAATAATAACTTTTCCAAGAAAAAATATTATCTAATCCAACAATCATTCTTTTAGCATTATCTCTGAAGGTAACTTTTCCAACTTTTGTTTCGATAATATTTTCAAAGAAATATTATTTTCTGGTCATGTGTCAGGATTAAGTACTATCCATGTAACAAATATTCTTGTTGGTACACATCTTATTTACCTGAAAAAGAAACAATTAGTATTTTGGAATCCAAACATCATTGGATCCATAAGGATTGGGTAAAATAATTTTAGGAATCCACATTTTTTTTCCAAATGATATTTTTTAAATCTTAAATACTAAGTTCTATTAATAGAAAAACATCTTTTCTAGTGTCCACTACATTGACACTTAGTACAAAATGGAGTATTTTGAGGAACAAGATAGTAATTACCAAAAACTGGTTCAGAATGAGTACAACAAATACCTGAATGATCTTTCAAATTTAAAATTTGAGAATACATTTTATCAAAGTTTTCCTTGACATAGGTAGTGTTTGACAAACATTGTTTCATGGAAAAAATTTCCGACATTAGTTTTAAAACTAAATTTTCTTCTTTGAAAACATTATTTTTGGAAATAAAGCTAGTCTCTAAAACATTATTCTTAGAAATTACATTTTCAAGATCCTTAGAAAGTCTATCCTTATCTGAATTGACTTTCTAATGTGTTTTTAAAATACTTTCAAAATAAGATTTTTTAATATAAATATCCTTAGAATGATCTGATACTTCTTTAATTAAGATAGAAATTCTAGAATTTTCCTTATCAAGATTTTTCATATGTTTGGAATTTTCATTCTCAATAATTTTAGGAAACCTAGACTCTTCTTCATAAGAAGGAAATGTATTATCTTTTGATATTAAGACTCATCATTGAAAGATTTATAATATTTATTATCATTATAATTTTCATTCTATGATACATTTGTAATAGATTAAGCATTTTGTACCTTAACCATGAAACAATGATCTTCAATCAGTAGTCTGGCTATAAGGCCAATATTCCTCTTTCCTAGAGATTCATATTCTGATGAATCATCTAATGAACCACCACCACTAACACTGCAAGTATCATTTTCCTTCAATACATTCTTTGTATTTTCTTGTAATACGAAATCTTATTTCTTTCAAAATATTTCTCCTTTCTATAATTTCATTTCAATAAAAGAAAATGAGGTCTTATATGACCTACTTTCTTGAATTCATAACATATTACCTCTGAATATTTCATATCCTTCCTATCTTTCTTTTTTAATCTGTATTGGAAGTATTTCTTTCCCACAATCTTGTTCATTCTTCATGAAATATTGGATAACTCATTACGTGAATGATCACAATCACTTGATTCTGAAATAACAAATTTCTTATCTTTGGGTCTTGTTATCCTTTCAGGTGTTTTATCTTTAGATGTAGTAGTAAAAGCTACACTACCATTTTCATTTTTCTTCTTATTTAAATCATAATCTCTCTTCATTATTATCTTGTTCTGTAGAAGAGTTCCAAAGAGATCATCAATAGTAATCTGAGAAACTTTTCTGTTTTCATCAATATCTGTCCTTTTTGACTCCCAGTCATTTGGCGCCATATCAATTATTTTTTCAACAAGGGCTTCATCACTAAGAAATTTTTCTCCCATAGATTTTAAACTATTGACCATTGTCAAAAATATTTATTACACTTTACATACTAGTTCTCCATAAAGAAAAAAAGAAATCCATGATAGTCTACTCGAAGCATTGATTTTCTTGTTTCTATAACCTTAGATGTACAAAAATGTGTGACTTCTAATTTCTTCCAAATATAGTTGGCTACTTCACAAGATGATATCTAGATGTATATATTCCTGGTCATAGAACATAATAATGTATTGGGTTCCTTTTAATTTAGTTGATATTCTTGATTCTCTTGATTAGTTAAAGTACTGACTTATTTTTCAGGGATTTTGTAACCTCCAGAAAGCATAATAAAATTTTCTACAATAGATTTAATAAAAAAATGTCTTCATTATATATCTCCAGTAATCATAATCATTCCCATAAAAGATAGGTGACCTAGTTGGATTTAGATTGTCAATTGATCTGATATTCATTCCTTCCATACAATAATACAAAATCTTTTCCAATCCACATGTTAGTGCAGTATGTTTTTGAAAAAGAAAATTGTATTAGAAACACAATTATAAAATGAATTAAAACACATCAGTTGAAACCTCCAATGATACCAATTGTTGGATCAATATATCGATGTATATGTATATTATATGGAACAATTAAAGAGTGGGGGGTGAATTTTAGGTTTAAAAACATTGTGTTTAAACATTTAAGAAATTAGTTTAAATGATCTTAAACTAATACAATCCACAACAAATATTATTAACCACAATTGTCGTGGATATAACTATATCATAAATGTAATACTATAGGTAAATAAAGCTATTAAAGTCAAATGAATTCAATAATCAGAGTAATATAATAGTGAAAGATTCTACTATAATGAATATAGAATCTATCAATAAAATATGTAATAGTATAATTGTAATTGAAACAATTACAAATGAATATTAAATGAAGAAAGAAAACAATACAATTCATTTTCTAATACAAACAGTAGTGGAAAAGTAAAAGTATTACAATTATTTTATCCCAAAGAAAAGGGTATCCTTTTGCCTAGGATAAGAGGTTTGTCTTACCGACACCTTGGTAAGCCCTCGATATGATGATCGGTAAGTCTGTCTTGTTATAACTGCATGCCCTAGATACGATTATTGGTACGTCTATCTTACTATCCCAACGAGTCCTCAATACAATGATTGGTATGTCTGTCTTGATATCCCCACAAGACCTCAATTGTTTAGGTAATAGGCACCTCTGTCTTTCAAACACATGAAAGCCATCGATATAAAGATCGTTATCACTGTCTGCATATCCTCATCATCCCTCGATCGTTATCAACTGATCCATTGCAGAAATAAAAATAAGAATTTTATGAAATACAAAAAACAAAGAACGTGATGTTCACGTTTTGTAATCTCAAGGCTTTCGTACAAAGCAAGAGAGAAGTTACAGCTTATCTCACTAGAAATTGATTGAAGCAAAGAATAATCAATGTCTCTCAGTTGTTTCTTAGCTTCAAATGACCTCCTATTTATAGGCATCGAGTTCCAATGGTTATATTTCCTCTAACGGTCATATATCTCCGGAAAACTCGAAGAGACTTGGACACCTGGCATTATAGCAGTCATATTAAAACATAAAACAAAACATCATTTTGATTAGTTTATAAATAACTCCACGACATCATTTTGGTTAAACCAAAAGATATATGAAAATGATAATCATTAGTACAACTGATATAAAACAGGTGTTTTGATAAAGAATAAAAACATGCATGTGATAAAAGTGAAATATGAGTACTATTAGTATTACATAGTGAAATATATTGATATTATTAAAAGAGAGTATGATACACAAAAGTCAGTACAATTGATAGGGTCAGTATGATTGATAGAGTCAGTACGATTGATAGGGTCAGTATGATTGACACAGTTTGTATGATCGATAGAGTCCGTAAAAATGACAGGGTCAGTACGATTGAAATGGTCAGTACGATAAACATAATCATTATGATAAACATAGTCTGTACAATAAACATAGTCAATATGATACACATAGTCAGTACGATAAACATGGTTAGTACAAAAAACATAATTAGTATGATAAATAATTATGAATATATTTTTCATTTCCAAAACAAGACATAAATGTCAAAAGAGGCCTTTTGACACAATAGTCCTTACCCCGTGTAAAGAGGATCATGTTGATACATGGAATTATGATTATATCTTATGGATCTAGTATATTTAGTGAATATAAATGTAATTTTTTGACTCACCATCACATGTGGGTAGCTATAGAGTATACTATGAAATTAGGTAGAAACTAAATTCTTTGAGAATGATTTTTGGTCTTCACGAATCATAAGATATTAAATTATTTATTCTCTTAGAGGGAATTGGAACTATATCCTTCAATCTGAGTGTATTTATTACAATATAAGGATTATTAGATCTCATACTCAGAAAACATGGTATGTGGAAGTCTAAATATTGAGTAGGAAGGACTATGATAATATATCCCATGAATAAAATAAGGGATTGATGATGATGAAAAACATTACATATTTGGATATATATTTGGATGAGGTTGGTGGTAGAGGTTTATTTTATCAAATGATAGTGATTTATCCTTTTTTTATAGTAGGTGATGGAGTCCAAGCTAGGTGACCATGAGGTAGAAATGTGTAGAGATCATACAATTAATGGAGATGCTCTAGATGGTTAGGTGGAATATAAGGAACTTGATGCGTTGTTTTTTGCAGTTTTGTATAATCTTATAATCATGTTGTAATTTTTTATGTGATTTTAATAACTCAGGTTTAGTAATACATATAGGAGTTAAAATTTTATATCATTATATTATAATGTAGTTTGGGTTTCCATAACTGAGGAAATTAATGGATACATATGAATCATGATGTCTAATATATCAACAGTTGAAGGAAAACATCATGTTCCATAGCAACTATTACAACCACTCAATATTCCATAGAAGAAGTGATAGGATGTATCTATAAACATTAAATATGTTTTTCCTTGATTATTGAAATGAAAAAACTCTATATAGTTTAGGTTTGACAGATTGATCAAATTGACATTTTTTGTGAATCAATATTTCTGTATTTTTTATAATACATTATATATAGGAGGTTGGGAATCGTTATGGTATTCTATGGAATTATTTTTAGAACACAATCCTCTATTTATATCAAAAATTTTGAGTTGATTGTTTTGTGTCTTGGGTATATATTTGTTCCTTATAAAAGCATTTCTCCTAGAGAAAGTTGGTCAAACCAAGTGGGTAATTTAGACGTCAGAGGATATCATAAGGACATTTATTCTAGATTTTGATGGACTATAGGATGCATATCTTCATATTAAGAGATTGATTTTAATAATAACTTCCATTAATCAATTAAGATGGTGTAATTTGAATTATTTCATCAAAAAATATGAAAATGATATATTTTTTTGTTGGAATTGGTGAAGAAATATTTATTAGGATTTACATGGTACATGACACTATGAAGAGGGTGAAAATGATTCATACTGGATGAGGATGCACAAGATCATTAGAAATATTTTGTCGATAGAATGCATAGTCTACATGAATTTGATGTTGATGATCATATATTTTTTTATATTTTCAATTTGATATGGAATACCAAAATTTGATTGACGTAGAAATCATTCTCGCATATTTTTTAGACCTTGTGAGGTGTTGAAGAATGTAAATTAAGTGAAATATTTTTTATCACATAAACTAGGTAGGAGTGAGTTCATGATATGTTTCACAGGTCACAACATTTGAGATATATTGAGGATGATTATAATGAAACTAGATTGGGTGATATTGATATTGATTATAATGTGATATTTATGGTTTGGTTGGATGAAATTCAAAATCCTTGAAAGAGGGGCTTTATCATAAATCATTATTTAATAATTTTCTTATTTACCTATGTATGAAACATAGCGGCATGAGATGGGGTCAATCTCTAGAGGAGGGAACTCAAAAACACAAAATATTAATTGTCACAATTTATTACAATAATATACAATACGTGAAATAATAATCGTAAAATTGTGAAGCATTTATAAGGATGTATATGATAAATATAAATACATAAATGAAAGCAAACAAATAATTAAAATAAATATTTAAAACCAAATGATGTTAGTAGGAAATAAGTATCCATCCTTAAATGTTCACAATGATGCTAACTATTATTCTTAAAATTAATTGATTTTCATTCTTTTATTCAATAGAGATATTAAGACTGATCACTTAACACCCTACTATTTGAATTGTAATTATCCAATGTTGAGACATCTACATATATGATAATATCTATCCAAATATATAATTATAGTAATAAAAATGCTAATTAAAACTGTAATGAATCCCCATTATATAAAAAACTATAATGATGAAGGAGAGTAGAAATTATGGACAAGAAGATGAAAGAAGTAGAAATGGCAATAAGGAATCCACTAATCTCGATTAGTTTTACAATTACTAAACTCTTAGAACCGATTAAGGAGAAAACATGAAATAAAAATAAAAGTCAAATAAAAACCACCACCTCCCTATGAAAAAAACTAGTTAGTTCTCTATCACCAGAGGAAGATAAAATCCTAGAGGAGTAAACATAAAATGTAAAATGAAATAAGGGAGATAAAATTATAAAATACTAAAAATGCAGAAAACTATTTTAGAGGAGAAAGAGAAATAACACACTCTAACTAAATTAAATGAAACCAAATATATTTGAAAATGAAGTATAATGACTTAAATATCTATGAGTTAAAATCCCATGAAATACTATGCATTAGTGAAACTATTGTTAGATCTCCTTATCCACTTTTTGTTTTTTTCAGTTCATGTTTGAGTAAAGTGTTGTGGGGTTTGAAAAACATAGGAACCTTTAGGACATTATTTGTTTATATTTTTCCCAATTTAGGGGTGGTTATTCCATATCCCAAACAACCACACTACAAAGGGGTCTATTACACCATAGGGAAGTGCAGTTATACCACAACACCACTATATATTTTGGATCACACAGTAGACTATGAGGCTGAAACGTAATGATGGGGATGATGGAGGCTGTGTCGTAGCCTTTTTTATGGTTATTTCATCCAATGATGGTTGTTCCATGGTGGCTTACACCATTCCATAATGATGCCCCAACAATCATTACAATAGTTAGAATAACTTTTCATCGAATCACTGGTCTTCAGGGGTTATTGTCTTAGTAGACATTACCAAAATTGATTTGATGAATATTAAATTAATTTAATATTTCCTTTCATAATTTAAGAGGACCTTAATGAGGGATGATTACATGGTTTGAACCATATAAATTACCGGATCACCAACCTCATATTTCCTTGTTTGATAGCATAGAATGACTGATTACATGACTTTACGGTACAATTATTACCCTTATACCACAACCGTGCTTGCTCCTCACCATTTTTACATCACAGTTTCCCCTTCCATAACATGGATGCCACCCTTTTGTGTCTTCAATGCTGTTTCCATAAATCCTACACCCTGGTTGATCTTTCCAATTCACCACTACACCTTATATCTCCCATGCACCCGTGGTGTTTCATTGATAGTGATTCCATGCTCTAGCCACCTGTTTTAGGCTATGGTGAGTTCTTCTGGTACTCACTACACCGTAGTTGATCCCTAAATATTATAGAGGTTGTCTTTTGGCACTCATCATGCCAAATATTAATACCATACACCATTGTGAACACATATTCACCATATAATACCTTCCAACATTGTGGAGGTATATTCTATGCACCCATGTGCTGAAACCGCACTCATTCACCACGGAAGAACCTAGAATTTAATGAGTCATTATAAAAGAGATTGATAACCAACCTCAAATAAGGATTGATACGAACTTTTTCTTTTTTCTACTTATATTACACCATAACACTTTTCATGTTTTTTTACAACTAGTTCTAATAGTTCTTAAGAAATGATCATGTTTTAGTGGGTGAGAGAATGTGGTTCAGGTGATGTCACCTTTGATGAACCCTGATATTGATATTGAAAACCATGAGGTAGGAAGATCCTTACCTCTTGGAATAGTGTTTTAACTTGTTTCCATGTCATAATTTATGTGTTTTATTAATTTATTACCATGATTTTTTTATCACAAGTGGGTGTGTGTAGCACATCAAACACTTTGTGATGTTTGTTTCCAATAGTGATACAATATTACATTTTTTCCATGTGTGATTATGGTCAAATTATATGATGTGTAACTAATATATTCTTATTTTGAAATTCATTCCTTGTGTTATTTACCTTGTATATGTGTCACCGTATTTGGTGGAATCACTATAGGTTCTTGAAATTGTTGGGACTTCATGAAATGTTTGTCACATATATGGGGAGTGCATTTGACATTCGATGATGGTGATGAGGGTCCTAAGAAAAAGGAGGATGTTCAGGGTATCCATGGAGGACATGTTGAGGATACACTCATAATAGACTAGTGATTATAGTGTACCATGAACTCAAGGAATCATGGTGATGACTAATGGACACCGGGTAGCATGAAACTCTTTACAGAAAGAGGACGTTGGGAAGAATTTTGGTAAAGACCATGAGGATTACATATTGTGTATTGTTTTTGTTACTACTTACAGTTCCCTTTATCCTTCTAGAATGGATATGAATCAAGTACTGGTGGTAGTTTGTGGTGACTTGGTTAGTGCATGACCACTCAATTATTATTACATGTTTATTCCTGTTTTAAAATTTATTATTATCATTGAATGAGTATGTATGAAGGAGTACTATAGTTTAGGATCACATTACAGTTATCCTACCGAGTCTCATACTCACACCATACTAAAACTTTTTGGTACTATTGAAGATTACTTGGCGGATAATATTAAGGTAAAGGAAAATGTGATGGATATTTTAATAAATGAGCATGGAAAGGTGACATAATAGTTTGAACTATATAGGACTCTCAATATTTATTTATTTGTTTACCTAACTCTTAAGTTATACACTGAATATGATTTACACATTGGGAGTCGTATTTATTTATATGACAAGAATTAAATTTATTAGTTTCCACATTATTATTCTCCTTATTTATTATATTCTTATTTAAATTTATTAATCTATTACAAGATTTTGGGGACATTGTATCCCCACTAATGGACTCCTACCTTAACAAATAGATGAAATCATGTTGTATATAGGGAAGAACACATGAGGTTATGTGGCATACTTATTAGAACCAATGGTTTGGGATAGGATTTTACCGGTATTCAATCCAATATGCTTTGTGATGTTACATGGGGAAACATACTTCACATGTAACAAGCATTAAAATTAATTATCCAGGTGGAAATGGTTGCGGCTTTAATATGGGAATGGTGGAGGCTTCTCCATATGCATGTTATAAAAAGAGTAAATTTCCATGTGTTCAAAAATCCTTTAATATCCATTAATGTACTCCAATATAAATTTTAACTTTCCATATTATTTTTAAAATAAATACATGTGACCCTTTGAACATATTTATGTATTTTAATTGATGATGGTCATAAGATGCATGACACTCCAAAATAACACATAAAAGCTTGTCATGTAATGAAATGGGAATGGGTCATGATGTGGTTCATAATGATTTGGATATCTAATCCTATTTTCCCCACAAAAACATGGATATTTTTCCACAGTATGAATCTTTTGTTCTTCAGATAGTAGAAAGGACAAAACTTCATGTATGCAGTGATGACCTTTTAAATACTTTGGGTTTCCTCTTATTATCCATCTGTATGACTTTTAAATTTTAATATAATAATTTTTTTTGAAGTTTAGGGCCCTTAAACATCCTTGCAACCATGCTTAATTAATTTAATTTTTTTCATTGCGTCTATGTAAAGGTCTCTTATGTATCATGGGCATATTAAAAAATCACATTTAAACATTGACCAAATTCATTTTACATATCTCCATAAATAACTACATTTAATATTCCATTTCAAATCCATGGAACATTATGTATTATCCTATGGAAAATCCTACACATTAGTTATATCCCACTAGTGATAAAATATTTGGAACTTATATATGAGTTGATTTAGTGAAGATGGAATTTATGTATCTAATACATACTCTAATGTAACTAAAAGAAGTGAAACCAAGGATTTTCAAACATTTTAATTTTTCCATATAGAAGAATATTATATATTTAAAAATAAATCTTATGTATCCATAATTATGATTATTCAATTCGAAGTTTTTTCTCTTCACCTATTTCATTTATTTTTACACATCATAAAACTTATTCTCAAATATTCATAAACAAGATCCTTTCACTTGGAAAAAATCATTAGTTCTGAACCTTTTATTTATTAAACTCTTACTTAAAAACTAATATGGATTATTTAGAATTGAATTTTATAAATAAATATTTAAATCATATGTATTTCTTGTTCTCTTATTAGGGACATGGACAAATTCAACCAACATCAACCAAATTCACCCCTTTGCTTTTAGATTGTTTTTAGATAATACACGAAACATCCAAAACATTCTTAAAAAACAAGAAAAATTCAAAATCAATTAATGTTTTATCTAAATTATTTCTAAAATTAAGTAATTAATGTCAAATCCTAACTATTAATACAATATTTATCAAATTCCATAAAATCACTAAATTCGAAAAAATATATATTAATATCCATGGATTTATATTAAATATGTGGTTAACTGACATTCAATATTAGAATAAAATCATGAAAATATTATATCATATCAAACCCACACTAAAATTATTTATTTCATAGGAAATGAATAGAACTGAAGAACAAAATCAATCATATCAATCTTGGATACTTAAACTCGGAAAAAATAAAACCACTAATTAATTCATTATAGAAACTATGAGGATTCATTTAATACTAGATCCAATTTACCTATTTATTTCCCTCATATTTTGGTATATACAATCTCATCTGACCATCTAAATTAATTATCACCAGTGTGATATTTTTCCCTCTTTAATCTACAAATAATTCAGATCGAGTTACACTTATTCCTTATTTACATGTGGTATACCATATACATGAAAAAAATTTAGTTCCTCCTCCATTAGAGATAAATTTCTTATAGAACGTGAATTACAATAGATTGTTTTATTTTTAAAGAAGATATATGTTTTAAAAGTAATTTTTTTTGATGTAAATGTGGAATTTTAATATCTTAATCACACTAGATGTAAAATTTTAAAAATTGTTAATTTAGTGAAAGTGAGATCAACTCATCCCCTAAAGTGAATAAATCCTAACATCCATTCCCTATGATCATTTGTATGAGTCACTATTATACTATTAGTAGTAAGAAAATCAACCCATTATCCCAATTGTTTTATTTAATTTAATTTTTTAATATTTATTTTATCTGTAGAAAAGAGGGGAACATATATAATATCGATTAAAATATATTGTGACCACTACCCAAATATATTTAATGTCACCCACGCATTTAACACAAAAAGTGATAATCATTTCTAGAGTAAATAGTAACACATCATGTCCCCCTTCAATTATTGAAAATATAAAAGTAAATGAATAATGTGATGGGTAGGTAGAGATTAATGAATTCTGAATTCAGAATTTTCTCTACTCCCTTTATGTGTTGCTCTAGTATGTCATGGTTTGGCACTATCTTTGGTATGAAGGATGGTATATAAGGACATTAGAATACATATTCATATTACTCAATCTCTAGTAGATTTATATATTGATAGGTGTATAGGATATCTTTTACTATTTTTGAAATATTTTATTTTTAACTTCTACTATAGTGTAGAACTCAGTAAAATATCAAGATAATTTAAAAATAAAACTTTCTAACTATTCAAGTATTTTTCTCCCTTTTTCCATATTATATTCCACTACATCTCCCAAAAAATGTTCTTTAAAAACTGAATCATTAAGTCTCATAAATTTGTTGATGAAAATTCCATTATTTCATCTAATTAGAAATCTTCCACCTCAAATTTTAATTTAAAATCCAAAAGTATAGAACAAACAGAAGTAGGTTTTAGGTAATGATATGAAATAAATTTTTAATTTTCAGTTTTTTGAAATTTATTATATTATATATTTTTTAAAAAAAAATTGTTTTTGGAAGTGATATGCCTAGAAAAAAATTACCACAAACAGATAGAGGACATTTTTTTGGATCCCATTTAAATAATTGTAATATTTACCCAAGCATGAACTATAATTAAATAAAATAGGATTTATCTCTCAAGAAATCCACTCAATAAAAACTAAATTTATAAGGTCACTATTTATAATAGAGAACTAAAAATGAAATACTAAACTTAAATCAGAGGAGGTTTTCTAAAACAAATTTAATAAATATAAATGTATTGATAAATAAAAAATAAGTACAATAAAATAAAATGAAATAAATATTACATTTAGTATGAAATAAGTTGTTTTCATTAGGTGTTCTTAATGATTATAATAATTATTCTTAATATTAAAATATTCTAATTATTCTATTCAATGCATAGATTAGAACCAATCACTATACACCCTCCCATTTGAATGATAATTATCCCAAACCTAGAACACTATATTAAGGATAATATCGATTTAACTATTTATTTAAAACCATATCACCATACATCATCACCACAATTCTACTCCATATTATGTAATATTATAATATTGATGGATTGTAGAAATTATGAATAGAAAAAATAAAATAGTAGTAAGGATAAGGAAACAAATCATTTCTATATGTCTAAAAAGAACTAAATTCATAAAATAGAATGATGAGATAAGATTTAAATCATTATAAAACACAATGAAACAATGCCACATTCCTTATAACAACATGGGTATATTCTCCATCACACTAGTGCAGAAAACGTTTTTTACGTCGGTTATTTTTTATTATTTACGTCGGTTTTTAGGCGACGTTAATACGGACGACGTTATAAATAACGTTTTTTACGTCGGTTATTTAAAACCGACGTAATATCCCTAACATCACGGTGGTTATCACGTCGGTTCATATAATAACCGACGTGATAAATATGCGCGGGGGGCTTTATCACGTCGGTTATTCCCTAAACCGACGTGATAAAACGCCTGGGATATCGTTTATCACGTCGGTTATGTCATAACCGACGTGATAAACCCTTCGCCTGGCCTATTATCACGTCGGTTATTTAGGAAACCGACGTGATAAAAAGGCCTGGGAAACGTTTTAGCACGTCGGTTATCCAATAACCGACGTGGTAAATCGATTCCCCGGCCTTTTAGCACGTCGGTTATATTAAGAACCGACGTGATAAAATCCCCGGGAACGGTTTATCACGTCGGTTCTAGAAAAACCCGACGTGATAAACCCCTATCGATTTATTTACCACGTCGGTTATAAAATAACCGACGTGAAAGGATTTTTTTTAAATAATTGCACTGCTCTCACCAAAAAGAAACCAGAAACCAAACAAAAATAACCATGCCAGCCCTCCCCCAAGCCCCAACTGAACCCCACCCTCATCTATACCCACCTAACAACCTGGCCAGCCCTCCCCCACCACATTGGAGCCCCACCACAACCCTTGGACACCCCCACCCCTTGGACAGCCCCCCACCCTCATTTACACCCCCACGACCCCTAGTACATCCTCAAACACCCATTGGACACCCCTCCCATATCCCTTGGACACCCTCCACCCCTTGGACACCCCCCCACCCCTTGGACAGCCCCCCACCCTCATTTACACCCCCAAGACCCCAAGTACAGCCTCAAACACCCATTGGACACCCCCCCACACCTTGACAGCCCTCCCAGACCCCTTGGACACCCCCCCCCCCCTCATTTACACCCAACCGGCCCCTTGGACAGAACTCCCAGACACCTTGGACACCCCCACCCCTTGGACACCCCCCACCCCTTCGACAGCCCCCCACCCTCATTTACACCCCCCGAACACTAAGACAGCCCCAAACACCCCTTGGACACCCCTCCCATATCCCCTGGACACCCCCCCACCCCTTGGACACCCCCCCCCACCCCTTGGACAGCCCCCCACCCCCTGGACACCCCCCCGACCCCTTGGAAACCCCCCTACCCCTTGGAAACCCCCCCCCCCCCCCCCATCCCCTTGGACAGCCCCAAACACCCCTTGGACACCCCTCCTATATCCCTTGGACACCCCCCACCACTTGGACACCCCCCACCCCTTGGACAGCCCCCCCCACCCTCATTTACACCCAACAGACTCCTTGGACAGCCCCAAACACACCTTGGACACCCCTCCCATATCCCTTGGACACCCCCCACCCCTTGGACACCCCCACCCTCATTTACACCCCCCCGACCCCTAGGACAGCCCCAAACACACCTTGGACACCCCTCCCATATCCCTTGGACACCCCCCAAACACCCACCCACCCACTTGGAACCTCTCCCCCATACCAAAATCCAGACCAGAAAAACCATCAACAGTAGACCAAAACAAGAAGTAGAGAAAAATTAAACATTCACTTATATAACATTCAAAACTTACACTGTCAACTTCAAAAAAAACTAAATCCAACCTAAACGACTACGAAATACACAATTACATTGACAATATTCAAAATTACATTTTACATTACAAACAACTAAAAGTCAATCAAACCTGTAAAATAATTTGACCACTCCACTTGTAAGTGTTTGATATCATCATCAGTAAAGGGTTGAGGGTCATCAAAAAGATACAAAGGAAAAGGATAGTAGTCAACGTGTATAATGAATAAATCAAATTGAAATATTATGAGAAAGAGGAAATCTTACCAGGTCAAAACTCAGAACTGTCCCAGTTGTTATTATTTCATACATAAATCTTAACATGTAATATCCGCATTCGATGATTCCTTGTTGCTCATGACATTTCTGTATGAATGAGTGTAAATTCAATATATTATTTTTATGTAATAAATCAAAATGTACAAATTATAAATGGATATTTACCTTCGCATGTACATATTCGATCTTGTAATTCCTTTTCTTTGCGCTTTTTCGAAAGTGGACCCATGCCCTGTTAGAATATAATACGAATGGGGTAAATTTAAAATTCATTATAATATATAAAACTATTGTGAAATTGAAACTTACGTTTCCAATATATTCTTAAAACTTTCTCGCACATCATCATGGAGAGAGCATATCCAATAAAGTGTTTTCTCCCTAGGGCAAAAAACCCCTAACATCCAATGATCCCTGAGAAAAGGAAATTTAACGTTAGTGATTTTTTATGTTAAAAGATAATTAACTCTTTGAGAGGGATGTGTTTCATACCTCTCACAAAAAGGCATCATCCAACACTGTGTGATTACATTCTTTTCAAATCTATCAGCAATATAAAGCATTATTTGTTCCTCATCCAATGCACATGCTTCAGGGGAAATCAATTGTGGGTCCACGAATCCATATACATCTGTCAGCTCATTCCTCTCACAAATTTTATACATATACCTAATACAAAGCAGACATAAGTATACATTTTTAATAAATATAACGCAAGGAAAAGGTGTTAAGACTTACATGATAAAAATTTGCACCACGTTGATGCCAAACTTATCTCCAGTGACAAACTCCATGATATCAGTTTTCATAATCCCCACACATAGTTCACGTCCACAGACATGAGCTTCCATTGTAAAGTCATAATGATCCGCCAACAAATTTGAATATCTTGACAATTTGTCAAGACTGCTAGTATCTGCATCTGATGTCATAGCTATCTGTCTTTGTTGTTGTCTATAGAGTATTTCTTTACCTTTGAAGTATTCCTGTAAAAATAAATTGAAAAATATATTAGTTTTCAAATGATAAAACATTAATAAAAATATAAAATAAAAGATATAACATCCATACCTCTATGGTAATGAGTCGAAGAAGTCTGGATGGCCAAAGTAAAAAATGGCCGATACTATGTCCAACTGTCGTCACCTCATCTGTAGGTAATGGTATCCGAGCTGATCTATCTATAATATCCTGTACAGTGACCCTCTGATTCTCTACCTCTAACTGTTGATGATGAACTGTATCTCCTATACAATATACCATCCCATATGCAACTATATGATGTTGAGGATCATCAACATACAACTCACAATAAGTAGGTAGCTGCGGCGGAGGAGGAGGATCAAAAATGGGGTCTGCAGGCTGAGGTGGGGGAGTGGGAGCTACTGGGAGAGGTGGAGTAGGAGCTGCACCCTGAAATTGTCTTTGCAAGTCTGCAAACATTAACTGCACCGATGCTCTAATCTTGTCCTCCATTGTCGCATTAATATTATGGACTTCAGCCTCCAAGGATTCTATTTTTTTTATAAACTCCCTCAACATTAGAAGTTGAGGAACGTGGCAACACTTTTCTTACCGATACACCTGCCGGATATCCTCTTAGACGGCCAGGATGTTCGAGCTTTCCCAATGCCACAGATAAAATATCTTCCCTCCCAGATGGTGTAAATGTCCCCTGTGAACTCTGCTCCTCAAGAGAGTCCTGTAATAATTAATTGAACATTTCTAAAATGATTGGAAATATATGACGAAAATAGTAAACTTAAATAAATAAAATAGATATCTTACAATCCTCTCAACTACGAGTCTCGATTCTTCCGAAAGATATTGTCCTTTTTTTCCCTTCCGAGCTCTTTTCCATTTCTCATGTCTAGATGGAGGGGATGGAGGGGCCACCTCTCCAGAGCTTGAAGACTCAGCTCTTAGTTGTTGAAATTTTTCTGCCATCATTTGTTCTTCCAATAATGCATACCCTCCCCGAGATAAACTATGAGGGTATACATTTTTAGATTGGATCTCTTGATGAGCTTTCCTTGTTTGCTGTAAATTAAGAATAAGTAATCATTAACAAAACAATAATAAGATCATTTATATAAGAAAGCTTATAAAAGTTCACATTGCCCTTACCAAAAATGATTCTTTTCTTCTACTTTCAAAAAATTCTCTCCATGGGTCTTCATCTATAAAAGGATATATACGACATGGATTATCACGACTCCTATGACCATAAATGAAATCAGATGAGAGGGTTGATTTGAAATCCCTCCATCTCCTAGCAGCCAACGATAAGCATTTCTTCCTGACTCCTCCAGTGTCAGGAATATCAAATGTCATCTGATAAAAAAGAGGTTAAAAATATTATATATACTAGAAACATTTAAAGAACAGTCAAACAATAGCAAAAGATCCTACCAAAATGGTCTCCCACAGCTGAGAAATTATCGCCTTATCCACACTTCTCCAATCATCATAGAGAATGCTTACTTTTCTCTTAGCCTGAGTTGCTACAAAACCCTTAAAATCTTTAGCATTTGGACCTCTAGGAAGATCATCATCATCAAACTCCACGACTATCCTCTCCTCCTTCGTACGGGCAAGTGATAATTTTGGTAAACGTGTGCACCCACGCTTACCAACATTTGAACTCTTTTTCGTAATAGGAGCATGTGAATGTTCCTCCCCAGATGTATGACCAATATGCTCATCTCCAGAATCATGTGGCTGATCAACTGATTGATCTGTCATTTTCCTTCAAATCAAAAAAACAAACATTAGTTCACAAATAGAAAAGTGTACTAAATTACATAATAGTAAACATTGGTAATATGGTAAGCATGTTAAACAATGACAAACATGGTAAACACAGACAAAAGGTTGCCAAGGAGTTGGCCCAAGAAAGCTGAAAAGTGGACTCACTGATGCCACCGGCCGGCCGCTGGCTCACCACCGGCCGGCCGGTGGACCATACATCCTTTCTCTGTCTGGACCACTGGCCGGCCGCTGGATCACCACCGGCCGGCCGGTGGACCAGACAGAGAGCCTTCCTCTCTGTCTAAACCACCGTCCGGCCGCTGGCTCCTCACCGGCCGGCCGGTGGTGATCCAGCGGCCGGCCGGTGGACCAGACAGAGCCTTCCTCTCTGTCTGAACCACCGGCCGGCCGCTGGCTCAACACCGGCCGGCCGCTGGTGATCCAGACAGAGAGGAAGGCTCTGTCTGGTCCACCGGCCGGCGAGTGGTGAGCCAGCGGCCGGCCGGTGGTTCAGACAGAGAGGAAAGCTCTCTGTCTGGACCACCGGCCGGCCGCTGGCTCAGCACCGGCCGGCCGGTGGACCAGAGAGAGCTTTGTTCTGGACCACCGGCCAACCGGTGATCCACCACCGGCCAGCCGGTGCGCCCAGGACTTCTCCTCTTTACGGTTTTTATTGTTTTATCGTTTTGGTTTATACATATTTTAATAAGTAAAAAATTTACAGTATCTAACATTATATGAAAAAACTAAATGTAAACAAGAAATAAACTTGTGTTACCTGTAATTTTAGGAATGTACAGTTGGATTGTTTTCCCAAATTCCTTCGTCGTGATCGTTCTTTATGGCACAAACCATGTCTTCAACATACTCATCATTATGTTCTGTTAATCTTTCCATGGAAGTAGGGATCTCACATAAATCAACATCTTCATCAAATTCATCCTCACCAACATATTGGTTTTTCCCTTGTAAAACAACAGCCCACTGCATATCTGATTGATCTACTACATAGAAAATTTGTTTGGCATGTGTTGCCATTATAAAAGAATCAGCTGTGTCTTCCAATCTATTCAGATTAACAAGTGTCATTCCAAATACATCGTGTCTGACACTGTTGTTACCGATAAACCATTTATAGTTAAAAACGGGAACATTAATTTTAAAGTAATCAGCCTCCCATATGTCTTCAATCACTCCATAATATGCACTTGATGCCGAAATTGGGTTTCTGTCCTTAGCACTCGAAAAATGCATTGCTTCTGCAAACACCAATACACCACTATTCTGAACTGCACTTCTGTTGTCCTGAGCTTTCGTATGAAATGTATAGCCATTAATGTCATAAGCGGACCATGTTATCACATTTAAAGATGGACCACCCACTATCCATTTTAATGTCTCTGATACATCTGATCTACCAATCAAGGTCTTTTTAAACCATGGAAAAAAAGTTTTGTTGTGCTCATTCAAAATCCACATTTCTTTCTTCTTTGGATGACATTGTTTCAACTCATTAATATGCAATGTGATATACGGTTGAAAATCAGCTATGTTATTCAAGATGTATGATTCTAACTTCTTCATATGTTCAGCTGACAGTGATTTGACTTTCAAGCCACGAATCCCCTTTCCCTCATTATTAACCCGTTCATGGCGAGATGGAGGCAAACCTATGTGTTGCGCCGTAGCCAAGTAGCTCGTACAAAACTCTGCTACCTCCTCAGAAATATACTTTTCAATAATGGAGGCTTCAGGTCGATATGGATTTTTAACATATCCCTTTAATATTTTCATATACCTTTCAAAAGGATACATCCAACGAAGATATACAGGTCCACAAAGCCTTATTTCTCGAACCAGATGAACCAGTAAATGCACCATCATATCAAAAAAAGTTGGAGGAAAATACATTTCCAAATGACAAAGTATAAAAATTGCATCCTTTTCCAAAATGTTCAAAGCATTCACATCAATTGCCTTGTTGCAAATTGAATTGAAAAAATAACACAACCTCATTATAGTCTTTCTGACACGGATGGGTAATATTCCACGCAGTGCAACTGGTAGAATTTGTTGCCTCATGACATGACAATCATGTGATTTCATACCTATCAACTTCAAGTCTTTCAATGAGACAAAATTTTTTACATTTGAAGAATAACCTTGAGGCACTTTGATATCATGAAGACACTGACAGAAGCTACTTTTCTCCCTCTTCGATAATGTATGACAAGCCGGGGGAAGAAATGTTCGTCTTCCTTTAGGAGTGGGAGCTAACTCCAAACGTATTCCCATTGACAGTAGGTCTAACCTTGCATTCAACCCATCTTTTGTCTTTCCTTTAATATCTAGCAATGTTCCGATCAAAGAATCACAGATATTCTTCTCCACGTGCATGACATCAATATTATGTTTGACTTCATGATACCTCCAATATGGTAGCTCAAAAAATAATGACCTTTTCTTCCAAATATGTCTATCATTACCAGATTTCTGTGTCTTTCCCAATGTCACATCAAGGTTTTTCACGCTCTCAAAATACAATTCTGGGGATAAAGGTTGAGGAGCAGTATCAAATTCTTGTGAGCCATTGAATGCCTTTTTTAGTCTTCTATAAGGGTGATCCATAGGCAAAAACTTTCGATGACCCATGTACACTGTTTTCCTCCCATGATGCAATTGACAATACGACGTCTGTTGTTCGCAAATTGGACATGCTTTATGCCCTTTAACACTGTATCTAGACAAATTTCCATATGCTGGGAAGTCATTTATAGTGAATAGAAGCACTGCATGCAGTTGAAAATATTCCATTTTATAAGAATCATACACCCTAATACCATCAGCCCATAACAGTTTCAAATCATCAATCAGCGGTGACAAGTATACATCAATATCATTGCCGGGTTGCTTTGGACCAGAGATCATGATACTCAACATGACATATTTGCGCTTCATACAAACTTCAGGAGAGAGGTTGTAAATTACCAATAAAACAGGCCATGAACTATGTGTGCTACTGAGGGTTCGGTATGGATTCATTCTATCTGTGCACAAGCCTAGTCTCAGATTTCTAATTTCATTTCCAAATGTAGGGTACTGGGCATCAATTTTCTTCCATTGTGGACAATCAGCTGGATGACGTATTTTTCCATCACATACCCGCTCATCAGCATGCCATCTTAACCTTTTTGCATCATGTGAATTAGAAAATAAACGTTTGAAACGAGGAATTATAGAAAGATACCAAAATACCTTTGAAGGGAGCTTTGTAATCTCTACATCAGCTTGTGATTTTTCTTTCACCTTATACCGTGATGTCCCACATTTAGGACACTCTTTCAGAAATTCATATTCCTTCCTATATATAATGCAGTCATTCGGACAGGCATGTATTTTCCTATATCCCAATCCCATCGGGCATAATATTTTTTTGGCCTTATAATGTGAATCTGGAAGATCGTTATCTTTTGGAAGAATGTCTTTCATCAATTGTAGCAGCTCTGTAAAACTTCTGTCACTCCATCCATGTTTCGCCTTCAGGTTAATCAATCTTAACACCGCCGACAAAACCGTAAAATCTGTACAACCAGGATATAATGGTTTTTCGGCATCACCATATAGACGTGCAACTCTCAGTTCTATCTCAATTTGTTCTGCTACAATATCGCGAATCATTTCTTCAATTCCATCGGAGTTACCATCTTGCGATTCATTATCATCAGTGACATTCTGTCCAGTTTCGCCATGCCAAATCCAAGGGTTGTAACTCGGATTGAAACCATGAAAAATCAGATGATCTTTTATCTCTCTACTTTTTAACTTCTTCATATTCAGACATTTCAGGCATGGACAGAAAAAAATGTCACTACTTGGAACATTTCGTTTAGCAAATTCCAAAAAGGCATCAACACCTTCCTCATATTCATTGCTCATTCGATGTGCCGTAATCCAACTTCGACTCATTATTACCTATAACAAATAGCAAAAATATATTTATTTTTTAGATAAGACAAATATATGTTTATATGAAAAAAATCATAATTTGTATATAACAATTTTGAAATATAAAACAAATCGATGTGTAAACCCCCCTGGACACCCCCCGACCCCTCTGGACAGCCCCCCACCCCTCCTGGACACAACCCCCCACCCCCGACCTGCTTGGACACCCCCCCTGGACACCCCCCAACCCTCTGGACAGCCCCCCCACCCCTCCTAAACACCACCCCCACCCCCTACCCCCTTGGACACCCCCCTGGACACCCCCAACGCCCACCCACACCCTTGGACAGCCCCCCACACCCACCCACCCCCTTGTAAACCCCCCTGGACACCCCCTGACCCCTCTGGACAGCCCCCCACCCCTCCTGGACACCACCCCCCACCCCTACCCCCTTGGACACCCCCTAGACATCCACCAACCCTCTGGGCAGCCCCCCCACCCACCCGAACAACCCCAAATACCCTCTGGAGAGGCCGCCACCCACTTGGACAGCCCCCCACACCCATCCACCCCCTTGGACAGCCCCCCACACCCATCCACCCCCTTGGACACCCCCCTGGACACCCCACCGACCCCTCTGGACAGGCCGCCACCCCCTTGGACAGCCCCCCACACCCACCCATCCCCTTGGACACCACCCTGGACACCCCCCGACCCCTCTAGAAAGCACCCCCACCCCTCTTGGACATAACCCCCCACCCCCGACCTGCTTGGACACCCCCCTGGACACCCCCCAACACCCACCCACACCCTTGGACAGCCCCCCACACCCACCCACCCCCTTGTAAACCCCCCTGGACACCCCCCGACCCCTCTGGACAGCCCCCCGCCCCTCCTGGACACCACCCCCCACCCCCTACCCCCTTGGACACCCCCCTGGACATCCCCCAACCCTCTGGACAGCCTCCCACCCACCCGGACAACCCCAAATACCCTCTGGAGAGGCCGCCACCCACCTGGACAGCCCCCCACACCCATCCACCCCCTTGGACACCCCCCTGGACACCCCACCGACCCCTCTGGACAGGCCGCTACCCCCTTGGACAGCCCCCCACACCCACCCATCCCCTTGGACACCACCCTGGACACCCCCCGACCCCTCTGGACAGCCCCCGACCCCTCTAGAAAGCACCCCCACCCCTCCTGGACACAACCCCCCACCCCCGACCTGCTTGGACACCCCCCTGGACACCCCCCAACCCTCTGGACAGCCCCCCACCCCTCCTAAACACCACCACCCACCCCTTACCCCCTTGGACACCCCCCTGGACACCCCCCAACACCCACCCACACCCTTGGACAACCCCCCACACCCACCCACCCCCTTGTAAACCCCCCTGGACACCCTCGACCCCTCTGGACAGCCCCCCGCCCCTCCTGGACACCACCCCCCACCCCCTACCCCCTTGGACACCCCCCTGGACACCCCCCAACCCTCTGGACAGCCCCCCACCCACCCGGACAACCCCAAATACCCTCTGGAGAGGCCGCCACCCACCTGGACAGCCCCCCACACCCATCCACCCCCTTGGACACCCCCCTGGACACCCCACCGACCCCTCTGGACAGGCCGCTACCCCCTTGGACAGCCCCCACACCCACCCATCCCCTTGGACACCACCCTGGACACCCCCCGACCCCTCTGGACAGCCCCCGACCCCTCTAGAAAGCACCCCCACCCCTCCTGGACACAACCCCCCACCCCCGACCTGCTTGGACACCCCCCCTGGACACCCCCAACCCTCTGGACAGCCCCCCACCCCTCCTAAACACCACCCCCACCCCCTACCCCCTTGGACACCCCCCTGGACACCCCCCAACACCCACCCACACCCTTGGACAGCCCCCCACACCCACCCACCCCCTTGTAAACCCCCCTGGACACCCCCGACCCCAAATCCATGCACCTATGCCATGGTTGTGTGTGAATAAAGTAGTAACAACTGTAAAAGGGCAACCTATCCAAATGGACACGCCCCAACCCTCTCGGGGATTTATAGAAAACGATGAAAAATTGTGAAATCATAAAATTACTCAATATTGCAAGTCGAACAAATAGATCTTGGGATGATAAATAAGATTATGGTGCCAAAACGAGTTAAAAGGGTTCGCAATCGAAGAATCTTAGCTAGTTTCAACAAAAAAATCACAACACATATATATTTACTATCCGCGAAAAAAAACGAACGAGTGGGAGGATTACCTGAGTGCTGCGAGTTTAGATGATTGATCCGAGGAGATTAAATATGAGAAACGATGATCGCAAAACGAATCTAAACCAACGAAATGGACGAGCCGATTCGGGTTTACGCGCGAGAGAGACGAGTCGCGACTGTCGAAGGTAAACTCGCGAATGACAATCCACGGGTCTGGGTAAATTTTTAAATGAGTTATCACGTCGGTTATTCAATAACCGATGTGATAATTGTTTTAAAAACATTTATAACGTCGGTTATTTCAATAACCGACGTAAAAACCTTCCTCCGATTCATTTTTTACGTCGGTTATTTTATAACCGACGTTATAAAGGGCTCAAAATCCGCGTTTTTTTACGTCGGTTATGGAATAAGCGACGTCAAAAACATCTGCGGATTCTTTTTTTACGTCGGTTATAAAATAACCGACGTAAAAAAGCCTTCAAAAACCGCGTTTGTTACGTCGGTTATTCAATAACCGACGTCAAAGGGCCTTCGAAAACCGCATTTTTTACGTCGGTTATAAAAATAACCGACGTAAAAAACGAAGCCGCGCGATTAATAACGTCGGTTATAAAAATAACCGACGTTAAATGTGTACCGAACACAGGTTTTTACGTCGGTTAAGTAATAACCGACGTAAAAAACCTCGTTTTACATATTATGACGTCGGTTTTATATAACCGACGTAAAAAATGGTGACGTAAAAAACGTTTTCTGCACTAGTGTCACCTTTTAAATAATAAAATCACATAAGAGTAAACACAAAATATAAAATTAATGATGATAAAGAAAGATGATATATATTTAAAATTTAGAAAATTAATAGATAAGAGAATGAGAAACAAAAAAATAACCTATATAAATTATATGGAACCTAATATAATTTCAATTGATGAATAATGATTCAAGGGAATATTCACAATAGTAGACTTCCTTGAGTTTCATTTGGAATTTTCATTCATAGGAAGTGTGCATCTAGATGAATTTTACAAGTGAAATTTGTAGCAACTTTGATATGTGAATGGGGGAGGATTCCTCACAGGAATGGGATAATAACAGTAAATATAAACATGGATAGTAATCCTTTAATATCATTTGAAATAATCACATGATATTTTGAAATTCCATATTATTATTGAAATAAATATATATTGTCCTTAAATTATATGGAAGCATTTTAATGTGGTTAAAACCACAGTATGTTTTTCACATCATAAGAACACTAAAAGGGATGTCATGTTGTGAAATAGATATTTATCATTGCATAGTCAATAATGATTTTTATATCTTCCAACGATTATCCCCACCAAAATGTGATTGTATTTCATAGGATGTGAATATTTGGTTATTCAGATTATACAAAGGATAGGCCTAAAAAAATATATTGATGACATTTATGTGTTATAGGATTCCTATCCTCATCCATGTGATGATTTTATGCATGATTATTATTTATTTGTTTTACTAATATTAGGACCCTTTTGTATCTTGGGAAGTACCCTTAAATATTTTTGTTTTATCATTGTGGTAAATTAAATGACTCTTACATTTCATGTGCACAACCATAAGTAACATTTACATACAATCCAAATTAATTTTATATATCTTCACACATATCAACATTTGTTCTTCCACTACCAATTCATTGAAATTGACAAATCACCTACCATGTACAATTACATAGTGGTGGTGTAACTGCAGTGTACATTTTTTCTAAATCATATGTATGAGTTATTTCAGACAATATAAATCTTAAAAATGGAAAATTTTATCTTACATACCACTCAGAAACACTACTATTAATTTTACCAATTTTCAATCCACCCCGTTGGGGAAATCTTATGTATTGAAAACTGGCTCATACATCCCCATATGTAAGAATATTCAACTTGAATCATATTTTATTTGGCTGTTGTAATTACATTTACACATCATTGAAATTACCATTATGATTTCATATGTAAGAGTCATTTACATTGAAAAATTATTATTTTTGGATCTTTTGATAATTAGCCCATTTATTCTAGACATTTTTGGAATGCTTGATGATGAATTTTACATAATATTATTTGACTCTTATGTATTTTCTTCTCTTCTTGGAGACTTTTTAAATTTAAACCATATTCAAAAAATTTTATCCCATTACTTATAGATATACATGAAACGTTCTAGTAAATTTGGATTTTTTTTTAAAATTCATGAAAAATAAAAACAAATAGTGTAATAATGGTCTAAATTTAATTTCAAAATGACATAATCCGTGAAAAATCAAAAATATTATGACTATTTAGGATACATTTTAAAAAATTAGTAATGTTTTAAAAATGAATTAATTTTCAAGGTATTGTATTAATTTTGTGGTTAATTAAAATTAAAAAATAATATAATATAATTAAACTATTGGCCCTCATTAAATATTTGGAGAATTTATAAAGTATATTCATTAAATGGCCTTTAATTCTCCTAGTTCTCTAAGCTGAACTTGTTTTCTTTTTCCTCTATATGATATCCTTCACTATCATTAAATAGAGATAAAATCATTCATTATTTCATAATATTTAATATTCATCCACTAATTAATAATTTTTCAATATAAGATTCAACCCCTTGGTTCAAACCTAAATTCTTCTATTTAGGGATTCACCTCCTAGATTGTTTCTCATCTGTGAAATTATGTTTTCACTATTGTAGATCTGAATCTTGGGTTTTATCCTTCTAATAGAATTTTTTTCATTATATTATTTCATGATCTTATTTTACTTTTCAATTCATAGTTATGTGTTTGTTTGATACTTCTTTCCATAATTATTCTTATTATATGTCTTCATTAAAATTTCTCCCATTTCTACAGTGGATGACCACCAACATTTTCCATTAAGAGTTTTATATCATCAGTGTTCTATAGTGGTGTGAGAAGAACGTAATAGTGGAGATTCAACATATGTTTTAACTTTATAGATGTGGGTTCACCGTCAGATACTTCATGAAATTTATAGAGTTAGATTTACATTTCATAAACTTGAAAATGGTTCCTTTACATTTTTTGGGTTTTTAAAGGAATAATTCATAATCCAACATAATATTTATATTAATGGTAGTCTTACCCTATAGCCAATAATGTTATCTATAGTTTCTTCATACTCATAAATTTAAAAACAATGTATTCTTAGGTGTTCTTTTGAAATAGGATGGTGTAGCTCTTGGTTAGAGTTTCCAATCTGGTCATCTATCTTATTTAGATTTGCATTTGAGGATTTCAGTGATCTTATCACTTGTTTTATCACAAATATTCATCATCCTTTTCATTGTAATTGTATTTAAGGTTATTTTTTAGTCTTTTAATTTTTTGTGATGACATTCTATAATGGAATATGTTTATTGGGACATGGTGGGGGCATCTTGGGGAGTAGATGTTGGGTGATTATTATGATTAGTTGGGTGTGAAGGTATGCTCAATTAGTCAGATATCACATTTCAGATAGTACAACCCAACTCTACTTGATACTATAATTTTTTAATTATATTTTTATATTCTATAATGCAATTCACTTTTAGAGTTTTAATAGACTATGTGGGAGGTTAGTGGTGGCACCTACCTATGATATTTTTTATTGGTTCAAGTGGTTAGATTTTAGGATAGAAACCTATCTATCAATAATTGATCAATGATTTATTATACTCATGGTAAAATTTTATATTCGGTGACCAATGATTTATTGATCAATGATTTATTTTTTGAGGTTTAGGGAATCATGTAATGAATTTCAATAGAATTCTTGCACGTTCTCCCCTGAGCCCCCACCTAATTTATTCCCTCTACATTACAACTTCGGGTTTCCCATATGACAACAACCCATGTTTTTTATGGTTCTGATATTATTTATGTTTATGTATAGGATTAACAAACCATCTGTTCCAGATATGTTTTTCTTTATGTTGAGACACCCAAAATTCACCTCTATATCAATTGTATTTGGGTTGGCCCCCCAAAAAATATCTTCCATTTGTTTGGGTTCCCACTCAACCCTCACAAGTTTTTTTCAAAATAAAAAGGGTATTAGTTGAAGATAATTAATATAATTTATTGTATATTTGGTCTATTCCATTTGAATAGGTTCGTTAGATTCATTGTAGAATTGATGGTTTACTTTGTTATGAGTGTTTTTTCTGGATGCTTGATATCCTATTTTAGTTTAAACTTATTTTTGTTATTGTTATGTAGTTAATGTTTTAATATTTTTATGGTAATTGTTGATGTTTTATATTTAGATGATATTTTTATGATTTTTAGGAATGAAGATAATTTTGGAGGAATATATTGTGATGGTTTTTTGTTTTTGAGTGATTTTACTTTTCATATTATTATATGTTTTGGTTTTTTGATGGAAATTTTTTAGAAGTTTATAACATATATACATGAATTTATATATTAAATTTATTACTTTTAATGGGAGTTTCTTTGGTCATAGTAATTGAAAATTTAGAATTGTGATTGTGATTATATTTAACGTGATCTTTCCCTCCACTCGTGGAACTAGAATAAAGTGTTTAACTCATGGTATAATTTTAGTGTTAATTAGTAGTACTAAATGTATTTCATAGAGTTTTTATCTTTATATTAGGGGTTTTCTCATAATAAGAGAGATCTTGCATCCTAATTGTGAATCATTGTTTTATTGGTATTGTATTTTATATGGTGTATTTCATGTTTAGGGTAGATCATGAAAATTTACCATGAATTTTGGATTTGAGAAGGAGGGTTTTTTACACCCTACAATAAAGGTTCTAGAGAATTGTATATGAAATTGGGGCCATGAATAATTTTTTTATTGGTTTCTTTGGAATAAAACATCAAATCATGAAGAAATGAGACACAAAATTTTCATATTTAGGATATTTCCACATGTAATTTACAATTAATTAAAAAAAAATAACTAGTCTTTGAATTTATTCTTCATTGATTATATCAGTTAACCTTCTCATCATTTTGTCATTTTTATGAATAATATAAACATAAATCCCTATAGTATTTTCAACATGTTCTCGAAAAACCATGAAAAATTTCCCTCAGAACTGAGGGTGGTAGCATAGATGATATAAATGTCGAATGTCATTCCCCATTAATCGCAACATGAATCCATTTGGTCATGAAATATTTAATATATTTTTCAAATTATTTATATGGATGAGGAGGACCAACAATCATTGTTCATTAGAATATTCTTGAGATATTTCACTTCATTCCTGAGAGAATTCTCTTTAAAGATAATGTTGGGTAAAAAATCCAATTTTTATAGAACTTATTTAAAGAATGTTATATAATTACGTTAGAAAATAATTTATTACTGACCTAACCATTAAAAATTTCTTTATTATATGAAAATAGAATTTTTAATAATAATAATAATATTATTTCTTGATGTGTTATTGCTTATAAATATTTAAATAATATTTGATGGATAAATAAATCAATATTATTTTAGGTGATATTATATAAAATATATCATTTCTTCCAAACTCTTTAACTAAGTACATCAATCCTCATAAATATTTACCAAATCATTAAGAATGAATATTTATATAGATAAATTAATATAACTGTATAATTCATTCAACACTTAAACAAATATTATATTCACTAACTGATGAATACATATTTATTTACTATTCAACTAATATATTCTTTCAAATAACTGGTGAGTGAATCTATAATATCAACATAAGTTTAATAATTACCATTTAATTTCCATGATAATAATATTTACTTTATTATTTAATCTAATTATAATTTTACTGAGGTTCTAGATATATATATTGTGTGAACCTATAATACTCTTTGTCAGTTTCATTAGGTGAGTTAGCCTAAAGTCCATGATTAGCATCTAGAAACACGTCAAAGTATCCATAGAGGAAGGCATTTACAGTGATATGACAAAAACCCCCTATATATGCTGACTATATAATATAATCACATCGTCATGATTTCCCCTCAAGAATATTTTATACTTATGTTATCATCATTTATAATATATATATATTTCATTGACATCTTGATATGAAATCCTTGATAAACCACAATGGATAAGAACTTAATTAGATATTTCCATTTCAATCAATGGGCCAACAATACATACTCCTTTAAATGGAATAGAAAATTCCTTTACTTATTTATTAATTATATATCACATATTATGCTTTAAACATATCCTACCTCCCCATGAGAATACGTCTTAATGGTTTTTATAAATACATAAAAGTACATTATTCATGACATATTATAATAATAACACAAAATCTAAGGAAAAATACACATGCATGTATATATAAATATTCAAGGACACATTAAAATATAGAAATCATATTTTAATATCAATTAACATAAACTTATCTCCTAGATATTACCAAGATTAAACTTTATTGTAGGAAGTCTCAATATCTTATGATTGCCTTATACCTAATTGTAAATCATCATTTGTGTCCCCTAAGATAGATTTCATCCCATAGATCATATATTTTAGAATATTATCATAGAAAATCAAGGTTTTCATCATAATTAATAATTTATATGACCATTAAATCAAAAATCACATAAATATATTACCATATTAATGTTGTTTAGAAAACAAATCATCATGTGATGATATATTTTTTAATATTAAATTCATTGAACATAAAGGTAATCAAAATTACAATATAGTTTGTTCTAGGGAACCAACTCTAACCAGCTCTCACTTTTACTAGAGTCAACTGCTAAAATTTTTGAGTTTTCATGACATCACAAGATATTCATGATTCAGATGATATATTGATTCAGTAATCAGGATAATCAAGTAATCCTCTATAGAAACTCTACTTACTACAATGTCACTCATTTGAGATAAATAACTCATGATTTGATATTTCATAATTATATTCGTCATCTATTGACATGACCATGGATCCTTTGTGTGGACCACCACTGCTGTATCATCAAAATAAAATTTGATAAATTATTTATAGCTAGGTTCTAAATTAATCACCATGATGATTTTTCATATCCAAACTACTTATTTAACTACAATATAAGACAAAAATATTCCAAAACACTAATTTAGATTCTATGACCACTAGGTGATTTGATATCTTCCAGCATAAAATTCTTTCATAAATGTAGAAGATAAATCCCAATTGTGTTTTCAAATTTTTTTTTCATTATGGAAAATATAATTTGTATATCCCTTGATTACTAGCTCCTCATATATTTAATAAACTAATAACACATCTATAATAATCCCTATATTAATTAGACATGTAATCATAGTAGTCTAGTGTTGTTCTTTTAGGTCTTCTGCATATTTACCTACCACTACCAGGGCATAAGAAACATAAATCATGTTATATGGCATGATATATATGACAAAACCTATCACATAATTATAAATTATTATACTTATCCTCTTACACACCTCTTGTATCTGAGAATTTTTTTTGAAGAGATATATACCATGTAAAAGAAAAAAATGCCTTCTTATATTTCTATATATTTAATTCTTTAAAAACCTTGTCAATATATACACCATGATTTAGTCCAAATAACATCCTATCACTACAATTAATTGTATTTATCCCTATAATATTGGTTACTTCCCCAAATACTTTAATGGAAAAAATTTATTTAACCACATATGATTTGGATATATGTATGGTATCTTGTTTCCCATCAATAATAAATTTTCAACATATAATAGTGGAAATATGAATTCACTCCCACCTAACCTTTTTTAGAAACACAAATAAAATTCCTTGATTATGATATAAAACTCTCTAATGTCTTCATCTAAATTAATGTCACATGGTCTTTTTATTTTTATCAATACATAAATGGAAATATATAGCTAGTATACCTTAATGGTGGAATTTTCTACCACAAAACCCTTGGTTGTGTCATATAGACATCATCCATGAGGTTCTTTTATGGAATTATATTTTGATAACCATTTACCAAATAAAATTATCATGTTAAGCTATTATGTCAAGGAAAATTATTATAGATTTCATCATGAAAACTATTGAAAACACTTCATCATAGTCTATTCCTTATTGTAAAAACCCTTGGGAAACCAATCATGTTTTGTATGTTTTAAATTTTACTTCAATATAAAATTTATTCTAAAATACTTATTTTCATTCAAAATTATTTACGCCCCCTATAGTATGTACTGGAACATATAATTGGTTTCAGTACACAGAATCCATTTTAGAATTCATGGATTCTTTCCAAATTATAGTTTTTAAGATTCTTACTTATTTCATAAATGGATAAGTTTCTTCTTTATCGACTAATATTGAGTCACCACCGTCGATGAGTAGAAAACCATATAAATATTTTTCTCTAACCACTCTAGTGCTCTTACATAATAATTGTATCTTTGGAATAGCCTCTTTAATGAGGATATGTGGAACTTGTTCTAGCACCAACTATTCGATATCTTTATGATCATGTTCATCAAATTCAATCTTTATCATAGTATATATTTTTACAATGATCTACCTCTCAGGGTACATGACATGTTAGGCTGCTATTACCACATTACATAAGGAATTATATATATAATATCCCTTTGTTTCCTTGGGATATCCTATAAAGATACACATAGTTTCTCAAGATTCATGTTTTTTCAAATGATATCTTGTAAAATATTTTACATACCTTTTTATATAAATTAAACAACAAAATTTTTCTTCCCCCACAATGACTCATATGAGATTCTCCGTATCACTTTAGTTATAAATTGGTTTATTCTTTATGTGGTTGTTTATAATGAATATCCATAAAATAATAATGAAATGTCTGCATGACTCATTATCAATATCACAATATCCAACAAGATTCATTTCCTCTTATTAATGACACCATTCCACTATGTTGTTTATGGATTAAAAAGTTGTGATAAAATATAAAATTCCCTTAGATAATAAGTGAAATATTGGTTGAGATATTATTTTCCCCAGTTTGATTAGAGTTTCTTTATATTCTTACCAAAAATAATATCTAAATCATTCATTTATTCGTGATATTTATCAAATGAACCATAATTATACCTTATTAATTAGACAGATTGATATATAATTATATCATCAACTAATGTTATGAAGTTATAGTATCCACATCTTGATTCAGTTAAAAAAATTCTTCCCACATATTAATAAAACACTTCATGAACATCTAGTCCCACTTATCCCTTTCTACTAAATGGTCTCTTTCATGTTTTACTTGCAATCCAGAATTTCACATATCTAGTGGTTTTAATTTAAATGAATAAAAATACCCATATCAATATATCTTTATCAAGTGCTCCTCATTTTCATGACTCAGTTCGTGATTCCATAACTAGTTGTGATGTGTGTTATGTGTACTTGATTCATTATTGATTTCAAACACTTGGTTTTCATATTATAATATTTAAAGATCACTATTAAAATTTAATATCCCACAAAAAATGATGTCTTTTTAAAATTAACATATTATAATTCGAAATTTCAAAATAAATCCATCCCTATCTAAACTAGACATGGAAGTAATGTTTTTGGTTACATTGGGTTTATAATAAAAATTATTCAAAAATAAAATTAAATACATCATAAAATTAAGATGGGTTTCTTTGATATGAAGTGTTACCAATATTAATTCATCGAAATATCCATGATTCACTTCACCACTATAAACCATTATGATTAAGCTCTTTTATAGTATTTGAATACTGATTTGATCAACAAATGTTGTATCTAGAACCTGTAAAATATAAATTGAATGGTTAAATCTGATAAAAACATACCTAAATACCCCCTTACATCTTTATTGTGGTTTTATTCTTATTTTTAATGATAATTATTTCCATAGGAAAAACATTATATATCTTGTTCTTTATCCTTTATTTATACCATCATTCTCTTAATATGGGGGTATAAAGAAGAATTAGAAATAGAATTTGTCTTAGGTTCTTTTACCTTTCCCTTATGCTTTTTCACCATAATAACTGTAGTTTATTAATCCTCATGTTATTATACCCTTGAAAAATTAAATTAAGAATATCCTAGGGAGTGTTTTCAATATTTTTGATCTTATAATTCAAAATAAAATTGGATAAGTACCTATGAAGTGAGGAAATCATGATATCACTACATAATTAATATGGTATCTTGAAATCCAAAATATTCAAATCAACCATATAGTCAATCAACTTTTCTAAAAGAGGCCAGGTTGGCACACCTTGTCAAATCTTTCGTGTGAAAATTGACTTGGTAATCTCATACTTCTCATGTCTATCTTTTTCTTGATATGGATCATAAAGATGGGATAACATGAAATATTAATGAATTTCCTCATGATTCTTATATATCTCATTTTCCATAGATGATAACATGATTCATTGGATATACAATGAGTCATCAATATGTCTCTTTAAGATAGTATAATCTTCCTCACATGCCACTTTAGAAGGCTCATTTTTTGTAATAGGGAACTCTAATACGTAGAACCATTACACTAGGAACATTATAATGAAAAAGCACATATACATCCCCTAGAATCTCATGTTAATGAGAAGATTCTCTTTATCTAATATTTATCACATGGATAATGTATATGTCATATTACATTCCATTTTCTATCACAAAAAAAATCTGATTTTAGTATTTTGTAATGATTAACCAAAATGTGGCATAATAATTTTCTTTGTTAGTCGCCCACTATATTTCAAATCCCAATATCCATCACCATTGGATTTGATAAACACTATTGTACTGATATTCTAGTGGAAAGGATCCATATTTCCATTTTTAATCTAATTAAGGTCCTTTTCAAATAACATGATGTTAATTTGGTACGAGGTATTTCTAACTGGATTAACTTTCAATTCATTGTTTTGTTGAGTGGACTCTGTAATTTTGAAATCCCGTGATTTTACATATTATTAAGAATTTCCTCCAAGTTACACTATTTATTATATGGGAAACATCTCTTGATGTGAACATGGATATGTCCTCAAAAAACATTAATTAAAACTCTTTGATATATAGAATGTTTCCAACAAGGCAGAAAACAACACACAAATCAATTGTTTTATTATAAATCATGTCACTAAAGGTTTTGTATTATGTAAAATTCTTCCTAATTGATTTTATTTGCCTTATGGGTAATCATTAATTTTTTATACTTTTATATGATTGTTAATATTATATCGGGTTTACATAATTAATTAACCCTGACTTAATAAATTTTTTTATGAATAACCTTTTTATTTTATTAAATATTTCATTTTTTTAAATTAATTTCCATAACATGACAAAATTTAAATATATAAAAAACATACATGATGTATGAAAATAACTAACCATGTGTTGGAAAAAATAAATTAAATATGTTAAATGATCATAAGCTTGTATCTGTTATTTATTTTATCGACTGGTCGATAACCCAACTCATATTCCTTGATGAATTACTCATAGAGTTAGGATTGACTCGATTCCCAACATCCTAGCTTTATCCTATGCATTTTTTGGTTGGTTTCTCCATTTCCCCATATTGATGTATTTCCTATCATCATAGATCCCTTTCAATTTTATATTCATATGAACATGCTTTTGAGAGGAACCAGGGTTTTTCGTTACATAAAATAAATCATGGACACAAAAAAACTATTCATAATGAAGGGGAATATTTTATTCATAGATCTCCATATTTAATATAATAATAAATTATCACAAAATAAAAAAATAATAATAACTTAATAAAATTGAAACTAAACACATACATATTCCAATCAAGTTCATGATCACCCTCATATGTTATGACTTTGTATTTAAGACTAGGTTGATTTTAATTCTATCCATTCCTAATGATGATAACATTACAAAATTAATAAATTAATCATATTATAAATTAATTATTTTTTATCATAATATTCTATCCAAATATTCCTTGGGATTTATATTCACTATGAATTTAGAAATATAAAAAAATTCTACTTAATTTAAAACTATTTAAGTATAAGGTGTGTTCTAGAGGTGGAATAACTCATAATCTTCTATTTATGCTGAAACACATCTGTGGAGATTAACTATTACATGGAATATACCATCCACAACACGACATGTGACTAATATTGTGTTTGTTCCTTGTCATGCACAATATAACTACCAAACATATATTAATATAATATGATTCACAATATACATGATGTGTTGGTTAATGAGTTGAGTTGAATTATCAACATGATATTTATGACTACACAACAAACATTAAATATATTTTACATGTATATCTAGAAATGATCGTGATGTAAATGGTGTTTACGATAACCAAAAATGTTGTGTATCAGAATAAATGATCAGAAAAAATAATTAATAAATATTATAATATCATGTCTGACCTACTAAAACAACTCAATGTGTAATTCCCAAAAAACTGCCACATAGTGTGTACATCCACCAACTATCCATGTATTTATATTTATATTTAATTATTTAATTATCATTTCATTTTGACTCACAGAATATGCATATCATAAAATGTTCCATGCATGAGTTGGCTCAAATTACACGAAGTGTACAACAAACTACAATATATGTGAGTCTTTATTGGCCACCTGCACTATATTCTTAAAGACTCAATTCATTCCTCATATGGGTTATTATGTCTTACATGGGGTTTAAATCCCACAAAACAACATGTATTACATTTTATTTCCCTAGTAGGTTGGTACCACTGGGTGGGGGTTGAATTATTGGAACACTTTTTAAAATTCTTTATTTTAGATTTGACCTCCATGAATTGTTAATGTCTCAATCCGATAAACATTAATTAACTTATCATCACCTCATATGAAACTGAAATAAAGAAAGAAAAATACACAATTATTTAAATGGTTTATCCACTTAATATTATTGTTTACCATGATTGGTTAATTACCCCAATAATATATTTTCTACTATATACACAAGTTGTTATACCGAGGAACTTCCCAACCATATAAACCTAGAATCCCCTCTATAATCCTACTCTATATTACCACCAGAGATCACATAATTCCATTTATCAATAAAAATATATGATCCAAAACATGAAATATCCCTTTATACTCTAGGAGGCTTATGCATCTCTTTGTGTATATCTCCCACCACGAACAAACTTCATCAACTTGACTTCAAATTAAAAATATTTTCAATTACATTGAAAACAAATTACCATGATTATATTTTTTAATCCTAAACACTCACTTCAAATCATCAATGATATATGGCTCTAATTATTCATGAATACTCAATCATATAGGTATCCCCCTTCTGGAATGACTTCTTGATTCATTTTCCTCTTTATTGCTTTGATACTATAGTGTAATGGTTAATCAGCTTCTCAGTTCTCACTCTAATCTTCATTTATTAATGAAAACTTATATTCAAATAATAATAATGAATATTTTTCTCTATATGTTTTATTGAAACTCCATTTTTCTCAGTAGTGTAGAAATTATCTATTTTAAAACTGATTAATGGTATACTTAATTTATCTCTTTTTTCAAACTCATTTTAATATATATCAACATCAGCATTTAAATATCAAAATACTAGTTATATTTTTCCTCATGTTATATTCAATTATCAAAAATATTTCTTCCTAAAAAACATCAAAATTTATATTCCTTTTAAATTTGATCCCCATGTTAATGGAACTACAGCATGAAACCTTAGAATTTATAGTGGAAATCATACCATCACTTCTATACTATTTTGATTGGATCATATTCCACGATTATGATGTTTGATTCATCGAGGAACAATTATCCTCAAAATTAATAAAAATTCTCAAAAATTTATTCTTCTAAATATTGTCAATTTTTTACTTCTTAAGATTTCTCACAAAATGGTCTATCATACGAAGTATCTAATATCGTAAAAAAATTATTTCATCTATGCTTATCATATGTAGTTCACATATCTTATGTTCTTGATTATCATACAATATATTTTTATCATATGAGGAACCATCTTATGCATACTAACCCTTATCAACAAGTCATATATCATTTTAAATTTCTTCATACTACGATACTAAATGTTATACATTTTTTGGAAATATTATAAATCTAGATAACATATTATGTATAGTAGATATATTATGAAGTATTTTATCTTACAAAGATTCCTCATCTTATGCGTTGTCCATCTTATGATGTCATGTATTATACATCTGTAGGCTATTATTTAAAAATTCACATCTTATGAACTATTTAGTATTTTATACATAGAATCAACCCACCAATAAATATAAAAAATATATAGATTCTATATTGAAGCACTCCAAAAATGTTCACTATGTAGAAATAATATATACTTCCTTTACCATTCAATATGGTAGCGATATAATCATCTTTAAAAGGACACATATATTTTCATTCATTATAGTCATATTGAAAAAAGAGAAAACTCACTCAATTGATTACATTGGTCTCCCACATTTGATTTATTTTTAATACACCTTTAAGCCTCAGAAAAGTAAAAATAATTCACCTCTCATTGGTTGAAAATAAATTAAAAGGTTATATATGAATAATATCATCCCATATTACGCCATTTTAATTTTAAATATCATATTATCAATTTTTTATTCAGAATAAAATCATGATCCACTTTTATGATAAGGATGAAACCACTCAATTTTCTTAGTAATGATACATTATTTAGTAAAATATAACTCTATGTATGTCACGACCCGTCCTCGGGGCCCGTGCGGTGACTACCCCAAGCCCGCCTTCCATAGGCTAGGGGTTGGTGACTAGCACCAAGGCGTAAATCCCGATAAAGTGAAGGAATTGCCTTTGTAAAGTAAACAAGAACCACAGAGTAAGAAAGCGGAAAAAGAAAACACTAAGTAAAAACTGGTACAACAGTAAGTGAGGAAAAGTAAATGGGCCAGTATACAAACCCAAACTGAAAGTAAAGTACAACTCAAAAGGGAAAACAGAAACTGAAAAGTAAAAGCTGCTACGCCGAGCTGTCCACTAGAAATCCCACATGAAGGGTGGGTACAGATAGTTCCACTGCTCCTCGGGTCCCGCCGTCCGCTCTGAGTACGTCCCACCCAGTGGTCCACCTCCAGGTACCATCCTGCTCTCCAAGCCTCAACCACGATCAACGTTGTCCATCGTCTGCAACAAACACAATGTAGTGCGGGCATAGCCCGTGCAGGGGTGAGTATAAACTATTCAGTAGGGGCCCCGAGACCCCCAAAGGTCTCCCAAAATCTACACAGGGTAAATCACAAAGGAAGGATACAATCACGAAGTAACATCCGACACTGCATAGGTATATGCCCATACATATACCTAAGTCATAAATTCCAGTATGCTCTAACCTCCGAGCCCAAGTACAACCCAGTCCACACAGGAAAGTATTTGTATTTCACACAGGAATGCAAAACATAATCCACACAGGATAGCACAACACAATCCATAGAGGAAAGCAAACAGGATCGATAGGTACTAACCCCTGCAAAGACCCACATAGGATCGGACCCCCACAGGATCTGTAGGCACTAGCTCACACAGAACCACTGAGCGCTGACCCACACATGATCGGACCCACACAGGATCGGTGGCACTGATCCACACAGGATCGCTGAGTGCTGTAGTCGTCGTCATCGAATCCACTGAGGATCTCTGCACATTCGTCGTCGCAGTCACAGTAGCAGTCGCAGCCAGCACTAGGGTTCCCGCACACATCAAGCTCGTTCGGGAGGGTCCGCTCCACGAGCCGAGAGGCTGATACATCAACTGACACATAGTCCAGAGTTGATGTATCCAAAAGTTCCGTATCGTAAACAAGAACTCAACGCAATAGACGGCACGTCAATCGGACGCCCGGTCTGAGAGTTATTGGCTTTTTTGTCCCATGGTCCCGGTTGGTTTTTAAGGAAAAACAAACCCGACCATACTCCACCTGTGTCCAAACCTCGGGCATAGTATTCCAAATGATTCGTCTCACTTATAGGAAATCAACAAAGTCGACGGAACATCGATCGGACGTCCGAAGCTCAAGATATGAGCGTTTCCGCTCCGAGGGCCTGGTTGGTTTCGTGTACGAACCAACCCGGACGAACTAAAAGTATTCCAAAACCTTTAGTGAAATATACCAAAACGACCGTCTCGTTCTAAGGATCATGTCGCCGCTGACGGCATATCGATCGGAGGTCTGTAACCCGAGTTAAGTGCAATTGAACCCAAACGGTTCGAAAATAGGGGTTTCGAGCCCGGACCGACCCGGCCCGAGACCCCCCCTGTGGGCCCTAACCGGGTCGACCCGGCCCGGTACGGGTCGGCCCAACCCAGCCTGGCGGTCCGGCCGGGTGGCCGGCGCGCCCAGCGCGCTGCCAGCTCGGCCTTCCGCCGTGCTGTTGGAAAGGGGGGGGGCTGCCCCCATTGAGTAACCGCCCCCCCCCCCCCCCCCCAATTTATGGGGGGCCGTTTGAAGCCGGTTGAGGGAATTTAATTCCCCCGGATCCTCCCTTTCCGGCCGGCCCGACCTGGCCGGCCGGTTCCTGCTCAACGGGACCGGCGATGGACGATCCCCATCCAGCTCTGACGCCGGCAGCCCGGTCCAGCCGCAGGTCACCTTGCTCCACCGCGGCCCGGAACCGGCCGCGGCCCTTGTAGTCCGGTGCAGTGCAATGGCCCCACGCCCCTCCGCCGCGGCCCTACTCCGGCCGCGGCTTATTTGGTTTTCTTCGATGCGGCGCGACGGCGTCGCGTCGTTGAACTTCTTTCCACAGCACGGCGCGACGACGCCGTGCATTTTCCTTTCTCTTGATTCCGCGTGGTGCGATGACACCACACCTTCCCGTACCAATCCACAAAGGAGTCAATCATGAAAAATAAGGAAGAGGGTTGGCCGTGTTTGTGCAGTCCGACCCCTCGCATTATTCGATAACAATAGGTTTTTAAATTTTATGAAGAAATTCAGGATTTTAACACGAACAAAAGAATTAATTACAATCCCCTACCTCGGTTTAGGAACGGTGCACTTTAATCGAGCCGCGGAAGACGAGTGTCACGGAGGTCGGGTGTCGCGGAAAACGAACGTTGATTCTGTTGTCTTCGAGGGGCGTTCGAAGAGGAAACGTTGTTGGAAGAAGACGTCGCATTCTTCGGCGGAGATGTTCTTCGTTGAAGAACGATGGTCTTCGCGTTCTTCGTCGAGGTTGAAGAAGAAGAAGAAAACTTCACTCTTCCCAATCCTCTCAAGGTGGAAAAAACTCTAACAATAATAAAATAACACCAAGTCTTACTTTATTAACACAACCTAACCATTTTAATTTCAAGAGTTTGAAATTAAGTAACTCACTTTATTAATTATATCAAGTTGTCAAAAATTAATGAAAGTGAGTTAATGGGGAGTTAGGAAAGTGAGGGGTTAAGAGGGGTTAGGGAGTTAAGGAATTTGAAAAGGTGGGGGGTTCATGTGGGCCCCACCCTTTCAATTATCCACACATGTGATGTTGGGTGGATGTGGGCCCCACCACCAACTTCCCATGGGAGAAATTAACCACCTTGATGAGAAATAAAATTTATCCAACAATTTTATTTATTTTTTTTAATTAAACCCCAATAATTATCTTCTTCTCCCGCACAAATGCAACTACGGTAAAGGTTCCCTTAAGAGATTACCGGTGTTGCGAGTTTATCAGTTCCATCAGATTTCAATTCCGAGCACCGGTTCAAAAGATAGGAAATCCCACTGGTTCGTTCACTAAACGTACCCGATCCAAACTTCGGAAATTGATTCCAGGCACTCCAGGCCTCGGAATCAAGTACCGTCAAAAACCGCGTTCTTGTAAAATTCCAAAAAAAATTAAGAAAAAATTTCCCATGAATTTTACGGGTCTTTACATCACTCCCACCTCAGGGATTTACGTCCCCGTAAAGATACATCAAAACTAAGGAAACAAATGAGGGTACTGAGCACGCATCTGAGCCTCCCACTCCCAAGTGATCTCCTGGAGGTTCCCGTGCTGCCTTCTGATGCGCACTAGAGGAATCAACCGTCCACGCAGGACCCGCTCCTGTCGATCCTCGATCTCCACCAGAACCTCCGTAAAAGTCGCCCCATCGTCAACATCAAGCTCCCCATGGTAAATGATGTGCATCGGGTCGTGCACGTATATCATCAGCTGAGATACGTGGAAGACTTTGTGCACCCGGTGCAACTGAGGAGGTAGAGCAAGACGATAAGCCACCTCACCAATCCTGCTGAGGACCTAGAATGGTCCGATGAAGCATGGAGACAACTTGCCACCTCGGCCAAATCTACGTAATCCTCATCGAGGTGAGACACACAAGAAGACGTGGTCACCATCCTCAAACTCTAGTGGCCTCCGCCTCCTGTCAGCATAAGATTTCTGCCAGCTCTGAGCTGTCCTCATCTGCTCCTGGATGACCGGGACCTTCTCTGTCGTGGCCCGGACCATCTCTGGTCCCACAAGTGCTGACTCCCCAGGGTCTGTCTAGCACAAAAGAGATCTAAACGGTTGGCCGTACAACGCCTCGTATGGTGCCATCCCGATGGTGGAGTGGTAGCTTTTGTTGTACGCGAACTCCACCAAGGGTAGATGGTCCTCCCATCTACGACCAAAGTCGAGGACACATGCGCGGAGCATGTCCACGAGAGTCTGAATGGTCCTCTCCATCTGACTATCCATCTGAGGGTGAAAGGCTGTGCTCAGATGTAGCTGCGTCCCGAACGCCTCATGCAATCCCTTCTATAGCCAGGAAGTAAAATGAGTATCTCGATCAGAGATGATAGATGATGGAACACCGTGAAGCCACACAATCTCCTGAACATAATTTCGTCCCAAGCTCTCCACTGAGCCCTGCTCTCTAATGGGTAAGAAGTGAGACGACTTGGTGAGTCGGTCGACAATCACCCAAATGGAGTCATGACCTCTGGAAGTGCGTGGAAGTACAATCACGAAGTCCATAGATATTCCGTCCCACATCCACTCCGGAACCTCCAAGGGCTGTACGAAGCCTGCTGGAACCTAATGCTCAGCCTTCACCTGATGGAAGGTGAGGCATGGAGAAACGAACTCTGCCACAGCCTTCTTCATGCCTGGCCACCAGTGCTGTTATCTGAGATCCTGGTACATCTTCGCCACTCCGGGATGTACCGCCAAGGGAGAAGTGTGAAACTCTCTCAGCACCTCCTCCCATAAAGCAACTGGTACCAAGGTACGTCCCCTTAAAAGGATGTCGTGCCCTGCTCCAAAGGAGAAACCATCAGGTGCCTGTCCTGAGGATATCTATGCACGCCGCATCTCATAGTCGGTGTCCCCACGCTGTGCCTCTCTGACTCACTACAGTAGTGGAGGAGTGACTGTGAGAGACTGAAGGAAGGCTGCCACATCTCTATCCACAAAGGATATCTGCAAAGCGGCTAGCTTCTCTATCGCCTCCTCAAGTAGCTGAATGTCCGTCCTCCTGCTGAGGGCATCGGCTACTACGTTCCCCCTCCCAGGAGTATAGACTATCTCAAAGTCATAGTCCTGTAGGAACTCGATCCATCGCCGCTGTCTCAGGTTCAGGTCCTTCTGAGAGAAGATGTACTTGAGACTCTGATGGTCAGAAAAGACTCTAAAGCGCTCGCCCATCAGATAGTGTCACTATGTCTTTAGAGCGAAGACCACTGCTACTAACTCCAAGTCATGGGTAGCGTAGTTCTTCTCATGCGGCCTCAAATGACGTGATCCATAGGCAATCACTGCCCTCTCATACATCAGGACACAACCGAGTCCGGTCCCTGATGCATCACAGCAGACTACGTACCCTACTCCCTCTTTAGGCAACCTCAAGATAGGTGCGCTGGTCAATCTCTGTCTCAGCTCCTGGAAGCTCTGCTGACATCTGTCTGACCACACAAAGGGTTTCCCCTTCTTCGTCAAAGTTTAGAGTGGTGCCGCAACTCTGGAGAAGTCTGGCACGAATCTCCGGTAGTATCTAGCTAGTCCCAAGAAACTCCGCACCTCCGTCACGCTCCTGGGTGGCTCCCAAGCTAGCACTGCCTCAGTCTTCACAAGATCCACTGCAACTCCTGCCTTAGAGATGACGTTCCCCAAGATGTGGACCTCACGTATCCAGAACTGACACTTCGAGAGCTTTCCATAAAGATGGTGCTCTCGGAGTGTGTCTAGTACAACCCGTAAGTGGTAGGCGTGCTCCTCCTCAGTCGTCGAGTAAATCAGAATGTCATCGATGAAGACCACGACAAATCGATCGAGGTATGGATGAAAGATCCTGTTCATGAGGGACATGAACATTTCTAGAGCATTGGTTATGCCGAAGGGCATAACCAAGAACTCATAGTGGCCATACCGACATCTGAAGGCCATCTTCTGCACATCCACGTCTCAAACTCTGAGCTGGTGATAACGTGACCTGAGGTCTATCTTCGAGAACCACTGTGATCCCTTGAGCCGATCAAAGAGGTCATCAATCCTCGGTAGCGGATACTTGTTCCTCACTGTCACCTGGTTCAAGCGACTATAGTCGACACATAGTCGCAAGCTCCCGTCCGCCTTCTTGGCGAACAAAATCGGGGAAACCCAGGGTGAAACACTGGGTCGGATGAACCCCTTGCCCTGCAAGTCCTCCAACTGTACCCATAGCTCTCGAAGCTCTGCGGGGCCCATCCGATACGCTGGGGTGGATATCGGGGCTGTCTCGGGGTACAGTTCAATTTAAAAGTCTACCTCTCTGTGAGGATGTAGTCCTGGAATGTCGTCGGGAAAAACGTCCACAAACTTATCCACCACTACAGGAAAACTAGGACTCCGCACGTCAACTGCTCCTCGGATGAGGCTAGCCAACTAATGAGTGATGGGTTGTACTCTCCTCTGAGGATGTCCATCCTGTGCTGCAAAGGATCCCTTCTCGCCGGTGAAGGTGAACCTGCTCCCGTTGGTGGGTACACATCGCACCTTGTGCCTAAAACAGTCAATCTGTGCATGGACCGTTGATAACCAATCCATGCCCAAGATGACGTCATAAGGCCTCGACGCTGCTACAAGAAGATCCCAGCAGAATATCTTGCCTCCTAGAGTAAGTTCACACTGCCGGCACCAATGCGTAATCGTCGAGTCTGCTCCCGTAGAAGTCTCTAGCCGTAAGGATCGAGCCAACGGCTCTGTCAGAATCTCCGAGCTCCGAACAAGGGCAGCAGCTATGAAAGAGTGACTCGCTCATGTGTCTATAAGTACTTCAGAAAGGGTGGAATAGACACAGATAGTACCTCGAATCATCTCGGGCGTTCCGTGGTCGTAGGCCTCTGCTGCCTGGAGCTGTGCCTGTCTCTACCCGCCACCTCCCTGTGGTCGGGGTGGACCTCCTGGTGGTGGTGGTGGTAAAGCCTCAAAGCGTCGCCCACCACCTTCTGCTTGGCCAGCTCCTCTGCCTCGTCCGCCTCCTCCCTGCGGACCGCCATGGTCGACCCTCTGCCTCTGCCTCGGTGGTCCCTCAACCGTCTGCTGCTCCTCAGCACGCTGGGTCGGGCAATCACGGGCCATGTGGCCCTGCCCGCCGCATGAGTAGCACCGCCTACCTCTCGAAAGACTGGCTCCGTGCTGTGTGCCCCGCACTGCTGAGCCAGTGTCCGGAGGTCATCTTCCTGAGGGTCTGGTCTTCCTGGACGTATGCGTCATCCATCGACTGCCTGCTGCAGAAGACTCTGCTACGTGCCGCCCTACGGTGGGTCTCAGCGTTGGTGTAGACTCATCAAGAGAGATCTGGATAAAAAGGGCCCGCTCCAGTACTCCTGTCTGTGTCGGAATGCTGAGGAGGATCAGTGATGCCCTGATCTCGTGTCTCAATCCCTGCTCAAAGGTCCGGGCCCGGAAGAATGGGTCCCGTACCATGTTGGTCGAGTAGCGCGTGAGATCGGTAAATCTCGCAGAGTATTGGGCGACCGTCATGCTGCCCTACCCCAGCTGAAGAAGCTCCTGAATGCGCACCGCATGGAGGGTGGCTAGGACGAACTCCAAGCGGAAGAGGCTCTCAAAGTCCATCCAAAGTAGAGATGCCTCATCGTGCACCTGGAGCATAAAGATCCACCATCGGCCTGCTGCTGCGTGTAGTAGGCTCGCAGTGAGGATCACCATGAGGTCTGCTGGTGTCCTCACTAGCCTGAAAACTCATACGACTGCCTCCAGCCCATCCTCAGCTTCCTGGGGGTCCGTCTCCCCACGGAACCTGGGTGGTCACTAGCGTTAGAACTCATGCAGTGCACTGAGGCGACATGCATCGTCAGCGGCTGGTGCTGGAAGTATCGGTGGCTCAGCGGGTAGAGCTACCGCCGGTGCCACTACTGACAAAGGGCCCGACACTGAGGCCTCGTCGCTCGATGGGCTGTCCTCACACTCGACTCTTGGAACCCTCGCTGGCTTCCATCATGGGGCCATCCTGAAAAGGAAATAGGTGTGCCACGGTCAGAACAGTATAACTGGTGAGATGATACAAAGTAATCACAAGAAAACTTGAAACACACATGCAATCAATGTTTTCATGCATTAAGTCGGAAATCAGAAGTCAAGGTCCTGGTGTACGGATACGTCGGCTGCCACATCAACACTGGACTCCCTGGACTGATAACCACAACCAATACGCTTAACACTATTGCTTCACATAGAATAATGATGAGAGTCTGCGGTAGAACCGAACTCCTCTGATACCAATTTGTCACAACCCGTCCTCGGGGCCCATGCCGTGACTACCCCAATCCCCCCTTCCATTGGCCAGGGGCTGGCGACTAGCACCAAGGCGTAAATCCCGGTAAAGGGAAGTCATTGACTTTGTAAAGTAAACAAGCACCACAGAGTAAGAAAGCGGAAAAAGTAAACACTAAGTAAAAACTGGTACAACAATAAGTGTGGAAAAGTAAATGGGACAGTATACAAACCCAAACTGAATGTAAAGTACAACTCGAAAGGGAAAACAACAACTGAAAAGTAAAAGCTGCTACGCCGAGCTATCCACTGGAAATCCCACCCGAAGGGTGGGTACAGATAGCTCCACTGCTCCTTGGGTCCCACCGTCCACTCCGAGTACGTCCCTCCCAGTGGTCCACCACCAGGTACCATCTTGCTCTGCAAGCCTCAACCACGATCAACGTTGTCCGTCGTCTGCAACCAACACAACGTAGTGCGGGCATAGCCCATGTAGGGGTGAGTATAAACTACTCAGTAGGGGCCCCGAGACCCCTCAAGGTCTCCCAAAATCCACAAAGGATAAACCACAAAGGAATGATACAATCACGAAGTAACATCCGACACTGCTTAGGTATATGCCCATACATATACCTAAGTCATCAATTCCAGTATTCTCCAACCTCTAATCCCAAGTAAAACCCAGTACACACAGGAAAGTATACGTATTCCACACATGAAAGCAAAACGTAATCCACACAGGATAACACAACACAATTCACACAGGAAAGCAAACAGGATTCAGCTCACACAGGTATACTTCTTCGAAGATGATTGAGATGATCAATGATCCATCTAAGTCGTCGGACCCACAATGGATCGATAGGTACTAACCCCCGCAAAGACCCACACAGAATCGGACCCACACAGGATCTGTAGGCGCTGGCTCACACAGAACCGTTGAGCGATGACCCACACAGGATCGGACCCACACAGGATCGGTGGAACTGATCCACACAGGATCACTAAGTGTTTTAGTCGTATCGTCGAATCCACTGAGGATCTCTGCACAGTCATCGTCGCAGTCACAGAAGCAGTCGCAGTCACAATAGTAGTTGCAGCCAGCACTAGGGTTCCCGCACACAACAAGCTCGTTCGGGAGGGTCCGCCCCACAAGCTGAGAGGCTGATAAATCAATTGACACATAGTCCAGAGTTTATGTATCCAAAATTTCCGTATCGTCAACAGGAACTCAACGCAACAGACGGCGCGTCAATCGGACGCCCGGTCTGAGAGTTATTGGCTTTTTCGTCCGAGGGGCCCGGTTGGTTTTTAAGACAAAACCAACCGGACCGTACTCCACCTGTGTCCAAACCTGGGGCGGAGTATGCCAAAAGATCAGTCTCACTTAGAGGAAATCAACAAAGTCGACGGTACATCGATCGGACGTCCGAAGCTCAAGATATGAGCGTTTCCGCTCCGAGGCCCCGGTTGGTTTTGTGTACGAACCAACCCGGCCGAACTCAAAGTATTCCAAAACCTTTAGTTCAATATACCGAAACGACCGTCTCGTTCTAAGGATCATGTCTCCACTGACGGCGTGTCGATCGGTGGTCCGTAGCCCGAGTTATGGGCAATTGAACCCAAACGGTCCGAAAACGGGGGTTTCGGGCCCAAACCGACCCGGCCCAAGACCCCCCCGGTTGGCCCGAACCGGGTCGACCCGCCCCAGTCCGGGTCGGCCCGGCCCGGCGTGGCCAGGCCCTACTCGACCTGGGCGTGGCCCGGCCTGGAGGTCCGGCCAGGCGGCCGGCCCGGCTGGGCACGGCGCGCCCAGCGCGCTGCCAGCTCGCCATTCGGCCGAGCTGTTGGAAAGGGGGGGGGGGGGGCGCCCGCCCCCCTTGAGTAACCACGTACCCCCACATTTATGGGGGGCTATTTGAAGCCAGCTTGTGGAATTTAATTCCCCCAGCTCCTCCCTTTCCGACCGGCCCGACCTGGCCGACCGGTTCCTGCTCAACGGGACCGGCGATGGCCGGTCCCCTACCAGCTCCGACGCCGGTGGCCCGGTTCGGCCGCCGGTCACCTTGCTCCGCCGTGCCCCGGAACGGGCCGCGGCCCTGGTCATCCAGCGCAGTGTGACTTCACCGCACCCCCCCACCGCGACCCTGCTCCGACCACGACATCTTTGGTTTTCTTCGACGCGGCGCGACGGCGTCACGTCCTTGAACTTCTTTCCACAGCGCGGTGCGACGGCGCCACGCATTTTCCTTTCTCTTGATTCCGCGTGGTGCCACAGCACCACGCCTTCCCGTACCAATCCACAAAGGATTCAATCATGAAAAATAAGGAGGAGGGTCGGCCGTGTTTGTGCGGTCCGACCCCCTCGCGTTATTCGATAACAATAGGTTTTTAAATTTCACGAAGAAATTCAGGAATGTAACACAAACAAAATAATTAATTACAATCCCCTACCTCAGTTCAGGAACGGTGCACGTTAATCGAGCTGCGGAAGACGAGCGTCACGGAGGTTGGGCATCGCAGAAAACGAACGTCGATTCCATTGTCTTCGAGGTTCCTTCGAAGAGGAAACGTCATTGGAAGAAGACGTCGCGTTCTTCGGCGGAGATGTTCTTCATTGAAGAACGGTGTTCTTCGCATTCTTCGTCGAGGTTGAAGAAGAAGAAGAAAACATCACGCTTCCCAATCCTCTCAAGGTGGAAAAAACTCTAACAATAATAAAATAAGACCAAGTCTTAATTTATTAACACAACCTAACCATTTTAATTTCAAGAATTAATGAAAGTGAGTTAATGGGGAGTTAGGAAAGTGAGGGGTTAAGAGGGGTTAGGGAGTTAAGGAATTTGAAAAGGTGGGGGGTTCGTGTGGGCCCCACCATTTCAATTATCCACACATGGGAAGTTTGTTGGATGTGGGCCTCACCACCAAATTCCCATGGGAGAAATTAACCACCTTAATAAGAAATAAAATTTATCCAACAATTTTATTTACTTTTTTTAATTAAACCCCAATAATTAACTTCTTCTCCCACACAAACGCAACTACGGTAAAGGTTCCCTTAAAAGATTACTGGTGTTGCGAGTTCATCGGTGCCATCAGATTTTAATTCCGAGCACTGGTTCAAAAGATAGGAAATCCCGCTCATTCGTTCACTGAATGTACCCGAGCCAAACTTCGGAAATTGATTCCGGGCACTCCGGACCTCCAAATCAAGTGCCGTCAGAAAACGCATTCTTGTAAAATTACAAAGAAAATTAATAAAAAATTTCCCTTTAATTTTATGGGTCTTTACAATATAGCCAAACTATGTGTAAAAAATGACTGATTTAACCAAGGTTGTCAATATAGTTCATAGATATATCATAATGTGATACCATTCTATAATTATAGAAAATTGTTTATCTTATAAATTTTTCAAAATAAATTTATAATGAATTGCATATCCTCATTCAGTTGGTTTATAATTCTATCAAGAAATTCCAGAATCCATACAAGATGATAATTTGATATCTTTATCTCATTTTAGCTCTCCCTCAAGGGATTAAATATTTTTATTCTCTATCATGGTAGTTTGAAAACTCAATGAAGGAAAATGTATTTATTGTAAATTGAAAACAATACTAAAATTTCTCATTTGATTCCCTACATGTTAGTATAAATATTAATGAAGAAAGGGAAGGTGGGACCTTATAATTTCTAAATAGATATATGAAGGATGATACTTTACTCTCAACCAAAAATTATAATTCCTTTCAATATCAGCATCAGAAAAAATTTCCATTTTCACCTTGAAATGATATTCCAAAAAAAATTTCACACTCAACTGATTAACTTGAAATACTTCCATGTGTGGATAATTCTTCTTTACCTAAATCAAATAATCACTCCAATTAACAAATGGATTTTTTAGTTTCAATTTCATTATTGAGGTGATATAATAATAATTCAATCCTTAATTATATAACTAGCATATTTTAATCTATCATGTATTTCTATGTTATTTTTCTTGTTATCACATATAGATAACCTCTCACACATATTTACATTTTGATGTTAAAAACTAAGATTTCCATTAGATATAGCTTGGGATTCTGAAATTTATATTTTTTATATATTCTATAAACTGATCTTGACAAATTGTTGGACATTAAATCAATGAACTATAAGATTCCATTGTTTTTTCACATGATCTATTAACATGATCAACAAAACATTATTTTCATTCATTACCATTCTGGATTTTATTCACTTCTATACAACATGGAACATATGTTGATATCATATCCATTATTTATTCATATCAAATAACTTATAATCCATATTTTCTACATAGACTTTATAAACATAAAAATAATTTTAGTGTCGACAAATTTGTTTAATTTATTGTTATGGCATACTTACTCTAAGATTATTTCCTTATTATGTCATCATAACCCCCACCTTGGGTCATAGGACTTCATTATAAACGGTTTGTAAAACCCTAACGAGAATTAATTTGTGTCCATATCGTAAAAAACACCAACAAAAATCTATATTATTTGATCTTCAATATTAGTGATTTACCTCTCAAGAATATTCTTGTTATAGTCATACTACAAGTCGAGCGTAATTTTTTTAGGGGTAGTGAACATAAAATAATATTAACCTACATATTTATTGTTAAAGTGGTTTTATAACTTCTTTCCCTAGATCAAATAGGTCTAGACCTATTATTGAAATCTTCATTATCATAAATTTTATATTTATCATTATTTTTGTTACTAATAGATTTTACATGCTTATTGGGACCCTATTTCTCACCATATTTAGAAGAATAAATTTTAATGCCTACGAACTTATTGAGGTATTCATTTATTTTATTTTATTATATATGATTCAAGACATAATGATTATATCTCATCTAGTTATTCTTCTTTACCATCAAGTTAATATTCATGATATCTCAATAGATTTTGTTTCTAAACCTCCTTTAATTTTGGTTTCATAATATCATCGATATATAAAACCTATTTCTTGACATACTCCCCTTTTTAGAAACTAACTTATTATATTATTTCATTATATATAACTTTTATTTTAAAGCCATGTTTTTTATCTTGAAAATCATTCCAACTTATCTTTCAACATATATTCTAAATATATCAATTATTCTCTAGCATAACCTCATGGGGTATCAAAACCACTCTCAATAAGAGCAATAAAAGTATCATCATCTACTGATTGGATGCTTGAATATGTGTCATCTAATACCTTTTTTATCATTAAACTCAATTTCCATCTAAATTAATGATTCTTTATGTTTTTACTACTTTTATATTTTAAGGTTTCTCATATATTTCTTATTTTTCATATTATACAAGCTTATTTTTTGAGATTTTTTAGAAAAATGTCCACTGCCAATATAATTTATTTACTGTGGAGGTTTCCTAACATTTCCTTTATACTCACCCTTTCTGAACATGTTTGATAAAGGGGAAACCAATCAATTTAAACCTTCATCGTCTTCCTCATCATCAAAATCACTAGACTGATCAATTACGTTGTCTTTGACATTACCCTCCCCCTATCCATAAAATCCATCTCTTATTTTTTTCTTCAACAAAGATGAAATTATCCTCATCTCATAATCTATTTGATGATTATGAATTTCAACCAAATAAATATCCTATATATCATCTACAGTGTGTTTATTTGGATTAAAAATATCAAGATGTTTCTCATGATCTTTTTAACAATAATTTAATCTTTTATATTCCCACCAAACTATTAGATATTGATCAAAATCTCATCAAATATTATAATGTAGTCATTGATACATTCATTATAGGCCATATGTATATTTTAAATATTATTCTCTAAAATTGTAATTTAGCTTCCATGACATTAAGAATACATTCATATCAATTTAATAATTTATCTTAATTCTCAATTGTAATATTAAATACCTTGACTTTTTTGTATGCCATTTTCAAAAAAGACATTATATTGGAACTTTTAGCTTTTCTATAAACATTAATATTTCTCTCATTATTATGAGTTAGAGGGGGACCATCGTGAATGGGTGGAAATCCAACTATAAAATCATCTCATTCTTATATGAAAGCTGATAAGAGGTAGGGTTGCATCATATCCCTTCAAATATGATAGTTGTTGATAAAAAATTTTGGGACACCCTAAATATTAATATAATTTAAATTTTGTATATTTAGAAATGTATTTTATCATTTAGTGGGAACTTGGATTTTCTATAACACCATTTTAGTTCCCAGATAACTCATCCTCACCACATATAAAACTAAAATAATGAATGTACAACACACAAGGACTTACAACATTAAACCTTAAAATCCCACTCATTATCATGATTTTATTAGTCATCCCAATAAAATATTATACACTATATACCAAAGAGGTTACACCCACAATCCTCCTAGTACTATTGGAATAGATACCTACTATGCTCTTACTACAACGTACCACTAGATATTGTAGCTTCCTACTACCCGCTACAAATGAATGATCTGAAACATGAAATATGTCAATAGACTCTGGGTTTATCCATATCTCTTGATGTAGATAACATTACAACAACACATTGTATCAACTAGTTTGATATTGTAAAACTACTTTGATAAAATTTAATATTGATACTCAGGATCAGATATTCTTATCTCAAATACTCACTTTGTATCATCAATGATTTGAGTCTCTTAAAATCATTTAATACATAGGTATGCATGTCTCCCATATGTTGAATGGATATAATCATTAATCTATTCTTTATCTCATCAATAATTTAGTGTATGTGGTTCCAATATTCTTAGTATTCACTCAATTCTTATTAATTTTCAACATTATTATATTAATAGAATACTCATGAATATTTTTATCAACATTTTTTTATGTAAACACTTCAAATATAAATAGAGAAGTCATTATTTTTTTCATAAAGCAGTCAATGTAATTATTTATTTATCTCACCATTAAAACTCATTTGAATCTTGGCCTACATCCTGTTTTGAATCCAATAAGTCTTGGGATTTTTTTATCATGTGATATTAAAATATCAAGACTTCTTCATGCCACAAAATAATTATCATTTATTTTCTTTTTTAATTTAGTCCACATGTGCATGAAACTATAACATAGAACATCATATTATAACTTGGAACTCATATAAAAACTATTTAACTCTCTATCATGGATTAATATAGTACATCATGATGTTTTATTACATAAATAAAAAAATTTCAGCATCATCAAAATAAATATCAAATTCATCAAAATTAATTCTTCTAAAATTAAACCATTATTGTCTATGTAATATATCATATATAAATTCATATCATACTATGAAACTGATATATTTCAAAGTTTTACTCATATGTGGCTATTATATGTAGTTTAAATAACTTACATGTTATCCTATCTTATGATATCATTATATAATACTAGAGACACATATTACACATTCTTTACATCTTCCATGGGCCTTCTGTCTTACAAAATTACCACATCTTAAAAAATGAGATGTCATATCAGGTTTTTCGATCATATGAATATAAATATAATTGAAATTGAATTATAGATATTATTAAATCACTTATTTTATATGGCCTCCTCATCTTACATGATATCTATATTATGAATTCATGTATCATATAAAGGAATGCTACTACATAAATACAAATATCTTATAAAATCTGTTGTATTTCATATGAAGACTCATCTCACCAACATCCGAAACTAATAATGTGTTACTACATTGAATTTTTACAAAAAAAATCTTTAAATAGTAGTTACATAAGATTCTGTTACTATTCAAAATGGGGGTTGTATCCTCAACATCAACATCACATATTGAATTTATTTTTTCACCGCCATATTTAAAAAATACAACCCACTCAATTGGGAACATTATATGCATAATGATGTTTCACTATATAGGAAGGAAATACATGATTTGTATTAATTACTTGTTATTTACTTTGACTAACAACATCCATGATTCCCATGGGGTCAAAATTCTTGAGGTTCCATGTCATGTACACCAACTACACATTGTGTAAACCCTATCAAGCCATGTTTGAACTGGCATTAAATTTACAACATGTAATTATTATTTGTACCATTCTCCCAAATATCATGTTGTTATTTTCATGGATCTTCCATGTGTGGTTGGCCATAAATGCATGTTGTGTACTTTTTAGTTACATGAATTGTATCCATGTCTTCTAGCTAGAATCTTTAAAACCCATGGATGGGATCATTAAATGTTCATTATATTTTATTATTATTATATTAGTCATATTAAACTGAATTATCACATAATTTTAACTTTCATACTAAAATAAAAAAGATAAAATTAAAAAATAAAAAACAATAATTTGTTTATAAATAATATATAAATTAAAATTAAAATTAATCCATTTTGGTACCACATGAAGGTTATGGGGCACAATTAATATAGTTGGTCATGTGATCAATAATGTTTAACATTAGTTTACTTAGATTAAATCCATATATACTGTATGGACGCAACCTTAAAATGTTTATAGAGAGGATATTTTCAAATATGATTTATAATAATTTAAAAATATTAATTATGTTGGCTAGGAATTGTTTGTTCAATTATGTTGTAATATGACCTTCTTGACATATGGTTGTTTTTTTGAAGCATCCAAGGTAGAATCTCACATGTAGTATCAAAACATTCTCTATGATCCATAAAACTTCACCATATAAACTCTGAGTGATAGAATTGATGATCTAGACATATTGAATTATTCAAAATTATTCACAAAAAGAATCCCTTCAATCTAGAAAATTTTTATCTAGTTCTATTGGTCTTGAGATAGAAGAGGAGGACTATCACTCATTATTATTAAGAGTTTTATTGAGGTATATCTATTTAGTCATGAGAGAGAATATTGTTCAAAATTAAATCATATTCCTATAAATGTTATAAATTCATCTATATACATAGGTCAGACAATCAGTTATCGGATAATGTTCTTTAAATAATTTCTTAATTTTATATATAATCCAAAAATAACAACTACCAATACAACAATATTTTTATTATTTTATTGACATAAAATAAATCATGGATATTTAAATTTAAATTAATATATATATATATATATGATATTAAATGAAATATTTTATTTCTTATAGACTATTTAACTCGGCCCATCAATCCTTATTGGAAATTATCAAAAATAAAATAATTAATCTTAATTTAAATTAATAAATATCACTATATTATTCATTCAATAAATAAATAATTATTATATTTACTAATTGGTAAATTTTTTTTACTAAAATTTAACTCATATATATTCTTTCTAATAACATGTAATGGAATCTATGTGATCAATATAACCTGAATATTTATCATTCCTCTATATTGAGAATAATATTTATTCTAATATTAAGTTAAAATTTAATTTAATTGAGAATATGTATTCACATAGTGTTTGACACCCAAGGACTTCTTATTTGTTTTATTAGGTGAGCTAGCCTAAAATTCATCAATAGTGTCTAGAAATATTTGATGTAACCCATAGAGAAAGGTGATAATTTCACAATGAATAAAATATCATAAAGACACTTAGTGGGTAATATAAAAACTTTTTATCAATGCCTAATAATGAAAGTTTAATACCTATGTCATCAAAATTTATTATTGATATTTTTTTCATTGACATCCTAAAATAAACTCATCGATGAACTACCATGGACATTAACTTTATCAATCAGTCCCATTTCAATCAAAGTATCCGATATATCTATCAAATTTAAATGGAAGGGAAAAATACTTTACTTATTAATTAATTTCATATCACATATAAAAAACCCAATGTATCATACATTGATGCAAACTTATTCCATAATGACATTCATTAAAACATCATCGTACATGATTCATGATATACATTAATAATAATATCAAGTATAATGAAAAATACACATGTCCTCATATAGGAATATCCAATGAAACATAAACATGTAAACATCCAATTTATAAGCATATTCTCACAACCTAATATCTAGAAGTTTAACATGTGAAAAATTCATGAGAAGAAGCCTCATTGTCTTATGGTCCACAAAAAATAAATTTTTAAACACCATATATGTCCCACTAGATATATTTCATTTGACCATAGAATATATATTTGAGAATATTTTCATAACACTATAATTTTCTTATCATAGGGGGGATTTATATGACCTATTAATGTGAAATATACTCTATGTAGATTATCAAATTAATTTTATGAATTTGAGAAATAAAAATGTGTTAATGTATTTATTAATTTTCAAGTATTTTAGAATACAAGTAATTAAAAGTATAAAATATTCAATTCTAGGGAACCGACTATAATATGATACATGATAACAGAGACCATTCTTTCTAACCATTCGTGTTTGGAAAATTACAGGATATATTTTTAAATACCACCCAAAACCCATATTTGGAGCCCATAACACCATTGGATTATTGAGATAAACCTTAAGAGGTTTTGGGGCACCTAATAACATATTCATTCATGGTATTTAGTGGGTTAAGACTTAGATATAAGGTAATTGAAATCCCATGATCTACGTTCCATTAATCTCCCATTTTATTAAATTAATGATATATGTTTTAGTGGATTAGATCAATGATTATTGTATTTTATGAATTTATTTTTAGACTAGGGATTATATATTTTTGAAAATCATTACACTGATCTTTATTTTATAAACATACAAATCCGAGGAGGTGAATCTTAATTTTTTTGGGATGAATTCGAAGAAATAAATTGAGGTAGTGGAATCTAAATTCTCTTTCATATGTGTTTTGTAAATTAAAATAATTTTATTGACTTGGTGATGGGAAAATTCTATGGACTGTATGAAATTATTTATATAAAAATATAATTTATAGGATTTCTCTAGAAGGTAAAAATTTAAACATTATAGATTATGGATTAATTAAAAATATTTGATCTATAGTTAATTATGTTTGGGATGACGGTGTAAGTGATAATAAATGATATTTTCAATTAAATTGTGGTAAAATGGAATTGAATTCTTATTGGTATTTCATATTTGTTTTTATTTCTATGATCATGATATATTATATTGTTATATGATTTTATAATATGATGATGATATAATATTATTCTTTGAGATTTTTACGGTAATTATGGTATAGACAATGTATTTTTTTGGTTTTTAGATTAAGTACATTTTTAATATATTTTAGAGTTTTGGTTGATTATATTAATGTTAGAGAGTTTTTTTGTGGAAATTGTGATGTGATTCTTAATATCCTATGAATTATAGTTATATATTGTAGTTGAGGTTTTTACATAATATGTGTATTGTGTTACTACTGTTGTTATAATGTGTTAACTATGATATCATTGTTTTTCTAGATTATAAGGTTGTTTTTATAAGGTGGTGTCATTCCATATATTTATGAGATGTGAAGGATGATTTATTTCCAAATGTCGATCTAGAGGATGGATGTGGAATTCTGACCATATATATAGGTGATGTTATTTTTGTTGTATCTCTATATATTTGATTTTGTTACAGTCGTAGATTCCTTGATAAGGTTATATATAGTTGTTTTCAATACGAATAATAATTTTTTAGGTATTCTTACCCAGAGGTAGTGATTGATGTGCTGGATATACATTTTGTGGTTGTGGTAATGTTTTATATGTTTCATATGATGGTGTTCTTTGAATTTACATATTAATGCAATTAATATTAATATATTTCATTTACTAAGTCTTCAATTTGAATAATGACATTACACCTTAGTGGATGGAGGATGAATCCATTTGGTGTACTTGCATACTCGCTCGATTATTCTCTATAGTTTTTTTTACTCTATGGATCATGATATGGGTGGGATTGAGTGATGTTTTTTTGGAAACAAGCTGATCTATCTTTGAGTAAGAGTTATTGTGAATTGGTGTTTTATTTATATTTCCTTATATTTATATTGGATAGTTATTTCTACATTACTATCCTATTTTCATAATTTTTTGGTTGAGGATGATTTATTAGCTTACAGTGTATATGTTTGTTTTTTCATATTATATGGATAATTCCTTCGATAATTGTAATTTTTTATCCATAATGACAGTTTCAACTACATGAACTACTAAATATGATATTTTATGGTTACTCTTGATCTTACATCCATCTAAGAGGTTTCTTAGCATATGTGGGAAGGGATAAGTACTATAAATAAAAAGACAGCATTGCATAAGATAAAATACGATAATAACCAATGAATAAAAAATCATAATGAGTCAAAAATCATATAAAACCCAAGGATTTTTATCCAATACGTAAATTTATTATTCATCATGATTTAATAGGCCAAGTGGTGGATCATCTAATAAAATCATTAATTGGATTGAAGTTTTTATGAGAAAATATTTTTAACCACAAATTCACCTCTCTTAGTGGTCCTCATATTTACATAGGCACATTAGTTCGTATTAGATCCTAGGTTCACTCTTGAGGATCTTGAGTTCATTTTATAATATTAATATTTTTTTCAATTAATTTTTTCTCAAGATTTACATGATTTATAATAACAACAATTATATGACCATGTTTGATGGAAAACAATATAATATATATGTTTTGGGGATATTAGATACTTTCAATAAATGGGGTTTTATGGTCTTCACATAAATACAAATGAATTTGTACCACCGAAAGAAAGTGTGGATTATGCATTGTAGGATTAGAAGAACATTGATGTCAATGGAATATCTATTAATGTTTTTCATTCATCACTCATGTTGAAGGAACTAAAAAGGTGATGGGTTTAGAAACCTCAAAATGTATATTGTATAAACTATATTCTATTCATATAGGTGATAAAAAAGGTGAGAGATACCCAATGTAACATTTTTCTTTAATTTGATGATGTAAATATGCTCAAAGATGAATTTTTTGATGCCTTTTTAATACATGTGAATAATATTGTTATTATTTTATGTAATTATGAAAAATCCCATGTCTATCACACCATTTTTAGTAATAAATTGTGAATTATTCTGGTAAAATTTTGTATGAATGTTTCAGTACTTGAGGATGAAGATGTAGAAAATTTAATGATAAAAAATTAAGAAAAAATATTTGTTTCTTATGAGATGTAATGAAAGTTGAAATGGAAGAAGAAGAAAATAATGAAAAGATGAAAATATATTTAAGTATTTTAATGTAATAAAAATAAAAAATAAAACAAATATCATGATGAAATTTTTTTTATTGCGGAGGGTGAAATGAATTAAAAGGAATTTATGCCATTTATTTCAAAACAATTCTGAAAAAACGTATTTATTTGAGATGCAGCCACTTGTGCATGAATTTATTATCCCAATTTCTTTTTCCCATTGGAGGTTGATGTCCCCACCCCTAATTGAATCCCCATCCCTCTCATTTTTTCAAATCTATTATATTTTTTAGTGATTAACTCCCCACTAGTTCAACTTTATCATCATCATTTACCACACCTACTACCTTTACACACCTATTCTACTGATTAATTACCCAAATTTTATAACTACTTTTATGTATAATAATTTTGATAATGTAGCTACTCATAGGAACTCTTACATATTCCTATTATAAAAACATAATCCTACCATTAATCCCTCTCCACTATATTTATATCCATCGAGGTAATCTCTTTTTTTATACGCCACCATTTACATCTGATTTGGGTGTTTCAGAGTTACTAGATTGTTATATTGCATGAGATATATGGTGTTCATGTTGGGTTCATTGATTTTTGGTGTGGGACTTAATGAATGAATATTTTTTACAACTAGTTCTAGTTAGTGTCTAAATATTTATGGTGTTGTGTTGGGTGGATTGAAAATTTCGTCTCCCATTGATATTGTAGGTGGTGTGCATTCATTTATATGAGATATGATTCTAAGTGGTTGGGTCATAAGGAAGAGATCCATGTGGTATCATGTGAAGGTTTTAATTCTTCTATATTCTTTTTCTAGAATGGTACTTCAATGGAATCCACTGGTGCTGATTCCCTTGGTGTGTTCATCGGATGTCTATTCCCCATTTTGGATTTTCTATGTGCCTCGCATGTGTGACAGATCTTCATTGATGTTTTCTATGTCTATTGTTGATTCATTTCATTGTATAATATTTTGAACCCCCTATCGAATGAATTAAACTTTGATGAAATGTAATGATTCACATGATTTAAAAATGGATACCAAGATGGAATTATAATTCATGAGGAATATTAAAAGTCATAATATCAATGAATTTAAAAAAAATAATATTATTGATGATACAACTATTCTTTTTTTCATGTTTAATAAATAGATTTAATCAAATGAATAAAAACTAAATGAAATTTATGATTATTTTATGAAAATTTGGGTTGATTTTAAAATATCAATGGATGTAGTGGTAAAAGAAACTAAATCATGGGTGGAAGTTATTAAATTGTTTAACATGTTTATGATTTCCCATGGATTAGTGAGATAATATTTTGAACACACATGGAAGTGGAGAATGATAAGGTCGTGAAAAAACATGGGAAATAGAATACAATTCTCTCATGGAAAATATTTTACACACATTTATACTTAAAGGGTTTATAGTGAGAATCCTAATAATAGTGGTGTTTGTAAGCAGGATTCAAAATCCCAGTCTAAAGAAAAAACTACTTAGAAGGGAAGCATAATTATGCCTGTGAAAGTTACATTAGAGGATTTAAAATCTTTTGAAAATGAAATAAGAATAAAATTGGTCAATATTAATTTCAATATATATATGATTCAAATTTAAATGTCTATTTTGGTGTTACAGTGTGTATCTCTATAAGGATAACATTTTTTGGTACTATATGTATTTATATTAAAAACTAATGGGAATTACATTTAGGGATAAAGAGATTAAAAATTTGAGTAATGAACCATGAAAACCCCATGAAGATGGTTAAATAGAAAAATTACATTAAAGAACATTACTTGACTTATAAAAGTTGTGAGAAATAAATGAATATCTCTAATGATTGTATCACATTTTTAGAAAACCTGTTGAAGAAAATTGTAAACTATAAATGTTATTAGTTGATAAGTGGCTAAGAACATTCAATGGAAGTTGGTTTCATTTGCATAGAATCAAGTTTTGAATCTCCCCGGATTTTGGATAGAGTTTTATCATCTGAATTTTTAGATAATATACATATTTTGAAAGGAATTGATATGTATGGTGAATGTGTTGTAACATTCATGAATTACATTTTCCTAAATATCAAAAGGCATTAAGTGAACTCAATTAAAAGAGAATAAAATATCCTTTAAAAATGTTATTTTAGTTCATGTGTTGAGACATATCTTATTAAGCATATCTCAAATTTTTGATAATGGAAATGAGTAGATATTTTTGAAAAATGGGTGTATTATTATAATATATACTACTGAAACTATCATCATGAGCAGGTGATGGACAGGATTGAATATTATTAAAGGCATATATGGAATGAATTTTTGTTTCTAGAATAAAAAAGAACAAAACACGTTATGGTATAAAAAACATAGTCACTTGGGATGAAAATCATGATAATAATTGCCCATCATAATAATATGATAACTATTCTTAACCTCAACCAAAGAATAAAAAATTATAATACAACTTGTTTGTAAATTAATAATGTTTAATAAAACATTGAATCCTATGGGGACCAGTACACAAAGTCAACATAAACTCTTACATTTAGATGTGTGTGGTCCCATGAGTTGGAAATAAATCAAAATATATAATTATTTCAATTATTTTTTCTGATTAATTTCAATATATGACTTATATTTAATTAATTTCTAGTAAATCATAGTCTACATAATATTTTACAAACAATTAGTGTGATATTGAGAATGAAACATGAAATATTTCTGATAATATTAAATTAGAATATGGATCTAAGTACAAAAACAATATTTTAAAGTCATATCATGAGAAACATGTTATAAGGAATGAATGTATCAATCCACACATGCCTCAAAAAAATGGATTATTATAACTGAATAATCCTATGTTTTTTCTCATGGAAAGAATGATGTTATCCAAAAATATAATTTTTATTTATTTTTAGATGTAATCAATAAAAATATAGATTTCATTTAAAATGGATGCCTACCTTGACCAAATTCGGTCAATATAACATAATAATTATGTACTAAAAACTTAAATTTGATAATTTTGGCTCCATTTTTCATCCCTTAATTTATCAAAATAAAAATAAATAATTCAAGTGTTATTGATGAAATAACTAATAAGAATATTTTTATTGGTTATACACTTGATGGAAGAATTTATATGTAATTTAAATTGATTCCCATTAAATTGGTATACAAGTATGATATTATTATATTAGATGAAGGTAGAAATCAATTGAAATTATTATTGTTTGATGATGTGATTGAAGGGGTTCATAGAGAAAAAAAAACAATTTCAATGGATACTTCATCAATAGGTATAGTAAATTATTAAGAAGCACAAGTTAATAAAGATATATCTTGTGATGATTAATTCAAGTAACAAAGTTGATGTAAGTGTTTAAGACAAAAAATACATTTGGATTCAAAAATTATTAATGCATATAGATATTGAGGAGGTAAAACATATATTAATTTAAGAAATTCTAGTCATTCTAGATAAATTTATCATTTTGAACAAAATAACATCGAATATGATTTAGAATATTAGTATTAAATAGATTCCATGGAATAAACATTAAATAAAATATAGAATATGAAACTTGGGAGTTAGATTTACCTCCCATGAAAAATAATGGGACTTAGATTAAATCATATTTCATGAATTAGATCATTGTTAAAGAAATTGTATCATAAAAAATATAGTATTTTGTTATTAAAAGAAAAATCTCAATTTGGGGTTATTTTATTATGAGATTTTTTCTCTAGTTACAAGGATTAAAATGATAAAAATATTTTCTAAAATATACTAGTAAAATAATTTTAATTTTTTCTAAATTGGCATAAATTTTTATTATTTTATGGGAGAACATGGTGAATTTGTTTACATTAATTATCTAGATGGAATTTTTGTTAATAGTGTGGGTTTCTATGTTTAAATGTAAATGAAATAACTCAATGGGGTTAAAAAGCCCCTCTAAACAAGGTTTTTATTTGAAGTATAGTTGTTTTTTGAAGATAATGAGGTTTAGGAGAGTTAAGGAGGATAATAATTTTTATATAATAATAACCTACACAAACTCATTAAATATGACTGTCAAAATAATGAAATTACATTCTATTGAAATTAGGGGTATTATTGTGTTGAAATTTCTATCCAAATGAATAAATACATTGAGATTTTTATGATTGGATTGATGAAATATTTATTGGGTTTGAAATTTACAGAAGTAATTTATTTAATATTTATATCATAATAAAAAAATATTTGTGAGTTATTGATGTTTTATTGGAATAAAATCTGTAATTGAAGTACCTAATCTAATCTTAATTAGGGATGGAACGTCATGACACAATCTAGATACTCATGCCTGACCCCAATCAGAATATGTATATTACACGGCCCTTGGAACCATCCTAATATTGTTAAAGGATTGAAAATATAATAAAATAACTAATATATATGTGGTGGGGAAGGGAGTTCTTTCTCACACATTCCACATACAAATCACTGTACAAAATACACATAGGGAACATGAATATAAATACATACAAACTACTATATCAAAAATTATAATACCAGCACTCCAAGGTCTAAATATATCTTAATATGACTCTCCAATCCACTAAAATGACATGAACTCCCCTAGTTTCCCCTCAATAAATCTTCTTACTACATCTAATCCAATGAAGTTATCCCCACATCTTTCAACTTATGAAAACACAATCTATATGTGAACTGAGATTTATATGAAGGGTTATTTATGAAAAGTCATAGGGATATACCTAATGTTGAAAACCATATATCTCGTACACGTCATATGAAAACACACCGAACCCATGAATATTGGGACAATCAAAACAACATAAATCTTTATAAATAAATATAAATAACATTTCATAAGGAAATAATCATGCATGGAATAACACCATAAATTTAATTCCAACACACTCACACACAACTATATAACTCAATCATGTGATAATAATAAACTCATGACATAACCATCATTGTCTTGTTGACAAACCCCTTACTCATGTGGAATTTCCAAACCAACCTGGAGGCCTTTACACTCAAGTGGAGTTTACATACCAACCTAACCTAACCAAAAGGGTCCCAGAATCTAGTAGTGTTTCCCAATCCAACTTCTCTTTGCTCAAAGAGTCCCCCACACACAAGCATATTTTTCAAAAGAAACCATTAATAACCCCATGACCCCCTCCCACAGTCATGTGATATTTCTAAACCAACCAAAACTGGGAACCGATCCACCCTAAACTATACTTATCATTTAATCTAAGAAATACCCAAACATTACACAAAAATCATCCAATAAATAAATAAATACAAGAAAAAATCAATTTTACCATATTTATGTTTTCCAAAAAACACCCATACCTCTAGAAAATCCTCTTTTTTGTTTTCGTGGAATCCATCAACACAAACACCCCATTAATAATAGAAAAGTACAAAAATCTAAAGACATTTAATTTATATTAAGATATTTAATATTAAAACCATCATGCAATCTATATAAATTTACCACAAAATAGAAATAATGAAAATCCAGCATCATCAATCATGATGCTAGAGTAAAATCATCCTTGATCCAGTAAGATCCAACCTAATTACACCATTAATATTAATTTATACCTGAAATCCCAAAGATTTAATCTAAAATCATATTCTAAAAACCCACAGATGTATAAGAAATACAGAAATGTTTACTAGGTGGAATCACTAATTAAATCGATGAAACAAACACCAGAATCCAACTCATCTAAGCAGCGTCTATCTCCCTAAAAAACACCAGATCAGACAACAATGTTTCACTATAACATGGTAAATCCTCATAATCAAATTCTTGTATATGCTAAAATAGAAATGAGTAGAAGAAAAACGATTTACATAAATACGATCTAATTCCTTAACATTCAAATATCGTAAGTAGAGAATATTTTTATTTCTAAATTCACCATAATAAACCTATGTTTAGAGATATACAATCAAGAAATAGAATTCTCAAAGAACCACTCAAATATTATAAAAATAGTGTTTTTATTGGCCTTTTGGGTTGATGTACAATCCAAATGCCTAATCCTAATGACTGTTTTTATGACCATGAATTCCATACTATGTATTTTTTTTTCAACATATATGTCCATCGTGAATTTTACATAAAACCGTAGATCTAATAAGGAATATTCTACTGTATAGAGACCTACGCATCATAAACATATTATTAAATTATTTTTCTCATAAATATATAATAATTAAAAACCATAGAATGTGATGCCTTGTGTATTTGGAAGAATAGGTTTGAAATATATAGAAAATAAATTTAAACTATATATATATTCTATTCACCACACATAGCTCCTAAAACCCATAAATCATCTAAAAATACATAGGATAGCCTTGGGAATTCATAAATTAATGGGGAGAGCTATAAATCTTGTTAAAGAAATAAACATGATGGAGTAGAATATCATATAATTATAAAGGCATAACATGATATCACAAGTAAGAATGGATCATGATAAATCAAATGTGATCATAACTTAAAGATCATGGAGATTTATGATCATGGCGTTATAGGAAAGATATAGTAATATATAACATAACAAAAACTAGAGACATGGATAACCACTGAGCAATATCACATGGTGGACAGAGTCCCCTAATAGATTATATTTTCTCTTGAATACCATAAAAGATGTATCATGAGACTAAAACATTACCCAATGCCTTAGAGATATTTTATGGAAGAACCCATAATATCATGTACGTGTTTATATTTGTGCCACTAAAAAAACAATCATATTGCATAAACATAAATATTACCCATGGAATTAAATGGGTATCATTTCGAAAAATAACTTTGGGAAAGTACTCACACATCAAAGGAAGGGAGGGTAAGATAGGTATATAATAAAGATACATATATACAAAAATTATAATCATTCAACAACCTAAAATAGATATAAAAATAATGTTAGGGAGAGAATGTTCATAACCTGAAGAAAGGGGTGGTATGGTGAGATCCCCTACCTTATGTTCTGAAACTGTCATGAACATTTAATTAATTTCATAAATAATAAAATTATGTTCTTTTATCAGTTAATTAAAACCCTTTTCCATATATAAGTTAATTATTAAAATTTTATTATTTTCTTTTATAAAAATTTTAATGAGATTTAATTGTTAATTTTTTTTGTTCTGAGTGTGTTTATTTAATTGTTCCAAGGTCAAATAACATATCAATAATTAATGATGTTCTTATGAAAATGTTCCTAATCTACAGAAGTGAAATGAATTAATATTAATATAATTTATAAAATTAAAATGTTTCCAAATATAATTTTTTGTTCGGATATATGGAAAATTCGATAAGAAAAAATGTTAATATTATGAGATTAGTTCATTTAGGCCATTTTATAGCCCTTCAAGAATATATTTGTTTTACTTAAAAATATAAACATATATTTATTCTATGATATAAAATAAGTTATATTATAGTTATTATATCCTTACATAACAATAATAATGAATTTTACAACCATCCTAATAGGATGTGGGGGAAAACTCAGTGTGTTTTTATGGAGGTGGTGCACCGATGATATTATCAACAAAAATTCATGTTAGAAACAAAATAAGGGAGGATTTAAGATAGATATTTCACCATTATAATATCATATTAGTATATTATGGATTCATTTGTCACTATTTTAAGGGGGATCATGATTATATAGGGTAGTTTAAGAATAATAAAACTGAAATTAATTATTTGAGAACTTGACATATTCATTTAATCTCCTCCACTTATGATACCCCTTAAAGACCATAAAAATATTTTTTTGGGTGAGACAAGAAGCACTAGGACGTGGGGTAGAGGTATGGGATGTTATTTATTTTGAAATACGGAAATATTCATGTTTTAGAATGTGTGAGGAGAAGGGGATGTGAGGGAATATATTTACAAGCAGAGGAGAGAGTTTTTTTAGAAAAATGAACACACAATCACTTAATATAAATAAAGAATAAAGTTACATTAGATAAAAGAAGGGACTTTACATTTGTCTTTTTTCTGAATAGGAAACAGATAATAAGGGAGTGCATCAGTATGACTGCAAATGTCTTGTACAACTCCTTTGTTTTCAAGAACATCAGTGAGAGTCTTAGATTCAAAAAATATAAGGGAGGTTATTTTGTTCATAGTATTTAATTTGTTCATGAAATAAGACCATATTTTTTTGCGAATTCATTATATATGTATGATACCGAGCCATAGTGAATGAAAAATAGTGATTGATTCAGATTAAAACAAGACATCATTCATTTAACGAAAATAATTTTCTAAAACTGATAACCTTTAATTTTAAAGAAAATCATTATTTATTCAAATAAAATTCAATTTTAAAATTATAATAAATTTACTTCCATTTGAAAAATTAAATATAGTCTCATAAAATTATATCATACTTATAATAAAACATAATATTAATTTATAAACGTATTCTATGAAAAAAAATTATTTTTTTTAAAATTATATTTATTATGAAAAAGAAATTTATACAATTATTCGTTGCAGAAATAAAAACACATCCTCTATAATTTCTAACTGTTTTTTACTTATATAAAAATAAAAATATTTTTTATTTTCATTATGTTAGACACTAAAATATTATTTTAAATTTCCATGGGTGTGCTTACTATTATATGGGTTAGGTTAATATTTTTGATAGTCATATAACTATTATAATGGCAATGTTACTATTACAATAGTTAGATTAATTTTCCAGTGGTCTTATTTTTAACAGTTCATTGGGTTACCTAATTTCTATAAATAGCATTCATTTTATTCCTTCTTCATTAACTTATATATTATATCAAGGTTATATATAATTTTCATTTTCAAAGTGAATATATTAATACTAACATTCTATTTCATTTCTATAGTGTTGTCTGTGAGTGATATTATTCTAGTTGATCAGGCCGATCTAAATTCTCATATTTTAGTTATATAGATTTTTTTTGTCAAATTGTAAAAATTACAATTATTATGGCCATTATTATTATCTAAATTCATTGTTCATATTATAATAATAACTTTTTTTTTGTTTTATCTCAAGGTAAATTTTTATTATACTACATTACTATATATGACACATCTATATAAATAAATAGATATTTATATTGAAAACATTCTAGGTCATTAAATTCTTCCCCCCTTTATTAAATTTACCATAAAAATTTTCAGTAAACATTCTAAGGTGAAAATAGGTGAGGGAAATTTTGATTCAGGTCTTCCCCTGATTCTCATGTCACCTCCCCATTCTTATGGTTTCATCATAGTAATTTTTCATGGTATATTGTTATATTGGGAAAAAATTTATATCTATAGTTCTATATCTTCATCGAATTCTCCTTTTAAGAGAGATCATTTTACAAATATACCACCTCTAGATTTGGTATATGTGAGGGATCTAGTATGTAATTTTAAAGAGGGATACATGGAATTCAAAATGTAACCGAGAAAGGGATGGTGGGATTGCTAATTAATAGGCCACAACTATGATTCAAATGATAATATCAATGTGAAAAATGTACATAGGACATACCTTACCCTTATTCACAATTCTAAAAACTCTTTTACAAGGAGATATAAAAAAAATATTTATCTCCAACCTCAACCATTGGGTGTCATTGATGATTTTCCGCATAGCTCTTCTATTGACATTGAGCAGCCTTGATGGGATACAAAATGGTTATGAAATTTTATACAAAATCCTTGACTATTTGAGGATCCATCATCTTGAATTTAGAAACATTTTCCCATCATGCAAGTCTATTTCATCTCCTTCTATGAAGAGAGTCATAAGGATCCTTTTGGAATCTTCATTAGAAAATATTATGGTACCAGAACGTGGCCAACGGAAGATACTAATCCCATGATGTACCGATGTCCATCGAGAAAGTTATCAACATGTATTCTAGTTTCGGTATAGTCTATTTAGATTGTCCATCAATTTGAAGTTTATATTCCATAATTAAGTTCAAATCTGTGTTAATAGAATGTTTTAGACTCTTCCAAAACATAGATATAAATATTTAATCCTGGTTATTTACAGTCCATCGTAGTTTTCCATGGAGCCTCACTAATTCTTTAATGTAAATCCTTACAAGTTGCTGAAGTTAAAAGTCCCCTATAATAGTGATCAAGTGAGATATGTTTAATATGATCCACCAAACCACAATTAATATTATTTACTCTTTTTGACTTCCGAAGATGAGTGAAAATATACATTGTTATATTTTCCATTTATATTTATGTATGGCGAATGGTAGCATTATCCCATTGGTAATTTTCCTTTCAACCATCACCTGTTAACATGTTATAAATTTTGATTTATATTTTGTTATCTGATTTAACATATTTTCTCTACAATAGTGCTCTCTTAGATCATAATTAATCTTTATGCTTTTTGTATGGATGGGGAAGGTTGAGATATGTTCATTATCCCAAAACTCATTCATTGTTTTAGGATTTTATGGTACACATTGTTGTGACTCAAATCATATAACTCATTATTTATGAATATTGAAATCTTATTATTTCACCTTTCTAATCACTTCCTCATTCTTATGAATTTCCACATCATCTATTTGATAATACTTTATCTTCACTATAAGGGATAACTAAGAAATATTTTGAGAAAGGAGTGATGATGTTCCTTGAATATGATTCCCATGTCCCTATTTTTTAAGTCTAATAATTATTGATCCTTATAAATTATCACAATAGGTAAAATTAGAGAATTCATTATACATAGAGTATTTACTACTTTATTTTCCTTCCCAGGATAATAAAGGAGTGAGAATCCATATTCATTGATCAGCAATAACCATATTCACCAGTACATAATAAGATCATTTTGTTTGAATATATATTTGATGAAATTATAGTTTATATAAATTTCACATATCACCCCATTGAGATAATTCCACATGATTATCAATGTGAAGATCACTGAAACCAACTCTAGATCATGTGTTGGATAGTTCTTCTAATTTAATATCTACTGCCTCAAGGTGAATGATATCAGTATATCATATTGTGTCAGTAAACAACTATTCCCTTCTTTGAATAATGATTGTATACCATGAAAATTCCCCCCATTAAGGGTAGCGTGAGAACTGGTGCAGTGATACGATTATTTTTGAATTCCTTTAGGATTAATCATCAGTATATACAAGCTTTACTCCATTACAAGTTAGCTTAATTAGTTATTTTGATAATCAAATGAGGTTTCTAACATATCATTGGTGATTCTTAGGTAATCTAAGGAAAATATGGATATCCATTATAGATGCTAGTCTAGTCTGCTTTTCAATTTCCATTATCTTAGATGGGTAAGCATATATCCCTTTATTGGCGATAACATGACTCATGAATGATACTTGCACCTTATAGAAATATCATTTCAGTACTTCACATATATATTCTCCTTTCAAAAATCCTTTATCATGGTATTAAAATTCTCCTCATACTCCTCATAACTCATAGAGTATGTCCTATATCTTTTATAAATAATAACATAGATATTTTGAGGTATTATATAAGGTATATATTCATTATGTTCATAAATAATGCTGCAGAATTTGTGAGATAGAAGGGCATCACTATGTACTAATAGTTTCTATACCCTATTCAAAAGGCAGTCTTGTGAATATCATCCTCCTTAGTAGTAATCAGTGATATCCTAACTGAAGGTTCTCATTATAAAAATACTAGGATTCATATAGTTGATCAAAAAAGACATCTATCCATGATAGGGGATTCTTATTCTTTATCTTGATTTTGTTGAGATCTGAATAATCCAATTTAGAGGTTCTTTGAACCATCCATTTTCATGATTAAAAGGATTGGTGCACCCAATGGTGAATAAATCAGGAATATAAAACTCTTATCCTAATTATTTTTTAGTTACTTATTCTTTTATTCCAAATCAATTGTGGATAATTATAAGGATTCATAGATATTAAAATATATATAGGTATAAGCTTGATTGAGAACTAAGAAACTCAATTATTAGGAAGTCTAGAAAACTCCTCAGGGAATACATCTGTATAATCCATCATAATGGAATTTCTTCAAACATGATTCTCACTATGCTCTTAGTAATTTGAGCTTCATATTATTTCTTATAAGGAAATTATTTCAACTCTTGAGTAGAATATTTCAAATAATATCCACCTCCACATACATTTGACCAAAATGTAAGGATGATTATAGATGTGGAGAGTGATTTCTTTATCCCTAAATTTGATGTTGGGTTTTATAAAAATTTCAAGTATATTCTCATTATAGTAGAATACTCCACTATTGGATATAGGAAGAGTTTTTTGGGAGGCTCTATCCATAAACATTAACTAGGGAGGAGTTACATAATGAGGATATAATAATTTCCCCATTTTTCATTCTCACAAATTACACAACCTCCATGGTTTATGGTAGTTTTTAATGGTTTTTGGAAATTTAAACTATATGAAAGAATGTGTAGAATCAGGATAAATTTTTTTCCATTATTTAATAAATAACCATCATAACTATAACGTCCTAGTTCTGGAAGCCGCCCAGAGGTTCCCCATACCTGATTGGTCACATGAACTCAAGTGCATGTACCTGAATGCCAGAGGCTGCCATCTAGAACCGAGGGCCTTGTTTGTGATAGTGGGGAAACTATTCCATCATTGGTAGAGAAACATGGTGGAAGAGAAATAGATAACAATAACAGGAGCAGTAAAAATGGAATACAGCAATAAACAACAAAAGACTGAATGCATTTAGCATCTGGAGGACATATATTATGATGCATGATATATATGTCGAGAAAAAAAAATCCAAACATGTCACAACGCTGAAATATAGTAATAAACCAAAGTACAAGAGAAACATTAAGTAACTCCACAGTATCGCAAGCCAAAGCTTGGTCCCATGCTCTCCAGCTCCAAAGAAGTCAAGTACATGTGGTAGAAGGGAGGTTGCCCTTATCTATACCTACAACAATATAATTTGTTTTGGCCCAAAAGCATGGCCCAAACGGGGTTTGAGACTAAATCCAATTGTCAATGACCAAGATATCTGTTCCTAAAATCCAATGAATATATATGGTTGGAAATAAATAAAATATGCAGTAAACAATGAAGTACTCAATAGGTAACAATTCCATGGTTTCAATGCATTTATTTCCACATAGCATGTAAACAGATAATCACAATCAAGTAACCCTATGGGATATACTCACAGACTAATACCCTCTAGTCCTACCTAGAAAACAAAAACAACACTCTGGGAAGTACACACAATCTAACACCTATGGTTCAACATTTGTATATACTCTCTAGGGAAGCACTCGCCATTAATTCCCCCTATAGTCTCATATCATAAACTAAAAGGAGCTCTAGGTAAGAACATACATCACATTTCCCTAGTGGCCTACATCAAGGAACTACAAACACTCTGAGGAGGCACTTACGTTAATTACCCTTATGGTTTCACATCATAGCAATAATTACAGACACTCTGGAGAAGCCCTTACATCTATTCTCCCTATGGTCCACTACACTAGATTCTCACAGCTCTATGTAATTAAAAAAATAATTTCAATTCAAAGCGGCCAAAGAAAACTTCATGAAATACTATGCTAACCAGTCTACAGTATAACAACAAGACAAATAAGAATCACTCCGTCCTACAGTACTAGGCATGGAATGTAAATAGCCACCTAACCGGCAAAGGTAGACCAAACGGTCAAAACAAGCAAACATTCATGGATAAGACACTTCCAAAGAATATGATTTAACCCTATTCACATTCAGTTAACATCTACTCAAGCATACAACAATTTCATGAAATTATCATGGATAATATCATAAACACACAATACCCCGATCAGGGGTATTGGGAACATTTTCACATAAAATTCAATGAATATCTACAGAAAGGCACAAACCACCTACCTTAGTGACGTTGGATCATTATACGTGAACCTAAATCCTTGATTCACCCTAGAATACCATAGAACATAAAAAAATGATAAAAATTATCAACCAAAGATAACTTGATAAAGAAGATGGATCAGGAAACGAAGCTCTAGGATAAGAAAGAGAATACAAATGCGATCCCAATGCAATTGACAATGGTCAAATTCGAGAACAGAATCTCGATTGGGGTCTTGGAGAAGGATCGCGGTTGTACCCTCACTCTTAGAAGAACTGAACATAGAAGGAGGGATTTCTGCTAATTAGACGTGACCCTGGTGCGTTTAATGAAAAAAAGTACACGACATGTACATTATAAGTACACGGCGTGTACTTTCATTCATTGGCCCTTACATTAGGTGGTCTTTTGGCCACCACAAACGACCGTGTGCAGGGCTGCTACACGGCCAGCACTCGGCTACCCCCAGTAATTGAGTACACGACATGTACTTATAATGAAAATGTCCTGTACTTCAAAAATTTCTAGAAAATCTTCTTTTTCTGAAAATCACAAGGAAAATGAAAAACATACTTGAAAAAAGGTTTCTGGTTCTTACAAATATCCCAACATAAAAAAATTCGTCCCCGAATTTCCATAGCAAGGCAACATAGAAGAAGAATCCTCAAACAGCTTCGACCACTGTGATCGTACATCATCCTTCCTCTCCCAGGTCTCATCCTGTACTCGCCACTGCTACCATAGCACTCATACCCGAGGAATAGACCAACCACATTGAACATTCACACATTGATCAACAATCCGGATAGGATGCTACTCAAATGAGATGTCCATCTCTAACTATACCTCTTCAGTTTGAAGAACATGAGATGAGTTTGAAAAGTAACATCGAAGTGGAGAAACATGGAAAATGTCATCCATATCCCAATACCTATGAGGTAACTACAGCCAATAGGCAACCTACCTGACTCTCTCCAAAACCTCAAACGTCCCGACGTACCTCGATGAAATCAAACCATGTCTTCTAATCATCATGTGCATCATCCTCGCTGTGACACATAAAAAAACCTGATCACCAACCTCAAACTCCAGAGGTCATCTCGGATGATCTGGATAAGACTCTTGTCAAGACTATTCAGTAACCATCCTCTTCTGAAACAACTTTATCTACTTTGAAGTCTCCTGGACAAGATGAGATCCCAACATAGCTACCTCTCCAGCCTCCAGCCAACATAAAGGTGATCGTCTTCGTCTACCATAAAAAGCCTCAAAATGTTCCATATGAATTGTTTCTTGAAAGCTATTGTTGTAAGAAAACTCCACAAGTGGTATTTGATTCTCCCATGTATGTCCAAAATCCAGGATGCATGATCGAAGAATATCCTCAAGCACTTGAATCATATGCTCGGACTGGCCATCTGTCTGAGGGTGGTATGCTATACTCAAAAGTACCTATGTTCCGAAATCCTTCTGAATCCCTTACCAATCTTGAGAGGTAAAACATGCATCCTTATCAGAAACAATAGAGAGTTGAACTCCATGTAAACGTACAATCTCTCGAATGTACACTATTCCCAAACCATCAACACTAAAGGTCTCTTTGATCGGCATGAAGTGAGCAACCTTTATGAGTCTGTCAATTACTACCCATAAAACATTATTTCCTCGAGGTGACCTTGGTAAACATATCACGAAATTCAGCTTGACATCATTCCACTACCACTAGAGAATGGGTAACTGTTGGAAAAGCCTCGCGGGTCGTGGATGATCTACCTTCACCTACTAACAGGTGGAAAACCTCATGAGGAACCAATCAACATCCCTATTCATACCTGGCCACTAATACTGACATTGTAGATCACGATACATCTTGGTGACACCAGGATGACCTTCCCCAACTGGGGAATGGAAGTCCTACATCAACTCCTCACAAATGTCTGTTGACACCCATATACACCCATGAAAATGGAAGATATCATCCTCGCCTATGGTCCATCCATGAATAGGTTCTTCTCCTAACACACATCCCATAAGACTAGGCCTCCATAATATGATAGCTGCCTCATTCACACATGATCAAGCAGAGTAGAGGTAATAGATACATAAGAAAGAAAATTATGCCCCTATCTATCATGCACCTCCAAATGCTTGTCAAAGAACATAGCCATAAGCTTCCACTCACTTCTATCCTCATGAACTTCCTGTATCTGAGTCCGCCTGCTCAGTGCATCAGCCACAACATAGCCTTTCCCAGCCGTGTAGGCAATCTCAAAGTCAAAAGACTAAAGGTACTCAACCCACCTTTACTGTCTCAAATTCAGATCACACTGAGTGAAGTTATACTTGAGACTCTTGGGGTTGGTCAAAACCACAATATGCTCTCTGAGAAGATAATGTTAAAAAACATATGGAAGGAGAAACTGTTTCTAACTCAAGATCGTGAATCAGGTAATTTCTCTCATGTGGCCTCAACTACTGAGACCCGTACTCGTCAACTCCTTCCCCTGTATAAGCACAACTCCCAACCCAATACCTGAAGAATCATAGTAAATAGTATAGCTCTTACCCATATCTATAAATACTATTATTTTTGATGATGTCAACCTCCCTTTCACCTCCAAAATGGCTGACTCACAAGAATCTGACGACAAGAACCTGGCACCCATCTTAGTCAGACCCATCAGTGGTGCTGTTAAACGTGAAAAGAATTGTATAAAATGTATGTAGTATCTATACATAAATAGAAAACATCGTACCTCAAATACATTATTTGGCTACTCCTCAGAAACTACAACTCTAACATTCTCGGGGTCTACTGATACTCTTATCTCTGAGATAACATGACCCAAGAAGTTAATCTGGTCCATCCAAAAGTGGAATTTTGAGAGATTAGCATATAACTAAGTCTCTCTTAGTGTACTCAAAATGATGTCATGATGTGTGGAATGGTTGTGTCGAGTTTCAGTGTACACCAAGATATAGTCCATCATGACAACAACAAAATAATGGAATTATGGATGGAACAGTCAGGTCATCAGTTCCATAAAACTACGGGTGCATTCGTGAGACCGAACAACCTAACAATATACTCGTAGAGACCATACCTTCTTAGAAAAGAAATAAGAGGTACATCTGATGGTCTAATGCATAACTGATGGTTGTAGGATCTCATGTCAATCATCGTAAACACTCGGGCTCCTCGAAGATGATCAAATAGAACATCAATCCTCGGAAATTGATATTGGTTCTTGATCATCTGCTATTTTAGCTTCCGATAATCCACACAAAGTCTATGGGTACCATCTGCCTACTTCGCAAATATAATAGGTGATCCCCATGGAGAAGTAATGGGTCGGATGAAACCCTTTGCCTGCAACTCCTAGAACTGCTTCATGAGCTCCTATATCTCTAGCGTATCCATCCTATAAGGATGAATGGACACTGGTGCCGCTCCTGGAAAAAGCTCAATAGAAAATTCAACCTCACAATCCAAAGGAAAACCTGAAAATTCTTCTAGAAAGACATCCCTAAAATGATCCAACACCGCAGGAAAGTCCTTTTGTGATGTCCCCTGGACATCCAGATAAAGACTAGAAATCTGCGTTGTAACTCCTTCCAACCGAAGATGCTCAGGTCCGGATCTGCCCACCCGGACTTACCATTCACCATTTTGAAGAAAAGACCCACCTATGGTGATGTTAAACTCACCTTACGGTGATAGAAATCAACAACATCATGGAAGGGATCTAACCAGTCTATTCTGACAATGATTCCATAGCATGTCATCTCTATTACATAGAGATCCCAAGAGAAGTGACACCCACTAACCACTAGAGGGAACTCCTTGCACTGTCGCACAATAGCCTTTCTTGTTCCTAACAGAGTGTCCAACATCGAGACCTCCGCAAAAAGAAAATATATAGAGCCCAAGGCTCTCGACAACAGAAAAATATATAATTCTTTTGGAAGACACCATATCAAAATGATCAGAAGCTACAACTAAGGTAACTAGGATCATACCTCGAACTGTGGATGGTCCGAGATCTTGCTCCATCTTGGTCTACACCACTGAAAAAGTCTGACCTGCACCGTATCCCTATGACCCTGCATGAACACTCTGATCTAGTCCACAATGATGTTGCGGAATGCCTGGTGACTAACTAATACAGACATGACCTCCTCCTCAGCCTGAATGGCCAAAAGAACAACAGTTCCCAGACTTCTGGGAAAATGGTGGCACTACTCCAGAATGAGGAGTAATAGATGAATCCCTATAACCATCTACTAGTGAAAAGTTCTAATAGAAACGATGAAGATGAACTATCATTCTGCATGATTAGCACTACCCTAGGTCCCTTCAGAAATGTGTCCTTGTGTGCCCGCTCTTCCCGCACTGGTAAAACACCACCTAGCTACTAGAGGGAATGTCTCGCCTCCAGGGATCACTACACGAAGACCCCATACAGTGCTTCCTACCATCAGTATGAGGGATACTAACCCAATATGTCAAGCCTCCTGGGATCAAAACACCAGAATCCATCATATTGTGCTCCGTGATTAGCGTCTGGTTGATGATAGAAGTGATAGAAGTTAGCCTGAAGATGTTCACCTGTGATCAGATGTTGTTGCCCAGACCATCCTCTAACTTCCTTCACATGAATAACTGATCACCTCCTAGAAGAGACATGAAGCACTACTACATTGAGAAGTGAGAAGAATACTCCATAACAGAAAGAGTAACCTGCTCTTGACTCATGAACTCTCGGGATCGATCAACCATCAAAGTCTTCGGGTAGAATTATTCATAGAAGGTACACTGGAACTCATCCCATTCCATAATCTGTTGGCATCCCTCATGTGAGATCACATCCCAACATCTCTTGGTGGAATCCAGAAGCATATATAAAGAGATATTGATCCTCCTCTTTGGAGGTGTCTCCAGATTCTAGAAGATAGAATGCATGGCTTCTAACCATGACTTTGCAGCCTGATGTCCTCTTTCCCCTATGATGGTTAGAGGATGCTACTTCTAGAAAATCAACATCAACACTGCCATAGAAGGGGTAGGATGTAGTACTCCTTGGAAAGTCTGCATGAACTTTATGAAGCCCTCTCAGAACTGTGAATGAGCACCTATGTCCGAAATGATGGCTGGTGGCAAGATTGGAACAATTGGAGGATCCTTAGGTAGTTGCTGATCAGTCATATCAGGTGACTGATCATTGCCCTGTAACTGGCGTACAACTGGAGGATGTCTCGGAGGCTTGACACTAAAAGGTCAAATGAACACCTTTGATCAATATTATCAAGGACTAAAAGATGTAAGGGTAAGAAGGTATCATGATAAAGAAAGCATTAAAATTTTACAAAACATGGATACACGACGTGTATAATGTCTACACGTCGTGTTCCCTTAAGCATTTCACATGGGCATGTACTTCTGCCAAAATTGGTCATGTAACAACCCATACCCGGTGTGTTGTCATAACACATGTTGTGTACTTGAATCCTCTTCCCCTTCCCAGGTTCACATACATGGCTAAGCCACACAGTTCTCCTAGAACAAGACTACATGATGTGTTTGTACAAGACATGGTGTGTACAATAAGAGCTGCACTGACCTATGTTGATAGGGACACGACATGATACACGACGCACAATACATAGCGAGTTCCAGAGGGACACGTTGTGTACCAAAGGATTTTTACCCACCCATGTTATTAGTTACACTGCCAGACTCTAGGAATTACACTACATGGTGTGTTAAATACTAACATGGTGTGTATTGCATATGTTTTTATCTATCTAGGTCATTAGTCACATGGGTGGACACATGGTCTACAGAACACAACATGTACCACCGGTACATGGTGTGTTCCTCCAAGGATTTTCCAACCCTGTGTCTCTGCCCACATATCCAGTGACACAGTTAGAGACTGCACGACGTGTGCATACAATAAATAATGTGTACTTAACAAAAACAGTTTCTTCCAAAATCGAACAACACATGGAGTGTATTCATTATAACACGACGTGTATTAGGAGTTTTTTGAGATGGTATGCCTTTGAAACAACCTCAGAACCAAGAAAACACCAAAACGATCATTAATATGCCAAATTCCAATCCATGAGGGACCATACTCCTCACTAATCAAATATTGGAATCTTATATTTGTCATAAACTTGCATAATAGATCAATGATCCACCATATTTCGATCCGTGAGGGCCCATAACACTTAAAGAACCAATTTTTGGCGTCCATTCAAACAAAACCATACACAATCTAATATCCTATCAAACTGCATGAATTTTTTATCAAGGAATCTATCATAACAACATGCTAATCTAGCCCAACATCTATCACAACAACATGAAATTGCTAATGCACCCTAAATGGCATGGCAAGAATGAATTACATATTATTTCTAGAAAGTGCATATATGATGCAAGATATGGAATACCTTTATCTCATTGGGTTTTTAATGAAATTAAACCACTATAACATCAATAATAATAGAAAATAAGATTTGAATCACCCAATGGTAAAATAAAATCAACTGTAAATTTGAAAAACTAGAAAATTTACAATAACGAGGATGACTGGATTTTCCATGTACATAGGTTAGCTACACCATAGCACAACTTATTAACAAGTACCTATTCAATCCTATCGCTGGCTATAGGCACCAAACATTAAGTCAAGAGAAAATAATTCCTTGGATGCCACTTTGTAATGTCTCGGTTTTAGAAGCCGCCCAGGGGTTCCCCATACCCGGTTGGTCACATGGCCTCAAGCACATTTCCCCAAATGCCAGAGGATTCCCATTAGTAGAAAGGGCCTTGGGTGTTATAGTGGGGAAAGAATACCCTCATTGACAGCGTAACACAATGGAATATAAATAGATAAGAATAGTTGATGTAGTAATAATAACATGAAATAGTAAACAGTGGAAGACTGAATGAAATAAGCAGTTGGAGCACGTATATAATGATGCATGATACATATGTCTAGGAAAACATCCAAATAAGTCACAATTCTGAAATAAAGTACTAAACCATAATTCAAGAAAAACAGTAAACAAATCTAAAACATCACAAACCAATTCATAGTCTCATCCTTTCCAGCTCCAAAGTAGTCAAGTACCTCAGGTAGAAGGGCGCATGCCCGTATCTATACCTGCAACAATATAATCTGTTTGGGCTCAAAAAATGGCCCAAATACAGTGCGAGGAACAATACAATTTGAAAGCTACAAAGATATCTATACCTAATAGTGAGTTGGTATATATGGAAGGCAATAAAAGAAAGAAGCAATAAACAAGGAAGTACTCAATAGTAACAAGTCCACTGTTTCAAAGCATTCAGTTCCACATAGCAATTAAATATATAATCACAAATAGGTAACCCTCTGGGATGTACTCACAGCCTAATCAACTGTAGTTCTACCTATAAAACACAAGAAACCCTCTTGTACATACACACAGTCGAACCCCTCTGGTTCAGCATTAGTAAAGACTCTCTGGGGAAGCACTAGCCATCAATTCAGCCTATAGTCTCGTATCAGTAACTAAAAGGTGCTCTGGGAAGAACTTATGTCACATTACCCCCATGATCCATGTAGAGGAATTACGAACACTCTAAGGAAGCACTTACTTCAATTCCCCCAAAGGTCTCACATCCTAACAATAATAACGAACACTCTGGGGAAGTCCCTACGTCTGTTCTCCATATGGTTCAATACACCATGTTCTCATGGCCCTGTATTAGTCAAAAAAGCATAGAAATGAAAAGTAGAAAAAGTAAACTTCAAGAAATTCATGGCTAACTAGTCTACAACATAACAACAAGACAGATAAGAATAAGTCCATCATAAAATACTAGGCATGTAATGTAAACAGTATCCTAACAAGATAAGCTAGACCAAATAGTCAAAACAAGCAAGCATGCATGGTAAAAACACATCCAAATAATAGGAATTAACCCTATTAATAATCAATTAACCTCTACTGAAGAATACAAGAATAGCATGCAATTAATAGGGCTAAAACCTTAAACACGCAATACCCTGACCATGGGTATTGGGAACTTTTGTATATAAAATTCAAAGACTATCTATAGAAAGGCACAAACCACCTACCTTGGTGATGTAAGATCGTTATACATGAACCACAAGCCTTGAATCAACCAAGAACATCATAGATATCAAAAAATGCTAGAAATGATCAACCTAAGATAACATGAGAAAGAGGAGGAGTCGGGAATTTAAGCGCTAGGAGATTGAAGAGCATATTGAGGTGATTCCAACACAATCAATGTTAGTAAAATCAGAAAATAGACACTCAATCGGGGAATCGAAGAAAAATCATGACCATACTCTCACTATTAGATGAACCGAACCTAGAAGGATGGATTTATGCCAATTAAACGTGACCCTGGTGCATTTAATGAAAAAATAAATTTACATAGCGTGTAATTTTGAATTAAACAACATGTACTTTCTTTCATCGACCCCATCATTAGGCGGTCTCTTGGTCACCACACACGACCATGTGTGTGGCCTTTATAAGGCTAGTACCCAACTACCCACGGTAACTGAGTACACAACCTGTACTTATAAAGTACATGATGTGTACTTCAATAATTTTTAAAAACTTCTCTTTTTCCCAAAAAACCACAAAGAGGAAAAACATATCTGAAAAGAAGATCCGGGTTCTTACAATAACTATCACTATATGATTATAAGTATCCACCTCCGAAGAAGTGATAACATATAACCACCCTCGCACTATGGGCCTCAGATGTTATTGTAGTTTATTTTCTCAAAAAAACATTGTTTTAGGGTAGTGGATTGCCTAATTAACTTGTTATTTGTAGCTGATAAACTACCCCATATACTAGGTGTTAATTTGGAGCTTCTTTTATTCTTTTTCATAAGTGCGATTGTTCATATCCTACAATAATGATTATTTTGATTCCCCTATTTTACACATTTAATGAATCTCTTGGATCCTTGAGATAGTTTTTGAGATTATTATTCTAACATTTTTAACATGTGGGGGTTGGGGTTTCCTTTCTCTATTATATTTATCCCCTAATCATCCAGAAGTATACATCATTTACAAATTTTTATCTCTATCCCCATTGGACCACAGGGATTCACTTATCTCTATATAAAATTAAATGGAATAGAATGCAATATCTCCATTGATATGAAAATATTAAATCACTAATGATTCTTTTAGACTCATCTTTAAACCTCTAAATTATTGTTCCACCATGATTTCAAGGACCATGAAAAATATGGAGACTCATCATTCAAGCCTACTAATGTTTGCCTCATTCACCCAAAAAATTTATCATTCTTTTTTTACTTTAGACCGAGAAACTCCCTTTCCATTTCATGATATGGAGTTTTGGATAAATATATATTGTTATATATTTTTCTGGAATTCTTTTCATTTCATAAATTCAAAATCCAATTTCAACTTTGTGTTATTGATTTGTGTCCTCTACTGATCAGCTTCCCTCCATGTAATAATTGACAAACACAACTTTCTTTAATTTTATGAAATCTAAGATAGATAATATCTTCTCAATAGAGTTAATCCTTTTTTCTATGATGAGGAGATAATTAGATCCATTAAAATATGTAGTCTTTTTTCATATAAATGAATCTACCACAACTTTCACTTTATTAAGAATGGAAGGTGTTCCACATGATTTATGTAATTATTAATAGCATATGATACTAGAGATAGTACTAGAATGAATTTCTAGCTTCCTCTACCATAAGGATATCAATATAATTAGTTAAATCACCACATTTCCAATCATGTTGGTTTCAAGCGTAGTTCCTCATATTTACCTCCATTAACTATAATAAAGGAATAATGGGATAATAATACTTTAACTAATAAACATATAAAAGGGAAGCTATGAACATAGGAGGAATGACTTATAATTTTCATGTAAATCCTATCTTGCTCGTCTCTATGTACTCAATCAATGTTATCCATGGTAATTTACCTATTATGTATTCTAACATAAAAATGTATTCCATTACTTTATAATGGTTCTTAAATATTTTTTGAATTCAAAAATCATAATACACAGGAGTGTAAAACTAAGTGTGAGATGATGCCTCTTTTTTTTCACCCAGTGATGATTGAGTCAATTCTCAATGCATAATTTTTAGGGTTATTACCCCTAGGTAAAACTACCCTAGAGCTACATCAACGTGTAGTATCTAAAGAAGGATGTTTTTTTGGAATCCACTCCCTCTATACTTTAAGAAAATTACATCATATTTTCCCACACATAGACTTATGTATAGGATTCTCACGGATTTATTTTAGTGTTAATCCCCAAAAAATAACTAGAACATTATTTGATACCATATATATCTACATGATCCTCTTACATATATTATTACATGATTTTTAACATAAGTATAGAATAATTACATCCCAAAGATCAAGGGGACTAGATTATTTGAAAAATTAGGTTATAAATAAATTGAAAGAAAACATAAACCTGCAATATTTATTTTATTCGATACATTGAGATCCTAAAACCATTTGATCATCTAAAACTGTATAAGATAACATGGGGAATATATAAATGAAATGGTGAGCTATAAATCCCAATAAGGGAATAAACATGATGGAGTGGAATAACATATAATTCAAAAAGCATAATATGACATCATAAATAATCATGGACCGTGATTAATCAAATTGGAGCCTAAAATAATGATTATGGTTGATAAAAACAAGGAATAATAGGAAAGTGTCAATGAAATATAGAATGATATAAACCTGAATCATGGATAACCATTAAGATAACATCACATGGTGGACAAAGTCCCATAATAGATTGTGTTTACTCTCTAATCCCAATCATGACATCTCATAAGACAATGATAACACCTTACACATTAGGCTATTTTTTGTGTGCACCCATCATCACACGAAAATGATTATTGGAGTGATATATAGGAATCAATCATTTTTTATAAACATAAATATGACCCATGGAAAGAAATAACTTTCATTTGAGAACAGAACTTATGGAATTTATTAACCAATCAAAGGAATGGAGGATAAGATAGGTATATATTTAGGAGATATATATATATATATATATAATTTATAAGTGTTCCATAATATAAAATAGTGACAAGAAGTGAAGTTGAGAGATAAATATCATTACTCAATGAAAAGGGTGGTTCAGATAGATCCCTTACCTTATGTTCTAGAACTGATCTGCAGTTGAACTTAATGTCCTAAATAAAAAATTTATATTCATTAATTACTTAATTCACAACCTCTTACATATATATTCTATCTATTATATTTTTATTATGTACATTTATAACTATTTTATGGAGATTTGATTCTTAATTTCATTGTTTTGAAGGTGTTCATTTCACTATTCAAGGTCAGATCAACTGAGGACATTTATTAATGTTCTTTTAAAATAGGCCCACAACGCCACAAAAAAAATCAATTGTCACTAAAATAATAATTTAAATTTAAATGGTCCCAAACTTCCTTTTTCCATGATATTGGGAGCAATCACTTAGTAAAAATGTGGCAGTTTTTAAATTAGTTTATTTAGACTATATTACTAACCCTCATGAACTAGATCTGTTTTAATTAATATTATGGAAATATATTCGTTAAATAATATGAAATAAGTTATAATATCCTTATAATAACATCAATAAACCATAATCATAATTTTATAACCATCCTTGAAAGTGATTTAGAAAAAAAAAGTGCATTGTTCATAGTGCTGATGAACCAACAATATTGTAAACGACACATTCATTTTTTAATCTAAAGAAGGTAATGTTTTGGTTGGATATAATAAAATAATAATAACATATAATTATTTTTATAATAATAATGACACTATTTTTAGGTGCATTAGAATTTTATGGGGTGGTAGACGTAGAATAAAACTGAAAGAGATTATTAGAGAACCTTTCATATTTCATTAGCTTCCTCCTCTTAGACGGCCCATTATGGCGCATTAAAATGGTATTTGGATGAGATAATAAGAACTATTAATTGGGAGATATGTTTGGAATGATATTTGGATAGAATTTTTGAAATATTCAAGGCTTATAAGGTGAGAGAATAATGTATTGTGAAAGGTGTAATTTATAAGGGAGGAGAGGGTTGTTTTTGAATATTGTATTCATTAGATTATTATTTTGGATTACTAATAATAGTATAATTGATTAAATTGACTATATATAGTCAATATTTCCTGTAAGTTTGATCTAAGGGGTTCTCACATCATCCATGATCAAAATATTCTTATATTTTTCTTATAATTTTAAATACATTATTTCATCGCATTTCACTATTCCCAAAAAAATAAACGATTTTCAAAAAATCCAAAAATTTACGTAAACCTTTTATAAAATATTAGATTATAAAAACAAAATACAATTTTTGAAGATAATTTTACAAATATTAGAAATTTTATTTTTAAATTAAATCCTCATTTATTTGAAAAATTCCACTTTTAGTATTAAAATTGCTTTTTCAGCCCTATGAAAAATTACTTACAGTTTCAGAAAATTATCTCCTCAATACAATAAAAAATAATTTTAATTTATAAACCAATTTTACAAAACTTTTTCTTTAAAAATAATATAATTATTATAAAAATGAAACTAAAACATCAATATTTACTAAAACACAAACTCTTAATTTATCATTTTTAAAAAATTTCTTTACATACATCATGATATAAATAAGCTATATATTAATTTTATGGGATACCTATATTTTATTTTACTCATCCATAGGTGAAATTATATTTCTAATTGTAGGATTATTATTCCTAAAGGTCATATTAATATTTTAATAGTTAGGTTAATATTTCAACGGTTATATTACTATCCCAATAGTTATATTCTATACAATTGTATATATTACCTAATTTTTATAAATAACTCTAATTTCATTCATTATTAATCCGCATTTATTTTATAATATGATTATATATTTTTTCAATTTTAAAATTAATTTTGAATTACAATTATTTTGTTTCATTTTTAAAATGTTCTTCATGAGTATGATTATTATGGTAGATCAAATAAATTAAATTCTTTATATTTTAGTTATCTTGATTTCTATATTTGGTCAAATTGTAATACATTCAATTATTATGGCTATATTTATTTTATAAATGTAATTTTAGAATCATTATAATAATTTTTTTGTTTATATAATGTGTTTCATGTGAATTATATTACATTATTAAATAAGAAACAAATATATTTATATAGGGATTAATATATTGAATGAATTATGGGTCATTATATAATACCTCCCCAAATTCAGTTTGCTTGGTCCCTTAGTAAAAAGAACGGTCCATAGAATATGAACCTACACATTCACAATCCCCAAACCATAAAAAACACAATTCACCCCAGAACAATTTGAAATCCATTACAATAATTCTACAATAGTGAAAATCCTCAAAAAATAAACCACAAAATATTTTATTATTATCCCCAGATTTAGAAACTATAGTTAAACCCAATTTATTGGGTTTTGATGAAAAAATAGGTTTAATCCAATATCCAAAATAGTGACCTAAAATAGAGTATGAAAACTATCCCCAACATTATTGAGATGGTGTTTTTTACATGTATGATGTTGAAATTTTTCTACAAATATTTTTCAATGCCCGACATTGAGAAGGGGTGTTATACTGAGGTGTGGTAAGACTGAAATTAATTTTACAAAAATATTACATATAATTTATATATATTTTGACCTATTTATGTTATAAAATGTCAAAAATTTTAAATAGAGTCACTAATCAGAAATCAATGACAACATGTGATTCTGGAATGTGATTAATACCTTTAGCATGACTGAAAATTCTACCACATGGGATGTTCAGATAAAGGCTTATGTTAGCGGTGAATTTGAGAGGTTCATTAAATTATTAATTTAATAAATTAATAAATTACCCCAACTTGGGTTTTCCTTTAAATACAACACTATATAAAGTCTATAGTGTTATCTGCATAAACCCATGAATAATTGAGACATGTTCCTTTTCACATCATTGGTTAGTCAAATTACATGATTATGATACTCCATATCGATGTAGATCAGTGAGAAAAAAACACAATTAATTCATCCATTTTTTGTAAATAAAATTATAAAAAAATGAATGGTTTGATCATTAGGTATGAAATTTCGATTTCTAGTTTATTCCCCAATTAATTCAATTTATTTATAAAGATCATATTGCCCCATGATCTGCAATAATTACTTGACTTTTCATGAACTCATGTACAAATTTAATTGATTATTCATTTTGTTCTCACCCTGGATGACCCTGTTTGTATTCACTAGATAATAAATACTGTCCAATGATTTTTAAACGAGTGTTTTCGTTATTTTCCCCATCCTTTCTTCAAATTCATCACCAATGTGCTACAGGGTCGTGCATCAACCTTTTTAGGTGGGATCGATTCTGATCGAACCCTAAAATTCATGGAAGAATCACATGATATGAATGAATCCAAGATAAAAGGATATTCTAGGATGATTTTATAACAAATATTGATGGATTTTTAGGTAATCATCCAAAATGGATAAGGTACAGCATTCAAGGTGTGTGGGGAGTGCAAGATGTACGAAGAACACCCATGGTTGAATCGCGAATCCATTTTTCTAAAACCGGATGACTGGAAATAATAGTTTTATGATGATTCATAATTTTTATGTGATGAAATGTGTTATATATGGTAGAGGATCTAGACCCAGAATTCCCAAGTGCAGATATAACATTCTTTAGAAAACAAGACAACACACCTTGTAGTCTGAACAAAAGACGACATGTTGGGTCCTGGCTATGGAGGATAGGGTTGTCTATATTTAATGTATCACACACTATGTGGGACGCAAACATGGAATATGACCCATGTGATTTAATCCTGCTGTGTAATCTAGGAGTACATGGGCATGGGAATGGCTGGGCATGTGCCATATGCCAAAGTATACAAATACATGCATGATACATATACACGACTAGGGAGCACGAGAAGGCCCCCAGGTGGCTAAGGCATGCCATGTGGTACCCCTAGATGATATATATGGATACATGTTTAGTGATCCATATACTTCCAGGCACACATCTAGGTGATGGAGTTTTGTCACATTCAACATGGGTCCCCTTACATGTTTTGTACCTCTTCTTCCCTTTTGAGGAAACATCTGGCTCTCATATATTCATCGTTTAGACTCAGATTTGGGCTTGTGAGTATCCAAACAAAATGTTATTCCATGTATAACATGATAGTGGAATCCATAGTTGGTTTTGAGATATGATTCCATATTTAATGAGTGGAACACTTCTTTAGTATATTCTCAACCATGATAGTGATTAGGTAGGATCCCTATGGGATTTAGAGTGTCACACTATAGCTAGGCTGGGCTTGGGTCCTCTACCTACCTATATAGTGGAACCCTCTTATGGGGATTGGAATGGGCCCACTATCTATTCATAGAGTTCCCCATATGACTAGGATATTTCATGGGTCCTATACCCATCCACTTAGTGGAACCCTCCTTTGGAGTCAGGGTATGATTCTTCAATTTCTAAAGTGGCACCCTCTAGCTAGGCTGGTCATGAATCTTAAATATTCTGACAAAGGGGAACCCTCCTAAAAATATATAGATTGGATCCTATACAACTAGAGTATAACCCTCCAGTTGGGACATGCATGGGACTTATTCTAACCGCTATAATGGCACCATTCAACTGAGTTGGGCATGGGTCCCCAACCATTTACTTGAGTGGAACCCTCCCATTGGGACATTTCTTGGTTACTCTAGCTATCTAATAATAGGAACCCTAATTTTATATCTAGGAATGGGTCCCCTAAATAGATATTGCTTCCACTTGACTGAGTGGTATAGCGGCGAGGTGTGGCTTGACTTGGATGTTTTATGCTGGGAAGACACATGAGATGCGGGGAATCATTGATAGATTATGGAACTGATGGTACTTTTTCATAGGTTGGGCTGTGAGATGGAGATCACCTTCTCTCTCATTTGGGATTCTTTGGTTGAATATATATACATCTATATCCATGCTTCTGGATTCTGTTTACTCCATTGTTTTGGGTTGAGTTATCTATTTTCTATCTATTCTTATCATGACTCTTACTGATCCCCCCTCATCTTTGGATGAATCCAACTGGGTATAAATAAATATATAAATAGATATATATATATTTAATCATGTATAGGCTTTTCCAACATGTTTCATGTCTTATTTTGGTAACGTATAGGCCAGTGATGAAAATAGAGATGTATAGGGATACTTGTTTTATAAGATCTGTATGGTCAATTCCTATATATCCGATGCTGGGCTCTCTCAGTACATTTACTTTCCATTTTTTAGGTTCGGACATCTTTATGGTACAGTGTGTTTTTTCTACCCACTAATTTCAATTTGCAATATCGTACTCTTATACACCCTAGAAACTTTCCATATTCAAGGTCATGTTCTAGATATATATAATCTTTTTACTATTATTCACCTTCACAGATGCATTATTATATTTGAGTGTCTAGATACATGTATGTTAGATAAAATTCATCCCATTTAGGTTATCCCTTTTAATTCATGTCACCACACCATGGCATATGGAGGCTGGCTTGGGGTAGTTGCTGCTTGATCCCCGTTGGTTTGGGTCATAGGAAATTGGTATCAAAGGTGGTTTTATCCTTGGTAAGCTATTTGGATTAGTCCCTATATGAGGATTTGGTTGGGAATTAGGAAAACAATGTCAAAGTTTCTTGAGTGAAACTTTCAGTGTTAGGAATCCGGTGTTGGTATAGAGGCCAATGAATCCTTTTACTAGGACCATGGTTACATACATTTCAAATAACTATACCGATACATTAGTTGCATAGGTTAAAGGTACATGAATAACATTGGATTCAATGTTTTATTTTCCTTCTTGAGGTTTATCCCTATTATATATATATTCTCATATAACTATGGTTTGTCTTGATTCAAATTTCAGGATACCTCAGCAATGTCAACCAGTCTGGTTGTTAGTTCTGGATCAAGATGATGTTCCAATGACTGCTAAAGCCTCAGTGCATGGTTTATCCTATGAGATCCTTCATCTAGGCTGATTGGATTAAACCCCCCAAGTTATTGAGTATTATATCATACCGGTAGGACAAGATGAGGATGCGTGAAAACATAACGTGCTCTATGAGTTCCACTACTTGAGGATGTAGAGGTTCTGAAGTGATCCAGATCCCCAAATAGTAGTGTATTGACTAGATTTGATGGTCTGTGTTTTTAGGATCATTGGAACACCGATCGATCAAGTGGATGAACTATTAGATTGACTAGTCCATGGGGAAGCACATAACTATTGGTGTCTTACTACCAAGATGAATGATGATTCGAAACTCTCATTGATCAAATTCTTGCAGTTGTTCTGTAAGGAGTACCTACGCTCCATTTTTCACATAGTATGGATTTAGGAGCTTGTATTAATTAAATAGTGTAGGATGATAGTGGATGAGTGTTTTGTGTGGCTCAAAAACCTTATATGGCACTGCCTTAACATCTTATGGGATGTCTACTTCCACACATATAACATTACGTAGGATCTCTGTAGTGATAGCCTTTCCATTTTTGTTCCATTGTGCATCCCCATATCTGATAAGGTGTTGGAGGGGGCATTGGTGGTAGAGGGATTCATGTTAGAGGAATTCCAGGCAGCTACAAATGCTAGTGGGCATTACTGGTCTATGCTGTCTGTCATGGCTAGCAGGATCCATTCGGTAAGATCACAACGTAGGAGACCTCCCCATGACCATCAACAAGAGCATGGTTGGGTAGAAAATGGAAAACACCATGTATAAATGAATCTATGATAGGGGTGATGATTTTCTTGTGACTAACAAGTTCACATGGTGCATGATTTTTTAACCCAACATGATGAGGAGGGTAAGATTATAGTAGATAAACCTCCATGATAGAGACAACACCATGATATCAGATCTCATAGGAGAGGGTACAAAGGCCCTAAGGGGGGAAAATCTAAAATAAAAGTAAGTAGATCTCTAAGGGGATGATCTTTGGGAGGTGTATGATGGTACATGACCCCTCCACCACCACCACCTGGTGACCCTAGTTAGGCTTAGGGTGCTATAGGTAGGGTCTATCGATAGCTATAGGCTTTAGATGTTTATGAATGAGTTGAAAAAAATATTATTAGAGGTATAATTTATGTTTATTATATTATTCACTTATTAGTAGTAGACATAGGTGAAATTCATTACATCATCTCTTGACTTTTGTGTGTGAGATGGAACTCCCAGTTGAGGTGTTAGCCTAGAATATTTGTCTTAATGTTTCTACAGTGAACAATTCTTATATATCTTGTATATTTTGGAAATATGAGATATATTTTAGCTAAGAGAGGTTTGTGTGTGACCTTTTTTTCAACATGATAGAACCCTATGGCGTCATCCTATTTAGGGATTTGTTTTCCATGATCCAAACCTAGATTGACTATCACCACAGATGAGTCAAATGACTTCGCAATGATGGGATGAGATTTAACATTATGGTTGAGGGAGATCTCACGGTATGATGAGTCCATTTTTTTAGGTAGGAGGCTGCATCTCATAAACCATTAGTCAGAGAGTGTATCCCCCTGTACAGTAGGATCTTTGAGAATCATGATTCCTTCAGTCATTGAGGATTTTATGGACATGTTCTCCAAGGATGTTTTGATACTACCTATAAGGTATGAGATAATTTTTTTTACCAATAAGAACCGCTAGATTTCTCTAACATATTCTATGTAATATCATATTGAACCTACAAAACTTTTATAGCAACAATTGTAGTTGGAGGACCTTCATGTATATGGTTTTATCAGGCTTAGTGTCTCTCCCTAGGAAGCTCCAGTGTTGTTTATAAAAAATGGGGATGAAAGAATAAAAATTTAATTGGATTATCATCACATGAACCTAGAAAATATAAACAAATATAACCCCTTATAGAGGATTAAAAACCTCATTAACCATGTTTTTGGTGAGAGATTGTTCTCGATGATCTATCTCCTATAGAACTACCATCATCTGAGAGTTTTATAGGATCATATTATAATGCAGTCTTTTCAATTTCTCTTAAGAAACTATTAGTTTTGGGTGATTCCATTTTGTGGGAAGAACGCTCTTGTTTTTTTATGGATTTGATGAATCATATATTTCAGCCATACATGGATAAGTTTGTTTCTTTCTTCATTGAAGGCATGCTGATATACTCTAAAACATAAGAGTGGCATTCATAGCACTAGAGGATGATCCTAGATTTAATTCTAGAGCACTATCATTATAAAAATATAACATTGTTCTAATTTTGGATTCATGAGGTTCACATTATGGGGAATTTTACTTCTGCCGATGGTTTAGTTGTGGACATACAATGATCAATGATATTTTTTCTTTAGATCCATCTAATTGTGTGTTAGAGGTAATTCGTTTTCCTATTTTATTGGGGTATTACTAGGGGTTTGTAGGATATTTCTCCATGATTTTATCACCTTTGACTACCTTAGAAATGAAAGGGCATCCATGTACCTAGAATGAGTAGTTATAGAGGTCCTTCGAGGTGTTGATGCTGAGGCTAACAAGCACTCTTGTTTTGAAACAACCAGATGAGTTCATGGAGTGTGTAGTTTATTAAAAGGGATCAGAAGCTGATTTTGACTCTTTGTAAATGCATTGGTAGGCATTTATCACATATAGATTGAAGAAGAGGAGACCCCATGAACATATCTATACAACTCATTATCTTGAGCTGGCCTTAGTTGTCTTTATTGTGAATATGTAGAGGCACTATTTTTAGGGAGATCAATTCTTGGTTTACTAAGACCATCATAGTATCAGGTATTTATTCATATAGAGATACATGAACCTAATATAGTAACAATATTTGGAGTTCCTATAGGAAAATGTCATTGAGAAAGTCTAGAAACAAGGGAAGGGAAATGTATAAGCATATATCATTACAAAGAATTCTTAGACGCATTTGGTGAAGGAGGTTTCTGAGTATTTTTATTCCTTAATACAAAACCTATTTGAGTAGGAGGGTACATATTTTATTCAATTGATATTGTTTAATCCTCCCCTATTTGATCCTGTGAGAGATTCCCAGTTGGGAGAGATTGTCTATGAGGTCCTATGTGACTAGATATACTCATAAGATTCACCCAATGAGTTTTCTTATTTAGGTAACCACATAATCCATTCCCATGGATGAATGATGGTACTAGTCATGATGTAGGAGGAGGTGATGTGAGAATTGAACACATATATTTTAGCTGTTAATCTTTGTTTGGGGAAGATGTACGAAGTCCTTCAGTATCAGTTTTAGTGGGACTACATGAAACTTATTGTAGATGAGTTCATCTCAAAGTGTTTCACCCATTTATAGGTGATGGATTAGACCTGGGTTCCTGATGGATTTTTTGAACCCCTTGAGATCTGAGAGTGGAAATGTAATGGCATATCTATGGAATTCATTACGGGGGTTCTGTGGATAGTGAAGTTCCACAATAAAATTTGGGTGATTTTTGACGGACTCACGAATACACACACATTCTTGTTATCAGGGAGCAGAGTTTGGTGAAGAGTTTAGGGAATATGTATGTATGAGATATTTTTTACCATCATGTGGTGCCCTCATGTATTGTCTCCAATTGTGATTATTTGGTCTTGTAATTATTGTGAATTGAAATGTAGGTGGAATTTGAGACCCATATTAGGAGGTATATAACCTTCCACCCAGGATAGATGGGCAGACTGACAACACTATCTAGGTGTTGTAGGATGGATGACGTCTTGTTTGTTTGAATTTGGATGGAGATGGGAGGATAAATTAAAATTGGTAGAGATTTAATACAATAATACCTACCACTCTAATATCACCATTGATCCTTTTTAGGCCCTATATAAGAGACCCTGCAGGTAACTCCTGTAATGGATAAAGATCAGAAAAGAATCTTTTATGGTTTTAGAGATGGTGCAGTTGATGAAGGAAAGGGTCAAGGTCATCCGAAATCATACTAGGATAACCTAGAGTAGGCATAAATATATTACATATCAACATTGTATGCCCTTGGGGTTCAATAAGGGAGATCATGTCTTCCTGAGATTCTCCAACTAATTAGAATTGAGGAGGTTCTTCAAGGGAGGCAAGCAATCCCTGAGGTACTACATGCCATTTGAGATATTTTTGGTGGTTATAGAAGTTTCATACTACCTCTACCGTCCCCAAAAATTAGATTAGGTGCATGAAATCTTACACACGTCACATCTAACGTGATACATAGATGACCCTATGCACATAATTGATTGGGGTGAGCTGGAAATTGAGGATGTAGCTTCTTTTGAGGATCACTCGGTGGATATTGTGGACTAACAAGAGAGGATCCCACATGTACATACCATACCCATAGTGCATGTGTTGTGGTAGCATAAAAACAGGAATGAGTGATCCTTGGAGTGGGAGAGCCAGATGTGGGCACAACATCCTTAATTTTTTGCCTATATTTTTCATTTTGGGGAAAACATATTGAACGAGAGAATGATGTAGAGACCCTTTTTTCTATGTATGACTATAAAATATATATCCATATATATTCAAAGGTTGTAACTAGTATTTTGTTAGATTCTATGGCCCGATGTGATAAAAAATAAATTTATAATAATATTAAATATATTTTGTATTATGCACACACCATTTATTAAAGATAATGAGATAAATCTAAAATACATTCTTGATCCAGAAATTTGAGTCCACAGTTGAGTCTATTATGTGATGTTTTCCCTAGAAATGACTTAAAATAGGCCAGAAAATGATGTTTGGATAAATATAGATGTTGGTGGTGAATTTTGAGGGTAATTAAATAATTAAATTAACTAATAAAGTAACTAAAAAACATTGATTTTACTTAAAATAAACCACTGTGTAAATTCTAAATGGAAATCTACATAAACACTTGGTGAATTAAGGGATGTTCTTCCTCTCCTATGTTGGTGAATCGAATCAGACGATGATGAGACTTTGAGTCAAGGCAGATCAATCCATAGAAAATACAACAACATATTACATTCGTTATAAAGTAAATTTTTTGATTAATAATGATCAAATATCTAGGTAATACTCTTAAATTTTCTATCTTATTCCCTTATTGATCTTATTGATTATACATAAGCATATTGGTTATTCATTTTTGAAAACTACTAGACTGTTCATGCACACTTTTGACTATTTAATTTATTAATAATTTGTTTTATATCCCTAGATATCCCCATTTGTATTTGTTGGACATTAATGCTTTTCCAATGGTTGTGAAAACATTTTTTTCTATTCCCACATCCATTATTTGTGTTCTTCACCATTAGGCTACTTGGACATGGCTTGACGTTTTCCATAGGATCAAGTCTAACAAGACCCCACAATTCATAGAGGATTCTTGTGAAATGAACCGATCAGAGATTAAATGGTTGTTTGGGATGATTAATTGGTTACAATTGATGGAATTTTAGTTCATAATCCAAAATGGAGATGGCAGGGAATGAAAGGAGTGTGAGATCTTTGATGAACCCCCATGGTTGAATTGGGAATCCAATTTCTAGCTACCAGATGGCTGGAAATGATAGTCATAGGAATATCCCACTATTTTCACATTGATAATGGAGATATCCATGGAAGAGAAGCTGGATCTAGAATGGGTAATCATAGATCTATATTTATGTGAGAAATCATGAAAACATGTCGTGTAGTCTGAAGAACACATGATGTTAGGGCCCTAGCTATAGCGGCCCTGATTTTGCAGAATTATAAGTATCACAAACCATGTGTGACCCCCACATTCCATGAGAAACATGTGATGGAATCCCAGAGTGTACTTTGGGAGTACATTATTATAGTCATGGGTAGGCACATGTCATTTGAAAACGTACACAAACACATGAATGACATAGAGACATGGCCATAGAACATAGGCAAGATCTCTATTGGTTGGGGCATGATGTATAGTAATAATACATTCCATGTATGAACACATGGGTGGAAATCCATGTAATTGTAAGGAAAAGGGCATATGAGGGGGTGGGGACACATGATGTGTGGATCCTCTTACACATTGTGTACCTCTTCTTCACTTTTTTGGAAACTTCAACCCCTCATATATCTTTCATATGGACTTAGATTTGGGCCTGCATGTTTTCTATCCAATTTTTTTCTATCTATAAAATTAATATTGAATACATTGTGTATTTTTAGATATTATAAAATATTGTATTATTGGTATGTTTTTATAGGTGATGCTCGATGATGGGTGTGACTAGGAAGGATTTCTAGGGGCTTTTGAGTGACACCCTCTAGCCAGGCTGGGCATGGATCATCTTCCAAGATATAGAGTGGAACACTTATATGTGAAATAAATGGTTCCTCAATATATGATTAGAGTGTAACCCTCCTACAGATATAATGAATGGTTCTATACCTATCCACTACGTTTTACCCTCTTGTAGAGTCTAGGAATGAGCCCTTGATTTTTATAGTGGCACCCTCCCACTAGACTGGGAATCGACCATCTAACTATTATCCAAGTGATAAACTAAATTTGATTCATTGAATGAGTCTCTGAATACTACATTGGAACATTATAGATGTTCTAGAAATTGTACCTCTATTGACCACTATAGTGGCACCCTCCAGCTGGGCTGGGTTGGGCTTTGGTCTTATACTGTTTACAAGAGTGGAACCTTCTTTCTGGGACATGGATTCAGTCCTCTAGCTCTCTACTGAGTGGAACCCTAATGTTGTACCTATGAATGATTCCACTATTTATATATTTTTCCATTGAATGTGATACATAGTGGTGAGGTGTGGCTTGTCTTGGATGTTTTCTACTGGGCAGATGCTGGAGACGTTGGGCATCGTTGATGGATATTTGGAACTGGTGGCACTCTTTCCTGGGATGGGTTGTGAGATGGGGATCCCCTTATATCCAATTTGTGTTTATATGGTTGAATATATATATATATATATATATATATATATATCTCTCTTTATCCATGTTTTGGGATTCTTTTAACTCTCTTTCATTGGTTTGATCTATCAACTGTCGATAAATTCCTATCATATCACTTACTATACCCCCTATATCTTTCAAGGCGTCCTACTGAATATTCTTATACTCACACCTACATGGGATTTTCCCATAAATTTCATGTATTATACAGATTTTAGATAGTTTTGCAGTTACTATAGAGGATCCTAGTGATTCCTGGTGCATTGGACCATATACGGTGGTCAGGACAAGGAGATTAGAAAATAGACCCCTCAACACATTTACATTCCTACCTTTTCAAGTTGGGACATTACTCTATTTGGGAATGTATTTTCCCCTTTACTTTTATTTTTTACTATTGTAGTATTGTACACCCTAGATTCTTTTCATATGAATGGTCATGTTCCAACTATTTCACCAATTTATTATTACTCCTCTACACTTCATTATTGAGAACATTGGGTGTGTAAATAATGGTACATTAGGAAAAGGCCTCCCATTTAGGTTATTCATTTCATTTATTGTCACCACGCTGGCTTATGGAGGTGGGATTGGGATAGTTGTGGCTCAATACCTATTGGGTCAAGTCGTGACAACCTTAATTCTCTCTATCCTAGAAAAGTTAACGAGAAGGTTGAGTTTACTGATCCAGTCAGAAAAGAATGATAATCATCTATAAGATCTATACTACCAAGTATCCTCATTTACCAACAAAAAATACTTATGATAATTAAATACTATATCTTTCTTAAAAACAACTAAATTCATCCCAATTTTATTACATCACTCTATGTTCATCCCCACAACACTCACCTAAATTCACATCATCACAGTTATAAATCAATGTATCCTAAACGTATAATACAATGTTCTACTCAAAATGGATTAATAATTATTGTTTATAATATCCTAGGGAATTAATCTACTAAAACCATCAAAAATTAAATCCCAAAAAATTTCCAAAACCTTGAAATCCCTATTTGTATCCCCTTCACAAAATCAAACTCAATTCATCTCAATATGGTTGTCAAAATACAATCCCAAAGTGATTATAAAACCCAAATTGACCAGATCACCTCATCCAAATGAGTTTCATAACACTTAACCTCCACAACCATGAGTGTTTATACAATTTTTGTAGATAAATAACTTTCATGATAACCCCTCTTGATATATTTAACCTAAATCATTTCCGAAAAGTTTCTAACAATCATGACTACCTATTTTAATTTTTTTTAACTTTGAGTCAATCTAAATTCTATAGATGTAATTATACTGATATCTTATATCCCTTGAGACGATAGTAACTTAACGTTGTCAAAACTCCCCCAACCTTAGAAGTAGTCATCTATCCATTCCAAAAATAATTTTATAATACTAGATAAAATATCCAAAAATAAAATTCATACCACCAATAAAACCTAATCACCCAAATATCACAATTTAAATTTCATTTCTAAATCCTTGGAAAATCCATGTTCAAAACCGAGCTAATTTTCACTATTTATTAAATAATTAAATAAAAATTAAAATTCATTGGATTTTATATGAAAATAATAATATAATATTCAGACTTATATTGTTTCAATAAATCATTTTACAACACATGTACGACTATACGAACATTGAATCTACAAATATTCTACACCCACACTAACTATTATCCATGATCCCAAACATTTACACTCATATAGTAAATTCTATAAATCTTATAAAAAACTAATATATTTTGAACTACTCATACATGTCAATTATTCTTGTGTATTCTGGTTTCAAACGACATGATTCCTAAAATTTAATCACATAAACACACATAATGAAATCCCTCACCATGCTTTATTTCAAATTATACCACTACTATAGAAAAAAATAAGGCAAAACAAGGAATTTTTTATCCAAAGAGAATGAAGTATGGGGAAACTAAAACAAAGAAAATACCGAGAAGTCGTATATAGTACATTAAATTATGTACCCATAATTTATGACTAACGCTTCTATCTGAAAACGACTAAAAAGGACTCATAAGAAACAACCATTATATATGAACCCATGATTACATTGAAAAAACACATGAGATAAAAATAAATCCACTCCTATTAAATTAACTTCAAATGAATATATCATAATTATAAGTTTTTAATGTCCTCCCTTAAGGGAAACCAAAAAAATAGAGAAATTATACTATTAATAGGATAATATTTTTCCCATATTTTACACATACCAAGACAATGTAATTTCTATCATCACATACTAAAAAAAATATATCTCTAATAGAGATTCTTTTCTTAAGTATCAGGTAATATCCCCAAGACATCTAATTACCATGGTTTCACAAGATTATCCATGTTGGTTGAGGGTCACTTTCTTATTGTACAAAAATATTCCATTCTGAAAGAGTAAAATAACTCACTAAACATAACTAATTACAACCGTAAATGTAAAAACCCTCAGAAACCATTCATCACCTTATTATAAGCTATTTAAAATAAAATCAATCAAAAAAATATAAGGAGGAGACCCACGTCACCAAAGGTTAACCTGTTCGTTATTCAGGAACATCACTATTCCAAAAAAAAGATATTACTTCTCAAGCCATATTTCTAACATTTACTCATTGATTTAATAAAGAATGAAAAACATCATTGTAATATAAATATTTCACAAAATCATATTTTTTAAATAATTTTTTTGTCAAACCCATCTTCACATAATTTTCAAATATTATCATTATTTATAAAATTCCAATTTTAAAAATATCCTTACCAACTTGAAAATATTCAAAATACACCATTGTGAAAATAACATCATTGTGAAAATATTTCTATTATGAACCTAAATTTAGATCATAAATTTTAGAAAAACTATAACCATAAAACTACACATTACACATTTCAAACGCAACAATTATTAAAACCAAGGATGTTAATTTATATAATTTGAGTGTGGTTAGTGTTTGTTGTTGATCCTCTAATGGATTATTCGGAAGAATGCAAGGAATGGAATCATACCTTTCAAGCCATAATTAGTATCGAAGGGGATATCATTTCCTAGTGTTTTCCAATTTTTTGATCCCAAAAATTGGATAAGGTCATGCATTTCAAAAAGTGATTTTTTTAAATATCTCATGAAATATGGGAAAGCCATGTGTTTTGAAGAGATGGGTTTCATGAAGTGTTTTTATGAAAAAATAAATATTGGGACAATGTGATCTATGATTATAAGAATCTGATCATTATGGCAGCATGAAGGCTTGAAAAAAGGCGTTACGGTTGGAGAATTGTGGTGGCACAAAGAGATTTGATGGAGAGGATTGTGGTTATGATGAGCATTAATAATGGGGAATATTCAAGGAGCTATGCGAAGGGACATACACAATGAAGGAGTTTTTGAACGATCCAGAAATTGTACCAGAAGAAGTGGAGCTCTACATTCAACCATGCCTATTAATAAGAATCCACACACCTCAATCCAAACAAACATCAGAGAGAAGATTGAGAATAACTTTTATTTCATGAAGCAAGGGGTTCTCCACAAAGTCGGTTGTCTATGAATGCTCGTGCTTTGTGAAAGGTGTACTTTAGTATTGAAAGAATTCAACGCTTCTATATATTGTGTACTTCAAGAAGATAGGATGTTCTGAATTGGATAAATGAGCATTGAGAATGTGTTTTCTCTACAAATGTAGTTTGTTTCATGGTGAAAGTGGGTTCCACAAATGTAGATGTGTTTTTTGAATGTGTTTGCTCTACGAAGGGTTGAGCTCTGCGAAGTAGTTTTCTATGCGAAGGTTTTATCTCTAAAAAGTAGTGAGGTATGCAAGGCATTGTTCTCTAAAAAGGTGTGTGCTCTGAGAATTGTTGTTCTTTGAGAAGGTTTGAGCTTCACGAAGGGGGTTTTTAAAATAAAATATTAGATATATGAATTAATTGGACATGGCTTTTAGTGTACATATACTCAGGTCATTAATGCAAGTAGTGTCTTCTACTGAACAAAGACAAATACTTCAATTCCAATCTATTGAACAGACATTCAATTTGATAAAATGAGTAATAATTCTCTCAAATTAGTGATCTAGGGGGAGATTATGGAAGTGGGATGAGGGACACAATGAGCTATCCCTAAACTATTGTAAATGCAGTGTACCTTGCACAAAGTGACTATGACTGATCTTTTTTATTCCACATCGTGGGATGTTTAGTAGACATTGGTACAACTGAAACACTATCAGCATATAATCATAGAACATAGACCTTTGTGGTGAATTAAGTATAATTACAATGCCATCTCTTTGTATGAATTTTTTTGATAGGTTTAATAGGTTCCTACCAACGTGGGAATAAGATCCATTGGTTAAAAAAAAGATAATACCCAGATTCTCCCTTCCATAATCAGGATGTTCTGGGGTCCTTCATTTGGTATCAGAGTGAGGCTTCTTGGGTTAGATCTTTCCATAACAATCATGGAGAGTTCAAAAAAATGATAGGGGTGTCCCCCTCTTCGATGGAGGTAATTTTCATATTTGAAAATACAAAATGATATCTCATCTAAGATATCTTGGAATGGAAGTCCATGTTTCTACTATTTAAGGTATACATGTCACTAATCCAACAGGGTTAGATATGACTGATACAGAGAGGAAAATTCATTATGAAGATGCTAAAGCACAAAATGCTCTCACCATGGCCCTATCTGATCAGATCTATCTAAAGGTGATGAGTTGAACTTCAAGAATTTATATGTGGGAGAAACATGAAAATATTTATGAAGGAGATATCAATGTGAAGAAGGTGAAACTAAAAGTCTTGAACTATGGGTTTGATGATATTAAAGAAGCCTCAAGATGAGAATGCAGATTCCTTCTTAAATCGAATTATTAATGTGGTAGGAGAAATTCGAGGTATAGTCAATGAAACCAAATACATTGATATTATAATGAAAATACTGAGAAAAATTCTAAAAATTTAAATTGAAAAGGTTCCATCCCTTGAGGAAATAGATGTTCCAAAACATTATTTGTATGAACTACTGAGTAGCCCAGTTTCATATGAAATAATTTTCAAACTAGAAGACACTACTACTCGTGCGAGCATGTAAATCTTGTTCAATGCCATGGAAAAACTAAAATTTTCAAAAGATATTAAGGGTTAAGATGATGATGAAATATAAATTCATTCTCTCATTTCCATTAAGTTCAAGAAGGAATAATTGAAAATTAATTGGTAAGTTACCTTTGGCTTGTTTTCGTTTTGGCAAAGTTGGGAACATTTCCTCTCTGTGCTAAGGAATGTTTGAAGATGAAGAGATAAAAACTAAAAACATTGAGAATCCTCAGAAAATGTTTATCAAAAAGGGAAACTTAAATATGGAATGATAGTACAGATTAAGAGTTTTTTATGTGAAGTGTAAGGAGATTATAATTAATTTTGAGAATTGGATGGACCAGAATATAAAATTGGAATCAATTCTTCCATGATGGAGACCATTGAAAAGCCATAACCAGAAACAGATAAATCTAGATATAACCAGTTGAAAACTAATGCTGATACCAAGTTGCAACTTAAAGATTCTTTTTTTAAACTTGATAATAAGTGTAATTGATTATATAAGTGGAAAATAATGGAGGAAGGATCATAAGAATATATTGATCACCTTGAAGAAGAAATTGAATGACTAGAAGAACTGGTTCAATTATAGTCATCAATCCATGAAAGAACTGATGATGTAGAGAAACTAAAGCTCATAATCGAAGAACAAAAATTGTTAATCAATAAACATACCTCAATAGTAGAGGTTAAGTTCAAAACTATTGAAGTACTTATATAATAAGTGGTTAATCATAGGAGTATACTCAAAAGTGAATCAAATCCAAATGATGCAAGGAAGAAAATACAATTTTTTGGTTCTTAGATATTGATTTTCTGGAGAAGGAATAGCGTTGTTCGGATGGAGTTGAAAAGATTTTGAGGGATTAAAGACCCGCATGCATGGGAAATGTAGAATCAGTTATGATACTGAATCATTAAATGATGTAAATACAGTGGACCAGAATAATGTCATGATGATAGTTGACCATAATGAAAAATCACTAGAAGTGCTGAAAAAGAGACTCAATAATCAACTTGAAAGAAGAAATAAAGATTATCCTTCTGCATCCTAAAATTATGTGTAGTCAAAATATATTTCCATGGAAGAAAAAATGAGGATAAATAGAAATTATAATACATTTACTCTCATGAAATTTCAGTTTTATGGATATTTTGGTCGCACCATCTCATATTGAAAATAGGGAAGGAGATTTCTGAATGGGGAAGGGCTAGGAGTTCAACAAAGAGAAAAAATTCATATCATACATATTATATAATAATTATTTTTTATGGATACTATTTTCATTTTTCTATCTTTGGCTATAATGTTGTACCTTTTAGGAAGTGGAATCAGTAGTGATTTTTGAACATCACTCAGAGACAGGTGATTAGTCGCCAACCAGACGGTGTTTCTATCTCAGACCTGTTTTTACCTTTTGAATATGTGTATGAATATGAATAACCAATGTACATAGAATTGGGATATGAAATTATATTCGTGACTTACACTCAATCTAATATCTCCTGGAAAGAAAATAGGAAAATTGAAAAATCCAATCTTGTAGAAATATCCCACAAAGCTACAAAGAAAAACATCACCTATATTCTTGATAATTGATGTTTGTCTCACATGATGGGTATTGATGTACTATTAATGAATGTAATTAAAAGGGTTAATAGAATAGTGAGGTTCATAAATTATAATGCATTGAATATCAATGGCAGTGTAAGTACAGAGCTAGTTAATGGAGAGATGAAGGAAACTCAAGTCCTTTATGTGGAAAGTTTCCATCACAATATCCTCAGTGTGAGTCAACTCTATGACTCATGACTTATAGTGACATTAAATCAAAAGGGATGCACTATAAAGGTAAATACATGGAATTCTATCATGAATGCATATATAATGGATGGAAACTTATATGAAGTTGACAGTAAGGAGAACATTTTCTATCTAACGGTTGAAGAAGTGAACAACTTGTAGCATCAAAGATTGGGGAAAATCAATCAACAAGACATGGAAATGATATCTAAGATGAATATAGTTAGGGATATCCCCAACCTGAATTTTTAATGAGAAAGGCATGTAACACATGCTTAAGAGGGAAACTAATTTATAGCTCATATCATTGAAAGAAGTAAAGAGAATCTAATATACTTGACATCATTCATACAGATGTATGTGGCCTCATAAATGTTGCATAAACACATGGATAAAAGATCTTCATTCTTCTCACATATTATTATAGTAGTATGGATTGTGTACAAGTTATACACATGAAGCAACAAGTGCCTGATTGCCTGAAAACTTATCACAGAATCACTAAGAATGACACTTGATGAACAATCAATGTTTTGAAATATGAAAATATACGGGAATACACATCCATTGAGTTTTAAAATTACCTAACAACATGGAATATGAAATGAGATGGATTCAATTAGAACTCCATAGAAAAAATGGAGTAGTTGTGTTCCAAAATTAGTAGATGAACAACATGTCCAGAACTATGATGATTGAGATTTGTATCTCCCGCTATTACTAGAAAGATGTTTTTGAAGCTTCAGGGCACATTAAAATTCGAATGGGGATATATATCAGAGATATAAAGACATCATATTTATTTTGGAATGTAAGGAATCATTCTTTGAAATATTTTCATGTCTTCAGAAGTAAATTTTAATTCTAAAAAAAGAAGTAAATCAAGGGAAATATGGTGACAATGAAGAGGAAGGAATATTCCTTTGATATACAATCAACAGAAAATCCTACAAGTGTTTCAATATGTGCTTGGAAAGGATTGTGGAAAGCAGTGATGTTAAGATCATTGAATAGGAAACCATAAATGATATAAAGAATTCCCATGATGTTGTTATAAAAGACGAGGAAGAATGTGAACAATGACAAAATGGAAAAGAAGAAGCAGTGGTAGGTGTACAAAACTCTCAAGAGTCACATCATGACATAGACTCAGAAGTGGAATCAGAAGAAGAAACCATGGTTGAAGAGAATTTGACTAAACCACACCGGAGAAATCGAAGAGAATTGATTGATCAATCCAACATCATTGGGGATACAAATGTACTGACACAATCAAGGAGAATGAATAATAATGGACAATTTTCATTCTTATCAGTTGTGGAACCATCATTATTTTAAGAGGCTACAAAGCAAAAATCATGGATGAAATCCATGAATAATGATTTAGAATAGATTAAAAATAATTAGTCATGGGATCTACTCAAGGGACCCGAATGTCACAGTGTGATTGGTACAAAGTGGATCTTTATGAAAAAATAAGATGATCATGGTAATGTGATCTGAAATAAGGAGTGACTAGTGATCAAGGTATATTCATAGATTAAAGGTATCTAGGTTGAGGAACCATTTGCACTGATTTCTATACTGGAGTCAATCAGGATATTTTTTCCATGACAATACAAATTGGGTATAGAGTGTATCAAATGGATGTCAAAAAAATTTTCATAAATGGTGTCCTTGAAGAAGAAGTCTACATTGAACAACCAGTTGGATTCATACATTGAAATGGTAAAATTAATGTCTGAAGGTTAAATAAATCACTCTATGGATAGAAGAAGGAACCACATGCTTGTTACTCTCGACTGGATTCTTATATGTTAAATTATGAATACAAAATTGGATGAGTTGATCATGATATCTTTGGGAATAATTTTCAGAAGGATCAGTTCATGGTATTGGTATATGTTGATGATATTATTTTTGGTGGAAGTAGACAGGGATCAATGGATTTATTTTCAATCACATGAAATCAGAAATTGAAACAATGATGATTGGTGAACTCACATACTTCTTAGGGTTTCAGGTGATTCAGAAGAAGGATTAGATAGTCATTTCTCAGGAAAATGATACAATAGAGTTGTTGAAGAAGATTAATATGCAAGATTCCAAACAATGGGATACTCTGATTGTGGATAGAACAGAACTCAAAAAGCATGAGGATGGAATGTGTGTAGGTCCCACAATGTATAGAAGAATCATTGGAAGCGTACATTACCTAATAGAGACAAAGCCAGATATTGTATTTTTAACATGAAAAACATCCCTATTTCTATGTAATTCAAAGGAATAACATATAGCGGTACTAAAAATAACCATGAGGTACATTCAATGTACGCATAATTATGGGTTATACTTTGTAGCTGGAAGAGATATTTATCCATTAGAAATTTCTAATACTGATTGGGATGGAGGGGGAGTGGATAGAATGTCCACCAGTGGTGGATCATTCTATATGGGGAAGAAATTAATAGGCTATTAGAGAATGAAATAGAAAAGTTCATCTCTATGTACTGATGAAGCTGAATATATCACCACTACCAAGTCTTACACATAGTTACATTGGATGAACCAATAACTGACTCACATAGGTTATGAGGCGTGACAACCAATACTTATTAAATATAATTTCAAGATCACAAATGATCTTTCAAAGGATCATGTTCATCACTCTCATTCAAACCATATTGAGACTAGATATCACATCATCATGGAAATAGTTGAACAAGGTGTGATCAAAATAAACCATGGGGGATCCAATGAACAATTTTCTATGATTATGACTAATCCACTATCATTGGATGTGTTTAAGAGACATTAGTTAAACCTTAGTGGTCATCCATCTCCTTGTGCACGAGGAGGATATAGATTTTCCCTGCTACCTAATTGTTTTATCAATGTAAATCTATTTGTGGAAGTGATATAGTTTTATAGGGGATATATTATTTAGGGTGATTATATTCTGAGCTCTAAAATGTTCAAATACCGGTCTTTGGGTTTATTTCCAGTAGAGGAGAAATGGAGAAATTCAATGAGAACAATTGGAGGATAAAATGTTATTATAGCCTCAAGCTGGTTCAAGCATAATGAAGAATTTCAAAGGACAAAATGTGAAGTGAGAGAAAAATTTTGTTATCATGAGTCAGCAGTTAGAGCACTCATTCAAACACAAAAGAACATGATTCATGTATTCCCTCTTCTTTTCTACAATTAGTACTGGTGACGTAGACTTAGAGTGTTGGATAGTTGATTCTTGCATCTTAGGATTAAATAATGGTTGGTTCCCAATTGAATTTGTCTATTGATTTGTATCAAACCCATAGGGGAGGAGGGGGTTGATAGAACAAAGATGGTTCATTTCTGGAAATGGTGTATGTTCTGTGTTTTTTTTTCAATCCTCTAGTTGATTACTAGTGAAATTTCATGGAACATGATCATACCGTTCAATACATAAGTAGTATTGAAGGTGATGTCTTTTCCTAGTGGTCACCATTTTTTTGGAGTCCAATAATTGGATAAGGTAAATCATTGTGAAAAGTGATTATTCATGAATATATCATGAAAATAGGGAAAATGCATGAGTTTCACACATATTGGTATGATGAAGTTTTTTTCATGATAACATGATGATTGTGATGGTGTGCTCTGCGATTGAGAGAATTTGAGTATGGTAGCGGTGCGAAGGATTGATGGAAGGCTTTGGGGTTAGATAATTGTGGCGGTATGAGGATATTTAATAGTGATCTCTATGGTTATGACGGGCATTGGAAATAGAGAATATTCATGGAGCAATGTAAAGGGATATGCACCACAATGAATTTTTTGACCAATCTGGAAATCACGCTGGAATAAGTGGATCTCTGTGATCGACTAGGCCTATAAATAAGAGGCCAAACCTCTTCATTTAAAATGAAATTGAGAGGGAAAATATGGAATCATTTTGATTTCACACGGCATGGGGTGCTCTATGAAGTCGGCTATCTATGAAAGATTGTTTTTACTAAAAATTACATTAGTCTTTAATAAAGTCAATGATTCTAAGTATTCAGTGCTTCACAATGATAGGATGTTCCACATTGGATAAGTGAGGTTTGATAAGGTGTTTTCTCTTTGAATTAAGTGTACATCGTGATGAAAATGGGTTTCTTAAAGGTAGTTGTGCTTTGAAAAGGTGATTTTTTATGCGGTGTTAGAGCTTCTCAAAGGGTTTACCTCTACGATGTAGTGTTCTTTGCAGGGGGTTCAGCTCTATAAAGCAATTTTCTCTATCAATGGGTGTTCTCGATGAAGTGTTGTGCTCTATGAAGGGTTGCGCTTCCTGAAGGGGGTTCTCAAAGGACAGTATTGGATATCCGGGTTAAGTGGACATGGATTTCTGTGTTCATCTACTCAGGTAATGGATGCATGTTGTGCCTTGTACTGAATTGATACAAAGATTTCAATGCTAGTCTATTAATGCGACCTTCATGTCGATAAACTAAGTTATACTTCACTCAATGTAGTGGGCTAGGGGGAGTCGATAGAAGTAATCTGAGGGACACAATGAGCTATCCCTAAACCATTGTCAAGGGAGTGCATTTGGAACCAAGTGACTATGGCCAAACCTTTTTATTTTACATCTATTGAACATTAGTGGACTTTGGTATGACCAACACACTTTCAGAGTAGGCTCCAAGGATGTATCCCCTTATGGTGATCCATTTAAAATTGTTGTGTCTTCAATTTTCATGCATTTGTCTGATATTTTTAACAGGTTCCTACCAACACAAGAATAATATCCATCGGTTTAAAAAGAAAATGATTACATTCTTATTCTCCCCTGCCCTCTTAGGGTGTTCTAGGGACCTTCACCAATTACATTAATGAAAATCAATAAAATACAATTTGTAAAATTATTTCAATGAATAAAAAACACACCCAAACCATTTCAATGAAAAATTTTAACATGAAATTTCAATTATCAAAAAATGTATTACATGATAATGTTTCAAAATCCATTATAACAAATTTTATACTTTCCAAAATAATTTCCAAAAAAAATATAGTTATTTTAAAAATGTTTCATTCAAAATCAAAACATGATTCTACTTATATTTTTTAAATAATCTTTTTATACCCAAATTGGAAACTACAATAAAATCTCATTTAAGAATACAAAACTCGTTAAATTTTTCATTCAATGTGAATGATAAAAATTTAAACACTAGAAGAAAAACAAAACATGTATGGACAATTTAAAAAAACTATTTTGTTAAAATATTAATTGTATATAATTAAAAAATATTATATTTTACACCCTTAGAAGGAAACATGAAATGTTACAATTGATAATCCCAAAAATCAAGCACACCCATCTTCTACAGTGGACTAATGACATCAATACAATTATGATTCCACAAGAAAACATTTTATCCATAGTTGTGAAGTCATTTTATGGATTTTAATAAATTTATATCACAATGCATGGAATCTATAAATATATATATAAGACATAATACCAGTGATCAATAGGACCAGATGTGAAATGCAAACTCATATTAATTCCACTGAACAAATGAACAATCAACATTCATGAACAAAGAAATAATTACAAATATAGTTTTGTATCCATATCCAATTAATATCTAAAATTTACATTTTTATTAAAAAAATAAAACAAAAGAAGAAAGTATAGTTATAGGGTCTTTAAATACAGAATACCACATGTGTTAATAGAAACAACATATCTATAAATTTATGGAAGAGAACCAAGAGTAAGAAAGACACTCTATACATCAATAGGAAACCCCTAAAAAATAATGAATCCTCATCCATTTCCCTACATTACATGTGAGTAGAATATCATGTTCACATAAATAAGTTATCTAAACCTTCTGATAATATAAATTACCTACCAGTATACAATAAAGGATGTCTTTATAAACATTAAGATGAACAATGAGTAAGCTCAACATAAGTTGGAGTGATTCCATTTTCCCTAAAAAGTGGGGGACAATAAAATAGTTCCAAATACTCTTTCAGAAATAGTTTTTTAGTACCATGTAACCTATTTAATTCCCTATTGACAGACCTAAATGATTCATACACCAATCCTCTACTTTACCTATCATCTCTCACATAAGACCCACCCATATTAATTTTTAATCCAATTTGAAGATGATTCAATAATATAATGATTCCCAAATGTGCCAATAAAATTTACCTGATTTAATAGAGTGTACACAACTATAGTTTATTGATAAAATGGACATATACCTTCCATTTTAAATCAATAGAAAAATATTTAATCAAGGGTATTTTTTTATTCTTTGAAATCCATAATTAATAAATACCACTTCATGTCTCAAATATTTATGGGTTTTGAAAATAATAAAATAACCTATAATGAAGGATGTATATATAAAGTGGACATCAAATTAAAATAAATTTACATACAAAAAATGTGTAGAGAAGAGTAATTAAATCAAGTTTATAATAAAATTAATCTATAGAATATTAGGAAACAGTTAATGATAATGTTAACCAAATATTAATGAATGAAAATACGATTTTCTAACTCCATTTTAGAGGAAACAAAATAATGGAATTTCTTGGAAAAATAGATTCCCAAATTTTTAACATCCATTTTAGTAATAAAATAATAAATACATAGGAATTGAATGAATAATCTCATATTTATTGATATATCTCTATCCCAGATCAAATTTCCCTTAAAATAAATTTCATTAATGGATTTTTTTAGTCAATATATCCCACTAATGTTAAAGACTCATGAATTAGATGGTTATAAAAAACTATATATTATATCCAATATAAAAATATTTTTATGTTTTACACATTTTGTTTTATCTAAAAATACATAAAATAATATACGGTTCTAAATCACTTCTAGAAAATTTATATTATATAGTAAATAAACTGGATTAAAAATTATGGTTTTTTGCAGATAATAATCCTTCAAAAATATAATCCCTCCCCATCCAATGATCCACATAAACATTTCCATGATTTCATAAATGTTACTACCTAAGGTACGTAGAATAAACGAAGATGAGGTATTTTCAATGTCAACAGCATATATTGTTTCTTGGTAAATACTTTTTGTACAAAATGCCTATATTGATATCTCTTTGATATACTCCCACGTCATATTTGACTATTTCTCTTTCATTGATTCCCCCATGTTTGAAAATTTGACCCACTCAATTTTAATGTCTTTATTAACCACTATAATAGGATAATATTCATTGTTTATATTATAATATTCATGTTCTTTGTTAATAATAAACACTATTTTGAGTGCATTTTACACTTTGAACATTATTCCATATTATAATCATAATACCTTCTTAAAATGCACTATTACAAGGTACATTTTTGAACACCTTATAAAATACCCAATGATATTGATTTAATTTTAATATTTAATTTTCAGGTTCCTCATTACATTGGGAACAATTAATACTTTTGGATATTTGAATATTCACATTAGAAGACCACCAAATTGGGATTTCATGGAAACACATTCTGGGCACAATAAATCATACATTAGCCCAATAAAAAGTCATTTATGGTGAAGATAGAAGCCCAATAATTCAAAAAAATTTACTAAAATATATGAAATAATAGGAAAAATTTCATAAAATAGTGAAAATATCTAATTCAGATGTTTTAATGGAGATCGATGTGGCCCAATTTGTAGAAAAAATTCTGGGCCAGATTCTTCAGGACAGAAAAATAGACCATCATTTTGACCATATCTCAAATTGGAAAACCCAAAGATCTTGTAAAATTTAAATCATGTTAGTGTACACTAGGATCTTCATTTTTTTATTATATGGACCACTCCAATTCATCCATCTAGTAGCTCATTTATTAGCGTCTATTTTGTGGATGCGAGCTGGATGTCATTTCTAGTCAAGGGTGGAAAAGAAAAAATTCCACAAACTATCCACCACCTTATGCCTACCATACTAAATTGGGAAGACATAAAATATTTGGGGATAGACCAAATACTCTTGAAATTCATATTTAAGGTAGTGGTGGTGGAGGATTTTATCATCTTCGGTGCTTTCTTTCATTGTAATGTTATGATGCGAATTTTTTGTTTTAAGTTTGTCTTTCACATGTATATTATTTTAATTCATTTTAGTTTCTTAATAAAATTAATTATTCTCCTCATATTTTTTTCTTATTAATATAATGTTGATACCGTTGGCTCAGGGAGTGAATTTATTCACACCAAACCTTGTAAAGTTATTATACAACGGTGGAGTTATCATTATTTTAGTATCTTTTTTTACTTATTCCATTCCTCCATCATAAGTGTACTTCCCACTTCCATTGAAACCATAGCATAAATGGTGGGATAACCTAATTATCGGTTGGTCCAAAGGAGTATCAATGGGTTGGATTGGATGTAATTTTTCACTGCATTCATTTCTAATCACTTATTTAGTTGAGAATTTTGTCTGAAGATCCTTAAACTCCTTCGTCCTTGTTGAATTTAAGGCCATACACATCAAGTGCTATTACGAACCTTTACCATAGAGATCTCAATGATTTGATTTTTCAAGTGTATAAGTGATTAATATTATGGTTTGTAGGTATTAAACTAATAAGTGCTGATGTTTTTTGGGCTTCTTAATTGAAAACATCTCAAATATAAGAAAATAAATTAGTTGAAAAAGAAATGCATCTAATCCACCCCATGCGATAACCTATGATAAAATCATTCTTTTATAATAAAATTATCTTATATATCTTAGATTTGAATTAATAAAATCTAAAATCATCCCATTTTTTCAAATCATATCCAAAAATAATCTATAGTATGTATGTGTTTTTAGGTTACATCATAGGTCTCTGAGGATTCGACAACCCAAGCTAAAGTACAAGTGACTGCTTAACCCTAAAATAATGGGTAAATTTGGGAAATACAAATTTCTGGCACCGTTTCTAGGGACCCTAGTAATTCATCTAAACACCCATTATATTCCGACCATTTATTCTATTCTCACCCAAATTCTCTTATCATTTCCCTTTCACATTTTTTTCATTTGGAACATGTCCGCCTACACCCATGAACAATAAAACCGTCTAGTTAGGATGGTTAGTCCGGGGTTTGGGGAGTCAAGTACACTAAAGGACCTATTTCTATTATATAGTTATCTTCCTAATATCGTAGGGTAAAAATTGTTTCCTGTTTAATTGTAAGGTCTTCAAAGAAACTAACACATAAACCCAGGTGGGAACCAAAATTGAAATCCAAATGAGTTAGCCCCAAACATGGGGAATGCAGTAGATCAAACCATGAATGACAAACTCACACATTTCTATAACAATGCCCCCTCATGAATTAGAAACAATTCCTTAGAATATTCCAACTACATCTTTAAACCCAATGTCCTAAACCACCTTTCCACATTCCATGGAATAGAGTTTGAGATGCCCTACCTTCACGTTACGGTGTACAATGACATTGTAGAAACCATATGTACCCCACATAAACTAGAATCAGATAATATGTGGATATTTAAATTTTAATTAAATGATCAAGAAAAAATTCGGATAAAAATTTTGAGACCACCATCCATAAACTCTTTAGACAAATTATAAAGATAATTCTGCAAATAAATACATTACCCAACACAAAACAATTAAAATATAAGAAAAATTATCCAAAAAAAATATGAAAAAGATGGACAGTCATTCTATGAAACATGTTATAGGTTCAAAGACACCCTAAACATGGTTCTACACCATGGTTTTTCTATTCTTGAACAAGTGATAATTTTCAAAGAAGGGTTGCGCCCCGGGAACAAACAATTCATTGACATGATGTGTAATGGGACCTTTTAAAACATATCCCCAAATGATGTTTACAAGTATCTAGAAATCCAAAATAAATAGAACCGAACATGGGGAACCGAAAATTATTTTGAAAATCTACAAATAACAACTTGAATGCATACACACAGAGAAGATGAAAGCCTTTGGCCTAAACTCTCAGCACTCACTAGGAAGGTTGAAGAGATAAAACTTATGAAAATACATGAAATCCAAAATATATACCTCGTTTAAAAAATTTGTGAAAAAACATGACCACAAAATAGACAACAACACAACCATTACATCCATTAAGGATGTTCTTCTAAGAGGACCACCTTCTAAAGTCAATGCCCTAAACTTCCAAAATCCCAAATTCCAAAACACATTCAACCCAAGGTATAATGATCACCCAAGTATCGTCTAGATAGATAACCAACAACCTAACCAACAACAATGACCAAACCCCTACCCTACAAAAAATTTTCAAAACCTTAACCAATTCCAACCACAACAAGTGCAATACTAATATCCTCCTCTACATAACCAACAACCCATCAAATATCCCATCCAACAACTAATGTATCATACTAGGATAAACCAACCAACACAAGATCCCTCCAAATATACCCCTCTACCAATCCTTGAAAATTTGTTTAAATGAATGGAGAATATGAATTCAAATGTCTCTTCCAATAAACAATAACATCAAACCATCAAAATTGGTAAGGCACCCATGCCTACACAGGCGATTCGAAAAATAAAAATCTATGGGAGATTCATGATTCACTCAAACAAATCATGAAAAACTAACGGTTGTTTTTCTTTATGAAGTGGAAAATCAATTGACAAACCTGAAAAAATTATTGAAAAACCATATACAGTTTTAAAAACTAATGAAAATTTAAATGAACTATATGATCAAACTAAAGAAACTAATAAAAATATTAAAGAAACAACTCTTCAACAAAAATCCCATAAACATCAACATTTCATCAACACATGAGCGGAAAAAAGAAGCCTGAATTTAGTGAAACATTGAGGAAAATACTTTCAGAAGTCAAGTGTTGGGACCATGTTGGATGGAGAAGTTTATTATTGTCTTTTTTTTCAAAAAGAGGATAAATCAATTCAGTTTGTAAAAGCATTGAAAATCAGACGATGCTTTGATGTTTTTTATTTCACAAATATCCTAAGTTAATAGAATATGTGATGCAAGAATTATGATGGAATGGGGGATTAATGGTGATTGTAGACATATTCAGTTTGAATTAGAAGAAATGATGCAAGTGGAAGACAGAAATGTTTCTGTTCTTTCAATTGAAAATATGACGATGCTAAAGCTATTCGATCAAAGGATAAATATCATGATAATGGATTTAAGGATAAAATATGAATAATGCTTATAGAATGAAGTGAAAATAATAAAAAAAATGGTACATATGATCTGGAGGTGGCACAAAAGAACGTTTTAATGTGGATCCATTTTCCTTTTTTCAAAATTTTTGGGTCTGAAAATCGGGAGATGTAGAAATGTGTTTTTAAAAAAGGATGTTTCTTGAAAGAATGAAGATGTTTTTGAATGTTTAATGAAAGGCATGATTCAAGGCAGAACATAGAAAAATGAAAAAAATCATGAAGTGCATGTATGATTCCAGAAGTTTTCAAATGATGAGGTTGGTGCGAAAGAGACTAACACGCCCAATGTGACGTCCAATTGGGTTTTGCATGATGCGTCAGGATCATGCAGACACATAAGGGATTTTGTACATGGGGGTTAATTAGGTCTATAAATAATAGGTTGCCCCTAACATTTGATAAGCTAAACACTTAGAATAATCCTATTCTTTGAGGGGTGAAATAATTTTATGTAAAGGGGAGTGCGAGAAATAAATAGAGTTGTGCACCAGAAAGAGAAGTTGCATGCTAAAAAAGAGCATCTTGCAAGAGGTGTATCATGAAAAAGTCAAATATTAAATGTGTGGAATAAATGATTCATGAAAGAAACAAAAAAGGGTGTGAAAATGATTTTGATTCTTACTATGTATTCAGTTTTGTGTAAGATTGTTCTTACCTTATTCTAGGTAAGAAAGCGAAGATTGGTACTTCAGATAATACACCTGATCAATTGTAATGAAGCACTGAAATACTATAATTCTTATTAAATATAAGAAGGTGCACACAAAATTTTATATTGTTTTCCAAGTTCTACAAGAGTTTACGGGAATATCCTTCTCATTCTATTCCACATCAAATGATAGTTTTCTAGTGGATTTTGTGGTACATGATTGATTCCATACCATACCAAGGACGTAACTACTTTTGTGGAGTAGTGAATCTCATAAATCCTGTTGTCCTATGGTTGTGTGTGTTCATAAGGGAAGAAACTATTTAACTAGAGGTGATGGTTGTTTAAAAAAGGAAACATAAAAAATAAAACGATATCACTGATTCACCACTCCCTCTCTTAGTGATACTTCGATCCTGATTGGGAACTACATCAAGATGAACATTCCACTACTTGATGCCATTAAAACCATTCCTAAATACTCAAAATACCTAAAGAACCTATGAACATTTAAATGGAAATTATCACATATGATCAAAGACCTTCGGAAAGAAAATGTAGCCACAACAATCCAAGGAACCCTTCCTCCAAAGATGAAAGACCTGGGACCCCCTTACATCAATGTTGATCTAGGAGAGAACAAATTTGTCAAAGTCTTTTGTGACCTAGGTGATAGTGTTAGTTTCATTCCATATGCAATGTACTTCCTGTTATGCACGAAAGATCACCAAACCACCTCTATCACACATTAACATGTTGCTCGTAGAATTAGGGTTCCAAAGGGGATTTTAAAGGCTATTCTGGTAAAGTTAGAAAACTCTATCTACCCTGATAAATTCATTGTCTATGAAAACAATACAAACATAGGAAATGAGGAACAAAACCCAATTATACTTGGAAGTCCCTTACTTGCAATAATCAACTATATTATCTAACATTGAAATTGAAACATGACCATCACCTTTGGAAAAATGACTCTAAACTCGAACATTTATAAAGAAATATCACAAATAGGGGATGATGATGTTATTCATGAAGTAAACATGATACAAAGTGTTGATAATGAATCCATATAACACCAACGAATATTTAAGGAATGCTTAAGTTAGGGTACGATTGATTTCTGTTGTTCACATGCAGGACGTTTATCTCCTTGGCTAGAATCACATTCATATTGCTCTTGTGATTAAATCTTAAAAAAACAAGCACTGAAATCTTTTAGGAAACCACATTCATGGAGACCACTCCAACTCCATTCCCTAAGAATGATCAAACCAATTTAGGATTCATAACTTCTACATGATGGGAATAAATATAATATGAAACTCTAGAAAAATAAATTGATCTTGTGACAATGTCCCAATCGTCTATTGAAAGTTTGAACTAACCTGATCCTCAACTGAAATAAATTACTATTTCACATAAGTATTCTATCATTTGATAAAATTGAAAACATACTCTTGTCATTTATTATTCTCTTCAATCAAATCATGAGAGTATGCCCTTAGATATTCTTTGGAGGCACAAAAAATCCATCGAATGGACCCCTATCTGATATTCATGGGATTATACCACTTATCAGGACTCATAAGATTGTTTTAGAATCTTATTCAAAGCCATGTCGTCAACCTCAGTGGTGACTCAATCTTAATCTCATAGAAGAAGTGTGAAAAGAACATCTAAAATTGTTAAAATATGGTATCATTTATCCCATAACTGAGAGTGAGTGGGTCATCCGAAAACAAGTGGTTCCAGAGAATGCTGGAATCATAGTGATAAACAATAAGGATAGAGAGATTATTCTAACTAGTGTGAGTAGTGGATGGATAGTCTACATCGACTATAGAAAGCTAAACTCATTTACTAAGAAGGACCATTTCCACTTACCATTCATTGACCATGTCATTGAGAGAGTCACAAGTCACGCCTTCTACTATTTCATAGATGGGTATTTGGGGTACAATAAAATTGAGGTATCCCTAGAGGATCAAAGGTAGACTACATTCACATATCTATTCAGCACCAATAAAATAAAACACATGCCCTTCCAGTTAATAAACTCCCCAGGAACCATCGAGCGGTGCATGATGGGAATCTTCATGGACATGGTAGTGCATTTTGTTGAGGTCTTTATGGATGACTTCTCTGAGTTTGGAGATATATTTGATGGATGTATATGGAATGTGGGGAATGTTTTGTCAAGATGTGAAGAAAAAAATCAATCCTAAACCTGGAAAAATGAAATTTCATGGTTAAAGAGGGACAAGTCCTTGGTGATCTAGTGTTGGGTAGGGGGATTGAAGTTGATAAATCCAAGGTTGAAATCATTATTCACCTTCTATGACACAAGACTTTTAAGGATGTGAGGTCATTCTTAGGACATGTTGGTTTCTTAGATGGTTCATTAGGAATTTCAGCTCTATTTCTCGACCACTTTGTGCTCTATTAGTCAAATATGCTACATATTTATGCACGTAATGCTGTGAATAATCATTCTCTACACTCAATAAAGCTCTTATCTCTCCTACTAACATGAAATCTCCAAATTGGAAACTTCCTTTTATTCTCATGTGTGATTCTAGTGACTTCGCTGTAGGAGCCGTCTTAGGAAACTGTGTGAGAAAACTTCATATGTCAATTCTTATGAATGAAAATATTTAAATGATTCACATATCAAATACAAAACCACTGAGAAAGAGATTCTTGATTTTTAAATTACCTTCGATAAATTTAGGTCATATCTCTTAGGATCACCCATCATTGTCTTCACTGACCATTCATCCCTGAAATACCTTTTCAAAAAACAAGATGGCAAGGATTGATTGATTAGGTGAGTCCTTATTATTCAATAGTTTGATTCAACCATTAAGGATAAAAAGGGTGTTGAAAATTTTATAGTTGATTACCTATCTAGTATGTAATTATAATATAACTCACATCACCTTTCTGTGCATGATTCATTTCTCGATGAGAACCTCTATTTTGTGAGTGATTTCTCATGGTATGCTACAATAGAAATCCATTTGGTGATATGAGAAATTCAAAAATTCTTAGGGAACCATGGTAAGAAGAAATTAATTTTTGAAGTCACATAGTATGTATTTTATGATCCTTACCTCTTCTAGTACTGTCCTGATCAAATCATTAAAATATGTGTTCCCGTGTATGAGAACGAGTCCATTCTAAAATTTCTTCATGTAGAGGCATGTGGAGGCCACCTTTCCACAATGAAAACCACTACCAAGGTCCTTCAATGTGGTTTCTACTGAACTAACCTCACTAAGGATTCCTTCCAATTCTAAAAAAGTTGTTCTCAATGTCAAAAATTAGGATCTATTACCAAAAGGAATCAAGTTCCCTCTCACTCACATGCTGATCATCGAAATCATTGATTGTTGGGGAGTTGATTTCATGGGACCCTTGAAAAACTCTTGGGGATACCTCTACATCCTATTGGATGTTGATTATGTCTCCAAATGGGTTGAGGTCATTCCCACCATGTCCAACGACCATCATGTTGTGATATGATTTCTGAAAGAGAACACATTTTCTTTATTTTGAATTCATGGGGCTATAATCAGGGATCGAGGTTCCCATTTCTGAAAAAACCCATTTTCTTTATTCATGTATATGACCGAGATTTCTCATAAAGTGTCCATTACATACCGTCCCAAAACCAATGGTCATGGTGAGTTAGAAAAAAGGGATATCAAGAAAATTCTTGAAAAAACATTCAATCCCTCTAAGAATGATTGGTCCAAGAAAATCATGGATTCCCTTGGGGCATATCGTACAACATTAAAATCCATCCGAGTAATGTCACCATAGAGGTTGTTTAATGGAATGGTATGCCATTTACCTGTTGAAATTCAGTATAAGGCATTTTGGGAAATAAAAAGAATTAATTTTCACAATACTTTGGCCAAATAAAAGAGGAAATTAGTTCTCAATAAACTTGAGGAAATTATAATGGAGGTTAATGGAAATTCAAGGATAAATAATGCTAGAGTTAAAGCCTACAAATCTAGATTTCACAAAGATAGACACTTTGAACCAGGAAAATTCGTGCTATTGTATATTTCAAAACATCATTTACACCTAGGATAGTTAAGGTCTTGATAGTCAGGTCCTTTCATAGTGCATCATTTGTACCCCTATGGGGAAGTAGAGATTTAGGATCTCACAAGTGGTCACAATTTGAAGGTCAATGATCATAGGTCAAAACCATTCATTGAATCTTTCAACAATCATGAAACTGGGGTTGAGTTAATTGAGCCAACCTATAAACCAGGAAAAAATTGATAGATTTAAGATCTATTTCAAGCTAACAAGATTGAAAAAAAAGCATTTCATGGCATGAAAATCATGGTTTTCATGGTTCCAATCATTATGAGTAGATTTATTTTTAATGTAGGATTAATAAATCAATTTGATATTTAAAAAAATACATAATTATTCAACTCTGAATATGATTGTACATTATACTATTGACCGATTATTCTATTATGAGTATTGATTGGTATGAAAGGGGAGCATTGTATTCATATTTGTCACGTGGTGTGATCATTAAATAATACGTTACCCAGAAATTTAAAAAGAAGAAAAAGTATCATCAGTTTAATTTATTTAAATTTTTATGTGTTTGTAGGATGAAAGAAAAATACGAAAAATTAAAATTAAAAAATATATAAAAGGGCCCATCGTAGATCATTGGGGAATCCTAGTCACAACTGGAAATGCCAGGACTCAAACATAGGACCGAAGGGAGATAAGGTCACACACTTTCTACTGACCTAATGCTTATAGTGATTCTTTGTTATATAATTTCTTACATATATACTTATATTTTTCTATATATATATATAATGTTTTGTTTTTTTGTTTTTTCTCTTATTCCACTATGGAACTATACAAGTGAAATGGATATAAAATCACTAAATTGGAGCAGCCCGAACGTCAACATTAACCTCCAGGTGACTTCATTCAATGATTATCATTTTCAATGTACTCTTTGAACTCTTCTCCTCTACCCCCTTCTATTTTTTCTTTTCTTTAAACTATGGGGATAATGTTAGTCTATGTTGTGGGGTGAAAAGAATGAATAATGTTTCTTTTGTGAGAATAAAAAATGTGTAGATGGAAATATTTATTTAACCTTGAAAATTATAATACAGATTGAACACATTTAAATTTAATATCAAAAAATTTATAAATCGTTAATTCTAATTTAAATCCATGTATAATCTCATGAGTATAGATTTTGTAAACTATGGCTATCTAATGTGATATTTCATTACTTATATTTTCACCCAAATAAAAAATATTCACAACGCACTTCCTTTGGATAGTGGGGTATTATATTAAGTTCATGGGGTCCTAAAAATAAATAGAAAAAGGTTGGATGTCATTGTAGTTTTAATATTAGTATAACATAATGTAAGAAAACAAAAAACAAAATAAGAAAACAATAAATTTGCACGTAGAGTAATGAAATGTCCTAATGCATGGGTTTCAGCACTTGGGGATCATGAATCCATAGTTTCGTGGCCCAGATTTAGTAATTTTATCTTTATTTGTGGTAATTGGACTTTATTTTTTTACAGAGTTACCTCTAGGTGATACCCGAGTATGTAGGCTCCACATGGTTCCCTAAGGTATTTGATCCTAGGAGTCGTCGGCAAAGTCTCGTTACATGGGATAACTCTATTGAGTGTAATTCCAATTACCATGGAAAAATTTCCAAAAAAAATAAAAAACGATAAAAATATACAATAAAAAAATTGAATACACATCTTCATATTGAAATTTGATTCCACCTAGCACTTATATCATTTCCCCCTTGAATAAAGATGATCCCCCATGTCTATTATGACGCATAACACATCATCGCGCATAATTGATATTGGATGAAATATATCAATGAATTTGAACAAAGGAATGGTACTGGGATTATTTTATTCTTATTAAAATATCATTCATTAAAATAATTTTTTGGGTTTCATGATTTTTTGGTATTCAGTTTTTTTGTGATATTTGTGTATTAAAATGTTTTTGGAAAAGTAAATTCATATTTCATATTTTCGAGATATATTTCACTAGGGAAGAGAAAAAATCAAGTTGAGGGTGTGATTATCCACTGAAATAGGTTAGTATTCATTGTTTATATTATAATATTCTTGTGCTTTATTAATCATAAACACCATTTTTAGTGCATTTTTAACTTTGAACATTATTTCGTATTATAATTATTATTCCTTATAAAAATGCACTATTACATGGTACATTTTTTAACACCATATAAAATTCCCAATGATCGTGATTTTATTTTGAGATTTTATTTTCAAATTCCTCATTACATTTGGATGAATTAATACTTTTAGAGTACTTGAATATTCACACTGGAAGACCACCAAAATTGGCTTTCATGGCAACACATTATAGGAAAAGTAAACAAGACAACAAGACAATAAAGGGACTGTAGTGGCTATGATCAAAGACAAATAATTCTAAAATTATAACAGAATATAGAGTAAATCAAAGGTAACATTTCATCTTATAGTTACAAGAGAAAATTCTTATTTTTAATGAAATTACATGTAGCCCAAGTTGAAGATAAAATTCTGGGCTAGATTCTCTAGCCCAGAAAAACATCCCATCATTTGATCCATATGTAAAAATTGAAAAATACATTTGGGATTAAATATTACATACAGTTAGGGTACATCATGAGACTCATTTTCGTCTTCTATGGTCCACTCCCATTTGGCCAGTTAGAAGCTCATTGAGGTGCCTTTGTTTTTTGGATACAAGCTGGATGTCATTTTGGGTCGAGGGTGGAAAAGTCTGAATTCCACACCCCTTCCTCCACCTGAGGCCTACCATATTCAAATGGGAAGACATGGAATATTTGGGGATCGACCCAGGACTCATGAAATTATAATTTTAGTTAGAGGTTGTGGAGTTGTTTATCATCTTTGGTTCTCTCAATCATTGTAATGTTATGATGCAATTTTGTTGTCTCAGGTTTGTGTTTCACATGAATGTTTTTCTAATTAATCTTAGTTTCTTTATAAAAGTTATTATTCTACACTTATTATGTTTTTATTCATATCATGTTTATACCATTAGAAGAATGTGTGAATTTATTCACACCATAACTTGTGAAATTATCACACAACAGTGGAGATATCATTAATTCACTGTCTTTTTTTTACTTCTTCAATTCCTCCATCATGAGCCTAATTCCCACCCCCATTGAAACCATAACATCAATGGAGGGATAACACGCTTATGGTTTGATATAATGGATTATAAAGGGGATGTATGGGATGTAATTTTTCACTCTATTAATTTTTAATCACTTCTTTTAATTGATAATTTTTTTGGAAGATCTTTAAACTCCTTAATCAATGTTTAATTTAAGGCCACACACATCAAGTGCTAATAGAAACTTTTACCATGGAGTGCTAAAAACATTGATCATTCAAGTGTGTAGGTTATTACTATTAATATGTGTTGGTATTAATCCATTAAGTGATTATCTTGTTTGATCTTGTTAAATGAACCCATATAAATTAAATGGAATTTAAATAGTTGAAAAATTAATTCATCTAATCCACCCTAGTAAAAATCTTGGATCAAATAATTCTTTTAAATTCAATAAAATTTAGTCTCTTAGAATTCATGTAAACCCATATAAAATCAACCCAAGTTGGACACTTAATATTAAAAAAAATCAATTGAATGTATTAGTTTATAGGTTACTTCTTAGGTCATTGAGGATTTGAAAACCCAAGTTAAACAAAAATTAACTGCTTAACCCAAAATTTTTTGTTAAATTTGGGCGATACAAATTCATCATAAGATTTTTGAATCTAGAATAATGGAATTAGTCCAATTTATTAGAATCCAATAGAAAAGTTTCCTATCATTTATTTATATCGTGATCATATCATTGGGTATATGTATCACAAAAAATATAAAATTCCCTTGATTAATGGAAAATATTAATAAAAACCAACCTTCAATAAAAGGAAAATAATATATTTTTCCTATAAGAGACATGCCAAAAAAATATATTGAACAAAGAGTGAAATTTTTTAACACGAATTTCCCATTAGAGAGAGGAGTGCCCAAGTATTCCATCTAGAAATCCGTTTTAGAGAATCCCAACCATAAATCAATAAACAATCACCTCCTCCTAGAAAAATATATAGATATATAAAAATATATTTCATTGATATTTACCTCATTTCATATAACTATATCATATAATTACAATAATAATTTTAAAACATTGGTCGAATTGTGGTTTCCATTAAGGTATATTATCATGTCATCTATGAGGAGGATGTGAGAAATAACTAGAATGTAAATGAACCCCTGTAATATACCATTGTTTCTAATTTCATTAATGCATAAAGGGACCATTTAAAAGAATATTTTTCAAAAAAAACTATGATAAGAGACACGGGATATCACCACCTCCATCCTATAATACATTATGATGATTTTATGAAACCATCCATTTAGAGAATGTGTGCACCATGGTGAGGAGAAGCAATGAAAAATATTACAAGGTTATTATGAGAAACTAAAATGTTGATGAAATCCCATACAAAATTTCATTCCATTAGATTATATACCTTCTCTATATGAACTGTTAAAATGATGTTCCTTTAAATTACCATCTTATATAGATCAAAAATAATTTCTATGGCTAGAATAATAACCATCGAAAATCCCCTACTAATAAATCCTTGTCGTTCCATGATAGAAGATTCGATAGTAAAGGGGGAAACCTATCATTTAAGAGATTATCCTATAACGTTAATGGAAAATTATGTGTAATTATTGGATGAAATTATTTATATGATTTGGTTGGATTCATTTTATGCATAAGAACTAGTGTAGTCGCACAAGACAATTTGGGTTAAATCAATCCATAATGAAGTCTCGTATAGCCTTAATATCCTCATTAAGAAAAATATCTATTGGATAATGGTGGAAAATATTTACCAGGTTTATGGAATGGGATTAATCACCTTAATTTCCTTATTCAATGAATTACACATCACTAACAGGTCATTCTATGACCCTTCATTACAAGTCCCACATAGGTTGAGGGGGGTTTTCATAATATATATAAATATCATGTGGGATATCTCCCACATAACGTTAACTATTGTTAATCAATTAAAAAATTATTAGAATTTAAGAATATCATACATGGAGTGGTGATGAGTAAATTTATATTATATATGAGAAAAGGGGTATGATCATCCCACTCGAGTAATGTCGAGCAAGATATTTTTTTTGGATATATAAGGGAAACACTCCCTAAGGATAATGTCATTGTCTTAACCACCATCCTTTCTGGCTAGAAGGAATTAATTTTTGACCCTAATAAATCATTCCAAGACACAATATTTCATGTTCCACATGGGTAAATGGTCAGTACCAAGATTCATATATATACCAAATTGTATTTATCCCATAGAATGAGGCCTTTTATAAAGTAGTATAGATGTGAGTAACCAGATAATATCATGTATGGAGGTGTGACATGATGGTATCATGATTGGTGTAAAGACCCAAATCTTGACGTACTTTGACATTACATTACATTTGCGGAATACTTAGTAATAACAAAAACACACACACAAGGATCGTAATAGTTTAGTGTCTTTGGAAACTCGGAATATAATCTTCTAATCCTGATGAAATATCTTCAACATCTCCCATAAAGATCTTCCTTTTTTTAACCTAAAACCTTTCTTTATATCCTGGGGAAAAGAAAACATAAAAGGGTGATCTCAAATTCTCAGTAAGGGTAAAAAAAAGAAATATCAATCACATCATATACATAAGCACATAACTTTTGGAAATCTTAACCTGCAAAAGAGATCATAATTTCATAACATGGGGTAAATCATGGCAGTGAAATGTAATCACAATAATCATAACTTAAAACATGAAACTTTGTGGCATTCACACATAATCATAGAGAATCATTTCATGTTAGTCAAGACTCATTGCCAAGACTATCTTAGTGGAAAAAGTCCCTTTCTGAACCGAGTCACCCTCCTTTCAGTCCTGTTTCACTGAACCGGTATAACCTACCGTTCCATCCATGTCTTTATCATGAGATATAAAATCTTTACCCAATGAATTGGAGGGAGATATAGGTCCCACCCATCTAATAATGATACCATTCTTATGTGTGCCACAAAATCATAAAACATACATCATAGCATAACCCATGTAATAAAAATGGGGTTCTTAAACAACATGACATCATAAAACAATTCATATAAGATAAAGGAATAAAATTATTTCAATCACAACATAATCAAATCCATGTAATAATAGGGATAGAAATATAACCCTTTATTATCTTAGATGGAAAATAATTTTGATAAAACACTTGAACTCCATTCTTGAGGAAAATATCCTTTCTACTTCAAAAACATTTTCCTTTCTTAACATGTCTTACAATTTTAAACTAAAATAAGTTGATTAAAGATAAACTGGAAAACTTGTAAAGTAAGCTTCTTGGATATAATGCTTTAAAAATCCATTCATGTCGTATAAGTTAAAAAAACATTCTTCGTACTTTTGTCGGAAAAGGCAAAAAAAGTACCTCGTACGAAAAACGACAAAAGATTCCTTTCATATCTTTTACTAAAAACTCACTGAAGGGTAAAATTGGATTTAAAAAATTGTAGGTGGATGGAAATAATATTACATATTGAGGAAACATGAATGTGGATGATAAAATACACCCCAGTAAATATTGAAGTATAAACAATCTCGGATAAAAATGAGATTGTGATATTTCCCTTACCTTAGGTCTGATTTGCTTCGTAAGTGTCCGAACCTCCTGTATAATAATTTAAATAATGTCATTGACTTATTACAGAATCATATTAATTGTAATGATATCATATATGGTTCATTTATGACTTTATATTACCTGTTCTTTTGTAAATTCCATGTTAAAGAGTGTTTTAGGTAAAATTGTTTCATTTGTCGTCCGTGTTTTGTCTTATAATTATTCATATGATTACTTAGATCATGATTACTTAATTCCAGAATATAAAACATGATTTATATATATATATATATTCAGAATATACATATATATAATAAATCAGTAAATGGAACGAAATACACCGTTCATGGAGACGGTAGGTCGTACGTACGCATGAACGCTGTTTTCGTTTCCTTATTGAGTTGAACGGAATTAACTAGATGAAATTCATATATATACACATAGATCCAGTATCATTATTATGTCATATATTTCATAATTACTTATTATTTATACTTTATAATCATTCATGAATGGTTTAAAGTAGAGAATGAATCTCATCGCGTCGTGGAGACGGTAGTCCGTACGTACGCACGAGCGATGATATCGTTCTAATGATCCTGAGACTATATTTGAGTGTATGTATAATATTTCAGAATAAATATCACCTTAAAATAATAATATATAGTTATTATTTACACCATTATACCCATCCAAGTAAGGTGGTGGTGGAAAATAGATTTCACCACGGCGTGGAGACGGTATTCCGTACGTACGCACGCGCGGTGATTTCGTTTTCCGTAGGATGGATAGATGGTGAAATAGGATTGTTTCATACATATAATAACATATCAGTATATTAGTGATACTGATGTTATTACTTCATAATGAAACAACCTAATAAGAATAAGTGGAAGAAGAAATAAAGGTGAAAGAATCGGTAATGGAAATTACCTCTTCTTTGAAGCGCCTCTTTGAGACCTCCTCTTAGGGCACTAAAATTGGTCTTTGAGGAAGACCAGAACCTATAGGATGTTTCTAGGGAATTGTAGAAGATAATTTGGCAGGGTTTTTCCGAGCTTGAAGGCTCAAAGTTGTGTGAGGAAGAGAAGGAGGAGGTTCCCTTTTATAAGGGAGGAGAGGGGCTCCTTTGGAAAAACTAAAAATATTATTTTATTATAAAGTCATGTTCGGTTTTACATAGCTCCAAATTTATTTATTTCGAGGCTAAGGTGGGGTTGGGTCGAAATCCTTTCATCCAATATAATTTATACAAGTTTAGGTTCCTATTTTAACCTTATCATTTAGATTTAACATTAAGTTAAATACGTTTATTTTTACCGTGTCTTCTTGTGTTCTTATACTATAAGGTTAATAAACATACTATAAGAAGCAAAAATAACCCCAAGTTGTTTATCATTAATATATATAACCGTATCTAAGTCATTTGGCCAAACCTTATATTTTTAGGAATAAAATAACAATTAATAATATAATATTTGTTTTAAAAACTATTTTTTGTCAATTTTGACACTATTTAGTAATTGATTTTTGTGAAAATAATAAAAGAATGATAAGTTAGAAAAAGGTTAATTAAATCAATACTAACATGTCATATTAACCTATAAAATTAGTGGAATTCATAAAAAGTCTCATATTATATTTATTTGGGTATTTATAACATCAATTATGTCAATATTTTATTAGTAAGATAATTACTGCATCATTGTTGTGTCATAAATAAATTAAATTATTTAATGTCTAAAAATTAAAAATAAAATACAATTATGAAAGAAATCGTTTTATCTTTCTAATTATTATATATAGTCGAATTTATCTTATGTATAACCCCATATTAAAAATCTTTTAGTAAATAAATGTAGATTTTAACTCTTTTAACCCTTCTTTAAATAAATTAATAATAAATGTCCTAATCTAATACAAGTGGGCCTAAATGGTAATATTTTATTCCTAAGTTTGTTTTTGGTCTAATTACACTTTTCCAATAGAATTAGGACATGTTTTAGGGTAATAATAATATCATTTTTACCCATAATTACCCTATTTACTTTTAACCGTGGTAAAAAAAGTAAAAAGTTACTATTCACCAAAAAATTATTTTCATCTCATTGAACCACATTTTACTTACTGACATCAACCGTGTCTCTAGGATTTTTGAAATTCCACTCACAGAAGCGGTAAAATTAAGTTTTATGAACAATTCAGTTTTTTTTAACTACCACTTAGTGGTTTCACTATTCGTTAAAAATTGAAAGTTTTCAGAAAAATACCAAAAATTAGGCCTAAGATATATTTGATATTATGAACTCAAAAATGATTTCTATTTTACCAAATTCAAAACATATCAGTTGCATTAATTAATTTAAAAATTAATTCCCGTCGTCAAAACAAATAGCGTGTTCTTAAGAGATAATAACTATCAAAAGATTGACACTTGTTTATGTCTGGTTTAAATGTGAAATTACATCCAATGACCATCATTTTATTAAATTGTAAAAATATATTATAAATATAATTTTTAACCATTCAAATCAATAATTTATCACTATTAATTATTTCAATTGAAAAAGTTGTTTTTAATTAAAATGTAGTAATTTTCACTATTCATCAAAATATGAAATTTATCCGAAAATCACCAAAATTTCACCCTAAGCTAATTTCGATATTACGAATCCAAAAATGAATTCCATTTTGAAAAATAAAATCTCAAAATTTCAAAAAGTGGTTATTACTATTCATAACGGCTAGTTTTAATAATATTTTAATAGCATATTGTTGTTTAGTGAAACTAGTTATTGCGTACTACACACGCTATCGAGGAAGGTCGCGATTGCGTGTAATGAAAGGCAAATCAAGGATGCGTGTTGTGCAAGCTCATTTTGGTGTAGCGTAAAACACAAGACATTAATGAAATTAAAAAAATTTATTTTTCTTAAAATCTCTGGGTGTTACATTCTACCCCCCTTAAAATGAATTTCGCCCTCGAAATTTGTCGGGGTTATAAATGGTTTACTATTCGAAAGTTTGTTTAATAAAAACCCACATCATAAAAAGGAATACCAAAACATGGCTTAAATAAACTAATGTATGAAATGTAACGGTTACCCAAATTAACTCTTCACTGGGTTTCCACGTAGGAGAACATAGGTGAAAATATGGATATGGAAGAAAAATCTAACCATCACGTTCTGATGGAGAGTGGTAGAGAACATGGATATGGAAAAGCTAGCAATCAAAAAGCCATAAATTTGTGATGATCTAAGGTACCATCTGATAAATCAGATATAAGAGCACTAGGACAACATTTTTGGTTTTCAAGATCGTTTCCCAAAAGTTGAAGAATTTGAATACTTACTTTATTTTGGTACAATATCACTGTTGTTCGTGCCTTGAAAAATTTCTACTTCATCTCTTAAATAAATGAAGTTGAATTTGTTATTCGTGAAGTATTAGCAGATCATGTGATAGAATGACGGGTCATTCCATCTGTCTCAAACAAAAGGTTAGCAAAAGTTATTAAATATACATAAGTCATTCTATAGTGAGATTAATCATATATGGTTCCTAAAATGGACTTATACTTCATATATCATACTGCTTAATGTAATAAAACTAGTTTCTACTAAATAGGGACTTCCTGTAGGCCAGTGGTAGGCGATAAAGGCCAGTCGCACTTTGGTTGTGGGTTCAATTCCCACAGCCTTTTCCGACGCGATGGGCTGTCACCCGTCCTGCAGGTTGTCCTTTTTCGAAAACTATATTATTATAACATCCCATCAATAATACTAACTTATGTCCAACATAATCCATTCCAATCTTTTGGATTATCCATAATACTGCCGTCCACTCTCAGAGATTTAATACCATCATTGATCCCCATATATCATAAGATATATCGTGTTGGTCACATTCTAAACATTCAAAGGCCTTAATCTTGTACTCTCTTGAATACCCATTGAACCATAGTGAAAACTTGAATGCATTTAAAAGTTAACACTTTTCACATACCAAAATCCTCAAAATTATATATACTCAAACCATGATATCACTTAGTCCTTATATCAATCTTGAGCGCATGAATACTGTTAAACATTTCGTTTACTCATTTTCCCTTCATTATGCGCATATCATCTTATTTCCAAAAATATCTCAATCACTTTTAATTCCACATTAGACCAACATATAAATATTCCAATACTTTATGATACAACATTATTTTGGAATCCCATTACATAAAAACTTAATCATTCCACCACATCGTTGTCATATTCAACATCACCAATAGTGATCGCATGTGACTTACCTTTGTCCTTTGCCTTAAGTGGTTTCTCATGTTGATCATCACTAACCCTTGGATTAGGGCATTTATTAGCATAATTCCCCATTTCCTTGCACGTGAAGCATTGAAGTGTTGGTGGTGCGTTCTCTGTAGTGTTTGCTTTATTCACATCATTAGAAACCCTTTTTCCATTACTTCGACACTCATCTGCTCGATGACCTTCGTTTCCACACTTAAAACATTTTCTAGTCCCTTTAAGACAATCTCCACCATGCTTCTTTCCACACTTTGTGCATAAGGAAACATTCATCTTATTTTCACCATTATTCTGAGATTTATCCTTGAACTCCATCTTTCGTTTCTTGTAAAAACCATGAGATGGATATGTAACACCAACTTCCATTTCTACCTTGATAGCACAACACACAATTTCTTCATAGGTACTGAAGTCTCTTATAGCTAATGCCCTTCGAAGACTTGGTTTTAAGCCACTGAAAAATCGATCAACTTTACTTTCAGGTTGGATGATAATGCCAGATGAATACCTTTCAAGTCTTGTAAAATTCTCTTCGTATATACCAACAGATTCATCATCCTTCTGCTTCAGCTCAAGAAACTCCTTTTCTATCTTTGTTCGAAGAATACGAGGGATGCACTTACTGAAAAATAAGTTCTTGAACTCGTCCCATTCCATGGACTCAATTTCATCTCCTGGCCTCGTATTCTTGATAAGATTCCACCATTGATCAGCTTCACCTTCCAAACTATATACTGCTAAGATGACTTTATCATGTTCATAACATTGAAGTACTGAAAATATCTTTTTAGTGGTACTGATCTATTGTTCGACAACAAGTGGATCGGAAGTCCCCCTGAAAGAAGATGGACGTTGCCTCATGATGGACTCAATAGAATATTGTTCCCTTCTCTGCTCATTGGAAGTCCAGAATGATTCATAGCTTGTGTAAGTATAGCAATAATATTTTGCACTCCATCTCCCATAACATTTGTTTGTTCAAGAGGACAATCATTGCATTGTCCATTGCATTGATCAACACAGTTCCTTCGGGTTCCATCCATCATCTAAAACCCAAAAAGAATAGTGTGAGAGGAAAAAATCATGCTAGGTAAAACAACATTATAAAGGGGGGGTATCCTAAATATCTAACTTCTTAGGTTAAATTCAATGACTGTTACCGTAGTTCTAGGACTGTATCTTATACGTATACTTATCCTTAGGGACATCCATAGACATACCTTAGAAATATCTCTAGGGATCTCACTAATGCTTTCGCATCCTAGTTTCCAAAGGTTGACTAAACCTTTCCTCTGATACCAACTGTAAATACCCGAATCTTGACGCACATTGACATTACATTACATTTGCAGAATACTTAGTACATAACAAAAACACACACACAAGGATCGTAATAGTTTAGTGTCTTTGGAAACTCGGAATATAATCTTCTAATCCTGGTGAAAGATCTTCAACATCTCCCATAAAGATCTTCCTTTTTTTAACCTAAAACCTTTCTTTATATCCTGGGGAAATGAAAACATAAAAGGGTGAGCTCAAATGCTCAGTAAGGGTAAACAAAAGAAATATCAATCACATCATATACATAAGCACATAACTTTTGGAAATCTTAACCTGCAAAAGAGATCATAATTTCATAACATGGGGTAAATCATGGAAGTGAAATGTAATCACAATAATCATAACTTAAAACATGAAACTTTGTGGCATTCACACATAATCATAGAGAATCATTTCTTGTTAGTCAAGACTCATTGCCAAGACTATCTTAGTGGACAAAGTCCCTTTCTGAACCGAGTCACCCTCGTTTCAGTCCTGTTTCACTGAACCGGTATAACCTAACGTTCCAACCATGTCTATCTCATGAGATATAAAATCTTTACCCAATGCATTGGAGGGAGATATAGGTCCCACCCATCTCATAATGATACCATTCTTATGTGTGCCACAAAATCATAAACCATACATCATAGCATAACCCATGTAATAAAAATGAGATTCTTAAACAACATGACATCATAAAACAATTCATATAAGATAAAGGAATAAAAATATTTCCATCACAACATAATCAAATCCATGTAATACTAGGTATAGAAATAGAACCCTTTATTATCTTAGATGGAAAATAATTTTGATAAAACACTTGAACTCCATTCTTGAGGAAAATATCCTATCTACTTCAAAAACATTTTCCTTTCTTAATATGTCTTACAATTTTAAACTAAAATATGTTGATTAAAAATAAACTTGAAAACTTGTAAAGGAAGCTTCTTGTAAATAATGTTTTAAAAATCCATTCATGCCGTATAAGTTAAAAAAACATTCTTCGTACTTTTTTCGGAAAAGTCAAAAAAAGTACCTCGTACAAAAAACGACAAAAGATTCCTTTCATATCTTTTACTAAAAACTCACTGAAGGGTAAAATTGGATTTAAACAATTGTAGGTGGATGGAAATAATATTAAATATTTAGGAAACATGGATGTGGATGATAAAATACACCCCAGTAAATACTAAAGTATAAACAATCTTGGATAAAAATGAGATTGTGATATTTCCCTTACCTTAGGTCCGATTTGCTTCGTAAGTGTCCGAAACTCCTGTATAATGATTTAAATAATGTCATTGACTTATTACAGAATCATATTCATTGTTATGATATCATATATGGTTCACTTATGACTTTATATTACCTGTTCTTTTGTAAATTCCATGTTAAAGAGCGTTTTGGGTAAAATTGTTTCATTTGTCGTCTGTGTTTTGTCTTATAATTATTCATATGATTACTTAGATCATTATTACTTAATTATGGAATATTAAACATGATTTATATATATATATATATATTCAGAATATACATATATATAATATATCAGTAAATGGAAAGAAATACACCATTCATGGAGATGGTAGGCCGTACGTACGCATGAACGTTGTATTCGTTTCCTTATTGAGTTGAATGGAATTAAGTAGATGAAATTAATATATATACACATAGATCCAGTATCATTATTATGTCATATATTTAATGATTACTTATTATTTATACTTTATAATCATTCATGAATGGTTTAAAGTGGAGAATGAATCGCATCGCGTCATGGAGACGGTAGTCCGTACGTACGCACGAGCTATGATATCGTTCTCATGATCGTGGGACTGTATTGGAGTGTATGTATAATATTTAAGAATCAATATCAATTTTAAAAAATAATATATAGTTATTATTTACACCATTATACCCATCCAAGTAAGGTGGTGGTGGAAAATAGATTTCACCACGGCGTGGAGACGGTATTCCGTACGTACGCACGCGCGGTGATTTCGTTTTCCGTAGGATGGATAGATGGTGAAATAAGATTATTTTATACTTATAATAAAATATAATTATATGAGTGATACTAATGTTATTACTTCATAAAGAAACAACCTAAGAAGAAGAAGTGGAAGAAGAAATAAAGGTGAATGAATCGGTAACGGAAATTACCTCTTCTTTGAAGCTCCTCTTTGAGACCTCCTCTTAGGGCACTAAAATTGGTCTTTGAGGAAGAACAGAACCTCTAGAATGTTTCTATGGAATTGGAGAAGAGAATTTGGTAGGGTTTGGTGGAGCTTGAAAGATCAATGTTTTGTGAGGAAGAGAGGGAGGAGGTGTCCATTTATAAGGGAGGAGAGGGGCTCCTTTGGAAAAACTAAAAATATTATTTTATTATAAAGTCAATTTTGGTATTAAATAGCTCCAAATTTATTTATTTAGAGGCTAAGGTGGGGTTGGGTCTAAATCCTCTCATCCAATAGAATTTAGACAAGTTTAGGTTCCTATTTTAACCTTATCATTTAGATTTAACATTATGTTAAATAAGTTTATTTTTACCGTGTCTTCTTGTGTTCTTATACTATAAGGTTAATAAACATACTATAAGAAGTCAAACGAACCCCAATTTGTTTATTATTAATATATATAACCTTATCTAAGTCATTTGGCAGAACCTTAGATTTTTAGGAATAAAATAACAATTAATAATATAATATTTGTTTTAAAAACTATTTTATGTCAATTTTGACACTATTTAGTAATTGATTTTTGTGAAAATCATAACAGAATGATAAGTTCGAAAAACGTTAATTAAATCCATACTATCATGTCATATTTACCTATAAAATTAGTTTAATTCATAAAAAGTCTCAAATTATATTTATTTTGGTATTTATAACATCAATTATGTCAATATTTTATTGATAAGATAATTACCGCATCATCATTGTGTCATAAATAAATTAAATTATTTAATGTCTAAAAATTACAAATAAAATAAAATTATGTAGGAAATCATTTTATCTTTCTAATTAATATTTATAGTCTAATTTATCTTATGTATAACCCCATATTAAAAATGTTTTAGTAAATAAACTTTGATTTTAACTCTTTTAACCCTTCTTTAAATAAATTAATAATAAATGTCCTAATCTAATACAAGTGGGCCTAAATGGTCATATTTTATTCCTAAGTTTGTTTTTGGTCGAATTACACTTGTCCAATAGAATTAGGACATGTGTTAGGGTAATAATAATATCATTTCTACCCATAATTACCCTATTTACTTTTAACCGTGGTAAAAAAAGTAAAAAGTCACTATTCACTAAAAAATTATTTTCATCTCATTGAACCACATTTTTCTTACTGACATCAACGGTGTCTCTCGGATTTTTGAAATTCCACTCACAGAAGCGGTAAAATTAAGTTTTATGAACAATTCAGTTTTTTTAACTACCACTTAGTGGTTTCACTATTCATCAAAAATTGAATGTTTTCAGAAAAATACCAAAAATTAGGCCTAAGCTATATTTGATATTATGAACTCAAAAATGATTTCTATTTTACCAAATTCAAAACATATCAGTTGCATTAATTAATTTAAAAATTAATTCTCGTTGTCAAAACAAATAGCGTGTTCTTAAGAGATAATAACTATCAAAAGATTGACACTTGTTTATGTCTGGTTTAAATGTGAAATTACATCCAATGACCATCATTGTATTAAATTGTAAAAATATATTCTAAATATACTTTAAAACCACTCAAATTAATAATTTATAACTATTAATTATTTCGATTGAAAAAGTTATTTTTAATTAAAATTTAGTAATTTTCACTATTCATCAAAATATGAAAGTTACTTGAAAATCACCAAAATTTCACCCTAATCTAATTTCGATATTACAAATCCAAAAATGAATTCCATTTTGAAAAATGAAATTACAAAATTTCAAAAAGTGGTTATTACTATTCATAACGGCTAGTTTTAATAATATTTTAATAGCATATTGTTGTTTAGTGAAACTCGTTATTGCGTACTACACACGCTATCGAGGAAGGTCGTGATTGCGTGTAACGCAAGGCAAATCAAGGATGCATGTTGTGCAAGCTCATTTTGGTGTAGCGTACAACACAAGACATTAATGAAATTAAAAAAAATATTTTTCATAAAATCTCAGGGTGTTATAATTGGTGTTGGATTTATTTCAATCATTAGAGTCATGAAAATATGGATATATTATAAAAAGTTATTAACGATTTGAAGATGTGAGGATGTTCAAGAAACCAATATTAGATTAATGTAAATTGACACCTTGATATCTCTATATATCGGGGTCATGCTTTTGGAAGCACTATGTAGTGGTTTCAATAATATTATAGTAAAAATGAGATGTCTGGGTTACATTTTATATGATACCTATGGAAATCAGAATTTGAGTACAATAACAACACATTGAGTGGAGTTTAGAATACTATATCTATGTGTTGGGAGATTCTAGTATGCGTAAGATTTTTTATTTCAGAAAAAAGGGTAAAGCCTTGAATTAATAAAGGATAATTAATATACCATTTGAAGCCACATGAGATTTTATAAATATGAAAAATTTGTAAATGAACTATGAATCAAGGTGGTAAATAATATTCTTGTTTTTATTATATTATTTTTGGTTTTGGAAGGTGACAAAGATAATATATTTTAAATATTTTGTTGGTCAAAATAACACATTTTCAAAAAATAGGTTTTCATTGAATTTTTTTGTTTAATCATAAATTATTTTATTCCACTTCTATGAAAATAATACTAAAAATGGATCCCATATATTTAATTAATTGGTTCAAATTTGGTAAATAAGTCCCTTCTATTTTTTTATTATGAATAGATATCATAGTAAAAAGTTTCACCTCGGTAAGGGTAAATGTGATAATTACGATTAAAAAAATATTATAAAGTCTAATAATTAACCTTAAAAATGAATTTAATCAATTGAATGAGTTTGGTTCAACATTACTCATCCAAAATTATTATTCAAGCCATTTTGGAGCCATTTTTCTTTAAAAATGACTTATATATTACTTTAAGTATATAGTAAAAAATGTCACTCCCTTTATTTTAATATCTATAGATCTTTTGTGACAAATATGAAAAAAAGTTATATTCAGTTATAAATTTTTATTTTAAAGATATTTTATTTATCATGTAAATTTATTTCTATTTTTCCGTGATGAAATAATTACCACAAATTCATAAACAATTTCAACACAATATTTATGCAATTAATTAAAAATAAAATTAATTATATTAAAAATATTAAATGTAACATAATTTTAATGAATTATTATATTAATTATTTTTTAGATAATATATAATTATATGGATGTGAGAAATTATTATATTGTGAATCCTTTGGGGTCATTTTGTTTTCACAATCAAATTAAATAAGTATTTAAAAAAATGACATTATTGATATTTTATAATAAATAATGTATTATTAAATGATTAAAAGTTCCTAAAAATATTATCATTGGCCATGTTAATGGGGTATGATTGAAAATATCACCCGATTTCCATTTATTGGTCTATTTTTTATATTATCATTCATAACTTTTTTAGTGTAGAAAACCTTTATATAACAGTAAGTGTCTAAAGTGTTAACATTGGTTAAAATAAAGAGATAAGGGTGAAAAAATAAACTAACCTTGTAAAAATATTATTTTATGTGAGTATTTAAACCCATTATCATCTTATATTTTAATTATATTATTTTGGATAAACTTTACAAGAAAATTATTTTACATTAATTTAATAGTTTATGTAGTTATAAGATTTCTCCTCCCCTCACATATAGATTGAAACCCCCTTTCCTTTCATCCAAACACATTTCCTACACTCTAGTCTTGATAATAATTTACCATATATTTTCCAAACATCCATAATCATGTTTTATAGGTCTTATTATAAGCGAAATACTTACCTTATAAGGATTATGGTGGAATGAAAAGGAGGATGTTTGAAGAAGAGGTGTTACTTTTAACATAATTTTTTTTGTTTTATATTTTCTTCTACCTCATTAAATTATTATTTAGATAATATGAAATAAAAAAAATAGTATATTACATATTATAAATTTTTTTATTCCAATGTAATAACCTATATCCATCTCATTATTCTATCAAATGGGAAATTAATCCATCGTTCATGAGTACTATAGACTACCGCCTCGCAAAAAAATATCAATCTTTTTCCATCACTACTGCTCATGGATGGTTATAATGATAGATTTAATACATATACATATATATTATTATTATTGAAATATCTACTATATTTAATGTATAATATATCATCTAATTATTTACCTTTACATTCATAGAAAAATTATAACGTCGTTCAAGCATACGTGTTGATTACCACCTCTATGAAGCGTTGTGATTCATTTTTTATGACCACATCGAATAGATATTATATATAAGTGTATTTAAAAAACATAATATGGTATCTATAATATAATTATCATTAAGTGAATATAAAATAATACTTACCTTCATTCCATCATGATCATTGTAAAATGGATGTGTTACTCATGTGTATGTACAACCCACTGTCTCAATGTTTGTAACATAGTAAATTTTTTTAATAATATTTCATGGTTGGTTTGATAAGTATAATTTATGTATAAATATGATTATTATTTCATAATTTTTATTTCTGAGATGATTTAATAATGAAAACATTCCCACCATCAACCATCCAAATTCATTTTGGACATATGCACCGATTATCATCAAAATATCCGATGTGAACATAATTCATTAAGCAAACAAATATAATATGATATTAAATAAAATTATAATAATAATGAAATTTAAATGATTTTAATTGGTAACAAAATAATTAATATAATTTTATTTTTTAGGGAGATAAATAATGTACGAGATGATTTGAACACATGGTAAGAGACTTTTTAACTTTAAAACCCTCATTTTAAATGTTTTAATGATTTATATTCTAAATATTTTTATTCCTTTTAAATATTCTTAAAAAATTTTCATTGATGTATATATACTTTCATTAATGAATTATAAAGGAATATTTTGAATTAATTATTAATATTTTCAAAAGTATTCTTTTTACCAAAAATTTGTATTTATTTACAAAAGACAAAAAGTAACGATCTTTTTTAACGTATAAGACATTATTGGGTCTTCACATCGCCATAAACATTATTAGATGATTGCATTAAAATAAAATGATTAATATTGTATTCATAGAAGACCCCTATTTTCCATTGTTCTTGATATTTTAGTTTTGAAAATATTTTTTTAAAAGGTAAGGGTATTTCGATATTCGAGACATCTTATATTAGTGGGTGATCCTGGTAGATCTTATACGAACGTATGATCTCAATATATATTATATGAGATAGTTAACTCAATATAACTATCCAATGTATTAGAAATGTCCCATATCATTGTAATAAATATGAAGGAGTTAATTGGGGGATATTTCTCATATATATTTAACTAATATATTGTTATTTTTTACCAAATCTTTGAATAAAATTCTCTATGTTTCCTACAATGGTTTTTTATTTTTTTGTTATATGTTTTAATAATTTTATTTTAGAAAAAAATTTGTGTTTTTAATATCGATTAGTTTTATTTTATATTCTCAAATTATACAGTGATAAGGTAAGATGTTTTATGGATTTCCATGATTTTCACTAGAGTTATAGATTTAATCTTTTTTATATCACTTTCTGAGAGTTTTGTGCTTATCCTATGTTATTAAATGTTATTCATCAGGTTTATGTTTGAGTTTTATATTTATTAAAGTAAAAAATACTAATATAAAAGTTTCCATAATTGAAGTATGAAATAATTTATAAAGGACCAATTATGTTGAATAAAAATTTATACTATGTTTAAAATTCCAATTTATATGTTTTTTCCTAATTCACTGAAAATAAAAACCTAAAAGGTGCTTTGGTATGTATGTGAATCAATATTTACTCTTGTTTTGAATGTTATAGACGACAAAGAATCGGTCACATTGTTATTTTTATCAATGAAAACCAATGTAAACATTATATTTTTAAAATTATATCGAGGAGAGTGGTTTCGAGGTCATTAGAGTTGGTATTAGAGTAAATGTTTTGAAACATTGGTGAGTAGTAGGTTTTCCTATGAGGTTAAATTAAGAGTCATGAGTACAATTATGGGTTTATAGGTTTAAGGTTGATAGAAAATTCAAATTCACGTACAACCCCGTATTGAGGGTTTTTGAGAATCGATTTTGAGGATACTAATTATATTTTAGGAAAATATTTGTTAGATTGATGTATATATAACCTTGAGTATTTACATGAAGTATTATTTCAAAATAATTCTATTGAAATTTTTGGGATGTGAGATCAAATGAATGGGATAGACATTGAGGTGAATACATTACATAATATTAGAGTTATTAATGTTATTTTTTATAATATCCATCAAATTTTGGTAAAATTTATCGGAATTATATTCATATAGTTTTGGAATAAAGGTAAACCACATTTTGGATAATAACACATCACATTTAGAGGAGTTGTGGTTCTTGAACTTATAACTGAAGGGTGATAATGATAAAACACCTACCATTGGACTAATTAATGCCCTAGATAGTATGAAATTGTTTTTTATTTAAATTTTGTAATGGAAAGAGAAAATTTTAATATTGGGAACATATGTTTTGTCATATAGATAACCATTGATTGAGAAGTGATTTGGTGATTATGGAAATTATAGAAAAATATCAGTATAATTTTAGGAAACATTATATGATGAGATTTTATTCGAGGAATAATTTTTGAATTATATTTTGGTTGAATATATTATTTTAATGTGGTTTTATAGTGATTAATTTTATTTACGGAAATTATTAGCATATCTGGATATTATGTGATTATGAAATATATATTTTTGGTTTGTGACTTTCAGATTAATTGATGTTATTTAGTGATTAATATCAAATTTTTCTTTGAATATTAAATGAGAAAATCATTCTAACATCTTGGTTTCAATATTAGTTTGGAATATTTTGAGGAATTTTAAGGATCATTATTTATAAAATGATCAATGTTGAACCGTTGGTGTTATTGTTTAATTTTAAAGATTAATATATAAGTCCTTCAAAAAATGTTTATTCATTTTGAAAATTATATTACATTATTCTACCAATTTAATTTTTTTAATATATAATGATATGAAGTATATCTTATTATAATTTTATGGATTATTTGATTTTATATATGTTGATTCTTTGGGGATGAAAAATTATCGTTGAATAGTCATCATCTAGCGGAAATGATGAGATTATTATGGAAATTGACTAAATGAATCAATTATACTCGTTAAGTATGAATATTTTATTATATTATTAGTATATATGGTAATGGAATTTCTCAAATATAGGAATAATATATTGAGGAACTGTTTTATTATAACTTTCATTTCTGATGAATTGATGGCATCTTTCACACCACTTTGGTTTATAGTTTTTTGGTCACTAACCATCTCTTAATCATTAAATTTTTTATGATCAATTATCATTTTCACTCTCCATTATTATTTGGAAATTATTTTTTTACATAATTTCAATATTTTAAATTCTTAATAACATTATCATATTTTTAATCATAGTTATTTTTTATTTTAAATGACCTTCAAATTTCCATTTCCATATTTTCAATAAAATGTTTTATTAACCGTTTCAATGATGTGTGTATTGAGAAAAAGTGTTTTCAAATTTCAAAACCATGATTAAAGATCTTGAGTTCAAATTGTGAGGTCCAAATGTTTTATGGGAGGGTGTTTCAATATCCAATTTTTTTAAATGAACACGGTGTTCGATGGCTTATACAACAAGGAACGCTGAGCATAAACGAACTCAAAAATATTATTAATTTGTAATTTTGGTAACATACACATTGTGTTATTTAGAATGAATAATATTATATGAATAATTAAATATGTATGTATATAATCCCCATGAAATAACAATTTATAGAATGATTCTTAGGTAATAAGTTCTAATTTTCTAGTAAAACTATTTTATGCTTCAACAATAAAGTTTTCTAAAAAAAAATAATTAGAAATTACTATAATTTATTTCTATTAATCTTTTAATTTGTGTTTGATAAATGTATACCATTCATAAAATTATCATATACTAATTATATTAGGAATAAATTTTGATATTTTTTAAAAAGTTTTATTTTTCAATGAATATTGAAAAATACCAATTTGTATTAAAAAGTTTCTTTTAGATTCAATAATTGAAAATGTTCCATTCTATTTCCAAATGTATTAAAATAAAATTATTTAATTTATGTTATAAATAATATAATTAATTATATAGAAAACATCATTATACCTTAATTTGTTATAATTTCATTTTTGTGCATATAACCTAATTTTTCTACAAACCGATTTTTATTGCATTTTTTTTAATATTAAATTAATATTTCCACTTATAGGTATTGAATATTGAAAAATAGATCCTATATTTATAACAAGGAGGTTATAATTGGTAAATATTTCCCACGTGTTTGTAGACGTATAGGATTAGCCATTTTAAATATTCATCACCTTGGTAAGTGTAAATCAGGTAATTATGATTAAAAAATTTAAAACAAGTACTGAAAATTTACTTAAAAGGTTAATTAAATATATATATATAAATTAATGGAGTTTTACCATAGTCATCCATGATTTGAATTTATTAATTTTTTTCTATATTTCTATAAAAATGACTTATATATTATTTTATGTAAATATATAGTAAATAAAGTGACTCTATTGATTTAGATATCTGTAAAAGTTTGTGATATGAACGAACAATATTGTTTTGTTTATAAATATTTATTTAGGAGACTAATTATTTTTCTCTTGGTAATTTAATTCTAATTTTTATGTTTGAAATAATTATCTTAAATTCATATGCTATACCAAATTAATATTTTCTAAATTAAAAGAAAAATAAAATTAATTATTATAAAAATATTAAATGTAATATAGTTGTAATTAATTATTAATTTACATGAAATTTGTTGATAAATATAAAAATTTGTTCTATTTTAAAGGATTATATTCAAATTATTTTCTTATCATGTTGTTTTGAAATCCAAATTACAGGAATTTTTCAAAAAGTGACATTAATGATATTTTATGACAAATAATGGTTAATTAAAAGATCGAAAAATCCTAAATAAATTATCACCAGACAAGTGAAAGGGATATGGTTGATAATTTCAAAAATGGTCCATTTAGGTGTTACTTGACCTTTTATGTTAAATTTATGTATTTCTTTAATGTAAGAAACCGAGAAACCTTGGTAAGTGTCTATAGCATTAATGGGGGTACAAACCAAGAGATAAGGTTGAAAAAATGTCTTGAACATGTCAAATATATATTTTATGAGGGTTTTTTTATCCATAAACATATTATACTTAAATTATATCAGTTTTGAATCCTTTTCTCCATTAACATTATTTTATATAGATTTAATATTAATGTAATTCCACAAGTGACAGTATAAAATATTTAACCTTTTTTCAATATGGGTATATGTATTGGTAAATTTATGTTTTATATTGGTAAATAAATATATGAACATATATCTCCCTATCAATAAATTTTTAGAAAAAACATTGTCTCTATATGTTATTGTAATAGATAAAATAGTTTGTTTGTAATTACAGAAGTAACAACTGGTAATATATTTTTTGCTAAAAATAATTAGAAATATATTCATATGAAGGATTTATATTTTAATATTATCATTCAAACATTTATATTACTTTTTGTAAAATTCTAAAAATTATTATTTTATTTTTCATTATAAAAAATTCTAACAATTCATATATATTATAAAATTATTTTTCAAATAAAATATTAAGTGGGGGTATCCCAATATTGATTACTAAAATTTTATATTACATTTATTAATATAGTAATTATAATTTATTTATTAAATTTATTATATAATAATTATAAAAATATCATATACAAAACTACAAAAAATTAAGGCCTTATTTAAAAAAAATGATCAAAATAACTTGTTCAAATATTATTTAAAAACATATTCAACTTTAACAGGAAACATGAATCACTAAAAATCAAGTTAAAAACATGTTCAAACACATAGAGACATTACAAGAAACTCCATCGAACATCTGCTACAATATATTTAACAGACACATCAACTATCACACCGTCAAATGTCATTTATAATTTCTCTCATTTTACTATAATTACGAGCATTGGCCTGTGTATTATAGGTAGCACAAAGAAAAAAATCCATTAAAAATAATTCTATTGAATTGAATCAGGTTAAATTAGAGAATCAGGTAAAGAAAATAAAAAGTAAAGATGGTGTCTGTGAGCCGAAATTGCTAAAAAATAAACATAATTTTTTTGAATTAAATAATAAAATGTAGAGAATAAAAATTGATAAAGATTATAAAGACATCAACAATATCATTTTCAAAGTGTATTGGGTCTTATAGGAAATGAAAAGGAATATATCTATGAAATGCATCATATATAAGTGTAATAGTGAGAGGCTAGTTAAATAATATAGTAAAGGGTTGGCCAATTTCACGATTGGGTCCAATAGATGTGTATGTGATGCAAAATAGTTTATAACATGCTTTAATGTTTTTATGAAAAATTTCATTGATGCCAATTAGGTTCTAGAGTCCTTCTTTGAGAATCTCTAGTTTCCATAGAGATAAATTTGGTTTAAAAACATACCCTTTAGGGATTTAGTTTATGTTTCTATAATTAAGATAATATTAACAATAAAATTTCAAGATCAACAATACTCCCCTATAAAAGACCAAAATATACAACAATAATATATTATAAAAAAATTAAAAGACCTAAATAAAAACTCAACAGCCAAAGAAAAAAATAAATTATAAAATATATAGGATATACAAATTCAATTAACTATTCAGTTTCTTATTTTCTATGACTAAAAAAATATATTCCCTTCCTATTAAATCTATATAATTATTAACACATGTTTCTAACCTTGTGTTTACCTAAAAATATATAAATGAAAAATAAATAGAAAAAAGTATAAATCATGAAAAAACTAAATAGGAATTGTGTCATATAATTATGTTACCATTATGATTTGAACCATAGGGGTATACTCTTATATAAATAGAATAAATCCTAACTCTTACCACTAAACATATTTCAATATATGATCCTTGGGATTTAAATGGTGACGATTTAGGAAAAATGAGAGGTGAGAAAAAAATTGCTTCATCCCATGAACCTCATCACCATTAACATAATATCATATTATTTTGTGAGAAAAAACATTATTATTCTATAAAATATCCCAACATAGGTAAATGTACAAAAAATTTCTAAAATGATAACTTGAATTGGATCTTCATCCATTATTACATAAAACATATCCTGAAATAGAATCATTTTTGAAATTATTTATAATTATGAACATGAATGAATCTAGATGGTAATCCTTTAAAACATCAATTATGTTATGATAGATAAAATCATGATATGAAAAATAAGTAAAATAATTTATCATTTCATAGAAAAATTAATTAATTATGTAAAATAATATATTAGAAGAAAAAATGTATTTCATAGATATAATTAATATAGAAAACATGTTTGATATCCCACATAAGGGAAGTACACAACACATAATTAAATGAATAAATGATATAATTCAGAATTGAATCATGGAATAGGTGAAGAATTCCCTACAAATTTATTTAATCCTTCATATCTCCCTCAATTTTTTTTGGATTTAAATCATATGATCCTTCCAAGACCTACAATTATAATTATTAACCTTGTTCACTCATGATAAGTCTTGAAGCCTCAATTTTATTTTTATATCTACCCATGTTTAATAATCATTGTCCATACACTATTTCAACCAATAGATTAATTATATAATCCAATAAACGAAACAAATAAAAACATCTTCCATCGAATAAACATAGATACTATTCTTATAAGTTTTCTAGATCTCTATAATAATAACCAGTTTTTATTTAACTAAATCAATCACAATTTTTGGTACTATGACTCAAATACTATTTAAAATAGTGGGAAAACATGAACCAATACCTTATTTGGAATTTAGTTATATCAACCCATCAACATGTCATCTAAAACACTAAAAATAATAGTCATAGTGTATTCCTCCACATAGATGAATAAAACCAATTTCATTCATAAAAAATATGTACATTATTATGTTGTGAAAAAATCCAGATAAGAAGGCCATCTTAAAACTTTTCATGAATGTTTTACTAAAATAGCATTGAATCTAAATGGATAACAAACATAGATAACATTGCATCCATATATTTCTAAGAAATTATTCAATAATGAAATACTAAAATGGAATTTTAAGATTATTGGTCTGTTAATTGACATGAAAAATGAATAAGAATTAATCTCTAATAAAAAAAATTGAAAATTTCCAAGTAAATATTGGTACAGAGAAGAAACATTTTGGGTTAACATTTAATACATATGTGAGGAATGTTCCATGTATAAAAAATAAATTCTACTTTAATTACAATAAAATAAAACTTAAATAAGTATTATAACAAAAGGTTAAATATGAAAACTAAAAATAAATATACATCTAAATTTGTAATACTACAAAAATAAAATTATAATTCCAATATATCAAAACATTCAAGCATTGATAAATAATGAAATAAATTCACTTCTATAGGTTATAATAATTACACTTCTTACTTGAACTTAAGAAACTCAATCCTTTACTTATACAAAACAGTTTGGACAAAAGTATTGATAATTAGAAAAATATAATTTTTAAAATATTAAAAAAATATTAGGGGAGTAGTTAGGAAAAAACATACCAAGGTCTTGGGCCAAAGATAGAACTTATTATTATCTTGTGTGGTCTGGAAGTGGTTATGAGACAAATTTGATGTGGTGGATACGAATTTATTTTCCACCTCCCACCTACACTATTCAATACATCTACATCAGCATGGACTATAAAAGCTAGAGCCCAATACTCTTTGTGCCTTTACTTCACCTGTAGTATAAACCTTCCAAATGAGTGTTGTATGATTCACAGTAATAGATAACATTCCCTTATTTTATTTATTGTATAAATTTATTCCCAAGGAGTACCAAAAAATTAATTAAAACCAATTAATATTCAAAACCTTTACATGAGGGTAGGAAGAGAGAACATATATGTTGTCAGACACAAAATCCAAGTATTTCTTGAGCATGAGGATATTTATGACACATATGAACACGAGGAAATTGAAAATACACATCAACATTGATTTTTTACACAAAATAATGTATCTTTATCCACAATTATCATCTAATGAACACAATCATTGACACTTGAAGACTCATATAACTATTAATTAAAAGTAATAAGTTTTACAAACAATTTCGAATAATTATTGAAACATAATGACCAATTATATTTTTAATATAAATGATATTTAATCTATTTTAAAAAAAACAAGATCAATAGATGAATAATGATTATTACTAAACCCTATATTATTCTTTACTAGGGGCATACCATTCTATATCTCAAACATGATCACTATATAAACAATGGTGTAAATCACTTGAACTCAATTGAATCACAACAAATGGATTACTCATTTGTACATACATATATGTTCTTTGTAGATCTGTCCCAAAAATAGAGAGATTTCAATATAAAAATAAATGTACTTAGACAATGTAAAAAATGTTTAAAATAAAGATAAAAAAATACTATTAAATTACTAAACCACTGATGTAAAAAACATTAACTTCTTGTCCGATAAAATAAAAAATATTTATATAATGTTTATCAAAGAACATAACCAATGAAGTCCTAGAAATATTTATTTAAGAATCACCGATCATCTTCTAGAATAAATACTATTTTGGATGTAAAAAAAAATTTCACCCTACATTTGATCTAGAAAATATATGTAATAAAAAATATTGTTTGGTTTGTGATAACAATAATTTGCGATGGAAAAATTCAATGAACCAAATGAATTGTATGATAAATTAATTTTACATTACTAATAAAAATTTTGTGTCACCCTATTGTTGAAACATATGATTATTTATCATGTGATGTATTGACATATAATGTTCATGTCAAAAAATATATAAATTACTAAGTCGAAATCTTTCAATGAAGGTAATGTGATGATTCGACCAAATGGGCTTTTAAGTCCCAACATAGAATTCATATATCCACAATAATTATAGTGTTATGAATTAAAAAAATGTTTACACTTCTTATGGAAAAACAAAAAAATAGTTGAGGTGTATCTCGGAATAATTGAAGTAACAAAAAAAATAAACATGCTTAAAACCCAATATAATGTGGTTAATTACATGCATTAAATAGATTCTAATATACTCACAATCATACTCTCACCCATTTGAGTCACTCTTATATTCTCTGGAACACATTAATTTTTTAATAGGGGTATGCGAATTCATGACAAGAAGAATTCCAATATATATATCTAAATATATAAATAGATTAGATTGAATATAAAAAACACCTTAACATAAAGAAGATAATATTTTACTTTTTATAAAATATTTTCTTCCAAAAATGTAATTTTTGGATTCCATTTCATTTATGATAAAAGAAATTAAATAGAATTAAAACATGTACCATCTTTTTAATCTAAATATTGGAATATTGAACATTAAAGTCATTTAATATATTCTTTTAGAAATTACCCAAATTACATGATTGAACATGTCATTAATAATAAAAAAAATATTAATATGAAAGAATAATTACGTTTGATTTAATTCTACTCAATGAATAAATTTTTATAGAAATTTATATCTCCCTACAGTAGTCATCATATTTACATGGCAGTGATGTATTTATAAATATAAAAGAAAATAACATGTAGTAGTTATACTTGGTGATAAGAAAATTACACAAAGAATTGAAAATTCAATAGATGAAGATGAATTAAAGAGATTTTATCCCCAAAACACTTTTATATAATAATTTATTGAGAATGATGGAAGGATTAGGGTAGAAAATAGGTGAGAAATTATCCATGGTATGCATGCAGAGAAGGATCTTGGATAAATTATACATGATGTTTGGGATTTTCATTACACTGATCAGGTTGAGAGCCCCATCATTGGAAGTATTTTTTGTCTATATACTAGATAACATATATACTCTCATTATATGTATATCATATAGACATAACATGTACTTATAGACCCACATATCATATATTTTTTGGATAGATTTGTACAAAAATAACATATATATGTTTTGTGTGTATATATTTAGAAAACACATACATGAATGAATATATACATATATATATATATATATCCCCACAATAATAAAATATATATATATAGGTTCTATTATTATGTTTCTAAGGATGGGGAAAATGGTTAATATATGTTCTCTATATACATAACATAAAAAATTGATTTAAAATTTGGTGAAATAGGATTACATAACAAATCCAAGATGTAGAGAAAAAAAAATATGTAGAAATAAAATATAAAAGATGAAAAATAGAAACAAAAATATATAGAGGATGAAATATTTTCTATGTTTTTAGACACATGAGAAATACGGATGTGTGTAGCACAATGATTTCAAATTTGGCTCATATTATCAGTGACAAAAAATATGTGAGGACAAGAATATGGAGGGAAAATATCAATGAGTGACTAGGAGGAATAAATGGGGATATAAAATGTTGAAGGAGACTCTAGATAGTCGGATAAAGATTGATTCAACCTATGTTGGAAAGTCAAATAGGATTACAGCTGACATAGGTAAATTGTAAAGAAGATTGATTTTGTTGGAGTGGGAAAATTTCATAGTTTTTATATGAGAATATTGATTGAAAGTGGATATTTTTCAATAGAGATTTAGAAAGAGGATTGTGGATATGCATGGTTTAATGATCAATCATACTTAAATATAAGGATATGTTTCATGATTTTAGAGGGCACTACAAATTGAAATATTCCAATGGTTTCATAAAGAATAGAGATCGAAGGGTTTATGGAGAATAAATGAAATATACTACGGGTCTAGGATTTTATATGTGGATTAAAATTAATTTTAAATATTTAAATTTTGGATTAACTTAATAAAAAAATTATATATTGAATTTATATTCAACAAATTTAAAATTAATAAAATATTAATATGTAAATATAATTATTAATATAATTACATTCATTGATTGATTTTTATGATATTTATATTAGTTAAATTTATATTAATGAATAAATATAATTATATTGATTAGTATTTTATGTTTTATAAAATTAAATATAAAAATTATAATATTATAAATAATATGATCATTTAATAAAACACCCAAAATGATAAATTTAATATGAATGTTTGTCTTGGAAATTAAATTAAAAAATTATTTTTATAAATTCATTAATGATACTATATTTTATAATTCAATGGATTATTGAAACAAATTTTCTGATGATAGATCATTTATCATTAGTAATAATTAATAATAATTGATTCATGCTTTGGTAAACAAAATGTTGGTATTGATATAATAATGTTATATTTTTAAATGATGGTAATTGAATTATTGGTAGTGAATAATTATTACCCAAATATATATCTATTGGTAAATAAATTTTCAATACATTAATTTAATTTAAATTAAATAATAAATTTAGGGAATAATAATTTTTACCAATATATATATTATCTTTCATTGAATTTAGATTGGTATAATTCATTTTTGGTAACTCTCTTTTACCCTCACTAATGAAAGGGAACATCATGTCATCTCTTCCTTGTACATTTTGAGATCTATAATTAAGTAAATTACTACGCAAATATTTTTATAAAATGACTACGCATATTATATATGTCTTAGTTTGAGTGTAATATCAACCTTAAAGTGATTAATATGTAAAACAAATGTTGTTATCTGAACACAAGGTCTAACACTAAAATGTTTATTTCAGTTTTATTTCAACTTCCACCACCTTAAATATTTATTTAAAAATAAACAAATAAATGAAATATTATTTAAAATACATTATTATGTTTTTATGTTAAATTGATAAACTTTATTCATCTCATTTCATCAAATGGTAAATTAATCCATCGTTCATGTGTATGGTGGACTACCTCCTCGTGAATGGATATAATTTATTTTCCATCGCCGCCTCTCAGTAATGGTTATAATGGTAAATTTAATATATATATATATAATGTTGGAATATTTATCATTCTATAAATATAATATATCATATACTTTACTGCTTTTCCATTAATTAAAAAATGATAACGTTGTTATTACATAAGTACAGATTTTTACCTCCACGAAGTGATGTGATTTGTTTTCCCTAACCACATCACATGGATATCATATATAACAATAAAAAATATGGTATATATAATATAGTTATATTAATGTAAATATAAAATTAAACATACCATTTTTCCATCATGATCTTTGATAAATTAAAATGTTACTAATGGGTACATATGCCATACTGTCACTATGAAAACAATGTAGTTTATTTTTCATAAACATATTCAAGGTAGGTTTTATAAGAATAATTTATGTATAACAATTATAAATATGTCCTTATTTTTATTTTGGATATAATTTAATAATGACCACATTGAACATAGAAAATCTATCAAAGTCATTTTGGATGTATAAGGTGAATATCGTCAAAATGTCCGATGTAAAATTAATTGATTATGTAATTGAATATAACATTGTTTTAAATAAAATAAATTTGAATAATTAACGTGAAAAAGTTTTTTAGTTTTGAAAATAACTAATGTAGTTTTATTTTTTAGGATGATAATGAATGTATGGGATGAGATGGAATCAATGAATGTGATGATTTACATTAAAACCCTAATTCTACATGTTTTAAATATTTATATATTAATTATTTTTGGTTGATAATCATATTTTTAAAATTATTTTAAATATTTATTTATATATAACTAAATTAATACTAAATTAATGTTTTATATTTCTTACCATGGCATTAAAATGGATATTTTTACAGAATTTTTTGACTTTATTTACAAAATAATAAAGGAATGTTCTATTTTAATAAATACAACATCAATAGTTTTCCCGGTTTTATTAATACTTATTTAATATTTGGATACTATTAAATTATATCATATTTTATTCTTAGAAAAACCCTAGTTTCTTTTTCTATGAGTTTCAGTTTTCAAAATTGTATTTTAAAATGAAATGGTATTTCAATATTTGAAAGTGTTTGGCACATGGGTTTAAAAGAGTTGTTAAAGGGTTTTTTGATGATAGGATTCAAGTATAAAATGCTATATGATATGGTAACGATAATTATAGATGACGAGTGAGAGATATTGATACATCTTATATTATTATGTGTGCCCAATATAGCTTATAAGATTGGGTTATCCTGATATAGCTTATTCAAATAAGCGACCCCAACATAACCTAGTTGAGTCGATGAGACCTATATACCCCTCCAATGTGTTGGGTTTCTTATATTCACAAGAAATAATGAGCCAATTGACTAGGGAGGTTTATCCTATGGATTTAATTAGACTCTGGTTATTTTTAACATGTTTTATGAATAGAATACTCTATGTTTTCTATAAGTGTTTTTATATTATTTCTGTGGGTTTTAAAAAAAATAAGGACAAAATATGTGTTTCTCAAGAATATATTATTTATCTCATTTGGTCAAAGAATATGGTGATAAAGGAAAAACATTTATTGGTTTTCATGAGTTTCTATGGAATAATATATTTCTTCTTTTTGAGGAAAAAATGATACTATTTAGAAATGTCATCGTTAATTTTTTCAGTAATTATATAATAGTATAAATCTAAAATTTCATTTGGTATATAAGTGATCTAGTTTTTATTATTGATGTTTAATGTTTTATATGGTTGAAATTGATTCACATTTGTCGGAATCAAAGCAAAATATGGAATGTTTATGATTTTTTCACCGAATTTAGAAGTGTGGGTTAGTGGTCGTTATAATGACATAAGGGAGAATTAGGGGAAGAAAAATAAAAAAAGGAAAATAATATAAAAATAAAAACATTTTTTAAAATGGGAACCTCACATGGTTTGGTAATTAATGTTTACCCAAACATGTTCCCCCCATTATAAGGCATGAGGCACATCACATGGGAAATAAACTATTAGGGAAACCATGTACAGACCATGATTTTTGGCTATGCCAAATGAAAGACACATTTTTATGGTATGCATATAGTTTATTCCAACCATGATTTTACCATTTTCCCACTATAAAATTTAATAAAAACTAAAATTTAAAATGGTTAAATCCTAGATAAAAGGGTTGAAATTAAATATAATCAAATAATTAAATTATAAAGGAAATTATATATGTTGGGGTGTGATAGTTGCTGCTCTACCAAATAAATTAAATGGAATGAATGTGATATGTGTCTTGGTGGATCATATCACCATGCCATTCCAATTCATCCTTACTCAAGTAGATTAATCGCTTGGTCAACATTCCATGAAATGCAAGAAGAGTGTGGTGAGGATATTTGGGAAACCACTTTCAATAATTTCTGATCATGATCCTTAGTTCTCCTCTAAATACTGTTGATGTCTTTAACATGCTATAAATACTAAATTGATCTTATTTATGACCTATCACACCCAAATGGCTGGCTAATATAAAAAGATATTTTAAACACTCAAGGATATACTGAGATGTTTCTCAATGAAATTTAAAAGATGTTTTGATAAACATATCACAATGGTTGAGTTCTCATACACCAATAACTTCAGCTCGAGTATTCAAATTCAATTATATAAAGATCTATATTGGAAGTGATGTACATATCCAACTAAATTGGGATGCCGTTGGGGAAATATAGTTTCTTGGACCAGATATTATATAATAAATAATTGATAAGGTTCAATCCCTTTATCAACATAGTAAATCTTCAAAGTGTTGAAGAAAAAGCCATGACGATAATTTTTTAAGGGACACTGAGTTCAATGTTGGAGACAAAGTGATCATTTTATTACCACCAGAGAAGAGATTCATTTTTTTATAAATAATGGAATGATTAAACCTTGGTATGTGGCCCCAGTTGAGATCCCAAATCATCTATGGGAAGTGGCCTATCAGGTAGCACATCCACCAAAAGTGGTTAATGTTCAGGATCGCTTCCATGTATATCTCTTGAGGATATACATAACCAATATATCACATGTACTAAATCTGTGTGTGGTATAACTAGAGCATGAACAATCCTATGAGGATCAATTGGTGAAGATATTAGACTGTATAGATAAATTTTTATACATTAATATAACCAACCTCATTAAATTTGTTTGGTAAAATCACACGAATAATGAAGAAACATAGGAACCAGACGAGGATATAAAAAACAACTAATCTTATCTATTATTAATTGTGGATATGAGTTCATGTTTTGGTGATGAAATATCTAAAGGGGAGAAGAAGTTAATAACCTAAAATATTATATATATTGAATTTTCCTTCTAAAAAAATAATATTTTTCAGAATTTCCTACTTAATATAGTCTAAACAGAATAAAAAAATATCAATTTATTTCATTAAATAATAACAATATATTTGAAAAAATAAATTTATCAATGAGAACTGAAAATATCTCAATGGGTAACAACAATAGAAATAAATTCAAGAATCAGAAAAATTTGATCATCTTGATCCCCTAGAATCATCATAGTACGAAACAAAACTATAAAGTGGAGATTGAAAATTGAAAATCCAATTGAAATTTAATAAATAATGAATATATAACCACAAGAAGGTTTGATTTGAATGGTGAAGGAATTAATTAATAAGAATTTATAGGTGTTAATAAGACTAATGTAATAGTAACATGACTGCTAAGAATAGCAGCACATTCGTTAGAATTAATTACCTAATCATTAAGAATAGTAACATGTGCATTTTAATAGTAAACAAATATCAAAATTGAAAATTTTCATACAAATAATATTTATTTTCAGTAATATAAAAATATAAATATTCAAATTCCATAAAATAAATATAAATATAAAAAAAACTAAAAAAATAGTAAGGGCATTTGATATAAAATTTATTTTTATGTATTTCATAATAATAATAAGAATAATAATGTTAATAATTAATAGTACATATGATAAAGAATTATTTTGATGAAATTCATTTTAGTTTTAGAATCATCAAATTTAATTTTTCCATGTTTTGAATTTTTTGTCAATTTTACGTAAAACATCAGTTTTTAGGTGAATAATAAAATTACAGTTTTTATGTAATCAACATGTTTTAAATTACATCATTCATGAGATAATAATGACATAACCAATAATAAAATATCAGTCTTCACTAAAAATAATGATTATGATTTTAATAATTTAGGAAACTTAAAATTCAATCCTCAAAAATAATTTCCAATTTCTAAATTCCAAAGTATTCATTTAAAGAAACAGTTTTAATTTTTCCCACATACTATTTTATTAAACCAATGAATTTGATTCATAAATTTTATTAGGGTCGTAAAAAATATATTTTTAATAAAATGTAATTCAAAATATAAAAATGTAATTATTTTATTGTATACCTTAAAATTTTATTTTATTAAATAATTTATCGTAAAACACCCCTTTTTGAAGTATAAATACACCCTATTGCACCCATTAGAAAACCACTTACCTCAAACTTATCAAAAGAAAAAATCCTCAAAATTCCATCTATTAAACCCCTCATCATCTTTATGGATGTTTTTGTGTAATCAAATTCAAATATATCATGAATTTGTGGTTAATATAATTTGAAGAACTTCAATAAAGAGTCAATATCCGTTAATCTTTTTAGTTTATTTTCATTTTCTACTTCCCTATCATTCTAGAACATTCTAATACAAGCCATTATAAAAAATTAAATAGTGTATAAACAAGACCGTGATAATATTATTCTCCTATAATATTTTATTTATAATATATTTATATATTATATATATCTCTTAACACGCATTTTGATAATATCATGTCAACAGTTAGTTATCCACCCATGAGGAATTTCAAACTCTTTACTAATAAACACCATTGTGTATGATTATGATAAATTAATTATAATATATAATTGTATAAATATTATTATTTATAATCTTATAGAATAAATTTTATCGATGTATAAACCTATATAATCAAAAAGAAAAAATTGAAAAAGTAACAGATAATTTTATTGAATATATAATAACAAAATAATACACATTTTAAAAATAAATTAAAATAAAAAACAAAATGATTATAATTGATTTAGACTAAAAGGAATAACCCAAATTTACTATTTCATTCATGTTTTAATAAATGTAATATTAGTATACAGTTTTGGAGTTGGTGGCCTAGAGAAAACTACTTTGTACTTTATTCATTAAAAACACCTTATCACATATTGTTTGTTCTTATGTGTCAAAATGATTGTCATAATGTCCTAATGATAGTAGTTTCACTAAAGGGTCATAGGAGATACGTTCTATGATGAGAACCCAGAAGTTACAAAACCTGATTCTTGAATATATTTTCTATGGCGGGATAATGGTATTTGAGGGACACAAATAACACATGCAATTAAGGATGAAGACTCATAAAACATTGAGGCACCTTCTCATCGTGTGCGCCCTTGGTAGTATTCACGAGGATATTATGAGAACGATACTTTCCAGTAGGAAATCAACATTTCATAGTGTCATTGGATGTTCCTATATGCGGATGTGTGTATTGGTCCTTAGACTTTTAGATTTTTATTAATGGGTGTTACAACTCGCGTACATAGATGTACTCATTAAAACTGCGACGAAACACTTTTTGCAATGAGGTAGGTTATGTTGGGTGCATCATGAGAAATACTGAATTAATAGATAATGTGAGAAATGATTTCCCCCTTTTGTTCCATAATAGATGCTGATATCATAGGACCTTTGATGGAATTTATATATCCTATATAAATCCATGGACATAGTAAATAATGGGAAAGATTAATTCTGGGATGTCAAAAAAGAATAATCGAGCACATGAGTTGATGGAACTGACATGCAACCCTCTTGATTCGAGATATCGAGACAAGGGGATTACATTACACGGTAAGCATTTGTAGAAGGTGACACATCATTTCGACATTAAATTCTTTCTCTATGGGTGTCTTGGAATTTTGATAGATGCTAAGCATGTACTTTAGGCAATATCCACCTAATTCCACTAAGAAATAGGCCTAGAGGGTCACATACTAAGTGTGTCTAAGTGTCATAGTCAAATATTTATTTAACAAGTTTAATAAAGATTACTCTTGATTATTGTTTAATAATTATTCAAGGATTCTTTATCACATTAATTTTGTCACTAGTTATTCTTGAAAATATATTATGGGAGAAATAATATATATTTTAGAAAGTAGTTTAGTGATATTTATTTGAGAAATAAATATCCATTATTCAAGGACTAATAAATGTGGTGGAGGAAATAAAGAAAATAAAGAAAACAAAAGTACACGCCATGTATATTAATATACATGCTGCGTATTATTTTTGGGATTTATGAGAAATGATATTATTTTTCAAATTAAATAATATTAGTTTTAATTCTCTCGGTGCTTGTCTACTAATAATAATACTAAACTGTTATTATTAGACATGTGGTATTACTATGAAATAAATAAAATGAAAAAATGTTATCGGTTAATTAATTAATTTTATTATTACAAGTAATTAAAATCTCAATTATATTATTCTGATTATCCTAGCCATTTTTTATGGATGTGAACAATGGATCTATAAAATTCTCTCAAAAAAATAGTGATTCATTTTGTCCCAAGAATGCTATCATGTTATGAGAAAGTTCCTCCTCCACCGGATCAAGAAGAGTTCCTTAAAGAATCTCTTGAGATAATCAATGAAGGACATTTCAAGAAAAGGATATTCCATGATAGCACCCAAAGATCTCTTAGGCAATTTCCAGAGATAGGTGGAGAACTTGTGGACCACCGCTAGAGGAATCCTACACTTAGATTCTATAAAACAATGATAGATCACATTAGATCATGATCATAAACATCAACAGAGAGATAATTCCATCAAGGTTATTCCCATATTTTAATTAAATTAATTATAACCAACATATGATGATCATATCAATGGTTATGGTACTCTTTCCTTTTCATTGGTTATTCATTCTATTCTGATGATATAACATTTTATTATTGTAATGGATATCATATTGATCACTGTTAACAGAAAAATTAAAGTTGGGTACACTGACCAATGTGCTTCAACTATTCCCAGAACATACAAGTGCTATCAGAGCAATCATATCGTTGATTATAAATATTTATTTTTTTTCGTAGTTGACTTATAAATTTAACAATTTATTTGTTTCAAATCAAGTAAATCATTCTGTAAATATGAATCTCGAGATCTGTTCCCCCTCTCTAATTTCACATTCACCTTACAGAAATGAATTTTTTCATTTAATTTTGATTATAATAAAATAGAGGATCCTATCCTGAGGTTAAAAACATTACTGGTCGTACCACAACATAACACACAACGTGTAATCAGTTTTACACACCATTCAGTTTAAATTCAATGCATTAGACTAGTCCGCCAAACCAGTTTGTGTCATTGGATCCTATATATATCTTTAAGACTCCAAGTGTTGACCTGGAACATGTGGCACACAATTTCTGGATTACACACTGTGTGGACCAATGAACATGGCATGTAGTCTCTTAAGGTGAGGTATTGGACTGTGTACCCCGTACTTGACATTCCCAACTGGAGACCGTGTAATGTGGAACTACACGGCATGTGGCCCACTAGACATGCCCAGTACTCCCAAGATTTCTGAAGTACATAAACATGACAAGTCCCTAGGCATGTACTTTAGATGGATGGTGAACAATAGAACAAACCATATAGTCAGAACTATATGTCGTGTACTCCTCCAAATTATACATATTTATTAAAATTTATTATTAGATTATACAAACCCGAGAGACGTGCACTATAGTGCGGGCGTAATGCAGAGGAACCACACGTGATAGATATTATCTATATATGTGTTTAATTTAACATCTGCGTAATGTTCATTTCAACTCATTGGGTAGTTATGAATTGGAATTCACCAGGATGCCTCCAAGGTACAAGTTACGTTCAATGATAAATTTAAATGAATTTATTTGTTTAAAATTACCATGGATGAGAATATCAATGAAATTCAGAATAGGGTTTAAGATAAAATGATTGATTAATTAAAGATAGTTAATTTATTCGAGTGTGATTTATCTTAAACAAAAAATGAATAAACAAATTGACTCTCATTTTATTTGTGTGTAAATATCATTTCATGTATGGATGATCATGAGATGGACTAGGACCTTTGTATGTGGATTATTTATTTAAATTTATTTATTTAATATTAAATCTGTTGTCCTGGGAGAGTTTTCCTCATTAATACATGGGCTTGCACTCCCAAGGTTTATTTTATGTAAAACACCATTTTACCCCTCACCTGCATGTGAGATAATATCATATGTAATGGATGGAGATCCCAAAAAAATGTAAGTGGCTCAAGCTAGGGACCAAGGTAAAACCAATCCCATGGAGAAACAAAGGTGGGTAGGTGGAATATGTAAAAACAAACCCAAAAAGGTTAAAGGTGTTTCTCCCCTAGATCTTCTGTTAGTTTATCAACCACTAGAAAAACAACAAATTTAAAGAGCTCATGATCATACAATTTATTTTATTTTTTTTCAGTTGCATGGTTTTTTATTATGGGAGTGTAGTCATGATCAATTAATTAATTAATTTAAAAAGCATGAATGATGGAACTAAATTAAGACCGACTTATGTGAATATATTATCTTAGACATTGATAATAACTTTTGAATATCCCAATTAATATTAAAAATCATTTATCAAGGATAATAAAATGTCAATTTACATATAAGGATAAAATCCCTCAACGAAATATTAAGCTGGTATAGCGTTCCATAATCTTGGTTAGAATTGAACCCTAGTTCAAACTTCTTGACCAACAATCAATGGGGTGATTTCAATTATTGGGGAATTATAATTCATGGTTTTGGGTTTACTTGACTTTTTTTACAACAAGGGTTGACTACCATAGTAGTACTTGGTGTGACCAAGAGGAAAAGGTTGAGTAAATCCAAAATAAAAGGATTTTATGATTGGGGAGTCCACTCAGCAGATCAAGGAACTAAAAGTTAATGCAGTTGAAATTTGGAATGCCTACCTAAAACCCTTATAATTTCCTGAAAAACCATAGTTGGGGTAATGTGAAGGGAAATATGGATTCTAGCCACAACATTATTCAAGCAACGAATATTTATAATTCAATGGTGAGGGATATTGGATTTCGATAATATAGTGGGAGACTAATAAGTATTAATTTATTTTTTGTCACAGTTTTATTATGATAAAGTAATATACCATTTCTCATATTAATTTTCATAAATTAAAAGAAAATTCACTTCAAACATATCATTTTCAACCATACTCTAAATTGAAAACCTTCTCACCAGCACCAATTTCCAGGAGTGGTAGAGGTATTTACGCATTATCCTTCACCATGAGAAGAAATTATGTGTGCTCGAGAAACCTATTCCAGTTGCACTTGGAAAAGAGGCTAGAGTAAAGGAACTATATCTCTATATAAAACATATTGATGATACCATAGATTTACAATGTTTCATTTTATCAGCCATGTTTATTGATCCTTTGAAGAATCATGAAAACATTAAAGCCTATATAATGATGTCTCACCTTAAGGATCTCTATCAAGATAAGGTGAGACATGAGATATATGATATCACCATTTCATTGATCACAAAAATGCATGGAGATTCAACACTTGTTAGGCCTCATGTAGTCATGCTTATTGGCTACATTGAATGCCTAAACATCTTAGGGATCATGTTCCCGGATAAGTTGCATACAAATATCTTCCTATCATCACTATCCAAGATCATCTCTGGTATTATTTTCAACAACAAGTTGAAAAAAATGAGAACTTTATATCAGAACATCTGACCTTAATTATGTATGTAGATAAGGACATGGGGCATGACAGACCCGCAGTCCTTATGGTGAATAAGAAATGGAAGGAAAAGGGAAAGGGGTCGAGGATTCATAAAAATTATAATGCCCCTTAGAACCATACCTACATGAAGGGTATGATCTAGAGGTAGGTCAAGGAATGGGAGGTGATATGTTTTTTATGTGGAAATCTAGGCTACTAGAAGAGGAACTGCACCCGAATGTGTGGGGACGCTAAAGGTACATTCATTATTGACTGTAATCTTCCCAATTTTGCACATTGGGTATTAGATTTGGCTTGTGAAGCTCACATCTATTTTCAAATGTAGGGACCAATTATATTTAGAAATATTTCCAGAGTAGAGGTGGATCTTTGAGCTTCCAATAGAGCGATGTTGGCTACGTTGTCCCATGGTGATTACCATCTCTCATTAACAACTGTGATTCTTTTGGTTTAACATAATTATTATTATGTTCCTTGTGTTACCAAGAACATAATTTATGTATCATGTCTAGATATGGATGGATTTTTTGTATGTTGGAAATAAGTGTTGTTTCTGTTATAAAAACAACATATGTTATGGTGTGGAACATTTAAATAATAGTTTTTATATATTAAACTATGAAAACCAAGTGTTGGAAATTGATAACAAAACAAAATGACATTAATCATACAACACCCAGTTGTGGAATCATTGTCTTGGTCATTTAAATGAGAAGGGCTTGACAAGGAGCTTCTAAGATGGTTATTTAGACTCTACTAAGCTAAAACCACATGATAGATGTCACAATTATTTACAAGGTAAAATGGACAAGCTGCCTTTCAATGGACAAGGTGAATGGAACACAAAATTTATAGGATTTGAACACATGGATGTGGGTGGACCTTTTCTAGTAGTATCTAGAGGTGTATATTACTAATTCATTACTTTTACTGATGATTTGAGTAGATATGTCTATCTCTACTTAATGAGGTATAATATAGAATCCTTAAAAAATATAAGGAATTCAAGAATGAAGTAGAGAATCATCTTTATAAGAAGCTAAAGAAACATCGATTAGATCGAGGTGAAAAATATTTGAACAATGTCTTCATCGATTTTCTATTGGAGTCTATGATTCTATCTCACCTCACTCTTCCTTATACACTACAGTGGAATGGTGTTAGGGAAAGAAGGATAAACACCTTTTTTGACATGGTGAGGTTGATAATGAGTCATGAAGATCTTCCATTATCCTTTTGGGGATATGAATTACTAACTTCATCATACACATTAAACCGATTACTAAATAAGGTGTAAAATTGAATCCGTAAATGATATGGAAATGAAAGAAACTATTTTTGGCATACACACATGTATGGGGATGTGAGACGTTTGTTAAGGCCTTCTTAGGAAACAAACTTTCACAACTAGGAATGAGGTGTATCATTGATGGTTATCCCAAGGAAATGAAAAGAAATTACCTATATAACCCTACAAAATAAAATGTGACTGTCATAAAAAAATACATCTTTCATGTGAGAGAGCACATCCTCAAAAATAAAGTGGTATTAAGATTGACTTCGATGAAGTTGATGCTCAAGATATACATGAGTTGGTATAAGAACGAGTTCCACATGTCCCTGTCGAAGAGGTTCCAGAAACACAAGTACCGCGTAGGATCTCAAGGGAGTAAAGGGAACTAGAGAGATTTGGATTCCCAATCATCTAGAATGGGGAATAGTTATTGTTGTACAATGAAGAAACAATCTCCTACAATAAAGAATTAGATATCTTAGATGCTTCTATATTTCTAGAAGTAATGAATTCTGAGATGGATTCTAGGTATCAGAACCAAGTCTGGGTTTTGGTTGATGAGCCAGCTGATGTTAATCTTGTTGGATGCAAATGGGTATTCAAAAAAAATATGGATATGAATGGTCATGTTAGTACCAATAAAGAAATTATAGTAGAACAAGGATTCAAACAATGTTATTTAATTTACTGCAATGAAACCTTCTCTCCAGTTTCCATTTTTAAATTCACAAGAATTATAATTTCCATAGCAGCTTTCCATGACTATGAGATTTGGAAATGGATGTCAAAACAACATTCATTAATGGGATCCTTTATGAAGATGTTTATATGACACAACCAGAAGGGGTTGTGACACCAGGTGAAGCCTAACAGGTTTGAAAGGTTCATAAATCAATTTATAGATCAAAGACAGTATCCCGATCATGTAATATTCGAGTTGATGAAGACATAATGTAATTTGGTTTCTTTAAGACTGAATGTGAGCAATGTTTTTATAGAAGGTTTAATTGGAATTTGGGCCTTATCCTAGTATTATATGTTGAGTAAATATTACTTTTTGGAAATGATGTACCAGTTCTACAGTTAGTTAAGGACCGGTTGAATAAGTGTTTCTCCATGAAGGACATAAGTGAAGTAGCCTACATTCATGGGATCAAGATCATTATTGATAGATCCAAGAGGCTCATAGGACTATTTCAAGGTACATACATTGACCAGATAGTAAAAATATTTAGTATATAAAATTCCCAGAAGTGATTGGTTCCAATGTCACATGGCCTACACCATTCTAAGAAAATCTATCCTCAGACACAACAGGAGAAAGATAAGATGAGTAATATCCCATGCGCTTCCCCAATAGGATTCATCATGTATGCCATGTTATATACGATGATTGATGTTGCATATACACTGAAAATGGTAGGAAGATATCATGAAGATCTAGTAGAACATCATTGGACTGCTGTTAAGACTATTCATATGTATCTGAGAAGAACTAAGGATATGTTCTAGCTGTAGAGAGGAGACGATAAGCTTGTCATTAGAGGGTATGCTGATGCTAGTTTTCAAATAGATCAGAATGATATGATGTCGGAATACGGGAATTTTTCCTATCTCAATTGAGGATATGTGAGTTGTAAGAGTTCAAAGCAACCATTTGATGCCTATTCACGAGCGAATTCCCAATATATATCATCTTCTGATGTATCCATGGAATCCATCTAGATTCATAACCTTGTCCATGAGCATGATGTGTCACCTAGCAGTAAAGATCATATCACATTTTATTGTGACAATACTGCAGTGATGGCACTTGAAAAATAACCAAGGTTACATCAATGGACAATGTAAATTCTCTGAAAATATCATCTCTTGACAGATTTCTATCAAAGGGGAGAATTCACAGTGAGAAGTTTGCCGACAAATGAGAATGTGGAAGACCCCATGACTAAAGGCCATTCTCAAAAGAAGCATGAATATCATGTGAGATCTAGAAGGTTAAAGGTTGTTAGCAGTTGTCTATAGTCCACGAAAGAGTCTATTGGAGTAGGTGGCCCATAACCAACTAATTTTTACATTATTATTTAATAAATACCTTATCATATCTTGATTTTTCTTCTACGTGAAAATGTGTGTGATAATGTCCCAAGGATTTAACTTTCACTAAAGGGTCATAGAAGATCCCTATTATGATGAGAACCTAGAAGTGCCATAACACTATATTTTAATATATGTTATATTGAAGGAAAATGTAATTGGAGGGACACAAATAATACATTCCATTAAAGGTGACGACTCATAAAACATTGTGTAACCTTCTCATTGTGTGCGCCCTTGGTAGTATCCAATAGGTTATAATGAGAACAAGACCTACCAGAATAAATTCAACATTTCATAATGTCGTTGGACGTTCCAATATGTGGATGTGTGTATTGGTCCTTAGACTTTAAGATAATTATTAATGGGTGTTACAAATCGTGCACTTAGATGTATTGACAAAAACTGTGAAGACACACTATTCACAATGAGGTAGAATATGTTGGGTTCATCTTGAGTAATACTACATTAATAGATAATGCAAGAATGGATTTTTCCCTTCTGTTCCATATTGGAAATCAATATCTCAGGACCTTTGATGGAAAAAATATAGCCTAAATAAATCCATTTCCATGGTATGGAATGGGGAAGTAAAATTTCGTGATGTCAAAGAATGAATATTCAAGCACATGGGATGATGGAACTAGAATGAAACTCTCATGATTTGAGATATCGATCCAAAGGGATTACATTACATCATATGAATTCGTAGGAGGTGACGTCCCATTGCTGCGTTAACTTCTTTCTCTATGGGTTCCTTGGCATGTTGCTACACGCTAACCATGGAATTTAAGAAATATTAACCAAATGACAATGAGAAATATGCCTAGAGGGTCACACACTAAGTGTGTCCAAGTATCATAATTAAATATTCATTTAACAAGTTGAATAAATATTATTCCCTAAAGTGGTTTAATAATTAATCAACGATGCCTAATCGCATTTATTTTGACACTAGTTATTCGAAATAATATATTGTGGGTGAAATAATATATTTATTAGTGAGTAATGCAGTGATATTTATTTTAGAAATAAATAGCATTATTCATGTTCTAATAAAAGTTAATGAGGAATTAAATAAAATATAAAAACAAAAGTACACTGTGTGTATATTAATATACAAGTTGTGTTGTTTTTTTGGGGATTTATAAGAAATAATATTATTTATTTTGTTTAATAATATTAGTTATTATTAATTGGACGCATGTCAAGTTATAATAATAGTAAACTATTTTTATTATACATGGGGTATTACTACAAATTGAATGAAATGAATAAATTATTTTAGGTAACTAATTCATTTTATTATACTAATTAATGAAAACACCAATAATTTTATTCCCATTATCCTAGGCATTTTTTCGGTTTTCCACAGTAGATCTAGAAAAATATCTCATGCCAAGGGAGAATTATTTTCTTATAAGAATGATACCAAGCTATGAGAGAGATCTTCCTCCACAGGATCAAGGAGAGTACCTTACAGTCAGCTCTCAAGACATTGAAAGGTGCACATCACAAGCAATGACTCTTACACACTAGCACCCGAAGATCCCTTCGACAATGTCTTATGATACATAGAGAATGTTTGGATCATAGCTAGAGGAATCCTATGCTTTGATTCTACGACTCAATGAAGAATCACATTAGATCATGATTGGAAACATCAATTTAGAGAGAATTCCATCAAGGTAATTCATGTCCTTAAATTAGATTAATTATAAACCACATATGATAATCCTCTCTTTGGTTATGGGACTCTCTCCCTTTCTTTTGTTCTTCATTCTATTCTGAAGATCCGACATATTATTATCATGAAAGATCTCAGATTGATCATTATAAATGAAAAAATTTATGATGGGTACACCCACCCATGTGCTTCTATAGTGCCCAGAACCTACATACATGAAGTGAATATTGATAAAATAAAACAAGATCTAAGGTAAGAGGAATATCAAATAAAACAATTTTCTATTCAGTTATCTACTACTTATTTATAGAATTCTCTATAATGTTATCATAATTTCCTTTCACATTCCATTTCATAATATTACGCGGGATATACATTCTTCTACCTATAGGAATATATTTTTAACAATTTTTTTTTTCAAGGATAATTTATTTTATAGAACATCAATTTGACTCCTATGGAATTGTTTTTATATAAAAGAAAAATGATCATTTATATGAAAATATGACAATAATTATTCATTTGATAACCCAAAATAATTTTTAGTAAAGTATAATTTATGATATATTTATGAAATACATCCATTTTCATGGGTTTATTTCATGAATATAGTTTCTATATAATTTATTCTTATGTGGTATACAAGATTATATTAATTTTATGATGTAATGAGTGAGCTTTGAAATATATATACCTAAAACACATATGGTAATGTGATATATCAAAATATATTATGTTAATTATTTGGGAACATGGTGCTATATTTTTTCTCAATTATGATGTCATGATTCGTTCTGATATGTTATGCAAGAAAACAATGCTTTCATTGTTCACAATTTATGTCGACATCTTACCACTTTGTTATGATGTCTTATTATTATCCATATGACACATTCCATTCCATTTTAATGAATCCCTCATACTTATAATAATTTTCATATTATTATGATATGATAATGATTATTATTCTCACTCATGTACTATATTCATTCCATGTCATTCCTCCCCTTAATAAGATTTCAGGTCACCCATTTTTTTGATGTATATAATCATGTTATTACACGTAATAGGGATAAAATTTGAAATTTATGAGGAATATAATGAATTATATAAATAATTTTTATGTTTTATTATGTACAAGTGATATACAGAACTAATATTTCCAATATACTAATCCTTTTTTATGGGAATATATTACTATTTGGATATTCATCTGAAAAATGATGTAATAGTCATGTAAAAAAATTGGGTTACTATAAAACAATCTTAGTATTGAAATAAATATATTCCTAATTAATGGAGAAAGGCATGCTGATCTAGGATCTTATGTTTATGTCTTTTAATGTAATGATAATGTTGAAACCTATGACATTGAATAAAAATTAGGAAGACAATATAATTGAAAAAATATAGATTTTAAAATTTTACGATCCCACATCTGTACGATAAAGGAAATTTCAGAAGGAATGTTAATTTTCAATTAATATATGAGATGGTTTTTTATTTCATATTTCGAGTAGAATTATGAATGTTGGATTCTCTAAAACTAATGTTTTTATATATTATGTGAGGCTTAGAAGGTACATATGAGGTTTTAGGAGCATATCAGGGGTTGGTGGCCTAGATTTAATGTTTTTGAAGCCGAAAAATCAGGCACATGGTTGGAAAATGGTCAATTATAATTGTGTATCCCAGATTACATTGGTGAAAGCCATGTAAAATCATGTGGCAGGCTCATAAAATCTATATGATCCTCTACAATAAAATGAAAACATACAACATATATGGTTCATTGTCTAATAAAATGTTCAGTCTACCCATGTGTTGTGTTTCATGTTTGGATAGTGGGGATGCAATGTTTTCAAAAGCATTAACAAACCATGTGAATAATAAATGGAGTGAAAATTACAACTTTACCTTATGATACATTAAAATGTAAGCCCCAATTTGTCCTATCATTCCTACCTTGCATGAGATGGCTCACCTCCCCCTTATTTCCCATCATTAAGACATGTTAAGGTTGTGTTCACGGTGTCTTTATGTAGAATTTTGATGTTTTATTTCTCCTATAGTAAGAACATTGAGTCTTCTCATATAAAAATTTCAATTTGTTGTTTCTCCAATTAGGTATTTTAATTTTTATTCCATCTAAACATAATGGAATCAGATACCTATAATGGGGATTTTGTAGTACCATAGAAGAGGGTGATCTGAGAGGCCATATGTACCTCATCGCACACCGTTTCATTGAGGTACACCATTGTAGTGAATGTCCAAATATTGAAAAAATAAATTAAATTTCATAGTTATTTTTTTTATTTCATTTCTTTTTGACATTTCATGATTTTTGGTTGGGGATGTGTCATGAGTTTTTTTTCAAGAAGTTAGTCATAATTTCAGTGTGATGGGACTGTCTAGAAGGTCATTGGTAGTTATACCATTGTCAATAATTTTTATATATTTGGATATAACCTATGAAGTTTAATTAATTAATTAAAATTTATTTTCAATTAATTAATTTCTATAGTTTTCGTTGTTGGAAAATAACTCACAAGTCATGAATGTGATTGGAAAATACGTAGTAGTTGTAGTTGGACCTTGGAAGATAGATAGAATGATTTTTAGGTGGATGATGGGTTTTTATATTGGTATATGGTATCTGTTCATGGTTATGATAACATTTGAGTGCATGGGATTTCTATAGATGGTAAAAACCCAATATACATACTTTAAAGAATTTATTTAATAAATTATTTTGTTTAATTCTAATGGATGGATTCCATGGGGCACGAACAACCCTTACACACTAGCCTTGTGCACCGGACCCTAGTTTTCGTGACTGAGACCCTTGAGATAATTAGTATTCTCCAGAACTCTAAATAGGAGAGGATAGAATCTATGAGGAATTTTAGACATTGTATAGGAAAATATGGATAAAAAAGGGTAGACCAAGAAAATGTTGGGTGAGCAGAATATCCTTCAGTGACATCAAGGTCTGTGATACACCAGGACCCATATTTTGATTCTTTCCCTAATAGAAATACCCCATGTATATGACTAGTTTGTGCTACCCTATTCATGGTGCCATGGGACTTGACATCTCAATATGTCGAGTGTTGAGACAAGACCATGCCTTTTACCCAGAGGATCTTAAAGGGGACTCCTCCACCATAATGTAATTATGTACACCCTAAGAGGGGTTTCAATTCTTATAATTTCATTTGGATGATACGAAGAGGGATTTATCCACTTAAGTGTATACCTTAAGGATCCCACAAGAGATTCCCCTCCTGTGAGATGACTTAGAGGACCAAAGGGATCTACTAGTTACACAAAACCTAAGTGTTATTCCTAGGATGCATGGGTTATAACTCAATACATTACTTATGGGATTTCAAGAGGATACCTTGAATCCTAATTCCTATATAGTGTAGAAAAGTACGGGTGATTTACAGTTTCAAATTTGTAACCCCCTATGCAGACGTATTTATCTTAAAAACATTATAACACAAGTTGAAGAAGGTATGGTCAGACTTGGGTATTCATCAAGTTCACATTACAAAATTAGTTATTTAGTTTATTTATATAAATTTAACTATTTTTTATTATTTTTATTCAGTTTAGAATATCACATGTACCTAAACTACAATAATTTCTATGTAAAATACCATGTTAATGGCTTCCTAATAAATTCTGTAATCACACCTTTATTGAACTACCATTGCCCCGAGGTACCCATGAATATGTTCACTTGGTTGTGGGAACATAATGAGTTGAGGCCTCAGACTGGTCGACCATGATGACTTGGATGTTTATGGGAAGATGGGTATGTGGTATGACTCATTGTGAGAATTAAAAACCTGTAAATTTATGTAAATTTATTGTATTTATACTTATGTAATTTATCATCGAAGTGGGACATTGGTTATATATCTACATCAAGTCCATTAAACCCTTTAATGCATTTCATTTTATTAAAACTTTTTTTATTTTTATTTCATCATGTACTAATTTTTTATATATATGGGTGATATTTAGGGTTTTAAAATATTTTATTCCTATTATATAATTCTATAGTATCCCCATAGACATACCCTATTCCTTCACTGCTAGTCTAAATCCACTAGAATATGGGGAGTTGTTCTTGATTTCTTGTGGTGAACTAGTCTATTTACACATAATAGAGGGAATCATGGCAGGATGTGACATAGTGGTATCAAATTTTTTTCATCACCTATTGTATTATTAGTTGACATATAGTATATATGAGTATTAAAAATGTTTCATAACCTATGATGGATATCATACTAGTGTATCTATAAGAATTATTTCTGATGGAATTCCATGTTACCAGGGATATGGGATTAGTGTTCTTGATATTTGATGTTACAATTGTTAATGATTTTTGATTTCAGAAATGTACAGGTGGTGTGAAATTTGTGATTTATCATGGACCTATGGATCTTTGAATATTGGGAAGAGTCTACTACAATATTTTAATTCTTACTATAAGAAGAATGTATAATTTTCTCATGCATTATGTTTCTAACATGAGTTCTATTTGATATATGTTGCCTATTGTGTGATTTTGAAGAAAATCGAGGATACTAATTTAATGTTTCAAGAAACACCTAAATAGTGTTTCCCATAAAGGTTCCTGGTGGAATTGAATTCAGTTGTACCATCCATTAGGATATGCTATGTGGACTAAGATAAGATGTGACTTGATGATCTTGATAACCATATAATACCTACAACATAGAAGGTATAGAAAACCATAGTATAAAAAATGAGTATTTAGTGTATTTTTAGTAACTATTCTAGGTTTCTAAGGGAACGTGATTTCATTGGGAGTGACTGTTAGTAGAACCATGTTGAAATAGGATTCTAATTCCCTTCTAGTACACACTTTTTTGTGTATCCTTTTAAGGAGTGGTGGATTGTCTTTTAACCGAAGCTATGTTATCGGTGTACCAAATTGATATTACCCACTCTTAAACATATTATAATGCATGTGCGCGGTCAATTCATAGGGAAAATATGGTACGTGCCTGAATTCTGTTGAGTGTAGAATTAATCTGGTGAACTATGCTGAATTTGGAGTGGATTTTCTTGTTTTGGAATATTGAAACTGTTTTGTTTCTGTGAAATTATGATTAACAATTTAAAAGAAAATAATAAGATATTTTTAATGTGTTTAGTAGGAAGAAGTGTGTGTTGGGGCTATAGTGATTATGGAGATTTTATGATTATTTCTTATATAGTTGTGTTGTTCATGATAATTCAACATTCTGGATCTTCATTATGAGAAGATTCCCATGGTCCAGTTGATTTTGTCTTGGAATTGAAGAAATATGACTCCTTGGTCTGGTAGTCAGTGTTTCACAATTATTAATTTCATTTTAGACCATTTTTGAATCGATGAATCCTTTCAATGATCATGAAAGCATTCATCGTTATTCTACTTGTACTTCCCAGATAATTCTTCCCTTGGTATGGATCAGAATGCTCAGTGGTATTTAATAATGGTTAAACAAGAATGAGAAGAATTTAAATGAACAAACACAACCATATAAATTAATCCAACATACAAAATCACTTGATCATCCACATCCCCAACACAATGGGTGTTTAGTTACACATATTGGATATAATAAAAACAACACCTTCGATACCTGATGAGATCGAAGAATAAGCTTTGTGGAGAGGTGTCAGAGGTGGAATGGTGGAATAGTTTCACAATGGTGGCTCTAGAATATGGCATCAGAAGTTCCCCTATCTCTATGTGTTTTCACTCCCTTTTTCTGGAGGCCAAGGACTATATTTATAGAAAAATAAAGTACATAGCATGTATGAAAATTACATGCCATGTAGTATTGTCAGAAGCCATTTTCCACAGTTTTTTTCAGTAGGTTTCCAGCCACGCTGTCTTTGACTCACATGGTGTCGGCGACCGGTTGGTGGGTAGTACACATCGTGTAGTGCCACAACACAGGACGTATAGTCCCGAGAAAACACCACCAACCGCATCTAGAAGCAGTTACACGACGTGTAGAAGTAATCCACATGGCATGTAGTGTCTGGATGATGACTTGGGCATCTACTCCCCATTTTTGATCTGTGTTCCTGTATTAATGTACATGGCATGTATAAATGTACACGCCGTGTAGTTGTAAAATTTTCACAGAAATCCCTTTATTTGTGTATCTTGACAATAAAATATCTAGAAAATAAACAGAATCACAAAAATAAAAGTATATATTCATGAAATAATAGATATATTCATAAAACATGTTTTTCATTTTCAATAATGTGTACGAAAATGTATACTCAAATAGGTTGCATCAAAATCCCCCATACTTAGTCATTTTCTTACTCTCGAGCAAATCTCAACATCTAATTAAGAGAATTAATATTTTAAAATGAAGAACTTTAGTTAATCATAAATGTAAATAATAAGTGACATGAGAAAATTTCAAAAAGAGTACAAAGAAGTTTTATTCCAGGATATATTCTAATCATTCCTCATATATAATTCAATTAACTACTTTCATCTTCTTTTAACACATGTTTCAACCTTTCAAAAATTAGAATTCCGCTTGATGATTTACCTCACTAATAAAATACTCAACACTCTAGACAATTTAAATCAATTTTATTCTCATTCTAATATATATACACTCAAATTATAGGTTTTCAAGAAATATAGTTATCCACTTTAGAAAAACTTACTTACAAAAATCATGAGGTCTTCCCAATGAGGATCATATGTTTCTATGGCTAAAGGATGGTTAGTAAGATGAGAAATTAACTCTGAGGCTTGAAAGAGGAGGATAAATTCATTAAATAATAATTCATGATATTAAAAATTAAACTTAATGAAAAAAAACCTCAATAAGCTTTATCAAGTGATCTTGTCACCTCTATCTCCATTAGCTGGGTAGGAGTCACAAACCAACAAATGTGTTTAAGGCCCATTTTTTCACCATTTTTTCAGAAAAGGGAACCTTTCTGAATTTTCAATATAGAGGTTTGGAACTATTTTAACCCCAAATAATCAAGAGGCACTCCCCCATACTTCATTTCGTGACAATTCACGAATTTATACCATGTGTTTCCAATCCCTTTATGGGAGATCAAAAGAATATTCATGTAAAATCATAAAAGAATGAGGGTAAGAATGGAAATAGGCTTGTAATATGGCTTCCTATAGAGGTTATTCATGGTCTCTACGGGATTCATGAAGATAATATGTAATGTAGGTTCAAGATAAAGGGGTTAAAACAATATTATGCCTCAATAATTTTAATGTTATTCAAATCATCCTCATGTTTCGAAAAGAAAATATGAAAATTCTGGTAGTTTTTTATATTATAAAAATCTCTCAAGAAAGATAGTATTAGAAATAATATGAAAAAGGTGTTTAGAATACCTCTCAGGAGTGGGAAAAATAAATAAAGAGACCATCAGGTCAATAATTGGAAAACAATTGATAAGTCTAATCGATGTAATTATCCAAGGATTAGTAGTTGTAATTTTAATTATATCAGCAATAATTTTTAAAATACCTATGAATCAAAAGAAGCATGTAACTTTTTAAAAAAAAGTCCACTATCAGCTTTATTATTAAAAAATATGATTACCCAAAAATGTCATCACGTTTTAAAACATATCTTCTAATAATGATATCTCCTATAATCGAAAAAAGGGAAAGCCTAAAGAGGTCGAGAGACACCCCCATACTTAAAATCACACGTGGTCCACCAAGTTCCAATGAAAGAACAAGTGAAGTTGGGGAAACAGTAGAGGACCAAACTGAGGGGAAGGAAGAAAGGAAATAAAGAAAGAAAAGAAAACAATGGAAAAGGAATACTCCCCTCATGTCTATGCATTGGAAAATGGTATGTGATGTAAAAGTGCAGCCCAAAATGTACTAGAATACCTGTGAGGGGGGATGAAAGAGAACACCCCAGGTCAGAACCACAAACACATGCACAAGGTATCACAAAAAAAAAATATATACAATAAAAAGCAGGTGTCCCAAAACCAGTCCTTAGGTCACCTCATAAGTGGCATCATCCAGTATAGGATCATCCAGTAGAGATGGCTTAGGAGTTGTGGAAGCTGAAGGCTCGGATGCGACATCAGGAATGGAAGTTGAAGAAGTAGGATCCGTAGGTACTGGACTCAGTAAAAGAAGCTTGGTAGCCCCCTGGACTGACAACAGTGGCAGCGTCTGTAGTAGTAGCAGTAGAAGGACTCACAGTAGAGATCAGTAAAGAATCTGTGTCCAGCGCAGGGAAGGGTGGTGGAGCAGCAGCAAAAGAGCTAGGAATGGACGCAGAGGCAGGCAGCGAAGCTAATGGAAGACCCAGATGCTGAACAAGAAGCTCCAACAGCTGCTCTATCTGGTACTGGAGACTATCAATACGAACCAAATGATTCTCCAACAATTGCTCCATCAGTTCTATGGTGCCCAAATCCTCCATCTTCATTTTATTCGAGAGGATTTCTTTCATGAATTTGGTATATGTGGGCATTTGTTTCAAAGCCTCTACAAATGGGATATTGATCTGTAGGTTTCTGGAATACTTCCATGTGTTTTGAAAACTGGCGTTCAAGCTTATTTTTCTTCATCCTCTCCGAAAAATGTAATGCGAGCTCAGAGGGTTTGATGACCTCCTTTCCTTTTCCTGGTTGAGCCTCTGGTGATGGATTTTCAGATGAAGAGGGGTCTGAAACTCTACCTTTGTTGTCAATAGGGAGTATAGGTGTTGTTAAGTGCCATGGTTCCTTCTATTGTAGATTCTTTTAACTTCATAAGTGATGGCATTGGCCACCTCCCTTGGGTTCTTCTCGGTGTTTCCTGGTAGTGTACCAGGCTGTCTCCCTGAGAGCTAGTTTGCATACTAGCTGATTTGCTTCTTAAGGCTTTGAATAGAAGCCTCCTAGTTTTGAAATCTGGTCTCAGTAGTAGATATGAATTTTTTCATAAGATCCTCTAACCTGGAGGTATTCTCTTACTGAGGTGGATGTGTAGATGGTGAATGTGGTTGCTTCCTTGGCTGTTGCAGGAGAGGGTTTTGATACCCTTGCTGATGGTAGAAACCCTTATAGTTCTATTGTGTCCTTTGGTATGACTTCAGATATTATGGCTGACTGTAGAAAGTTGGTCACTGAGGAAGAATATTCTACTGTTATTGTCCCAAGCCTGTGTTCTAGTTTTAACGACATGTCGTGTTCTGGTAATATTGATATCGACTTTACCCTCTGTTTTGAGCAACATCGCTCACCTTTATTGTCAAAGGGTCAACTAAAGGTCCCATGCATTCTCCTAGGATGTTGTTGTTACCACAGTCACCACATGCTGGATGGTTCACCGCGTGGACTTGAGATGCGCCCTTGATATTCAAGGCATCGATCATTTTGGATACTGCATCCAACTAGGTAGAAAGCATTGTAGCAACATCAATACTATGCATACCTCGTTTTTGGGTCCCCCAATCAAAATTCCACTGGTATCTATTGGTAGATATATCTTCTAGTAGTTCGAAAACTTCTTCAGGGGACTTTCTCTTTACCATTCCACTAGAAGCTGCATCCACCAAAAACTTTGTATTCATTTTTAGTCCTCCATAAAAATATTGGACTTGCATCCAGAGTGGAAGTCCGTGGAGTGGGAATTTACGTAACATCTCATTGAACTGTTCCCATGATTCATACACTGATTTTATGTCATTCAGCTAAATGTTGTGTATCTCATTTCGCAAGGTTACCGATTTCGAACGTGAAAAATAATTATACAGAAATTCCTAGGCTAGCTCCTCCCAGGTGAGGATAGATCGTTGTGGTAACACTTTGATCCAGTCTTTTGCCTTGTCCCATAGAGATAAGGGAAAAAATGCAAAGATGAATGGCATCTTCGTACATGCCGTGGTAGCGGAACGTGTCCCAGATCTCTTGAATATTGGAGAGATGAGCATTTGGGTCCTCACTAGGAATGCCACCGAATAGAATGGTGTTCTGGATCAGGTGCATAATAGCGGACTTGATCTCGAAGTGTTGGGCCCATACCGGAGGATGAACAATTCCTGTATCATCTCCATGAATTGATGGCAGGCCGTACTCCATAAGAGTACATCATGGAGATGGCTGCTAAAGGAGTGGAGGCAGCATGTACTATTGGTCTTGATGGGTGAAGTAGGGCTATTAAAATATCTACCTCTACTACTGGTATTGGACGTACTTCGGAGGTGGTTGATGTGGTGGTTGCTGGCAGTCCCTCGGGAGGAACTCCATGAAACCTCCAGGTTGAGCCTACTCCGGTATACCAATAGCAGGAGGCTACTGGTCCTGGAATGGTTATCTAGCTGCAGCTTCAGTGGCTGGTGCTCCCTCTTCCATGTTCACCATAGGTAATGATTTTTGTCTGTGCATCTCTACTAGTGCACGTCGACGTCGCAACATAGTTCATTCGATCTCCAGGTCAATCAGACGAATATCCTATGACACAGCACTCCTGGACTGTGTGAGGCGTTGGTTCATGCACCAGTGATCATACACATACACAAAACAAAAACCCAGGTGTAAAAGAAAAAAAAAGATAAACAGAAATGGATTTTGGAAAGACATTTTTGAGAATATATAATTTTTATTTTCACCTAATTAATTACTATCAAAACTAAATTTATCACTTGAACCGTAAAGATTTCCCCAGAAAAGGCGCCAAAATTTGGACTGTCATTTCATCGAAGGTATGTTATCAGTGTACCAAATTGATATTACCTACTGTTAAAATTAGTATAGTTCAAGTGTGGGGTTGATCCACATGGAACATTTGGTACGTTCATGAATTCAGTTGAGTTTACATTTAATTTGGTGAACTATGCTGAATTTAGAGTGTATTTTCTTGTTTTGGAATATTGAAACTATATTGTTTACTTGAAATTATGATTATCAATTTAAAATAAAACAGAATGCGATTTCTAATGTGTTTGGAAGGAAAAAGAGTGTGTCAGCGCTATGGTGATTATGAAGATTTTATGCGGATTTCTTATATATTTGTGTTGTTCATGATTATTCAACATTATGGATCTTATTTATGAAATGATTCCCTTGGCCTGGTTGATTTTTTCATGGAATTGAATAAATTTTGCTCCATTGTTCGGTAGTAAGTGTTTCTTAATTCTTAATTTATGTTTATTCGATTTATAAATTGATGAATCCAATCAATGATCATGAAATAATTCCTCATTATTCGTCTTTGTACTAACCATAGAATTATGCCCTTGGTCTCGATTATAATGCTCAGTGGTATTCAACAATGGTTAAAGAAGAATGTGAAGAATTTAAAAGAACAAACACAACCATATAAATCAATACAACATAAAAAATCTCTTCATCATCCATAGCCCCAACACAAGGGGTTTTTAGTTACACATATTAGACATAATAAAAACCACATTTTTGATACCTAATTATATCATTGAATAATTTTTAAGGAGAGGTTTCAGAGGTGGAATGGTGGAATAGTTGCATAATGGTGGCTTGGGAATATGGTGGCAGAGGTTCCCCTATCTCTAAGGGTTTTTCCACCATTATTCTGGAGGCCAAAGCCTCTATTTATTGACAAATAAATTACATGGAGTGTATAAAAAGTACATGCCGTATAGTCTTTTCAACATCCCTTTTCCACAGTTTTTCTTTGGCAGGTGGCCAGCTGTGCCGTCATTGTCTCAAACGGTGTCGGCGACCAGTTGGTGGGTAGTACACGACATGTTGTGCCACCACACACGGTGTGTAGTCCCTAGAAAACACCACCAACCGCATCTAGAATCTGGTACACAGCGTGTAGCAGTAATCCACACGTCCTGTAGAGTCTGGTTGATGACTTGGGTGTGTACTCCCCCTTTTTGATCCGTGTTCCCGTCTGAATGTACACAACGTGTATTAATGTACACACCGTGTTGTTGCAAAATTTTCACATACTTCCCTTAATTTTTGTATCTTGTCCTGAATATCTCTGAAAATTAACAGCATCACCAAAATCAAAGTATATATTCATGAAATAATATATATTTTCTGAAAAAATGTTTTTATTTTTCAATAAAGTTTATGAAAATGTACACACAAATCGGGTGCATCATGTGGTCAGATAAAGATTTGTAATGACCGATATGGAGTTTCCCCATCTTATATTATATGATAGATTACATAACTAACCTTTTTGTGGTTATATAGTAAGATCATCTAGTAAAATATTGATAGTTACTTGAATTTTTATATTAAATTGAATCTTATATGGGTATTATCAAATTTTGATGCTTTTTGAGGGTCAGTTCATTGTCTTTATTCTCATCACATTGTGAATCTCTGAGGAGTACTCCCCTATGAGAATTCTAAATGAGGATCAAGTATTAGTTAGAAGATTCATTGAATGTGATTCTGTAAATTATTAAGAAAGCACAATTCATCTTGTGTTATGAGTTTTCAATTGGTTTCACTTAAAGGGGTTTCCAATAAAAATTTAAATTGTATTCTTATCTATAACATATAATTGAAAGCCTAAATAATTAAAACCATGCTGATAGGGTTTTTACATCATAAGTTTATGATATATTTACATACCACCATTTTTAACAAATTTATAAAGAGATTTTAGGTGCTAAATGAAGTGTAATAGTAGTGGTGTGAATAAGGGCGTTACCCATGTGTTTCAGTTAAAATAATTTATAAGATATATGTGTCAGATAACTATAGTATTTGTGGTCAGACCTAGTGAACCAATTTGAATCACAAACAATAGGTCTAGGTGGAATATCTAGAGGACATTAGTTGTGATTTAAAAAAAAGTTTGTTGAAAAAAATTTGGTTGAGGGAAACCTATTAGAGGGGTTGTAATTGGTTTATGAATTCAATTAGAGGTAGAAATATTAGTGGTATGGTCATGACTGGAATGTTTTTTGACTGGAAGATATGTGTGTTGATTTGGTTTACAAGATTTAGGTTGATGATGCACAATTGTGGTTCTAAAACGACACAATGTGGAATTCTATAATTGATTAAATTAGCACAAGTAAGGTTCCATATTTAAAAGAAAAATTCCAATGGAACTTTAGGTGTGTCAAGATTGGCCTACCATATAACATGGTTAGATTTATAATATTTGAGAACGACCCATAAGACTGTGAGTTGTGCACTTTATTTGGATGGAATATTGGAATACATCCATTATTCTTGGGATTTAAGGATGAAACACCCTAGTTATGTGCGATTCAATTATGATAAGAAATTAGTTACGGTAATTGATCAATGAATATGAATATGATGCTTTCGGATGAGGTGACTTGAATAGTTTGGTAAATTCAATGAAGTTACATGAGAGGATGGATTTAATTGAATTAAATCAGATGTCTTGAGATGGTTTACCTATGGGTGGACCCTAACACCCACTATCTAGAGATGTATTTTTATGGTTTAGTTAATGGAAAGTGAAGAGTTACTTGGTGTGATCACGAAAAGGTATGAGAAGAACACATTTAATGGTATAATATTTTCTGAAAAGAATCATGTGTGGTGGCTTAGTTATTAATTAAAACTTATCAACTCATATAGATGTTGTTCCCATGGATTTTAGGATGGTTTCATTTTGATTTTTTTTGTTGACACTCATGAATGAGTGGATTTCTTATGATTCCATCTATTATATCTAGAAATAAATTTGGTATGCGTTGTTGTGATCATGAACTTGTTTCATTGCTATAAAGACAAGGATAATTTTATGGATGGGAGTGGGATATTGTTTTGAAGGGTGTAAACATCATGTGGGAAGGGTATTGGGTATAGGCTGAGAGGGGGAATTGGTCTGTAATTTCTTTTTATGATTCATTGTTATTGGATTAGGAATACACCAGCTATCATGTTGTGACACAAAAACATGAATGGAAAAGGGACAGTTTGTCTAGGTAATTTCACTAGAAGCCTATTACAACATTAGTGATCATCCTAATAATGATCTTATTGTGACTATGAATAAATAAATTATGATCAAGTTTTACTGACACGTCTTTTGTAGAATCTGAAAATTTTTAATAACAATAATCCATAGTTGGGTTGACACTTGTTCTCTAATATATTGTGATGTAGACCTAGAGGAATGGCGTCATGAATATTGTTGGGATGATGCAGGTGTAGTGTAAGGGGTGATTGGGTATTTCAAGGAAAATTAGTCATGGAAATGATAACCTTGATCCATTGGAATTCATCCATTTAGAATAAATTGATGAAAAAGTTCAATATCCTTAAATGTAATCAGGTTTCAAGGTTGAAAAATGTGATAATAGAATAATTAGGACACTGAGGGAGTACTTCAATAAGAAATTCAAATGGTGGATGTATCATGGTATAAATATTTTCTTTGAATTAGAAAACATAAGATCGAGACTACTATTCTCAGTTTGAGGAATCAAATATTGAAATGATCGATTTTTTATTTCAGATGTTCTTTGGTAAATGTTTTATTGTTTTTTATATAATCTCAACGAGTTTTGTTTTGTTTTTAGTTTGGTTAAGTGGTATATGTTTGAAATGTAAATTGGATGCAAATTGGGAATTCCGAGTGCCAAAGAGACCTTCTAAATATGAACTCACAACTCATGTAGTTTAGGTAATTTTCAAGGATTCCCACTGAGTATTCATGGATATGAAAAATATTCAGTTGGTTTGGTTGTGTGACCCTGTATATATTTAAGATGGAAATTTTAGAATGAAATTTCATGTTCAATTACAAGATAGGTCAGTTTTAGACATGAGATTTTGAATGAGATTCCAAATATTGGAAACCCTCCATCTAATGGTTATAAATGTAGAGAGAGGATTTGAATGTATCTCAGAGGTATCAAGAATATCTATGGGGTTTGGGGTATAAAATCAATGTTTTGTAAAGTGAACCCTATGGTGCATGGTTGGTGAATAGTTAGTGATATCAATATTAACTAACCAACTAACCCATATTACATAGGTTTAGGACTTTTAAAATGATGAAAGAGGCCATGTGAATCCATGATAGCCTCTAAAACAAAATGTAGACATGCTACATGGTTCGAACACCATCTATTAAACCACCCATTGTTTCCATGTGAGGTGTGTCCTATTCAGATAGTGGGGGTGCACGATTGGTGCACAAATTGGAAATAGTCTATGAAAACCATTTGTCTAATTAAAGAAAGGAAAATTTCTATTTTACCTCACAATCCTTTAAAATGGAATAACCACATTCTCCCTAAGTTCCACACTTGGTCGATATAGTTCTCCTCCCTCTTACTTCCATTGACCAAAACCCTTAAAGGGGTTGTTTTTGTGGCTTTCTGTGACATTTTGAGGAGTGTTTTCTCCTACAATATGCTCCTTGAGTATTATCATATCTTCAATTATATTTTCTAGTTTATCCACTCAGAGAGAATAGTTCAAAATCCACTATTTCATGGTAGAATAAAATACTAGTGATATTATTTTTTCTCCATCAAGGAAGAGGGAGGCCTGGGTGGTTGTCTGTACTTCTCCCCATGACTTTTCATTGAGGTATGTTGACTTATATAATTTCTAATGATATTATGATTAAATATTTTTTCATTAATTTTTATGATGATTCTTAGGAATTATATTTTATTCATAGATGGTGATGTTCCATTTATTTTGGGAAGCATTTGGTCAGGGTATTGGTGCCACATACTCATCCAGTGAGGTTTTGGGTATTATAAAATTTAAATAATTTATGTTTAATTGGTTATAAAACGTTTAGGTTAATTAATTACCAATATTATATTTTTCATTAATTATTTTACGGTGTTTTGGTTGTGATATAGGGCCTCAAATGTCTTATATTATCTTTGAAGAGCCTTAGGAGATGTTTTCAACCCTTGTAAAATCAAGGGAAATATTCTTATGAGGGAGGTGGTCTATCGTACATGGCCTATAATATTTGTGAAAATGTATGAGGATATGTTAGCATTCAAATTCACTCTTTATGGTGATTTCACTGTCTAGTTTTCGTAATTAATTTTTTAATTAAATTATGTTTGTTAATTATAAGGGATTAAAACTTGGGCTCATCAACAAACCATGTGCACTAACCTCATTCATTAACCCCTTATGGCTAGGAATGAGACCCTTGATACTCCATGTAGTCTCTATAACTTTTAGGATGTGCGACTGGACCTCTTGAGGCATGTATAACCTTGAGTTGGACAAGGTGGGAAAACCTTAGGAGCACTGTGACCAGTATCGATGAGTAAACCATCATAGAGTGACCTTGAGCATCAAGATGGGTCATGATTCATGTAAAGAAAGACATCATAGTGCAAATAGCCCATATAGTTATCAAGGTTGCGTTTCCCTATTCACAGTTCCAGGATACTTGAAATCCTAGTACAGTAGGTGTTGACTAAGGACTATGACTTTTTTCATATAGGATATCAAGTAGGATGAGTCCACCTACATATTATTCCATGGGGCCCAATATTGATGCATGCTATTATGATTTGACTCATAGGATACGTAGAGAGATATATCCGCATATGTAAAGACCAAAAGGATCCCAAATGGGATATCCCATATATATATTGACTTGGTGGACGATAGTGGTCTCCCTATTGGTTGACCAACCCTTAGATAGTGCATTATGAGTGTGGGTAAATATTGTACTGGGTTTCAACTTAGTGACTATATTGAACATGTGATCCTAAAAGGATGTGGAAGTAGATATGAGATAATGTATTCTCCCAACCCTACCCTTTTATTTATGCTTTCACCTAGTTACTATTGATGTAACTATGAATGATGGATGTGCTTCTTGGAACTCAACATATGGGGATCACATGATTTAATGTCATGGTAGGGAAACGAATAGGTACTTAGTAGTATCTAACTTATGAGCCTTATTTTATTTAATAGAACATTAATTGTTTTCACAGTTTTTCTAATATTTATCACTGGAACAATGTAAAAGTATAATTTTCTTAGTATATCTTTTATCCCCACTTAGTTAGTGTGTCTCCTAGGATGCCTTTCCTTCTTGGATCAATGTGATCCTAGAGGTTTCTAGGTGGATACATTTCCCTCAAGCGTTGGAGATTTGTGTCATCCTTGCAGATTAAAGAATATTTCCTAGTTTGAGGCATAGGATAATCCCTAGGATCATGTGGATGCCCCAAGACCTCATTTCCCAAAACATTATAAGAATAGTCTATCGAGACATCTTTTGAATGATGTTGAGTTATTATCTTTAATCAGGTGAGCATTCTGTTCATATTGTTTGAGGGTCACCCTCACCTAGAATTCATATTGTTTATAATGTATGGTTTTTGTATATACAAGGACCTTGGAGATCATCATGGGACTATATTAGATAATTGTTCAACATCATTTGGGTACCATTAGTTATACACTCATTGAGTGATATGCCGAGGGTGTCAAGGATAGATCTCTTTACATTATTTATAGGATGTCAAAATGATAATTGGAATCCTACTTCATATATAGTATAGAAAAGTATAGGTGATCACAGGTCTAGTAAATATATCCAATAATAGTGATGTAGCATACTCAGAGATATTCTGGTACTGGTCAAAGAAGGTATGGTCAAACAATTCTAGCCATTAGGCCCTTAGTATGACATTAGTTTTTTTTGTTTGTTTTTTATAGTTAAGTATTGTTATTATAATTCTTTTGAGAATCTCACATATAAATACACTAAATTACTAGATATGTATGCGACCATGTTGGTGGTTCCCTACTAATTTTTTTACTCACACCCTACTCATGCCACCATTTCCCGGGGGTACCTGAGAAGACATTCACTTGGTTTTATGAACATGATGGGATGGGGACTAGGGCTGATCGTACAAGATGGAAAAAATGAATACAAGGATTTTCGTATGTGGTATAAATAATTTTTTTAATTAGATACTAATTTGTTTTATTTCTATTTGTTTTATTTGTTTTTATCTATGTGGTTGAAATTTTCGGTGATCAATGTCATACATATAATATGGTCATTCGGGCATTTACACCATTTCATTTTATTACAGCTTTATTTACATTTATTTCTTCCATAATCTAATTACATTCTACTATGGGTTATATTTATTTGTTTCCACTATTTTATTACTATGATATGAGAGCATAGTCTCCCCAAAAAACAAAAAATTTCCCTCACTACTAGTTATCCACCACTTTCATATAGGGAGGCACACTTGAGTCCTTCTTCTAAACCCGTTTGGTTACTGTCCATAGAGTGAACTAGGGTGGAAGATAAAAAAAGGAAAATTAATCATTTAAAATATAGAAGATAAGTTTAATAAAGTAATATAGATATGACATGATACTATATTTTAATATTGGGATACATTATGAGTATATTTCTAGATGTACAAGGGCACAATAGTGGGGGGAAAGATTCTAGGTCAACATCTCAACCATTGCATAACCATAAGATGCATTATTTTTATATAAAATATTTTCTATGAAATAAAATTTAAAATATAGAAAAAAATGAAATGTTAAATAGGTAGAATGTTTCATATTATATCCTTCAGTTTCTATAAAATAATATTAACATGATATACATATAAATACAATCAGTTAAGATGGAAAAAATATGAACTATTTTGGAGAAACATGATAGATATCAAAACAAGATCACCAAAAACATATTATGTTACACTCATAATATCCCTCAGGGGTAGAAATAATGTATTCATTGAAGAAAAATATGGAATATTCTCTCGGTTTAGGAAATAATGATGTATATTTGAAAAAATATACTTGATGAAGAAATAATTTAAAATTGAATATTATGAAAATTGAAATGGGTACACATGAAAAATGATTTAGTTGGATCACAAATTATACCATAATTATAGAGTTGACCATTGGTGAAAGACCCCACTTATGTTGTAGGATTCATATAAAATGATAGAAACAAGATTCACCATTGAATGAAATTTTCATGAGTAGTATTTATCTAATGAAATAAATATAGAATAATATTGGGAGGATGAAAAAATCAATGAGAGAATATGTAATGAACCTTATACATGTGGATTTGAAATAATAACCACTGATAAGGATTGTAAATAATTTATAGTGAGTGTTGGTTCCCCATGACCAACCACTATCCTCTACTTGAGAATGATGAAGTTATACACATATCTATTTACTTATACCTTTATAATATCTATTGAAAGTGGTACATGATTATGGGGGATATAATATACATGGAGGTATTTTGATAAACTGATAATAATAATTATTGAGTTGAATATGATATATGAAAAATTGGATTCATAGTGACTTGTGTTCTAATTTGGTATCAATTCTGAACAGAATGATAAAGTGGTATCAAGGCCCTGAGATGACTCAACAAGTGGCATTAGGAACGACCATGGATTTATAAGATAAATTTATATGATTTTTTATTTTATTAGCTAGAAAAAAAGATATAGGTCTCAATTTTATGTAAAATTGGCCTCAAATATATATTTTAAGGTTTTGGATGTTGTAATCCACCATTAGAGATCAACAAGTGACATCAGACCATTTATCAAGTGGAATCAGAACACTATAAGAATTAAAGAACTATAGTCGAGAAATAATAATATTTACCATTTTATATTTACTTGTCAATATACTAATATATATTAAGTATAACCTAAATATTTTCTGGTAGTGATAGTGATGAGAACCCAATAGTTTTTTAGCCACCCATAGAACAAAAAGGAGAAGGCCTATGAAAAGGGGGAGGTTAATGTGTAAGAAGTTGTATCAATTAGTTCAATATAATTTATATCGCATAAAAATGTTATTTATTATTTATTTTCATTTGTTTTGGTCTTTGTGTCATATGGATCACAATATGTGTTAATGATTCCAAGAATGTTAATTCACAAGTTTTTATTATTTTAAGTGGGTGGAATGGATATGATTTCAATTGTAGACTAAAACTCTTATTTCTTACACTAATTTCTAAATTTAGTGGCTTTGAGGTTTTTTTATTACTCAGTGGTATGTGGTTATTTAACTACCTAAAATCATAGAGTACAATGACGTTTTGAAGAGAAAAAGGATCAAATAAAAAATTATGTTAATTAGAGAATTATTTTGTTCAACATACTGAATTTTATTTATTAAAAAAAGGCTATCTTCAAGTGGAATCAATATTGAAGTGAAAAATTAGAGTTTATTTCCAAAAAGTGATGCTTCTAGTTTAAAAATAGACAATGAATTAATTGAAATGTTATGAGACTCAAGCATTTATAGTAAAATAATGGAGCTACATCCTAAAAAGATAATGATGATTTGAAAGCAGTTAGAACAACCATATGTTTTTATGGTAAAATTTTGAAATGGTGGAAATAGAAAAGATATTTTTGAGTGTCAGATTTTGCAGTAAAATGGTATGGGAATGAATTGGATGAAAATTTATAGAATATTCTCTCGTCATATGGATTTTTATAAGATTATTATAATTAAACTAACCCATCAAGACCCTTGTGGAGATCATTGAAAATATGAATTAATTAATATATGGATTAAGGGGGGGGGGGGGGGTAGATCTTTGAAGGAACTGTTATGGTGTTAAGAGATATAGGGGGAGGATACTTGACGAAAAAATGGATAAACCCAAAAGGGGAGAGAATGAATAATAATTATGGATAAAATATTCATTTTAATTCTAAAGTCAAATTGGGAGAAAATCAATGGATCATAATCTCATATTGTTGATTGAATATGAGGGAGTATAGATTTAATATTTTTGATAATATTGGAAAAAATCTACAATGGAATTATTTTAGAACCTAAGGTGAATTTTATGTTATATTTTTTTTAATAATTAGAATAATTAAGGTATGTATGAAGTTTTTCCTGCCATTTAATACTACATGATGTGAGTATATTCAAGTGAAAAATAGTGGAGAAAAAGAAATATACCCATTAATAAATCTATATATAATGATTATGGTGTTGGAAGTAGCATATAGTGGTCCTGAAAAGGATATGGTTTGAATGATAAGGATGGTTTTTATTCTATAAGTTATAGGAAGAAACAACAATGTGAGTATAATAACCACATCATGATTGGTGATCATATAGGTATGGATATATGTAAGAAGGAATTTTTTTGGATAAGATTATATGTTTCTAAAAAATTAATAAAATCCCAGAAGACCAACAAATGTATAATATAGTATTTGAATATGATTTTTTTGAAGATACGAGTTTTGTAAGGCATAGAGAGTCAATGTGATATGTAATATTATTATTTGTGTAATATTTTAGTTGGTCTGAAAATTTGGAAATGGAAGGATGGATAATATTTCTATAAAATATAGAACATGAATACTACTGAATCTATATATATTTGTAATCTATTTAGGTATATACATTTCAATTTATCAGAATTTATAATTTATATTTTTTTTATTTTGAGGAGAACTGTTGGCCACACCCTAAAACTAATGGCCACACCATGAAGTGCGAATGATGAAATATGGTTATTTTTTGAAGAATAAAATTATGAATAAAATTAAATTATAATTTATTTATGGAACTCTTGGGTATTAAAATATCTCATAATTTCTAATATTTTATGTTTTCCAATTCACACCAAAATATATATCAAATGCCATGAAATATATCGTGATAGATTTCACTGGTAATGAATATTTGATGGTTTTAGGGATATGAAAGATATTTACCCAAAAACTATCTTATATTTAAAGAATACATGGAAATTTCTATTCGAATGTGAACGTAATCATGCCATGAAGGAGTTAGAGTTGATGTATATCACACTGTAAAGGAAGAAGATCCTTCATGAGATGATTATTTCTAGATTAACAATTTGTATCTATTGAAATTTAAAAGGATTATATCTAGAATGATATTTCATGAGTTGAATCAGTATACGTTTTTGTTTCTATTATATCAAAGAAGATATAGACTAAACCCTAAAATTGAGGAATTAATCCCATCCATAATTAAACTACTATATCACAATAAATATAAGTTAAAATGATTATTAAATGATGATATATGATGAAGGTTTTCTCCTATGTTGATCATGGAAAAACCCTAATTATTATAAACATCTAAAGATTACCCATAAGTCTATAAACTATTAAAAATTGTCTCTAAGAACTGTGAAAAAAGACAAGAAGAGGGAGTTACCCATGTATTGAGAATTTATATTTTCCAAACCTATTATACTGTATATATTATGTAAATTAGAATTATATGAATAAAAATTCCATCAGTGTATGATCCTTGTATTATCGTATAGTGGGGACGAATTTAAATCCCTATATCCTATGTGGGTTTCATTCTACATATGTATTTATCATTTATTTTTATCAGTAAGAGTGAGAATAAGATATTAAACATGTTCCTTTTAAAACACAACAATTTCTATATAGGGAAAAAAGAAAAACTAAATGAAAAAAATATATTAATTATTATATAGCCAAATCCACAACCCCCCCCCCCTATATGGGTTCTTTAGGTCAACCTGGTCCTAATATCTCACTTGATGTAATAAATAATAATCTTCAGAATCCTTCTAGACTCAACATACTTTCTCATTTTAAAATGTTCATATATCTAAATACTAAAAATTCATTTAGGATGATTCTAGGATTTAAAAATTTTATATAATTAATATATGATGGAATTATAATGAATAGTACATGCTTGTGTTATCACATGGTCAAACCCTCCATCCATATATGTCACCCACTATATTAATGAGAAGTGTATTATAGTGATAAAATACCAAGTATACCATCACTAAAATGTCGTTATTGTTGAAATAACCTCATGTTATATATTATGATTACCCAATATCCTTTTTTCTTTAGTATAAGTGTAAAAATAAGTGGTGTTTTCTTCACATTACGTAACAAAATGAACCCTGATTTTTCTTGCACCAACCATTCCCCTTTGTTTAGTATGTTTGATAGATATTTTTCTCTTTGATATAAACTAAACAATTAAATAATTATATCAATCTATATAGCCACATCAATTAAATGAATATTTTTAGTGAACTACTTAGGTTAAGTATTAATAATATTTAAAGACTTCTCCCAAAAATAGGGACTTACCTAAGCTATTTATCATTTTTTGAAAGAAATTCCATGAATAACCATTCTATAAGATATTCCTAGATTACCTGATCTCCTATAAAAAATAAGTTACTTTATACCAAAACTGTAAATATCTAGACCCATGTAGCCTAGAGAGAGTTCCTAACTTTATTATATTTTCATAGATACAAGAATCAAATCCAAATGTACCAATCAATTTAGTTGTTGTGAAGAACTAAAAAAATACATGGTACCCTTATTACATTGGTAATCATATATAAACCACAGAAAAGGAATGTCTTTTAATCTTGAACTCATTCAATAATTTCATATTTTTAACTTGGGGGAAGGAGAAATAATTAAAGGGTGAGATCAGATGCTCAGTAAGTGTTAAATACAATGAAAGTAGTCATGAATCCATCAAAATGAATCTCTATAAAAATAAAAAGATATATATATATATATAAGTAAAATAAATTCCATTAAATCAATAACTTTTCAATCATGAGATGATTAGGCGTAATCTTATTGGAAATGTAAAATATTGGAAAAAATTCCATTTAATCAATAACATGATCACAATATGAATTCATTAATACTATCATAGTGAAAGTCACATGGAAAATAATGATTAAAATATTAATTAAGTAAAATATAAATAATTTGGGTTTCATGATCATAGTAACAATGGTACCACTACCGCCATAACCCATCACAATATTGGTTAATAATTATAGATAAAAACATATTTAATTTGGCCAACATTCTCATCTCATGAGATAAACGATGCATCAAGGGGATATCTATAACCAGGCCTCAACCATGTATGCATGTCCAAATAATTCCTAAAATACAATAATGATCAATTTCATTCCAGAATCAATATTTTTTATCAATAAATATCCATATTGAGTGAAAGATATAGATTTAAATTTATCTCCGCAGTTAATCAAATAACATTATAAGTAAACACCATATGAAAAAATGCTATATGGATTAGAAAATATTCATATACATGATAAAAATAATATGGTTGTTTAACTAAATCACCAATGGATAATGATCATAAATAAAAATGTTATTATATACACCATAAATATAAAATAGTTTCATAACATAAAAAATATGCCGCAACGAATGAATATTGAGAGGAAGTCCCTTATAAGGATCATATCAATACTCAGATGAATAAATTATACTTATTAACAATATATATACATAAAAAAGTTAAAATACACCATTATATAATCAAAAGTAATGTTATAAATAATAGATGATTAACCCAATAAATGTAAACTGAGTTAATAAATCCATTACCATTATGTAATTGGTTGAACCATAATCCCTATAAATGTAATAATTATCAATTGAAAAATTTATTAACATGAAGGTAATTATATTCCTGATATGATATATAAAATATTAGTATGTACGCCACACATATGAAATAATAAATATATCTAATAGAAGTAAAATTGAAGCGAGAAAACCATTTTCACTTGTAATCAATCGAATCGTATGCCCCATAAAAATAATAAAAATGCAATAAAACATTTAATAAAAAAATATAAATTGATTAAAGGTATCTTATATAAAAGTATATATTAAATTTCTGTTTACATACTCCATAGAAATAAAATAGTTGGCGAATAGAACAGAACTCACATAAATTCAAGTGAGATGAGATACCCAATACCTAATGTCCAAAAGAATTCTTAACTTATGCACAATGTCTCATATAATCAAGTTATATTCATTAACTACGTAATATGTAAACTATTCAACATATGTTTTATTTATTATTATTTTATTAAAATAATTTATAGCTATTTGGATGATTAAAAATGTTGAATTTCATTTCCCTACGAGTGTTCGTTTCATTAATTTATGACCAGTTACCTTTTGTATGATCATGGAAGATCTTTTCAAATTAGGAATAATTATCCATAAATTAAATTATATAAAATAAATTAAATTATATAAATTTAAATGTTACCATATATCATTTTTTTACAAGAGGACAACTCAATAGATAAAATGTTATTGAAAAAATGATTAGTTTATTTAGGAGGCTTTTATGACCATCATAAAATAGTACTATTTTAATTAATATTATGTTTATATACAAGCTACATAACATTTATAATTTTGTAATAAATATATTATAAGTTATTTTAACCATGAAAATGTTTTTATGACTGTTCATGAAGGTGATAGTGGAAAATGAAAACTCGTTGTCCATGACGGTAGTGAATTGACATGTCATGGATCATGTTTTAATTTTTAGAATAAAAGGATATGAGAATAAATTTGAGGATGAATATTCCATTATAATAATATGATTATATTATATATATGATACTCAAGTTTCCATGACAATTTGTATAGGGGATCTGGGGAGAGGATAAGAAAAGAAAATAAATTAAATGAGAAAGATAGAAAATTTTACCACTTGAATTTTATCTCTCTAAGAACCTCCTTAAGAAAATTTTATGTGGTATTATGGTAATAATAGTAGGTCTTTGATGATAAGAAGTATATTGTGAATGTATTTGGTAATAATATATATAATCTTAATGGCTTATACAGTTTTAGGAGAAGGGGTGGTATTTATAGTGGGAGAAGAGGTGTGTTTTGATTATTTAATCCATTTATTTATTATTTTGGATCATGACAACCAATAATGTTGATTATCATGAATATGTATAGTAAATATTTAATGTGAGTTCAAAAATATGGGTAATTACATCACTAATAACTAAAAAATTCTTCTATTTCTCATAAAATGTTAAATAATATAATGTATTATTTTTCACTGTTGACCAAAAAAATCAACTATTTCAGAAAAATCCTAAACATTCACCCTATATTTTTTTACATATACATTTCAAAAATGGACATAATTTTTTGAAAATAATTTTCTAAATATAAGAAAATAAATTTCTAATTAAAATAATCATTTATTAAAAAATTCTTATTTTAAAAATAAAACGGATTTTATGACACATTTAAAATTTAATTAATGCCTTAAAAATTTATATTATAGTTTTATGAAAATAAAATATTAATTTATTAATCTATATTGGAAAAATAATGTTTCTCATAAATCATTATATTAAATATATAACAATAAATAAAACTTTACATTTCCCAAATATACCAAAATCAAATTTATCAATTTTAAAACATTTATTTACTTGTTCTATGATATAAATATATCTTATATTCATTAATGATATACCTAAATTTTATTTAAACATTCATAGGTGGGTTAATTATTATAATGGTAAGTTTATTATTCATAATAGTCACATTAATATTCCATTAGTAATATTAATATTTGATAGTATATCATGATTCATTAATGTTTAGTATTTCATGAAATTTAAGATATAAAATAAATTAAATTTATATAAGAATATATACACCCTAAAATATTGGAGTTTTATAATAATGTACCAAATTATAATAATGTTCAAGATGAGGATGTTTATCTTAAATCCATGAAAAGCAGAGTGTGATCAAATAATATATGAGAAAAGTGGAAAACATGAATATTGGGGTATTTAGAGACCCAAAATAACATAAATAAGAATCTATTGAATCTGACAAAAAATATTTTTTTAACATTATTTTTTGTTTCACTTGGTATAATTATTACCTAAAATACCAAATCCCAACAATTGGGTTTTCTTAAAAAATAACAAAAATCCATTCACTGAACTCTTACAAATGTTATATTAGTATCTTATTCATATAGCAGAGATTAACATTTATGTGACAAGTGATAATCCCTTGAAGGGGGGGGGGATTATGGATTAAAGCCCATTAAAAAATTTAACACTTTCCATAGTTTCACTTTTAGCGTAAATATACTCCGGAAAATTATAGATGTACATGAGGAATCCTTAAAAGTAACAGATTGTGAATATAAATTATCCATCTAAAATTGATGTCAACATTTAAGGAATAACCATGTATGTTTATTTCATAGAATTTTATGAATTAAATTCGACATACACATTATATGAAAAAATCCTTTTATTTCGATTTCTTGATTTTTAGGATCAAGAATAATCATAATCAAGACATTAAAACTTATTATTTATTTTTAAATATATTCACACATGACCAAAGATCTGATCGCATATGAATTACATATTATGATAGAAATCAGGGTGAATAAACCATTAAAACCAAGATGGTTACTTATTACCTCCATTTACAAACATAAAATTAATCTTCATCCATATTTGGGTAATAGAATATGTATAAATCCCCATTTATTTTCCAATAAGACATGTACCACTGACTTATTATTCATTTTTAAATCCTTCAAGTATGATTTGGAAAAAATATTATCACCTGGGGTTGATAAAGATATGAAAGAATTCCCATGGAATAATGGTAAATAAGGAAATTCTACTCCTTTATTAGCATTTATTTCATATATGGGTGGGAAAAAATTATAATCTTTTGCGTTATTCTTTTAAATATCATATAATACTATAAAAATCACATTATATGGATTATCTGTGTGTTTAGAATATGTTTTATATTTTTTGATAATTCTATATAAATTTATCATCAACTGGTTCTAAACCTAAATCATGTTGATAAAAAGGGATAGGGGGAAAACACCCTGACCCAAAACATTATCAATAAGTGGATCACCTCACGAGAGATTCAGTATTTCAACAAGAACCTTCTCTCCACTAGAATCAAAAATTAATTCAAAGATTCAACATTTTGGATGTGTTTTTGGGCAATGATATGATTATTCTTCAAAAGAGACTCATCCTCCTAGCTTACTCCCCATGAACCCACTTTTACAAATGTTTGCATGGTTTAATTAAGAAAAAATACCCTGAATCTATATTCTAAATTTAGTTAGAGACTACTATTGAACAAAATCCAACCTTATTGAGAAATACTATCTTTTTATAGAATGAGAGATATGTCCCTTGACTTTGATGAAGTCTATGAGGAAATTTTGTTGATAAATACATATTGAAATAAATACTATCTAACAACATATGTTTCATATTTATTGTATGATCATACACATAAATAGTCAAACAACATGAATCAATAATCCCCTTCAATACCCCTAGATTCTGAAATGACAGAGGATGTCTTGAAAGACACACATAGAGGAACAATATATTTGAATACATTATTTCATAGAAGTCAATACACCAATGAAATAAGAGGAATCATTGTTTATAAAAATTTAAAGACCTTATAGACCAGGAAATAGAGAAAACATGTTTTAAAGAAAAGTGGACGTTGAAGCATATAAATTCATGGATGAATATTTTTTTGTATAATCAATGCCCCGTCACAAGTTAAAAAGGTTCTGTAAGACTATTAATAGTGCTCTATATTTAACGATTTTTTCTGTAATAATCATATGGTTATAACTAGGGGCTAACATGAATTTGGATAGAGTAGACAAGATTGTTGATTCAACTAATATAGGTATAGTTTCGTTTTTGGAAATGTGAGTCATAAGAATAAGTAAGATCTATGAGAAAAAATCTATAATAGTATAAAACACAATTAGAAATTTATCATTGAATGATTGAGGAAGAAATCAAAGTCTATATGTAAGTATCTATGAAATGGATTCCTCCCCTAATTGTGGATATAATACTTCCACTACTATTCATGTAAACTTCATCCTCATTGACTATGATTTTCATCTCCACAACTAATGACCCTATAATGAAAACCAAACACTCAATATCCCCAAAATACTATTTGAAAACTCAAAGGAAAACTCACATAATACTATAAAAGAAATTAATATGTATTGTACCCATAATATTATAACAATACCACTCCATATCCAAAAAACCAAACATAGGTATCCTTTTAGGCCGCACCCTGTCACAAACCTGGTCGGGTCTCCACCCGACCTGGTGCCCGACCCGATCTACGGCATGGCCCAAAGGGCGTTCCTGATCCCCACGGGCTGACACAAGTTATTGGGTATCAAAACTAACACATGGGAATGATTTTCCTGAAATATTAAACCCAAAACAACTGATAGGTTAAATTAACTAAAACTAAAATAGATAATCAAACTGGACCTTAAACAAAAATAAATTTTAAGGAATTATAACTTGAACCAACATCCAAAAAGTAATGACTATGAATTGAACTAAAACACTAACTCAAAACTCCCAGAAACAAGAGAGGTGTGACATCAGCAAGATACAAACACCCACCTACACGAGAAGACCATCAACAACCTGAACCACCATCACTGAGTTCAACACTTCGATCTGAAATAAAAAAGAAACAGAATCTACTTACATGCAATGGTGTATGTTGGGTGTGATCCAAAAGCCCATTCGGACATCACCTAGTAAAAATCATCCATGCATAATTATTAAATGAACAATACATTTCTAATTTTAATTAAATCAAAGAAGATGATTCTTGAATTGTTTTAAAGGAAACATGATTTAGGAAAATAGATTCAAATAAAACAACATAAATTAAAACACACGCTGTTACTATTTAAAGTAACCAACATGTCACACTAATGAGTGTAAAGTAACCAATAAGCACCAATATAGGAGAGTCCTCGTGGATCTTCGCTAGGTTGGGTCCCTTGATCTCCATTTCTCGGTGAACCGTGGCTTAGAAACCACAACCCTCAGAAAATGTGGTATAGAAACCACAACCCTTAAAAAATTTTGCTTAGGAAACACGACCCTCAGTCATCCATATGTTTAGTTAGTTTTGTGATCAACAACCCTACTAGTGAAACTGGGTTTGGTCACCTTTAGAACACTAGAGCGCTAGTCTAGTCCACCCTCATAGCTACCCATGCTTCCCGTTTGTGCTCAAACAAGTTTCTTGTTCACGTCACATGACACACTTATGCATAAAATTCAAACACGGTACTTACACACACAAAATCACCATTTTCACACTCAAAAACAATTTTAAAACCATACACACACCAAAAGTGTTTTCAAAACACAATCTGTATAAGTTACATACTCAATAAAAACATCTGCATAATTTAAAAAGACGCTTATCCTTAAACAAACCACCACTTACACACACAAACTCCACTTTGAAATATGAAACAAACTAAAATATTTTTCAAACATGTTTCACCCCATTTTCATAATTTAATAAAACATATTAAAAAAATTATAAAGGAGTAATAAAAGAGTGTTACATGGATTTTCACACACTAAAGTAACAATTTATAAATTCAAATGCATTCCAACATCACACGCACTCAAATAAAATTTTAATGTGTGACCTACACCACACAAATAATTGTATGGAAAACCTTAAATCATATGTAAAACACCTTTGCAGAAGTCTCTTAGTTTTACAAGACAAAAATAAAAACTTACAGAAGAATTTAAATGAAATCACTTGGAATTACCAACTAAACCCACACAAAACCTTCTTTGACAACTAGACGCATACAACACCATGTCAAAAATATAATTCGCACCACGTGAACATATTAAAAACACCCTCCTGAATTTCAAAATCACCAAAAACTAACTAAATATGAGTTTTAAGTAGAAACAACAGACATAAACTAAAGGGGGTTGTGTGCGAAGAAAAGGTCAGCCAATAGTGGTGTCGTGCCAGAGCATCACTGGCGAAGGGAGGTTGCGCCTGGAGGGAAGTTGTGGGTAAGGCCTCGAACACAGAGACACTAGCTGAGAGAGGAAGTTGGCGGACAGAGGCTATCACAATAGGAGTAGGGAGTTTGGAAAATGGCATGCAAAGGTGAAGGTGGCACCGTACGGGAGCCATATGAATGTTCCTTTGTCCAGATACCACTGCACAATATGGAAGCACGCGAGGGGTTCTATCGAGGGGGGGTGGGTTTCACGCTTTGTGGTGTTCCATGTGGTAAGGGAGAAGAGTGTTCCAGGGGGCATTTTGCACTAGAATGGGTCACTAACAAGTTTTGAGGTGCGATGTAGGATGGTGGCAAGAGCAGGGGTCTAAGACTTTCCGGGAAAGGAAGGGGGCGTTGCGACGTGATGAAGATGGAGGGGGGTCGATGGGAAGAAGGTCTAGGGGGTGTAGTTCACACCCTAGAGAAAAAAATAAATACAAATGAAAACAAATATAACTACAAATTAGTAGAAACTAGTAATAATAATAATAATAATAATAATAATAACAAATTCTAACAATAATAATAATAATTATTATTATTATTAGAAAATTCTAACAATAATAACAATAAAAACGATAATAAAAATAAAATTAAAAATAATAAATTCTAACAACAAAAACAACAACAACAATAATAATAATCTAAAATAGTAATTATAACAGTAGCTTAATACAAATTATACCCTCAAGGATAATTATATGATAATATTATTAATTAAAATATTTACAATTCTAATTATAATAATTAATGATGATAATAATAATAATTTGTGGTCATAATTTTACTACCATTAATGATTTTAATAATTTTTTAACAAAATAATAAAAATAATGACATAATATAAAGTTAACAATATTAGTAATTATAACATAACAAAATTAACATTCTTAACAATATTGCTAATAATAATAATAATATTCTCAAACAAAATTATTATTATTATCCTTAAAAAAATTCCTTAATTTTTTTTAAACTTCATATTTTCATTTTATTTCAATATTATTGTTAGATACATTTTATTTATTAGTGTTTATCATCAGGAAAACTGTGCGGTGAACAGGGCGAAGTCGCACGGGGACTCGAGCGAAGTCATGTGGCTTCGACCGCACCCTCCCCACAAGTTGAATGCTGTCAAGGAAAAAACATACATTTTTTAATAAGAACTAGAAATTATAAAGTCGGTCTGCATTCCAGAATACCCGATGACTAGAAATTTAATAAAATAAATAGTGTAAATGTGGTAGGTGAGACACCCCCAATATGTAAAAAATATATCGTAGTTGGTGTGACATAATTTTAAAATAGTTATTGTCCCATAAAACACAGATTCAATAATGATAAAAATAAAAAATTCAGTAATAAGTGATAGTGTTTTTGGAAAATATTCCACCAACATCATCTTCCGACATTGAAAACACTTTTTCCATATCCATCATACCATAATAAGATTTAATATATCATATCAAATCTGTATCCTTTTATAAAATCCTTCAAGAAAATAATACTCATATTCTAGTAAATTCTAGTTCATTTATTGGGAAAACACATTGAAAACACACACAAATAAACATATCTCATTAGATACCCAATTAAAAAATTTATTATGTATGAGATTTGAATCCATTATTTTTTCATTAACATCCATACAAATTTCTAAGAAAAATATATACAAACTCACTTCATGTAAAACAACACCTCACATTCCTAAAATTCCTTGAAAACTTGAGCCACGTTATAATGATGTTGATCAAATAATTGTATGCATTACATTAAGAGTCCTAACTATAGGGACCTACGTAAAATTTACCACTCAGATGAGGGGAAGGTTAATGAGTGGTTTAATTTTTAGGAATTATTTATTCTAAATTAAACCTCTTGAATTGTTTAGTATATTAATATGCTCTCTAATATCTCAAAACCTCATATCATAAGAAAAAATAATAAAATATCAGCTGACATAAGATATTTATAAGGTCCTGTACAAATATATAATCTTTTCCATGTTGGTTGGACTTACAAACATGGATATCCACTATAATCTCTTCATAAATTACAATATAAAATACATAGTCACATTTTATTCTAATTCTTTACCAAAAAAGTGTATGTGTATACTTCTTCACATAGTATTACCAAATTCCACATTGGCTTTCACACTCTTGAGTCACACAAGAGGATATTTATACTACTTAACAAGGTGTTACCGTAGTCCACACTCTTCTTCAAACTCTTGAGTCATAGAAGAGGATATTTATAATTATTCCCACATTCTTCTACCACTAATCCTATATTGGAAATTCTTCTTCCATCATTAGAGTTATCTTACCCTATGAGTGTATTGGATCTTTTCTACTTTTGTAAAACTTCATGAACATTTGAATCTTCCTAATCAATCTCAATTATTATTGATCACGTATGTATGATAATTTTCCTCAGTGAAATTATTCTTAGGAATATCTTCTTCATTCCTGTTGATGATATCCCTAAAGCACAAAAATTTGTGAATGTGATACACACATATTATTTAACATTTTTTTTGAAATATTGGACTTTCACAATATAATTTTCAAATTCATAAAAAATCATTAATGATGGATATATTACATGGTATTCTCATGTTTTTAATCTCTATAATATATCAATTTATTATACTAAGTATTTTATGTGCTTATGTTCAGTGTATCATTTTAAACTAATGTTTCATTTCAATGAAAAAGGGTCAGGTATCTCAAAAAATTGATTTAATTTTCATGGCCTTCGTAATGAATCAACACAGTATCCTCAAACTAGATCAGAATATATCTTATCTACTACATGTAAATGATGATAGATTTATTTTTCTATCACATGTAAGAGGAATCTACTATATTTTTCATGCAAAATATTAGTATGTTATGAAATCATGTGAACAATATTCAATGATTCTTAGAAAAATAATTGAAAACATCTATATAATATCCTTTTCTTTTATGTAGCATAATAAAGATATTTATATGTTCTTCTTCTTTGAGAAGGAATAAAGTTTCAAATAATAACCTCTGAAAAAAAAGAGGATTGTGGTGCACTATTTATATCTGAAAAATGAGATTTTCAAATACGAATAGTAGAAACATTTTCTCACATTAGTGTTGTTATATTTTGAGGTGAAGTTTCATCAACTAAGCTTCAATTTTTATGTCACCAAAAATATTTAAATTAAATTCTTATTCAATGACTGATAGAAATATTACAATAGTTTTCAATAATAAAAATGTATTAAAATTACATGATGCTAGAAATCGTAGTGTCTCATCCTTTATGAATTAGGAATGATTTTTAATGATGGTGTAAATTTTCATGTGAAAATAATTGAACGACTCCTCAATTTAAAACTTAAAAATCATCCATGTACACAAATGAACTTATAAAACATAATTTTACCTTCAACATCAGTATGTTATTCGAGTAATCACATGCATGAATGATAGAGATTTCAAGGAGGGGGTTCTATGGAGTTTTATCCTAATATCTCACTTAAATAAGATCATCATGGAAGTGGTTATATTGATTTTTATTGATAATGGTGTGATTTTAAGAATATAAAATGTGAAAAAACCTCATAATTCAGAGGTATATGATGATGGAATAGAGTTCATTGGAACATTAGATCATCATTGACCAGACATCCCCACTTCTATTTATATATTTTTATGGGAGATAAATATTGTTCTATGCATACCAATCCCACATTGGATATTCATATTGATAAGATATCCATTCTAAGACATTCTATTCCAACTACATATTGATCTAAAACCGGGGTTGGCTCACAGACACATTGCACAGACATATATGAGGAAAGCATCATAATTTTTCTCTTATGATCCACCCATCTGAACTCTTGTGTGTTCTATGTCCTCACCATGATTTCCTATGTTCAATCAACTTAACCTATCTTCTCCCAATGTTTGATATGTAACCTAACTCCACAGTGGGAAATCCATTTTATTCTTCCTCCCATGTGGTTGACCCTATGGAATCAGATGTGGTTGAGGTGGGTACTTGGTTGACATATTGTTGGATAATTAATTTCTTAATGGACCACCAAAAAATATAAGGAAAATAAAACCATGAAATTCTCAAATTCTTTATAAAATCATTCTATAAAATTAATGTATTTCCACATGCTTCCAAAAACAATATATATTTCTTCATGAAAATAATGATTTTCAAGGCCTCCAATTCCTCTTTATTACTTTCCTTCATTATTTCAAACAATGCTTCAATTCAGTGGCATCATTGAAACATGTCCTTGAACATTATACCAGTTCAATAATAGTCAAAATTGGTACCAGGATGATTTCTTAGTCATGAAATCTAATGAAATTTCATGAATCCATATTAACTATACAATAATTATCACCATATCATCATTATGAAAACACATAATGACTCATTTTCAAAATAATTAAACACTTACTTGGGCTCCAAAATAACACGTCCTATATCCATAAAAACCAAGATATGAATGAAATAAACATATATTACATATAACATCAAAAACCAATTCATCCATCAATAACTGACCATGAATAATATCAAAATGTTAATTAGCCCTTGAAGCCATCCATTGATCATCAAAGGCCTCATAATTAAAAAAATAATCAATATATGTTCCATAAATAATGGTTTATTAACTATTATTCCCACATCCACATCACTATTAAAAATAAATAACGAGATCATGAATTTAAATACAATTAAATACCTATAATAAAAATAATAATACTAATAATCCATAATGAAAATACAATTACTCACAAGTAACCAGTCAATAATTGATGACATGTCCTCCACTATTCACCACTAGTTAAATCATTTTACATTTTCCAAACAAATAAAGATATAAACAAATAAATTTTACCTCTAGAAAATATCTTTTACAAGTTCACTTAGATACACATACATCGAGAGAGTATGATAACTTAGTAAGATTTTCTTTAAATATGCACATACACCCTTTCCATGTGAATAATAGGTATCTGGAATGAATTTTATGAACAAATTCTCAAGACATGACTATTGATGTAACCATATAAACATATATCATTCACAATTAATGTAAAACAAATAACAAATAAAATCATCCTACAACACCATGATCTTAATGATAATTATCAAACATCAACCACAATACCTCAAGCCTGTGGATAATAAATACTTATGATATAATCATCATTATCTCACTGAAAATTATAATACTAATATGGGATTTACAAATAATCCTCAATGGCTCCACAATCAATTGGGGATTACCAAACTAAAATTTTATAACGATAAGAGTCCCTGACACATAAGTTATGGTTTTTAAATCAACCCATCCGAAGACAAATATTTTACAAAACTCATGTAATGTTTCAAAAACCATGTTTTCTTAACCCAATGTTATTCCTAAACTCATGTTTTTTTGTTAAAAACAATCCTAATCCAACCACCAATACATCTAAACAATAGAAGAACTTTTTATTAAATAAATAATAAAAACATTTCACAACAAAAATAAAAAAAATGTAATTCCAAAAATATATAACATTCCCATATTTATAGTTATTGGAAATCATCCATACACAAGGAAAATCCCCCTTTTAGATTTCTTGAAATCCAAGCATATTAAAAAAACATTAACTATAAATAATCAAAAAAATTTAATTCTTATAAAATAAAATAAAAAAAAATTAAAAATGAAAACCAATATACAATCCAACATATTTTATCACACAACAAATAGAATGAAAATCCACCTATCACAATCATGATTGATGACTAAAATCAACTTTTATACAATTATATTTAACCATAGTCCACCATTAATAGAATTCTAAATAAAAACATCTATTTGTTAATCCATAATAAAAACCCAATAAATTAAAATAAATAAAAACAATGGAGATAAACTTATTGAGGAATTTAATTACATTAATTTATGAAACAAGGTCTCGAATCCTCCTCATCTAAGCCTCATTATAATTCCTAGACATAATAATATTTTTTGAATGAGGTTTTCTATGCCTTAGTGAAACACCTGAATCAAATAACCACATCTTGAAAAAAGGATAATAAATGATTAATAGGGAATTGTATACTTTTGAATTCACATCCCAAAAATCAATGATACATGGGAGAAAATATCAATCTGGACACATTCAATAAAATTACCCGAGGTTGTGATTCCCAAGCCAATAGATGTTAATGTGCTTGAAATATCTGAAAATGGATCAAAATTGTGTGATAGAAGTCATTTTTGAGTGAATACATGGTTTGAACAACTATTTATATAACAATTGAAACACCCCAAGAATTTAGAATATATTACTCTTTAACAAATTCATTGTTTTCAATAGCATAGGATGGAAGAAACATAAATTTTAACTGAATAGTACCTCATAAATAATATAAAATTAATTATATTAATAGATATTTAAATAAAATTAATATAATTTCGGTAATAAAAGCATGTTATTAAATTTTTTAAATAGTTGAGAAGTTTTAAGGAATTTTAGTGTAGTAATTTTTGGAAAAACATAAATTCTTTGTTTACAAACATTTTTATTAGATATATTTTATTTATAAGATAATTTATTTTATTTTGAGCATTAAATTAATAGAAAAAATATTGTTTACCAATTTAATATTTTTTCAATATTTCACATATTTATTATCAAATTCATATAAATGATGATTGGATAATTTATAGGTAAAAGGGATATTTTTCATAAATCTTATTTTGTATGAATTATGTGTTTTTGACATTTATCAATGAAATTAATAATTATTTATGAATGATTTTAATGAAATTTTTAAATAATAAATTCAATAAAATAAATTTCAATTCATTTAATTGTTTTTACTATGAATGTAATGAGAAAAAAATCATTTTATTCTTTAAAATACAATTTTTGACAAAAATTTTTCTTACAAATTTTGTGAAAAAATATTATAATTAATTTCCTCCAAAATTAAAAGTTGAATATTATAAAATGGATTACATATTTTGAATCATCATGTACAATTTTTTTATAAGTTCATTTTCCTCTATCGACATAAAAATAATTAACCTTGGTAAAAAGGTGATCACCATGGTAAAAGAAAAAATTGGTCAATATGGTTAAATTATAGGAAAATGCATCATGATATCTTTAAAAATTATTTTTGTTTTCATATGTTTAGGGTATTCATACCTAATATACAATATATTGTAGAATAATATTTTTTTCAGACACTTTCCCATAAGAGTGACTTTTTTAAATTTTAATGTTCCTAATAATTGCAGGGGAGCCACTCTCGTCATATATAAAAGGGTGCCTCCCATTCTAAATTATCCTCACCAATTCAGAACATTATATTAAATAATATCTTACCAAATAAATTTCCAACTCTTCTCCTGTCACGACCCGTCCCTCGGGGCCCATATCTTGACTACCCCAAGCCCGCCTTCCATAGGCCAGGGGCTGGTGCCTAGCCCCAAAGGCATAAATCCCTAAATATGGGAAGGAATTTCCTTTATAACTATAAACAAACACAACCAGTGTACAAGTAGACGCAAACACTAAGTAAAAACTATGTAACAAGTATTCTGAAAGTAAAGGAACTGGAAATACAAGCACAACAGTAAAGCATAGAAAATGGACAAACATGTACAACTAAAAAGAAAAACAGCAGGAAGGTGTCTAGCAGCTCCTGGATCGTCCACCACAGATCCTACCTGAATGGTAGGTAGAGATGGCCTCCTCAGTGCTCAGCGTCTGTCTGCCTCCTCCGGCTACTGACTTGTCGTGAGGTCCACCTTCAATTACCATCCAGTCCTCGTACACTCTACCTTGGTCAACACTTTTTGTCGTCAACATCCAACACAATGAGGTGCAGGCATAACCCATCCATGGGTGAGTATAACAATACTCAGTAGGGACCACGATACCCTCAAGGTCTCGTAAAATCCAACAAGGATAAACCACAATGTATGATTTCGCGGATAACCATTTCATAGTTATATTCCCATACATATAACTATGTTTTCATGTTACCCATCTCAATCATGATGAATACACAAAGGTTGTTGACTCAACTCAAACAAGGACTTTTATTTACGAAACTACGGCTGTGGGTGAACTTCTCCACTGTCGAGTATAGTGGCCATATCCCGACACTGAGGCACTACTCACTAAACATAAACTGCTGAGGTACTCCTTCTTTCAAGTACCGTGGGACAGCTATATCACACATAGATGCTTCCCACCTGGGGTCTATCGCCTCACATAGTAGCACTCACCCTAATAGCCTATAGAGGTACTCCTCCTGTCAAGTTCCCCGGGTCTTCGGCCTCACACAGTAGCGCTCTTCCTCCATGGGCATGCTGCTTCACGTAGTATTACTCCCCACTGGGCTAGTCGAGTAACTCCGAATCGAATTAGTCATGTAGTCATCAGGCTTCATCCATCTACTTGGACTGTGTACTGTGCTCGCTCGTCTCCATAAGGTTCCGCTCTATGAGCTCAAATCTAACACTCCAAGTGTCATGAAGTCTCTGGAATAAGTATCTCAAAGGTCCTCCACGTCATAAGGGTCTCTAGAAAAAGACGGCGCGTCAATCGGACGCTCGGTCTGTTAGTTATTAGCATTTTAGTCTCAGGGGCCCGGTTGGATTCGTGTACGAACCAACCTGACTGTGACTCAACAATAACCCGAACTCCAGTGGTGTACACTCAAAGGGATGGCTATGCTCCAAGAATACTGGCGCCGCTAACGGTTCATGAAACGGAGATTCAGTGCCAAAGATATGGCCCAAGAAAGTAAAGGAAACAATACAGGCCTGGGTTCGGTCCGACCCAGTCGGACCGACTCACCCCCACCCAGTCTGGGCCAACCGTGTCTGGATCAACCTAGACTGACTTGCTGGGTATGAACCGGCCCGTTGGGTTGTTCAGTCTGCTCAGTTCGGCCTAGTTCGCAAGGCCCGGCCCATCAGACTGTGTGGAAAATTCGGGCTGAAGTTGCCATGTGGGCGACTCAGCCCGAATGCCAGTGGCAGGTTTGGCCGGCGCCGCGAGGGGTGCGGTTTGGGCGGCTCGGCCCGAGAATCCAAATACATCCCGTTCGAGGTGCTGTAAAGCTGCCAGTGCGCTCGAAAGGGCACGGGGGCACCGGTTCACGCAGGCATGGTGCCGGGGCGTGCGAGAAGGGCATCGGGACGCACCGTGCAGGGAGGCTAGGGCGCGGGGGCACTTGGCAGGGTGCTGGGGGGGGGGGGGGGGCGGTAGGGCGTCGTTGGGGTGCCGGTTAGGAGGCCTGGGCGCCAAGGGGGGTCTGGCCAAGCGTCCTGGGAACTGGGTAGGGTGCAGGGCGTGCGGGCAGGGGGACGGTGGACCGGGAAGGCCGCAGTTTCGGTTGGGGCGTGTGTCAGGTAGCGCGCGGGTAGGCTGGTCGGGCGCCGCGCAGCCGACGGTGAGGTTCTCAGAGGCCGTGGGTAGCGCAACCTTTATTCATCTTCTTCTTCATTGTTGCCTCATTTCCATGTCATCGTTACATTGTCGTCGACTCTAGGTTCTGAAACCATAAAGGGTGCAGAGGGGTCAGGCCGTGTTCGTTCGTCCCGAACCCTCCATATTAGATCGATAGCAAGCAGCTCATGAAGTTGATTCAACGTGAGAGGATAAAGCGTTAAAAAACTGAAAACACACCCTAAAATTTTGATTAATTGGTGATAATTCATTGATATCTCGGTAGGTTGGTCGTCGATCTGTGGTATACGATCACGTCCCACATTGAAGGGGTCTGAGGAAGAAGGTTGGAGAAGAAGATCGTCCTCGGCGTTCTTCGTATTCTTCGTTGGAAGGGAATAATCCTTGAAGTGTTGGGCGACAAAACTCATTTCCAACATTTATTTACTTGATTAAGTTGTCCCAAAACCTTCCATCATGCCTCCTTTATATAGGATAGGGAGGGTTTATCTAAAAACACGTTGGCACATAATTCAAATGGTAGAATTAATTAACCTGGCTCCACAAAATTAATTACACGAGGGGTGTCAAAATTAATTTGGAGGAAGGTAAGTGACACCCCTTAATTAATTCACACATTTAGGTGCAATTTATTAAGGGAGAAGAGGTTAGGGTGTGGTGATCCCACCACAAACTCTCAATCTCCAATGTGAGGTTAAATGTGGTGGGGACCACACATGGCCACCCAACCCCTATTGATGGGATGAGACTATAACCACTCAACTCCCCTATTAATGGTTCCTCCACCACCCATTTTAATGAAGAAATCCTCATATTAAAATTTTTGGTATCTCCCCTAATTAATTGCGCTAACGCATGCGAATTAATTAAGGGGAGCCTCTTGACATCCTCCAAATTTATTGTGACACCCCTCGTGCAATTAATTTGGTGGCACCGTGTTTATTAATTCTACCATTTGAAAGATGTGACAATGTGTTTGTAGACAAACCCTCCCTCTACTATATAAAGGATTATTGGGGGACGGTTTTGGGATGGCTTCATAAAGTGGTGAAATGCTGGCAAAGTGATGCGTTGCCCAACACTTGGAGGATTACACCACTCCCAACGAATAACGCGAAGAACGTGAAGAACGCCAACGACGATCTTCTTCTCCAAAATTCTTCCTCGGACCCCTTCGACGTGGTATGTCAACATCTAGCACAGATTGATGACCAACCTACCGCGAAGTCAATGAATGATCAACCGTTAATCAAAAGGTAGGGGTTTGTTTTATGTTGTTTAATGCTTTATCCTCTCACGTTGAATCAACTTCATGAGCCTCTTTCAATTATTATAAAGTAATGAAATAATGGAAATGAGGAGACATCAACGAAGATGGAGAATAAAGGTCACACTACCCGCGGCCTCCACGAACTATGCCGCTGGCCGAGTGGTGCCTGATCGGCCTACCTTTGCACTGCCTGGTGCGTGCCCCGACCGAAACCACGGCCTGCCCGGCCCGCTGACCCCCAACCCTCGTGCCACACGCTCAGCCTCGTGTCCAGGATGCCTGCGTAGCGCCCCCCACACCCCAGCACCCAGGCCGCCTGCCAGGCACCCTAACCAGTGCCCCCCCCCCTCCAGCGCCCTGCCCAGCACCCCCGCGCCCAAGCCACCCTACTCGGTGAGTCCTGGTGCCTTGCCCGCACACCAAGGTGCCCTGCCTGAACGCACCGGCGCCCTGCCGGCATGCCCAGGCACCCTGATCATTTCCCACACTCCCTCTTACCCCCTTCCCGGCCAACCCGCGGCCTACCCGTGCCCCGTGTGGTGTGCTATTGGGCTCTCGGGACGAGCAGCCCGAACCTCACCCCTCGCGACGCTGGACGAACCTACTAATGGCCTTCAGGCCGAGTTGCCCACGTGGTGACTTCGGCCTGAATTATCCATGCAGTCCACTGGGCCAGGCCCATCATACTAGGCCGAACTGAGCACACTAAACCACCCAACAGGCCGGGTCAGACCTAGCAAGTTAGTCTGGGTAGACCTAGACTAGGTTGACCCAGACTTGGTTGGGCCGAGTGGGTCCGACTGGGTCGGACCAGACCCAGGCTCATAGCATTTCCTTTACTTTATTGGGCCATATCATTGGTACCGGTAGTCCATTTGACAAAACATATTTGGAGATGGTATTCTTGGAGAAAATCCATCTCTTTTAGTATACCCCAATGGTGTTCGGGTTATAGTTGAGTCACGGTCAGGTTTGTTCGTACACAAATCCAACAGGGCCCCTCAAGCTAAAATGCTAATAACTAACATACCGGGTCTCCGATTGACATGAATTCTGTTGCTTTCAGACCCTTATGATGTTGTGGACCTTTGAGATACTTCTTAGTGAGACTTTGTGACACTTGGAGTATCTAATTATAGCTTGTGGAGAAGACCCTCCCAGAGACGAGCGTGTAGAGTACGGACACCTAGTAGGTGTCTGAGACCTGATTACTGCTTGACTGATTCGATTTGCAGTGACTCGACATGCCCAGTGGGGAGCACAACTGTGTGAGGTGGTAGACCCATGGTGGAGGAGAGCTATTGTGTGAGGCGGCAGACCTGCGGTAATCGACTAGAGAAGTAACTATATAGGATATTAGGGGGAGCGCTACTATGTGTGGCGGCAGACCCCAGGTGGGAAGCATCTCTGTGCGACGTAGATGTCCCATGGTACTCGACAAGAGGAGTAACTCAGCAGTATAAGGTTAGTGAGTAACACCTCAGAGTCACGATAGGGCCACTGTACTCGACAGAGGAGGAGTTCTCCAGCAGCAGTGGTTTCGTAAATAAAAATCATGGATTGAGCGGAGTCAATGGCCTTTTTGTATTCCTCATTATTGAGATGGGTTACATGATAACATAGGTATATGTATAGGAATATACCTATGTAATGGGTATCAATTGAAATCATACTTTTTGGTTTATCGTTGTTGGATTTTGTGAGACCTTTAGGGTCTCGGGGTCCCTGCTGAGTATCATTATACTCACCCCTACACGGGTTATGTCTGCATTGGATGTAGATGATGGAATGTGCTGACCGAGGTGGAGTTTACGAGGACTGGACGGTACCTGGAGGTGGACCTCACGACGAGTCGGTACCCAGAGGAGGCAGACGGACACAGAGCACTGAGGAAGCTATCTTTACCTACCCTTCATGTAGGATCCGTGGTGGATGATCCAGGAGCTGCTAGACACCTTCAAGTTGTTTGTCTTTTTAGTTGTACCTGTTTTTCCTTTCCTTGTACATTATTGTTGGGATTTTATTTTCAACCCCTTTACTTTAAGCATAATTATTACATAGTTTTTACATAGTGTTTTCTTCCGTTTGTACTCTGGTTGTGTTTGTTTACAGTTATAAAGGCAATTCCTTCCCAGCTTTTGGGATTTACGCCTTTGGTGCTAGTCACCAGCCCTTGTCCTAAGGAAGGCGGGCTTGGGGTTGTCACGATATGGGCCCAGGGGATGGGTCGTGACATCTCCCCATTTCATAGTGGTTTTTTTCTGTCCAAAATTCCCATCCATAAAGACTTTTGTCATTTTTCAAATCATATTATTCAATGAAAAGTTATATTTCCTTATTGACCATTTCAAGTTTCTTTCTTATTAAACCTCTTAAAAATAATATATTACCATATTAAAAAATTAAATAAGTATCTTTATTATATTTAAAAATTTAATGTTAATTTTCACTTATATTTTTTGTCATTTCCATCCAATGGAAAATTAATGTGTTGCACATGTGTATGTATAGACTACCATCATCGTGAAGAAACATGTTTCATTTTTCATGACAACCTATAAAGGACGGTTGTAGATATTAATTTAATTAATATATATTATATTTATAAATAATCTATTATTTTTTAAAGATAAATTATTATTTAACATCATTATTTTCTTCTATTGAACAAATAAATACAACACACATGGGTTTATGTAGACTACTACCTCTATGAAGCGATGTAATTAATATTTCATCACCGACGTACATAGATGGGTAAAATATTATATATAACTCATAAATAATATATTTATAACATGAGTAATATTTTGGATATTAAGAAACAATGTACAAGAAGATGGAACCATAGTCACCAAACCAAAACAATCATGGAAAATTGAATCGGTCACACCTATATATTGATTTTAATGATTATTTTTTAATAAATCTGTGATCGTAAATTTATAAAAAATGATATATAGTAGAATAATTTTTATATTATTTCTGTTATATGTGTATAATATGTCTAAAGTTTTTCTACTTGTTGTTATAGAATGTATAAATAATGTCGATAATTGAGGTAAGGGTTTATTTCACAATCTAACCTTTTTAACAGGATTATTTATTTTTCAATTTAATTTCCATTAAATTATAGGTTCTTTATATCTTATGACATATATAGTTTCTTCTAATCTAGTTATTTATTTATTGTTCATGTATTAGTACAACTTTCTACTCTTGGGATGAAAAAAGAGAAAGTAAGTTTTTATAAAATTTAGAACTAGTTTCTATAACATTGGTTGAGAATATTTCTCTTACATATCCTTGATCATGAAAATTATTTTATGAATCTTATTTTTTATATTTATATAATTTAAAAATATTTTTATAATAACTTATTTCATTTAAAAAATATTAACATAATATTTTCAAATGTTTTCTAAATGAATCACATTTGACTTTTTTTAATGTAAGAAAATAATGGGTTTTAAATGTTTACGAATTGAATAGACATTAATACTATCATGTCGATTCATATTCCTAATATTAATTTATGTGTTTAAAATGTTTTACAAAAAAATCTTGTTCTTTTTTATGAAAGTAATAAAAGGGTTCTCTGTTTGTTTTTTCATTCCATATTTTAAAACTTTTGTAAAATTCCTTTTCATCATTGTAATCATCCTTTAATGGTTGATATGCTTTAATGGGTGCATGATCATATTATATCATAAACATCATTTCTCTGGATAAATTTTTATTATGATGTCTAATTGATATTTAATTATATATTGTTAATTTTAAGGGTTTTATTAATCTATGAAGGAATGATGGATGCTAATATATTATTATCAAATATATACGAAATGATTATTATAATGTGAAGGGTGGGTCTACTATAGCCTCCAAAATGTATTGTGTAATTTTTTTATTTCATGACATGAAGAGGGTAAATAGGTGATTATAATAATCCTATAAGGGTAAAAGAGTGATTAACCTAATCCCAAATGGGTATATAGGTGATTAGATTAAGGCCATGACGTTACAAAAGTGGTAACCCCAAGCACAATAATTTACATGGATAATTATCCTGAACCTAATATGTGATGAATATCATGGTGATTAGACATGAAATATTATTTCTATATTTATGGGAATGGGCAGTTCACCCTATCAAACATAATAATCTATTCACTCTGATAGTCATGGATGTTTTATTTGGATAAGGAACTGATTTTATATGGTTATGATTATCACAAAAACATATGTCAAATACATACGACATATTGTAATATCCCATGATTGACTATTTATAGCTTTTCAAATATATGATACATGATTATTATTTAGAAAAAATATTTTGTATTATTTATATATTTTGTTTTATGACTATTTGAAATGATCATTTAAGTTGTGATAATGTTCTTATTCCATTAATATTATCTTATACTCACTTATGATCATCGATTACTATATCCCATGTTTACCCTTACTAAGCATCTAGTCACATAATTTTTATATTTATTTTTCCTAGGTTATGAATAATGAGTTTTAGTAGGGAATTTTGAACATCGATAATATGTGAGGAGATATTTATGGGACATATTGAAGATCATTCATAAAATAAGTTTATTATTAATAATATCTAAAAATATGTCAACACATTATGGTTATGGGGGATATTTATTAACATATTAACTTATGATTCATTATTAAAATAAATCCTAGTATTCCTTGTCTACCCTTACTAAGCATTTAATCTTGCCATTTTTATATTTCTTTTCACTAGGTTATGAAGAACATGTTTCAATAGAAAATTTCAATCATGGATACTATGTGAGGGGATATTTATGGGAGATATTGATGATCATTCATAAAACAAGTTGGTTATTTATATAATATGTATTCAATATTCATATAAAACAATGTAATATTTATATAAGTAATACTTGGGTCAACTTAGTTGGTAACAGAGCAGGGTTTAGTTATTTCTATAGATTAGGTTTTGAGTAATGAGAGGACATAACTTGTTAAAATTTATGATAAACCAAAGTTATATTGGATGAATTTTAATTTTCAAAGGTTTATAATAATGTGTAATTATTTCCATATCTTTGGGTTAATTTTATTTATGATAATATTTCTTACACTGATTTTTATAACTTGAGTCTCAAAAAACCCATTTTTATTTTAGTAAGGAATGAATTATAGAACATTGAAGTTGGGGTGGTGGAAAATATGATCACTATTAAAAATATATTATTTCATCCAATTTTTATAAATTACGCTAAAATCATAAATCACTCTAATACTATTAATACAATAACCTCAATAGTTATATATGTTATTATTATTGAAAATTTACAATGGTATAAGGATTTTTTCTCAAGTTTATAGCTCTTCTTCGATAAAATTTTGTGTGAATGTGATTCCTGAAAATCATTTTATTCTCCTAATAAAAAAATTTGATGTGGTTTTATAAATGTATTTGATTTTTCTATATATATCACATATTAGTTTTTTAGGTAAGTAAATCATGTTTTGATATTCTGAGTCAACTAATAGTTTTCTATTATTGTAATGATAGATATGAATTACCAATGGAAATTACATCCATTATATGGATCTCCCTACCTATTAATGAGGGTGTTTATTTAAAATGGTAGGGTATAAACTCCAAATTAAATATATTTATATTTTTTTGGATTATTTTGAAGTATTACTATAAGAGATTCACAGTACTCCTATAATTCATGTTCTTGAGTTTTGAAGAAAAATAATACCTGATGCTACATCTATTTTAAATAATCCTTATTTAATAGAACCTATTTATTTAAAGGAATTAAATATATGAGAATTATGATATGGGATTAATTCAACCGTGTGCTTCTATATGGGTCACACCTATTACCTTTTTTATGAAAAAATATGGTACAATGATGTTTTGAATTTATTGTTGATAACATATTAAGATCAATATCAATAACAAGTAAACTCTTCCCCATTTTTATTGCACATTTGATCAATTTCATATATCTCAATATTTTTATATGATTATACAATGTAATTTATATCACCAGTTAGGAATCAAAAGGGATTTTATACCAAATATAGTATTATATATGAGTTATGGACACTAAGAATTTATAGGGATTATATTTGGACATACATAGTCCCATTATATCTTTATAGACATAATATATAGGGTCTTAAGAGGTTTCTTGATAATTGTTTTAGTCATTATTAATGATATTCTCATATATTAGAGGATAATGAAAGATTGTAATAATTATTTGATGATTTTTTTGAATACCTTGTGAATGGAGAACTTGTTTTCCAATTTTGATTCATGTTTGAAATTGATATATAGAAATTATCATTCTTATGACATGTAATTACATGCAAGGGAATATTGTTGGATCCTTAAAAGATTGAAGTTATTAGGCATTAACCTAGACCATCCATGGTTATTGGTATCCATATTTTTATGGGGTTGGATGGATACTATCAATTCTTTTTGATAAATTTCATTTCATTATAGATTCCATTAAACATGTTGAGTGGATGGGATTCATGTACATTTTTGACCATTTAATGTGAAGATAATTTCAATGAACTAAAGAGAAGTTTGGTCAGTGGACCAATCCTCACACTACCCTATAGTGGATAAGGTATTATAATATATATTTATCTATCAATGATATATAAAATCTATCCTTTTACATACAATATTAAATGATTTTATGAACAATTATACATCAGAGTATAAGACATGGATCATAATGACTGATGTCTTGGAAGACTAGGTACATAATCATACATTATGAAACATATTTTTATTTAAACTCCATAATGAGCCCATATCTTACATTGTTCTCATAAATAATAATAGGATAACCTTAGGAAAACATGAACAAAAGGCTTATCTAAAAGACCTGTAAGGGAATAACCATAAAAACAAAGCATAAGCACATGGTATAGAAGGCATGATATGATGATATAAAAACGCATGTAACATATAATAACATATAAATATGAGATCATTTAAATAGGGAAACATAGAAATGTGGAAAAGACATAAAAAATAAATTTATTCTGAGTCAATGATAACCTCCAAGACCATTTACCGTTGTAGAAAATGATAAGGCTAACCGCTAGGACCATTGCACAATGTAGCACAAGCCAAGGCTTACTGCCTAGAGCATCACACATAACATCTCATGAGACTCAACATTACCCAATGAGTTGGATCAGTATTTGGGAACACCTATCTTACATTTTATGAATATTTTTTCCACATAAATTATCATACATAATCAATCTTACATAAACATAAGGGTTATCCATAGAAATAATTCTGTAACACAATCATGACATAAAGTATAACCAATGGGTGTATCATGAAAGTCTCCATGAAAATGGTAATTAGAACATACATTGATGTTCATAGGTTAAATTATGATTATATCATGGTAAGTGGTGTAAATAATAAGTGATGACACATAATAAATGAATTTGAGAAATTTTAGCATTAAAACAGTTTTGTGAGGTTTTAGGGAAAATACTACAGAGCCTTCAAAATAAAAAAAAGAACAATATTTTATATAAAACTAGAGGTAAAAAATAAGGTTTTAATAACAAAAATACTTATTTTATAAATACAGTGGTGGATTAAAAAATAGTATTGATAGCTCTTTAAATTGCGTAAATTTTTTGGAAGTTCCCATAAAATGAGTTTGCTTATTGGGAAGTAATGAGGAGTGATTCAATTAAAATAATGCATATCCCTGAAAGATAATGAGGTATGGATGATGAAACATAAGTTTATTTCATTTAAAAATCATGTATAAGTTTTACATATAAAGAAAATGAAACTTTATTTGGGTAAAAGGTGAGATAGATCAACCCGAAGTAATAAAGGCAGTTCAGGTAGAATTCATTACGGATAATCGGCATGGAGTCAAGTGTACTTAAAAGTGATTCATGGGATAGAAATGGTTTTATCAACAGTTATTAATAATGATCTAAGTATGGGGATGGGTTAAATCATACCCCCTCATTAGGTATTACACATAAAATGGCATAGCATATAAGACATTCTTGAATAAAATTCTAATGGAAAGGATGACTCACCTTAAGTTCGATGGTGATATTTTATTGAACATAATGACCTTAAAATCAAATTAGGTTCATTAATATATAATTTAAAAACCTATTATATAAGTGAAATATTTATTATAACCTTTTTATGTTCATTTATAATCATTTTGATGGGTTAAGAGGTTTAATTTCATTGTTCGGGTCTCTTTTCTTGCTAAGTTTTATTGTTATGTTCATGTTCAAATAAACATGTATGAAGAAGGTGGTAGTCCAGAATTGATGTTATAATTTATTATTGAACATCCAGAAGGTTACATGGTTGAAAACGTAATTTGTTTACTTAAATTGAATTTGAATCATTATATAAAACTTTTTTGATAACCTTTTGGGTTAATTGGTGGTTTTTTTGGCCACTAAGATCATGTTTTATTTTATAAGTCAAAACCATGTGTACAAAAAGATTACAGAACCATAGTTGAGACATAATAAAAATATTATGGTCTGGATAAACCATGAAAATGGTTTCATGACCATATTTGAAGATGGTAATGGACATTGACAACCCATCATCCTTGATTGTGCAAAATTAAGACATCTCAAATGTTGTTCTCATTTCTTTCAAATAAAACATTGGGAAAGGAGAAAATATAATGAATTATACAGTTAGAATAATAAAATTATATTTCATGTATTTTAAAAGATTTTATCATTCAATTTGGGTGAAGGTAGGTGAGTAAATAAACAAGAAAATAAAACAACTTATAAGAAACAAAAGAATTGGAAAGAGGAATTTACCTCTTGATTTTACCTCCGTTGAGAGGCTTTTAAGGGGAGAGGATTTGATATATTATAGAGACTAGGGGATTTTGGAAATGGGGAATGATATTGGGAAGATATTTTGGTAGAATAATGGAATGGATCAAGGTTTGAGATGAGTGAAGAGAAGAGGTAAGGATGGGTGGAATTTATTGTGGTGGAGAGGTGGGTTTTTATAATATTATAATCATTAATTTAGTATTTCTTCCCAAGAACATAAATAGTGACTATTTCATGACCTATAATAGTAATAAATTCATGTGATTTCATAATTTTGGTGCTTACATCACTTATGATTTCATTAATAGTGGATTTAAATTATAATATATTTATATGGTAAATTAATGTATTTTAACATTCACAAAAATTCCGGTATTTTAGAAAAATCCCAAAAATTCACCCAAACCATTTTTTGATGTGTATAATCCAAAGATGAAATCAATTTTTCAAAAATAATTTTTTATGTACGATTAATTTAATATTTCATTAAAATCATAATTGATTCGAAAAAATAACAATTTCAACACATTTATTTTCTAATTCCAATATCTAAATATATCTTACTCCGTCATAAATCTTATTAATATACTATAATAGATAATGGTACTATTAATTAGGGTATGTAAAAATTCATAAGGGTAACATTACTATTCATAAGGGTATTTTACTATACACCAAAAATTATGTTGGTCATGTTAGACTCCAAATAGCTTATGTATGACAACCGTTTATGTCAGATTTATGAAATTCAAAACACAGAGGTGTTAAACTTATGTTTAAAGGTCCCATAGTACATATTAGTTCATTGTATTGTAATTTTATGTGATTATATGACATATTTATAAGAAATAAATTTATATTGATAAAATATTGGGTCATTACATTCTTACACCATTGTGATATTTCACCCACAAAATTTTGTTTTACACTCTATGCCATAAACAGGTGGGGGTATATTTCCTTCATTTCCACTTATAGTCCCCATGTTGCATCTTCGTACTTGTGGTTCCACTATAGTACTTTGACTAGGTGAGTTGTCTTATTATGTACAACTTTATCTCTATGATCCGTGATCTTTATGGGTTTATCTTCATTAGGAACATCATCCTCCAACTGTACAACTTCTAAAGAGAGTACATGTAAAGGATCTGTTATGTACTTCCTTAAGGGGGATACATGTAATAAATGATTTACTTTGTCAATGGTAGGTAGAAGTGCTAGTCGATTGGCCATAGCCCCGACACGCTCAAGAATCTCGAAGGGGCCTATGTACCTAAGACATAACTACCCTTTCCATCCAATCCACATGACCTTCTTCCATAGAGATATGCATTGAAATACCATGTATACAACATTGAACTCAAGGTCATGTTGAATATTGTCTTCATAACTCTTCTGTAGAAATTGGGCTTTCGTGATATGTTACAAAATGGTTTTCACCTTATCCACCATTTCATTGACCATTTTAGATCCTAGAAGCATACACTACCTATCTTTATCCCAACACGCCGGTGTTCTTCACCTTTTCCCATAAAGGGCTTTATATGGTGCCATTTGGATGCTCGAGTGGAAACTATTATTGTAGGATAATTCAACCAGTGGAAGATGTTGGTACTATCTTTTTTTGTAGTCCATATAACACGCTCTCATCATTTCTTCCGGTGTCTAAATAGTTCTCTTATATTTTCTATCAGTTTGAGGATGATACGTCATACTAAAGTTTAGTTAAGTTCTTAGTTCTTGTAAGAGACTTTTCCAGAATATTGAGAAGAATCATAGATCATGATCGAATACGATAGATAGCGGTACTCAATTTAGCCTTACCACTTCGTTGATGTAAATATGTGCAATTTGATCCAATGAGAAGTCCTCTCAAATTTAGATAAAATGAGATGTCTTCGTAAGATGATACACAATAACCCATATAACATTGTTTCCTTTGGATGTCCTTGGAAGTCCAGTGATAATGACCATGATGATGTTCTCCCACTTCCATGTTGGTATGGGTAGTGGTTGCGCCATCCCCTTAGACAAATCCTCCCAGCCTTCACATGCTGATATACTAGGCACTTTGATATATATTATTCAATCTCTCTTTTCATATTGTCTCACCAAAAGTTTTCTCAGATATCAAAATGCATCTTTGGGCTCTCTGGTTGAGTATAGAAGGTAGAGTTATGTGCGTCATTCAAAATCTACTTCATTGTCTTTGGATCAGATGGTACACATAATCGTTACCCAAATTTTATATGTCCATCATTTTCAATCATGAAAAAGGAGGATTTCCCATTTCTAATAGCTTCCACCCTTTTTAGAATTTCCACATCACTTCTTTCACCATCCTTTATTTTCTTCAAAAGGGATAATTGAGCAATCATTTTAGAAAGGAGTGATGATTTTCCCCATAATGATTTACATGTCCAACCTCTATAAATATAAGAAGATCGAATACTTTTTCAATTCTCATCATTGATAAAGATGTTGGATCTTTTATACTTAGAGCATCTGCCACCTTATTTTTCGTACTGGTATAGTAGTGGATTAAGACGTCATAATATTTGACGGGCTCTATCCATCTTTATTGGTGAATATTATTCCCTTTCTATGTGAATATATATGTTAGACTCTTATGATCAATATATATCTAGACCTTCTCCCCATAAATTTAATACTTCTAAATTTTCTATGAAAAGGTCACAACTACCAACTCCAGATCATGTGCGTGATAGTTTTTCTCAAGGATTTTCAGATGCCTTGAGTTTTAGGAAATCACATTATCATTTTTCTTGATTACACATCATAATCCCTTATTTGATGCATCACTATACACCACAAAGTGTTATCCACTTGTTTGCATTGTGATTACTGGTGCAGTGATTAGCCTCTTTTTCAACTCCTTCAAATAGTCATCACATTCTTGATTCTAGGCAAAACATACACAATTCTGTGTTATCCTATTCATTGGGGTTGATAGTTATGATAATTACTTCAAAAATCATCCATAATATCCATATTTTTCTCAAAAATCTGTGAATCTCCATTACAATTTTTGGCATGGGACACTCTTCAATTGCATTTGTCTTGGAATGGTCCACAGATATCGCTTTGTTGTTGATAGCATGCCCCAAGAAGGATGCTTCCTCCATCCAGAACTCACAACTACTGTACATTTCATATAGTTTATCCCATCAAAAAGTATTTAACACAGTATTTTAATGTTCCTAATGTTCCTCCTTGATCTTGGAGTATATCAAAATATCGTCAGTAAATACTACCAAATATTTGTTGAGGTAATCTATAAAGTCTATATTCATTAAATCCATGCAAATTACTGGATTATTAGTGAGTCTTTATGGAATTACTATGAACTCATAGTGTCTATACCTCGTTCAACGGGTAGTCTTGGGAATATATTCTTTACTCACCATTAATTGTTGATATCCAGACTGAAGGTCCATCTTAGAGAAATAAAAGGCCCCACGAAGATGATCAAAGAAGTCATAAATCTGAGGAAGGGGATACCTTTTCCTTATCATGATTTTATAGATCTAATCATAATTAATGCAGAGGTGAATTGATCCATCCTTAGACTTGATGAAGAGGACTAGCGGACCCCATGGTGAAGCAGTAGGGTGTGTAAAACTCTTCTCCAAATTCTGTTGTAACTGATTCTTTAGTTCTTCCATCTCTATGGTGGACATTATATAAGGTGTCTGTCATATAGGATGTTATCCAAGAATAAGTACAATTGAGAACTCAACCTCTTGGTCAAGAGGAAGACAATGAAACACTTCATGGAATACATCAGTTTAATCGCTCAAGATGGGCTTGTCTACAATTTAGATTCTCACTTTGGACTAAATCATTTGGTATAGATATGATTTATCATAAGGAATAAATATCAACACATGTGATGATGATTTTTAAGGAGATTCATCTTCCCCATTACACTTGTAAAGAATTTGAGGATGCTTCGGTATGTGAAAAGTGATCGACTTTTCCTAATAGTTGACAATGGCTTTGTATAAAGATAGTCGATCCATGCCCAAAATAGTGTATAACACCACTAAACGAAGTATGAAATTATTTCCTAGGAGGTTCAGTCCACAAACAATAACTTGGGAAGAGTTATAAACCATGGATGTAATAATTTCTTCATTCGTTGTTCTAATAGATAACTTGTCCTCCAAATTTTTATGTGGCATTTTAATAGTAATACAAAACCTGTAAGATATGAAATAATGAATATAATAAGAAAAAAAATTGTACGTTCAATATTCTTGAATGAATAACTAGAATACCTATCACCACATCATTTTTCGTCTCCACCTCAGCTGTAAATATCGAATAAGACCTTCCCTGTTTCTTGGGAAGTTGTTGTTGATTAATTCTAACAACCCTTGGATTAGATAAATTGTTTTCATAATTCACATGCTCTTTGTCATTATAACACTGCACCAATGGCAGAGCATTGATCTAAATCTTCCTTTCTTCATCCACATTAATGGTATTTTTCATATCCCTTTGGATATTCATGTCAAGATGTCACAACATTCCACATTTGAATTAATTCGTGGTTCCCTTTATACAATTCCATGGATGCTTCATCCCACAACTTTTATAGGTGGGATATCCAGGCTTCCTTCCATCATGGGATTTGTTTCTTGAACCACCCATAGTGTTCTCCATTTTTGGTTTCTTATCACTAGGCCCGCGAGACCACTGAGAGTCTCAAATCTTCATTTCAACCTTGAGGGAACAATGTAAAATGTCCACATAACTCACAAAGTCTCAAATTTCCAACACCTTCCAAAGACATAGTTTTATCCTCATAAAGAAGCGATCCACCTTGAATTCATTGTTCATTACGAAGCTAGAGGTGTACATGGAAAGACTTGTAATGTGTTCTTCATATACCCAAATGGACTCATCGTCCTTCTAATCGAGGCTAAGGAACTCTTTTTCTATCTTGAGACGGACAGTTCGAGGAGAATATTTATAGAAAAAATTTCTACTAAATTCCTCCCAATCCATAGAATCAATTTCCTCTTTGTACATTGAATTCTTGATCAGTTTCCACCACTGATCAGCTTCCCCATCAAAAAGATAGTCCGCCAGTACAACTTTCACTTATTCTGAGCACTGGAGGATGGAGAATATATTTTCAATGGAGATAATCCCCTGTTCTGTGAGGAGGGGATCATAAGGTCTGCTAAATATGGGAGGCCTTTTTTGCATGAAGTATTCCATGGAAACATTATCGTTACTTAGAGGAGGAGGTGTTTTCGCATGATTCAAGTTAATATTCATAACACGAGCCAGCTGAAAAAGTACAGTCATGATGTTTTAAGCACCCATTCTAATCATATGATATATTTAATTAGGGAAAACATTACATGTCCTATTACATTTGTTTTTTGGAACGTGTTCTTCTATTTCCTACCGTTAACTATGAAAATGAACGTTGAATTATAAGGCTTGATTACATAGTTATTGAACATCAAAAATAATACTATTGAACATAAAAGGATAAAAATGTAGAGGAGAATTATATCCTAACATGTGGTTCTTTAGGTTAAAATATAGGTTATCCTCAATCATTTTCATAACTTAGAATTTTTTTGGGATTTTTTATTACCTCAATAATGGTTTGTACTACTATATTGAATTTACCAAAGCATATCCCCCAAGAGTGTCAGACCAAGAGTGCAGCAAGGCCTGTTGTTTTGTACCAAGATACCTCGGCTCAACCCCAAAACTCATTATCGGAGTTTTCACTCCGTGGAACATATATTCTAGAGATATCTCTACTCATTTGTATCCTGATAGGGATTTATTTTCTAGATAAACGACATACTCTATACTTAACGAAATTTAGGGATGTTTTATTATACCTTATCTCATCTTTAAGGTTCATATAAAAGTGAACTATTATTAATATCCAAAAATGAATAGAACCTGGATCTGATACCAACAATAATGACCCAAGACATTTACATATAACATTACATGATTTTAAGTATAATTATACATCAGAGTACAAGCAAAGGATCATAACGACTAGTGTCTTGGAAGACTGGGTACATAATCAAACATTATAAATTTTTTTTTATTTAAACTCCCTATTGATATCCTATATTCCATTGTTGTCATACATCTATATAATATAACCTGGGGATAACATGAACAAGTAGATGAGATAAAATCATTATAAAGTAATATCCATAAGAAAAAATCAATAGCCCATTGGATAGAAGGCGTGCCATGATGATATAAAAAGGCACATAATAGATCATAACATATAAAAACGAGATCATTTTAACATGGAATCGTAGAAATGTGAATGAAACATAAAAAATGAATTTAGTATGAGTCAAGGCTAACCATCATGACCATTTCCCATAGCAGCACAAGCCAATGCTAACCACCAAGACTGTTTCACATAGTAGCACAAGCCATGGTTAACCACCAAGACCGTTGCACATACCATATCATGAAACTCAAATTTACCTAATGCATGGGAGAACTATTTGGGCGCTACCATATTACATTTCATGAATATTCTTTCCACAAAAATAATTATATAGAATCTATCTTACATAAACATAAGGGTTACCCATGGAATAAATTGGGTACCACAATCAGGACGTTAAGAATAACCAATGGGAGCATCATGAAAGTGTCCATAAAAGCATGGAATTAGAACATACATGGGCTTTAATAAGGTAAAATAAGCATATATCATGGTAATTAATGTCAAATAAGAGTGAAAACATATAAGAGATGAATTTTAGAAATTTCGTCATTAAAACAATTTTCTGTGGTTTTAAGGAAAATACTATAGAGATTTAAAAATAAAAAAGGGAACAATATTTTATATAAGACTAGAAGTGAACCAAGATGGTTTTAATAATAAAAATACTGATATTATAAAGACAATGGTTTCTTAAAATAGAAGATAGAGTGGGATTTAAATTTTTTAAAAATGGAAGAGGTTCCCTTAAAATGAGTTTTCTTATTGGGAAGTATTGAAGAGAGATTAACATATGAGCATGTATATACCTAAAAGAGAATAAGGGATGGATATTGAAACAAGATTCTAGATCATATAAACAAAATGTTAAATATTTACATAAAAATAAAATACAAATTCATTTGGGTAAAATGGAAAGATAGAGCAACCCGAAGGAATAAATGTAGTTCATTTAGAATTCCATACGAATTATCAGCCTGGTATCCGGTGTACATAGGTTGGATTCATGAGAGATAAATGGGTTTCCATGAACTTGTACATCAGGAAGTATTTATGGAGGAGGTGAAAAATCATACCCCATCATTAGGGATTACACATAAAATGGAATAGCATAGGGGACATTCTTGAATTAAATTAAAATGGAGAGGATCCCTTCCCTTAAGTCTGACGGTGATCTTTTCATGAACATAATGACTGGAAAAATAAAACAAGGTTCATAAATTAATAATTAATGAACCTATTATATATGTAAAATATTTATTATAAAAATTTTATGTTTATTTATAATTATATTTATTTGATAAGAGTTACAGTTTCACTGTTCAAGTATGTTTCCTTGCTCGGTTTTAATGATCTGTTCGTGTTTGGATAAACATGTATGATAAAGTTGGTTATCCATAATTAAAGTTATATTTTATTTTTGAACATCCAGAAGATTACATGGTTGAAAAATTAATTTGGTTACTTAATGTGAATTTGAATCATTATATAAAACTTTAGCGATATACTTTTGGGTTAATTGGTGGTTTTTTGGACACAAAGAACATGTTTTATTTTTTAAGTCAATGCCAAGTTTAAAAAAGGATTACAGAAAAATACATGAGAAAAAATACATATTTAATGGTATGGTTGCACCTTTATTATTTTTTAATTACCATAATTCAATACGGTAATGGAAATTGATTACCTATCTTACTTGATTGTGCTAAATCAACACATCTGAAATGATGTTTTCACTTCCTTCATATAATTTATGGGGAAAGAACAGAAGATAATTAATTATCCTATTATCAAAATAGAATTCTAGTAAATTTATTTAACTAGAGTTATCATACCATTTGGTTGAAGGGAGGTGCGGAATGAAAGAATAAAATAAAAGAACATAAAAAGAAAAAACAAGATGGGAGGAGGAATTTACCTCTTGAGTTTACCACATTTGAGAGCCTCTTAAAGGGATAGGATTTGGTATATTAAAGAGAATATGGGATATTGGAAATTGGAAATGAGCATGGGAAGAAATTTGAGTAGAATATTGGCAATGCACAAGGATTTATAGGAGTGATAAGAAGAGGCAAGGCTGGGTGGTATTTATAGTGGCGGGGAGGAGGGTTTTCGTAATATTATAATCATTAATTTATTCTTTCTTCACAAGATAATAAATGGTGAGTATTCTATGACCTCGAATAGTAATAAATGCATGTGAGTTCTATATTTATGTGCTTACATAACTTATTATGTTAGTAATAGTGGATTTATATTATAATGTATTTATACGAAAATTAATGTATTTTTCTATTCACTAAAAATACATGTATTTCATAAAAATCCCAAAAATCCACAAAAAACAATATTCAACTTGTAAAATAAAAAATGAAATATATTTCTCAAAAATAAAATTCTAAATATGATTAATTTAATATTTAATTAAAATCATAATTTATTCAAAAAAATAAGGAATTTAAAATATTATTTTTTTATTCTATGATATAGGTATATCATACTCCCACATGATTCATATTTATATATTATCATAGGTATGGTTAATTTTCAATAGGGTATGTCAGTATTCATAGGGATAAAATTGATATCCATAACATTATGTTACTATTCATGAAAAATTAAGTGGGTTATATTAGACTCCATAAACCTTAATGATTGCAACTGTGTATGTCAGATTTTAAAAATAAAAAACTGTGTAGTGAAAAACATATTTTTAAAGGTCAAATTGTACATAGTAGTTCAATATAATGTGATTTAATGTTATCATATGACATATTTATTAGAAAGGAATTTTCATTGATCAAACATTGGGTCATTACAAATGAATCAAGTAATATGAAATATTTTGTGTAATGACATGGTGATATCATATTCCTCATTCTAATTGATGGATCATGAGAAAAATTAGTTTACTCATGATTTATAGCATGTAATGGTACATTTTTTAGTGATATGGTTGTAACACACGAGATTTTATGAGAAATATTTAGTTTTTATGTATTATGTTATATGAAAAACCAAAGTAATCTTTCAACACACACAACATTGTATTGGCTTGAATTTCACACAAGAGAAACCTTCCTCGCTCGCTTGCGTTGTACGCAATACCGAGTTTCACTAAACAAAGTTTTTTAATAAAATATTGTTAAAAATAACTGTTATGAATAGTAATACCCTATTTTTGAAATTTTATAAATATTATATTTTAAAATGGACATCATTTTTGAATTCAGAATATCGAAATTAGCCTAGGGTGAAGTTTTGATATTTTTTTGAATAATTTCAATTTTTGATGAATAGTGAAAACACTGAGTTATAGTTTAAAATGGAATTTTTTTAAATAACTATTTATTTTATTTAAATTTATTTTAGGTAAAAATAGATACATAATACCTACATAAGTTAAATTTAATTCATTGGAGTCATTTTATAATAATATTGATATATAAAAATTTTGTTGAACTTTTTGACAGTCTTTTACCCACCTCCTAGGAGAATTTGTAATTGAACATAAAACTTAATTTTAACAATTTTGTGAGTTTGATTTAAAAAATCTGAGAGACACAGTTAATATCAAGTAGTAAAATGTGGTTTAATAAGAAGAAAATATTTTTTGGTAAATAGTAACTTTTTACTTTTATTTACCACGGTTAAAAGTAAATATGACAATTAAGGGTAAAAATGATATTATTATTACACTAACACATGTCATAATTTTATTGGATAAGTGTAATTAGACCAAAAAAACCATTGGGATAAAATATTACCCTTTAGGTCCACTTGGATTAGATTATGATATTTATTATAATTTTATTTAAAGAAGAGTTACAAGAGTTAAAATTAGTGTTTTATAACTAAAACATTTTTAATATAGAGTTATACATAATATAAATTAGACTATAAATATTCATTATAAATATAAAAATATTTCCTAAATAATTGTATTTTATTTATAATTTTTAGACATTAAATTAGTCAATTAATTAATGATACAATGATGATACAGTAATTACCGTATTAATGAAATATTAACATAATTGATGTTATAAATTCCAAAATAAATGTAATTTGAGACTTTTTATGAATTACACTAATTTTATAGGTTAATATGACATATTATTATTGATTTAATTAATTTTTATAGAACTAATCATGCTGTTATGATTTTCACAAAAATCAATTACCAAATAGTGTCAAAATTGACATAAAATAGTTTTTAAAATAAATATTATATTATTAATTGTTATTCAATTCCTAAAAATATATGGGTCAGCCAAATGACTTATATACAGTTATATATATTAATAATGAAACACTTGGGGTACATTTGTCTTGTTATAGTTCATTTATTAACCATATTGTGTAAGAAAATAAGAAGACACTGTAAAAGTTAAATTATTTAACTTAGAGTTAAATCTAAATGATAAGGTTATATTAGTAACCTAAACTTGTATAAAACCTATTGGTAGAGAGTATTTAGACCCATAACCACCATATCTTCGAACTAAATCAATTTGGAGCTATTAACAACCGAATATGTCTTTATTATTAAATAATATTTTAATTTTTTCCTAAGGTGCCCCTCTCCTCCCATATAAAAGGGCACCACCTCCCACTTCTCATTACACAACTTTGAGATTTAAATCTTTGAAAAACCCTTCCCATTTCCCTTATCAACTTTTCTAGAAACATACTATAGGTCTTGGGCTTCTTCAAAGACCAATTTTAGTTCCCTAAGAGGAGGTTTCAAAGAGGCGTGTCGAAGAAGAGGTAATATTTGTTAACGATTCTTTCAAATTTATTTCTTCTTCTACTTCCTCTTATTTATTTGTTTCATTATGACATAATAAAATCAGTATCACCCATATACCGATATGTTATTATAAATATGAAACAACCCTATTTCACCTTATATCCATCCTACAGAAAATGAAATCACCGTGCATGCGTACGTACAGAAAACCGTCTCCACGCCGTGGTGTAATCTCTTTTCCACCACCACTTGAATTGGATGGGTATAATTGTTTAATTGATACCTATATATGATTATTTTAAATTGATATTGATTCTTAAATAGTATTCATACACTTCAATACAATTCCACGATCATGGGAATAATATCATCGCTCGTGCGTACATAAGACCTACCGTCTCCACGATGTGATGCAACTCGTTCTACATGATCATCATTGAATAATTATTATATAAATGAATTTAATGAATATATATGATATATATTACACTAATACCATTCTGGAAATATGTTATCTATAACCTAAAAAGAATAATAGTAATTTATTCGACAAAACATGCATTAGGAAAGAAAGCAATAAACACCCGAATAACAAGTAGCAATGAAATATTACTAATATGAATATAATAATATGACCATATATGATATCATAACAATTAATATGATTTTGTAATAAGTCATAGACATTATTTAAATCATTATACAGGAGTTTTGGAAACGTACAAAGCAAATCAGACCTTGGGTAAGGTAAAATCTCACAATCTCATTTTTATCTGTGATTTTTTATACTTTAGAATTTACTGGGGAATATTTATCATCCACATACATGTTTATTAAATATGTAATATTATTTCTATCCTCCTAAAATTGTTTAAATCCAATTTCTCCCATTGGTGTGTTTTTAGTTAAAGAAGTGAAATGATTTTTTGTCGTTTTTATTAGGAGGTACTTTTAGACTTTTCCGGCCAAAGTACGAGAAGAATGTTTTTATAAATTATATGACATGAATGGATTTTTATGATTTAATATAACATTATTTCCATGAAGATTTATTTTACATGTTTTCATGATTATTTTTAATCAACATCTTTTAGTTTAAAGGTTTATGACATGTTAAGAAAAGAAAAATGTTTTTGAAGTAGAAAGGATATTTTCCTCAAGAATGGAGTACAAGTGTTTTATCAAAATTATTTTCCATCAAATATAATATAGGGTTCTATTTCTATCCCTATTTTTACATTGACTTGATTATGTTATAAGGGAATTAATATTATAATGTCTTTCAATCTTATATGGATTATGTTATGATGGAATGATGTTAAAGAATCCATTTTTTATTACATGGGTTATGGTATAATTTATGATTTTGTGGAACACAAAAGAATGGTTTCATTATGATATGGGTGGGACCTATATCTTCATCTAATGCATTGTCTAATGATTTATATCTCATGAGATAGACATGGATGGAACAGAAAGTTAATCAGTTTCAGTGATACATGACTGGAATGAGGAGTGAACTCGGTCCAGTAATGGACTTTGTACATTATGATGGTTTTGAAAATGATCCTTGACTAATATGAAATGATTTTCTATGATTATGTGTGTATTCCACAATATTTCAGGTTTTATGTTATGATTATTGGGATTACATTTCACTACTATGATTTATCCCATGTTATGATATTATGATCTCTTTTGCAGGTTACAATTTTCAAAATGTTATGTTCTTATAAATATGATTTGATTGATATTTCTTTTGTTTACCCTTATTGAGCATTTGAGCTCACCCTTTTGTATGTTTTCTTTTCTCCGGGTCATGATGAAGGGTATTAAGTAGGATATGTCAAAAGGGACTCTAGATACGATGAAACAAATGGGAGACAATGTGGATTATTTATGAACCACTTGTTTATGTTTCCCAGTTTCTAAAGACACTATACCTATACGGTCCTATCATGGTTTTGTTATATGTTATGATAAGTATGCTTCAATTCTGAAGTAATAACCATGTATGTAATGTATGGGTCGTTATAGTTTTGATTAGAGGAAAGGTACAATAATCTTTTGGAATCTAGGATGTGAAAACCTTAGTAAGAGATCTAAGGATATGTCTAAACAAAGAACACAATATTAGCATTTTAGAAATGGCCATGAATAACCTATGATAAGAACTAATGTGTGAAATTTATTTACCTATTATGTTTTTTCCTATTATAATTAGTGTTTCTCACACTATTCTTGGTTTTAGTCAATGCCTGGAACCCGAAGGAACCGTGTTAATGAGGAATGTGATGAGCAATGCAATAATTGTCCCCCCTGAGAAACCAAACGTTATGGGAGATAGAATAAAAAATATTATATCCATGCTCACACAACTTTCTCAAGCTATGAATCATGCTGGACATCCAAAAGAGAAAAGTAAGGAGAAACATTCTGTTGAATCCTTCATGAGGCCGCATCCACCCTAATTCAGTGGGTCTACCGATATATTATTGGATGAATAGTGGATCAGTACATCTGAAAAAATATCTTCAGTTCTTCAATGTTCTGAACATGATAAAGTCATCTTAAAAGTATACAGTTTGGAATGTGAAGCAGATCAATGGTGAAATCTTATTAACAATATGAGGCGAAGGGATGAAATTGAGTCCATGGAATGGGACGACTTCAAGAACTTATTTTTCAATAAGTACTTTCCTCATATTCTTCAAACAAAGATGGAGAATATGTTTCTTGAACTGAATCAAAAGGATGATGAATCTTTTGGTACCTACAAAGAAAATTTTACATGACTTGCAAGGTATGCTTCCAAAATTATTATCCAACCTGAGAGTAAAATAGATTGATTCTTTAGTGGCTTAAAACCAATTCATCGAAGGGCATTATCCCTAAAGGACTTCAATAACTAAGAGAAAATTGTTCGATGTGCTCTCAAGGTTGAGATAGAGATTGGAGTAACCCATCAATCATATGGGTTTGATAAGAAGAGGAAGATGGAATTCAAAGGAAAATCTAAAGACCACACTAAAATGAAAATGAGTTTTCACTTATGCTCAGTGTTTGGAAAGAAACTTGGAGGGAATTTTTGTAAAGGCACATGTAAAAGATTTAAGTGTAGAAAAGAAGGTCATTGGGTTGTTGAATGTCAAAATAATGGAAAGAAGATGTCTAATGATGCGAACAGAGAAAGGGATACATAGAATGAACCTCTTACACTTCATTGTTTCATGTGTAAGGAAATGGGGCATTATGCCAATCAATGCCCTAATCCAAGGGTTGTTGATGAAGATCAACGTCAATAACCTCTTAAGGACAAAGAAAAAGGAAATTCACACACAATTTCTATCAGCTATGTGGAGCATGATAACGAAGTGGTGGAAGGTACACATACCATCCACTCTCAAGTAGAAAATGTTTTATTTGATTCAGGATCCACCCACTTTTTTATTTCTGAAGAATTTTCTATGGGTATCTCCATATTACCTCAGAAGTTATATATTGAGTTAGGTATGACAACCCCTAATGGCACAACAATCACATCAAAAGTTTACAATTCTTCTCCGATTGATGTTTTTGGGAAAGTGCTTCCTGAAAATCTTGTGATCCTTCCTATAGTGGAATTTGATGTGATTATTGGCATGGAATGGCTTTCTCTATATGGAGATCATATAAATTTCTAAATAATGGAAGTCACATTTCATATTCCAGATCAATCTATGATCGTCTATTGATGAAAGGATGAACATAACATTCTAGTGGAAATTTCTTCCATCTTATGGGTCTTGATTCCACTAATTGAAGGATATTTATCTCAAATGGTTGGAGAGAAACTAACAATTAATAATATACCCATTTTACGAAGGTTTGATGATGTATTTACGGAGGAATTTCCTGGTCTTCCACCAAATCGTGAAGTTGAGTTTTCAATAGAACTCGTACTGGGTTCTTTACCTATTTCAATGACACCTTATAGAATTCCCCTAATTGTGTTTCAGGAATTGAAGAAGAAACTACAAGATAATCTTGATAATGGATTCATACGCCCTAGTGCATCACCTTGGGGAGCACCTATTCTGTTTGTTAAGAAGAAAGATGGATCATTGAGACTCTACATTGATTATCTAGAACTTAACAAGTTCACTATCAAGAACAAATATCCTCTCCCATGAATTGATGACTTATTTGACCAGCTAGGTGGTGCTCAATACTTTTCCATGATTGATATCCATTAAAGGTATCATCAATTAAGGGTCAAAAGGGTGGATATACCAAAGACGGATTTCCGTACAAGGTATAGACACTATGCATTTATAGTGATTCCATTTGATCTTACTAATTCCCATGATATCTTCATGGATATAATGAATAGAGTCTTTAGAGACTATCTTTATCAGTTTGTGTTTGTCTTTATAGACGTTATTCTTGTCTATTCAAAGAGAAAGTAAGAACATCAAGATCAGTTGAGAATTGTATTAAAGACCCTCAGAAAGGATAATCTTAATGACGAATTTACCAAGTGTGAATTTTGGCTTCCAAAAGATGCATTTTTGGGTCACATAATCTCAAAAGAGGGGATATCTATGGATCCATCAAAAATTGAGGTTATTGAAAGATGGTCAAGAACAAAAATAGTAATTGAGATCCGAGGATTTCTTGGTTTAGCTGGGTACTATCGACGTTGTGTGAAAGATTTTTCAAGATTATCTAACCCACTCAGAAAATTGACTCAGAAAGGAGTTTAGTTTTTTTGTACAGTGGAATTTGAAGAGAGTTTCAAGGAGTTAAAAAGAATATTATCTCGTGCACCTGTGCTCACACTCCCTTCTAGTGGAGAATGGTTTGTGATCAATAGTGATACATCTAAGAAGGGGTTGGGTTGTGTTCTCATGAAAAATGAAACGTTGATATCTTATGCCTCACGACAGTTGAAAATCCATGAGAAAAATTAACCAACTCATGATTTGGAGTTAGCTGTGGTAAAATATGCATTAAATATTTGGAGGCATTATCTTTATGGTGAAAGGTGTGATTTTTATACTCATCATAAAAGTTTGAAGCATATTTGCACACAAAAGGAGATGAATATGCTCTAAAGAAGATGGTTGGAGTTGATTAAGGACTACGACTTCTCAATTCATTATCACCCTGATAATGGAAACAAGGTGGAAGATACATTATGTCGACAGGACCGTGCTAGCTTATCCATGATGAGGATCACAAAAGATCCAATATTTATGGATTTACAAAGGATGGTTCTTGGAATTATAATGGAAGGGGAAAATCATATCTTTCTCAAATGAATGTTCAACCATCTATACATGTAATGATTAAAGAAGTACAGAAAGAAGATTTAGAGTTACAAAAGAAGGTGAGAAAGTTGCCTGAATTCAACCTTGATTGTGATGGGATAATAAGGTTCAAGAATCAGGTTTGTGTTCCTCCCATCCGAGAATTAAAGAAGGAGCATCTGGATGAGGCTCTTTCATTCTGTATTCATCCTAGAAGCACGAAGAAGTATAGGGACCTGAAAGAGTACTTCTGGTGGGATGGAATGAAAAGAGATGTTGCTGAATATGTCTATTGATGCTTGGTTTGTCATCAAGTTAAAGCTGAGAGAGATAAGTCTATGTGGATGTTACAACCATTACCCATACCCGAATGGAAATGGGAAAACATCACTATGTACTTTGTCTAAAGACATCCTAAAACATCCAAAGGAAATAATGCTATCTAGGTCATAGTTGATCGTGTTTTGAAGACGACACACTTAATTTCTATTAGAGAGGATTTTTCCCTTGATCAGCTTGCCAGGGTAAATGTAAAGGAAGTGGTATGATTGCATGGAGTTCAACTTTCCATTATATCTGATCGGTATCTGAGGTTTACCTCGATGTTTTGGCGAACTCTTCAGCATACTCTAGATACAGAGTTAAGTTTCATCACTACTTATCATCCTCAGACAGACGGTCTGCCTGAGAGGACAATTCAAACTCTAGAAGACATGTTGAGAGATTTTTCTATGGATTTCAAATGTGGTTGGTATTAACACCTACCTTTGGTGTAATTTTATTATAATAATAGATTTCACTCTATATTCAGATGGCTCCTTATGAAGATCTCTATGGAACGAAATGTAGGACTCCAACTTGATGGGATGAAGTTGGGGAAAGAAAACTATTAAGGCTCTACCTTGTTGATGAGACGACATAAAAGGTTAGATCTATTCAACAACACATAAGAGCAGCTCAGAGTCGACAAAAATGTTATGTCGACAACTGAATAAAAGACATAGAGTTTTATGTGGGTGATAAATTGTTCTTATGAATATCTCCTTAGAATAGAGTAATGATATTTGGAAAGAAGGGAAAGTTGAGTCCTATGTATATTGGTCCTTTAAAAATTATGGATCGTGTTGGGAAGGTAGCTTACCGATTGGCGCTTCCACCAAATCTCTCTCAAGTTCATGATGTGTTCCATGTATCTCTCCTGATAAGGTACATACCTGATCCATCACATGTACTAAGCTCAAAAGTTATACCGCTGGATAAAGATCATTCTTATGAAGAATAGCCGATAGAGATTCTTGATCGTAGCAAAAAAGTCCTACGGAACAAGACCACTCGCTTGGTGAACATTTTATGGAGGAACCACCAATTAGAAGAATCTACATGGGAACTTGATTATATAACGATGGAGAGGTATCCTTATCTATTTTTTACAATGTCACGAATTTCGAGGGCAAAATTCATTTTAAGGGGGGTAGAATGAAACACCTATGATTTTATGAGAAATATTTTGTTTTTATGTATTATTTTATACGCAACACCAAAGGAATCATTCACTACACACAACACTATCTTGTCTTGCATTTCATGCAAGAGCAACCTTCCTCGATAGTTCACCTTGTACGCAATACCGTGTTTCACTATACAATGATATGTTATTAAAATATTATTAAAACTAGCCATTATGAATAGTAATACCCAATTTTTAAAATTTTATAAATTTTATCATTAAAAATCGACTTCATTTTTGGATTCATAATATCAAATTTATCCTAGGGTGATTTTTTGGTATTTTTCTGGATACAATCAATTTTTGATGAATAGTGAAAAACACTGAGTTATACTTTAAAACCGAATCTTTATTTAAATAAAATAATTATATTATTTAAATCTATTTTCTGTCAAAATAAATGCATAATACCTATATAAGTTTAATGTAATTCATTTGTGTTATTTTATAATAATATAGATATATAAAAATTTTATTGAACTTTTCGATCGTCTTTTACCCACCTCCTAGGAGCATTTGTAATTGTACATAAAACATAATTTTACTGCTTCTGTGAGTTGAATTTCAAAAATCTAAGAGATACGAATAATATCAAGGAGTAAAATTTGGTTCAATAAGATAAAAATAATTTTTGGTGAACAGTAAGTTTATACATTTATTTACAATGGTTAAAAGTAAATAGGGTAATTAAGGGTAAAAATGATATTATTATTACCCTAACACATGTCCAAATTCTATTGGATAAATGTAATTCGACCAAAAACAACCTTAGGGATAAAATATTACGCTTTAGGTCCACTTGGATTAGATTAGAACATTTATTATTATTTTATTTAAAGAAGAGTTAAAAGAGCTAAAATCAAAGTTTAATAAATAAAACATTTTTAAAATAGAGTTATACATAAGCTAAATTCGACTATAAATATTCATTACAAATATAATAATATTTCCTACATAAATGTATTTTATTTATAATTTTTAGACATTATAGAAGTTAATTTATTTTTTACACAATGATGATGAAGTAATTACCTTATTAATGAAATATTAACCTAATTTATATTATAAATACCCAAATAAATGTAATTTGATACTTTTTATGAATTAAAATAATTTTATATGTTAATATGAAATGTTAGTATTTATTTAATTAACTTATTTTGAACTAATAATGCTTTTATGAATTTCACAAAAATCAATTATCAAATAGTGTCAAATTTAACATAAAACAGTTTTTAAAACAAATATTATATTATTAATTGTTATTCTGTTCTTAAAAATCTATTGTTTGGAAAAATGACATAGATAAGGTTATATATATTAATAATGAACCACTTGGGGTTATCTTGGCTTGTTATAGTATGTTTATTAACCATATAGTGTAAGAAAAAAATAAGACACGGTAAAAGTTAAATTATTTATCTTAGAGATAAATGTAAATGATACAGTTAAAATATTAACCTAAACATGTCTAAAACCTATTGGTTGAGAGGAGTTCGAACCATACCTACCTTAGCTTATAAATAAATCAATTCGGAGCTATTAAAAACCGAATATGAATTTATTATAAAATAATTTGTTATGTTTTTCCTAAGGTGACCCTCTCCTTCATTATAAAAAGGAACCACCTCCCTCTTCTCTTTACACAACATTGAGCTATCATGCTCGGCCAAACCCTGCCTATTTCCATTTTCAACTTACCTATAAACATACTATCGGTCCTAGTATTCTTCAAATACCAATTTTAGTTCCCTGAGAGGAGGTTTCAAAGAAGAGTGTCGAAGAAGAGGTAATATATGTTACTGACTTTTTCAAATTTATTTATTTTTCCACTTCATTTTCTTTAGTCATTTCATTTTGAAGTAATAACATCAGTGTCACTCATATAATCATATGTTATTATAAATATGAAACAACCCTATTTCACCTACTATCCATCCTACGGAAATTGAAATCACCGCACGTGCGTACGTATAGAATACCATCTCCACGTCGTGGTGTAATCTGTTTTCCACGACCACCTAACTTGGATGGGTATAATGGTGTAAATAATAACTATATATGATTATTTAAAATTGACATTGATTCTGAAATAGTATACATACACTTCAATACAATTCCATGATCATGGGAATGATATCATCACTCGTGCGTACGTACGACCTACCGTGTCCACGATGTGATGTGACTCGTTTTACAAGATCTTCGTTGAATAATTATTATATAAATGAATTAGATGAATAAATATGATATATATTACACTGATACCATTATGGAAATGAGTTATCTATAACCTACAAATAATAATAAGAATTTATTCGACAAAACATGCATATGAACATAAAGCAATGTAAACCCAAATAACAAGTAGCAATGAAATATTACTAATAAAAAGATAAGAATAGGACCGTATATGATAACATAACAATTAATATGATTTTTTAATAAGTCAATGATATTATTGAAATCATTATACATGATGTTCAGATACGTACGAAGCAAATCGGACCTAAGGTAAGAGAAAATCTCACAATCTCATTTTTATCTGAGATTGTTTATACTTCAGAATTTACTGGGGAATATTTATAATCCACATCCATGTTTCTTCAATATGTAATATTATATATATCCTCATAAAATTTTTTAAATCCAATTTTACCCATTGGTGAGTTTTTAGTAAATGATATGAAAGAAATATTTTGCTGTTTTTATTACAATGTACTTTTTGTCTTTTCCGGCCAAAGTATGAGAAGAATGTTTTTTTAACTTATACGACATGAATGGATTTTTCAGATTTCAAAGATCTTTATTTCCATGAAGCTTCATTTAATATATTTCATGTTAAATTTTAATCAACTTCTTTTAGTTTAAAATTGTATGACATGATAAGAATCGAAAAATGTTTTCGAAGTAGAAAGGTTATTTTCCTCAAGAATGGAGTTCAAGTGATTTATCAAAATTATTTTCCATCTATGATAATATAGGGTTTTGTTTCTATACCTATTTTTAAATTGATTTTATTATGTTATTATGGAATTAATTTTATTATTCCCTTTTATCTTATGTGGATTATGTTATGATTGCATGATGTTTAGAAATCCCATTTTTATTACATGGGTTATGCTATGATTAACTATTTTGTGGAACACATAAGAATGGTTTCATTATGAGATGGGTGGGACCTATATGTCCTTCCAATGCATTGGGGAATGATTTATATCTCATGAGATAGACATGGCTAGAACGGAAAGTTAATCTGGTTCAGTGATACATGACTGGAATGAGGAGTGAACCCAGTTCAGTAATGGACTTTGTCCGCTATGATGGTCTTGGAAATGAGCCTTGACTAATATGAAATGATTTTATATGATTATGTGTGTATGCCACAAAGTTTTAGGATTTTCTGTTATGATTATTGGGATTACATTTCACTACTATGATTTATCACATACTATGATATTATGATTTCTTTTGCAGGTTCTGATTTTCAAAATGTTATGTTCTTATGAATATGATATGATTGATATTTTTTTTGTTTACCCTTACTAAGAATTTGATCTCATTCTAATGTATTTTTTCTTTTCCCCAGGTCAGGAAGAAGTTTATTAAGATGGATATGCTAAAAGGGACTCTAGATAAGATGAAATAAATGGGAGAAAATGTAGATGATTTATGAACCATTTGTTTATGTTTCTGAGTTTCTAAAGACATTATATATATACAGTCCTATCATGGTTTTGTTATATGTTGTAATAAGTATGCTTAAATTCTGAAGTAATAACCATGTATGTAATGTATGGGTCGTTATAATGGTGGCAATATATTTATAGTGAAATGTATTATATATATGATGATAATAAAATATTAAAGTACATATTCTAATAGAAATAGTTGAATATGAATCTTAAGAGATTGTTAGAGTAGATTAAATATTGTCAATTATCAATACAATACCACCCTAGGAAAGAGAAAAAGGTGGATGATGCTCTATGACTAAAGGACCGTTGTGGATTGTACATGGTGAGGATTAAAAGAGATAAACTATTTAGGGATTTTTAGAGGATAAATCTTGAAATCATGATGGAATGAGATACATCCAATTAGGATCTGATGAATATTCATCTATACATTCATGTGAATATAAAATAGGTACTTAAGGGGGATTTAAAATTACAAAATAAGGTAAGTAATGTTTCCATGTAAAACTATAATATTGAAGGAATGATACGATTTTGGAACAGAGGATGTGTCCCATCAATACCATAATTGATGAAAAAGATATTATATAAAGCACATATATCATCATTATCTACCTATACTTAAAGTATAATGATCAATTGTGACCTGAAAGAGTATTTCTAGTGGGAAAACATGAAGTGGGATATTTTAGAGTATGCATCTGGATGATTTGTATATCAATAAGTTATGGTATAATGTTAATAGTTTATATTGATGATGTAAACATTATTCATACCTATATGTAAATGGGAAAACATCACCATGGATTTATTTATAAGACTTCCCAATAAATATAAATTCTCTGATGACACATGGATTATAGTCAATCATCTTATTAATTCAGAATATTTTATATATATTATGAATGAATTTTTTATTTACCTACTTTCTCAGATATACATTAAGAATGTTTTCAGTTTTCATAGTGTAAAATCACAATTGTATCTAATTGATATTTGTGGTTTTCCTCAATGTTCTAGAGAGTTTTTTAGAAATTATTGAACATAGTGTTCATGTTTAGAACTAGGTATCATCCATAGAAATATAGTCAATATGAGAGGAATTTTAAAACCCCAAAATATATTCTTAAATATTTTTCTATGGATTTAAAATCTATTTGTGTTCAACAACATACTATAATTGAAATTTTTTACAATAATAACTTTCACATGATCATTAATATGGCTTATTAAAATGACCTCTATAGTAAGAGATGTGGAGGTCCAACATACTAGGATGAATTTGGAGAATAATATATATATGGGCATGAGATAGATGAGAAATTGGATTATAATGTTAGATCCATTCAACAACACATTAGAGAATATTAGAATCTATAAAAAATTTATGATTATAATAATTAGTGGGATCTAGAATTTATAGTGGATGATAATGTATTATTATGAAAATATCCTTGGTTAAAGGTTTTTATATTTAGAAAAAATGGGAAATTCTTCCCCATAAATATTAGTCCATATGAGATTCTTAATTGTATTGGGATGGTATCTTATCTCTTGGTACTTCCTCCACACCTCTCCAATGTTTACGATGTGTTCTGTATATCTCTTTTGTGAAAGTAAAAATGTAATCATTCACATGTAATAAATTTATAGGTTGTACCACTTTAGAGTGATTATTCATATAATTAATAATTAGTGGATATTCTTGATAGGAGGTATAATGTGTTGTGGAACTAGACAACTGACCTGGTCAATGTTTTGTGGTGAAACCCTAAATTTAAGAAAGATACATGGGGATAAAAATGTAATGAGGAAGAATTATCCCCAATTAATTTATTCATAGTAATTAAATTTAAAAGGTTAAATTATTATAAGTTAGGTATAATGTAACATCCCACGATTTAAGAATACATTTCTCTTCAATAAATATTATGTGTTTGATATGTTATAATGCACGCAACACCAAACATAAGTGAATAATGCCTACTAAAAATATAAAACAAAATAAATTAATGTATAGTTAAATTAAATGGATAAAATCAATTCAACAAAATCATGCAATCAAATTCATGATATAATTTCTAAATGATATGGAATGTTATTCTAATAATTCATGGTGAAAAAGAAATGTTTTTATAAGTATTATATATATATATGTTTTATTAGAAAATGAATATATATTTTTAGTGTTGAAATTATGAATAATTATTGTTTATGAATGTATAAAAATTATTAATAATTCATATATTGAATATATAATTGAACTAAATAATGATAATATCACTTGGAATTTATATATTTATATTTTTAGAGAACTAGTTTTACATGCAGAAACTATTTTATGAAAAAAAAAATTAATCACTATTAATGAATTATTTTAATGAAATTTATAGTTAATATTAAATAAAATAAATTAACCTTCATTTATGGGTTTTTACTAGGAAATGAATGAGAAAAAATTATTTTTATACCTAAAACAAATTTTCTTTAAAATGAGTTTTATGCATTTTGTTTGATGATATTAGAATTATTTTCAAACAAATATATATGTTTAATGATAAAAAATAGATTCCATATTTTTAATAATCATTTCAACGAAAAATATAGTTTAATTTTCATTTTTATTCATAAAAGTTTTATCATGGTAAAATGTTTTTCACCATGGTAACTATAAAAACTGGCTAAAAAGATTTAAATAAAAGGGTAAGGAATAAATATTTCACCAAAAAAAATAATTTATTTCATTTATTGGGTTTATTTTAACCCAAATCAAATTACATTAAAATTTTATTTTTATGGATCCATTCTCTATGAGGGAGAATTTAATATATTTTAAACATTATAATATTTACAAGGGTGCCACTCCCCTTGATTATAAAAGGTCACCTACTCGTCGCACATATATACACAAATTTATCATATTATCTCAATAAATATTTACCCAAATACTTTCCCATATTTCCTATTGTGTCAATAAGGTTTTCCTTATGACTTTTCCATTCCTTCTTGTTTTGAAAATCACAAACACCTTATCTTTAAGAAAATTTCTTTTATAAGGAAAATAGCTTTCTTAAGGAAAATCGATTTTATAAGAAAATTTATCCTTATCACATTTTCATCCATATTTTTCTTAAGTATAAGTTTCGGATTCATTTTCTCGGAATCATTGAAACTTTGATATAAAGCATTTTGTTTTAGGGTTCGGATTCTGTACAAGAACTATAAGGAAGTTTCATTCCGAATTCCGGATATGAACTCTGACTAAGTTCTATTCCAGATTCAGGATACGAATTCTGAAGAAGAATTCTCATTACGAATTCCAATGAAGAATTCCCATTACGAACTCTAATGAAGAATTCTCATTACGAATTCTCATTACGACCTCTAATGAAGAATTCCCATTACGAACTCTAATGAAGAATTCTCATTACGAATTCTAAAGAAGAATTCTCATTACGAATTCTAATGAAGAAATCCCATTCCGAATTCTCATTACGAATTCCAATGAAGAATTCTCATTACGAATTCTGATGATGAATTCTCATTACGAATTCTGATGACGAATTCTCATTTCGAATTCTGATGATGAATTCTCATTACGAATTCTGATGACGAATTCTCATTATGAATTCTGATGATGAATTCTCATTACGATTTCTGATGACGAATTCCTATTCCGAATTCTCATTCCGAATTCACCTATTAAACAGAATCTGATTATCTTTGTTTTATACACTCTGAATTTATTCACTCCAAATCTTCACTCCAAAGTTTCATTCCGAACTTTTATGTTAGAGTTTAAAACGATGTCGTACTTTCTGTTACACTTGTTTTGTTATAAAACGATGTCGTCTGTTTTGTTATAAACTAACCGTTGTCTAAGTGACACGTGTACAGGTCCCTCCGAACTTTAAGTAAAATATGACCATTGGAGAAGGAGCCAACCTTACCTATAAATAGGAGCTCATTTGAAAGAGCTCGGTGCTGTTGGAAAAAAACGACTGAGTTTTGTGCCTACATGCTGTTGAAGTGAATTCTAGAGAGAGAGGCTCTTATTAACTCTCAAAGCTTCGTGTGACTCCGAATGTTGGTGATTACATTCGAGGGCTTCCGGGGATAGGAAGACAGAGGTGCCGACTACCTTAATGTTCGAGGGCTTTCTTGCTGAGGAAGACAGAGGTTGCCAACTACCTTGAAGTTGAGGGCTTGCGGGGATAGCAAGACAGAGACTTCGATCTTCGTATCGAGGGCTTACCCTGGTGTGGGTTAGACAGACTTGCTTGAAAGTATAAATCAAGGGACCTTTATCCAAGGTTGTTGGATACCCTTCTCTTCGGGTTAAAAGACTATTATCTTGTTACTAGTAGTTTTACTACTTGTTTTTATTCCGCTGTAATTTGTATCTTAAGGAAAGTATAACTTTCTTATACTTCCTTACTTACTCTGATTCATTTAGATTCTATACGCTTTAAGGTAGAATCTCATATTGTAACTTTTGTTAAGTTTCAATTTCTGGAACCATATTTCCGGAACCTACTTTCGGAATCTCATTCCCAGTTTAGTTTGGTGTTCATAGGTGTTGTGAATTTACTTAGTTTAACTTTGTTAAACTTAGCCCTTTCTTTTTCTTAAGGAAACTTTAGTTATTCATAACTAACTTTAAAGGTTCCAAAGGAATTTTTAAAGTATACAATTCACCCCCCTCTTGTATATTGAGCATCTCATATTATATTTCGATCCTACAATTGGTATCAGAGGTTGGAAACCTCTTACTCTATACCATTCTTACATTTGGTATCAGAGCCAGGTTACTGAAATACTTGTACTCACATACAAGTTTTTCTTGCTCACTCTTCCATTCCGAACTTTGTCATTCCGATTTATCCATTCCGAAATTTTCTTATTCCGAACTTTGTGATTACGATTCTAAGCTACTAACAAGTTTGTGTGCAAAGTTATTTCTAGTATGGCAGGAATTAATGTTGGATCTATTGACAATCTGAATCCTACAAGACCACCCATATTTGATGGTAATGATTATGAATACTGGAGAGATCGTATGAAGACATTTGTTATCAATACTGGAGTAGATAACTTTGTTATGCTTACTGGTGATTATAAAATTCCTGACAAAGAAGTCAGAACCTTTACTAACCAGGAAAAGCAAGAATATCAACTCAACTATAAGATACGCAATACTTTATTATGTTCAATGACCAGAAATATATATAGCCAAATTTCTTCTTGTGAAGCAGCTAACTGTATATGGAAGAAGTTAGAGGTTACACACTTTGGGACTTCTAAGGTGATTGAGACTAGGAGAGCTATGCTTAGAGATGAATATCATGGCTTCAATTTTCCTTATGGAGAACCTATATGTAAAGTTCAACAAAGATTTATGACCATTTTCAACAGTCTACAATCTATGGGAGAGAAAGGTTTAGATGATGAAGCTCTTGTGGACAAGATAATTGACATTATGCCCAATGAGTGGGAATCTAAGAGAACAGCTATAGATGAGAACAGGAAGGTCACACAAATTACTGTTGATGAATTATTTGGAACTCTTCTACAACATGAAACTAGAATGAAGAGAGATGCTGACAACATCAAGAAGAAGAATGGAAATGGTACTGTTGCTTTTACTACAACTTCAAATCAGATGAAAGCTAAGACTCTTGAGAGAGTAACCAGATCCAAGTCTAAGAATGTTATTTTCCAATCCGAATCTAGTGAGAGTGAAGTATCAGAAAATGAATTTGCCAATCTTGCTCGAAGGATGAACAAGATAGCTGGGCAAAGAAATTTTCAATCTAAGTATAAGAAGAAGGACAGAAAATATAAGAAAGATGGAGAAGTAACTTGTTATGAATGCAAAAGAGCTGGACATATTAGACTAGATTGCCCTATGCTCAAAAAGAAAGAAAGAAAGGAAAGACATTCAGACAGGAACAGGAAGAAGTATTATAAAGCCAAAGCTAAGAAAGTTCTGAAAGCAAATGACACCTGGAGTGCCAGTGGTGGTGACTCTTCAGATGAATCTTCTGATTATGAATCTTCAGGACAGAAGAATCTTGGTCTTATAGCCAGATTACCTATTGATAATCATTGTCTTATGGCTAAGGTACGAAATGATGAATCATTGACCAATGTTTCTTTAAATTCTAATGATAGTAAGTATTATAACTCTTCTGATGAAGAATCATCTTCTGATGAGGAAAATACTTTACCTACTTATGAAGAAGTCTCTAGGTTTTCTGAACTTCTTGAGATTGAGAATTCCAAACTCAATAAGAAACTTGATAAGGCAAATTCTAGGAATTCTATTCTTAAAAAAGAGATATCAGATCTTTCTAAAGATCTTGATAAGAAAAATGCTGATTTTGAATGTATTTCAAAAAATCTTGAGGAAGTAAGTTCTGAAAAGAACAAACTTTCTAAAGAGTTAGAAAAAGTAATTTCTAATAAAAATGTTTTCGAGCCTAACTCTAGTTCAAAAACTAATGATTTTGAGGATAAAAACTTTGTTGTAAAACTCAAGTCCGAAATTTTTTCCTTAAAGAAGTGTTTATCAAACTTTACCCATGGTAAGGAAAATTTTGATAAGATGTATTCCCAAATACGACCTTTAAGAAATAAATCCGGATTTGGTTATACCCATGCAAAACCAGTTTTCAGTAACAATTATTTTGTTCCTCAAAGTGCCCCATTTTGTACCAAGTGTCAATGTGGTGGTCACTGGGCAAAGAATTGTTCCTTAAATAAAACCCAATCTCTAGGATTCCACAAAGCCTACTTTTCTAAGAAAATGTGGATACCTAAAATTTTGTTGTCTGGAAATCTCGGATCCAAGCAAATTTGGATTCCGAAAATCTAACTTTGTGCTTAATTTCAGGAAAATAAAGAAAGTTCCAGCAACAATATATGGTACATGGATAGTGGATGTTCCCGGCACATGACTGGTAACAAAAGTTTTTTTGAAAAGATTATCAAAATGAAAGGAGGAAAGGTAACTTTCGGAGACAATGCTAAGGGAGAGATTGTTGGTATTGGTAATATTGTTCTTTTAGGTAAAACCTTGATTTCAAATGTTCTTTTTGTTAAAGGTCTTAAGCACAACCTCATTAGCATAAGTCAGTTATGTGATGAAGGTTACCTTGTGAATTTTAGGAATGCCAAGTGTTTAGTTCACAATTCCAAGGAAGAATTTATTTTCTCAGCCAACAGGCAAGAGAATGTTTACACCTTAAACTTAGAAGACCTAAGAAGCCAAGATTTACCTTGCCTAAGTGCAATGGAAGATCATTCTTGGTTATGGCATAGAAGATTAGGACACTGTAATCTTAGGAACCTATGTAAACTCTCTAAGAAGAAACTAGTTAAGGATCTACCAGAGCTTAGATTTGATTCTTCTAAAGTTTGTGATCCTTGTCAATATGGAAGGCAACATAAATCTAGTTTTAAGTCAATCGGTGAAGTCTCAACAACCGATGCATTACAGTTAGTACACATGGATCTTTTTGGTCCAACACAAACTGGAAGTATTGGAGGCAAATACTATGTGTTTGTTCTAGTTTATGATTACACTAGATTTACTTGGGTCTATTTTCTAGCAAAGAAATATGAAGCTTTTTCTTATTTCAAAAGTTTTAGAGTTCAAGTTAAAAATGAGAAAAACCTTCCATTGAAAACTATTCATAGTGATCATGGAGGAGAATTTCAAAATTCTGATTTTGAAACTTTTTGTAGTAAGAAAGGTATTACTCACAATTTTTCAGCACCTAGAACTCCTCAACAGAATGGTGTTGTTGAAAGAAGAAATAGAATACTTCAAGAGATAACAAGAACCATGTTGAGTGAATATTATATTGCTAGACATTTCTGGGCTGAAGCTGTATGTACTGCTTGTTATACTATAAATCGAGTTTTGATTAGACCTTTTCTTAATAAAACTCCTTATGAGTTATGGAATGGTAGAAAACCTAGACTTTCCTACTTCAAGGTTTTTGGTTGCAAAGTATTCATTCTGAATACTAAAGATAACTTACATAAATTCGCACCAAAATCAGATGAAGGGATTTACTTAGGTTATTCCACAACCTCTAAGGCTTATAGAGTTTTTAATAAAAATACTTGTACTGTTGAGGAAACAGTGCAAGTGAAATTTGAGGAGTCAGATCCTTTTGTTTTTAAAACATCTCAACTTACATCTTTGGATGTGTTTTCAAAAAATGATTGTCAACCTTTGATAGAAGAACCTTCTGATAAGGAAATTGTTCTAGAAGATACTTCTGAAACATTTACCCCAGAAGACTTTCTACCCTATGTTGATGAACAGGTTTTACAAAACCCAAATCAGGTGTTTCTTAAGAATCATCCCAGTGATAGTATCATTGGAGATGTAAATCAACCTGTAAGGACTAGAAGTTCCTTAAGAAATGAAGTAGAACATCTAGCATTTCTTTCCTAATTAGAACCTAAAAGCACAGATGAAGCTTTAGGTGATGATGATTGGATCAAAGCAATGCAAGATGAACTAAATGAATTCGAAAGGAATAAAGTCTGGACTTTGGTTGAAAGACCTAAGGAAACTTCTGTTATTGGAGTAAAATGGGTTTTTAGAAATAAATGTGATGAAAATGGAGTCATTGTTAGAAATAAAGCTAGACTTGTTGCTAAAGGCTATAATCAGCAAGAAGGAATAGACTATGAAGAAACCTATGCTCCAGTAGCTAGACTTGAATCTATCCGTATTCTACTTTCTTTTGCAGCATTCTTTAATTTCAAACTTTTCCAAATGGATGTGAAATGTGCTTTTCTTAACGGTTATGTTCAAAAGAAAGTTTTTGTTGAACAACCTCCTGGCTTTGAAGATACAAAACATCCAGATCATGTTTTTAGACTTACCAAAGCTTTGTATGGCCTTAAACAAGCCCCACGAGCATGGTATGATAGACTTACTGGATTTTTGCTTCAAAATAACTATGTTAAGGGAAATGAAGATCCAACCCTTTTTATAAAGAAAGATAAGAAAAATGTTTTGATTGTTCAAATTTATGTTGATGACATTATATTTGGTTCAACTCAGCAATCTTTGACTGACTCTTTTGCTAGTCTAATGAAATCTGAGTTTGAAATGAGTATGATGGGTGAGTTAAAATTTTTTCTTGGTTTTCAAATTTCTCAAAAACCAGAAGGAACCTACATATCTAAACATAAGTATATTAAATATCTTCTTAAAAAGTATGGTTATGACAACACTAAGAGTATAAGTACTCCCATTGGTACCTCAAACTCTTTAGATCTTGACGAAGTTGGGAAACCAGTAGATCAAACATCTTTTAGAGGTATGATAGGAAGTCTACTTTACTTAACATCTAGTCGACCAGACATAATGTTTTCAGTATGCTTATGTGCAAGATATCAATCCAATCCTAAGGAATCTCACTTAAAGGCAGTAAAAAGAATTTTTCGCTACCTTAAGGGAACCATGGATCTAGGATTATTTTATACTTCTGGAAATGATTTCGTTCTAAAAAGATTTTCTGATGCTGACTTTGGTGGAAGTAAAATGGATAGAAAAAGTACATCTGGAACTTGTCATTTCTTAGAAAATTCATTAGTTTCTTGGTCCTGCAAGAAGAAACATTCTGTTGCACTCTCCACTACTGATGCTGAATATGTAGCAGCTGGAAGTTGTTGTGCACAAGTGTTGTGGATGCAACACACACTCACAGACTATGGCCTGAGTTTTACTAAAACTCAAATTTTGTGTGATAACACAAGTGCCATTGCCCTATGTAAAAACCCTGCACATCAATCCCGTGCAAAACACATAGATATTAGGCATCACTTTCTTAGGGATCACACACTTAAAGAAGATATTATTCTTCAGTTTATCAGAACGCAAGATCAACTTGCTGATATTTTCACAAAATCATTGCCTTCTGATATATTTGAATATATTAAACAGAAGTTAGGAATGATAACCGTAAGGTAATATTTCTTAATTAACTTTCTGTTGAAAAAGTCTCCTTACAGTAATAAACTCCTTTTCATAGGGGGAGTACATTTGATTGTTTGTTTAAACAAAGTTTTTTTTCAAAAATTTGTTTTCAAACTTTTCGGAACGAATATTTCCGGAATAGAACTTCCGGAACGAAAGTTTTCCAGAATGAATATCTTCGAACAGAATACTCCTGGAATGGAAGTATTCGTATTGAAAATTTCGGGAATGGAAAACTTTCGTACTGATACTTTCATAACCATATTTTCGTACCGAACCTTCTTAGTTTCTTTTTCGTACTGCGTTTTTCGTACTGAGTTTTTCGTACTGAGTTTTTTGTACTGAGTTTTTCATAGTGAGTTTTTCGTAGTAAAATTTTTCAAACTTTGTCTTTTCGTAATAAACGTTTTATTTGGTCATGTTTATATTACCCATTACGAATAACTTTCCTAAGCTAATCCAAAAGGTATGATTTTTTTACTCAAGTTTTCGTATTCATATTTTACTTGCTGGCATTTTCTTTATGTTTTCGGATTTTAGTTTTCTTAATTCTCTGTTTTAATAAAACCTCAAAAAGATCGGATTCGAGTTTTCAACCGTCAGATCTGATCGCAGCTCATTCCAACCGTTAGATCAACTATGGAATGTGAACCGTCATACCGTTGTCTATATAAAGGGGACCTAAATTCAAGTCCCACATCGATTTCAAGCTTTCGCGTGCTGAAGCTCTGCCCCTCTGATTTAAGGCTGTTCCGAACTTCAGTCTTCTCCGTTCCGAACTTCCCAGAGAACTTCTAATCCGAATGTCTGCAGAGTTAGCATCTCAAGAAATGTCTTCAACTAAGCCTATATCTCAGTGGTTAGTTTACAGAGAAAGGTTAGTTCATCCGACTTTCATCAGCAACTACGATTCTATCATTTCAAAGAATATCAAGTTGAATGGCTGGGAAGATGTTGCGGTATCAAAAACCGGGAACCAAGATGAAGTGTACTCAGATTTGCTTGTTGAGTTTTATGAGTCAGTTGCTTTCTTCAAGGAAGATAATAGGGAGAAGTTCTCTTTTAAGTCTTATGGTAAGACTTACAAACTTTCTCACACCAAGGCCGCAAGCTTGGTAGGATTGTCTTATGAAGGAGAAGCGGAGTTTATTTCGCACGTATTGCCAGACTCTATGGGTAGTTTCAACAAGGAAAAGGCCTTAGAAACTCTCGGATTGGATGATGAAAAGGCTCCGAAGATTGCAAGCCTATCTACAAACTTCCGGATTCTGGAGTTATGGGTGAAAGTGCTTATCGTACCGAGAAAAGGTGATAAGGATAGCTTGAAGAAGAGTGAGATATATATCTTAGATTTCCTGATAAATCTAAGAAAGTTTAACCTGATGAAGCATATTCTTCTTAATATTGAAAATTTGAAGAAGGGAAATCTGAGAGCTCAGATCGTAATATACCCAGCAATTTTGTCGAAGTTAATAGTTCGGTGCCTTGAATCCTTCAAGGTAGCTTGTAGTTCTAAACCAAGGGTGTGTAAAATCATGCTGGTCAGTGATGGAACTCTTAAAAGAATGAATGTAGCTTTTGAAAAGAAGTCTGGAAAGTTTATTGATCTACCTCCTCAAGAAGAAGTGGCTCCGAAATTTGCTGATCCAGAATCATCTAAGCCGTTAAGGAAGAGAAAACTGAAAGAAGTGGTAGTCGAAGCCGAGGAACCCAAGTCTAAGGAAGTCCATTCCGCACCTCCAAAGCCTAAGAAGAAGAAAACCTATACTGATGAGGTTGTAGCAAAGTGGAGAGAAGATAAAGAAACAAGGAAAGAAGGGGATCCGCAGTTCGGATTGAACCCTGCGGAGGCTAAAGCTTTGAGGGAGAAAATGGCTGATGAGCTTGAGAAGCAAGCAAAGGAGAAGAAGCTTAAGTAGAAGATGTCAGAAGCTGAGGCAGTACAAGCGTTGTTGAAGTTCAACGAAATGGTTTCAACAACAATTCCAGTTCCGAGATCTTTCTCCCTGGAATCCCTACCTGAGACTCCAGGAAGAAATCTCGTTGCTCCGGAACAAGCTGTCGCTACTAATACTGAGGAAGTAGAGCAAGTGGAACAAGTTGAAGAAGTTGCTGAAGGAAGTGGTGAGACAGGAGATGTGCCAAAACAAGTAGATGAGTACAAGGGAACTCCCTCGGAACACTTATCGCTCCGAACTTCTGAAGCTGAATCTTCGAAGCTTGTCACTCCTGCAATGGAAGAAGAGAAAGGGGAATAAGAAGTTGGCTATCATGGAGAAGAAGAAAAACTTTTACGTGATATTGCTCAGATGGAAAATGTAGAAGATACTGTTTAGGAAGTTGCTGATGAGGAAGATAATGTTGTTCAAGTTTCTGATAGCGAGAAGAGATCTCCGGAACAGGTTTCAATTTCGGAAAAAGAAAAGGGGAAGCAAATTCTTGCTGATACTCTGAGTTCAGAAAAGAGGATAAGAAAGGAAGCTAGTAGTTCTTCTAAGAGAAAGTTGGAACTTATTGAGGAAGAAAATTCTCCTAGCAGAATTTCAGATTCGGAGTCATCCTCGCTGGGGCATGAATTTGTTGTTCAGTCTTTGAAGAAGTTGGTAGGAACCATTCCGACCTTCTCAAGTATTGATTCACGATGCCAGATGCTCCAACATGCGTTGAATCTGAAAACAGACTCCGTATCCATGGTTATGGATAAGTGTGTTGAGATTGAAGCCCAGTTCAAAAACTTCTTTATTGGTTATGAAGCTCATAAAAGATCTTGCAAGAGGGTGACAAGCTGGTCTAAGAAGATTGTGGAAGAGATGAGGCTTTTCGATGAGTTTCGAGATAATGTTAAGGATGCCTTTGAAACCAAGGACAAGAAGTTTAATGAGTTGACTGCATCCTTTGAAGAGAAGCTGACTGAAGAGAAGAACTTCCGGATCCAAGAAGTCAGGGATCTGAATGGGAAGTTGAATTCTGTTTCTCAGAATTGGAAATTTGAAAGGGATCATCGCATAGATTTTGAAGAAAGGATGAAGGCTCAGGAAGAGAAAATGAAAGATCAGGAAGAAAAGTTGAAGGCTCAGGAAGAAATAATTGAAGCCCAATCCGCAAGAAAAGTGGTCTTAGAGAAGCAATCCAAAGAAGATCATAAAGACCTCAAGAAGATCAAGACTATTCTGAAGGGCCTCATGTCTAAGGAAAAAGATCCGAAATAAACCAATCCGATCTTTTTGTTGTAATTTGTTTGTTGTTGCTGAGATTACAAAATTTAATGAAAGTTGTGCTTGTTGTCTCTTTTGTTATCATTACTAATATTTCAGGTACTTTGTTATTTTTTTTTCATTCCCTCCAATTCTTTTTGAAAATCACAAAGGGGGAGAAGGAAAAGATCCTTAAGAAAAAGAAAGAACTCTAATAAGAGTTTGTTTAAAGGGGAGTTTTTTTTCTTAAAGAAGACCTTCTTATGAAATATCACTCCGGAAATATGAATACGATCCTTAGAGTTTCAAAGCATAAGGGGGAGTTAGTCATATTCATCTATATCCTTAAACCATGGGAGATAAGCTTTAATATATTTCTTTCATCTTAGAATTTCTTTTTCGTAAGGTTGTTTGTGCTTTCCAAAAAGGGGGAGATTGTTGAGTCAATAAGGTTTTCCTTATGACTTTTCCATTCCTTCTTGTTTTGAAAATCACAAACACCTTATCTTTAAGAAAATTGCTTTTATAAGGAAAATAGCTTTCTTAAGGAAAATCGCTTTTATAAGAAAATTTATCTTTATCACATTTTCATCCATATTTTTCTTAAGTATAAGTTTAGGATTCATTTTCTCGGAATCATTGAAAAATTGATATAAAGCATTCTGTTTTAGGGTTCGGATTCTGGACAAGAACTATAAGGAAGTTTCATTCCGAATTCCGGATATGAACTCTGACTAAGTTCTATTCCAGATTCAGGATACGAATTCTGATGAAGAATTATCATTACGAATTCCAATGAAGAATTCACATTACGAACTCTAATGAAGAATTCTCATTACGAATTCTCATTACTAACTCTAATGAAGAATTCCCATTTCGAACTCTAATGAAAAATTCTCATTACGAATTCTAAAGAAGAATTCTCATTACGAATTATAATGAAGAAATCCCATTCCGAATTCTCATTACGAATTCCAATGAAGAATTCTCATTACGAATTCTGATGATGAATTCTCATTACGAATTCTGATGACGAATTCTCATTACGAATTCTGATGATGAATTCTCATTACGAATTCTGATGACGAATTCTCATTACGAATTCTGATGATGAATTCTCATTACGATTTCTGATGACGAATTCCTATTCCGAATTCTCATTCCGAATTCACCTATTAAACAGAATCTGATTATCTTTGTTTTATACACTCTGAATTTATTCACTCCGAATCTTCACTCCGAAGTTTCATTCCGAACTTTTATGTTAGAGTTTAAAACGATGCCGTACTTTCTGTTACACTTGTTTTGTTATAAAACGATGTCGTCTGTTTTGTTATAAACTAACCGTTGTCTAAGTGACACGTGTACAGGTCCCTCCGAACTTTAAGGAAAATATGACCGTTGGAGAAGGAGCCGACCTTACCTATAAATAAGAGCTCATTTGAAAGAGCTCGGTGCTGTTGGAAAAAAAACGACTGAGTTTTGTGCCTACATGCTGTTGAAGTGAATTCTAGAGAGAGAGGCTCTTATTAACTCTCAAAGCTTCGTGCGACTTCGAATGTTGGTGATTACATTCGAGGGCTTCCAGGGATAGGAAGACAGAGGTACCGACTACCTTAAAGTTCGAGGGCTTTCTTGCTGAGGAAGACAGAGGTTGCCAACTACCTTGTAGTTGAGGGCTTGCGGGGATAGCAAGACAGAGACTCTGATCTTCGTATCGAGGGCTTACCCTGGTGTGGGTAAGACAGACTTGCTTTAAAGTATAAATCAAGGGACCTTTATCCAAGGATGTTGGATACCCTTCTCTTTGGGTTAAAAGACTATTATCTTGTTACTAGTAGTTTTACTACTTGTTTTTATTCCGCTGTAATTTGTATCTTAAGGAAAGTATAACTTTCTTATACTTCCTTACTTACTCTGATTCATTTAGATTCTATATGCTTTAAGGTAGAATATCATATTGTAACTTTTGTTAAGTTTAAATTTCCGGAACCATATTTCCGGAACCTACTTTCGGAATCTCATTCCCAGTTTAGTTTGGTGTTCAGAGGTGTTGTGAATTTACTTAGTTTAACTTTGTTAAACTTAGCCCTTTCCTTTTCTTAAGGAAACTTTAGTTATTCATAACTAACTTTAAAGGTTCCAAAGGAATTTTTAAAGCATAAAATTCACCCCCCTCTTGTATATTGAGCATCTCATATTATATTTCGATCCTACATTTCCTACCCATGACCTAGATGTTTTATTATTCCCAAAACAACTAGCGAGGAATCCTTATGGAGTTTTTTAGTGATGATTATCCAAGGAATATATATATGTTCCTCCTAATATCATTCAAGTTTCTTATTTTTTAAAACACCTAATAATATTAAATAACTATATTAACATACCGAAAATATTATATTTAGTATAATAATTTTTTATATTGATGGTATATCAATTATCTTTCTAAATTTCATCCAATGTAAAATGAATGCATTTCTCATGAGTACATATGAGCTACCATCTCTATTAAGTGACGTGTTTCATTTTTCATCACCACCTATTAAGGATGATTATTTAAATTAATTTGATGAATTAATATAATATTTTTAATATATTTATTATTTTTAAAATATAAATTATTATTTTCCATCCATTCATTCCTTTTATTGAAAAAAATTAAAACGTCACTTGTAGATACATAGGGACTATCATCTCCACCAAGTGATATAATTAATTTTTAAAAAACTCTTTAAATTACTTGGTATAAAAATATATATAATGAATAAGTATAAAATTTATGAAATGATTCAGATTTTTTATATGATTAAACCTTTACAAATGTGAAAATATTAGGATCAGTGAATTAAAATATACGTGGAAAATAGAACAGTTGACACCAAAATATCGATTCTATTAAAGAATTGTAAATATATGGGTAGTTATAAATTTCAATGGAAAGATATATAGTATAATATGAATGAATATTGTTTTATAGATGTATAATAATTGTAAATGTTATATAATATATCTTAAAATGTTCATGAAGATAATCAAGACTCGAGGTTTGTGTTCATGTTACAATCTCCCTATTTATTAGGAGTTTTTATGTTTGAATTTATAATATGAGAAAATATATATTATATTTCAATTTAACCCCATATTATTATTCTCATATGTTTTATTATTGGGATATCAATTATTAGTACCATTTTACTCTCTTTGGTACAGAAAAATAACAAAATGTTGTTTTGAAGAGAAGCTGACCTATTTTCAATTCTTTTGGCCGAAAATATTTTCTTATATATATATATACATAATTAATTTCACAAAGTTATTATATATTTTTAAATTATTGAAAAGATATTTTTTACTATATTTTACTTTATTTACAAATTATTAGAAATTAATATTTTCATTTGTTTCTCATATGACTTGCATATGAATTTTATAGAAAAGTTATAATAATGTTTTTAAATTTCTACTACTGGAATGAGTTCTCATTCCATCATGTTATATCTATTTAAATAATATCCCATTAATATTTTCAAATTATTACTAAATAATATTCTATTCCCCTTTTTTGTAATTTTTATCTTTAAATGTTACCAAAGGAAATTGTTGTTTTTTGTTGTTTAAAATTATATATACAACAGTATTATAAATTATTTTCATCAATATCATCATTATTTAAATATTGATATGGCTTAACTGTGATATAATATTTTATTTAAATCCACATCATTTCTATGTAAGTTTTTTGATGATTATGTTTTAATGATGTTTCATGAAAACATTTTTTTCTCATGTGTTAATTAAACTATAAAAGAACGATGAATGCTCATTTATTCTTGTATTATATAAATGAATAGATTATCATTATGTAATGGGTAGGTTGGTTATACCACTCTGATTAATTTTTTTATGTTTTATATATCTTTAACTCAAGAGGCTAAATGCGTGATTATCTTAAGACCAATAGGTTATATATGTGATTTTCCTAATCCCATGAGGGTATACTGGTGATTATCCAAATCCAAATAGGGTACAGGGCCTGCTAGAACAAGACAAATAAGGTAAAAAGGTAGTTAACATATGTCTAATATGTACATAATATCGTGGTGAATTTTCTTAGGATATTATTTCTATGGTTATGATAATTGGGATTGAACCCAAACCACCATGAGACTCTGTTGACTATGATAATATTGGTTGTGATCAATAACTAAGGATATACTTTTAGATACATGTATTTTTGACAAACAATGTAACAAAAAACATATGAATTATTCTTATGATGTGATCTCATAGATGATGATTTATTATTGATTATTCGACACTCTTATTACTCATATATATGAATATTAAAAAAACCTATGCTATATGTCATGTTTTATAGTTAATTATTTTTTGGACTTGGTCTTATAAGTTATGGTCATGTTTATATACCCATAAGTGCATATTATGCTCACTTATGATAAAAAAATTTAAATTTCACATGTTTATCGGTACATATCATTTAATTTCACTCTTTATTATGATTTTTTCCCACATATTATTAATAATGGTTTTAAGTAGGTATTGTTTTCGACGTGTACTGTGTGAGGAGAACTCTGTGGGAGATATTTTCATATAAAAAGTTATATATGTATCTAGTTTATAAATATTACAAAAATTTATATTTATAATGAATGTATTTTCATTATATTTATTTAATATTCATATAAAATCATGTAATATTTTTATAAGTGATACTTGGGTCTCCATGGTCAGTATTAGAGAAGATTTTAATTATTTTTAGAAATTAGGTTACAGGGAATGAGGGGATAGAACCTATGAAAACCTATGATAAACCAATGTGTTATAGGACGAACCTAAATTTTCATGGTTTTATAATACGGTGTCAATTTCGTTTTAATATTTGGATTTAATTTTCTTAGAATATGATTTCTCACTTTCATTAATACTTCTTGATTCTCACAATAAACATTTTGTTTTCAGTAAGGGATATATTATAGAATCATGTAGTTGGGGTGGTGCGTAGTATTCATTTTATTCAAAATATATTATTTGGGAATATTTATATGAATTACTTCAAATGTTGATTTTTTTTAAGACAATTAAATAATAACCTCAATGTTTAGACATTGAATTATCTGTGAAAATATCTAAAGGTACAATGGTTTCTTCTCATGTCTATAGCTCATCTAGGACCAATGTTTAAGGGAATTTTCTTTAGATAAATCATGATATTATCTCTATAGTTGAATTTGATATGATTTTAAGACTGTACTACATCTCTATAATGTATCTCGTATCAACTACTATGTATGGGTAGACATGTTAGATATTACAAATCAACATATGATCATTTATTGTGTTGAGGATGAAGATAAACATCTAATGGACATTACTCAAATCATATGGGTATTACTATATATTCATAAGGTATATTTATATAAAATTGTTGGGTAGAAACAAAATATTAATGATATTTGTATTATTTGATAATTTTATAATGTATATTTTTAGAAGAGTTACATAGTCTTCCATTGAATCACGATGTTTAATTTCCAACATGACTTATACATGATGATTTACCTATTTAAAAGTATCCTTACTGAATGGACCCAATTGAGATAAAACAATTGAATAATAAACACTTATAGAATCTAGATAATAGATTAATTCAACCATGTTCTTTTCCATGAGGTTCAATTATTCTTTTTATTAGATATAAATATGGGTCAAGGTATATTTTCAATAATTATCAAAACCACAATAAGATCACTTTAAATAAAAAGTATACTCTACCTCCTGTTAATGACATAATTTATCAACTTCAAAAATCCTAATAATCTTCCATGATTGATATTTGATCAAGATTTCAAATGTTCTGGGTCAAAAATTAGGATATACAGAAGACAACCTTCCATATGAGGTATAAACACTTTTAATTTATAGTGATTCCATTTGGACTTAGTAATTCCCCATCTATATTCATAGATCTAATAAAAAGAGTGCATATAGATTACCTAAATTTGTTTATGGAGTTATTTATAGATAATATTTTCGTCTATTCAGAGATCACATAAGAGAATGAAGATTATTTTTTTATTTTGTTGAAGATCTATATAAATGATATGCTATTTGAAAAAATTATCAACTATGAATTATGGATACAAAAATTACCATTTGTGGGTTATGTAATTATAAGAGTGGTTAGACCGAACAAAACATGGTGAATAAAATATATAGTTTTATCTGATTGGATGGATAATATTTTATTGGTATATTTTCAATAATGTCATATCTATAAACCATGATGACGTAAAAGGGAGTGATGTTTATTTAAACTCATGAATTTGAAGATATTTTCATGGAAATGAAGGGAAGGTTGTTTAGTGAACATTTTCTCAACCTACCTTAATGTGGAGAAGTGTTTTAAATATATTTTGATGCATTAATGAAGGTATTGAGACGTGTTATCATGAATAATTCTATTGTGGTATCATATGCCTCATGAAAATTGATGGTTCATGCGAAAAATTACCAGGATATTATGAAGATAGGATGGAATTATATATATTGATCATAGAATAATTAAGTATTAATTTTCATAGAGTGATTAGAATACACACCAAAGGATATGGTTATTGTTGATTACTGATTTTTACTCTGAAATACACTTCCACCTTAGAATGGTGAACAAGGTGGTTGATGTTTTATGTCATAAAGATGAAAATACATTTTCTATTAAAAGAATTGAAATAGATCTAAAATTTATGGATTTTTTGATGAAAAATATAGAAATCAATATATAAGATGTATACTTTTATTTTACTCCTATAAATGTTTAACTATACATTATTTTATGATTAAAATGAATATAAGGAGGATTTATAGGGGGAAAAATAGCTATAGAACGTTCCTAAGTTCGATAATGATAGTGATTTAATGATCTAGTCCAAAAACATGGTATGTGTCTCATAAATACAATACATGAAGGAATAGATATTTAATAAAACATATGACTAATAATTCATTATCTATTATAGGAGTAAACGTATATTGAGAAATGTTGAAGTGAAATTATGGTGTGAAAACATGAAGAGTGATATTGTGAAGATAGATTAGAATTATATATATTATGAAATTCATAAAATATATATTGATCATAGAATCATTATGTATTAATTTTCATAGAGTTATTAGAATACACACCAAAGGATATGGTTATTGTTGATGAAGTATTTTTACTCTGAAATAGACTTCCACCTTAGAAAGGTGAACAAGGTAGTTGATGATGTATGTCGGAAATATGATAATAGATTTTCCATTTAAAGAATTGAAATATATATATTGATCATAGAATCATTAAGTATTAATTTTCATAGTGTGTTTAGAATACACACCAAAGGATAGGGTTATTGTTGATTAATGATTTTTACTCAAAAATACACTTCCACCTTAGAAATGTGAACAAGGTGGTTGATGTTGAATGTCGGAAATATGATAATAGATTTTCCATTAAATGAATTTAAATAAATATAATTTTTATTGATTTTTTGATGAAAAATATAGAAATAAATATATAAGAAGTTTAATTTTATTTTACGCATATTAATGTTTAACTATCCATTTATTTGCTGATTAAAATTAATATAAGGAGGATTTATAGCGGTAAAAATAGGTATATAATGTTCCTAAGTTCGATAATGATAGTGATTTAATGATCTAGTTCAAAAACTTGGTATGTCTCCCATAAATACAATACATGAAGGAATAGATATTTAATGAAACATATAAGTAATAATTCTTTATCTATTATAGGAGTACACTTATATTGAGAAATATTGAAGTGAAATTATGGCGTGAAAACATGAAGAGTGATATTATGAAGTGTGTATCTTGATTTCATGTATATATAAAAGTCATGTATGAAAATTAATGATAAAAGGGGATAGGGTAACTATTACCAATATATATATTTAAATCAAAATACATCATAGGGTTTTTTGTTGTTGGACTCCCTAATACATTAAATGGCCATACATCCATTTCTATTATAGTTGGTCACTATATGAATTCATAAAATTTTGTGAATATTAAGGTAGTATTATCATTTAAAAAACTTTATATAATATACATTATTGAGGAGGTAAGGTTTAATGTGGTACAACTCTCTGTCATATCTGATCGAGTACCTAGTTTTACCTCGATGTTATGGAAATGTCTTCAGAAATAATTTATTATATAGTTACACAATATCATTTCATACAGTGATTATAAATATATTCAGTTTTTGGGGACCATTCAAAATATATAAGATATTCGTAGATATTAATATATGTATTTTAAAGGATATTGTGATTAGAAACTTCCTTAGGTAGATTATTTTTACAATAATATATTCTACTCAAGAATTTTGAATTCTTATAAATCCCCTTATGAAAATAAGTTAAAAAATAAAACATAATAGGATAACATTTGGGAATGAATCAAATTGGGATGTGAGATAACAGAGGAAATGATAGGGAATTTTGTACTTATTCAGTAAAACATCAAGGTAGTGCAATTTAAAGGGAATATTTATTCTGATAATCATTAGTGAGATAAAAAATAGATGTGGGTGAAAAATTATAATTTTTAATATCTACATGGAATAATATTATGATATTTAGGAAAAGGGAAAGATGAGCTCTAGATATATTTTTTAAAATGATAATCTTGATCAAATCATGATGAAAACATGCCACTCGAATCTTCCATCAACCCACTATTTAGTTCATGATGATTTTCAAGTACCTATTCTAGGATAGTACATACCTAATCCTTAACATGAACTAAACATAGGAGTTATAATCATATGGAATTATCTTTTTCTTGAACGAAAATAGGTGGAGTGTAAGAACCCGGATCCTCGTTTCAGGTATTCTTTTTCTTTTTCTATTGTTTTTAAGAAAAATGAACATTCTCGAAATTTTTGAAGTACACACCATGTACTTTCTGAGTACATGCCATGTACTCATCTCCGGCTCAAAGCCATGTGCTGGGCATGCCCGGGCCACACACACGGTGTGTAGAGGTGACGTGGAGGCCTATTTTGGCGGAGTAAGGAAAAGACCCAGTACACGCCGTGTACTCTAAAAGTACACACCGTGTACATTATTATTTTTCAGTAAATGAACTGGGGTCACACCTGACGCACAGAAGCATCTTCTTTTAGGTCATGTACGTCCGAGAGCGACACTTACTGTCGGATCTTCGACGAGCTTCCGCCTCTTCATCTATTCTCTGATTCGAGCATGTCCGATTGCGTTGGAATCGTAGCGGTGAGTTCTTCCTTCAACATGAGCTCTGTTTTCTGATTCATCCTCATTTTAGAGTTATCGTGGGTTGAGAGTTTTGTGCATTTTCTCATATCTATGAAGTTCTAAGGGGAATCAATCGTCGTGGTTCACGTATATCGACCTCCTAGGATCGAGGTAGGTGGTTTTTGCATTTCTATTGAATGTTGATGAGTATTTTGTGCAAATTCCACAAATTACCTTGGGAGGAAAATTATGGGTTTCTTATTTTTCCACTGTTATTTTACTGATTTGCTTGATTGTTGTAGTAGAGGTTTATGCTTGTGAGTAGAGTAATTTGTTTGTGGTTAGTTTTCCTTTCCATTCTCGTTGTACTGTTTAGCGTTTTCCAGTTTCCATGCCTAGTTGTAGGATAGTGGAACAATTGCTTTGTATTGTTGTGGAACCTTAGATTGATAGAAAAGTAGTTCTTGAGGATTACATGGATGATGTACGCGTGATGAGCATGTTCTTTTCCACACAGGATTGTGAGTACCTAGTGTAGCAGACCATAGGGAGAATTGACATAAGGGATTCTCCAAAGTTTCTTTTAATACGATGCGAGAGCACCGAGGGAATTGATGAAGGGTGATTCCTCAGAGAGTCTGTAGATCCTCGACGTGGGCCATAGGGGGAATGAGATTTTGAGTGCTTCCCCAGAGAGCCTTTTTCATGATATGAGACTATAGGGGGAATTGATGGTGAGTTCTTCCTTAGAGAGTCTATTTTCTTAGCTGAACCACAGGGGTGAGACTGTGTGTGCCTCTTAGAGGGGTGCTGGTACTTGTAGGTTGAACCATAGGGGTTAGGCTATGAGATCTACCCAGAGGGTTACCTAATTTCTTCTTGTTACTGGTTTTATATCTGTGTACTTTATATGCTACATTTGTGGACTGTGACTGCTGTGTATTATCCTGTTTACTGTTTCTGTACTTTACTTTCCATGTATTCATTGAATGTTAGGCACAGATCTTTGGGTGGTTTCATACTGGGAAATTTTCTCACACCCTATTTGGGCCATGATTTTGGGCCCATGAAGTCTTTGTTGTTGTAGGAATAGATTAGGGCAAGCGCCCTTCTACTTCATGTTCTTGATTGCACTGGAGTTGGAGAGCATGGGACCGAGCCGTGGCTTGCGATGCTGAGGAGTTTACTTTGTTTTCTTCTGAACTTTGTTTTTTAGTTGTACTTCAGAACGTTGGTTTTTTTTTCTGCTTTTCATAGACATATGTACCATGTTGCATCATTATTAGTTTATACATTGCTTCCGCTATTCAGTTCAGTTGTTGTATACTGTTTATTGTTTCCGTTATTGTGTCTGGTTGTTCTTTCGCTATATACTTTACCGAATGAGGGCATTGTTTCCCCCCGACTCACCAAGGACCTCGCAGCTAGTTGGCATCCTCTGGTGTTTGGGGATATGCACTTGAGGTCATGTGGAAAACTGAGTATGGGACACCAGTGGAGGGGCTCCGGAGTCGGGTCATTACAAAGTGGTATTAGAGGAGTTCTTTTCTCTTTCATTACTGCTTGGAGACATTATCCAGGGATAGGACGGATTCGGTACTTGGTATTAAGCTATGCTCGAGAGTATCTAACTCATGTATAGGAAAAATCCATACTACCTAGATAATTGCAGTTTGCTGATATTGAGATTTTACAGCTGATATGACTTCACCTAGAGTGATTCCAATGACTTGTGCTATTATTACTTTGATATTTTTGTTCTATTTATGTCGCAACCTGATGATATGAGGGTATTCCATCTCATGCATCATATAGGCACTTGTAGAATCACTTTCCACGAATTCTTTCCAAGCCATATATGGTGCATTAGCGATTTCATGCTGTTGTGATAGACTTCGTGTAGATTATGCATGTTGTTTGATAGATGCCTGATAGAATCCCTGAGGTTATGTTAGAGAGATATTTGTTTTCCCTGGTATGTGACTGTAGGAGATGCCATGTTTTGATTCGTGGGGATTATGGTCCCTCATGAATCAGAATTTGGCACCTCTTTACCTTGTTTTAATGTTTCTAGGGTTCTGTGCAATTTCTGAGATACTTCCCAAAAAGACCCAGAATACACGGTGTGTACTTTTTGGATACACTCCGTGTAGTTTTCAGGCCATGTCACTGACCGTGTGACAAGAAAACGGTGTTGTGAAAGTATCTTTAGGAACACACTGTGAATAGTAGGTACATGCTGTATAGTAATGAGCCATGTAATCGGCCACGTCAATAACAACACGGGTCGGGATGCTCGAGTAGCACACATTGTGTCATAACGGAACACGCCGTGTAGTACCTTCAAGGTACCCCACTATGTAACAAACAACACGGGTCAGAAAGGACTTCTCTCAGACAAACCGTGTTGCTTTTGGAGCACTCTGTGTAGTCTTTCCAAGTACCCGACTGTGTCGCGAACAACACGGGATGGTTTCACATTTCTTATACATGCCGTGTTTGTTCGGAGCACACCCTGTAAGGTTCATCCGTGTAGACGGCCGCGTTTTTAACAACACGGGCCGCCGAAGCCTTGTCCACTACACGCCGTGTCCGTAGAGAACACGCCGTGTAGTCTCAGTTTAAGAAAACCATGTAGGTTAGCCATGTAAGGGACTCAGGCTGGGGAACAGTTTTCAAGTACACGTAATGTGTGGGGTCAACACGCCATGTGGTTTGAGGTGTACACGACTTGTAGGGACGGATTACACGCCCATATAAGTGTCTTAAGAAGACACACCATGTAGTTTTTATACACGACATGTAGTCGAGTTTTGTAAACTTGTGTGTTTTCGTTCCCCTATTTCCATTTTGAACTCTTGTGTTATCTGTCATTGTTTTCCAGATCTAAGGTGTACATTTGATCTTTCCAGAGCTATGCCTCCAAGATGTACTTCTGTCGTACGTCTGTCGTCAGGTAGTGATCTGATGCCAGACATGGCTGATCAGGGACATCCTGCCGATCCTTCAGTTGGGCCAGCCTTGGCATCAGTTGTTATACCAGTTGCAGGCACTGATGTGCTATTCTAGGATGGTTTCATGAGGATGATTCAGGCCTTTCAGGGAGCGCAGCCTCCTTCCATGACTATGGAAGATCTGCCATGAGTTTTTCAGTAGCTGCATCCTCCCATGTTCTCGGGGGAAGGAGGACCTCAAGCTACAGAGTCATGGCTGGAAGCCATCTTGACTATCTTCGAGAATCTGTAGATGCCTCCAGATAGGCGGGTCAATCATGTTACCTACATGCTATGAGACTCCTCCAAGAGGTGGTGTGACGTGATCTCACAGGCGGGTCATCAGCAAGCTATGGCTTGGGAGGTGTTCCATTGCGTATTCTATGACTACTTTTATCTAGAGACCCTGAGGGCTGACCGAGCCCGGGAGTTCATGATCATAGAGTAGGGTACTCTTTCTATCATGGAATATTCCTCTCGCTTCACCAAGCTATAGCATTTCACCCCCCTCTGGGATTGTTGTTGGGTATTCTTAGCATGTATGTTTGAGGATGGTCTCATGAGGGAGATCTGCTCGCAGGTGAACATATTCTAGCGGACTTCCATCACTTCTATCGTCAACCAGGAAATGATTGCGGAGCACAATTTGAGAGACTCTGGAGCTACGAGCCAGGGCAGTTCTACTTCCAGATTTTGTTTCCCTCCAGATGATAGCAAGAAGCGCCGTAGAGAGTATACGCGCGGTGACTTGAGGAAGCGTGATGCATCGTCAGGCATCCATGTGACATGCTAATTATGTGGACGGTCAGGGAACACGAGGCTGCAGTTCCAGAGGGACCCCGTCGAGTGCCGATAATGTCACAATATGGGTCACCTTCAACATTTCCACTAGGTTTTCTCACCAACAGATGGTGACCATGGTTCTTCCATGACTCCTCGTTCAGGAGCAGCACCACCAGTTTCTCACCAGTAATGGAACTGGAGTTCTTTCGGCCGTTCGGGGCATGGTGGAGGTCGAGTCAATTGGCGGTTAGTAACTAGTCCCTCAGCACCAGCAGAGAGGTTCAGCTCAGAGTGGTCAGCCAGGGGCGCAAGGCCGCAGTGTAGTCCAGTCATTCGTTGGGGAGCATATTTATCAGGAGCCAAACCCCGACCCTTCTACAGTTCGAGGTACGATTTTAGTGGCCTCATTTTTATCTTCATCCCTTTTCAATATTGGTTCTACACATATATTTATCTCTATTGCTGTCATGGAGAGCCTTGGGCTCTGCATCTTTTCATCTTCCAAATCGTTGACACTAGACACACCTTTGGGGATGAGGACATCTAGTGTAATCCAATGTAGAGAGTGCCCTCTCGAGGTTGCATGGTATCATTTCTTATGGGACCTCTATGTCCTAGAGATGACAGGCTATGATTTCATCCTCAGGATAGACTGTTTGGTTCCCTTCTAGGCCTTCGTTGACTGTTATTGCTGCAAAGTGAGTTTTGATTCACCAGAGGGTGAGTATTTTCTTAGTAGAGGGGAATGGGATGTTCAGGTGAGTGAAGCAGGACTCGAGCATCATGGGCTAGGAAGGGTGATGTCCTAGATTGCGAGTCTATATCTGGATGACCAGGGGTCCTCAAAATTAGACTTTCCTCCATTGGTGGATAGTTTCAGGGATGTCTTTCTAGAGTACTCTTCAGGTTTTCCACCAGAATATAAGGTAGACTTCTCTACTGAGCTCGTGCCAGGAGAATCACTGGTGTCCATTCATCCTTATAAGATGGATAAACCTGAGTTGCAGAAGCTCAAAAAAGCAGTTGGAGGAATTGTAGGCTAAGGGTTTCATTTGACCCAGTACTTCTCCTTGGGGTTGGCCTATCATGTTTGCGAAGAAGGCAGTCGGTACCCTTCGACTTTGTGTGGATTATCGAAAGCTGAACCAGTTGATGGTCAAGAACCGATATCCCTTGCCGAGGATCGATGTCCTCTTCGATCAGCTTCTAGGAGCCCGGGTGTTCTCGAAGACAGAAATGAGGTCCGATTAGCATCAGTTTCACGTTAGACTATCAGATATACCTCTGACAGCCTTCAGAAGTCGGTATGGTCTATACGAGTATACAGTCATGTCGTTCGGTCTCACGAACGTGCCGACAGTTTTCATGGCACTGATGAACCGAGTGTTCAATCCTTACTTGGACTCTTTCATCGTGGTATTTTTGGACGATATCTTGGTGTACTCTCACACTCGACAAGACCATTCCACACATCTTGAGATCATTCTGAGTACACTGAGAGAGCATCAACATTATGCTAAACTCTCGAAGTGCCACTTCTAGATGGATCATGTTCAATTCTTGGGTCACGTCATCTCAGAGGTAGGAGTATCTGTGGACCCAGAGAAAGTGAGAGATGTATTTTCCTTGGAGAAGTTGAAGAATGTATTTGAGGCACGGAGCTTCCTAGGGCTAGGTGGATACTACAGACGCTTCATTCAGGACTTTTCTAATCAAGCATCACCTTTGATAGGTCTGACCGAGAAGGGGTCGAAGATCTTATGGGAAGACTATTATGATTCTGCTTTTCAGGAGATGAAAGGGAGGTTGACGTCAGCACCGATACTCGTCTTTTCATATCCAGGAAAGAGATACACTGTTTACTATGATGCTTTAGGTATCGGTCTAGGAGCTGTGCTTATGTAGGGAGATGGATTCGTTTCGTATGGGTCTCGGCAGTTGATTCCACATGAGAGGAACTGCCCGATGCATGATCTAGAGTTGGCAGCTGTTTTCCATGCCCTACGCTGTTGGAGAAACTACCTACTGGGAGAGCACTTTGTGGCCTTCACTAACCACAATAGTCTCAAGTATATCTTCACTCAGCGTGATCTGACTCTGTGACAATGTAGGTGGGTCATGAATCTTTAGTCTTTTGACTTTGAGCTTGCCTATACGCCAGGAAAGGGAAATGCAGTGGAATATGCATTGAGCAGGAGAACTCAGGTTCAGGCAGTTCAAGAGGCTAGTAGTGTGTGGAAGCTAACGGCTATGTACTCTGTGATGCATCTAGAGGTTCCAGAAAGATAGGGACAAACATTCCTTTCTTCTTTAGTTTTTACCTCTACACTTCTTGATCGAGTACGGATGAGGAAACTATCAGACTCAGAAGGCTTAGTCCTATGGGAGAGTGTGTTAGGAGAGGACCCTCTTCATGGATGGACAGTGGGAAAGGGTGAGATATTGAATTTCGAGGGACGTGTATGCGTGCCATCAGACATATGCGAGGAGCTGATGTGGGATTTTCATTCCTCTTTTTGGGCTGTTCATCCGGGTGTCATCTAGATGTATCGGGATCTTCATCACCAGTACTGGTGGCCAGGTGTGAAGAAGGATGTTTCTAGTTTTTTCATGAGATGTTCTACTAGTCAGTAGGTGAATGTAGAGCATCAGTGAATAGAAGCCCTTTTACAGCAGTTACCCATTCTAGAGTGGAAGTGGAACGATGTTGCGAGGGACTTTGTGACTGGGTTTTCGAGATCACATCAGGGAAACGATGTTGTTTGGGTTGTCGTCGACAGGCTCATTAAGGATTCCCACTTCTTTCCAATCAAGGAGACCTTTAGTGTCGATGATCTGGAACGAATTTACATCTGAGAGATCATTCATATGAATTCTGTTCCAAAATCCATTGTTTCAGACTAGGATGCACGCTTTAATTCTCGGTTCTGGCAAGGGCTTCAGAAGGCCTTGGGTACACAGGTACTTTTGAGTACATCATACCATCCCTAGACTGATGGCTAGTCCGAGCGCATGATCCAAGAACTTGAGGATATGCTCCGAGCCTGCATTCTAGACTTTGGTAGTTCTTGGGAGAAGCATATCCCTCTGGTGGAGTTCTCCTACAACAACAGTTTCTAGGAGACCATTCAGATGGAACCATATGAGGCTTTGTACGGTAGGCCATGCAGATCACCCTTGTGCTGGCTGGAAGCCGAAGAGGCAGATTTACTAGGACCTCGCCTCGTTCAAGAGACCTCAGAGAAGATAGTTCTAATTCGAAAGAAGATGGATACAACACACTCTCGACAAAAGTCTTATGCTGATCAGCAGAGATGACCTCTGGAGTTCGAGGTCAGGGATCAGGTTTTCCTCCATGTCGCACCGAGGTTGGGGAACAAGAGGATTTGGAGACATGGTGAGATTTACCGTGGTACGTCAGGGCATTTGAGGTCTTGGAGAGGGTGGGGCCACTTGCTTATCAGCTGCAGTTACCTCATCGGTACCGGGCCATGGACGACGTCTTCCACATCTCTCAGCTCTGACGCTATTTTTCAGACTCGTCTCATTTCTTTCAACCTGAGGAGGTTGAGCTTGAAGCGGATGCATAGTTTCAGGAGAATACTATCTGGATTGTCGATCGCAGTACGAAGGTTCTCCATGGGTGGTCTGTTCCTCTGGTATGGGTGCTATGGTAGTACGGGTGAGTACAGGACAAGATATGGGAAAGGGAGGCCGATGTACGATCGTAGTGGCCGGAGCTGTTTGAGGATTCTTCTTCTACGTCGCGTTAGGGAAATTCAAGGAAGAATTTATTTAAGGGGGGAAGTTTATAAGAACCCAGATCTTCGTTTCGACTATGTTATTCCTTTTTATGGAGTTTTTAAGAAAAATGAACTTTTTGTAAATTTTTGATGTAAACGCCGTGTACTCTTCTCTGACTCGAAGCCGTGTGCTGGCTGTGCCCGGGCCACACACACAGTGTGTAGGGGTGACGTGGAGGCTGATTTTGGAGGAGTACGGAAATGATCCAGTACACGCTGTGTACTCAAAAATTACAAGTCGTGTACTTTATTTCTTTTCAATAAATGAACCGGGGTCGAGCATGATGCACAGAAAAGTCATCTTTTAGGTCATGTTCGTCCGAGAACGAACCGTACGGCTGGATCTTCGACGAGCCTCAGCCTATTCATCCATTCTCATATTCGATCATTGTCGATTGCGTTGGAATCGCATTGGTGAGTTCTTCATTCTTCTTGAGCTTTGATTTCTGATTCCTCCTCGTTTTTGAGTTATCGTGGGTTGATCATTTTTTGCATTTTCTCAGATCTACGACGTTCTAAAGGGAATCAATCACCATGGTTCACGTGTATCGATCTCCTAGGATCGAGGTAGGTGGTTTGTGCCTTTCTGTTGAAATTCGATGAGTATTTTGTGCAAATTCCACAAATTGCCTTGGGCGGGGAATTGTGGGTTTCCGGTTTTTCCCCTGTTGTTTGCCTGATTTGCCTGATTTGCCTGATTTCTGTAGTAGAGGTTTATGGTTGTGAGTAGAGTAATTTGTTTGTGCTCAGGTTTCCTTGCCATGCTTGTTGTACTTTTATCATTTTCTAGTTTCCATTCCTAGTTGTAGGATAGTGGAACTATTTATTTGTATTACTGTGGAGCCTTAGACTGATATCCATGTAGTTATTGAGGTTTACATGGATGATGTACGCGCGCTGAGCATGTTCTTTTCCACATAGGACTGTGAGTACCTATTGTAGTAGACCATAGGGAGAATGGACATAAGGGCTTCTCCAGAGTGTCTTTTAATACGATGTGAGAGAATTGGGGGAATTGAAGACGAGCGCTTCCTCAGAGAGTCTGTAGATCCTCGACGTGTGACACATGGGGAATGAGACGTTGAGTGCTTCCCTAGAGATCCTTTAGCATGATACAACACTATAGGGGGAATTGACAGTGAGTGCTTCTTTAGAGAGTCTATTTTCTTAGCTGAACCATACGAGGTGAGACTGTGTGTGACTCCTAGAGGGTTGCCGGTACTTGTAGGATGAACCATAGGGGTAAGGCTATGAGAGATACCCAGAGGGTTAACTGTTTTCTTTTTATTACTGGTTGTTTACATGTGTTGTTTATATGCTAGATTTGTGGACTGTGACTGCTGTGTATTTTCCTATTTACTGTTTCTTTACTTTACATTCCATGTATTCATTGGCTGTTAGGCACATTTCTTTGGGTGGTTCCCTACTGGGGAATTGTCTCACACCCTGTTTGGGCCATGCTTTTGGGCCCAAGCAGACTTTGTTGTTGTTGGAGTATATAAGGGCAAATTCCCTTCTACTTGAGGTTCTTGATTTCATTGGAGTTGGAGAGCATATGACCGAGCCGTGGTTTGCGATGTGGAGGATTTTATTTTGTTTTATTTTTCACTTTGTTTTTCAGTTGTACTTTAGCACATTGGTTTGTTTACTGCTTTTCAAAGACATATGTAATATGTTGCATCATTATTAGTTTATACATTTCTTCTGCTGTTCAGTTCAGTTGTTGGATGCTGTTTATTGTTTCCGTTATTGTGTCTGGTTGTTTTTTCACTGTATAATTTACCGAATGAGGGCATAGTTTCCCCCACCGACTCACCAAGGCCCTTGAATCTTGTCCAATGACTCTAGTGTTTACGGAAATGAGCTGGAGGTCATGTGGTGAACCAGGTACGGTGCACCAGTGGAGGGGCTCCAGATTCATGTCGTTACATGGAGATTCTAGATAGAAGAGATAATGTGATACAGAACATGACTATTAACCTGGATATGTTGTTTTGGTAAAACTTTAGCATTAAAAATTCAACATTGGAACTTGTCATCTTATTGAGATAAAAGTATGTGAATTTACTTTATTCAGATTCATTTAATTTTGAAGGATAATATTTTATAATTTGGGTATAATATAACACCCTATGATTATAGAATTTATTTCTATTTAATAATTTTTTGTTTTCAGTAGATTTTGAGGGATTTAACACCGAACATAAGTTAATAACTCTTTATGAAAACAATATATAGTTAAATAAAATTAATAAAATTAAAATAATAAAATCATGTAATGATATTTATGAAATAGTTGATAAATTATAAGGAATGTTACTATGGTTATTCTTGACTAAAAAATACGTTTCCTAACACAAATATTTTATTATATGTGATTTCTTGGAAAGTAAATTTATTTTATTTAACGTATTAAACTTTTATAAAGTTAATTATTTCACAATTATAATACAATTTAATCATTTATTCATTTATTATGTAGTTTTTTGAAATGATGAAAAATAATTTTGAAGCAAATGAAATATTTCTTTAAAATACAAATTTTTTTGTGAAATGTGTTTTTATGTTAGTAAATTAAATTAATCAGTACTTTTAAATAATTATAATTAATGTTTTAGATAATAAATTCAATATAATAATTTACCTCTCCTCGAATTGTATTTACTAGACATGAAATAAAAAAAAAATATTTGTATTCCTAAAAATATATTTTTCTCTAAAAATGTTTATTACATGTTATGTACAGTAAAATACAAATTAACTTCTTCAAAATTTATAAATTTATTTCTTTAAAATGGAATAATTGTATATAATTATAATGTCTATATTTTTTTTATAAGTTAAATTAATTTTTTTCCATAAAATTAAGTCTCCTTGGTAAAAAACTTTTCACCACAGTAAATGTAAAAATGGGTTAAAAGATCTAAAATTATGGGATAAAAACTCGAGATATCACTAAATATTATATTTAATTTTTTGAGGTTATTTTGACGTAAATTACCATATATTATAAATTTTATATTTTGAATCAGCTTGTCCTTGAATATGAATTTATTATATTTTAATTCTCTTAATATTTATAAGGGTATCTCTCCCCTCACTTATAAAAGGGAACATCCTATTCTCTCCTATCAAAACAACTTCTGCACCATATCTTAATCAATATATTCCTAAATACCATAAAAATTTCACCATATGTCCTAGATGATCTAGTATTTCTAAAATACCCATACAAAAATCCTTAATGTTTTTTCAAAGGAGATTATCCAAGGAAGAGGTATATGTTCATATCAATATTTTTTTAGGTTTCAATCTTCATAAACCACACCCAATATTTCTTACCCATCTTGAAAAAATGTAATAAAAATTTTTACAATAAAAAATATATTTCTTTAATGGTGCAAGAATTTTATTTCTCCATTAAATCCAATGTAAAATGAGCGTGTTGCCTTTGTGTTTGTATGGAATGTCGTCCCTATGAAACTAGAAGTTTCATTATTCATCTCAACCTCTAAAGGATAGTTATATAGGTGAATTTAATTATTAAATATAAAATTTATAACATAATTATAATTCCTTAAATATAAATTATTATTTATCTTTATTTAATTCCATTCATTAAAATAATGAATACATCACTTGTGAATATGTACTGTCTAACGTCACCATAAGGTGATGTAATTAATTTTTCATCAATATCTTTCATTGATGGTTCTAAAATGTTTTATAATGAATATTTATTATATTTTTTAAATTATTAATATTATAAATATAATGATACCATGAATAATGTGTGAGGATTATAATCACCAAAACAAAACATATACGAACCATTTACACAAAAAAATCGATTTTAATAAATAATTGTAAATAAATGGGTGATTTAAAATTATATGAAAATTATATATAGTAGAAAAAGTATGTTTATTATAATTTTTATATTTATAATAATTAAAAATTTATTATACAATATTTTAGAATGTTTACGAAGCATGTCTGTACTTGCGGTAAGGGTTTATATTTCAATAACACTTTTTATCAAGAGTGTTTATGTTTCAATTTCAATTGTTGGAAATTATATATTAGTTCTCTATTAAAACACACATATTTTATTATACAATAGTTATTTCTTATTTTTTCATGTATAAGTTCCATTTTCCTCTCTTTTGTACTCAAAATAATGAAAAAATATTTTTAAGTGAAGCTGACATAGTTTCTCTTCTTTTAGATAAAACACTATTCTTCCATATATATATGTTTATCAAAATTGTTTTATGAAATATTTTATCTACTTTTAAATGATTTAATGACTTTTATTTATTTTAATTTTTAATTTGTTAAAAAGTTATTAAAAAATATGTTTTTAATCATTCTCAGTATGACTCACTTTTGACATTTTACAGAAGTAATAAAATTAGGTTTTTTAAATGTTTAAGGAATTAATATAATTTACCACCATCATGTACATTTATTAAATTAAATGTTTTAAATATTTTAAAAATAAATCCTGTTCAAAAATTGTCTAGTAATATTTATTTTTTAAAGTTACCAAAAGAAAATAGATGTTTTCTCTAATTTTTCAAAGATCATTTTTAATGATTTTATAAAAGTATTTTTCATCTATGGAGACATATTTTGAATATTGATAATATTCAATAAGGATATAATCATATGATAAATTTCACATCCCTTTTATAAATAGATTATAATCATTTTGTTTTCATGATGTTTCTTTAAACCCATTTCTTTCTGAGTAGTTAATTTTACTATAAAAGAATGATGAATGTTCATATATTCATATGGAATATATATGAATAAAATTATAATTATTTTATATGAGGGTAAATTATAAAAAAATAACTAAATAGGTAATTTTTAATATCCAATGATCTCATTATGTTTCATGAGTGATTATACCTATCATAAGAGGGTACATGGGTGATTAGCCTAATCAGAAGATGGTACATGGTCGAATAGCTGAAGCCCATCAGGGTACACTAGCAGTTAGAAAAATCCCAAGATGGTACACAAGATGTTATCCCAAGACTAGTATGTGATAAATTTCATGTTGAGTTTCCTTGACATACAATTTCTATATTTATTGGATTGGGGAGTGTGCCCAATCCCTTATGGTACTCTATAGTCTCTGATAATAATGATAGTGATCCTCTAATAAAGAACTGAATTTCAATTACTATGCTAATACCATACATCTTGGCTAATAAATTATATATTATTATGATATCCTCTAAGGTATAATGATTAATTAATTTTTATTTTTAACTCTTATTAGTCTTTTATGTTAATATGAAATGCCTTATTCTATGAAGAATATTTTATGGTTTTTGGCTTCTAGTGGGAAATCTAACAAGTTTTGATCCTGTTCTCCTAATCTTAATCTTATCTTTTTCTCACTTAATATCATTGATTAAAATATATCATGTTTAACCTTATTAATAATATAATATCAAATTTTTTTATGTTTCCTTCCCCTAGTTTATGAATAATTTATTAAGAATGGAATGAATATGACATGTACTAAGTGAAGTGAATTTTTTCATAGATGATGAAAATATTTCGTAAATTAAGTTTATTTTATATATAGTATCCAATTTTAGCAAAAATTTATAGTTATATGGAACTTATTATCAAATTATCTATTAAATATTATTGTAAAATGAATTAATATTTATATAAGTGACATTTAGGTCACCCCATCCATGCTTTCTTTACTTGATAATTTTTTTTCAATATACATAATCCCCAAAACCATTCAACCATCCCATAATTTTATATTTCCTTTATAAAATTATTCCTTAAAGTTCACTTGGTAAAATAAACAATCCCTTGACCATTTACCTTCCCATTAATACACAAAAAACCAACCCACAAAATTTAATTCCCACCCAAAAACACCCCTAAACACTTCCCCATACTTATTCAACACATCCCGAAATCTTAAAAAACCTCTATCCATAATTTAACTTGATCTGAACCACATATTTTCTTTTTTATCCTAAAATAAAGGCCCTACATTGACTATATTGTCAAAAAATTATTTATAATATGGTTTATAATAACAATCAATCTGTAGGACAATTGGGATTTTATCTATGTTATGGATTCAATACTAATAATTGTGTATATCTTTACATTCTGTACATTATTATAAAGAATACTTAAGGTGAAAATTATTATTTTAGTAATCCAAGTGTTTTATCATTTGAAATTAAATATATAGTTTATCTTGATGCATAATAAAGATAGATGTATTATTTTTTTGGTTTTATTGACAAAAATCGAGTTTGTTATGAAAAAAATTTAATGTTAACATCTAAAAGAGTTTTCTATTTTTAAGAAACCTGTATTTCCAATCACTCTAATTGGAAAACTTATATCACTCTTCTAACTAACAAATATATAATTATGTGATTTATTAATAAGATACAACTCAAATTAAATGCATGAAATTGTAACATGAGGTTTTTATAGTGGAAGTTAATATGCAGTGGTTATTGGGAGAGACAAAATATAGTGATAAACTATTTAATAAACCAATTAAAATATTCATGGTCAAAACATATTGACATAAAGTATCATTCATCAAAGATAAGGTGGAATGTAGGGAACTTAATTTGGTATTTGTTTCAAAAGAATTAATTGTACAGAAATATCTTGATGAATAACTTATTAAAGGAAGCCTCTTAACATATTATAGTTTTATAAAGAGTGAATTATGTCAAAATATCCAACTATGTACACTCTTCATAGTTTATCTCTTTCATTACATAGAATTGTTTTACAAAGAGGGAAAATATTTAGAAATATTTATCCAAATGAAGAATTTTTCTATGAAAAAATGATGATTAATGAAATAAAATATTTATTATTTAAGGTTGAGATAATAAAATGTGTTTCATCAATGGTTTATTATTAAGGAGGAGATGATATTGAAAAATATTTGATGAAATTTGGAACTGATTAAATTTTGTTTTTGTTTTATTATTGTGGGTATAATTTTTTTCCTTAAAAACTGATTCCATGTTATTAACAAATACAAAAGAGGATTTTGGAATTCCATTTAAAATATAGAATCAACCTAGATAGGTAATGAGATTTTTAAAATGTTGTTATGTTATTTACACTAATATATAGAGATCTCACACAAAATTACACTATTTTGTAATGTGGTGTTCATATAACTCTCACATTAGAAGCGTGATATAGATTAGATTCTTGAGTTGATGATCCATGTTTTGTGAACTTTATTTTATGTTATGTTTATTATCAACAAGTTCATGGAGTTATTTTAATTTTGTTGGTGTCACATAGGATGAAAAATGATGAATAAGTCAATATGATGATAAAACCATGTAGTAAAAGTATTAGAACCATTTCATTGTTATGTTAAGAAATTACCTAGTGATAAAGTTAAAGGACCCAAAAATGGTTTTTTGAGAAAAATAAAATTATTCACTAGAAACCATAATGATGGAAATAAAATGGTTTTCTAAAAGACCTCACGATTAATAATATGAATGCACTATGCTGTATTCGCATGGTTTCAAGAATTTTTTTTAAAAAAATATTGGAAATATTGAATGAAAATCATATAATAGTTATATCAATCATAAAATTGTTCAATGGAAAAAAGTTTATAGTTATCTTATTGTGGTAATGAAGTTAGATACATGAATTTTTGAATAAATAGTATATTTTCTTCATAAAAAAATCTCAATATAGACCTATTCAACCATATTTAATTTTAAAGGGGAAAATTATTATGTTTTTTACTGATATCATATTTTAACTATGGTATTTGGATCAATAGTTGACCCGTAACAACACATAATGGTTAAAAAAGAAGATCATAATTTTTTTATCTCTATATAAAAATAATTTTTTATACGAAAAAATGGGATTAATATCCTAATAATACATAGAACATTTTTGTGATGAAAGGGTTGACTTTTGAGAACAAAAATTTTCTCCGCATCTAAAAAATATTTAAGTAATTTATGATGAATGTAATATGATTATACATGTTTCTTTAATTATTGATTATTATTTATATTTTTTTACAATTATCATTTTGTATCCTCTGAGATCCATTCTTGTTCTCTAGATAAATAATTATATGTTTTTCAGTAAAATCGACTTTACTATAGTATTCATTATGGACAATAGGTAAATGGTTGTGTGATATGGGATATCACTCACTAACCACCAATGAACCAAAACATATAATGATTCTATATGAATGATATATGAGGACATAGTACTTTCCTTTAATTATCCTCATATTCCCTTGGTCACATAAAATTTTATAAATCAAGATATCTGGGAGGTATAAAAAGTAATTACATGGATGTTTTGAGTTTTCTAATGGCTGTCTCTGTAAATATGATATGATTAATATTATTTTAATGAAACTGGATGGATGTGTCATTTTTATGATAATTTTGATTAACTCTTAATTGTGATATATTGATAGAGACATCCTGAAGATGATTTTATGGAAATAGGGTTAATAAATTGATTAGCCTCATTGAATTAATATGTAAAACATGTGGATTTACATTCTGAAGGTGATTATGTTTATGATATGATGTTATACTATATTTAATAGAAATATTTGGAGATGATTTTATTGAAAATTTATTATAGATATGACTTCATGAATGTTTTTATTTTAGACCCCTAGTGGTTTCTGGTTATTTTAGTTATACTTATTCAGTGGATGACCAAATTGAGTTCTTTTTTTTGAGATCATAAATAATAAATTTAGGTCTAATGTCTGTAAATGGAGTTTGGATAATCATAAATATTGGTTATTAATTTTTGATTAATATGGCTGATTATATGTGATACTCCATTTAATGGAATGTGTATTTAATATATTCATTTAAATTACATTATGATTTAAATAGTGGGGTCCTCTATGATTGTGTTGTAGAGAGCCTTCATATGGTTTTATTATTTTCTTATTTATACCCCATTTTTCTCATTAACATGATCTCATAGATAATGGTGTTGTTGGTATAGGCCCTATTATGGTATGTGTACCTTTATGTGATTTGTTATTTTGGTTGTCAATATTTAGGGGGATATTGGGTATAAAATACTAGTATGAGTTTACTCTCACCTGGTAACATATGGAATTCTAGGATGTGGAAATATTCTTGTTAATGGTTCGACATAGATAAACCTTATGTTCCATTGAATATTGATGCATGGGCTATTTTTTTATTTCATTACTTTGTTACTATGCATACACACGTACGGATTTGGAGTTTTTTATCACATTGGATTTCTAATCGACTATTATACTCACTGATGTATAGGATAATTTATGGGGATATACTCAAGGTTTTGTAGTCTTATACCAGTTTTTTGGAGGTCACAATGATCATGGATTTGGTAGTGTTAATTTTTACATGTGGTCTTGTAGTGATCTTTAAATATGTTATTAGGATATATTACAAATTAATTGATTAAAAATATTACTTTGGGTTTTATTTATAGACATCTTTAATGTTTTATCTAGGATATGAATTCTAGTAATCATTTTTTATGATTTTTTGTGCATGTTTTCTCTGAGGGTGTGTGTATATATATATTATTTCACACAGGATAGATGTGATATTAAAAAACACGATTTACATGTTATACTTTTTTATGTTATTAAAATGCATGTTTTCAACATAGAATTTATTGATTATGTTTAAATCAGTTAAATGGGTCAATTCCATCCATTTTAGGTGTTTTCACCCATAGTTCAAGTCATGATCACCTTTGATATTGAATATGGACTTATGGAGGAACCTTCAACCTTTTCAAATACTTAGGATATGTTTCCTTAGAGTGGTACGATAATGAATATATCCTAAATTTAGTGTTTGGAGTAGGAACATTGAATGAAGATTCATGTTGACATATTTTAAATATGGTATTCACTGATTAATGGAATTAATAAATCCAAATATGAGACCATTTTGATGATTTTAATGGATTGGTGATTCGATTAAAATAGAGATTTTATATATAATTTTTAAATAATGGTTGATTTTACATGCCATGGTAGGTATATTAATGGTGTAAAGGGATCAAAGTATGATTTATGCAACAACAAAGTGATATGTGAATGATATGAGACCACATGGATTAGGGTTATCATAAACAAGAATAAATATATAATAAAGAATGAGAGGAATAAATAATAAACAATAATCCTAAAATTCAGGGTCATCACACCATGCCCAAGGTCCTCACACTATAGTTCACCCAAATCTAATAATACAATATATATATATATAAATAATAAGGAATATATAAGAAAAAATATATTCCATGAAGTACACAACAATGTACTCTTAAAACAAAAATACATGGGAGTATCTAGTAGGTTACAAAGATCAGGACATTGTTAGTCACACTGCATGTGGATGAATCCTAACGAGATGAAAAAATAATTAAGAACTACATTTTATGTTTTTTCCTTCCACAATACAAAACATTTGGAATTGAATAATATGATGATATATTGTTAGTTTTTTTTGGAGATTCGATGTAATTTTATTTAGAGGATTGTATGCATTAAATGATTATATAAAGAACTCATATCATAATTTATTCTAACACACCAAGGAATATCTATTCAAGGACAATAAGTATGAGATTGTTTTGGGAATTATGCATGTTCACATGAGGATTCCCTTAATTGTGTTAATATTAGTAGGTTATATGTAAATAGAAAGTCTTATAATTTATTTTTCTGTGCATTAATGAATCTTTTAAAATATTTTTAAACTTGATATGATGTTATTTTTTCTTTCCAAGTTCTTCTATGCCTCTTTAAATACCAGATGAATACTTTTAAATTTACAGGATTAATTTAAATAATTTTTTTATTCCTAATTGTTTTTTATTTTCCATTGTGATTTTTATGCCTAACTCAATCCTTACTATGACTCAATTACATGTGATGGGGTTCTTTTTACCCAGGTATGGATGATCTCTTTAAGGGTATTTGAACTAAAAAATTAATTATGTGTGCATAAATTAATTTAAAATATCATTAATGGAAAATTAATTCTATGTAAGAACTGATTTGGAAACAAAAAATTTATCAAACTATTTAACACCTCTTTGAACATGATACATGTGTAGGTAGGAACCTCATTGTGATTGAGTATATTGATCTATTATTAGTTACTTAAAATTAGTTATAATGATAAAATTTATTTCATCTAAGGATATAATCTTCTGTAATTAATAGATTCTTATTAAAATAAATAGAATAAATAAACCTTCACATTAGAAGTTATTAAAATTATAATTACTTTGAAATCAATTAAATTAACTCATTAATTAGAGAGAACAGAAACATCCATTAAGAGAAAATATTGAAATTCATCTGATAGACCTATTTTAGTTAATTTGTTTTTCTATTAGTGGATTATAATTTATTTTTATTCACTCCAAACATATTAGTAAAATAAATTGGTCAATAGTATTCATAAAAAACTCTTAGTGACCACACATATTTCTTCAGGGTACCAAACACATACTCCACTATTATACACTCTTGTAGTTTCGCATAAGATCTATAAAAATTCAAAATTCTATGATGTGTTATCATATCAATTGTATTGATATCAATAATACCTAAATTTTTTTTACTTTCATTTCTGGGTAGGAATGTTTTTTATTAAAAAAATTTAATTTTTAATTTTTTTCACTTTTATGTTCATGGGGTGTTCTATTTTTTTCTATATAAGAAAATAGGTGCATTTTCATGACAAAAATGACTCATCTATAGATTGTGGATCCCTGAAATCTTTTTGAGTTATACTTGAATATCATGTTGTCCAAATTCTCCTGACTATATATCACTATATTGAAATGTCATATTCTTATTAAACCAGATAGATTCCACATCTAGTTCACCAATAGAGACCCAATAAATATGAAAAAAGTACCATGGGATACAACCATTTGGGATTATGATATACTATCCATTAATGGGTATTCATAAATCATTGATCATTGTCATATTCATGATATTTTTTAATTTCAGTCTACACATCATCTAAATGATTTAGAACACTGGGAAATTTAGTATAATACAAAGTGAATATTCACCCAACTATCATAAAAAATTCATTTATATGAATGAAACCTTAAAAAATAATAGAATATCCTTATATACAATTTGATTTAGAGTTTCTCCATCATCACATTGAGATTGTTTTAATAAATAGATAATAGTAAACTAGAAAAGACCATTACATGTTGGGATGATCAAGTTAACCATTCTGTTGATAAGTACTTTCCATCAATGAGAACATTGATGGTATGAGTGATATCCATAAAATTATTCAACCTTAAGAAAAACAATTACTCAATATGTGGGAGATATTTATGGAGTAGGTGATAATATTTCACAAAAAAAATTTAATATTTAGCTCTAAATCTAAATTTTTACTATAGTTTGAAACCCTCAACTTGATCTCTCATCAATGAGTCAACTGATGGTGGAATTATGATAATGAATCTTGAGGTTTGATGATATGTTATTGATGTAATATCTCATAATTCAAGTTTTAGGAAAAGTGAGAGAGTTATGATAATAAGAGGAATATATAAATTGGATTTGAATACTTTCTGGCTGCTCAAGTGGAATCATTGAAAAATAAATTGGATAGCCTCAACATTCAAATGGCACAAATGTTATCATATAAACTATCACTACTAGAATTAAAGAATGTGGTTCAATATTTTTAAATGCTTGGAGGTCCTCATGAATACTAATAATTTTAGTTTGGAGTAAAATATAATCCTCCTGTTGATTACAACTATTTAAGCTACAATTAAGCCCCCCAAAAATACTAAACTTCTTATAATCATGAGAGTCCAATGCATCTACAATATTAAAAAAAATAAAAAGTGGAATTAACATAATAGAGGTTATAACATTAACTAAAACTAGATAACCCCTAGATAATAGTATCAATCTAAATATCAACGGCCTTCTCAACCATTTTCTCACCCTTTACCTCAATAAAAATAATCTCTGCATGAATTACATCCTAGTCTAAAACTATCTTTCTAACACTGAAAACCATCTCTTAAAGATATATTACAAGCATTGAATTAATAATCAGATTAGTGGATTAAAAATTATGAATCATCCTTGATGAATAAATATTTATATATCTAAAACCATGAACATTAATTTTGGTAGATAGCTCAAACTATATCATAATAGTTACATAGTACACTTCTGGGTAACACATAGTTGCATGTAATAGAGAAGGAAGAGGTTGTGATTTTTCCAAGTGAGAGAGATCTAGATAGAATGTTGAAACATGAAGCTGTTATAGATTTACAAAATAAATAACAAAAAAGGTGATTATTGAGAAGTAATTTGACATCCAAGATTAGAATATCACATATGAGAAAATTTATGATAAGATATGGATAGTTGAATAGTAGGATCAAGAGGAAATAAGGGGGGAAGTCATTCTGAATTCATAAACTTACTATTCCCTTTTCCATTCCCATAAATGATGATGTAAATGAGAGTTGAAACTCAATATAATAAATTCACATTCATTTTCAAATAGATAATCATTAATAACCCTTTTTGAAATGAATTTATTAAAATATCATTTATAATAAATTATTTAAGTATATGTTCTCAAATATAAAAAATTGGAGTATTTAAGATTTTTTTCTCATAGTAAAGAGTGTTTTTTAGAAATTTAATAGAGGATCCCACATCAGATAATAGATATTGAGATATTTTCAACCCCATTAATTACTGTATCTTATATATTTGGGATAGTTCTTTGCTATTTAGGTGGTAGTATCAATATCATTACACTAAGTGTGTTTTGTAAATTCGGATTGGATAAGTTAAATTCTAGGCGTACAGTACATTAGCATACAACACTATTAGTGAGATACCTATAATGATTTCTAAAAGAAGTTCTCATCAAGGTGGAAAGTTTTATATTCCATACGAACTTCTTAATCATTGAGATGAAAGAGATATGGAATGTTCATATGATTCTAATAAGACTATTCCTAAAAACTAGGAAGGGAAGGATCATTGTAAACCAAATAAGACTCGTATTTAGAGAAACTATTTAATATTTTTAAGAAAATATTGAAAAAATCACTTGTGGTATTACCAACATCAAGGGTATTTTTCCAATCAAATTAATACATAATTTTCGTTTGGAAGAAGGGTGTAAACTATATAATCAACCATAATAAAACCTCAAATAACCAGTAATGGAGGTGGTGAAAATGGATTTCTAAAAATATCAAATGGCGGAATTATATTCTCCATTTTGGAAAGTGAATGGGTTAACCTATTAGAATTCATTCCCAATGAGGTTTGATGTGCATTCATTATTTCTGAATGGGTTTTATAAGAAGATGTTAATGTTGAGAATAAATATGGTTCTCTCATTTATGAATACGAGAAATGAGAATGTCAGCTAAGAAAAGCTCTATGTGGGAGGAATCAAGCACTGAGATCACGGTATTAAAGACTCAATCAGGTCTTGAAGAGAATCTATTTTTAGGTGGTGGAGTGAATTATAGTGTATCTGTCAACAATGATATTATTTAAATCTTTATATTTCTGGTGTATATTGATAATATGATATTTTTTGGATTAGATGAAACCTTATTTAAAAAGTTCACCGAATTCATGAGAATTCAGTTGAAATGTCAATGATTGTCGAAGAAAAAATTTTCCTTAGTTAAAAGTTGACATAAATAAGAAATAGAAAATTTATTACCCAATAAAAATATTAAAAGGATGTTCTAATATGATTTTGAATGGATAATTCCAAGGATATGATGAATTTATTAGCTACACGGATTAGACTATCCCGATATGACATAGGCAATGTTGTTAATATCATAGAATATAGGAAAATCATTTGAATTATTTTATAATTTAAATAGAAAATCTCTAATAATATTTTCCTCATTCCAAGAAGAAATATATCAATAAAATTCTATTGAAATCTACATTCTTATAGTGAAATGAATACAACCATATATCAAGTGAAGGCTGGATTTCAGCTTGTTGTACAATGAAAAATCACAGTAAGTGTTATTAGACTATATAGATGTAGGCTAGGCCAGTTCAGCTAATGAACGTCAAGTGGTTAATTATATAATTATATATTGTGTATTTATTATCTAAGAAAGAAACAATATTTCTATTCATTGATAACTGCAGAAGTTAAATATATCATGGCTACTCCAGAGTGCATGTAGTTATTGTAGATGAAGCAGCATCTTGATGATACATGGGCTGAAGTGAAGTCAATGATTGTAATCCATTGAGATTATTCAATTTACATAAATCCTAGAAAAAATATATTACATCACTTGATGATTAGAACATATAAAGAAAATATCATTTTATCAATTATAAGGTATAAGAAGGGCTTGTAAGGTTTGAGTATGTTCCTACATGACAATAGGTTACATACATTCTAATGAAAGCCTTAAACAATGAAGAATTTTAGTAGCATCGACTAGATATAAGAGTTTAATAGACTCCTCACACTTGAAGAAGTGTGAATATGGGATCCTCTCTCCTTGAAATATGGTGTCTTTATCCCTAATGTGTTTATCTTATTTCATTACCATATGGACGACCTGAAAGGAGTGAACTCTAGGTTCATTGAAAAAGGGGGACATGTTATGGATATAAAAAGTGGGATAAAATGTATTATTGAAGACAAGGGGAGAAAATGATAGGTGAGTCCATGAAAATGTTGCAGGTTTTTGGGAAACCATGCAATGGTTATGTGAAATGATTACAATTAGGTGTTATGAGGAAACAATTTCTGCATACCAAACCTTATCATGTAAATAATTATACATTATAATGTATGAACACCCATGCAGTGAAGTAGGGAGAGTTTTAAATATGATTATGCTGAAGGTTATTTTTCAAAGGTTATATATCATTACTGATGGAGTTCATAATTAATGTAGTTTAATGTTTTTAAGAATGAAGTGATTCATTTATGAGCTTTGCATGATACTCTTGCTTCTCATACTGAGCATGGCTCATGTGGGATTAGATTCTATGCTGAGTAAATAATTTATTTCCTTCTAAAACACTATATGATAATGGTGGTAGAAGATTGATGATGCTTTAATGATGTATCAAAATGTGAAGAGTCAACAAACCCAAATCGAGAGTTTTTGGGAAAACAATCCCTCAAGGTAAAATTGTAGTGTTTTTAGGTTAATTTTTTGGTTGAAAAGGTGGGTTTACATGGTATGATTTGGATTATCAGATAGATTTTTGACAATCATTGTTAACAAATATCCAAGGAAAAGTAATGTATTCTCTGGTGTTGGAACAAAATTTGTGACTACAAGATGGAAATGTTTCTCCTGTTTTTCTAAATTTTGTGTCTAAAATTTAGAGAATAGAGACACTTTTTTTAAAAGTATGATTCACGAAAGGGTGCAGGTAGTTTGAAAAGTTTCATGCATGTGGAGATTTGGAAACCATCATGTAAAAATATGTAAAAGGAATGAGCTTCATAGAATATCTAGAAGACCACAAAAGTTCAACATACACGACAGATGTCGAGTTACATGCACTAGTGAAATGAAGATGAATTGAATGGTTTGAGAGAGAAATACATACCAAAAAAGATGTAAAATTGAGATCATCCACACAAAATGAAATTTTGAAACAATGTGAATGGTGGGGGAGATAATTATGCACTTTTCTTGATGGTTATCTCATCATTTCAAGAGGTTGACCCTAAGATAATGTTAGGGATCTGAATCATATTAAAGTTTTCAAAAAAGGTAGTTGTGCACAGAGAGATATGTGCCCAATATGTAAAATTTCCCACAAGTTATACTTATATGAAAAAGTTTAATCTTGCACATAAGGTGATATAATTACACCAAATACATCAAAAGGTTGTGTGAAAGAAAAGGTGTAAACCAGATGCGATTTCCATGTAAATCTATGGTAATGTCATATTCATATTGTGCATGAAATTGCAACATAAGGATACACTAATAGAGGTGTAAAGCATATGTATTTAGGTAATTAAAAGAGGATCATATGAATAAGTAGTGAGAAAATTTTATACGAGTGTGTAGTGTGCTTTCAATTTGAGATTGGTTGTTAACTAGATGGGACAATGAGTATGCTAGGAATTCTATAATAGAAATGTTATTTTTTTATATTTGGTATATAGACACATTTTCATTGTATGATCCTTGGAAAGTTCCGTATGAGGTTGAAATAAGTATTAATTACTTTTTCTCATACATGATATCATTTATTTTCACAAATTTCTATGGGAAATAGAGAAAAGAGCACTTTTTACATCAAAAAAAGATCTGATGTGGTAGTTTTTTAATCTATTATTCCCTGATTTACCCCCCAACTCATGGTATTTAATCTTTTTAGGATATATAAGGATGTTATAAATGATATATTTGACATCAAATAATTCTTATGTGTGTTTTAGGACTTCACACACACCTAACCCAACATTAATGAGAAGTCATGGCCTTTATGAGTACTAGGAAATGTTTTTTGGACTCAAGAACTAGCCTGATAATTGTATGGATCTTATGATTCATGTTTTCCTCCCATACCTGGATTCATTTGTGGTTTCCTTTTTTTATTATATCCTAGTGTATTCATGCTCCAAATAAAACAATGACAAGCATATTGAGATCACAATGAATATAATTATTGAGCATTAGATCAATACTAATCTCAGTAAATTCCACTTTTGGATCGATAATGTTCACATCATGGGACACATTATCTAGAATTTATATTTCATAGAAGTCCTAGAGAATGTTAGAGTTGTAGTGTCTTGGAAAAATCCTAAGAATGTATTTTACACACAAGGATTCTTGGGGATAACTAAATATTACATATCCTTCATCCTGGATTTCTCATAGCATGAAAAACTACATATGGTATGTATAAAGATGGGTGTGAAACTCATATGGTCAGAAGTCTGTGAAGTATCCTTTTAGGATTTAAATGTTTTTTACTACTTCACCGATACTGATTCTTACAGAGCCAATAATGAAATATAAAGTCTACAATGATGTATCAGGTATCAAGCTTAGAGCTATTCTAATGTAGGATGAGTGAGTCATTGCATACATGTCTCTCAATTTGTGGCCTCATTAGAAGAATTTCCCATTTAAAGGCTAAGATCTTGTTGTTTATATCATTGTCTATGTTTTTTGATACAATATATACATGGATAGAATTTTTTGGTACTTGGGGAAATTAAATCCTTAGGTCCACCATTACAAAGAGGTATATAAATCATAGAAAAAACATGGGGGTGGAGTACCTATATCTGTTTGATTTTGGGCTCACCTACATGCTTAGAAATGAAACGTAATGGTCGATGCTCTATGTCATAAGACTCTGGTATAATAATTTCAAGAGGCTAGTGGAAAATGGTAGTTCATGGCCTTATTCTAAAAGATTCACTTTAAGGTTATGAATGATAATGGTCAGACTATCCTCACAACCTTTGAATTTACCTCTACTCTTCTATAATGTGCAAGGATGAGGAAACTTTATAAAAATTGAATGTCTTTTCTGAATGGATATAATCTCATATTATGATACATCTTCAGGTTGGTCCATGGATGGGGATGCTACATCAATATTTAATGGGAATGTATGGGTCACATCAGACACCTGAGTGACTTTTATATGGGATATCATGATTCAACATGGGTGGTTTACCCAAGGGTCACCGAAATATATCGAGATCTAAAACACCAGTATTGGTGGCCTCGTATAAAATATGATATTTCAATCATCATCAGTCTGTGTTCCACCTATCAGTAGGTGAAGGTAGAACATCAATATCCAGTAAGACATTTAAATCCATTTCCATTCCCATGTGTAAATTGGATGATGATTTGATGGATTTACTGGATGGTTTAGCTCATATCCTCATGGAAATTATATAGTGTTGGTTGTCAGTTATTTTTTCATTATTCTCGAACTCATCTTGACTATGTAAGAGACCATCTTGATAGATAATAAAGGGAGGATGTACAACAAGGAGGTTGTTCATATTCATGGATATCCTTATTATATCATTTTTACAAATATTGATACATTATGTCATAGTTTTATATGGTGTTGTAGAAGGCCTTGGGTACACATGTTCTTCAGAGCATATCCTATCACCCTCAAACCAATGTGAAAACTGAGAACACAATTTAGGTTCTAGAAGACATGCTCTGTGCATGTCTATTTAACATTTGGGGTTATTGGAAGAAATAAATCCCCCTCATTGTGTTTTCTTATAATTATATGTTTATGTCTACCGTTATGATGGGTCGTTATGAAGAATTATACTATATGGATTTCTATATCACTTTTTGTGTTGGATAGTTACGGGGGAGGCATCTATTCGTGGACTATGTCTCATGAGGAGACTATAGAGTATATTATGATGATCAGAAGGTGTATAAAGATAGTTTATAATTGTAAAAATTATTGTAGAAATAGACATTAGTGACCTCTTGTATTCAAGGTCAGAGACTAGATTTTCTTGTGAGTCTCACCTAGGTTGGGACATTGAGATATTTAGAGGCAGGGTAAGCTCTCGCCATGGTTCATTGGATCATTTGAGGATGCGATATTGATCGAACCAATGGAATACCATATAGATCTTCATAGAGACACCAATATATGAATTATGCCTTACACATATATCATCTTTGATGATATTATCTAGATTCTTCACATTTACTTCATCCTAATGAGTAGGAATTGGATGTATATTCTTTTTTCCAGGAGTATCCGATTCGTATTGTTGATTAATGAATGAAGAAACTCTATGGTTGGTCAGTTCCTATAGTATGGGAGCTATGGAAGCTCAACCAAGTATAGGATGAGACCTAGGAATAGTGAGATGATATACGAGTTTAGTGACCAGAACTATTTTCTGATTATACTTCTTTACCCTTTGAAGGAAAAATCTAGGATAAGTTTCTTCAAGAAAGTGGTGGTTTTAATGAACTATCATTTAAAAAATGTATGGATCATTTTTTCATTTAAATATACATTAAAATGGAAATATAATATTTGATAATTGTGTCACAAGGGTCATGAGTGTGTTTGGGGATTGTTCAAGCGCAGAACCCCATGATTTTTAAAAATATAATGGGCCACACAGTTAGTAAAATATTTGAATATTAGAATCCACATTTTCTAGTAACCATGTGTGGAACGATATGGGAGTTATAGGTGCCACATAGTTTTGTATGCAACCATGTTACCCAAATATCATGGTAGTTTGATACACCTATATTTTTTGGTACTGTCTTTTTAAAAAGTATTTTTGTAGTTAATAAAATAATATGACTTAATCATACATAAATTTTCCCAAAGTAGTTGCTTAATCATCGAGTGTAGACATGATGGAACAATCACCATTATAATGAGGAGACTATAGAGTATATTATGATGATCAGAAGGTGTATAAAGATAGTTTATAATTGTAAAAATTATTGTAGAAATAGACAATAGTGACCTCTTGTATTCAAGGTCAGAGACTAGATTTTCTTGTGAGTCTCACCTAGGTTGGGACATTGAGATATTTAGAGGCAGGGTAAGCTCTCGCCATGGTTCATTGGATCATTTGAGGATGCGATATTGATCGAACCAATGGAATACCATATAGATCTTCATAGAGACACCAATATATGAATTATGCCTTACACATATATCATCTTTGATGATATTATCTAGATTCTTCACATTTACTTCATCCTAATGAGTAGGAATTGGATGTATATTCTTTTTTCCAGGAGTATCCGATTCGTATTGTTGATTAATGAATGAAGAAACTCTATGGTTGGTCAGTTCCTATAGTATGGGAGCTATGGAAGCTCAACCAAGTATAGGATGAGACCTAGGAATAGTGAGATGATATACGAGTTTAGTGACCAGAACTATTTTCTGATTATACTTCTTTACCCTTTGAAGGAAAAATCTAGGATAAGTTTCTTCAAGAAAGTGGTGGTTTTAATGAACTATCATTTAAAAAATGTATGGATCATTTTTTCATTTAAATATACATTAAAATGGAAATATAATATTTGATAATTGTGTCACAAGGGTCATGAGTGTGTTTGGGGATTGTTCAAGCGCAGAACCCCATGATTTTTAAAAATATAATGGGCCACACAGTTAGTAAAATATTTGAATATTAGAATCCACATTTTCTAGTAACCATGTGTGGAACGATATGGGAGTTATAGGTGCCACATAGTTTTGTATGCAACCATGTTACCCAAATATCATGGTAGTTTGATACACCTATATTTTTTGGTACTGTCTTTTTAAAAAGTATTTTTGTAGTTAATAAAATAATATGACTTAATCATACATAAATTTTCCCAAAGTAGTTGCTTAATCATGGATTGTACACTGTTCAAATTCCCTTACACCGCATGTTGAGCATGATGTCTCATACCACTGAAACTATTTGGATTATGGTCATGATGCACCATGTCCTTTTTTCGAGTGTAGACATGATGGAACAACACCATTATAATGAATATACTATGACATTTTTATTCTATGGTTTAGACCTAAAATTACACACACATCCATCTAATGGGTAAAGAATATATTGTTTATGTGTACGATGAACTATCACCTCATGGAATGAAGACTGTTCTTTTTTTTTCTTTACCACCTCTCATCGTGGAAATTGTTATGAAAAATATATTTATGTATGATATATATGATATTTAAAAATTATTTTTTAAAATTTTTATTTAGAACATAGCCTTATGCTTTCAATCTTGTGTTAGTATAATACTTTCATTTGAGGAAGCGTGGACTACTGCCCCCTCAAAGTGATGTGATTCATTCACAGAATACATAGAATGTATTAAAAATATGTTTAGCAGAATGATAAGATATATATTATTTAATAATTATACTACAAATATTTAATATATATATATATATATGTTATTTACTATCTATTTTTTGACATGCCAATAGAATGGATGCAGCGTTCATGTGTACGTATTGTCTACCATCTCCAGGAACGTTGTATTCCATTTCATACCTATATTCTCTACAAAAAAATTATAATACAAATATAATGAATATATGTGATATATATTTCATGATTTATTTTCTATATATCAATATATATTTATAAGGACCAAAGATATAATAAATTAAGAAATAAGAGAACACACAATGTGAAAATTTCACGAAGTGTAACCTTAACATGAAATTATAAACAAGTGGGTAATATAAAGTCATAATAAAATAATCTATGGTAATATATATAAGAATATTTTTATATAAGAAATATATAATAATCATACAATTATTATATAGGAGGGTTGAATCCGTACGATGAGAGTCAAGATATACGGTTATGTAATTTCATCTCACTTTTTATTTTTGTGAGATCTTCCCTTATAAACCACTCATTTTGTGTGTGTGTTATATATAGTACCAATGAATGTATTTTATGACACTTATAAATAATTTTTATTTGTATTTTTATGTCCATTATATGATATTTATTTCATGTGATTTATTTTTCAATGGTTACCAAATCAGTAAGATAATTTTGTCCCAATTTGCATTTATTGAGACACATTGAATGTTATGTAACTATTTTTTCTAAGATGTGTATATAATTAATTTGAAATTTTATACAATGAATATAATTATTTTCATGATATTTTATACTTTATTTAATTTCATTTTCTTACACGTGGAGTATTGTTCAATGTTTCTAATCGGTCAGAGTGCATTGAATCAATTTAATTGATTTAAGAGATTATTAATGATTATAATTCACTTGATGAAATATTATGAATAATATCGTAATAAAATTATAAATATTTCTTATTATATGGTTATTAATGATAAATTCATGTATTGTTACTATTTTTTCAATCTTTGGTATATAATATAGTTAAGAGTGTATTTTTATAAAATCCCGACTTTACCCTCTCTTTGGTCCAAAACCATTCTTCCTTCAAAACCTAGTTTTCTAAAAAGGGTTTCCAATAATATTGTACTATCATCCATTAATCATAATGAGTAATGTTTACCTTATTTTCTTTTTCTAAAGTTTTCAAAATAATATTCCTAACACTTTTCAAACATGCCATTTGTCTATCATTTTTGTCGTGTAATGGAATGTTATTTTTTTCCTCACATAACATGAGAAGAGTTAGCCACAGACATTTAATTAAATATTTCATTGCATGTTTTAATAGAAAATTTTTAAGAAAATGTTTTTAAAAGTAATTTTAAATGAAATAGTTTTCAAAAAAATAATTATTTCAATAAGAGTTTTTGAATTATTTTTCAGGGAAAGTGTTTTTCCCATGTTTTTTTTTATTTAATAATTTTTTAAGGAAAAAGGAATTTCAAAATATTTTCAAGATTAGATAATATGTTTTGAAGGAAAATATTTTTAATAATTATTTCATGAGTTATTTCTATGTTATAAATTAATTTTTAATGAAAATGTTTTTCTAAAGGATTTATGTTTTAAATATCCTTTTCATAGAAGAGAGGATATTTTCATCAATAATTGTATTCAGAATATATTTTGAAGTTATTTTCCATCTAATATGACATACATTGATATTTATTATTCCCTTCTATGAAATAATCCAACGGATCCATTAATATAATTTCTTGAATGGAGTTATTTTCATGGAATGATGCTTATGAAACCTATTTCTTTCCCCGCATTTTATGCATTTGAAACCCACTTATTTACATGGGTTAAGCTTTTATAAAATGATATTGAAACATAACTATTTTCCATAGGTTATAATTTGATTAAATTTCAATGATACCCATTTATTTTCTTGGGTTCTAATTTTAGGTTAATATAACCCATATCTCATCATAGGTAATGATATGATGAATGTTTTGTGGCATATTCATGTATGATTTCACTATGTGATGTGTGGGACCTATATCTCCTTCCAATGAATTTATTAATGATGGATTAATCATATGTATAAATATTTTTCATGATCTTGATTACATGTTCCTAATGTTATGCATGGACCTGGATTCATGCCCATAAGTTTATTCTTGAACATGATTACATATTCACAATGTTATGAGTGATCCTTATTATGTGTTCATAATGTTATGTGTGAACCTAATTACGTGTTCACAAATTTATTCATGGACCTGGTTTTATGTCCATAAGTTTATTCTTGAACCTGATTAAATGTTAACAATGTTTTGCATGAAACTGATTGCATGTTCACAACATTATGTGTGGACCTGGTTTCATGTATATATGTCTATGAGTGGGCCAAATTTCACATCCTTAACTTTATTTGTGAACTTATTTCTAATTATACATGTTATCTAAGTTATAAAATGATGTTTTTTTTGACAATTTCTTGTCTTATTCCTGTGTTATTCTTTTATGGAATAGTCTCCTGATTTCTTTATGATTTATGGATTATGAAATTTAATATCAATTACTTGATTCATTTTTATGATCACTAATATATAGAGTATGATCTCATAATGATAATAATCAAATTAATATAACTCTATGTTCTTTATTTTTATACTCATTTCCTTTATTTAACATTACTGTGAATTTTAGCTGACCCATTTCTTATGTCTTCTTTCAATAGGTAGTGAAGAATCGTTTCTATGTATAATTATTAAGGGTGAAGTTATTTATGGGAAAGATTATAGATATTTCACAGGTTTAGAATATTTTGTTCCACTTTTTTAAAGGCACTAAACTACTATTGTCTTTGGTTATATTTTTTTTAATGTTTTCAATATTATTCAAAAATGATGTAATGTCTATTCACATCAAGACTTGTTCATTATAGTTTGTATTAGAGTGATGTTTAAGTCATCCTTTGGAAAATAGGGTGTGAAATCATTATTGATTTCCCAATATATATTTTTAAGTATTTGGAAATGGATGTATCTCAGGATATGTATAAATATGAGTTAATCTTTAGGAAAATATTCTTGAAATTTTGGTAAAGGATAGAGTGATTGGTTTCCTAGAAATACATCCTTTCAGGGATACTACAAGTGGATGTCGCTCTAGAATTGATTTACCTTGGGGTAATAACTCTAACCAGATATCCAAATCTTTACTTAGGGTAATTTAGTACATAACAATAGGCCTTACAACACACCTTGTTTGATAGTCCTGAGGAATATAATGTGGAAATTCTTAACCTCTTAAAAACCATTATAAAGGTTTTGAAATGAATATGGCTATGAATAACCTCATATAAACCTAATACATCATCGATTAAAAGTTAGGAATCATGATTTAGACATCCTATAAGTAATTTTTCCTGATTATGTAGTTTTCTTAAATGTTATGTGTTTCTCACCCCATGATTTCTGGATTTATTCATTAGATTTAACATGAAGAAACATGGTTAACATTGAATGTTACAAATTTGGAATGTATAGAAATTATTAAAATAAATTTTCCAAGTATAAATCTCACAATTAGAATTAGGATGTTTGAATGAGTATTGGTTATACTTCTGAGGATAATGAGAACACAAAAAATATGTGAAAGGTATGTGATGTTCTTCAATTATTTTTTACAATGATCATATGAAACATGATTTGATTGATGTTGAGGAACCTTATGACATGATTCATATTTCATATTATAGGAAATATATATTAAGGAATAATTGGATGAGGCATGAGTAATTGTTTGAGAATTAAGATTGATGAATTAAGTACTTATGTTTTTTAATTTAATTATTATTTTATAGGAATCATGAAATATATAAGTATCTTTGATATATGTTTTTATTAGATATTGAAAATGATATGTTTATGTATTATTAAGACTTTTAAATGTGATATTTTGAATAATGAAAGCTTACCCTTAATGTTATTAAGATGTTGAGAAAATTGTGTTTCATATGGTTAATGAGCTGATTGTATAGGTAATGTAAATTGGATATCATTGATTACCTAGATCTCCTTACTGACTGGGTTTAAAGTAGTATATGTAATCATGGATGATGTTCACACCTTCTTTGGTTGATGTAATATATCAAGTAACCTTTTGAATAATGACACCTTAATTTTCTATAATTATTTATGGAAATTCGAGTTATTACCATATTTAAAGAGAATATATGATGAGGGTATTCCCGTGTTTGGAATGTGACAACCATGGTATACATTGTGATATACGATGGGATCAATTTTAATCTGATTTTGTTTTTCTTTCTAATGTTTTTGGTTTTAATCTTTCATTAGGGTTATAAGGTAAAATATTCACGGAAAGATTATGTTAATCTTTGGATGATGTTTTTGAGAATAAATTATTATCTTACCACATGAGGATTTCTATATATTTTATACCCTATTATAAAAACATGGTTTCGAAGATAATTGATGAAATATGAGATGGAATATCTAGGATCTCATGATCATTTAGTGTTTCATGGAAAAACAATTCACCTTCATTTTTTGTGAAAGAGGTGATGTCGATCAAGGAAAAAAAATGGGTGAGGTTTTCATTCAATCACACTAGTATATCATTTCATGAAATTTATATATCTTTTGGGAAAAGGATCTTGAAACTAATAATTTTATCCGAGTACATTTTTTCTGATAAATAAGAAAGACCCTTAGTTCACAAGAGATTTATGGCTTTGTGATTGTTACCTTTCTCTTGACCTTATCCTATTTCAATATCTATCAGAACACGATAGTTATATTTCTCATCCATGTCTATGTTTTCACTTTCCACTTATGTTCACCCATTTAGAAACCCAATTATATGATACTTTGGGAAACCATTATTTTCCAAACATTCAATTTTTTAAAAGAAGTTTTAGTTTTCATTTTTATGATTTGAGTTTCCAATAATGAAACATTCACGTATTAAAAAATTAAAAAATTATATTAAATTCAATGTAAAAACTAATTTTAAGGGTGATACAATGTAACACCCTGATATTTTGTGAATTTTTTTGAAATAATTTAATCTATTCAAAAAAAATTTCATTCAGACAATAATGAATATATATTTTATTATATTAAAGCACTATGTTTAGATAAAAAATACTAAGTTAATCATTCACTTCATGAAACCTATATTTTATCATTATCTAAACAGAACACCAAGGATAGTTTATGTTTTATACAACACTATCGTTTCTCAATTACTTGCATAACATGCAAGACTGAGTGTTACTGAACTATAATATATTAATATTTAATATAATAATATATAAAATAGAAGTTATATTTCATTTTATGAATATTATTATCTAAATAATTATAAAATATGTTTTCCAAAAAATATTAAATGAATTAATTCGTGACAAATTATTTATAAATGGACATAAAAACCAATTGAATATAATAAGAGTACTTTTATAGAAAACAATTCTTTTGTTCAAAAAGATTATTTGATCCTAATACATTGAATTAATTACAAATAGAAATTAACTTTAATGTAAGATTTATGTTATATATACAATGAAATATTTTTTATATTTATCAAATATATTTTATAAGTAGATGATAAGAATAAACAAAATATAACACATAAAACATAGTATTTTATTAAGGCACTTTTACAAATAATTAATGGCGAACCTATTATAAATCTATATTTTGTAACTATTATAAATATTATATGTACACATAAAATTATTATTTTAAATAAAATCATAAATATTATTTTAGGGTAATTTTTTTATATTTTTATGTGCTGTTTAATTTGTTGATGAATAGTGAAAAATACTGAATTTTCTTTCAACACTTCTTTTTCATATAATTTATTTATAAGGATAAATTATATCTCAAATTTAATTTAAAGTTTAATTATATTATATTATTATAAATTGATCCAATAAAGTTAATTATAATCAAATTAACTTTGAAATTTGGTATAATAACATAGGAATCTTTGGGATGTTTTTACTTTAAAAACCATTAATGTCGTCCCGTGAGTAGGATTAATTTTAAACCAATTTATAACACTTTTGTGATTGAAATTTAAAAAAATGGATTCTATATTTGAAGAGAAATTGTAATATCTATTAAGGTAAACTTAGTTTCTATCCAAAAATATTAGTGAATATGATTAAAATTAATTACAATGATTATGAGAGAAATTAAGTTAACAATGTACTAAACATTAAATTTAAGACCCAAAATAAAATAATAACTTATCCAAGAGACATTTTATGGCCATAATTAGACCATATAATCAACATTATATAATGGTTTCTATTTTTATATCCACTATAAATGTGAATAACATGTATGTAATTCCGTTGTCAAAATATTACAAGAGTGTCACTCATTCCCCACTATAAAAAGGCCTAATCTCCTCCAACATCCTTAGACATCTAAAACCCTATTAGATATGAAAAATAAATTCATATTAAAATTCCCAAAGAAACACCATTACTCCTTGATGTTTCTCTTTGGGGAGACATACATACAAGGATTCATTTTGGTGAAATCCAAAAGGAGTCACCTAGTTAAGAAGTAACACCATCCATTAAGCTCATTTCTTTTATTTCAATTATCCACTCCATAAAATTTTATTATGACATGATTTTATAATATATATAGTATCCTAAATATACTATTATTTTTATGCTATTTTTTTACCCACACATACACACACTTCCATTTAATTTGTAACAAACATAATATTTATGTGTAAAGTGAACTACTTTCTCACGAAAGGATGATTGTACATTTTTCAATTACCAGATATCATGGTGGAAATTATTAAGGGTAATATATTTATATATGATATATATTATATTTATAATTTCTTTATTATTCTATAATTTTTCCCCTGTATATACCCATACACTTTCCATCTGTTGTAAATTTGATAGTTTCATTTGAGTAATTATGGACTACCACCCCTCAAAGGGATGTTATTCCTTCACACACTAAATGGAATGTATTGAGGATATTTATTGTGTACATATATGATATATATGAAATAATAATTCCAATATAATGATATTATAAACATAGATACATATACATATATGTCATTTAACATTCTATCTATCAATATGTCAATAAAAAGGAAGCATCGTTCATGCGTACGTTTGACCTACTGTCTCCCCGAATGGTGTATTAAATTTCATAATTATATATTATATAGGTTGTTATAATATAAATAAACAAATATATTTGATATTTATTTAATTGTATTCATTATATAAATCATGATACAAGTATAATGACCAAAGATATAACAAATTAAGACACAAGTTGAAAACCAAGTTAATATTACCCGAAGCACAACCCTAACATGAAATTGCTAAGAAGAGGGTAATATGAATTGATAATAAAACCATATATGGTATTATAATTAATAATTCTATTTTATAAAATATTTATAATAAAATTATATTTATTATACACGTGGTTTGAATTAGTATGATGAGAGTTAATACATAAGGTAATGAAATTTCATCTCACTTTTTATTTACATGAGATAAATGCCGTATACACCACTTGTTTCATTTATGTGGTATATATAATTACATTTAATGTAATTTAAGACTATTACAAAAAACTTTATGGGTATTTACATATCCACTTTATGATATTTATTTCACGGGATTTATGTTTCAAATGTTACCATATCTGTAATATATGTTTTTCTCAATTTACCTTCATTGAGACCCATTCCATGTTATTCCACTATATTTTTTTCTAAGAGGTGTAAATAGTTCATTCTACATGTAATATAATGAATCTAATTATTTTATAAATATTTTACGAATCATTTAATTTCATTTTCTTACATTGGGTGTATGGTTAAATGTTCCCATGTTGTAATATTGTATTGAAACAATATATTCAGTTTTCGAGATTGTTAATGATTATAGTTCCTTCGATGAAATATTTTTATCCATATATCAGTTACAATAATGAAATTTATTATCCTATGGGTATTCATGATATATTCATTTATAGTTACCATTTTTCCACTCATTGATTAAAAAGATAATTAAGAATGTGTTTTTATGAAATCCCGATTTTACCCTCTCCTAGGTTGGAAATCATTGCTCCTTCAAAAAAAATGTTTTATAAAAAGGACACCAAATATCATTATACTCTTCTAATATAATATTTTAAATTAAGTTTTAATAATTTTTTATTTTACCAATGTTTTCAATGTAATCTTTATATTTTTTATCCAAACAAGTCATTTCTGTATCCATTTTACCATGCAAAAAAATATTATTTTTACCCGGTAAAGCATGTACATAGTTACCTGATGTCATTTCTGTGAAATAAAATATGAATGTTTAAGAGGGTAAATTTTAATAAATGTTTTTTAAAATTTATTTTCAATGAAATTATTTTAATATGTTTTTAAGATTACATTAAATTTTATCAAATTATTTTTCAAGTAAAGTGTTTTTCAAAAGGTTTTTAGAATATTTTATGTGTTTTTAAGGAAATTAATTTTTAAAATGTTTTCATGCCTCTTTTATAATCATTCAAGTTAAATGGTTTTTAAAATAATTTCAAATGTTATTAATACATTTTCGATGAATTTTCAATGAAAATGGTTTCTAAAGGGTTTATGTTTTTAATATCTTTTTCAATGAAGAAAAAATATTTTCTAAAAGAAATATATTAAAACTATAATTCTATGTTATTTTCCATATAATGTGGCATAGGTTGATGTTAATCATTCCCTTATATGAAATGATATTATGATTCCATTCAAACATTTTCTTGGATGGCTTATGCTTTGATTTAAGGATGCTTATGACACTTGTTTCTTTTGTCACATCCATGTATGATGAAATGATAACCATTTCATTTCATGGGTTTCGATTTGATGTTCCTAGAACCCATATATTTTCATGGGTTATGACATGATGAATGTTTTTTGGAACATGCATGTATGATTTCATTATGTGATGGTTGGGACTTATATCTACGAGTAATGAATTGAGTAATAATGGATGACTGATTAGTATAAATGTTACGTGTGAAACTACAAAAATGATGACAATGTAATGCCTGGACCGGGTTGGATGTCGAAAAGTCTATGCATGAACTGACTAGATGTTAATAATGTTAATAGAGAACCTTATTATGTGTTCGTAATTGTATTAATGGACCTGATTACATGATAAAAATGTTATTAATGGACCTGGTTTCATGTTCATGAGTTTTTTCGTGAACCCGATTACAAATTCACAATGTTATGTGTGATCTTAATTGCATGTCAACAACGTTATTCATAAACATAGTTTCATGTGGACAAGTTTTTGAGAAGGCCAGATTTCATTTCATTAACATAATGTGTGAACATATTTCTATATACAAATGTTTACTACGTTATATGTTGACGTGTGTGAAAAAATTCTAGGTCTTATTCCTATGATATAATTTCATAGATTATTCTCTTGATTTCTTTATCATCCATGTCTTCAAAACTACAAATATTTATTCCCTTCTTCATGTTTAAGTGCATTGATATGTAAGGTATGATGTTATAATGACCATGATCATGTTATTATACCATTATGTTCTAGATATGCATATATGTGTCCTTTATTTACCACTACTAATCATTTTAGATCACCCATTTATTATGTCTTCTTTCCTAAGGTTGTGAAGGAAGGTTTTTATATAGAATTACTAAATGGGATGATCTTTGTGGGAGAAATAGAATATATATCACTGAGATAGGAGATTTTGATTTGAGTTTCCAAATGCACTAAACTAATATACTCTTTTGGAATCCATTTTTATAATTTTTTAAATAATAAAAAATTTTATGTAATTTATATATATATCATGACTAGGTCATTATATTTTCTCTTCCATGTCGATGTATTCATTTCCCACTAATGTTATATATTATGAAAACCTAGTGTTTTGATATTCTTGATGACCTTCTTACATCAATTTATATATTATTGAGAATATGTTTTATTAACCCTTTTTTATTTTTGTTTTCAATAAAGTTATTCTTAAATGTAAGACAATTGATTATTGAGATCAATATCATATTGCGAGGATTCAATTTATTTAAGAAGGGAGGGGGATGTAACACCTTGAGATTTGGAAAACAATAATATCATGTTTGATAGTGTGTACAACACCCAAAACCATTATTAGAATATAATATAACATCCTATTAATTTTTGAAACATTTAATTTTAAATAAATTCGATCTATTCAATGTCTTGTGATTCAATTAGCAATTGGTTTAAGAAAAACTTGATACTCTTTAAAATATTATTATATAAACACAACCATGATAACAAAGCAAATAAATTAGAGACTGTGAATAGTAATAACCAAAATATGAAAATTACATGATTTAAAAATGTATAAAATAAATTAAATGGATTGATATTTATTATAAATAATATTTTAATCATTTTAAAGTAAAATAAATGTTTTCCGAAAAACAATATTTTTTTAAAAGGTAGTTTAACCACCCTTCACTCATATAATTTATAATAAATTTGAAATAATTTAATATAATTTCATTATAAAATAACATTATTATTTAATTAATAATGTCAAGCTATTCTTAGGTTTATTTTTGGGAATTTTTTATTGATTTCATTTTTTGATGAATTGTAAAAAATACAGAATTTTAATTACAACCTCCATTTTTAGTTGAAGTAATTTATAATGTTAAAATATATTTATAATTTGTTATAAAGTAAAATTATTTCAACTATATATCTATTAGTATAGTTTATATCATTTTTATCATTTTTATTTTTATTTTTTTATGTAAACGCTTTTCAAACAATTGCTCATTTTATCTTGGAAAACCCACTTGCATGTCCCATTTATAGGGTTAATCTTAAATTAAAATTTCCACTTATATGAATGTAATTTAGAAAATTATATTCCATATTTTTAATAGGAATATATTTTATTTTACAATATTATCATGTTAATTTTCTACATAAAAGAATATTCAAAATAGTAAAAATTATTTTCCATGGTTAAGGTAAGAATTGGTTTATATATGGGATAAAATAAGAACATATGTGTTAAAAGTGAACCAACACAAGTAAAATTTTTATTTTATAGCTTTATTTCTACCTTATTGTGTCCAATTATTGATAATACACCATTTTGGGCCCTTGCTTCATGGAAAAACTTTGTTACAACATTTACTTTTCATTAATTATAGGTGTGCCACTTACATAACTTATAAATGACTACCCATATCCTCTTTTATTTAGACAATAAAAACATTTTATTGAAATTACTAGATAAAATAATTTTCAATATTCTATACCCTCATCATATAAGCCTTAGGTTTGTCATAAATATATTCTCGGAATACTTTAGCTGTAATCACAAAGAGATTTTCTAACAGGAGTTAAACTTCCTAACTATGTTTTCTATTTTATTTATTCTTCCACATCCTTATAATATTTTGAATTATATGTTTATATAATAAAAATATCATCTAACATATACTTATAGTTATTATGTAATGTTCATGACCTATATATATATTCTTCCCTAAAATTCTAAATGATAATATTGCTAGTGTATGTGGTGGACTACCAACTTCCGAACCCATGTGACACATTTTTCGATCAACACATCTCAAGGTTGGGTGTGATGAAAGATATAAAGTATATATATGATATTTATATAATTATTATACTGATGCTTTCAATATATCATAAATAATTTTTTTTCGATCCATTCCATAGCGGATACGATAACATCTCTTATATGTTCGATAGACTACCACCTCATGAAACATGTATGAATCATTTTTCACTATTGATTCACTTGGAAGGTAATGGGAGTATATAAAATTAATATATGTGATATAAAACAAATAATTGTTATATTATGTACATATTTATCATTTTTATAAGATAATATATCATTTTAGTTTATACATTATTGCTCTTTGAATGATGATAAACTCATTCGTGTATATGTGGATTGTCGCCTTTGCGAAGTTATGTTACACTACTTTCATCACCATAAAAAATGAATTCTATAAATAATTTTATTTAAATGAATAATATTTTATTTATGAAATTATGATCATTTTGGGAGGAGAAAATATTACATACCTACTTTTTGTAATGATCATTTAAAAATGGAAATGTCACTCATGCATACATATGACCTACCATCTCCAAAATCATTACATTTTTCATTTATTAAAACAATCATTAATAATTGGTCTCAATGCATAATTGATGTATACTTATTTTAATTATTTAAATATTATTATTCTGGTGATGTTGTAATAATGACCTGTTAGATAAAAATTCAACCAACCAAAGTCATTTTTCAATTTGAAAGATGATAACATCATTCATGTATGTGTGGAATATCTCCATTACGAAGAGATATGAATACCTTATTATCACCTGAAAAATCAATAATATATATGTTTATTTAAATAAATTATATTTTATCTATTAAATTTTGATCATTTCGGAAAGATAATATATTACTTTCCTTTATTATATAATTATTATTTTAAACAGTAAAATGTCCCTTATACATATTTATGACCTAGAATCTCCAGGATCATAACATACTTCAATTATAAAAAATTTGTTTCATAATTTTCGTCAAAGTATAATTGATGTAAAATTATTTAAATTATTTATTTGTTTTTATTTTGGTCATGTTGAAATAATAACCTCTTAAACAAAATTTCAACCTATCGTTTTAAATGTTTTATTAGAATCTCATTATAATCGAGATTTTTTATTATTGAATTTAAATTAATGGTAATTATATGGATATTTTTTAATAAACCCTTCAGTTTTATTATACTTTGGTCTTTCATGTTCTTTTTTCATGTGATAGTACCATTTTTCCACTCTTTGGTACATTAAATTATATTGAGTAAGTTTTAATAAAATCTGAATTTATATTTTCTTTCGGTTGGAAATATATTTTCTTAAAAAAACATGTTTTACTAAAATTCATTAAAATAGGTTTCTTTAAAATGTTAAAAAAATCTTTTAAAATATATATTTTCCTATTATTTCTTATGAAAAAAATTCATGGGGAATCTTCTTATCTCTTTATCAATAATGAACTTTACAGATATTTTATAATAAAATAGAATATAATTATTACAATGTACAAAATGGCCAAAAATAATTTATCTGAAAATTCTTTTTTAGTTTTATGGAGATATTTTATAGGACTTTTTAAAAAAAAATTATTTTCAGAGAAAATGATTTTTTTGAATTAAAAAGATATTTTCCCCAATTTTTTAATATATTATATTTAATTTACCTATTCATAAAAAACCCTTCATTATTAATCAAATGGGATTATATTTTAGTGATACCATAATAATTATTTCTATGGATGGTTTATGATCATTTTCACTAATTAAATAATTTTCATTCACTTTGTTAATTTATTATTTAGTTAATAACATTCTATTGTTGTTTTCAATATTCCATGGATCATTAGAAATTTATTTTACCCTAAATATCCATATTACGTATCATGGATATGTTTATGTCCTAACCCTTATACCATTTCAACATAGGGTGTTTACTTTGAGACTTACTTGATTAACTAAAAAAATATTTAATAATAATTATTCTTCACTCCATACAAATATTTTTTACGGCACATTATTTAATAATTAATTTGATTATTTGATGTATGATGAATGCATTGGACCAGAACAACATGGGTGGTTCCCAATTATAAATATCCACTTGATTCCTCTGTAATTTCATCAGATTAGTTAGTTGGATTGCCATAGTTATGTGTGTTGTGTAACTTGTATGTTTTAAACTATAGTGTAAAAATCCTTTTTTGTAATAGCACTGTGTACTTGAAAATGATGATGTCTAAAAATTAAGCATTTCATTCAATTTTAATTCATTTTTTTTCTATCCTAGTGATTTTAAATATGACATTATCAATAGATGCATCTCATTTTTTGTTATTTAAATGAAATTTGATTTAATTAATCACCTTAACATATCGATTATTCCGTATCCAATTTTGGTACTCATGTTATTGATTTAATGTCAGGTGATTACTATCATGTAAATTTCTAAATTTTTCATGCAATTCCTTCTTAGTTTATTAATTACATGGAATGGGTGTTCAGTTATTTACCTTTCCATATTTATTATTCTCATTGTTTCATTACATGAATTAATATACCTAACCCTTATTGAGAAACAGATCTCCCCTTTTTTTCATTCCCAATGATTCCATGCGGTTTATGACGACTTATATTTAATGATATGATGGAATAAATTTATCCTCAAAAGAAAAAGTTTATGCAATAATTTTTTATTAGATAGTAATATATGATTCATTTATATATCTAGTTTATTAAGAATACTAAACTATTCATTCCTTTGGTATTTCACTTCTTTGTATCTTAATATAATTAAGTGGTAGCAGTTTATGGATTCGGGATATTGGGTTCGGGGTTGCTACACTCTAAACATAGTATAATGTTTCAAATAAAATTAATATATAAATCATGTATGTTAATTCATCAATCCAAGGTTAATTACGGATAATTGATCAAAACAACCTCAAAATTCAAACTACAGTATATGTGATTATATTGTTTCTATTAATGAGGTTCATGACTTATGTGAAGTGGTGACATGTGCACTTTCAATTCATAAAAAATTAAACAATTCCAAAATTTTTGTAAAATTATACACATTATTTTATATCATTCATGTTAAATAGAAATATTTAAACACATTATCAAGACATTAAGGTTGTTTTTTAGTGAAAATACAATGTTTTCAATCATATATTTTCATGTATATAATATTTTCTCAATAACAATTTGTGGTAAAAATCTATAGAAAAATGTTTTTAACCCATTTAGAAGATTTTGATAGATTATGGACTAGTTTTATATACATAGAGCCTATATAAACTACTGAAATAGGGAAATGATATTTCATATCTCAAGATATTCTTTGATCTTATACAATATAAATGAGAATGGTGAATATCCTTGTGAATCTTCTCATGACTAGATATTGTTACCTTTTAAGAAAAAATAGCATTCTAATTTTTTTGAGGTAAAGGAAAGGAATATCAATCAGGACCTTCAAATTATGTGGGAATGTTCTAAAGTACTTAAAAAAGAGTTCTATAACCTCCTTAAAGATTAATGTTTTTCGTTCCCAATAGGTATTGTACCTCAAGAACTTCACATATAAAAATATTGAAAAAAAAATTGCCTCTATAAAATAATAAGAGTTAAAGAACAAACAATACGAGAACATGGATAAGGGTTTTATACTCAATATTGATTCAATATAAAGCAACCAAGTTCATTTTGTAAATAATTAGATAATTATTTTTATATATCAGCATTTATTTTCATAAGCATAATAAGATAATGATAAGGAAAATGTTTCCTATAATATGGAATGATGATTGTTCAACTAGTAATATAAAGCATATTACTTCTCAAAAGTCTAGCTTTCAATCAGGATATCATCAACTAAATGAATGTAAATATCCCCCAATATATAAATAATATGAGTTTATAGTGATGTAATTTAGACATACTAATGTACATGGAATCTTCATGAAAATGAATAATATAATCTTCATAGATTACAAATAATTTTTTTGGTGCCTTTATTGATGATATTCACATATATCATAAAAAAATTAGAGCTCATGAGTTTTGTTATAAATACCTCATTAAAGGAGATGTTTTGTGATAAATATAGTAAATGTGACTTTGGGATGGAGTAAGTCACATTCCTGGGGAATATTTTAACAGAAAAGGAAATATTTATGGATCCTTCAATAACAATGGTGACCAATTAATTTCTTGTTCAACATATATAATAGATATAAAAAGATTCATTAAATTACATGGTAAATATATATTGTTTATAGGAAAAAACTCATGATTTTAAAACCCACTACACAGGCTACTTCAGAATGTTGTAATGTTTTTAAGGATTCATGAACGTGAAATGAGCTTCAAGGATTTGAATAAGAGGATAATAAATTATTTTTTACCCATATTACCCAAAAATGGGAAAGTATATATGATATAATTTTTTCCATAAAATATGGGCATGAGTATTTTACATATTAATAAGGATAAAATGACAACATATGACTTAAGAATATCATCAATACATTAGAAAATTTACACAATGCATGATTTGGAGTTGCATATAGTAATATTTTCATTAATTATTTGGATACATAATCTTAATGGATAGAATTATGATATATGTATATACTGATTATAAAATAAAATTGTATATATTGAAACAAAATGAGATGAACATATACCAAAGGAGATTGTGAGAGATTATAAATGACAATGAATTTTAAATCAATTTGTATCGTGGAATATAAATTAATGTGGAAGATGATCTAAGTAGAAAATTTCTTCAAACTATATATATGAAAAGAATCTAAAAGGAACCATTCTTTTTGGACAAATAAATTGTAGACATTAGAGTCATTTGGGAAGGTAAAATGGAAAAAATAACTCAAATTATTTATCAAACATATCTCTTAGATAATATTAATGAAGTTCAAAGTGATAATCTGAAGATAAAAAATAATGAAGAATAAATAATGAATGAGAGATCCTCAAACTTATAAATTTCTAAAAATAGATTTATAAAATGATAGAACTGATTATTTTGGAAAATTAGAGACAAAAATAAAGATGGATCTATTAGTTGTTTCTTATAGATCATTATTATTAATCCACCAAGGGATTAAAAAAGTTATACAAGGAGCTCCAAATGCACTTTTAGTGGTAAAATATGAAGTTTAAAATTGAAGAATATACATAAAGGTTAATTCTATTGAGAAGAAATGTATTATATTGGCAAGTATCAAAGGGGATAATGTTACCATTTACTATACACACATGGAATTAAGAGAACATCACTCATATTTTTTTAACACGCCTTCCAAATACAAAAAATGTAAATATTTTCATATTGGTTATTTTGGATCATGTTTAAAATACATTTCACTTTATCTCCATTTGTAAAAACAAGTCACATGATAAATTGGGCATGATATATACCAGAAAATTGGGAGGTCATATAAAACAAACTATATATTTTATATAATTAAGAAATGAGGTTCACCACAACGTTTTGGATAATATTTCATATGCCTTAAATAATGAGTGGAATATCAGGGTCATTAGTCACCCCTAGAGTGATTTTCAATTGGAATTTACTATTTAGATACATGAGGATATACATACAGACTACTTTAATAACATGAAAGGATATAAAGATCAACATGTTCCTCTCACAACATCTCATACAACAATAGATTCCACTAAAGCTAATATATGGACGTAAAGAATACCTATATAGTAATAAGTTTATAACTAAAACATTATGGTTTTATATTAGAGAGTGTAAGATATTATGGATTAGAAATTATTGATGAAATAGTATAAAATGTAAATGAAATTCAATAACAAGTCAAATACACACATTATTAACATAGAGATATTATCACAATCATCAATGAGATCAATAGTTTGAGGTTAGAGGGAAATTACTCCATCATATATCTTCATGAAATATTTAAAAGAGGTTTTATAATAAGGTGTACTTATTTCATAGATAAATTTTTTAATTTTAGAATCTCCATTGCATTGGATATGTGGCATGTCAACTAGCTCACCCACCAAACCTATATAATGTATAAGACATGTTCAAAAATATCTATATGGGTAGTAAATCATAAAATAATCACATTATATAAACAAATGAGTGGTGTATTTGGAGTATGATATATTATATGAGGATAAACAAGTGAAGGTATTGTGTCAGAGTTATATTATTTTACATAGCAAGATAAATCACCTTGTAAAAATACATTGGTGAAACCATTTGTATGAAGTGGCCACATGGGAACCCATTAATGAAATGAAACAAAATTTCCCTAAAAAAATTTCATCTTGGAGTATGAGGTTAACATTAAAGGAAAAAATTTATAAATGGTGTAAAATGAAGGCATCTAGACCATTTAAAATTGATATTTACTTCTAAAAATATATGTATTATTGTGTTTTATTTATATATAAGTTATATTATAAATAATCCACATGGAACTTATAAAAAATTAAAAGCCTTTTATTACACTAATACTGAACATTGAATATGTCATATAAATATACTACAAATATTGAAATAATTAAAATGGGATAATTAAAATATAAATAACAGAAGTAAAATTTTGAATTATTTCTCATTGAATTCTCGTAGTAATATATCACTGAAAAACACTAAAATAAGATACTAAGGAAAATTAATATATTTTTTATTTTGTTTATTAAAAACATAGATATTTAATAATATTTTTTGTGATTAATTAAGAATATAAAATGTATTTTTAGGATGTATAAGTGTTTTTTTACATTTGGTAACTATAACTATCTTATGGGAATAAAAATTCACAATAAAGGATAATAACTACCTATTGTGAATAATAACTGACTAATTGGAATATTATTTTTCCTAATAAAATTGATTTAATATTAATTTCATAAAATTATAAATATTTTTATAATATACATTGATTCATAAAAATATATTACTCAATATATTTGTAAGAGTAAATTTAAGATAAATCATTGTTTTTAATATTTAGTATAAAATGTCATTATTATTATAAAAATGTGATATTTATTCAATAAACAATTTCATAATTAAATACCAATTAATTTTATTACTTTCTAAAAGATGTGTTTAGGTTTAGAAATTTAGAGAATTATTTTATAACTCATAGATAATAAACACAATCATTACTTGTTGGAAAAAAACTCTTAGTATCCATTTTCGCCATAATATAAAACAATTATAATGAAACACATTTTCTTTTCATGAAGAATCAGCATGATTTTAAACATGATTCCATAATCGTTCTAACTAAAATCTTAGTAAGGGACATATAAAAATAATAAAAGAACATTTTAGTCTATATCAAAACCCTAAGATCATTATGATTTTTTTCCATAAACATTCCAAACCTTGAGATAAAACAATAATTTATATACACAGGAAAACATATTTACAATTTAATTTTTTTCATAATATATTTTATAATAATAAAGAAATGAAAAATCATTACTATGAGGGATTCAAAAAAAACATGAGAACCCTTGAAAAATATTTTCATAAAAACATTCATTTTCCATAAATAAGTATAATAATTCATTTTAAAATAATATAATCAATGTAACATTTTAAATCATGTGATTTAAATGAAAAACTATTACAAATCAATGTCATAGAACCCTTGTAAGAACCCTCAGAAGTGAAATAAATTACACGGTCAACATTAAATATAATTTGATGAAGAAAAAAATAATTAAACAATTAATTTGAAAGATATACTAGGATAAACCAAAATTAAATATTTTCCCTGAGTGAAATCATGTATAAAACATAAATAATCATTCATTTACTACATCAAATCAAATATATTTCTCATTTTTATATTATTTCTATCATCTGGTCATAGGAAATTTAAATTGTTTGTTTCATACAATTATTGTATGGATAGGATCAATTCATACTTATTTGATCAAATATAATAATTCCTATAAAATCTAATATTATTTAATACTAGTTTCACAACGATTCATAATATCCCATTTTCATTTGGTGAATTATAATTAAATGGTTTTTAGAAAATTCAAATTTGAAGAACTAGTTTAATCTTGTTTAATGATATACAGGTAACACATTAATTAATATATTAAACAGAAAACCTAAACATATGAAAGAATTAAAACCTATTAAATAAATTATTATTATATTATAACATAGTTATATAATATTCTATTATCATTCCTTAAATAAATATTACATCGTTAATGTAGATTTTTAAACTATCCCAAATGGGACTATTTTATCAGGATTTAATGAGCAAAGGGAATTTTTTATATTATGTTAATATAACATTAAAATAACTATAAAAATGTTTATAATATCATTTACCACCATTAAATTCATTATTATAACTATCCATTAGGGGAGGTGGTGATAGATTATATCAATTAGTCGTGGAGGCAGTATTCTACCCGAGTGCATGATAAATGATTCCATCTCTCAAAAAAAGAAATGGAATGAATATATAGGATAAATTATCATTTAAAAAAAATAATATTCTAATAATATTAATTCATAAAATCCATAATTATAACTAGTCATGAGAGGCACTGATGTGAAACAAACCACATCGTTTTGTGGAGGTGGTGGTATGTACTCACACATGATGGATGCTATTTTATTTTTCATAGTTTATAGAATTAATTTAATAATGGTTAATCCATTGATATAATAATATTACATTATATAAATCAGAATTTTTTCATTGTATTATGGTTTTTATAATATTATTGGAAGATTGATATTTATAATAAAATTCCAATGAGATTGTAATACTCTGGTTGATAATTGAAGACTTCTCTCAATGAAATCCATAAAAATAGAGTAATTAGGTCATATATTTGAGACAAGAGGCTTATGAAAATAATATAGGATTATATAATGATTGAAATGATAGTGTTTTATAAAAAAATTATAGGGAATAAATGTTTCATGAAGTGTTGGCTGCCTTCCCCTTCTGTATGTGAAGAGAATGGTAATTTTGGGAGTACTCATTTCTTTTCAATAATGGAATATTACAATTCATTGAAAGAATCATAAAAAAGTTGAAAATAGCAAGTGGATATGGTTTTTAGGCTTATCCTTTTCCCTAAAATTTATTTTAGAGACTATATGGTGTGATTTAAGACATTTTAATTTCATTTTTAAAGTTACACAAATATAATTTTTTCTATGCAATTCTATTTTAGTGTTGGTAAATAATTGTATTGAGAATAATAAAAAAATTCCTCATTAAATACATTTTACATTATAATATTATATATGAAATTATTTTTATAGAAGAATTTTTTTGTTTTTCAAAACAAAATTCATAAATAACACACGTGATGTGAAAAAACAATTTTTAGAATAAGTTTCCCTTTAAAGGTTACTATTTATGTGTACCTAAAAATTATATGTTTATTTAGTTTCCATTACATATATTTCTTATTTATAAAAAATTTAATTATTTTATTTGATTTTGAAACCATCAAACAATTATTTTTACAATAATACTATTTTATAAGAAAATATGACTGAAATTGATTTGAAATTGGAATGAAATATTAATTCAATTCAAAAAATTAATCAATCACTATTTAAGATCAAAATAATATTTTTAAATACAAATTTTTAGTCAAAAGGGAAATTTTTAATCAAATAAAAGTTTTATAAAGTTTTTATTTTTCTTATATATTGATAATGTCACAAAATTGTCCGCTTTGTTTAAAATTTTCTGTTTTACTATTCACATAAAAATTTATTATCAAAGAAAAATTTAAAAAATCATAATAAAGTATTTTTAAAATTCGGAATAAAAAAATTATTTTCATTTTACAAAATTATAATTCTATTAATTGTGTTTTTATTTTCTAAATTGTAATACAAACGAAAAGAAGGAGATCAATTTATGGAAAAATGTAATTTTTGAACATTATGTTTTTTAAAATTATTTCATACCAAAATAGAATTTATTAGGGATTTTATTATTCATAATTTTTTTAATAATATTTGTATAATATTCCACACCTCATTTTTGTACTATTTTTCTGGTGAAAAAATATATAAAAAAATAGTGCTAATTGATAGAATTTTTTTTCCAAAATCTGATTTAGTTATAATTATTTTCCAAGGTATTTTAAAAATATGAGTGTTGTGATTTAATTATAAAAAAAATTATTTTATAGTAATTTCTATAATTTATTGAATTTTTTAATTGGGTTTTTTATTAAATTTAAGTCATATATTTATATATGATGGTGGTTTTATTATATATCATATTTTTGAAAATGTAATATTTATTATTTTTAAAGAATGGAGGTGAGTTTCAAATATTAATTTAGGTCATTTTTAATATTCTAGAATATTTTTTAAACGTCATTTGTTATATTAATTTAACGATTAAAAATTAGTCCACGAATAGATATTAGGACCAGAGTCTATAGCTTCTCTATCTTGGGTCATTGATATTGTTCAGTGTGTCGATTTATTGATGGGGGATGGTTTTGTCCACATTGATGGAAAGGAAAGTGATAACTCATTTATATTAGGACTATATAAGTAAATATTTGGTTCATTGTGGGTTTTATTCATATGAAATTCCTAACCACATATGTGTAATAGGAAGGGTTTTCTATATTATATGTTTTGATGAAAACTTGTTGTATTTTTCACTATAGTATTTTAATTGTTAGTGATTTTTGAATAAAGTCCTATTTATTTTTTATGGTGTTTGATATTTTTATCTAGTTTTTTGTCTTGGGTATTATAATTGACCGATATTTACAGACATAAAAATTACATCTCTTGTGAAGAATACTTAAAACATTAAACAATCATATGCTCAAAGATGAATCTATTCTTGTACCTTTAGAAATATGGAAACATATACACTGATACATAAATGAGCTACATCATCTCACACTAGGTTCTTCTTAACTAGCACCCTACATAAAAACATAATGAAAGTAAATATCTTCATAAGAAGAGGGAAGGGAAACATAAAATTAGTGAGCTCAAATGCACAGTAAGGGTAAGCAAGGGACCTATGTAAGCATAATCACGAGAATAACGGTATGAGAACTTGATCATGAAAAAATAAGTTCATACCCTACATATAAAAGATCATTTACAAGAACCATATCATTAATCTTTGCAGTTCGTAAGACAAAATTATAATGTGGAAAATAAGACATTCCAAAAGAACCTAACATAGGTATAAAACCTGAAATTATGGAAAACACAAAAGCATATAATATGATTTAAATAGTTTTAATGGAATCGATGACAACACCAATTTAGTAGTATGAGTTTACTCCCCATACCATCTTGGTTGTCATGGTTCACTCCCATGACCATCTTAGTAGTCAAGGATTACACCATAATCAATTTTTGTCTATCTCATGAGATTTAAATCAATACCTAATCCATTGGAGGTAGATATAGGTTCCAACCACCTCATAAAAAAATCATACTTACATGTGATGTAATATCATAACAATCACATAATAACCCATTAAATTAAATGAGTATCATAAACATCTAATCATAACATAACCGGTGAAAAAAGATACACATTTCATAATCAACTAATCAAAATATAACCCATGAAAGGGAAATATGTAAAACAAAAATCATGCCATTAAAACGTAATATATTTAGAGAAATAATAGGAAGGGTAAAATTAAATCATTTTTCCAAAAAGGAATTATTAAAACCAACATATGTTATCTTATATTGAGAATAATTATGAAATATCTGTCAAAAACATTTCTTGAGGAAAATATCTTGTATGCCTTGAAAATGGTTTTTACACCACAAAAACATTTGAAAACAGTTTTCTTTGAATATAGCTTTGAAAACCTAGAATGGAATCATAGAAAACTATAAAATGTCTCTGAAATAAATTTTCTATGAAAATGGGGAGCAATGATCTTTTGAAATCATTTTTTTAATCCCTTTTGAAAACATTGTTTTTTAATAAAATTGTTTTGCCACCAATGAGAGAGACATGCAAATTTTACATCAAAACACTACCTTAAGAACCAAATAGTGGAAAACTATACTAATAAAAGTGGATATCATGAAAAAATATATTATAATTTAAAAAATGAAATTTTATGGGATTTTTATCACAATACTTTTTTAAACATGAACAATCATTAACAATTAAGAAAAACATCGAGATTTTTTCAATAAACTAATACCACCTTTTTACATGGGATTATAATATTAATGTATGAGATGGAAATTACATGTTTCCTAAAATATCCTAAAAATAATTATATTTCTTGATGTAATGTGTAAAATAGAATTATACACACCTCTAGAAATTGTTTAGGTGTATAACAAAACATGAGTCTCAAATAAGGAAAATTGAGAGAAAACATTTTTTACACATTTGTTGACTTTTCAAACATAAAATGCATGAAAAAAAGATCATAAAATTGATATGTAAATACACATATATTTAATTATAATAATAATTGATTTCATTCATGGTCATTACATACACCACAAAAAATGAACGAGTGGCGAACATAGATTGTATCTCAAAAAAATAAAAAGTGAGATGAAATCCCCTAACTTTCTGTCTTAACTCTCATCGTACTCATTCAAACAACCTATATAAAAAAGATAAATTTATTATAATGCTTTTACATAACCATATTATTATATATTATACCATATATTGTTTTATTATGACATTATATCACCCTATTATTAACCATCTTATTTTAATTTTCCACTTCAGATAATATTCGCTTTGTTCTTCGCATGTGTCTAAATTTGTTATATCATTGGTACTTATACATATATCATGATTCATGCTTGTAAAAATGATATATATATATTTTACATCCATTATATTTTTATAATAATAATTCATAAAATATGGATGTATGAAATTTAATACACCGTTCGTGGAGATGGAAAGTCCAATGTACACATGAACGCTATTTCCGTTTAATGGTCATGTTGATGAAAAGAATGTAAAGGACACACACACTCACACACACACAAACACACACACATATATATATATGTATGTATTTATCAATATCATTATTACAATACCATGATTATATAATATATTTCATATATATTTAGAATATCGATCCTTAATACATTCTACGATGTGTACAAATGAATCACATCGCTTTGAGGGGGCAATAATTTGTACTTCCTCAAACAAAATTATCGTATTAACAAAAAATGTAATTTGTTAAGATGTTTGTTTTTAATATAATTACATAAACATAAATACATAATGAATTTTATTTATAACACATTTAAAAATTATTTCTATCATAATGGGCACAATGAGATGCGGTAAAGGAAAATTGAACAATCATTGTTTAGCGTGTAGTACTCCTCCAACACATTAACAGTAGGTTCATTACCCATTAGATGGAAGTGTGTGTAAGTTCAGGATGAACCATTAATATAAAAATATCCTAGTATATTTTAGGTACTTCTGTTTTTATAAAATCATGGAATTAGAAGAAGCTAGGGAATGGATAATGAAAATAAAATAAAAGAGTTTGAGGGAGGGTGTTACCTCATAATTGGGTTAGATTCTTGAGAGATTATTGGGAATATTTTTTGTTGAGAAAATGTTTATTGAGAATAGTGAGGATGCGGGAGGAGAGCAGACCATTTATAATGGATGACAGGTGGCACTCTAGTATTATTATAATGGAAAGGAACCCCACCCACGTTTTATATTTAAAGTGGTTAAATAATGGATAAGAGTAGATAAAAGTGAGTATAGTATCCAAATATGGCCATAAAATTTATTTAGGAAAAGTTTATTTGTCTTTTTCGTCTATAATGTTATGGTTACTAACCTTATAATGCTTAATTTAACCTTAACCGTTATAATTAATTTTAATTACATCACTACTAATTTTTTTTAAAATGTAAGTTGATCATTTTATAAATTATAAATTATTAGAATTCCAAATATGGAATCAATTTTTCCAAATTCCAATCATAGATTTGGCAGAAATTAATTTAAATTTAATCATGTAGGTTGATCGACAATGTTGGTTCTTAACATAATAACATACAAATGTTTGTTATGTTTTTTTGTCAATTTAAAAATCAAAAATATTCAAAAGTCCAATATTGTATTGAGTGATTAAATTTTTATAAAATTTTACTTTGAAACTAATTTAAAATATAATTTATCATTATAAATAAATTATATAAAAGTAAGTTTTGAATTAAAATCTAGTATTTTTAACTATTAATTATAAATGAAACCTTACAAAAAATACCAATAACTTATCATAACCTAATTTTATTGTTTCTATTCCAAATATGAAGTTTATTTTGACAAATTAAATCTATAAAGGTTCCAAAAATTATATTTAAAATCGGTACTCCACTAAAAAGTGATAAAACTTCCCTTATAAAATATATATTTTTAAGAATAAAATTTTCTTTATTCTTATATTATGTCTATAAAATCAGTTGGATTAATATTTTTTTTTACTAAATACTTAATAAATATATTAATTTAAAATTACTTTATAATTTTAAATAATTTAATTCATTTTTATTAAAACAACATTGTGAGTATATAATAATTTTCTATAAAAATACTCAATTTACGTTCAATTGGTTCTTATATTCATTTCTGTATAATATGTAACTAATTAATTCATTATATATTTTTTGAAACCCATATATATATATAATTTTTTAAATAACATTCATAAAATCTAATTTTATACATAGGTTATATATTATTATATATTTTTAATAATATATTATTGTTTGGTAACACTTAGGATTACGGGTTATGCAAGCCATCAAGGAATGTTAGTCTGAGGTGTCAGCTTACCTCTATGCACAATTTAGAGGAAGCTAACATTTCTATTTCATATAGTATATGATTAACATGGAATTTCATTTAACAAAATCCAATATTATGGGATTAATATATATATATATATATATATAATTTCTTTTCAGTGTTTTGTGGTATGAAAATATCAAAAATATTAAATTATTTAGAAAAATAAAATTCAAAATATCATATGGTGCAACATTTTACCACCCTTGAAATGAATTTGTCACTAAAAATTCTTATAGGTTTTCAAAATTTTAATACTTGAATGTTTCATTTATAGAAACCCACATGGAAATAATGAATACTATAATATCCATTAAAAGGGGAATGTTTGAACCGTAATAGTTACCCAAAGTACATCATAATGTTATTCCCACATAGGATTACATAGGTTGGATGGGGAAACCTAGACATGGAAGATATATATTATCATAATGTTTAGATAGATATAGATAGTGAACAAGGTTAGAAAACACAAAAAATAACCATTAAATAAATCTACGATGGCCTAAGGGTCCTTCTGGTTCATTAAAAATGTAGGTAGAGGGAAAAGTTTATTGTTTCAATATCATTTTTCCTAAAGTTAAATAATTTTCATGAAATGGTATAATTGAATGATTTTTTTACAACCTCTACCTTTCTTGTTCCTTGATCAACTTCACCTCTTTATATAAAAGGGATAGTGAAATTTTCAACATTGAAGCTCTAATAGATAATGAGATTGATAATATTCCATCTCACATGTCATCAGTTATCATCAACACAATGTTTTATAATAGGTTATTCAATATTAATAAATCCTTAAGTGGAGAGATAACGCTTTAAACTTTCTAAGATCATCTAATGTTCAACATAAATGATCCATAAATGGTTAACCATATAATAATTCTAAAATATTAAAATTCAATGATTTGGAGAAAATGTAAGGAAATTTTTTCTACATAGATCCCCTGTATATCTCAAATTACCAGATTGTTGTCACATTCCAAACATTTGAATACCTATTTGTATATTCCCTTGAAAGATGGAAACAACCTCAATTACCATAAATCTTTTAGGAAAATAGGAATGATTTTTATTCCAAAGGTAATTGGACATACTCAATAAATCCATGAAGTTGTAAACATTACTCATGATGAAATAGACCACATTTATAACAAATTAATAGTTCGATCCATGGTAATCCGTGATATCGAATTTACATTATCCATATAAATCATTCTTTATCCAAGTGAAACATAATTTTATCCACATCAAGATAACATTAAGGGTTAACATACCTTAATCAAAATATCAACATTCTAGGAATTCATCACCCTTTAACATATCCATTTCAATTATCTAAGAAAACTTATACTTAATGTACTTAAGTATTCCATGATTCATAAAAAATAATCTTTGAATTCCAAAAAATAATTACTTCATTCATACAACTTTATTCCTAAACAATCACTCATGCATCATCAACACATTCCTTTATAGCCCTTTCCTAGAATATGAAATATTAATCTTTTCTTCAAGTTCCAAAACATCAATACAATAACGCATATTATGATTAATTTCAACAATACTGTAAGAACATCACATACCTTTCATATATCAATCATGTTCTCTTTATCATTAGATATATAACCAATACTTATAACATCTTCCTGATTCTAATTTTGAGATTTCAACTTTGTAAATCTATTTTTATGATTCCCATACATTCCATATTTGAATCATTCAAAGTTAACCATGTTATTTAAAGTTTACTCCATTGACATAAACTAGAAATCATGGGGTGAGAAATAAATGTCTTCGAAGAAAACAACATTATCATGAAAAATTACTTATATGATGTCTATATTATTAAGAATACCTTTTAATCGATGATACATTGGGGTTATCATAGATTATTCGAAGTAATATTATATTAAAATACTTAATACTAGTTTGTGAAGTGTTTTTGAATTACAAATTATATCCCCCAGGAGTGTCAAACCAGTTGTGCAGCCTGGCCCTTTGTCATGTAAAATATTAACTAGAGTTAAGCCTGTTAAAAATTTTCAAAAAATTTACTCCTAGGTATGAAAGTATTTATTTCTAGGAAACCACTCAATATATCCTTTACCAATATTCCAGAAAAACTTCTTACATTTTTAATCTTTAGACTTGTCCTTGTACATGTCCTTAAGGTTTTCACTAATGTTTTCTCAACCAAGTTTCCAATGGTTAACTAAAACATTGCTCTGATCCAAACACTGAAAACCTCATCATGACATATATAATAATTATATCACTTTTGTGGAATAATTAAAACATTATAGAAACATATTCTCAAAGACCATACTAGTCTAGTCCATTTGGAAACATGGAAATTTAAACACTACCAAATAAATGAGATACATCATCACCCACAAGGTTCTTCTTGAGTAAGAATCTTCTTAGACACAATAAACATAACACATATATTCATAAATTGAGAGAATGAAAACATAAAATGGGTGATCTCAGATGCTCAATAAGGGTAAAAAGGGAGATATGTAAGCATAATCCAGAGCATATTTGTAATAGAGAACAATCATGAAAATATAAGATCTTACCCTGAATAAAAAATATCATATACATGAATCAAAAAATAAATATTGGGTGTTCATAAGGAATGATTTTTACCGAGATAAATTACAAAATCCAAGAAAGCATAACTTAACAATAAAAAAAGTAATTATGGAAAAAACATAATCATATAATATGATTTCCATAATAGTTGTGGTATCACTTCCTAGACCATCTATGTAGTACGAGTTCAGTCCCCGCACCATATTGGTAGTAATTTTTTACTACCATGGCCTTATTATTGGCCTGAGTTCACTCATACTGCCATCATGGTAGACATGTTTGCCCTTTATGGCCATCTTAGTAGTCAAGGATCACTCCCAAGGCCATTTATGTCTATCTCATGAGATATAAATCATTACCCAATGCATTGGAGGAATATATAGGTCTCACTTATCTCATAATGAAATAAAACATACTTGTTCCACAAAATCATAACAATCATATCATAACTCATGAAATTAAATGGGTATCATAAACATGTAATCATATCATAATATAGGGAAAAGGATACAATTTTCACAATTAACTCATCAAAATATAACATGTGAATGAGAAACTGGTATCATAAACATCATTCCATAAGAAAATAATCCATTAAGAAATTGAATATGAAGGGTAATATTGAATCATTTAACCATAAATGCATGAGTAAGACAAAAAATATTATCATAAAAGTGAAATAATTTAGATATATCTTTTTATAATGTTTCTTGAAGAAAATATCAACTCTACATTGAAAATGATTATTAAAACATAAAACCATTTGAAAAAAAATTCATTGAGGATAGGAATAAAAACTTGTAAATGAATCATATAAAAAGATAAAATGTTTTTAAAATAATTTTTCCTCAAAAATGGGCTTCAATAATATTTTTAAAACATTTTTTAAAATCCTTTTAAAAAAGGTTTGGGAATACAACAGAATTCCAACCGAAGAGAGAGATAGAAAAATTTTCCTTAAAAAATAAACATAATAATCAAATAATAGAAAAAAGAACAAATATGTGAGAATATATTAAAAGAATATAGGATTAATAAACACAAGAATATTCATGGGATATAGATCATAATATTTTTTTTCAAATATGTATAATCATTATGAATCACCAAAAACGATGAGATTATATCAATAAAATATTACCAATTGGTTACATGCGATTATACTATTCATAAAAGATAATGAAATTAAATTAATCCTAAAATATCATTAAAATAAGTATATTCATGATATAAAATCTAAAATGAAAGTATATAAACCACGAAAAAGTGTTTATGTGCATAAGTAAACATGATTCTCAAAGAAGGTAAATTGAGAAGAAACATTTTTTATCTATTTGGTGACATTTTAAAAATAAAACCCATAAAAGATAGATCATGACATGGGTATTTAAATAAGCATATATTTAATTTTAATAATCATTGAATACAATCATCGTCAGTACATATACCACCTAGAAGGAAATAGTGGAGATCATAGCTTGAATATTAGAGAAATAAAAAGTGAAATGAAACACCTTTACCTTTTGTCTTGACACTCTTCATACACTTCCAAACCACCTTTATAATAAATATAAATTTATTATAAATATTTTAAAGAACTATATTCTTATATATTATTTTATTTAATGTTTTATTACAATTTTATATTACCCTTTAGTTATATATCATATGTTAAGGTTTCACTTCCGATTAAAGATTCATTGTTCTTCGCATGTGTCTTAATTTGTTATATCATTGGAATTTATACTTATATCATGATGAAGGAATATAAAAAATGATATAAATAAAATTTTTATCCATTATATATTTATTATAATAATCCATGAAATATAGTAGTATGATATGGAATACACTATTCATGGAGACGACAAACTGTGCGTACACATGAATGATATCTCTGTTTATATGTCATGTTGAAGAAAAGAAAGTAAAATTCATATATATATATATATATATATCTATGTGTGTTTTTTTGAATATATATATTCCATTATTGCAATATTATTTTTTTATAATATATTTCAGATATATTTTGTAGAGCCATTCTTACTAAATTCCATGTAGTGTATGAATGAATCACACAGTTTTGAGGGGGCAGTAGTCTACACATCCTGAGAAGAAATTATCGTATTAACAGAAAATGGAATGTATAAATATGCATCTCTCTATAATAATTAAATAAGATCAAATAAATAATAATTATTATATAAAACCTATATAATTTTAAAATTCATTATAATTTCCTCCAATACAGGCACTAAAGGAAAATAGAAAAATCATTCTTTTGTGAGGCGGTAGTCCTCCTTCACATAAATAGTATGTTCATTACCCATTAGATCGAAGTGTGTGTATGTTCATGTCAAAAAAATATCATAAGAAAATAGAATTATATTTATTATACTTGTGTTATTATAAAATCATGTAATAAAAATATATTTGGGATTGTATAATGAAAATAAAAAAAAGAGTTTGAAGGAGTGTGTTACCCCATAATCGGGTAACTACTTTTGGTTTGCGCCAATGTGTATCCATGAAATGATTTATGGACAAAGTATGATTCAAGGGATAATTGGGGAATTATATTGATCTAATTGGGTTGATTAATGGTCATGCTAAATTGCCTTGAGATGTGTTAGGAAGTGGGAGGAGAGGAGGCCTTTTTTAATGAAGGTGGGGTGTCACTCCTTTTTTATTTTAAAGGAAAGGAACCACACCGACGTTTTTTAATGAATGTGATTAAATAATTGATAAAATTATATTAAATGGTGTATAGGGTTTAAATATTTCCTTTATATTTTTTTAGGAAACATTGATAGGTCATTTTGGTCATTAATGATATGGCTTAGTCCCTCATTATGATTAATTTAAAATTAACTGTTCTAATTAATTTTAATTAATTCACTAATATTTTTTGTCAGAAACTAATTTGATCATACTAGAAATTATAAATTTTTATGATTAAAAATATATAATCCATTTTCCAAATACCAATCATAGAAGTGGTAGAAATTAATTTAAAATTAATCACATAGTCGGGTTGACAATGCATGTTTTTAATGTAAAAACGTTCAAAAATTTATATGTTTTTATTATCAATTTCAAAATAAAACTGATTCAAATGACCTAAATTTGATTAATCCATCAAAATATTATTTAATTACACTTTTAAATCAATTTAAAATATAATTTATCATTATAAAATAATTAGATGAAAGACCATTTTTGAAATAAAATACTGTATTTTTACCTATTCATTAAAAAACAGAAACCTTACAGAAAAATTCAAAATATTTATCATGACATATTTTTTATGTTTTGATACCAAATTTTTAAGTTTATTTTGATATATTAAAACTATAATTATTACAGAAATTATATTTAAAATTGGTTCTTCATTAAAAGGTGATTAAATTACCATTATAAAAATATAGGTTTTTAGGAATAAATTTTTTTTGTTCTTATATTATGTAAATCAAACATATCAGATGAATATTAAAAATTATTGGAGTAATATATAAAATATATATGATTTTAAGGTTACATACTAATTTTAATTAAGTTAATTTATTATTATTAAAACTACTTTATGAGCATAATAGTATTTTTTATAAAAACACTATCTTTATATTCAAATGGTTCTTATATTTATTTCTAAATAATATGAAATAAACTAATTCCTTTTATATTTTTTGAAAATCATATATTTATATAAATTAGTAAATAATATTCATAAAATCAAATTTAATTGATAGGTTACATATTATTATATTTTTTCGATAATAAATTATTGTTTGGTAACACTCGGTCTTGTGTGTTACACAAGACATCGAGGAAAGCAGTATGAGATGTATGCATACCGCAATGTTCCGTATAGAGGAAGAAAATATTTATATTGTGTGTAGTTCGTGATTAACATGGAATGGTGTATAATGTATTCCAAACATAGTGCTTTAATGTATATAAAATTACACTTTTATGTGTTATGTGAAATGAAAAATATCAGAAAGAATATATTAAATCAAAAAAATAATTCACAAAAAAAGAAGTTGTTACTGGATTCGTTTTTATTGATACTTTTTTAACATAATTTAATATTGGTTTTAATTTTCATTTTTTTCATAATAGTGGGTTTTTATTACATTTATGAGTTATAAAATATTCAAAAATATATTAATGTTTTTTCAAAAAATGTATTATTTTTCAATTAGTAGTTTTTATTTAAAAAATCTAATTCACATAAACTTATATGGTTTACACGCCCCATGAATCATAATATTGGGTGCATGTAAATAGAATTAACCATGAAATTTTTAATGAAAAACATTATTTTTATAAATAGATATAAAAAAGATCCTAAGGAAACCTATCCCATATATGAAATAAAATTACTGATATATAGGGAAATAATATTCATATAAGAGAAATTCCATCATTTGAAAAACAGAAAAAAAATTAAATTAAAAAATATATTCATAATATATGATCTCATTTCCATAATCAAATTCTTCATTCAAATTAATGTTGTAAATCAATTTTCCTTGTGATATGTTGATTATGATCCACTTAATGTTAAAGTAATTATTTTGTTTTCTTGATTTCTATATAGGAATATATTAGAATCCTTACTCATCAACCAAATCAACATTACCATTGGTTGGATCATTTTTATGATATTTTATTTTTCATGAAGAATCATTCACATATAGGTATTATAAACTACCTTTGATTCTATTATGATAAATTTATTTTATTTATCAACATATGAATTTAAAAATTCTGAACACCCAAGGATTTATAAAGATAAAAATACCATATAGGTGTAGAAATATACTAGAATACTATTCGTCTAAACTCCATTTATGTTATTCATAGTATCATGCATATTCACTTACTCTATCCCACTATATTCTCATTGTGGTTTTCTTTGTGTTTTTTAAACATTCAAAACATGATTCATATCTAACTACTTTTTATTGAAATGGAAAACCTATACAAATACATAACTATTACACATATTATTATCAACTTTCATAAAATAAATATCAAAAATTACAACCAAGGAAATTATATGTCTACTAAAATAGGGTTATTAGATATACATTTTAAAACAAACTATATAATATTTCAGGTATAAATTCATTATTTTCTCGTACATATCAATGGGATCCTTTTACTATGTGTAATATCCTAGGGACCAACATAATAAATGGGTTTGTATAAAATTCTGATAAAGGGGTAAAGAAAGAAAATAGAGGTTGATATATCCTCACAAAAAGAATCGTAAAATAGATAAATAACTAACAATCAGATCAAAAATATATTCAATGAAAAAAATATTAAAAGAACATGGTAATAATAAAATCATGTGAAAATATAACAACATGAAACGTGTCATAAGCATAAACTGAGGCCCACTTCTATGTCATCAAAATATTATGTTGTATGCTAACTGACCATGAACTATTCATGATATTGGAGGAGATAAAAAATTACACAACCAATTGATGGAATATATAATTTTAGGCCCACCTGTCTCATTGAAATATATCATTTGAATTTTTTCCCAACAAAAAACATAAATAAATAATTATTCAAAAACTTGATATAAACCCACTAAATGAAAATTGGTTATATAACAGTGTCAAAAATCATAATCACTTGATGAATCACATTGGTACCCAAAATAAAAGAAAACATTTCATATTTTAAATTCATGGAAATAATCAACATAGATTAAGTCATTATATATCATTGATAAAATGAAAAAGTTATAAAAACAATATATAATAATTTTTGAGAGGAATAAAGTCATTCTAAGTGTTTCATATATAATATCATATGTCATTATTTAAGGAAAAAGTATAAAAAACCAAGATAAATTCACATCCCTATAAGAATAAGGATTAAAGGATATGTTGAAGGTTTATGTATATTATCTAGCACACTTTGTATTCATCAATAAAATTCTTGAGTGATAATTGTTTTTATTGGTTTTAAAAATTTTAATGTTTAGTTAATATTTATCATTCATTGTCCACCATATATCATCATATCATTAGTTCTCATGTTATTAATATTGATTGTTGAGATGAATGTATTATGCTTTAAATGTTTCATTTTTGAAATTATGTCACTAATGGGTGGTATTCTCATTGTTACCATAAGTTCAAAGAGTTATATGATGGATATTTATGTCATTTTAGATAGATTGTCATCAACATTCATAAAATACAATGATATAGGTTAATATTATGTGACATTTCTAAAAAAATATTTAATGACCAATTATTATTAATATGATATTTTACATATAATAATAATTATGTAACACATATTTTTTATAATTTCAAAATATTATAAATAATATAATTATATGATTTATATATTAATTTAGTATAAATTATTTTTCTTCCATTAAAGCATGTTGGTAAAATATTAAATTGAATGTATGATGTCACATAATCAGAAAAATTCTATATCTTTATCTATCCCTCTCCAACTCTGTGTTTTTCTCTCTAAGAATTTCTAATATGAATCTTTAGCATAAACTGTAATCTTACATCCCTAGTTGTTTTCCCCATTATTTATGGTTATCATTAATCCTTATCTCTCTTATTTGATATCCACTTCATTTTTTACATCAACCATTGGGTCTGGATTTTCCTGATTATAGGACTTCAGTTTCATAATATGAAAACCAAGTGATCCAAACCTTCTATGATTGACCCCAATGTTTTTATTGTTCAGTGATTTTCATGGAGTCTTGAGATGCTATTATTTTCATTATTTGGGTTTCTTTCAATTTTTGTGATATTCTATCATTATTGTTTTTTTATCTCTTCTCCTATCTATAATATTTGTCTATCCCATAATACTAGACCTTATATTCAGTCATGAAATATGGTGTAAGTGATGAATCGAGTTTTCAATGGGGGTGATATTTTTTCAAGTGTTTTCAATTATTTCCCACCTACTATTTTTCATAATTAATTTAGATCACTATAAAGGTCTTTGTTAATATAATACTCTACTATTGGTGTTAGTTCTACTATATTAGGGCCCATTTATATCTAATATATTGGATTGGGGGGGGGGGTAGTTAGGATGTTTTTGTTAATTGATCAATAATTATGTAAAGGCATGAATCATTCTAGGAAACCCCTTTTTGTGTTTTCAAAGCATATAGTTGTTGGAGGAAGAATATAGTTGGATCATCTATGATTGGGAAAATAACTATAGTAGTAGGATGAGTTAATCATTTTAAATTTAGCTTAGGAAGTGAGTGGGAAGATCATTGTAAGAGTGGTTTTTCGAATCTTATATAAGAAAATATCATGGGGTAAAATTACCATGGGAAAAATTGGTTCATGATATGAATGTATGGGAATTAAAATATATCTAATTAGTATTTGGAAACCCACAATATTAATATATGGTTCTTCAAATGAATTGATCCTTGGTTTTGGTGGATCTAATATTCGTTCCATTCAAGATGCGAATGATCCATTCACAATAAGAATGTATATCTGGAATATTTTCTATAAATCTTAATAGGATCATGGTTTTCCTAAATCATCTAATTCTTTCCCAACCCTATTTGTATGTATCATATATTTCAATTATTATTGAATCCTTTTTAAAGTTTATTTATTCGTGGAATCTCATGTTCGATCAATGTTAATATGAGGAGATATTTCCTAATTTCTATTATGGTTTCTTTAATTATAGATTTTCTTTCATCCAATTATTTATTTCTATTCTATGGATGATGATATTCACTTTTGTTATGGATTGCATTTAATTTTTATGTAATACTTACATTATGTCATTCTTGGTGGTTGTAGTTTCCCTATGAGGGAGGTGATCAGTGTTCAATGTTGCTGTTCCATTATAATTATAGAACATCAAAAGAATTTAGGTAGGGTATTAATTTCTAATTATATTATTATTTTTAAAAATTGATGTTAACATTAATAATTCATTTGGATGATGGTGGAACTTGACATAATAATTATTAAAATGGATAAATAATAGACATGGTTTATTGTTATAAAAATCACATATATTTCTAGTGTAACTATAATTCTCCTCTTTATTTTCTTAATAGTGTGATTATTATGTTTATGGTTTTATTAACATTGTATTTAAGGTTGAGTTTATATTATTATTATGATGAATTTAAATATGAATTAAAAGTGGGTAATGACATTAGATAATGATATAAGGATACATTTTTTATAAATCATTCTTCTTTTATTTTATTAAAATCCTAATAGATTTGTTGTGTGTTTTAATTAATTTATTATTATATATTTTATTGTAATTATCTAAATAATAGAAATTAAGAATTTATTATTATTGGAAATAATAAAGAGGAATGCTAGTGGGATTTTCTTCATTAATGATTTTTGAAATTGGATTTAATTGTTTAGATTGTGTTTAAATAAGATATAAATTTTAATAGCTGGTTCAATTGGTTTCCCATAGTTATAACCTACGATTAAAGAATTGGTAAATACAAGATTGTAATAAAACCATTTGTTTGATACAGTTTAATGTTTTCTCTTGAGTCATCTAGTTTTCAAGTTATAGAGGGGTGTTTTATTTTTAGGTATTAGATTCCCAATTGACTCTTTATATTTTTATTTACTTTTATATTTTATTAAGATGTGGCCTCTCTCAACAATTTTTTTCAGCCTTGGAAGGATCATCCCATGTTCATACTTGATTCTACATTCTGTTCCCTGCTACATGAGCATGCTAGTTGTGCATGGTTTATATATTACTTTTGTTATAGCTTATTATTTTTAGAGTAATTTAAATTATGGAATGATAATGAATGATAAATTTTTTCATCCAATGAAGTTCATGATTGATGGAATGAAAATGTTGATAGTATTGTGAAATTATGGAATCGATTGGACTATTCATGGACAACATGGAATTTAGTTTTTTATTTGTTAATGTTAAATGTTATAATGTTATTAAATAGATAATGAATTAAGGAACACAATTTTTATTTAAAGGAATGAATTATTTATATCAAATTCCAATAATGATTTAGTGTATATTGGATACCTAGATATTAGTGATTGTAACTAGTTGTTTGATAGACAATGAATGAAATTGAGCCTATGAGTAGTTTAATTCCTATATTTTGGTTATTAGATCTATTATATATATATATATATATTTTTCATTTCATACACTAATCCACCCATGTTGGTAGGATTATTTGTTGTCCGTGAACCCTGGGAGGGTTTTTCCCCAATAGCCTAGTTATTGAGGAATAGATGGATGACTACCCCCTATAGACCCACTCTATTCTCCTGGTAGTATTTTGTGTTTGTATGAACAATGTTTTTGTTTTCCCATATATGATTGTAAATATATTTAATGTATTTCAATTATTTCACATGTTAGTGTATCAAGGTATAGTATCCTATTCATTATTATAGGTATGGTTTGTATGGGTTGTGATGGATTGATTTACAATACACGACATATGCGTTGTGGTGGATCATGGAAACCACTCAGTGACTATTTAATGGTTTGACATGGAATGATGTAATAAAGTGATTATTTGGAAAAAATGTTATGATAATTAATCCTATTTTCCTTCAATATTTCTGACATTTTAATATAGATGGATTCAGATGTGTTTCTTCAGGGAAAATCAAAAAACTATTGGAAAATTGGTATTGGGGTACTTTATTTTAATATTATATAATTTATTCTCTTTTATATAATACATGCTGATAAATCTATTAGTGTATGGGAATATAATATACATATTTTGGTGATGATTAAGCATACCAGGTTAAAAAATAGGGTTTACCATGATTTCCATATGTTTTTAATAGGAGGCACTTGGGTGAATCCTATTGAGTATAGATGTTATTCTCACCAAATGAATTTATAAGAAAAATTATATCCCGAATTATATGGTTGTTGATTATGATGGAAAATACTAGCCCATGGGATTTTTAAGAGCTATTAGGTATTCTTTGGTCACGAACTGGGATTATCTATTAGTACTTACAGTTTTGCTTTTTAGTTTTTTAATTGTATTACATTACATGAATGAATATGGAATATTCTACCCTTATCTTGAGTATGTTTTGTTGGGTTTTTCTATATTATCTCCCATTTATCATATCTTATAGGATAATTCCACCCATCAATGTTTATAATACACCCACAGTTATTGTCTCCATCCTATGCCCTATTGTTTATGGTCATCAAGAATCATTATCCCCCATCTCTGATTTATATCCTATGAGGGTATGTATGAGATTATGGGCTTCCAATAGAGCGGTTTCAATGTTTTATTATGAAGGATAATATAGGATATATAGGATGGAACTTGTGTGGACTACATGGGTTCATTGGGAAATAGTGTAAGTTACATTTATTAAGAAACATAAACAAGGTATACCATATGATACTTGGGTATTTAGGGCCCCTATTATTGGATTCACAAACCATTATGTTTAATAATACTATCCAGTGAATTTATATTGGTTCTAGTTTAGATACCTAAAAAAGTATCATCCATTATTCATCATTGTTCATGTGTTCGAATTGGTTGCACCATGGGATTCGGTTGAATGTTAAATAATTAAATTGAACCTGAATATTAAATATTATAGGATTAAGATTCTATAAATTTGTTTCCATTTTTTTTATTATTCTATGTTAACTTATTTTTCTATTTCAGGGTAAATATGTTTTGTATGATGTGTCGAAATATTTCTACAATGTTGAGGTCGATGATGATTACACATAGAGGAGGACACTCTCAATGAATCAATACTAAATTCTATAGATGTATGAGGGGTTAATTTTAGAACCAGTTGAATGGGACTATTTGGAGTAGTTAGATATATACTTCATTTTGATCAATTCTCAGATGGATAATTGGGTTTCATTGGAAATGGTGATGATTCATGTAATAGTGAAGTTGTAGTTATTCTAGTTCCTTAGGGATCACGAGGATTCAACTGTCTAAGGGGAGATGTTACTAGACTAGTTTTGAGAAGAGTTTATTTTGAAGAACAAAAATGTGGATAGTCCCTTTGAGATGCATACCCATCATCCAAGGAGCTCCAACATGTGTGTTTTCTAGATATGTTTTTTGATCCTTCAATCTTATTCTTTGTCCCTATTTCTAAAATAAGTAGATATAGAGGGAAATTTAATGTGGCTTTGATTCAATATATATGGTGCTATGTCACGTCATTTATTATTCCAATATATAATTAGGTTTTAGAAATAATAATGGCTACAGAGAGGAAACTTTCAAGATCAGATCGTCACTTTTGATGAGTCTTTAGGATTATCCATGTAGAAGAGTTATAGTTTGGGGTAACCGGTTTCCTAGAAATAATAGTTTTCAGACAGTCTAGGGAAGGTATTAAACCTCGTCAAATATTTCCTACTATAGTGGAATCCATTATCACCTACCAAGGAATCATATGTAGTTTTTCATGTGGAGACCAAGGTTATCAGCAATGAGTGTCCAAGGACATTTTTATCATGAAGCATATTATAAGGGTTCTACTTTATGTCCCTCCTATGAAAACATTTTAACAGATGTAGTGGTAGTAGGGTGGTCCATCTATGGATCATAAATGAGGATATAGGTTATGCCTAGGAAATATAGAAATACTCCTCCTACTTTGATAGAAGTGTGGGTCTAAAGTTTTTTTTACCATAGGTTCCATTGAGGCCAAAGAACAAGTTATGGTCAACTAAATGCTCTATATTTTTCATCACCTAATGAGCTATAAATCATTGGAGGTATTATATGATTTTTCCTATATGGGAGCATAATTTTTTTACTCTAGATATATAAACTAATTCAAATCACCTATCCAGGAATAGGCATAATTTCCGTGTACTGTTGCAGACTATAGAAGGTAATGTGCGGTATTGTATTAAGTAATGTAGCAGGAACTGAAGCCTCCACTGTTTGGAACTGTATCAGTTGGGTATTTTCCCCTGTTTGGGCCTTCGGGCCACCGATTTGGTCCCCGAGTCCTTTATGTCCTTTGGGCCTCCCAAACCTTTGGGCTAGTAAGGACTTCAGGCCACCTCAAGGCCTTCAGGCTACGTTTAGTGAAAATTCAACCAGACAACCTACAAGGAACAAGATCTATAGAAGGATGAGTAAAGACCATCCACCACAGAAGAAGCAACATGGATTGCATGAATGAGAGGGTATGGAACCTGCCATTAGGACAAGCTAGTGCATTCATGGTATATCCTAGCCGAACAACCATGCGAAGGTGGAGAACTGATTTCACGATGAAGATGCTGGGAGGAGTAGTTCCAAGTAGTTAGTCTGGTTTGTTTGTAATGTTTGAAGCTTACGAGCAATGGATTTATCTATGGACTATAGGCCAGGTAATACATACTCCTATGAGAATTGTAAGGGTTCCACCTCACCCTGTGAAAGGTTTATTATCAAAAATCAATAAAAAATATAGGCCTTCAGGCCATTGGATTAATGAGAGAGGACTAATCTTAGAGAGACTACCAATGAGCTGGGATACAACCAAAGGACATCAATTGTTATGGACTGGCCATATTAGGTACATGATATTATAGATTTCATTAAGAGAAATATTGGGTTATATGATTCTGGATGGAGAGACTACATTTTTATATGTTGTTATAGACCCATGTATGGGTAAGCGATGTGTTCCATCATTATCATCCTAGATGTTTAAGATAATTTTGAGTTCATTAGAGGCTTAGAAGGTGATGTTTTCTAGGGTTTTGGAAAAGTACCCAAATCTCTTTCCTAATGATTTTTTATTATTACCCCCTCAATGGGAGATGATGATTTGGATAGATCTACCACCAAGTTATTCAACAATATATATATATATATATATCCAAATAGGATTAGACCTTGTGGGTTGTGAGATTTTTGGTTATAGGACAATGTTCTTTTGTTGAGATTCGTAAATTCCCATATATCATTTAGAAATGTAAAAAAAATTAAAACCCCCAAAATTCACTTGGAAACCACATATCCCTGATACTCGAGAAAGAAATTTCCATATATGATTTCTTGTTGAATGGAAACCTGACTACTGGGAAACCTAATACATATTACATAAATTGATTCTCTTGAAAACACCATGATGGAAACCTTGATGAGGATCAATTCCCATAGATACAATCTACTCAATATCCTCATAATTTTTCTTCACCTCTAAATATGATTGGGGTTTAAATAGAGTGAAATCATATATGATCATTGGGGGTAAACCCTCCTCTATATGGAAGGATCTAGACTCATTATTTGAGAAAACATTTGGAGAATAGTTAAGGAGGACCTTGAAATACATCCCAAGCCCCCAAAACATAGTCTCCCCTTATAAAGGGGTAGGATCTTCTCCCTATTATCTTCCTTCATCGTCAACAACCAAAAATCATCTTGGAAACCCCCCAAAAATTCTGGGTGAAAACACACTTCTCTCGATATGTTCTACATGAAACTACATGCACCTCTAACATGTAGCTCCCCACATCTGACTAACTACAAATGGTACCCAAAACATAAATCTTTCATGGATCATACCAAATAAAATATTGAGTTCATTTATCCAATTCACCATTTATAAATCCAAGATACACACTCTCATACTTTCACATAGTCTTACTCTAAAAGGAATGAAAAGACTACTACCATGAATTATCCTACTCTATTGTGTAAACCGTTCAAATATAAATCACATTAGCCTGATAAAACTCAACTACATGAGAAACATGTAAATGAAGATCACTATCCATTACTAGAAACAATGAGATAAAAATTTTCCTGATATCAGGGAATTTTATTCGATCTTATTTATTTAATTCATTATATTTTTACAAACACCTAACAAAAATTGGAACAGAATTAATAATAATGCATGTACCTCTCCTAGGACTCTACCCTAAAAAATCCCATTAAAATTGGTCATTCAATAATCTCAGAGTCTTTGTACTTGAACTTGAGGGCCCTAAAATCTTGTATCATAACTAGTCGCCCTGGCCCATGTCCTGCCCCAAGGTCAACCCGTACTACTACCATACCAACACATGAAAAAATAACCTTTGAAAATTCTAAACACATTCCTATATACCAACCATAATAATCTAATACCACTATATCATGACACCCTCATGAAAATTATACAGCAATGAAGAGTGAGATATGATGACCCTAGAGTCCTTCCTCTAGTAGACCCCATCTTAGAGACTAGCACCTAGTGTACAAAAATCTCACTCTATGGGAGGCATAAACCTCTTTAAGTGAAAAATATTGGGATATAAGGTAATCAATAACCATGAAACAAAAAATGATAATTTAATGGTTAACCAAAAACCTTCCCATAATCTGTGGATAATGTAAATTTTATAGATATAATTTTCTACAATGTAAATACTAAAATAATGTTCCATTGAAGAAACTCATCACCTACTCTAGCCTATCCATTAATTTTAATCTCATACTCCAAAGCCCTATTGGAAACCTGAAAATCTATTTATATATGTACGGTGATAAATTTTTTTAAACTCGGTAGGTACATAACCAAGGCCTCAACTGCACATGTTAAAAGGAAAATCTAATACACTTGTGAACAGTCAAAAAAAACCAAAAAAAACCCATATACATTCCATTTAAAAAAATTGATCATTCTTATGGCTCACTCAAATATTGCACATATAGTATAATAATATAGAATAGATATAATAATAAATAAAGGCATCCCACTTCCACTTACCCACTACATTCTTGTTCTCACACAATAACATTGAACATCCTATTCTCCCATCCCTTCCACATATATCACATCACATTACATCCCACACGTAGACCCATGGTCTACAAATAACATCATATCACATATCATCTCATCTTGTCCGCATACACCTGATAAAAAGGCATATCAAATCTAGAACTAGAGATGTAGGGTATCATGACTTTGAAGAACCTAAAAATCATTCCCTTATCCTACCATGCATGACCCCCACCACATATCACATCACACCACATCACATCATTCCTGTAGACACTTGGGATAACACATTACATCCTACTCTAAGACACATGGGCTATCACTTCAATGAGGGGTAATCTCTGACACCAACTAATACCACTACTGCTGGAAAAATAGTGGGGGAGAGGGGGGTAGACATCCATCCATATCAATACCATCATAAATGATGGGGAAACACCTGGAAAACATCTCATAAGAGCATTGGTAAGATTATTCATCTCGGGTAGGGTGAATATATATTAACATAAACAAATATGGTATATAGATACCACAAGATACCTATACTATGGATTTACATAGTTAACACTAGAATGGACCACATCAGTACCATGTGCCACACGAAAAATGTATCAAACACTACCATCACTATATGAATATCACTACACAACCTCCACACAATCCACAAAACATTTCACATTCTACTTATATGTTTCAACACTATTATTCATTACACATATCATTTCAAATTAAGCTACATATTATTTATTAAAATATAGTTAAATAAAATTAATACACATTCATTTATTGTAAAATTTTTTTAATTATTAAACTATTTTTTTGGTATAAAATTGTTATTTATCTCATGGAAATCTAAGAAGTTAATGTATCCCTGACACAGAAAAACATGGCTAACTCACACAACCACCGCTATATCACCACAAATACACCATTTTCATAAAATCATATATCCCAAGACAACTCACAACACAACCATGCATCTCACTGATCGTACAATCACTATTCTATAACCTCTATTCCACAACCACTATTCCACAACCACTTCACCACATCCTCGTGTCACCATGTCCCGCAACATCCAACATTGCATCCATGAAAACAATTCTTCACAGAACAACCAAAAAAACCACACAACCTATATTCTCACCTCCACTATCATACAATATCCAAAAAATTGATTAAGGTAACAATAAGAAGAAACATTAACAATGACACCCAAACTCGCTTCCACAATTATTTAAGGGAATTATCACATATCGTTTTTATTTGGCATGGTTATTATCTCAGAAACCAAAATCTAGGTGAAACCATTAATTAACAAAATAAGGATTCTTGATACTTTTTTCTAGGGTGTGATTGCATAATAGAATAGAAAGGGTCATCAAAATATAACAACTATAGTATAAAAAAGGCTCCTAATAGCTGTTATTTTCTTAATTTTCAACAGGCATTCATAATAACATCAACAACATATATCAAAAAAGATAAGTGTTTGATAACTCCACATACCCATAAATTATAGATATGATAATAAATTAACTCATTATAAAACCCATTTAAATACCCCCAATTTAATGAAATAACCTGTATATTACAAACATAACACATAAATAGGTGATAAAAAAGTTTTACAACCTCAACAAAGCATCCTGATCTCACAGTGACATGTGGGGCGTGGAAGAAACTAACCAGATTCTATCGCCTCACAAAGAACTCATTTATAAAACTACACTAGACTAGATGGTTTTCAAACATCAACCCACACACCCCAATCCAAAACCTCACCACCATAAGGGATCTCCAAATAAGAAAAGAATGAATAACCCTACGGTAGAGTGGATAGCTCACATGAGATTACAATGGGAATCCACCTATACAAATGGATAAAAGGAAGATGTAGAGGGTTTCATGAAATTATTGTGGGCAAAGGGTTAATCTATAATGAGAGAGATGGATATGAACAAATAAAAAATAAATAGGCTGAAAGGGTTTTAAAATAACCTAGAATCCGACAATTTCACATTATGTAACCAATTCCCTATGGGAATTTCCATTTTTCATTCTTCCAACAAAATTATTTTTTACTTTAGTATTATTAATTAGAAAACAACAATTCAACTTTAATTATTTCAATCCATTACACAGACTCCATCCATACCAATACAAAACCCATGAATATAGTGTGCTATGAATGTTTTGAATCACAAATTCACAAAGATTATCCAGTTCATATCAAAAACCACCACCTACATTACATATATAGTTACAACTCCAACGATACCTCTAGAACTTCTATAAATTCCTAAAAATTCCAAAATGGTTGTGTAACATGTATGAAAGGGAATAATCATTGCATTTACCATTTTCTTTTCTTGGTTATTCTCCAATCGGTATTGTTTCCTCCCATTATTTATTCCTATTTAATGTTAGTTAATATCCTTTTTTCTTATGTAACACTTATAATATAGTGACTGTGCCTTTTATTACATTACTATTACATCATTTTAAAGATAAAAAATAATATTTTCACACAGAGAGTATCTAATGTTTTTGTGTCTTGGGAAAACGAGGACCATACATAAGAATTATAAAATCAAGCATAATCATTTATTTAATTACTTCTTCTCAAGATTTTTATCGGCACGTGTCATATCCTTAGTTTATGTAGCCAGCTGAGGATATACATCAAAAGGGGTGATATAGAAGACCAGTAAAAAGATATATAAGAACAATATATCATAGGGTGAGAATAATCATAACATAGGCAAAAGATCATGAACATGATAAGAGTTAAAATAAAATACATGAATTGTGGAAATGAATAAAAATGAAACATCATGTCTTAGTGGTTAACTACCACACATACTTTTGAAACAAGATATAATCTTGTCCACACATAATTTCACATTTACTCCTGAGATTCAACACTTTATCCAATGCATTGGAGCGCTGTATAATTCCAGACCTACCTTTCACTTTGAAACATTCATAATTGTGCTATAAAATTCTGGGCACACTCGTCACATCATAACATTATCATTATCCTTCTTGACACAAGGAACATACATAAAAATTTAACATAACGAACCCATGATAAGGAATGGGTTTCATCTCATAAGAATACATTCATATGATTTGGGTTCCCAAAATAATGAGGGAACAACATACTTGATACAAGAACCATCAACCATGAATGAGAGGTAAAAGTTGAGTTATTAAATGAATAGTTCTTTTGGAAAATATTAAGAATGACATAAAGTTATTTAGAAAACATGTATATCCAAGAATCGGAAATAAAATTATGAAAAAATTATTTTTAAGGAGTGGCCATATCAAAAATGGAGTGAAAGAGGTAGAACCTGAAGGATGAATGTTGGGTTTGAGAATTTTTCCTTACCATATATCTGAATGATTCCTTCTATTTAATGTCTGGTATAATGACATTATATTCATTAATTAGAAATTAAGTACCTTTTTTTAAATTAATATGGTTAATTATGGTTTCATTAAGTGATATAATGTGCCTTTGGATGAGTTATAGAGTTTAAAAACATTATTCAAGAATTATTGTTTTTATGGTTTTCTTGAGTGATTCACTTGTATTCTTAAATTAATGTTTTGGTAGAAGATGGGTAAACATCCAGAACTAATATTACATGTTATTAATCATATTACAGGAGTTTGAATGATCTTATAATGAATTATATTAGATTCGTGTGGATTAATCATTATATATGAATTAAATGATGACTGTTTGGTTTAATTTGGGCGGTTTTTCGATCACAATGAACTTGTTTCAATTTATCACTTAGTAAAATGGCCATAATTTAGTTCCAAAAAATTAAATAGGATATAGTGAAGATAAAATATTCTGTTTGAACCATAAAAATGTTTTCATTACCATATATGAAGGTAGGAATTGAAGAAGAAAGCATGTCGTTCTTGAAGGTGATAAATTAAAACCTCACGAACATCCTTCTCTTTAAAAAAATAAAAGGAAGAGGTAAAGAGGGGTGGATGATATAATATCCCATTAGAGTCATACAATTCTAGTATATGTATAATACTTGAGTTAAAATACAATTTAGATGACGAAAGGTTGGGATAGATAATGAAAAAAAAATGAACATGAAAGGAAATTAAAGGAGAAGAGGAAGTGAAATTACCTCTTAAATCGTTCTCTTGACAACCTCATTAATGGCCTAATAATGGCCTTTTGATGAGACCTGATTCTCTTGTACGTGGGGTAGGGGATAGGGAAGGTGTTTTGGTAGAGTTTAGAGAAGGATTGGAGCTTGAGATGTGTGAGGAAATGAGGGTGTCAAGGGTGGCTTTTATAGTAGAGGTAAGATGGGTTTCCTTAATATAAAATACATTAGTTTATAAATTTACCCTAAGACAAGGAATAGTGAGTCTTGAATGACCAATAATTGTAATTTTATCATGTGATCCTGAACTAAGTGGGCTTACATCAGTAGAACATCACCGATTACTCAATTAATCCATTATTTATCATTTATTGTGAATTATCGGATTCTAAGATTCATCAAAAAGTCATGTATTTCAAAAAAATACAAAAAAATTTACCCCTAACATTTTTCAATGTGTAGAATCCAAAAAAAGTACATTTTTCAAAAATAATTTTCTAAATATGATTAATTTAATATTTAATTAAAATCCTAATTTACTTAAAAAATAGTTTTTAAAATTATAACTGATTTTATAGTGCTTTCAAAAATTACGTACGGTCTTATAAAATTATCTTAAAACTATAAGACATTGATTTAATAATTAATGAACATATTTTAAGAAAATAGTTTATCATTTAAATTAATGAATTAATTATAATTAATTATTTATGACTTACAAAATACCAAAACATTTACTATGGTCGAATTGTCACTTTCTAAGATGTCTAAATTTTATTTAAATATTTATAGGTAATGTTACTCTTATGTTGGATTATTTACTTTTCATAAGGTTCATATTACTATTCATAAGGGTATGTTAATATTCTTAAGGGTACATTATTATTCACCTAAATTTTTTTTTATTCCATTAGACTCCAAAAATCATCTTGAGCACCAACGTGAATGTCGAATTTTTAAAATTCCAAACACAAAAGTGACAAATTATGTTTAAAGGTCAATTATCACTTAGTAGTTCATTATGTTGTGTTTTTATGTTATTTTATAACCTAAATATAATATGTTAATTTCCATTTAAAAACATTTGGTTGTTACATTCTTCTCCCCTTAAGAAATTTCACCCCCAAAATTTCACTTTACACAAACTGGTGAGGGTGTTTCTCCAAAATTTCCTCTTACAGTTCCCAACTTGCTTCCTCAATCTTATGGTTCATCCAAACACATTGAAAAGATGGTTTGTCTTGTTGCATAGAACCTTATATCTTCGGTCCATAATCATTACCAGTTTCTCCTCATAGGAAAGATCATCTTCCAGCTACACCACCTCTGAGTTTAGTACTTGTGAGGGGTCTGGTATATACTTCGTCAGTAGTGATACATGAAACACATCATGAACTTGAGACATATTAGGTGTAAGTGAAAGTCGATAGGTCATTACTCCTATGCAGTCATGGATTTAAAAGGTGCCAATGTTCCTTGGGTTTAGCTTCCCTTTCTTTCCAAATCGCATGACTCTCTTCCATGGAGATATTCAAAGGAAGACTTTATCTCAAACTTCGAACTCCAGGTCCCTTCAATGGTTGTCATCATAGATCTTTTTCTGACATTGAGCAGCTTTGATGTGTTTCTGGCTGACTTTAACCTTCTCTGTCATCTCATGAACAAGATTAGTTCCAAGTAGCTTTCTTTCTCCGACTTCATTCCAACATGTTGGAGTTCTACATCGCTTTCCATAAAGAGCTTCATAAAGAGCCATTTGAATACTCGAGTGGAAGCTATTTTTGTATGAGAACTCAACCAATGGAAGATGATAATACCGTCCACCTTTGAATTCTAGAGAGTAGGCTATTAGAATTTCTTCAAACGTCAGAATAGTTCTTTCAGACTGGCCATCAGTTTGGGGGTGATAGGCCATGCTGAAATTTAATTCAGTACTCAAAGCATGTTGAAGGATCCTCTAGAATTTCGATGTGAACTGTGGATCATGGTCAGTGACAATTGAGAGTGGAACATCATGCAGTCTCACCACTTACTTCACATATATCTTTGCAAGTTCTTCAATCGAGAGGTCTTCCCGAATAGCATTAAAATGCGAAGTCTTTGTGATCCAGTCAACCACAACCCATATCTCATTATTTCCCTTTTACGTCTTCGGGAGACCCATGACAAAGTACATAGTAACATTTTCCCATTTCCACACTGGTATATGAAATGGTTGCATCATACCTTTGGACTTTTGTCACTTATCTTTATCTTGGTGACATACCAAGCACTTTGATATGTATTCCACAATTTTCTTCTTCATGTTATCCCACCAAAAGTGTTCTCAAAGATCATAGTACATCTTGGCACTGCCATGATGGATAGAAAATGTTGATCTATGTGAATTGTCCAGTAGATCTTTCTTTATCCCGGGTGATCAAGTCACACAAAGCCGCGGTCCAAACCGAATCACACCATCATTGTCGATATGGAACTCTTGCAGCTTCCATTCCTTTACTGAATTCACCCTCTTTTGTATCTCCACATCATCCCATTGTGCTTCCTTAATCATCTCTTGGATGGATAGTTGCACAATCATTTGGGAAAGGTAGGATGAATCCCTTTCCCTTATTATTTCCAAATCCATTCTTTGTATATCCATGAAGATATGTTCTTTCTCAATCTGCAGCATGGATAGAGTAACATCTTCTTTTCTGCTTAGAGCATCAGCTACCTTGTTCGCCTTTCCAGGATGATAGTGAATAGGGCCATCGTAATCCTTGATTAGCTCTAACCATATCCTTTAACACATGTTGTGCTCCTCTTGTGTGAATATATACTTTAGGATCTCGTGGTCGGTGTATATGTCATACTTCTCACCATAAAGGTAGTGCTACAAATTTTTAAGGAAAAAATCACGGCTGCCAGCTCTAGATCATGAAGCAGGTAGTTCTCCTCATGGATCAACAACTGTCGTGAGGCCTAGGTTTCCACATTGAAATATTTCATGATTACACAACCCAATCCATTCTTTGAAGCAACACTATATATCACAAAACTTTCTCCACTTTTCTGTAGTGTGAGTACAGGTTCAGTAATCAGCCTTATCTTTAGCTCCTTGAAGCTTTCCTCACATTCTTCTGTCCAGACATACTTTACCCATTTCGTTGTTAAGTTAGTTAGTGGGTTTGACAATCGTGAAATGTTTCTCATAAAACATCGGTAGTACACAGCTAATCCAAGGAAACTACGGAATTCTGTGACACTAGAGGGCCTGGGCCAATCATCAATCGCCATTGTCTTCGAAGGATCCAAAAAATTCCCACACATGTGATCTCATGTCCCAAGAACGTGACTTGATTCATCCAAAAGTCACACATGCTAATGTTGGAAAACAACTTCTCCTTTCTTAACTTCGACAACACAAGTCTTAGATGTTCTTCATGTTCCTCCTTTCTCTTGGAGTAGATGAGAATATAATCAATAAACACTGCCACAAATTTGTTGAGGGAATGTATAAAGACTCTATTCATCAAATCCATGAAGATTGCAGGGGAATTAGTAAGTCTGATGGGAAACACCAAAAACTCATAGTGCCCATACCTGGTACAAAAGGTGGTCTTCAGATTATCTTCCTTATTCACCTTTACCTGATGATATCTAGAACGAAGATCCACCTTTGAGAAGTATTGAGGACCACTTTACTGATCGAACAAGTCGTCAATCCATGGGATATGATACTTTTTCTTTGTGGAGATCTTTTGGGGTTATCGATAATCGATACACATCCATATTGTTCCATCCTTCTTCTTCACAAAGAGCACTGGTGCACCCCAATGTGATGCACTAGGGCGTATGAACCCTTTGTTCAGATGCTCATGCAGCAGCTTCTTTAACTCCACCTGTTCGATAGGATCCATCCTACATGGACACATTGAGATAGGAGTAGCTCCAGGTATGAGTTCAATTGAGAACTCTACCTCACGATCCGGGGGAATTATCGGTAACTCTTTGGGAAATACATTCCCTTATTGCCCCACGATAGGCATTTCTCAAGGTTGGCACTTTCATTCAACTCAGCCATTTGGGAGAGGTATGCTTCTTCAAAGAGAATCAACACCCACATCATTGAAGTATTTTTAATAGTAGATTCACGATCTACCTTGCATTTGTAGAGGAGCATGGGATGGTTCGGAATATGAAAAGATATTTCATTTTCCCGACAATTGATATGTTCTCTATATAACTAGAGCCAATCCATTCCCATTATAGCATAAAACTCTACCAAGGGAAGTATTATGAGATTTTCCGGAAGAATCTTCTCACATACGCCAACGGGAGATGAATCAAACACTTGGGATGCAATGATTACACTAGTCGGTGTTTGTATATATATCTCTACTTCAAGGTTTCAAGGCTTTGATTCTATAGTTCTAGCAAACATGCAAGATATAAAGGAATGTGTAGAACCAGAATCAAATAAGACTTTTTCCATTCTTGGGTGAATAAGAAGTGTACCTTGTATAACTTCATTATAATGCTCCACCTACATAGAAGTGATGACATAAGCCTTCCCTTGTTCCTTTGGCTTTGGTGGCGGCTGACGCTGATTACCCTCGATAACTCGAGGTTTAGTGCACTGTTTTGCATAGTACCCTAGCTCCCCACAGTTGTAGCATTGAACCGTGAGTGGTTCTCTCTCCTTTCATTGGCTACATTCTCCGTCCTTTTCGTGTCTTTTCGACACTCTTGAGCATGGTGTCCTTGTTTCCCAAACTTGATGCATTTTCCCATCCCGTTGAGTCAGTTCCCATGGCGTAACTTCACACATTTTTGGCATGTGGGTCGTTGAATTTTCATCCAACTTTTGACATCAGATCCTCCAGTTTGAAACAACATCTTTCGTTTCTTATCTCCATAGCCATGGAACCATTCTCCAAACTCCATATCTACTTTGAGAGCACATCGAACAACATCTTCAACACTCCCAATGTCTCGAAATTCAATAGCCTTTCGAAGGTGTGGTTTTAATCCACTAAAGAATATATCAATTTTGTTATCATTGTTGATAACAAAACCCGAAGCGTACCTTGCAAGCCTTCTGAAATTCGCTCCATAGGTTGTGACAGATTCTCCTTCTTTTTGCTTGAGCTCTATGAATTCTCTCTCCATCTTCGTGGAAAGAGTTCTTGGGAAATACTTGTTAAGAAAAATTATCTTAATGTCTTCCCATTCCATCTCTTCAATTTCCTCCCTTGGCTTGGTGCACTACTGGAAAAATCAGTATTTGAAACGGTTTATTTGGGACAAGATCTCTTTCCGCCGCAAATAATCCGTCCAAGAATCTATTTGCGACATGGAAAGTAGCCTGTTGCAAATAACCCAGTATTTGCGACGGGACTTACCTTCCCGTCACAAATAGTTTGGCACGGTTTGGCGCACATGCCACGCAGGTGTATTTGCGACAGGACCCATCGGAAATACCCGGCATCGGTCAATACCCTTTTGCGACGGGATGTCGTCCCGTCACAAAAGACTATCGGCATGTACTATTTGCGATGAGTCTCATCGCAAATAACATTTTAACCACCGACTGTAATTAATGTGGGTGAGAGTAATTGCGACGGGGCCCATCGCAAATACGACCATTTGCGACGGGAAGCCCGTCCCTAATAATCCGATCGCAACTAAGCTAACCAATATATACCCCCAAACGTTTTTTTCACAAATCATTCAGATCCTGATTTCTCTCTCTCTTCAGTCTTCAGTTTTAAAGAGAAATTTTTTTTAGTTGATGTTCTTTATACGAGATCAATGGAAGGCCGTCAATATCTTCAGAATATCAAAGTTTAATGTATTTATATTTTATTTATTTATGTTTATTTTATTTTCTAAAGTTATTTATAATTTTTGTTTATTAGTTCGAATTTAATTAGTTTTTATTGAATTTTATTTATATTTAGTTTTACTAAGAAATTGATGTTGTTAGTTATAATTATAAATAATTAGTTATAAATAATATTAATTATATATAATTAGGAATAATTAGATATAATTAGGAATAAATTGTATTAAGTAGGAATATATAGTATTAATAAGGAATAAATAGTATTAATTAAGAATAATTAGTATTAATTAGGAATAAGTAGTATTAATTAGGAAAAATTAGTAATAAATAGGTTTAATTAGTATTAATTAGGATTAATTAGTAGTAATTATGAATAATTTGTAATAATTAGGAATAAATAGTAGTAATTAGGAATAATTAGTAATAAATAGGTATAATTTGTAATAATTAGGAATAAATAGTTATAATTAGGAATAAATTGTATTAATTTGGAATAATTAGTAATAATTAGGTATAATTAGAAATAATTATGAATAATTAGATATAATTAGGAAAAATAGATATAATTAGGAATAATTAGACATAATTAGGAATAAATAAGAATAAATAGCATTAATTAGGAATAATTAGGAATAATTAGGAATAATTAGGAATCATTAGGAATAATTAGTGATAATTAAGAATACTTATAATTTGTAATGATTAGGAATAATTAGGAATAATTCGTAATAATTCGTAATAATTTGTAAGAATTAGTAATAATTAGTAATAATTAGTAACAATTAGTAACAATTAGTAATAATTAGTAATAATTAGTAATAATTAGTAATAATTAGTAATAATAAGTACTAATTAGTAATAATTAGTACTAATTAGTAATAATTAGTAATAATTAGTAATAATTAGTAATAATCAGTAATAATTAGTAATAATTAGGTATAATTAGGAATATTTTTGAATAATTAGGAATAATTAAAAATAATTAGAAATAATTAGGAATAATTATCATTAATTAGAAATAATTAAGAATAAAAAGCAATAATTAATAATTAGGAGTAATAAGCAATAATTAATAATTAGGAATAATTAGTAATAATTAGGAATAATTAGGAATAATTAGGAATAATAAGGAATAATTAGTAATAATTTGGAATAATTAGGAATAATTAGGTATAATTCGGAATAATTAGGAATAATTATTAATAATTTGTAGTAATTAATAATAATTAGTAATAATTAGTAATAATTAGGAATAAGTAGGAATAATTAAGAATAATTAGGAATAGTTAGAAATAATTAGGAATAATTAGGAATACTTAGGAATAATTAGGAATACTTAGTAATAATTAGGAATAATTAGTAAAAATTAGGAATAATTAGGAATAATTAGTAATAATTAGGAATAATTAGGAATAATTAGGAATAATTAAGAATTTTTTGGAATAATTAGGAATAATTAGGAATACATAGGAATAATTAGTAATAATTATGTATAATTCGTAATAATTAGGAATAATTAGATATAACTAAGAAAAAATAGATATGGTTAGGAATAATTAGATATAATTAGAAATAAATAAGAATAAATAGGAATAAATACGAATAAATACGAATAATTAAGAATAATGAGGAATAATTTGGAATAATTAGGAATAATTAAGAATAATTAGTAATAATTAAGAATACTTATAAATAGCAATAATTAAAAATAATTAGGAATAATTAGTAATAATTTGTAATAATTAGTAATAATTAGTAAAAATTAGTAAAAATTTGTAATAATAAGTAACAATTAGTAACAATTAGTAATAATTAGTTATAATTAGTAATAATTAGTAATAATCAGTAATAATTAGTAAAAATTAGCAATAATTAGGAATAATTATGAATAATAAGTAATAATTAGGAATTAGTAGGAATAATTAGGAATAATTAGGAATAATTAGGATTAATTAGAAATAATTAGGAATAATTAGGAATAATTAGGAATAATTAGCAATAAATAAAAATTAGGAATAATTAGTAATAATTAGGAATATTTATGAATAATTAGGAATAATTAGTAATAATTATGAATAATTAGGAATAATTAAGAATAATTTTGAATAATTTGGAATAATTAGTAATAATTAGTAATAATTAGTCATAATTAGTAATAATTAGTAATAATTAGTAATAATTTGGAATAATTAGGAATAATTAGGAATAATTAGGAATAATTAGAAATAATTAGAAATAATTAGAAATAATTAGGAATAATTAGAAATTATTAAGAATAATTATGAATAATTATGAATAATTATGGATAATTAGGAATAATTAAGAATAATTAGTAATAATTAGTGATAATTAAGAATAATTACGAATAATTAGTATTAATTAGGAATAATCAGTAATAATCAGTAATAATTAGTAATAAATAGAAACAATTAAGAATAATTAGGAATAATTAGGAATAATTATCAATAATTAGAAACAATTAATAACAATTATGAATAATTAGGAATAATTAAGAATAATTAGCAATAATTAGAAATAATTATGAAAAATTACGAAAAATTATGAAGAATTTGGAAGAATTTGGAATAATAAGGAATAATTAGAAAATAATTATGAATAATTAGTAATAATTAGTAATAATTACGAATAATTATGAATAATTAGTCATAATTAGTAATAATTAGTAATAATTAGTAATAATTACGAATAATTATGAATAATTAGTCATAATTAGTAATAATTAGTAATATTTAGTAATAATTAGGAATAATTAGGAATAAATATGAATAATTAGAAATAATTAGGAATTATTAGAAATAATTAGAAATAATTAGAAATTATTTGGAATAATTAGCTATAATTCGGAATAATTAGCTATAATTAGGAATTATTAGCTATTATTTGGAATAAATAGCTATAATTAGTAATAATTTGATATAATTAGGAATAATTAGGAATAATTAGGAATAATTAGGAATAATTAGTAATAATTAGGAATAATTAGAAATAATTAGGAATAATTAGTAATAATTAGGACTAATTAGGAATAATTAGGAATAATTATAAATAATTAGTATTAATTAGGAATAATTAGTAATAATTATTAATAATAAGGAATAATTAGGATTAATTAAAAATAATTAGGATTAATTAGGAATAATTAGGATTAATTAGGAATAATTAGTAATAATTAGGTATAATTAGTAATAATTATGAATAATTAGGAATAATTAGTAGTAATTAAGAATAGTTAGTAATAATTAGGAATAATTTGGAATAATAAGTAATAATTAGGAATAATTAGTAATAATTAAGAATAAATATGAAAAATTTGGAATAATCAGTAATAATTAGTAATAATTAGAAATAATTAGGAATAATTAGTACAAATTAGGTTTAATTAAGAATAATTAGGTATAATTAAGAATAATTAGGAATAATTAGGAAGAATTAAGAATAATTAGTAATAATTAGGAATAATTAGGAATAATTAGTAATAATTATGAATAATTAGTAATAATTAGTAATCATTAGTAATAATTAGTAATAATTAGTAATAATTAATAATAATTTGTAATAATTTGTAATAATTAGTAATAATTAAGAGTAATTAGGAATAATTAGAAATAATTAGAAATAATTATGAGTAATTTGAGCTAATCAGGAATAATTAGCTATAATTAAGAATAATTAGCTATAATTAGGAATAATTAACTAAAATTAGGAATAATTAGCAATACTTAGAAATAATTAGCTATAATTAGTAATAATTAGCTATAATTTACTATAATTAGCTATAATTAGCTATAATTAGCTATAATTAGGAATAATTAGCTATAATTTGTAATAATTATCTATAATTAGTAATAATTAGCTATAATTAGAAATAATTTACTATAATTAGGAATAATTAGCTATAATATGGACGAATTAGGAATAATTGGGATTAATTAAGAATAATTAGGAATATTTAGGAATAATTAGGAATAATTAGGAATAATTAGGTATAATAAGTAATAAGTAGGTATAATTAGTAATAATTACGTATAATTATTAATAATTAGGTATAATTAGTAATAATTAGTAATAATTAAGAATAATTAGGAATAATTAGGAATAATTAGTAATAATTATGAATAATTTGGAATAATTAGGAATAATTAGGAATAATTAGGTATAATTAGGAATAATTAGGTATAATTAGTAATAATTAGGTATAATTAGTAATAATTAGTAATAATTAGGTATAATTAAATGTAATTAGGAACAATTAGGTATAATTAGTAATAATTATGTAGAATTAGTTATAATTAGTAATAATTATGAATAATTAGCAATAATTAGCAATAATTATGTGTAATTAGGAATAATTAGTAATAATTAGGAATAATTAGTTATAATTTGGAATAATTAGTTATAATTTGTAATAATTAGTAATAATTAGAAATAATTGGGAATAATTAGGAATAATTAGGAATAATTAGGAAAAATTAAGAAAAAATAATAATAATTATGAATAATTATTAATAATTAGTAATAATTAGTAATAATTAGGAATAATTAGTAATAATTAGGAAAAATAGGAATAATTAGTATTAATTAGGTATAATTAGGAATAATAAGGTATAATTAGGAATAATTATATATAATTAAGAATAATATGGAATAATTTGGAATAATTAGGTATAATTAGCAATAATTTGGTATAATTAGGAGTAATTAGGTATAATTAGCAATTATTAGGTATAATTAGCTATAACTACGTATAATTAGCAATAATTAGGTATAATTAGCAATAATTATGTATAATTAGCAATAATTAGGAATAATTAGAAATAAATAAAAATAATTAGAAATAATTAGGTATAATTAGCTATAATTAGGATTAATTAGTCATAATTAAGATTAATTAGCTATAATTAGGAATAAATAGCTATAATTTGTAATTATTAGCTATAATTAGTAATAATTAGCTATAATTAGATATAATTATCTATAATTATGAATAATTAACTATAATTAGTAATAAACAGCTATAATTACAAATAATTATCTATAATTAGGAATAATTAGCTATAAATAGGATTAATTAGGATTAATTAGGTATAATTAGTAATAATTAGGTATAATTAATAATAATTAGGTATAATTAGTAATAATTAGGTATAATTAGTAATAATATGAATAATTAGGAATAATTTGGAATAATTTGGAATAATTAGAAATAATTAGGAACAATTATGAATAGTTATGAATAATTAGGTATAATTAGGAATAATTAGGTATAGTTAGTACTAATTAGGTATAATTAGGAATAATTAGGTATAATTAGGAATAATTAGGTATAATTAGTAATAATTAGGTATAATTAGTAATAATTAGTAATAATTAGGAATAATTAGTGATAATTAGTAATAATTAGGTATAATTAGGAATAATTTTGTTTAATAAGGAATAATTAGTAATAATTATGAGAAATTCGTAATAATTAGGAATAATTAGGATTAATTAGGAATAATTAGGAATAATTAGGAATAATTAAAAATAATTAGTAATGATTAGGAATAATTAGTAAAAGTTATTAAAATTTAGTAATAATTAGTAATAATTAAGATTAATCATTATTAATTAGGAATAATTAGTAATAATTAGGAATAATTAGTAATAATTAGTAATAATATGGTATAATTAGGAAGAATACGGTATAATTAGGAATACTTAGTTATAAATAGGAATAATTAGCTATAATTTGGAATAATTAGGTATAATTAGGAATATTTAGCAATAATTAGGAATAATTAGTTATAATTATGAATAATTAGATATAATTAGCAATAATTAGGTATAATTAGAAATAATTAGGTATAATTAGACATTATTAGTTATAATTAGAAATAATTAGGTATAATTAGATATAATTATTTATAATTAGAAATAATTAGGTAAAATTAGTAATAATTAGGTATAATTAGTAACAAATTGGTATAATTAGAAATGATTGGGTATAATTACCTATAATTAGGTATAATTAGATATATTTGGTAATACTTATCAATAATTAGTAATAATTACCATTAATTAGTAACAATTAGTTATAATTAGTAATAATTTGGAATAATTAGTAATAATTCGGAATAATTATGAATACTTAAAAATGATTAAGAATACTTAGGAATACTTAGGAATACTTAGGAATACTTAGGAAAACTTAGGAATGCTTAGGAATACTTAGGAATACTTAAGAATACTTAGGAATAATTAGGAAAACATAGGAATACATAGGAATACTTAGGAATACTTAGAAATACTAAGGAATACTTAGGAATACTTTGGAATACATAAGAATACATAAGAATACTTAAGAATACAAATAAAAAAAAAATTATATTATCAATATTTACAAAAAAATGTTTGTGTCAGCCATGTCCAATATAAACTCTATAATTGTCCTTGCATGGTTTATCACCTCGCAAGAAATGTTGCAATCAGAAAAAAAAAGTCAGGACCTTCTTATCTATAAGATTTATCTCACATGAACCTTTTCATATACCATTCTTCCTTGAAAATTTAAGGGAAAAATAATGATATCCCCTCAAATTTTTAAGGAATAATGATCTATTTAAAGTGTTATATGAGATAATTGTTAGAGACGAGAATGTCATTACTTTGGTCATCCTATTGCAACACTACTAGCTAGGTGATCAACCATGCAAGTACAATTATAGAGTTTATATTTGATATGACGGACATAAACATTTTATTGCGCATAACTTCACAATTAACGACCCTTTGAGATTTGAACATGTTAAGAATAAAACAAAGTCTGTTGCGAATATTGATAATTTTAATATTTTCTAAAATTTTACTATTTTAATAATATTAATATTGTTTTTCTGTAAATATTGATAATATAAATTCTTTTATTAAAAATATTTATTAAACGCAATCTGCTTGGATAATGAAGGGAAAACATGTAATCATCTACAAAATGATGATTACCAAATTTCCTTTAATTATTCAAGCAATTTTTCTATACGTATGTATTGCAAAGTATTGCTAAATTAGTAATAAATAGTAATAATTAGTAATAAATTGTAATAATTAGTAGTAAATTGTAATAATTAGTAACAATTAGTAATAAAGTGTAATAATTTGTAAGAAATAGCAATAATTAGGAATAATTATGAATAATTAGAAATAATTAGCAATAATAAGTGTGAGAAAGATGCAATTAAACGTGTTGTCGGACAAAAGAGTAACTGTCAATCCATTAGAAATTGTGGTGTCCTTAATTAATGATAATTATTAAGTAATTGTAATTATTTATCTTCATTTTCCGATAATGTTTTTATAATTTCAAACTATTCAAAAATAGTGATGATTTTATATTTTATCTAGAAAAATATGGAACAAGGAAGTCCACATCAGTTATTATTAGATGATTGAGCATGGATAAATCAACATAGAAATCCTAGTGGTTCTAGTTTAAATTTTGTATATATTGAGGGTGTTGAAGCTTTCTTAGCATTTTCACCATCAAAACTATAATTTGTTTCAGAAGGCCCAATTCAGTGTCCTTGTAAAAAATGTTCTCTGAGAATGTTTGACACATTTAAAAAGGTTGTGGGACATCTCTTGCGGTTTGGTTTTAAACCAGATTATTTTTTTTGGTATCAACACGGTGAACGTAGTTCCATTAATGATCCTAATAACTTGATTCCAGATCCATCATGATTTCAAGATGTGGTACATGATGTTTCTGGTCCATCTATGAAACAAAATTAAATTCACGATGATATTGATTTAACTCCTGAGTTGGAACCATTATAATTTAATGAGCTGTTGAGGTCTAGTGTGGATGCATTATATCCTGGTTACAAAATAAGAAAATTAGAAGCAGTTTCAAAATTTATAGCTATTAAATCAGATAATGCAATGTCAGACAACTATTTTGATCTGATATTTTCTATGTTTAAAACACTGTTACTTAAAGGAAATGTGTTGCTTGTAAATTACTAGGAGAGCAAGAGGTTGATTAGTAATTTGGGCCTCAATTATCAGAAAATTCATGCATATCCACATGATTGCATCTTATATTCTGGCGAAAATGAGTCATTGGATATTTGTCCCACATGTGGACAATCGAGGCATAGAGAAGCTCAACCAGGGAAGTCTAGATCAATTCCAGTAAAATAGTTGAGATATTTCCCCCTTATACCCAAGTTGCAGCGTTTATTTGTGTCTCAGAACATACCATCAATGATGTCATGGAAAAAACTAGGATTTCGACTGATAAAAGCTTGAATCATCCATCTGATGGTGTTTCATGGAAACATTTTGACCATCTGCATCCATCTTTTTCTATAGAAGCCCGAATCATGTGATTAGGTCTTTAAACAGATGGTTCTTGTCCTTTTGGTTCTTATGGTAGTCAGTATTCGTGTTGGTATATCATTATAACTCCGTAAAATTTTCCTCCATGGATACTGATGAAGGATCCTTATATCTTTTTGACTCTATTAATCCCAGGACATCCGAAAAAGAATATTGATGTTTATTTGAAACCACTGATTGATGAGTTAAATTCATTGTGGAGTGATGGTGTTAATACATATGATGTTGCTGCGAAATAAAATTTCATATTAAAAGCTTCATTGATGTGGATGATTAGTGACTTTCTGGAATATGACATGTTAACTGGTTGGAGTACACACGGTCCGAAATCATGTCCGTACTGTATGAAAGAAAACAAAGCCTTTAAGCTGGTCAATGGAAAAATCCTTTCTATTTTGATTGTCACCGTAGGTTTCTTCCAACCGATCATCCTTTTCGGAGAACAAAATCTCATTTTAGAAAAGGTACAATTGAAAGGGATGAACCTCCAAAGACGATATTAGGTACATAGTTAAAATAAATTGTATTTTCATTACCCCCATCACATTTGGACCAACAGTAAACCAACAATAAATTCATGGCTTTGGGAATGAACATAATTGGATAAAATATAGAATTTTTTCGGATTTTCCATATTGGTCTGATTTATTTGTTTGCCACATGTTGGATGTTATTCATATTTATAAGAACTATTTTGATAATTTATTTTATACAGTTTTGGATACACCAGGTAAAACCAAAGATACTGTAAAGGCACGATTAGATCTTTCCCAAATTTTCAGGAGACTAGAACATGAATTATTTGAAAATGTCAGATCACAGAGGTTAATGAAGCCAAAAGAAGCATATACACTATCCACAAAGAGTCGCTTATTATTTTGTCAGTGGATTTCATATTTGAGACTTCAATATGTATATGATTCCAATTTAGGAAGATGTGTTAAGAATGGTTATATTACTTTATTAAAAAGTCACGATTGTCATGTTGTTATGGAAAGAATTATGCATATTAGATTCAGATGTTTTTTGAATTCTATGATTTGGGATTCGATATCAGACATATCATTTTTTTTCAAGAAATTTGTGCAGCGACAACATACTACGACGTGCTATGAAAACTGGCAGAAGATGTTGCTGTAATTATATGTAAAATGGAAAAACTATTTCCACCAGCTTTCTTTAACTCAATAGAACATATGATATTACATTTTCCACATGAAGCTAAATGTGGAGGTCCAGTACAGTTTCGATGGATGTACTCATTCAAGAGATGCATGCAGAAATTGAATAAAAAATTCTGTAACAAAGCATCAGTTGAAGGATCAGTTGCAAAATATTATTTTCAAGAGGAAATTTCATTTTTCTGCTCTCATTATTTTGAATCTCAATATCCCTAAAAACAGAATCACATGGGATGAATATATGGGAATGTTAATGACGAAATATAAAATCAATTAAAATTTTTTAATCAGCCAAATCTTGGTTTCAGTGGTGTTCATAAACGATCGCTTTCAGATGATGAACATCACAGAGCTCGTACATACGTTCTGCTCAACTATGAAGAAATGCCATCATTTGTCCTATGAGTTCTTCTATCAATTATTCAATAATTTATGTAATAGTATCTAAACTTATTTTGCTTTTAGTTTATATTATAATCATATCAAGAAAAAACTTACCCAAATTACTGTAGTTGCTCTTGAAGAACACAGACAAAAAAAATATCAATCGTTTCAAAAACTACTACCATAAATAATTGATGCTTTAATATAAATTATGTTTATTATTTATTATATTGATAAATTTTTTACAAATTTCTAGGTGTCTCAATATGCTGATAAAATTGATAATCAACTGTGTATATTGAGTAACCCACCATCAAAAATGGTTAAATATTATAATGAATATGTGGTAAATGGTTTTATATTTCATGCACATGCATACGGGGAATCAAAAAAACAATGAACTATGATGTTTTCTTGAGAGGATCACATCACAGAGAAACTGAAGTTTACTTTTATGGAATTTTGGATGAAATTATTGATTTGTGTTATCTAGTTCATAATTACATAACAATTTATAAATTCTGGTGGTTTGATATTGAGAGAGGTTTGCGCATTTATCCGACTCATGGAATCAACGATATTAAAAATTAAAGTCTTCTTGCATTAAATGATCCATTTTTACTTGTTCAAAAGGAACATATTATTTATTAGGCAATGTACTGTGCTACTTCAAGATACTTGAGGGATTGGTGGACCATAATAAAAATGAAATCTCAGGAAAACTAGTTTACTCAAACTGAATGTGGTTACACTGAAGTGAAAGGGATTGAAATTTTTCAAGAGACGGCTCGAAATCCATCTGATTCACAAAGAGACGTGAATATCGACGATGACACCCCACAATTAAGTATTGACTGTGATGAAGATGTTAATGATGTTACTAATGAATTTTAAATGAAAAGAGATGATGAAACTGAAACTTATATGGATATTGATGATGCTGAAGAGGAAGATGAATCCATTGACATTGACAGCTATGGAGAAGAGGATGAAGATGAACATTGGCATAATTAAATGCTGGTTATAATCATAACTAATATATATCTATATATAATAGTTATTTTAAACTATATGATAACAACAATCATTTTGTATTTCAGATGGAATCTGATCTATTGCATGAGTTGGAGGAGCCTGAGCAACTTTTGGATGATGAGGATGTGGGATCAGCTGACCCTCAGCCTACTGGTGGTTCAGGCGGTACGTAGAGGGGGCACAGTCTTGGACGACTGATGATTCTTGACCCTATCTGTAAAGACCCGTAAAATTCAAGGGAAATTTTTTTCTTAATTTTCTTTAGAATTTTACAAGAGCGCAGCTTCAGACGGCACCTGATTCCGAGGCCCGGTGTGCCCGGAATCAATTTCCGAAGTTTGGCTCGGGTACGTTCAGTGAACGGACGAGCGGGTTTTTCTATCTTTTGAACCGGTGCCCGGAATCAAATTCTGAGGGCACCGAAGAAATCGCAGCGCCGGTATTTGCTTAGAAACGCCTCTTCCGGAGTTGCGTTTGCTCAGACGTGGTTTTTAAATTTTGTGGCTTTAAGTCAGAAATAAAATAAAGTTTGTGCGACAACTTTATTCTATTTCACTTAAGCTGCTTGGAAGCCACTTGAAGCCACTTAAAGACGGCTTGAACTGAGTTGAACTGGATAGGATGCTATCCAGAAATATCCTACCCCCTTGGTAGGATATTTGTGAGGTGGGGCCCGCACGAGCCCCGCCGTTTCTTTCGCTAAGTAACGCATCCGCGAAAACCCGTCAAAGTAACTGAAAAGTCAACCGACGCGTTTTCTTTAATTCTTAACAGACCATTTAATTGGGCGGTTTATTTTGTGAATTAAATGAGCTGTTTCCTTCGTGAATTAAATGGGCTGTTTCGCTCGTTGAATTAATTCAACGAACTGATGGGTCGTTACTTACGCTTTTACGTTTGTTGGCATGTTTATAAAATAAGACCAACCTAAAAATCCTTTGAAAGGATTTGAGAGGATCTTTGTTTCTTCGTCTCCCCGCGAAGAACGCGAAGAACACGAAGAACGCGAAGAACGCGAAGAACGTGAAGAACGCCGGCGACCGGAATTCGACGACGCACACCGAGATCTGCGACGTCGACGAGCCTTACCCGCGACGTTCTTCGGCGACGCCCCTTCCTCCGCAGCCGATCTTCGTTCGGCAACTAAGGTGAGAAACGAATCGTTTGAATTCTCCCTTTTTAATTTCGATTTCAACGGATTTAAATTAATTAAAACCGTTTGATCTTGATCCGGAGATTGGCGACGCGACGCCGGATACCGCGACGACGCGACGATCCCCCTTCTTCCGCGACGAGCAATCCCGCGACGATCCCTTGTTCGGCAACGACAGCTGCGAGGTAAGGGTTGATTTGAAATATTTTTTTTCCTTTCCCGTGATTTTATTTCTTTTAAAATAAGGAACCGATCACGGAACAATTTTAAATTTATTTAAAATTGTTGATTGGTCGTTTCTTGTTTCTCCCGTTGTTTATGACTAACGCGGAGGGTGCGGGTCTAACGAACAAGACCCGGCAACCCTCCGCCGATTTTCCTTTTTGTGCGGATTTGGCGGGCGACGGCAAAAGCACGACGCAAGGGCCATTTGTTGATTCCGCAGTGGAGGACGCGTCCCGGGAGGAACAATGGCGCAGACGGGAGGCAAAACGGGCCACCGGAGGAGTCCGCCGCGGCCGAGCCGCGGCGGCGGCGAACCGCCGGACCGCGTCCGCGGTCCGGCCACACAGCACGCGGCCCGCGCGGGCCGCGTTTCTCCAAAGCCGCGGGTTTGACCCGCGGCGGCTCCCTCGGCCGAAGCCGAGCCGGCCGGTCCGGTCGGCCGGGCCGCGCCCCGGCCGGACCGGACCCAAGGGGGGTTCGGGCCGGGTCGCCCCGGGCCCAGGACCCCCGTTTCGGGCCCTCTTCGGTCTTTCGCCCATATCTTGGGCCTGGGACCTCCGATTGACGAACCGTCAGCGGCTACGCGATCCTTGGATCGAGACGGTCGTTTCGGTATATTATACTCAAGGTTTCGGAAAACTTTGGGTTCGGCCGGGTTGGTTCGTACACGAAACCAACCGGGCCCTCGGAGCGGAAACGCTCATAACATGAGCTACGGACGTCTGATCGACGTACCGTCAGCTGTGGTAGTTTCCTCTAAGTGAGACGGAACATTTGGCATACTCCGCCCGAGGATCGGATACAGGCGGAGTACGGTCGGGTTGGTTTTGCCCTAAAAACCAACCGGGCCCCTGGGACGAAAATGCCAATAACTCTCAGACCGGGCGTCCGATTGACGCGCCGTCTGTTGCGTTGAGATCCTGTTGTCGATACGGAACTTTTGGATACATCATCTTCAGACTACGTGTCAGTTGATGTATCAGCCTCTCGGCTCGTGGAGCGGACCCTCCTAAACGAGCTCGCTATGTGCGGGAACCCTAGTGCTGGCTGTGGCTTCGACGACAGAGCAGAGATCCTCCGTGGACTGCGACGACGACAGAGCAGAGATCCTCCGTGGACTGCGACGACGTCAGAGCAGAGATCCTTCGTGGACTGCGGCGACGACTGTGCAGAGATCCTCAGTGGACTGCGTCGACTACTGCACTCAGCGATCCTACGTGGAACAGTGCTACCGAACCTGTATGAGCTGAATCTTCTTTTTACCTTGAGCGGTGGAGCGCTTGGGTGTAGCGGCGGACCCGTGGTACTTGACAGTGGTGGTGCGCTTGGATGCAGCAGCAGACCCTTGGCGGTGGAGTGCTTGGTTGTAGCGGCGGACCCGTGATACTCTACGGAGTGTGTGCACTTTGTTGTAGCGACAGACCCGCGACGGTGGAGACGTGCGTGCGGAGTACGGAGACCGTGTAGATGACTGAGACCTGACGACTGCTTGACCGACTCGACTTGGAGTGAGTCGACTAGCCCAGTGGACGGAGCGCCCAGTAGTTGGCAGCAGACCCACGGCGGACGGAGCGCCTGGTAGTTGGCGGCAAACCCGCGGTACTCGACAGGAGGAGTACCTCAGTAGGCTATCTGGGTGAGCGCCCGGTATTTTGCAGCAGACCCTCAGCGGACGGAGCGCCCGGTAGTTGGCAGCAGACCCGCGATACTCGACAGGAGGAGTACTTCAGCAGTCTTAGGTTAGTGAGCAGTACCTCGGAGTCGTGACATGACCACTGTATACTTCAGAGATGGGGCTCTTCAACATTTACGGTTTCGATAATGAAAATCCTAGTTGAGCTGAATCTTATGTTACTCTCCTTTGTGGATTGTGTTGAACTATCCTTTGTGGATTTACTGTTTACTCTCCTTGTGGATTTGAGTCTTACTTTCCTTTGTGGATTGAGTTGTTCTTGAGCTCGTGAGCAGAGCTAGAATTGGGGACTTAGGTATATGTATGGGCATATACCTAAGTCGAGTCAGATGTTACTTCGTGATTGCATCTTTCTTTTGTGCTATATCCTTTGTGGATTTCGGGAGACCTTCGGGGGTCTCGGGGTCCTTACTGAGTAGCTTGTACTCACCCCTGCACGGGCTATGCCCGCACCTTGTTGTGTTGGTTGCAGACGACGGACAGCGCTGATCACGGTTGGGGCGTGGAGCAGGACGGTACCTGGAGGTGGACCACCGGGCGGGACGTGCTCGGAGCGGACGTGGGACCCGAGGAGCCTGGAGGCTATCTGTACCCACCCTTCAGGTGGGATTTCCAGTGGACGACACGAGGCCGCCGTCTTTTCTTCAGTTGCTGTACTTTACTTTTCAGTTGTACTTTACAGTTGGGCTTGTATTTCCGGCCCCTTTACTTTTCTGCACTTTACTTTCCACTTGCTGACTCTGTGTGGTTGTTACTTATAAAGGCAATGCCTTCCCTGTTTACTGGGATTTTATGCCTTGGTGCTAGTCGCCAGCCCCTGGCCTATGGAAGGCGGGCTTGGGGTAGTCACGGCACGGGCCCCGAGGTCGGGTCATGACAAATTGGTATCAGAGGTGGTCGGTTCTACCACAGACTCTGATCGTCTTTTCTGTCTCTATGAAGCAAAAGTGTTTAGTGTATTGAGTGTGGTTATCAGTTCAGGGAGCCCAGTGTTGGTGCGGCGGCCGACGTATCCGTACACCAGGACCCTGACTCCTGATTTCCGACTTAATGCATGAAAACATTGATTGCGTGTGTGTTTCAAGTTTTCTTTGTGATTACTTATGTCAGCTCACCGGGTATACTAATCTGCTTTATGAAAGTCTCAAGTTTTCCTTGTGATTACTTGTGCCAGCTCACCAGGTATACTGATCTGACTGTGGTGCTCTTGTTCTCCTTTTCAGGATGGCCCCGCGACGACAGCCAGCTAGGGTTCTGAGTGTAGGGCGCGACGGCAGCCCACCGAGCGACGAGGCCTCGGTGCAGGGCCCTTTGCCAGCAGTGGCACCGGCGGTAGCTTTACCCGCCGAGCCACCGATGCTACCAGTACCAGACGCTGACGATGCACGTCGCCTCAGGGCACTACATGAGTTTCAGAGCCAGCGACCGCCCAGGTTTCGCGGTGAGGCGGACCCCCAGGCCGCCGAGGACTGGCTAGAGGCGGTGGTACGGATCTTTAGGCTAGTGAGGACACCAGCGGATCTCATGGTGATTCTCGCAGCGAGCCTCCTGCAGGCGGTGGCAGGACGATGGTGGAGCTTGATGCTCCAGGTGCACGATGAGGCATCTCTTCTTTGGACGGACTTTGAGAGCCTCTTCCGCTCGGAGTTCGTCCCAGCCACCCTTCGTGCGGTGCGTATCCAGGAGCTTCTACAGCTGCGACAGGGCAGCATGACGGTCGCTCAGTACGCGGCGAGGTTCACCGACCTTTCTCGGTACTCGACAGACATGGTACGAGACCCCTTCTTCCGGGCCCGGACCTTCGAGCAGGGTTTGAGACACGAGATCAGGGCATCGCTGATCTCCCTCAGCATACCGACTCAGACAGGAGTACTAGAGCGGGCCCTTCTGATCGAGAGATTCCTTGCTGAGTCTACACCAGCAGAGAGACCCACTGCAGGGCGGCACGTAGCGGAGTCTTCGGTAGCAGGTAGCCGACAGATGACTCAGGGTTCTAGGCAGACCAGACCTGCCAGTGGCCGACTGCACGACTCAGGCTCAGTTGTGCGGGGAAGCCAGGGTGGAGTTAGAGCCAGGCGTGCCGAGAGTGGGCAGTGTTACTCCTGTGGCGGAATTGGTCACATGGCTCGTGACTGCCCGACCCTCCATGCGGGGGAGCAGCAGACGGTTGAGGAACCACCTAGGCAGAGGCAGAGGTTCGACTATGACGGTCTGCAGGGAGGAGACGGACGAGGTAGAGGAGCTGGCCGAGCAGCGGGTGGTGGACGACGCTTTGAGGCTCTACCACCACCACCACCAGGAGGTCCACCCCGACCGCAGGGGAGATCTCAGCTTCAGGCAGCCGAGGCCTTCGATATGGAGCCCTGGGAGCTGATGGACAGGAGCAGAACTAGTGGATACATCCTTTGTACTTCTGGTTCCTTGTTGCTTTTGTGTAGCGTCTTGTAATATGAGCTGCAATAATAAAAGACGCATACCTTTGTGATATTTTCGTTCCTGTACTCTTTCGTGATGTTACTAGGAGATTCCAGTTTTGGCTGTTGACTTGACCCTCACTTGTGAGACATCTACTGGAGGAGACCCAGTTACCACACACTGATGCCGACAGTGTGACTCAACCCTTGGAGGCGAGAGTAACGGTTGAATCTCTTAGTAGTAGCGTCGAGGCCTTACGACGTCATCCTTGGTATGGATTAGTATCATCCATGTTAGGATTGACTGTTTTAGGCAAATAATGTGGTTCATCCAGGGGATGAGACCAGATTTCTCTTTTCGGCAAAGAAGAAATCTTGCAGCTCTTGTGGGACCTGTGATGGTCCAGGCCACGACAAAGAAGGTCCAGGTCATCCAGGAGCGGATGAGTACAGCTCAGAGCCGACAGAAATCATATGCTGACAGGAGGCGGAGGCCACTGGAGTTCGAGGATGGCGACCACGTCTTCTTGCGGGTCTCACCTCGACGTGGTATTCGGAGATTTGGCCGAGGCGGCAAGTTATCTCCGCGCTTCATCGGACCCTTCCAGTCTCTTAGCAGGATTGGCGAGGTGGTTTACCGCTTGACCCTACCACCTCAGTCGCACCGGGTGCATAATGTCCACCACGTGTCTCAGCTGTGGAGATACGTGTATGTTTCTTCACACGTCATCAACCTCGGGGAGTTGGACGTCGATGACAGGGCGACAAGCACAGAGGTTCTAGTAGAGATCGAGGATCGACAGGAGAAGGTTCTATTTGAACGGTTGCTTCCTCTGGGGTGCTTCTCGGGTAGCATGAGATCTTCAGGTGAGCATATGGGAGCGTAAGGCTCAGTTGCGTGCTCAGTACTACCTTGTTTCCCTTAAGTGTGAGTTGAAGCTTTACGGGGACGTAAAGCCCTGAGGTGGGAGTAATGTAAAGACCCGTAAAATTCAAGGGAAATTTTTTTCTTAATTTTCTTTAGAATTTTACAAGAGCGCAGCTTCAGACGACACCTGATTCCGAGGCCCGGTGTGCCCGGAATCAATTTCCGAAGTTTGGCTCGGGTACGTTCAGTGAACGGACGAGCGGGTTTTTCTATCTTTTGAACCGGTGCCCGGAATCAAATTCTGAGGGCACCGATGAAATCGCAGCGCTGGTATTTGCTTAGAAACGCCTCTTCCGGAGTTGCGTTTTCTCAGACGTGGTTTTTAAATTTTGCGGCTTTAAGTCGGAAATAAAATAAAGTTTGTGCGACAACTTTATTCTATTTCACTTAAGCTGCTTGGAAGCCACTTGAAGCCACTTAAAGACGGCTTGAACTGAGTTGAACTAGATAGGATGCTATCCAGAAATATCCTACCCCCTTGGTAGGATATTTGTGAGGTGGGGCCCGCACGAGCCCCGCCGTTTCTTTCGCTAAGTAACGCACCCGCGAAAACCCGTCAAAGTAACTGAAAAGTCAACCGACGCGTTTTCTTTAATTCTTAACAGACCATTTAATTGGGCGGTTTATTTCGTGAATTAAATGGGCTGTTTCCTTCGTGAATTAAATGGGCTGTTTCGCTCGTTGAATTAATTCAACGAACTGATGGGTCGTTACTTACGCTTTTGCGTTTGTTGGCATGTTTATAAAATAAGGCCAACCTAAAAATCATTTGAAAGGATTTGAGAGGATCTTTGTTTCTTCGTCTCCCCGCGAAGAACGCGAAGAACGCGAAGAACGCGAAGAACGCGAAGAACGCCGGCGACCGGAATTCGACGACGCACACCGAGATCTGCGACGTCGACGAGCCTTACCCGCGACGTTCTTCGGCGACGCCCCTTCCTCCGCAGCCGATCTTCGTTCGGCAACTAAGGTGAGAAACGAATCGTTTGAATTCTCCCTTTTTAATTTTGATATCAACGGATTTAAATTAATTAAATAAGTTTGATCTTGATCCGGAGATTGGCGACGCGACGCCGGATACCGCGACGACGCGACGATCCCCCTTCTTCCGCGACGAGCAATCCCGCGACGATCCCTCGTTCGGCAACGACAGCTGCGAGGTAAGGGTTGATTTGAAATATTTTTTTTCCTTTCCCGTGATTTTATTTCTTTTAAAATAAGGAACCGATCACGGAACAATTTTAAATTTATTTAAAATTGTTGATTGGTCGTTTCTTGTTTCTCCCGTTGTTTATGACTAACGCGGAGGGTGCGGGTCTAACGAACAAGACCCGGCAACCCTCCGCCGATTTTCCTTTTTGTGCGGATTTGGCGGGGGACGGCAAAAGCACGACGCAAGGGCCATTTGTTGATTCCGCAGTGGAGGACGCGTCCCGGGAGGAACAATGGCGCAGACGGGAGGCAAAACGGGCCACCGGAGCAACTCCGGCGGCCCGCGGAAGGTGGCAGCGCCCGGCGCGCCGCCGGAGGAGTCCGCCGCAGCCGAGCCGCGGCGGCGGCGAACCGCTGGACCGCGTCCGCGGTCTGGCCACACAGCACGCGGCCCGCGCGGGCCGCGTTTCTCCAAATCCGCGGGTTTGACCCGCGGCGGCTCCCTCGGCCGCTCGGCCGAAGCCTAGCCGGGTCGGGCCGGGTCGGGCCGACCCGGTTCGGCCGACCCAAGGGGGGGTTCGGGCCGGGTCGCCCCGGGCCCAGGACCCCCGTTTCGGGCCCTCTTCGGTATTTCGCCCATATCTTGGGCATGGGACCTCCGATTGATGAACCGTCAGCGGCTACGCGATCCTTGGATCGAGACGGTCGTTTCGGTATATTATACTCAAGGTTTCGGAAAACTTTGGGTTCGGCCGGGTTGGTTCGTACACGAAACCAACCGGGCCCGCGGAGCGGAAACGCTCATAACATGAGCTACGGACGTCCGATCGACGTACCGTCAGCTGTGGTAGTTTCCTCTAAGTGAGACTGAACTTTTGGCATACTCCGCCCGAGGATCGGATACAGGCGAAGTACGGTCGGGTTGGTTTTGCCCTAAAAACCAACCGGGCCCCTGGGACGAAAATGCCAATAACTCTCAGACCGGGCGTCCGATTGACGCGCCGTCTGTTGCGTTGAGATCCTGTTGTCGATACAGAACTTTTGGATACATCAACTTCGGACTACGTGTCAGTTGATGTATCAGCCTCTCGGCTCGTGGAGCGGACCCTCCTAAACGAGCTCGCTATGTGCGGGAACCCTAGTGCTGGCTGTGGCTTCGACGACAGAGCAGAGATCCTCCGTGGACTGCGACGACGATAGAGCAGAGATCCTCCGTGGACTGCGACGACGGCAGAGCAGAGATCCTTCGTGGACTGCGGCGACGACTGTGCAGAGATCCTCAGTGGACTGCGTCGACTACTGCACTCAGCGATCCTACGTGGAACAGTGCTACCGAACCTGTATGAGCTGAATATTCTTTTTACCTTGAGCGGTGGAGCGCTTGGGTGTAGCGGCGGACCCGTGGTACTTGACAGTGGTGGTGCGCTTGGATGCAGCAGCAGACCCTTGGCGGTGGAGTGCTTGGTTGTAGCGGCAGACCCGTGATACTCTACGGAGTGTGTGCGCTTGGTTGTAGCGACAGACCCGCGACGGTGGAGACGTGCCTGCGGAGTACGGAGACCGTGTAGATGACTGAGACCTGACGACTGCTTGACCGACTCGACTTGGAGTGAGTCGACTAGCCCAGTGGACGGAGTGCCCAGTAGTTGGCAGCAGACCCACGGCGGACGGAGCGCCTGGTAGTTGGCGGCAAACCCGCGGTACTCGACAGGAGGAGTACCTCAGTAGGCTATCTGGGTGAGCGCCCGGTATTTGGCAGCAGACCCTCAGCGGACGGAGCGCCCGGTAGTTGGCAGCAGACCCGCGGTACTCGGCAGGAGGAGTACTTCAGCAGTCTTAGGTTAGTGAGCAGTACCTCGGAGTCGTGACAGGACCACTGTACACTTCAGAGATGGGGCTATTCAACATTTACGGTTTCGATAATGAAAATCCTGGTTGAGCTGAATCTTATGTTACTCTCCTTTGTGGATTGTGTTGAACTATCCTTTGTGGATTTACTGTTTACTCTCCTTGTGGATTTGATTCTTGCTTTCCTTTGTGGATTGAGTTGTTCTTGAGCTCGTGAGCAGAGCTAGAATTGGGGACTTAGGTATATGTATGGGCATATACCTAAGTCGAGTCAGATGTTACTTCGTGATTGCATCTTTCTTTTGTGCTATATCCTTTGTGGATTTCGGGAGACCTTCGGGGGTCTCGGGGTCCTTACTGAGTAGCTTGTACTCACCCCTTCACGGGCTATGCCCGCACCTTGTTGTGTTGGTTGCAGACGACGGACAGCGCTGATCACGGTTGGGGCGTGGAGCAGGACGGTACCTGGAGGTGGACCACCGGGCAGGACGTGCTCGGAGCGGACGTGGGACCCGAGGAGCCTGGAGGCTATCTGTACCCACCCTTCAGATGGGATTGCCAGTGGACGACACGAGGCCGCCGTCTTTTCTTCAGTTGCTGTACTTTACTTTTCAGTTGTACTTTACAGTTGGGCTTGTATTTCCGGCCCCTTTACTTTTCTGCACTTTACTTTCCGCTTGCTGACTCTGTGTGGTTGTTACTTATAAAGGCAATGCCTTCCCTGTTTACTGGGATTTTACGCCTTGGTGCTAGTCGCCAGCCCCTGGCCTATGGAAGGCGGGCTTGGGGTAGTCACGGCACGGGCCCCGAGGTCGGGTCGTGACAGTATCCCCAAGCGACGTCCACATCTTGGTTTCGATCCACACACACGGAGGTATGGTAATCTGTATGTTTTAGTTATATATGATTTGTATATATATATATATATTAATTGTTTGATTATTTATTCCTTTTTCACAGTTTTCAGCATGTAGCAATTGGACTGGGGAGCACTATATTGCACTACTATTTTTCTCAGCCATGGATCACATGGGATGAGATTCCCATTGATGTGCGATACGACATGTTCCAGCATTGGCTGGTACTTAAATAAATAATATTTATTCTGAAATTTATTTTATTAACAACATGATATTATAAATTATTTGTAGGGTTTATGGAATCCTATCGATGATAGCATGCGTGATGCTATCCTCAAGGCATGTCAGGTTTCTATGTGTGACTGTTTCCGCCAGTTTTTGCACAATTTGAGAAGAACATCCATTAAGAAAGCAGGGGTGACAAAATTTGGTTATTCGTGTAGAGCCCACCGACCAGAGTACATTTCATCTCACGTTTGTGATGGATTATGTTTACACTGGTAGGGTGGTGGATTTTAGAGGGGATCTTCAGTGGGACAACAAAACCAGAGGAGACAGGAGGTGACAGATCGAGCTGGTAGTCGTACATTCAGTTCTCATAGAGAGCATCTAGTAAGTATAATTTTTAAATAATTTATATATCTTTTTATATAAACAGTTTATTTTATATTTCTATAGGTATTCGATCATCCCGATATTATGGAGTTCGACTTTTATCGGAGGATGTACAGTGATCCAGCTATTGGAGAGATTAGAGATGATCTCCAGTGTCAGATTGTGTTTTGTATTATTTTTTCAGTTAAAAAATGAACTGCATATAATATTTTGACAATTTTAATTTTAAATTGGAATTAAAGGAGTCATATGAGGTTGTGACCTCTCAGACATTGGCTGAGGGTCAGGATGAGACGGCTAAGTAGAGCAGTGCTCACCATTTCAATGAGGCGTCATGGATGCAGGTGACTCAATATGGCTTTGAGAATGGAAGATTAGTTAGCATTGACTCTAATTTGACTCATAGTACTAATTAGGGTACTACTCTGATGCCGACATCTAGATCGAGAGGAGCTCATGAAGAGGAATCATCTCTTGGATCATAGTATCAGGAGCAGTTGCGATCCCAGGCTGAGCATATAGAGACTATCAAGAAGCAGCAAGCAGAGATGTGTCAGCGGCAGAAGTAGCAAGAGCAGTATTACGAGGAGAAGATGAGTCGGTGGAAACAGCAGCATCACAAGAATATGGAGTACATGGGCCATCTGACTCGTAGATTAGGGCTGGTGTTTTCTCCCCCATATCCTTCAGCTCCTCCACCTCCTCCAGAAGACGATCCCCCGATGATTTTTTATGTTACAAACATTTGAATTTAACATTGTAATATGAATTATTTACGTTTTTTGTCTTTTATATCGGTACAAATATTACATAATTTAATTTTTAATATTTTATTATTTTTTTTTGAATATTGAGAATTTTTATATTTTTTATTTTTTTTATTGTTTTAATAATAGTAATGTTATTTTTTCATTAATCGTAATTTTGTTAAATTTTATTTTTTCTAAAATTAATTTATTATTTGCGACGAGAACTATTATGACGGGCTCCCATCACAAATATTCTAACTAAATATTTTTAAAAACATATTTGCAATGGAACTACTTGACTGTTCCAAATAATTGGTTGCGACGGGCCTATCACAGGAAGTGTTATATATATATATATAATTTTTTTCCACGGGACGAGAGCCCGTCGTAAATAGTTTTTGCGACGAGCCCGTCGCGAAAACATTTACGTACATATAATACATATAATCGGAAGCTTATTTGTGAAAGTGATGTTTCCAGTCACAAATAACTTTTTTTTGTGACAGTCCAGTCACATATACTTGTATCTGCGACAGTATTTTCTACAACGAGCTATTTGCAACGGGATCCCATCACAAATAGTCCGTAACAATTACCAAGAATTCTAGTACTAGTCTTCTTAATAAAATAACTACATTGGTCGACTTATCCATCTAGACAATAAATAACTAGATTCACCTTCTCCGTCTCAAAACAGTGAAGAACAGAAATGATCTCCCTCATGGAGTTGACCCACCATTCCGCAACTGGTGGATCGAAGATCCACAAAACATCGGTGGTCATTTCCATATAACACATTCAATAGATTGTTTCTCCCTCTTTGGTGAAGGATGTCATTCCCCATTATTATGGTTATTGTTCATAACCAAAGATAATTGGGTAAGAATCACCATGAATTTTTGAACTCCACCTCCCAAATCATTGTGGATTTCGTTCGAGCAATCGTTGCATTGGCCGTCACACGATTTGCGGGCCTGATTTCTCATGGTTCCCACCATTTTCTAAAATGGAAAAGCATAGGACAAAACATAAGTTAACAATTCATGAATAACTAATTCATTTAAAAAAATTATACCAAAAACATAACATACGAGATCCCTATGTAAATATTTGTGTCTGCATATCTGTACTTAGCCTCATTCTATAGGTTTTCTCGGGGTTTCACTAATCCTAATTCCCAAATTAACTAAACCATTCCTCTGATACAAACTAGAGCGACCCTGCATTTTCTTACATTACTATTTCATAATTTTAAAGATAATAAACATAATAGTATCAGACATAGAGGATCCAAAAGTTTAGTGTCTTGGGAAAAGTAGGACCATACATAAGAATTCCAACATCAAGAATAAACATTTATTTTATTTCTTATTCTCATTATTTTTATTGGCACTTGTCCTCTCCTTAGTATATGTACCTCCCTGATGATATACATCAAAAGGGGTGAGCTAGAATCCCATTAAGAAGATATATATGAACAATATATCATGGGGTGAGCATAATAATAACATAGTCAAAAGATCATGAACATGATAGGAGCATAAATAAAAAACATGAAATGTGACGATGCATAAAAATGAAACATCATGTCTTAGTGTATAACTACCACACATAATTGTGAAAAAATCTAACATCTTGGTAAAATGTAATTTGTCATTTACTCATGATATTCATCACATTACCCAATGTATTGGAGAACTGTATAATTCCGGGCACACCAGTCACATTGAAACATTAATAATTGCGCTTTATAATTCCAGGAGCACCCGTCACATCATAACATTATCATTATCATGCTCGCCACAAGGAACAAATATAAAAATTGAACATAAATATCCCATGGTAAGGAATGGGTTTCATGTCATAAGAATACATTCATAAGATCTGGGTTCCAAAAAGATAGAGGGATCAAAATACTTGATACAAGAACCATCAACCACGAATGAGAGGTAAAAGTTGAGTTCTTAAAAGAAGAGTTCTTTTGGAGAACATTAAGATTGATATAAAATTATTTAGATAACATGTATATCCCAGAATAAGAAGGAAAAATATTAATATATAATCTTTAAGGAGTGAACATATCCAAAATGGAGTGAATGTGGTAGAACCCGAATGATGAATGTTGGGTTCGGGAATTTCTCCCTACCTTGTATCTGAATGCTTCCTTCTCTTTAATGTCATGTATAATGACATTATATTCATTTATTATAAATACATAACCTTTTAGTAAGTTAATATGGTTCATAAGAGTTTCATTAAGTGATTTAATTTTCCTTTGGATGAGTTATAGAGTTTAAAAAATTTATTCGGGAATGTTTGTTTTTATGGTTTTCTAGAGTGATTCACTTGTATTATCAAATTGATGTTTGGGTAGAACATGAGTAAACATCCAGAACTGATATTAAATGTTATTAATAATATTAAAGGAGTTTTAATTATCCTATAATAAATTATATTAGATTCGTGTGGATGAATAGTTAGATAAGAATTAAATGACGATTGTTTGGGTTAATTTGGGTGGTTTTTCAATCACAATGTACTTGTTTTTATTTATAACTTAGTAATATGGCCATAAGATAGTTCAAGAACATTAAATAGGAGATATTACGTATAAAATATTCTTTTTGAACCATAAAAATGGTTTCATGACTATATCTGAAGGTAGAAATGGAAGAAGAAGGCATGTCGTTTTTGAAGGTGATAAATTAACACCTCACGAACAACCTTCTCTTTAATAAAATAAAAGGTAGGGGGAAAGGGTGATGGATGATATAATATCCCATTAGAATCATAGAATTCTAGTAGATGTATAATACTAGAGTTACAAAACAATTTAGATGAAGATAGGTGGCTATAGATCAAGAAATGAACTAGAACATGAAAGGAAATTAAAGGAGAAGTGGGAGAGAAAATACCTCTTGAATTCTTCTCCTGAGAAGCTTCTTAAGGGCCTAATAATGGAAATTTGATGAGACCATCAGCTCTTGGAAGTGGGGTAGGGGCTATGGAAGGTGTTTGGGTAGAGTTTATAGAAGGAATGGAGCTTGAGAGGTGTGAGGAAATGAGGGTGTGAAGGGTGGCTTTTATAGTGGAGGGGAGATTGGTTTCTTTAATATAAAACTCATTAGTTTATTAGTTTCCCCTAAGACAAGAAATAGTGTGTCTTTAATGAACAAGAATAGTAATTTTATCATGTGATCCCGAACCAAGTGGGCTTACTTCAGCAGAACATCATCGATGTCTCAATTAATCCATTTTTTAGTATTTATTGTAAATTGTCGGCTTCTACTATTTATAAAAAATTCAAGTATTTCAGAAGAATCCAAAAAAAATTCCACTTAAATATTTCAATGTGTAGAATACAAATATATAGTGCATTTTTCAAAAATAATTTTATATGTATGATTAATTCAATATTTAATTAAAATCATAATTTACTTAAAAAACATTTTTTAAAATTAAGATTGATTTTATAGTGCTTTCAAAAATTACGCAGGTTCTTATAAAATTATCTATAAACTATAATACATTGATTTGATAAGTAATTTTTTTTAAGAATATACATTTTATTTTAAATTAATTAAATAATTATATTTAATTATTTATGACTCAAAAAATAAAAAAACGTTTACTATTGGCAAATTGTCACTTTCTAAGATTTCTAAATATAATTTATTTATTCATAAGTAATTTTACTATTATGTTGGATGATTTAATATTCATAAGGGTCATATTACTATTCATAAAGGTTATGTTACTATTTCTAAGGGTACGTTAGTATTCTGCTTAAATTATTTTTGATTCATTAGACTCCGAAAATCATTTTCAGCACAACCGTGTATGTCAAATTTTAAAAATCCCATACACATAAGTGAAAAACTTATGTTTAAAGGTCACTAATCACATAGTAGTTAATTATTTTGTGTTTTCATGTTGTTTTATAACATAAATATAAGAAGGGAATTTACATTGAAAAACATTGGTTTGTTACATTTTATGTTTCATTGTGTGGTTGTGGAATAACATTCGTCAAGGGATATAGTTTCATTGTGAGGAGGTTATCAGAGATCTATGATGGTGTTCTGTTCTGGTTCAAAAATATAGAAATACATTAGGTAATACATGTTCAACGTCTCAAATTATTTTATTTTCACTCATCTATTATCAATCATAATACATTCGATTTATGGTAAAATTAACTTTATTATATATTAAACTGTATTAATGAATGTACTTAGTTTATGGTTTTAGTGATCTAATATGATTCCACATTGATAATGGTTGGCCACTTGATATAATTGATATTGTGATATCCATGTTTATATTTTAATTATCATGATTGTTATGCTTGGGTTTATCTTTTTTACAATGAATAAAATGATAATGAATATAAAGATGATAATGAAATTAGATGATGAATTAAATAGGCATATTTATCAAATATTCTTCTTATGATTGTTGGGAAATCAAAGTGATGCTTTAATAATTTCAAATTGATTTTTTAATAAATTTTTTAATGGATTAGATAAATAACATGAATCTATACATTCTTTTTGTTCTAAAAAATAAAAAGTCATGTTACTCTATAAAATTTAAATAATCTAGATGTAATTTTTAGACCATGAGTAAAAATTATTAAAATTTTAATAGTGGATTACTTAGGACACCAATAGGTCTAACATATGAAAAATGAGTTTCTTAATATAATAAAAAAATGAACTGACTGTTTGATAAAGATAAATAGTTGGTGCCAATTGATCTGGGTTTCATATAAATGATAGATACCTTGTTTTTCTGGACCTTTTTTCCTTTTTAATATGTTTATTGTTATTTAACTACTCTATTTTCAGGATGTGAGTCTTTCAATGTGATGTATTGTAACCCTAAAAGGGAACATGGTTTGGAGATATATGGGTAATAAATCCCATGTTTATGGAAGTACTTTACACCTATTATGATTGGATGTATGTATGGTGATATGCATAGTGGGGGTGGAGATGGAATTGGGATTAATGTAATTGGTTGAAGATGGTCTTGATGATTTTTTTGATAAAATACAATATGTTTTCTTGAAAGTTTTCTACATTAACTTCTATATGATGGAGAACCTTTTTTATGTATTCTTTTCCCCAATGTATGAATATGGTAGTTTTGCTTTGATTATACATCTATTTTTTTGTATATTATGATGTTTCCCGGAATACATTGAATTATTCAATGATAATGAATAATAAATTTTTTAACCCATGTGGTCGGAGAAATATAGAATGAAAATATTGATAATCTTTTGAAACAATGGAATCAGTTAGATTAGGAATACAGGGAATCAAATTCACTTAGATGATATCGAAATCTGAAATGGAATATTGTTATTGAATGGATAAAAGATAAATTAATGTAATGTGGAATTTTAATAGGAAATAATTAATTAAATGCAACTACTTGATTACTTTTATGATATTATGATTTTTCTAGCTTCATCAGGGTGTTTGAGTGATAGTAGTTGAAATTGTTCCAAATTATAGGTTAATTCCCATAATATTGTAATGAGCTATATTATATCCTTTTGTGATTTGTATAATACCCCACCCATGATGATAGGGAAAATGAAATTCATTTGACTCTAGGAGGACATCTTCCCAAATAGCCATGTTGCTTGGGAATGTATCGTTGAGAAATCCTTTTGTCCCAACTCTCTTTACCTTATAGTATTATGTGCTGGTATACATGGTGGATATACCAACCCAACTATGTGTGTAGAGGTATTTAATGTATTTTTTTCACAGACAAGTATCTCCAAATATAGAATCATATGTACTATTATTGGTATAATGATATTAGGGTGTGATGTCTTAAGTTATATTACATGACATATGGGTTGTGGTGTCCCTTGAAAATTACTCATTTAATATTTTTATATGTGGAATGCGATTATGTGATGTTCCTGTTTAATTTTATGTGCTGATGGGATACACATTATTCTTGTAATGATACATTATCTGAGTATTCTTAATTCTACCTTACATTTGGAGGGATAGAGATGGCTCAGGATGTGCAATGTCTGGGACATAGCATAAAATATAGGTGGAATTTGTATCATGGAACCGTCTTTGGAAATTGTATTATATGATCCGTTTTATGAAAAACATATTGAGTGAGCCATGGTGAGGCTGGTAATATAGTATACCTATTTATTTAATGATAAATATTCCCTTATGGTTCAATGTGGTTTAAGATGATTTCATTTTCCATTGTACAGTAGCCACTGAGGAGTACCTTTTTAAATATAAATGAAAATATAAAACATTAAATGTATAATGAAATAGGATTGCATGATCTATATTGTAAATATGATATAAATCACAAGCTCATTGGTTGAGCATGAGCACATTGGGATTTTTTTGGTCAAAACTGTGGATTATATTGGCTATATGAATCTTTTTTATAGACATTTTTTATAACACTAAATGTATATATTTGGGGTATATTAATTTTATTAGATATGGTGTTTTTGGGTGTGACTATTGTATCACTTTTTATCATATATTAGTGTTCAATTACTCCCATCTATTGGTATGATACACCCTTGGTGATTTTCCCAACCCATAAGCCAATATAGGTAGGATTAGGTGCCATTATTTCCCTTCTATCATTTCTAGTCCAAGAGGGGAACCTTTGGGGGGATGGGGTCATGAAAGTGATCCTAGATTAGTGACCCAAGATGGTTTCATTTATTCCTTAGTGTTTCATTTTTACATCCCTAGTGGTGGTTTGTGGATTCTTCTTTAATAGTAGTCTTTTGATAGTAATGTTGTAGTAAGATCGTAACTTCCATTTCTTCTCCATTAATTTTGTATTAAATGGAAGTTTCACATCACATAGATTTTTTTCTACAAGCCCATATTTTTTAAAGTTATTATATGGTGGTGGTTTTTTGATTCATACATTATATTGGTGGTTTTGTATTAATTATGACAGTTCGTCTTGATGATAATGGCGTTTTAGTTTATATTTATGAAGTATGATAGACCTGCTATTATTGGCCGTTCTAAAAGGGTTGGATTCAATGAAAATGAATAGTAGTCGAAGGTGAATGATTTAAATTTTGAAGAGATACGATTTTTATTGATTATGTGATGGGAATAAATCTTTACACTCACTACTATGATTGGGATCCTAGCTCAACATTTTTTGCAAGCTGTTGACATGGTGTTCTTAATTTTTGAATGATATTTTTTTCTATTTGGTTTATGTTTTCCTATAATTTGTGAGTGTTGGTCCAGTGTCTGGTGAATTAATTTGAAGTTTGAATTTATCCAAAATGTTTTTTATTCAAAAAAAAACTATTTAGTTGAAGAAATCATTATTTCTATCCTGGGAGGTATAATTCGATCATGGTGTGAGTGGTGTTTTATTTTTAAAAATTAATTAAATAATTGAAAATAATGAAAATATCACATTAAAAATATATTAATTTATAATTATTAGACAATAATCCATATATGAGAGTTATATCATGACCATTTGAAGATTTATAAATTTAATGTAATATTAAAAAAAATGGTGAGATGATTTAACATTTTTGAAATTCCTCCCTTAAACTAATTCTTAATAACAAAATGTTTAGTCTTCTAGAAAGATGATTTACTCTTTACTATGGTGAGGATTATTTGGTAATTTATTTTATTATAACTTTTTATAGGTATATATTTTTAATTTATTAGGAATAAACTCATGAGGGGGTGTATTTATAGCTCAATGAGAGGGTATTTTTGGAATTAAATATCAATTTTTATTATTATTCTAGCTTAATACTGTGATGAGTAATGATTTATGTGACTAATAATCATGTTTGATTATGAAATAAAATTTTTATAATTTACACAAATCTGCAATCTAATTTCATCATTATAATATTTTTTTTAATGTAAACACTAAAAATATGTATTATATTAGAATAAATTAAAAATTACAATTTGTATATTAATTTATAGGTATTGAAATTTTTTTAAATTTTTTTAAATTAAATTATCATATTAAAAAATAATATGTAACTAATTAAAATTTTAATATAATATATTCAATAATTTTAACATAATTATAATTCTATAAAATATATGGTATATGAAAAAAAGTATTTATATTATTCCTAACAAAATTTAATTCTTTGTAAAAATAATAGTAATTCACTATAAGATAATTTTTAAAAGTTGAACTGAAAATGTGGTCAATTTATTAAAAATAAATTTATAAAATAATAAAATACGATATATAAATTGGAACACAATTTTAATACCCTGAGATTTTAAAAAGAACACTATATTTGATAGCAAACAAGATACCCAACATCGAGCTTAAACGAATTGCAGAATATAATTATTTTACATAGGAATTTTATAATAGGTAAATTGAATTGAATAAAGTGAATAAGTTAATAAAAATTATGGAATATATATAAAATGTCCCAAATCAATAAAATTTTAGATATTAATTCTTATAAACAAGAACATAATTTTTTAGTAAATATAGTTTATGCTTCAAAAATACATTTTCATCAAAAATGGATTTTATTTCATTTTGTGAAATAATATTATATATATATATATATATATTAGAAATAGTAATTGATAAAAACAATATATTTCCTGAAATAATAATATTAAATTTATTTTAGAGTGAGATTTTTTTATTTTATTTGGAATTAATTATTTTCCAGTGTATAGTGAAAATTAGTAATTTATGGTAAATTCTAATTTCATTACATTAAATAAATATATTTAATAATAAAATTTGATTTAAAAGTTACATAAGGTAAGTTTACTTATAAAAAATCAAATTAAATCAATAAAAAACATCATTATACCTAATTTTAATATATTATCAATTTTTTGTATAAAATAGATTTTCCCAAAAAATGTTTTTGATGTGTTTTATGAATTTATTTTAAAGTCAAATAAAATAACTATATAAATTGAATCATGAAATAATGGTCCTTATATTGAATTAGTGTTATCAAATTTGTTAAATTGTCCAATTTTATTCTTGTCCATTATTAATAGTAACTATTATAAATATTTATCATCGTAGTATGGGTAAATCAGGTAATTATGGTTAACAATAATGTGATAAGGCCGAAAAATTTCCTTAAAACTTGTATTCATTTTATAGGATAATTTTTTATACTATTACAATCAATATTTCTAGAATGTTTAAATTTCATTCCACTTTCCTTTGATAATGCCCTTGATTTGATTTTGTGTTAGGAAAAGACACATATTGTAATTATCTCGATTTTAGTATATATTATATTTTTTCACAGTGAAAAATAGAGGTTATGTTCTGTAATAAATATTTATTTATAATATTAATGATTTTATTTTGTCATGGTATTTTATTTTTTATCTTTTTGTGATGGAAAAATTACTTTAAATAATTACGCTCTACTAATTCATCTCTTGTTCATAAAAAATAAAAAATAATTAAATGATTAATAAATTTTAAAAGTAATGTTTTTTATGAGATTTATAGTTTTCTAATAATTTTTTATATTATTTGTATATATTATGTTTTTTAGAAGATAATATTGGAATTCCACATTTTTCTTGATGAATTTAATGAAAAAATTATATAAATAGTTCCAAAAATCACATTAAAGATATTTTGTAATAAAAAAATATTTTATGAAATTATTTATAGTTCATAAAAATCTGGTATTTTTCAGAGTGAATGGAATATGGTCGATCATATAAAAAAATTTCCACTTATGATTAAATTTTTTTATAGAAGCATTATTGACCCATAAAAAGTAAAAAACATTCATATTGAGATAATCATCGGAAGTGTTAACATGGGTTAAAATAAAGCGATAATGGTGAAAAAATGACATAAACATGTCCAAATATTATTATATGTGTGTATTTTGAATCATCCCCATCATAACTTATAACTATAAACAATTGGTTCAACATTTACATGAAAAATAATTTATATTAATTTAATTTGTTTATAAATTCCCAGAGTTATCCTCCCCAATCATATAGAATTAAATTCCATAACCACTCTTCCTCATATCATTTGATCAATATAGATCCACCTATACATTCATTGGTGCCTCTCAATAATCCCTAACCACTTCATAAGTGTCATTATCTAGGAATAATACCAACCATAGATAGTTAAGGGTGTAAAAAAATGATGTTTTTTAAAGAAGTTATATAATTTTTAGCCAAATGTTTTAGTTTTATTTACTCTTCTACAACCATTAAGACACTTCTGAAAATTTTGATATAACAATATCAGTATCTCAAATATAATTTCATGTTATTATGTATATATAATGAAATTTATACATATCCTACTACAATATATCAGAAATGATACCATCTTTCGTGTATACGAAGGACTACTAGCTTACGAAACGATGTAATTCGTTTTCCATAATTGTATCTCAGGATGGTTATAATGATGAATTAAAATTATATATATTATATTTATAAAATTATTATCAATTTTTAAAAATAATATATCATATATTTTTGTACCTTTCCACCTGTTGATAAATGATAATGTCATTCGTGTGTACATATGGATTACCAACTCCATGAAGCGATACAATTCGTATTAAATCACCACCTCTCTTGGCTAATAAATAGTTTTATTTAAATAATGAATAATATATTTATGATATAATAATTATTGGGGATATAAAAATTACACTTAACTTATTTCTCTAATGTTTATTGAAAAATATGAAAACATTATTCATTATTATGTACAACCTACCATCTTCAGATTCTAACCTAATTTATTTTTCATAAAGATCATAAATAGCATGTTATAAAAGTATAATAAATTTATAAAAATTATAATTTTTCATGATTATTATTTTGACGGGAAAATTATAATGACCTCACTTGCCACATTCATCCTACCCAACTTGTTTATATATTTTTAACTGAGTAACCATAAAACAACTAACATAAAAAAACTGATTAAGTAACTAAATAAAACATTATCATAAATGATATTAATGAAAAATTGATAATGGATTTAATTTGAAAATTTTACTTATGAAATTAAATAACTAACAAAATTTTATTATTTTATAACTAATAAATAAATAATTATATTTTTTTATAAGGTATATGATTTCTACTCTCAATTTCTTTTCTTTGAGTCTTAATTGATTCTCATCATATATTTTCTTTTCCATGGTGTATAATAATAATTTTATGGATTTATTTTTCGATTATTATAAATAAATTAAAATTTATTTCCTTCAAGGTTTTACTGGTTCAAAATTAATCAATTCACAATTGTTGATATACCTTATAAACCTTATTTTTAATATTTCAATGATAATTTTTTAGAAACATTTTATTCTATATACATATTGTTTATTATATTTATTTATTTAGAAATAAAAGAATCATGAATTATATTTTCTGTCACTATTGGACATGTTTCAATGTTTTTAAAATTTAATATTTTTAAATATTTGATACACAACCATTTAAATGAAAATTGAAAATAAATAATCTATTTTAGCATATATGAAACTGTTGGCTTTTCCCACCACCCTGACAAATAGTTTATAATTAGAATCCTTTTTTATTTCATTTTTTCTTCATGGAAAATACCTCTTTAAATTTTTTCATTTTTTTTGGTTTATAAAATTTGGTTTTAAAGGAAATAGATAGATCAATATTAAAAAATTATTTTATATTTGTTCATAAGTATAATTTAATGAGTTTGATTATAGAAATTTAATCTTATATTTGTTTTATATGTTGTTTGGTCCATGTAAATTATTTATGATCTTTTTATCATAATATATATCATTAAAAAAATGTGTAATTATTGTGTACTGTACATAAATATATTTTAAGTTGATTTTATATGTTAATTCTTTTATGAGAGTTTTTAAATGGGTTGTAGTAAGGGATCCTTAAAGATTAGTTCTTAATGCAGCCATATGAAATTTGAATTTTTTACTATGTGTTGTTTTGGAAATAATTTGATTTTATAGGATAAGATAAATATATTTCTTTTAAAATAATTATTACAGGCCTTATGTTAAAAAAGTCATTTATGAAGAAAAAGGTTTTCAAGTGATCTTCTGTTTTCTATGAAACCCTCATGATTTAGATTTTTTATTTATTTTTTCTTATAATGTATATTGTGAAAAAAATTAATAGTATATATGATTTTATTTGAATTTAAAGGATTATTTTAGATTAAATTTTAGTATATTATATAAAAACACTCTTTACAATCTCAGTGTTTTGATGTGTACTTACATTATTCTTTCATCCTATTATATTTCCATTACTAATAATTTTTTTTATCATCCCATGTTTTTATATATTTTTTTCAGTGTTTAAGGATGAGTATTTACAATAATAATTTAATGGTAAAAACCATGAATATGTCTCATGATGAAAAAACATGTTTCATTCAAAATGATTGGTATTATGGGAAAAAATTAACTCAATGAGGAAGTGTACCACTTGTAATTCATTTTTTTCTTATAGATGTGTTATGACATAAGAATATAAAACTCCAAACTTGAAAATATCTTTATAAATGAATGAATACTTATTATTTTTTAAAGATAAAATTATTGGTTGAATAATGATCTGGTTATTATAGATGGTATGCTTGTAATGGTTTCTATAACTTTACAGGTAAGGATTTTTATTTCAATATTATTTAAATTTACTCTATAACATCAATGGTTTGTCTGTTTTGGATAATTATTGTTATTTTGGGTAAAATTAATGAGTTCATTATATATTGAAATTTCTAAATATACTTTAGTTTTTGCCCTCTCATAATATGAATTATTGGAATTTTATTTTATACAATCAAACTATCAATTACAATTTTAGTAAATGGATAGAATTAGCATGAACTAAATTAAAAATATATTTAGAAAACATTGTCGGGGTTGTCAAAACATGCAGCTGAATGGAATAATAGTTATAGTTAAATCAATTGTGGTTATTCTTAAACAATTAACAAGATTTATGATTACCAACAAGAACCTAGATGTGTTTACATAAACCCCAAATAATTGAAAAATGAATTTACATAGATGTTGAAGAGATAAAGACTAAATATGTAAAAAGAATAATTGTTTTATGTGTTAATAATGTTGTAATTACAACTGTGAAAAATTTCATAATGGAATTAGAATATGATTTATATATTGTAAAAGAGGGAATAATCAAAGAAACTACCGAGGAGAAGTGAATAGGTAAACTAAAACTATATATCGGGATATATTTCAATAAAAGGAATCAATTGGATTCTATAAATGTACATAGTAATGGAATTATGAAAATCAATTTACTAGGGGAAAGCTCAAGAAGGGGACCACCAATACCATATTGATAAATTTTCCACAATTTATAATTCAACTCTAGTTGAATATGATGAACCATAAAATGACATCTAAAAAGTGTGGAAAACATTTTCACTTATATTATGATATTTATTAGTCATTGAAAAGTATCCATATTTTTAGGTTTGGAAGGTAATAATTATGGAATAAGATAAAAAAATAATGGTTAATAGATTATCAAGAATATTGAATGATTTATGTGTCTACATATATTGAATCTAGAGTTATAATGTAGTGTTAAATTTAATGTTAATAAAAAGTATTAATGAATAAATACTCTTTTTATGTTTTATCTAAAGTGAGTACCATGTATGCATTTAATTATTATTGATAGAAATTTCATGTTTTTGTAACCGAAAAAAATAACATCAATTTAAATGACATTTTCCTTGGGGAAGAATGATATAATATTTTGTGTACATAAGTTTAATGGTATTAACAACAATTAGAGTTAATATAATATTTTTTTATTGACATAATTATGGAAAATTAAGAAATAATGGTTAATGCATTTTGGGAACATGTGTTTTATAATATAGATAACTATGTGAGTGAGAAGTGATTTTGTGAATAAATGATTAATGCTATTTTTATGATGTTCACCACATTGGTAACATTATATGATTTAGGTTAATGAATATTTTTTTTCCATGATGAGACATTATTTGATAAAAAGGCAAGACTATATTTTTGATTTCTGTATTATTTTAATCTTATTTTTTTGTGATTCAATTTACTTATATAATAGATCAGTATATAATAGCGAATATATTATTAGGGAATATTTTTACGTGTGTATGAATTTATTAGTGACCAATGTTTTTTCATAGATAAACGTTAAATTTATCTAGGAATAATATGTAATAAAATCATTGTGATCCTTGGGATTCAAATTTATTCTCATGTATATTTGATGATTTTTATGGATAGTTACATACAGAAATATTTTATTTGAAAATTTATTGTTATTTTTGAGATTAATGAAATTAATTTACACATAATTATTAATCTTGAATATTATCGACACTTGTTCCATCAAATTTGGTTTTTGTTAATTTATGATTAAATGTAGAATAACTGAATATATTTTTTGACATATTTTTATCCATTAAAACATTATTTCTGAGCTCTATGCATGAAAAAAATATCTTCTAATATTCATTTCATATAAAAAGAGATGAAATTCAATTTGAAATTGACTGAAACACGGAAGGAAAGGATGAAATTTCATTTATAGAATTGAATAAAAATCATGTATTTAAAATTTCTTATGCTCTTAATCTAGATGGTAAAGGAATCCATCATATCTTTGAAAATTATTTTTAAATAAAAAAGTAATAAAATTACCTTTGTAAGGAATTTATAGTATTTTCCAATCAAATTTGTTCGATTCTTTTTTGGTCCCCGACTTTGGCATGATCATTCACTTTCTTTTGATGAATTCTCTCTTTCACACTTATTTTTTATTTATATATTACATTTTCTCTACATGTACATATTTTTAATTCTCAATAATGTTCTCATATATGTAAAAAATGTTATGTTTTATTCCAAATGAACTTCTTATTTATTTTTCCCACTTTTCATAAAGGATTTTTATTTACTCTTTTAACAATGTGGGCTGTAAAAAAATGTATTTTAAAATTAAAAACCCTTAATTATAGATGTAAACATAAAATTGGGGGAATTAAATTTATCAATGAAGGATAATTTAAAACCATAATAATTTTTAAATAACACCATGTTCAACAGTGTGCATGCTAGGAAACATGATTTTTATACAAATTATTGAATAACATTATTTTAAATATGATTGGTATGTCATAGATGTTTAATTTTAAGGTATTAATAAGTGTATCCAAATTATAAAATATATTTATAATTTTTCAACTTAATAAAAAAGTTTTAAATAATTAATAAGAAATAAAAACTCAATTTTTAATAATGTGATATTATGTTTCAAAAATACATTTTATTTAGAAATGATTTTTATTTTTTTTGATTGAATGATACAAAAAATTCTAAAACTTTTGGAAATATAATTTTATAAAAATGATATCATTTTTGAAATCATAATACCAAACTCAGTTTTAGTTGTTATTTTTGGATTTTTGTGAAATGATTGATTTTTCTCTAAATAGTAATAAATATCAATTTCTAAAAGCATTCATCTATTTTCCGTAAATTATGTAATTTAAATGTACCATTTCATCTTAATGTAATATATGTATCAGTTAATTTTAAATAATATAATTATTAAAATATGATTCATAACTATACCTAATTTTAGTAAATGACCATTTTTGTCTTAAAAGCACATTTTTCTAAAAACATATTTTCATTATATCTTAAATTTTTATATTAAAATAGATTTAAATCACTTATAGATAATAAATATTAAAATTAGATTAATTATTTGGAATTATGTGGATTAATATTTATGAATTGGCCACATTTACTTTTTATTTTTATTAATAGTAACCATAGTAAATATTTCTTTACTCGATAATGGTAAATAGTGTGATTCATGTTGAAAAAAGTGTGATATGGCCTAATAAACTATACCTAACATATGATATTATTATATTCGATAATTTTTATAATACAATTACAATGGAATTATTAAAAAACATGTATATTTTTTCAACATTTGTTTAATAATGACCATAATAGGAATTAAAATAGATAATATAAACAAAATGACACTCTCTTCGTTTTGAAATCATTAATATTGTTTTTCAAAGGAATACAAGAGATTGTGCTAATTTATAAATATTTATTTGAAATATTAATGAATTTATTTTAAATTGGAAAATAATTATTTATTTTTAGTGATGAAATAATTATTTTAAATGCTTATAAAAAGATGAAAAGTGTTTTTTCATGATGTATAAAAATAATGTAAATGATATTAAAAACATTAAAAGTATTATTTTTTGGGTCATTTTTAGTTTACAATAGTTTAAAAGATAAATATAACATCTTATTGATGTGGTAATGGTTTATATTAACATGATATATTTATATATATGAATTTAATGACAAATTAAATGAATAGATCCAAAAATTACCTTAACGATATTATAAAATGTTAAATTATCTATCATGGGATTTAAAATTCATAAAAATTATATATTTGGTCATGTAATGGAGTATGGTCTAAAATATTGAAATTTTACATTTATGGGTCATCTATCCTTTTATAGAAACATTATATACCAGTAAAAGTATAAAACATCGAGATTATGGTAATCATCCAAAGGGTTAATAGGGGTTTTAAAACAAAGAGATAAGGGTGAAATCATATCTTAGGAGTATGAAACATTTATTTAAGGAAAATATTTTTACTCATAATCATCATATTTTAGATATATAGCAAATTTTAATTTTTTATTAGTATTTATTTGATATTAACTTGACACTTTAAAAAAATTCAAGTGTTCCCCTCCCCTCACATAAAAAAGGATACCTCATATCCTTTCTTCCTCACAAAATTTTAGAACTGTTGTTTTGTCAATCTATACCCAAATACCATCCTTAATTCCATCCCCACATTTTATATTACTTATTTTATCATACTAACATCCTTATATGGATTAATGTGTAATGAAAGTGAGGTTCACTGAACATGAGATTTATCTATTAACTAGTTTTAGTGTTATTTGATATTATACCTCTTTAAAAAATCTTATAACCACTGTGATATAATAATATAGTCATCTAAAAAATATATATGTTATTATTTTGATTTTATAACCTCTATACATTTCCTATTTGATCAAATAGAAAATAAACCATATTTTGTTTATATGGTAGACTACCATCTTGCAAACCGATGTAATTCATTTTCCATTAGTTACACCTACTAATAGCTAAAAGAAGGTATTTTATGTATATATATTATAGTGATGAAATAATTATCATTATTTAAATATAATATATAACCTATTTGTTTTACATTTCGATCCACTGATAATGATAACACTTTTTGTTTGTACATGTGGATTACAACCTCTGAAAAGTGATTTATTTCATTTTTCATCACAAACTCATGATGGTGCTATATATAATTATATTTAAATAGTGAATAATAGATTAATGACACAATCATCATTACTAAATTATTAAATTATTATTTCTTTATTTCCCTCATGTTCATTGAAAAAATTAAAATGTTACTCATGCAGACATAAGACCTACCATCTTTATGATTTTAATGTATTTCATTTTCCAAAACCATCTTAAATAGATGGATATAAAAGTAAACTTAAAATATAAAAATGATAAATTCTTCATTATTATCTTTATTTAGGTGATTGATTAATGACCAATTTGACAAAATTAATCCTGTAAATGTTGTTTTGTGATTATGAACTGAACTTCCTCAATATAATTAACATAAACATTACTGAGGATGTAACTAAATAAAACATGATGATAAATGATAAAGTATTAATAATTAAATTGGAATGAACATGAAAATGGTTCATATATGTTTAAATATCTAATAAAATTTAATTATTCAGGAATTAAAAAAACATATTATGGAAGACGAGTTTTCAGTCAAGGTATTTCTCTTATTAATGTTATTAATTAATGTGTAACATGTAGATCATTAAACACGATTAAACTAGTTATTCAAATTTTAATTTTCTAAATACCATTTAATTATAATTCAGAAATTGAAAATGGGATATTGTGAATCTTTGTGAAACTAGTATTAAATAATATTGGATTCTATAGGCATTTTTTAATTTGATCAAATTAGTATGAATTGATCTTATTCTTATAATACTTGTATGAAACAAAAAATTGAAATTTCCTACGACCAGATGATGGAAATAATATATAAATGAGTAATATATTTGAAGCATATGGTTATATATTGTGTTTATATATGGATATAAATGTTAATATGGTCATGTAATTGGTGATGAAAAATGTCATTTTAACAGGTTGTAAGGGAACATTTTGTTAAAGTATGTTATAAGTTAAGCGATTTTTTTCTGAAAAATATTTTTAGGAGACATATTTGATATATTTCAACATAATACATTTGATATTATGTGATTATTTAGAAATTCACTCCATCTATAATATTCATGTAATGAAAGCATTTTTACATTTTGGATCATATTATTTCATCAATTGGATCTCCATTCATAAGACTCCAATGTTGTAGGGATTATTTATCTCAATTTTCAATTTAATGAGACATATTTAATATTTTTGACAATAAAATCTTTTATAGGGAGTGTGTAATACATTATAAATATATTATATCATGGCTACCTTCATATTCATGGTATTTTATGAATTATTTAAAATCTTCCATTCCAAAAAATTCCAATTCAATTGTTACCCAATACATATGGGATTTTTCAACACTCAATTTCATTTTTTGTGTTGTAGTGATTACTGTTGATTCTCAATTTTCTATGTTGAATTAAATTAACCAATGATTATTTAAATTAGTTTTTATGCTTCTATTTTTATGGATTTACATTTCTTCATCAAGAAGGAATTTTTTACAGATTATTTACTATTGATTACCTTACTACATGGAAGTACTTCTCACTACCATGTTTACATTATTCATTTGAAAAGGGTATATTAAATTTTATTCTGAATATTACTATTAATTGATATTCACATTGTTTTCCACATTATTTAAATTAATTTGGAAATATATATAATCTATATATCTGATATTTCTCTATATATTATTCTTGACTACTTAGCCATGATTATCTTAGAGGATGATATGTGTTTTTTAACCATCCACCATCTTTATATAGATATATTATGATTATATAATTACATTTATTTATTTTTAATGTTTTTTACTTTACCATATAAAAATAAAATTTTAATGTGCAAGTTTGATTGATCCTTTGATAACAAGATATTCAATTTATTTATAAGGAAATAATTGGAAATATATATAATTTTTATTCCAATAAAGTTTTTTATTGATTACTATGGAATGTTATATATATTTTGAAAATTAATAATTCCTCAATATAATGAATTAATTTGGATTATTTAGTGATATGTTGGAACCCCAATATCACTTTGATGAATCAATTAGTTTCATGAGAAAAACTATCATGATTATTTTATTTTATGCCAACCCAGAAAAAATATTTCTTTAACAAGTAGCCATGATTGTAAGATCATGATATGTAAGACCATGATATATATGATGATGATATCTAATATCATGATGTTGAGATATAGTTAATGGAACCGGGTGTCTAGAATTATTCAAATCATCACTATGCGACTAGTTGTTGATATCCATATGATATATTTATTTCCATTATTATCCTTGGAGGTATTATAATTTCAATTTCATAACATTATTGAATTATTTTTTTATTCGTAATATATTATAAATTCTCATATTATTACAAATTATGATCAAAAATTTTAATTGCTTTTATTTACCCATACTGATCATTTGAACTCAACCATCTTATTTTTCCATTTCTAAAGGTTATTAATAAATTTGTTACATCAAATATATCTATAAGAATAGAATTTGTAAATAATTTTTTCGAGATTTTGAATACATATTATTTATTAATTATTTTCACATATAGTGGGAAAAATATCCATTAGTTGAGAACAAAATAGGCATTATTAGTTAATTTTTTTTTCAAATTCTCTATAAATAAAATCCAAAATGGTCATGGAAATATATGTAATGAAATATTTTCTATAGGTTATGTAATTATGGGATGGTTAATGAAAGGATTCAATAATTTCTATCAATGTAGGTTCTAGAAATCATTAGTGGTTAGGTTGTTAGTTTATGATAATTTAATTATTGATAAGTATATTTTTATAATAATTTCAAACTTATAGATAAACCATTAGTTATGTTGTGGTAATATTTAATATTTTAGGGATTAGGATAGGAGAACATTATTGAAAACTATATGGAAATATATAAGGGATAAGTCTATTGTTGGATATTAATGTATATCAATATGGATCAATACAATTGTGGCCGTGAATTTTAGGTTTAAAGAAACACATATTTAACCATAAAATAAACTTAGTTTAACATGGTTTAACAAATCATAAAAAAAATATCTCAATTATTTAATTGGTAATAATACATGACCCTTGGGTTGGATAATAAAAATATTATAATCATGTAGATTCCAATATGTATGTCACAATTCTTAATAATAAATTGATTCCATAGTAATAGTGTATATAATCTTAATCAATGTTTAATCATATTTATAGTAGACAATGAATACAAAAAATAATAATAATCACAATAGTGATGATATATCAGAGTAATAAAAAAAGAATTGTAATCACAATAGTTATGATATATCTGAGTAATAAAAAAGTAGTTATTCTATCTAAAAGTGTATAGAATCACTATCAGGGTAATATATTAATCAAATTATAATAAAGATTAAATAAATTGTATCGTATTAAATGTTATTACAATAAAAATTAAAAACAGATAGATGATTGTAAAAGAATTCACTTTCTATTACAATTACATTGGAAATAAAATACTTGTAATAAAATAGGTAATTCATGTGAATACACTTCTATTATCCCAAAGATCATGGTATCTGATAACCTAGTATAAAGGTCCCTTGTTTTATACTTTAAATATAGTATATCTTTACCTTACCAAATAAGTCTGTCAATATGATAATCAGCCTATCTCACTATTCATGTGATCCTTTGATATGATGATCAATTTCTGTTACACTATCCTCGTGTTCCCTCAATACAAAGATATATTTTGTCATTTTATCCCCAAAATCACTTGATATGATGATAATCTTCTCTATCTCACTATCCCCATGAGCCCTCTATCTTATTCACATGATCGGTCATTACGATTAAGAATTCATACTAAAAAATGAAACAACTACAATGAACAAGTAGTTCACTATTGAAAGCTTTAGAGCTCTCATACATAATAATATTGAACATGAAATTGATAAGCACTCTTCTAAGTGTATCTTCATGTCTCCCATCACACTATTCGAATGACCAGGTATTTATAAGTATGCTTCCAATGGTTATCTTTATCCTCCGACTGACATATTTTCTGCAAATTTTTAGCAAGGACATAGACACATAGCTCTTCAATGGTTATATCATAAAATAATGTATGACATTATTTTCCCACACACAAATATAGTGTATAAGGTATTCCATTATGATAGAATATTATTTTCCGTAATCAATATTTAAATTAGATAAATCTAATGGATTTCCATTCAGAATGTTATGATGATTTTTCTGATGAGTATGATTTTGATGCTATAGATTTCAATATCAAGTCAGATTATAAAAAAATTCATTATAAATATAAAGTAATTTAATCTAGTTTTATAAAGGTCAAACCAATCATTATTGGATGTATTATCTTAATAATAATTGTATTTAATAATGTAGGTTTATATTTGTGAATAAATTAAAACAATTGTAAGTATGTTCAAATAAATCTATTTTCACCCAAAACATTAATAAAATAATAAAGACATAAAAGATGGAGTAATTAGGTATTTTAGAATGTGTTTACAATTTCCAAGACAAAAGGACTAGAAATGTAAAAAATAATCTTTTGACTCAACAATCTCTAGTTTTTTGGAAGGAACAAACCACAGAACTTAAATAAGAAGTAACCTAGAAAATGTCTTCGGTTCATTATATTTTAGTTATATTGTATTCATGATTACAAATTAATAATTATCTCCCCATGAGTTTATAACTCTCCTGAATATAATGATGAATACTACTAACTACCCCTTAGGATAAGGACTCCCCATAAGGATCATATTCATTTCATTAAGTTATTTTTCTCACATACATAAAATATCTCCCCCTTTATATTAAATTCTCCCCATTTATGATTTTTAAAAAATAATAAGAAAATTTAATGAAGTGCCTGAAGAGTGATTGAGAAATAGATATCCGAAACAAAATAAT